>OY540801.1:14068197-15344447 GCA_961205885.1 Ptychoptera albimana | reverse complement strand
CTCATATTACAATTAAAATTTAAATAATTTTTATAAGAAAATTTGTGAGAAAAAATTTTTGATTGAATAAATTTTCCGTTTTTTTTTTTATTTTGTTTTCCCTATAAAAATAGAAAAATTCTAACTGAATAAAAAATAAAACTAATCAATGAATTGAATAATAATTGTTATTATTATTATTATTATTATTATTTATGTTTAATAAAGTTAATATGCAAATGAATAATAATTTCTATTTTAGTGTAATTGGAAAAAAAAAAAAATTAAAAATTCGATGAGGAATTGACATTTGATTGACAGCTGTGTGTTTGCTTCCAATATCTCAATTTCAATAGAAAATAATAATCAATTGATTTTTTTTCTCCTGTTGTTGTATAATCCTTCGGGATAGTTATTCCTTCTGCAATCTTAAAAATAATTTTTTTTTTTTCACTTCAGACAACCTTTTTCTGATCTATTGTTGATAAAAAAATTCATTTTTTTTTTTTTTTTTAATAACTGAATTTTTTGTTTTGTTTTCATTAATTGAAATTTAATTTGTGCAAATCAACTTGAATCAAAAAGAATTTTATTTTTTAAATGTACTTAAGCTAAATATAATTAATGTTTCGCCTTTTTATGCTTAGTTATTATAATAATGTTTGGGTAAAGTAAAAAAATTCAAAAATATTTTTTTTTTATTTTTTTTTTTGTTAATTGTATTTGTGCAAAAAACCCTATATTATCCTTCTAATTCGATGGCACTACACTTTGTATATTTTTATATATACAAACCATATAAACTCATCAAGTCATTCGTTCGGAAAAACGACTTTTAAACAATTTTTTTTTTTTGTAAATAATTGTTAAGTTAAATAATAATAATAATAAAAAAAGGCTGCTGATGAGGTTTTTTTCTACTTTATATTTCGGTCATATTATTCGTTTGAATTGATGTTTAAAAAATCAGCCTCCAAGTCACCCTAGTCAGAATAAAAAATTGCGGAAAAAAAAAGAAAAATACTTGCAAAGCGCAAATAAAAGGAGAAAAGAAAAAAAAAAAATTCTTTTATATAAAATAATCACAATTTTTTTTGTATATGGAAAAACACCACCACACCACATATTAAGTGATAAAATAAAGACTAACTTAACTGACTGCCTTCTGTATTTTTCTTTTTTTTTTGGTTAGGGCGTGCATATGGCGACAGTGAATGGGCGAACGTCGTTTATCGCTTATTCTAATGACTAAAGCAAGTTCGTTGTTTATTTCAATAATTTTTCCGTTTTAAAAAAAAAAAAAAATTATTTATTTAATAAAATAATCCAAAAGCTAAGTGCTTCAAGAGTTGTTGTGTGTTTTTTTTTTTAACAATTTTTTTATAATGTTTATGTACAGAAATGAAAAAAAAAGTGAGCAGCGAACCGTTGATTTTTTTTTTTTTTTTTTTATAAAGAAAACTTTTTTTAATGATTTCTTTATGTGGTAAACTTATTTGCATCGTTGTTGTTTACGTTATATATTCATCTGGTTAATCAGAATTTTTTGTACAATTTGTTAATGAAAGATATCCATGTCCGAGTATGATTAAATGTTACGATATTAATCAACGATTTAAACACAACTGTGACAACCTTATGACATTTGTAATGGCGATGATTTAACTGAATAATTTTTTTGTTTTTTTTTTTTTGTTTATGAATAATTATTTAAAATGAAATAGATAATTGTATTGAATTTATCATTGACGTCTACATATGTTTATATAAAATATAAAAAACACAGAAAAAAAAATTCATAATTAATTTCATTAAATTTGTTATAGAGAGAAAGCAGCAACAACATAACAAACTTTTTTTTTTCAAAAGCAAGAACTTTTTCTTTTTTTTAAAACACATTTTGAAACTTTTTCGTTTCAATTTAATTTTATATTTTTTTTTTCTTCTTTTACGTATTTTAATCTGTGCATATTTTTAATTATAATTAAAAAAAACAATTTTTTTTTTGCAAACATTACTGTGCTTGACTTTATTTAATTATCGCGTATGTGAATTTTTTACGCGTTTTCTGGATTAATGGAAAAAAAATTTTTTTTTTTTTAATAATAAAAAGTTAGTAAAAAATTTAAAATTAAATATTGTTAACAATTTAAATTAAATAAATACACGGGGAAAAACGAAAAAAAAACAACAAAAATTGTTTTAACTTTTAAGTGAATTAAAAAAAAAATAAAAAGAAAATTAATTAAAAGTTTTTTTTTTTTTTTTGTATACAATCTAATTGATTCTCATGTGAAATGTTACTGCATTGTGTTTGCTATAAAAAAAAATAATTTTATTGCTCATTTATAATTATTGCGATGGTTTTAGTGAATTTTTATTTATTTTTTTCTGCCCTTAACACTTGGACGGTTTTTTTTTCTCTCTTTTTATTTTAAATCGGTAGCGTAGCGTAACGTTTACCTGAATAAATTTTACACTTAGCTTAAAACAGATGATTCCACCCTCTAGTTAATATTTTTTTTTCTATATAAGACATCACAATTGACACAACATATTGCTCATAATTTTTAATTTTTTAATTATATTCACCCTTATCTCTTAGTTTATTAATAATTTTCATAATTTATAGTAAAGTAATAAAAATGAATATTTTTTTTTTTGTTTTAATTAATTATTTTGTTACATTAGCTGTGATTTTATTGTTTAAAAACTGTTAAACGACTGGACAAAAATTTAATTAATCACCAATAAGCCTTGAAAGAGTAATAAATAAAAACAAAAAAAAAAAGGAAGTAAATTCAACCACTTAAATTGATTTTTTTTTTATTTATTTAACTTAATTTAATTTAAGTAGAAAATAAAAAAGGGAAACAATACACGACGGGTGGGTGTTGTTTTTTTTTCCCAATGGGTTATTAACCACTTAAATATAATCTTTCGTGTTTTGTTTATCCAAACATTAAAAAAAAAAAAAAATCTCCTTTGTTATGTTGAATGTGGTTCAAACTATTGATTCGAGATAAAAAAAAATCTTTTTTTTTTTATGGAAATCATATGAGCAGATGATGATCGGTGTTTAACCAAAAGAGTTAGATTAATACACAAACAAATTATGTTATACCGTGGATAATTAAATTTCCGTTATTATCCACGGTATAGTTTCTATTAATTTTTTTTTTTTTTGTTGGAATAAGGGATGATTTTCCAGTCAACCCTCATTTTTCTTTCTTATAGTTTAACAAATAACAAATTTACTATAAAAACTGTAAAAGAGAAAGAAAGATAGAAAAGAAAAACAAGAGTATCAAGAGGGTGTTATAATGTTTATTAGTTAATTCAACAACTTGAACAATTGTTGTAGGATGTTGGCAATCAAGTAAGTCTCTAAAATTATTAAAGATTGGTTATTTAAGAGGCTACAAAAAAAAAAAAAAAATCTACAAAAAGGCAACATGAACATCACTTATGTAATATAGAATTATGGGGTAATCATCATCTGTAGTTGGAATGAAAAGTCAATGAGGATAAATATAGGATTTATTACATATTGTTTTTACGTTTATGATGATATCTTATGTTGCTGCTTTTACGGTTTTTACTGTATTTTGCCTGTTTTTCGTAATATATGAAATACATAAAATTTCTATTATATTAAATTATATTAGTTTTTTTTTTTTTTTGTTTTTGGTGTTTTATAAGGGTCAAGTGTGCGACTGACTACCCGATTTCATATTATGATTTATTATTGTATTATTATTATACAATTTATATACAGATGGGAAACGATGACAATAAGAACATTAGAAACAGCCAAACAACATGAAAATGTATTCAATTGAGAAGAAATATCATATCATCATCATCATCATTGTATTTAATATTATATCATAATAATAATAAAAATGTAAAAGAAAAAAAAAAAAAATTATGGGAGAAAATAAATTTAGAAATCATGTTGATCCTCCCTATCAAATATAAGCAGCTGAGTGGATGGCTACTGTGC
Source organism: Ptychoptera albimana (assembly GCA_961205885.1). NCBI lineage: Eukaryota > Metazoa > Arthropoda > Insecta > Diptera > Ptychopteridae > Ptychoptera > Ptychoptera albimana. The sequence continues at coordinate 15,340,462 of OY540801.1, read as the reverse complement.
ATTAATATACAATTGATTGGGCCAAAGTGGCGATACGTTTGTGGATACAAAACAATCACTGTGGGTAAATCACATAACGTATAGAAATGGTCATCAAAAATGTTAACTTTGGTTAAAAAATAAATAAAAAGCTTAACAACATATGAGGGTAGTAAGCTGTGGTGTATAGCAGTTCAGTTGTCATTCGGTTAATACACAGAAAAAAAAGAAGAAGAAGAAAAAACTAGAAAAATCAACGTAAATATTATTTGCGGTCTCCTCTATACGAGTTTTGTGGCTTTTATCGTTTTTGTTGTGTTTCGTGTCGATTGTAGTAAAAAGTTTTTATCTGTAAAACGTTCGTTTACTATGCGAATCGGTTGTTTTTTTCTTCTTATTACCATGTCATTGACTTTTAAATAAAGATTTTTATCTGAATTTTCTTAATTGTTTTTTTTTTTTTTTTGTTTAGTAAATGGCCGTTTTATTTTATTATTTTTTTCGTTTTTAATTAACTAATTTTTTTTGGAGTCTGCGGTTAAAGTTTCTTTTACAAATAACTGCAAAAATGCATTTAAAACAATTTTTTTTTTTTGCGTTTTCTTTCGATCGTCCGGTTTAATATTTACAAAAAAAAAAAAAAAATATTTATTGTTTGTTTGAAAAAAAAAAGAAAAACTTTTGTTACCAACACGTATGCACATAACAATGCGCTCATCTTCAGATAATATCGACGACGGACGGGTAGGTGTTAAAAATGTGTAGACAGAAAATCCTCTTTTTTCTACCTTTCTATTATTCGTACGTGTTAAAAGTAAAAAAATTATTATAAAAAAAAAAAAAAAAAAAAAAAAAACGGATGGGAACAATGAGAAACAATTTTAGTTTAGCTTAGTTTAGTTTTTAAGACGATCCTATATTGTCTATTGTCATTTACAAATCGCCTGTATGTCCTGATCGTGTTCGTATTACTTTTTTGCAATTGTTTACAGTGCACGAACGCATCTATGTTGAAACATTTATTGTGAAAAGTAGAATTAATTATTAAGAAGACAACAAATAAAAAAAAAAAAAACGAAATCCTTAATTCTTTTGCTGTGTGTACATAGCTCAATTTACTGTTTGTAGAGTGATTGCATGTCGTTGTTAGGGATTAAGAGGATTTATCTATCACGAACAGAAGTAAAAAATGTTTTACAAAAACGGACATGTCATGTCTAAGGAATTTCTATTCGCCTGTATTCATGTAATATGAAAAGAAATGCAGTTTTTAGCGAAACAAAAACCCGAGAGAAAAAACATTTTTATTTTTTCACTTATATTCTTAGCTAGGTTGAGCATAAATAATTTTTTTGACTTATTCGTTTCGTTTCTTTAAAATGTTTTCTTTTTGTTTGTCAGTAAATTCAATTTAGGTGTCCTTTCGAAATTTAATAATATTTATTTTACTTAAGGTTTAGTCACTATTTTAATAAGATGATTACGTTGTTTGATCATGTGTAAAAGAAAATTCTTTCATTTTTAATATTATTGCTGTTGGTTTTTTTTTTTTTTGTAAAATTTTAGCTTGACCAAGTATTTTTATTTTTTGGTACTTGCAAACAGATGTTTCTTGTGTGTTTTGATTTTTTTTTTTTTTTTACTGAATATTAAAAGCAAGGACTAGGTGGTTTTCCCTTTTTTGTTTTTTTTTTTTTTTGTTTTCATAATATTATTATAGCTACGATTATGAAATAATATTTTTGATTTTTTTTTTTTTTTATTATTATATTTTCTCGATGTATCTAACGTTCTGTGAAATTTAGATAAATTGCTTTTATTTCCTACACTCTGAAAAAAAAAAGGAAAAAGAAACGGCAAAATTAATGTAACACACAGTGGAACCTCAGTTTCTAACAGATTAAATACAACTCATAATTTCTATGTTTAAAAGATCAGTTGAATAAATTCTGTATTTAACATTTCTATCTTTTTTTTTTTTTTTAAACAAGGAATACAACTTGTTACCATCAACGAAAGATTTATCTAATATGTTTACTGTTTACGGTCTCTAACCCCCTAGAACTATTATTGTTGCTTCATTTAGTTTTAATATAACCGCATACCATAATAGTTTTTACGAAATTTCTTCTAATTTAATGATAAAAATCATAAAAATATTTTCAATACATCTACATACATAAATTAAGGGATGTTTTTGATTGCTAGATGATAAATTGATTTTTTTTTCTTCTTATTTATTTATTTATTAATAACAAATTTGTTGGTAGTTTTTTTTTTTTTTTTAGTAAATAATACTTTTTTTTTTATTTTTTAGCTTACCTAAATTCTTCGTATTTTCTGTTTTTAAAATTTTCAAAAGCATATAAAAAGTGTGAAATGAAATTTATTTTGCGTTTGTTATTCGATTCGATTACCATCAGGTATTGTAAAATATTCTTACTAAACGTGTCATAATCCTATGACCAAAGTATTTGACATGGTTATGTGTTATGTGTTACATTTATTACCACCGTATTATCCATTTAACATATCTTTTTGTTCATCCACATCACAAGGGTAGTTTTTATGACATGTTTGATGCATTTTTGTTGTTATTATTGTTTGATTTGATGATTTTTTGTCCGCGATGACAAGACATCTGGATACAAAGATGAAGGCGGTTTTTAAATCATGAATTTAAACTTTCATTTACAATTTAATTACATTTTTTTCTTTCTTCAGTTGACAGGGATATTCGTTTTGGTTTATTTATTATGATGTCTTGATTTAGTTTCTTAGAAGAAGTCACAGGCATAATTTTTTTTTCTGACATAAAGACATAAAATAAATTTTTATTTAATTTATTCATCACAATTTATGTGACTATATATGAGTCAAGTGTCATAAAATTTTTTTTCTTTTGCTTTCTTCAAGACTCTTCTTGTGCGTTTTAAAGGTTTTGTAACAGCGAGAGAGAATACAATGAAAATTAATTGTCCATGTAATTGAAATTATCAATGTTTAAAGTAGAATGAAATCTTATATAAAAATGTGTAAGTGTTCTAGCCTATTTAATGGTTGGATTATTTGATTTTTTCTTCTTATATTCGGAGTCATCGGCTTGTCATTAAAAATAGAAATTATTTATGTAAAACGATACACACAGAATTTTGTTTTTTTTTTTTAGTCCTTTATTCTCACTCTTGTAACATTTTTTTTTTTTAATGATTTTTTTTTATTCTTCTATTATGTTTATGTTTTGACGTCTTTAAAAACAATAATCAAGTAGCAAATAGAGAATTTTAATTTTCCTAATGATTATTAATTCTTGAATGGATTATAAACATACACTCAGACTGAATTTTTATATATTTATTTATTTATACTCTGTTATGACTAGAAACAATTATCGCTTTGTATTTTGTACAACGATTATTGTGTTTTTCCTCTTACATTCGAAATATTTAAATTTTGTTTAAAAATTATCTTAAAACGAATTTATTTTTTTCTTCTTATACCTCTTGTCATGTATTTCGTTACGTCGTAAACAGTGGCACTTGTTTCTGAAACGATACCGCCCTTAATTATGTTTACCAGTGGTTGACCTTTATCGTAAACAATTAAATTAAAAAAAAGAATATATTTTCTGAGAATTTTTTTTTTGTTTTTTATTTATTAAATTTTCTATTCAATTTCTTCTACTGTTTTGTGTAAGAATAATTAAAAAATAATTAATAAGCATAAATATAGTTTTTCCATTGAAAATAAAACACAAAAGAAACACAAGTTTGCGTCTGTACTATATCAGTTAGTTTTATAAAATAATCTTTAAACAGTTTGTAGAGCCCTCTGGTGAAAAAAAAAATCGGTTACAAGATATTATCGCATTAAATTTCATAAATAAATATTTTAATTATCACAATTGTAATTAAAATAATTACAGAATTTTAATTTTCACGATTATTCTTGTAAATTATTTATTAAAATTATAATTAAAAAATTAGTTATAGTTCGAACCATTGATAAACGAAATTTTTTTGTATGTATAAAAGTTTAATATTTCACCTAAAGATGGCTTTTAATCGCAACAAAGAAAATAATAATGAAACATGTTTCATATATGTTAATTTTTGTGTTTTTTTTTTTACAGATTGTTGCTGCATCAAATGCTCGCGGTTGGTTAGACGCATCATTAGAAACAGCAAATTGGATGAAAAATATAAGAAGTTGTTCCTCAAATAATGATTCAAATATGCATCATTATCTAGTTGCTGGTCATGTAAGTTTTATTATTTTATAACAATAAAAATGTTAAATTATTAAACATGTTTCAAAAAATATTTCAAAAAATTTTTTTTTTTTTCTTTTCTCTCCTTATTTTTAATTTTTTTTTTTTATTTGGTGATGTTTTACCAAAAGCAGCTTTGGTACGAAGTGACCAAAGAGATACCAATAGGCACTGAATTAATATTAGGACCTAGAGTTCCTTTACAATTACGTGATATGTTTAGTAATGGGCCACAAGATGATCGTAGTGATCGGGAAACTGGTAAGCATAATTTTTTTCTATGTATCTTATATGTTTCACAACGATATGTTTATATGTTTTTGTTAATATTTAATCAAATAAAATGTATATCGCGTGCAAATATAATAAAATGAAATGAAATAATCCCTTATATTGTTAAAAACACACATCTTTCGTATGGAATATAACGGATATTAAATAGAATTTATCTGTATAACTTCATCAATTTCACAGACTTATGTTTGATTAGATCGATAAATCGGGTATTTTTTTTTTATATGTTTCATAATTTGTTTTTCTATTTATACTTTGGATCCCGCACCCGGGAATTTTCTTTTCTCTTTTCTCTTTTTTTTTTATTTAATTTAATTTATTTATTGTCAGTTAAATACACAATTTATAATTGTATTTTTATAATTGTAACTTTTACGTAGACTTTTCATAAACAGATGTCAACAAAGTTTAGCAAATAATAATAAAGAATGAAAACAATTTTTTTTTTTTTTTTAATAATCACTCAAAATATTGTGTATTGTGTTACGATGTCACTAATCCGCAGATAATCCTTTACGATGATGAATATATTTGATAAATGTGCTCTACTTTAATTTCTGTTTTCATTAACATTATAAAAAATTAATTATGTGAAAAATAGGCCAATAATTAAATTAAAAATCTGTGGTTAGATACAAAAAAAAAAAAATAAAAATAAAACGTACGCAAAATGAGTCAATAAAATGAGAAAATAATAAAAAGTTGTTTCAAGTTAATAATAAAACCCTTTTCAATTTTTTAATATTAAAATAGGGGTTGTAAATAAGAAATAACCAATGCAATGTTTGTAATAAAACATAAAACATAAAAAAAAAAAAATTAACAATCGGTTAATATTTGCTCACCTAACAAATATATATTACCCCCGTTAAATAGTTTTTGCCACACTTTCAACACAAATGGGTGTAAAAGGATTAAATGATTTCATTACAAAAAATAGAAAAATAGAAAAATTCACAACATGATCTCTGTTATTCAAAATTACAAAAAATAAACAATCATATTGTCTGCACATTTGATTATTTTATTATTACGAGATGAAATCAAGTCACGCCAACATAAAAAGTCACATTGTGTCACCCCTAGAATATTATTCAATAACCAAAAAAAAAAAAAAAAACAAAAAAAACAAACAAACAACATGCATAGGACCCACTGATAATAAAAGTTAAAATAAGGGTGGATAATATGATAGAAAATGCATTTTTATTCTATTTTTTTTTTTGCACTTTATTTAAGGATCAAATCAGCTAATAAATGACGTAAAATGTTTAATAAAAATAGACAATGGGTGATAATAATTTTTGTTAACCCTACAAAAATATGTTTAGGGTTGTTAAAGAAAATTGATAAATTGACTGCGTTAATATGTTTGTAATAGTCAAATACAAGGGATGTGTTTTGTTTAAAAAAAAAATATTTTTTTTTAAACGTTTTTTCATAACACTGTGATGATTCACCTTAAATTCGCTTCATTCTCTTTTTTTTTTTTCAACAGTTTTTCATTGACTTAATAGAGATATCATTAGTTGTTCGGTTATGGGATGTGCAATGTTTGATGCGTGTAATTGCTTAATCTCTAGGTACAACCGAATATTGTTGATTTAGTTGTTTCTATTTTTTGTGTGTGTTTGTAAACATTTTCTACTTTCTATTTAAGATCTAACGGAAATAAAGCCTCATGATTAATTAAGTCGTAAAATCTATTTTAATCTATTGAAACAGTTAGCTATTTGAAATGACTTTTTTTTTTTTATTTGTATTTCATAAATGAATTATGCAGATCAGATCAATGTTTTTTTTTTTTTTTTTTTTTTTGTTATTTAATTCATTAAAAGTACTGAAAAATAATCATTAAAATCTATTTTTATGAATTATTACAAACCAAAAAAAAATTATTAATCAGATAAGAATAATTTTTTTTGTTTTTAACAAGCATGTGCCCTGGGTTAACGGTGGAAAACTTCTGCAGTTTTTATGTTAAATAAAAAATCAGGGCACGTGCATGCGCTTGTCTAATATATTTTTTTTTTTGAATTAATGTAATTTTCGTTACAAACAAACAAATTGCGTGATTTTAAAAATAAAAAAAAAAAAAAATTTGTGAGAAAAATTAATTATTTCAGGGATGAAAAAATAAAACAGACACAAGTTCCTGTCGTTACATTGGAAAAGGGTTTTTTTTTTTTTTCATTCTTTTTGGCAAAGCTGTTAAAACGTACGCGATATATTATCATGGTCTCGTGGCATACATTTTCTTTTTTCTATTTAAATGTCATGTTACGATAGGGGTAAAATGCATTTTTGCAATGTGACATGAATTAATGCAATTTCGGTAGAAATTAAGACATCAAGAAAAAAAAAAAAATGTATTTCATCTGCTGAATATTGAAGCTGAAACGAGTGTTGTTAATGACTAAATAACTGTTAAACTGTCAGTTGGATTTTAATAATTTCCTCTTTTAAAAGTTAAACAACAACCAAAAAAAAAACGCCGAAAAGTCGATATAAGATAAATGATTTGTTCGACGTTTGTTAAGTCGCGTGTATACCGCATAACATATCCTTTATTAATGATCATTAATAATAAATAAATAAAAAAGCTCAGACATTTTTTTTTTTTTTTTATTATAAATTGCATCATGCAATGGTTTTTTTTTTTTTGTAAAAATCATTTTCTAATTATTCAAGCATCGGTTTTATTAAAAAAAAAAAACGAAAAAATTTAATTAATTAACAAATCGTACAGGTGCATTTGTCTTGTGTTCAAATTAAATCTTTCGTCCTGTAAATAGAAAACCACAAATAAATTTTAATTTTTTTTTTTTTTTTTTTAATTTAACGACTAAAAATAATTTTTTTTTTTTATAATTTTACCCTAAAAAAAATGCAAATAAAACTTCTATACGCGCATAATCACAGGAAGTTGCCCTTATTTATTGTTTAAAAATGTAATGTTTTATGTCGTGCACTATGTGGACTTGATATAGTTTTGATATGACAACATTTCCGGTTCATAAAAGTTAAACGGACAGTCAAACAAGTAAAAAAATTGAAAATGAAGTCAAATGAAATAATCGAAAGTGTAAATTTTATTAATGCAAATATATGTTTGTAGTAGGTAATGTTGAAATTAGGGTTTTTTTTTTCTCTGTCTAGATTTATTAAATATGATAACTATTGTTTGCGTCATTTTATTTATGATTTTAACTTATATTCTACTTCATTTATATTCATATTATTATGCGTCTAACACAATGGTTTTTAAAAACGTAAAACGTAAACATAATTCGTATTTTCATTTCTTAATCCTTTAATATGTTCGATTGTTAATCATTTTTTTTTAAACATTAAACACAACATCATAATGCTAAGTAAAAAAGTATTAACTTGATTAATCTTTCGGCTCAATTAAGTTTTATTTTATTGTGTGTGGTACCTAGCACAATGTTTTTTTTTTTTTTTTACTTCTTCTCAATTTCAAAACAAAGCCAAACCAAACACAAAATAGAAGAACAAAAAAAAGCCCTTGAATATAAAATTTAAATAAAATTAATATCAAATCGGATTTATTTTTATCATTAAACTTCATCGAAATAAAACTTTTGTGATTTATTTCGCATAATTCAGATTTAAATTATTATTTTTTTTTTTTTCATTCAATAAAATTGCGTGGAGTAGTTTTTTTTTTTTTTCAAATTGATGAAATCTTTTGAATAATAAAACATAAATTTATTAAATGGTTAATTTTTGGTTTGTAGCTTGGTTTGATTATTCCTAATTGTTAACGACAAATTTAAATTTGAATTTTAACGTTTTAAAACCGACATTTTATTATTTGATTAATGCACCTGTAAACGGTTATTACGTTTGTTACCGTAATTCAATAATTTATTTTTAATTTAAATCAACCAATATTAGGCGCAAAAAAAACGTATTTTTCTAACAATTAAGAGCAAAAAATAAAAAATTAATTATGCCATGGGAATATTTCTTATTGTTTAAAGAAATAAAAGAAAAAAATATTCACAAGAACCATATGGCGAAAAAGAAGAAAAAAAAAAGTGAATTTCACGGATTTCGATTTCATATTTGGCTACCTTATGGCAAACAATTTGATTAGCATAATTAAAATGCATGTGAATTATGGTTGGTTAATACAAAAACATTTTTTTTTTTTTATTTTAAGTTAAGAAGGAATAACAAAAAAAAAAAAAAACAAAACTAAGTAAAGTCAAGTTGTGTTAAGCTAAGCATAGGTTAACAAGTCAAGGATGGCTAAGCAACATTTCAACTATGCATTTTCTTTTAATAAAAAAAAAAAAATTAAATACTTAATGTTTATTTACCATAAAAGTAAGCCACAAGGTACAATATGGATTTGGGGTGCGTGGGAATTACCGTTAAATATTTCTCCCTTATATCTGCTGAAAAATTATTATTGTTGTTTTATTTTAGCGTTTCTGTGGAGAGGGCGGTCAAGAGCGAATAATAGACATAACAAAGTGGTACTTGAAAAAGTACTTCCTTAAAAACGTAATATCGCTTTATGTGTGTTAGATTCGAAGGAGAATTTCAAAAAAAAAAAATAATTATATAAATCAACAAGCAAATAAATAATTCAAAAATTCTATCAATAAAATCACAATTAAAATATGTCATGAGTGTAAATATTATTATTAAATTGTCTGTCTGCCATACACCTGTATGCTAAAAAGGCAACTGTTCACTTTTCCATATATATGCATTAAAAAAAAAACTGTCCATAGCCCCATCAGTGTAGTAGTTTTTATATTTTTCTTCCCCTACCCAGATATGGTAATATTATAAAGTTTGTAGTAATAAACTGTTTATTATGGATTGACTATTTTTGTTTACACTCGAAGGATTTTCATATATAGAAAAAAAACACGCGTCAATTTACCTTTACAGGAACAAAATAAAAAAAAGTTCGCGCTCTGTCTGTCTGCATGTCATATAAATTCAATTGGTCAAATTCCTCCTGTTATTCTTCATACCTTCTCATCGTAGTATTATTATTGTTGTTATTATTATGATTGTTTAAGGGGTTGGTGGTGGCATATACTAAACACAATTAAGTCAATTTCTGTATTTGTATCTATGTAAATTGTTATTTTATGGTGGAAATTATCTAAAATAAAATATTAAAACCGAAGGTGGTGACTTATTAATCCTGAAATATAAAATTCATTCGACAATTGTTTTGTAGTTGAAGAAGTGCTTGGATGTTCTTAAAGAAGATTCTTTAAAAAAAAAAAAAAAAAAATTGTTTTTTTATTTTCTTTAAATAAAAATTTAACTGGGCTTAAGATTAGTAAAAGTTTTTTTTTTTTTGTTTTTTGAATTGTGCTTAACGATAGATGAAAATTCTATTTAAATCGTGTGCATGTGTGTTGTTACAAAAGTAATTTTAAAAATTTTATTACCAAAAGTAGATCATAAAGAAAAATAAATTTTGGTGAGTATTATTATATAGATCACAATTGTAAATAAAATAATTTATCTTGTCTTAATCTTCTAATTTAATTGAAAAAAACTAAACTAAATAAATAAATTCCCGAACTTGTGATTAATTAATTAAGAAAAGCTTTCTTCCCGTTCACTATACGTTCACATTGATAAATTGTTTTCGTCTAGAAAATGTTATTTAAATTAATAGAAATAAACTTTTGCATTACCATTACCGTTTAATTAATTTTTCGAAAAACATAAAATGTGTTAAATAGAATTGTTCTAATTAATCATATATAATTAATAAAAATAAGATTAATTAATAGTGAACACATATATGTATATAGAGTCGTGATCTTTAACAAGTATTTTAAATAATAAAATTTAATTACCTTCAATTAAAAGTATTAAAAAAAAAACTTAATTAATAAATAAATCAATAATTATTATAAAAAAATTATTAAAAATGCATCATTATATGTTATTAACGTGTTATAATTTAGAAACGATAATCATATGTTGATCATAGCTATGTTTCGATTGCATAAAATTTAGATCACTTTATGCAATTTTATTATAAAAAAAAAAAAAAATAATACATTTATTTAAGTCATGCTGTGAATGATTTATAATTTAAAAAAAAAAAACATTGTAGACGGTTTAATTAAGGCTTTTTTTTTTATTTTTCTTTCTTTCTTTGTATTAACAGCACGCGTCTTGTCTTTTCCTCTCTATAATTTTAATTTTAATTTTTTTTTTTTTGTTGTTAATCAAATCAAATCAAATAAAAAATGATTAACGGACTTTTGTCTTGACGGTCGACATATATTCTTCGTCTTATTTCAAAACATAAATACCAAAAGAATGAAATTTTTTTTTTGTATCTTAAAGCTGTTTCACGATTTTATAAAAGAAATTTTTGTTTTTGTTTTGGTTTTATATTTGTATTCGACACTCCACTCTCCTTATTGTTTAAAATAGTTTATTATTATTATTATTATTGTTATTTTGCAAAATAGCACTTTTTTTATTATTTTTCTTATAAGCTTTTGGTGATGAATAATTGTTTAAGCCTGTGGGCTCCTTTTACAAATAAACTTCTCGCGCACACAAATGACAACAAATATATATATAAAAAAAAAAAACACTTGATTTATCTATATGGTAGAAAAAAAACGTAATTATGATCTCAAAACATTAAAAAAAAAATAAAAAGAGTCAATTAAGTTATACAAAAATTAAAAACCCAGGGTAAAAACAAATAATATTTGGATAATTTTACTCTAGTTTTGTTGCCTTAAAGGCAAATCCTCTTGGCGTTAAAAAAATTTAATTTTTAAACAAACAAATTTTGAAAGAATAGATTATAAAATGTTGTAAAAAGCAATAAACACCGAAATAAAGATGCTACATTTATTAATGAAAGTGCAAACAACATTTAAAAACAATTTATCATTCAAAAATAATTTTCTGTTTTAAACTAATTGCATTAAAACGCCCACTTGACTTCGATTTGTTATTAAATATTTATTATTGCAATATCACAATCACACATAATACCGCATCATACAAAAATGTATATAAAATGAATTAAATAAATTATTATTAACACATCAATAATAACACACAGAACCAAAGTGATTTAAGAAAACCCAAAATGAAGATAATTCTAACCAAAAAAAAAAAACAGTGTAAACACGCGATCATATTAGTCTTGTAAATAATATAAAAAAAAAAAAAACGATACAATTGGCACAACAAATAATAAATTAAAAAGAAAAAACGAAAGAATTTATGCAAAAATGATGCAAAAAACAATAAATTTTGTTTTAAAAAACCACCGCAGGGAATATATAAAAGGAATGAAGAATAAACAAAACCAACCAACCTACCAACCAAAAAAAAAAAACATGATTATATTAATTATGAAATTGTTTATTCTTTTTATTATTAATAATTGTAATCATATTACTACTTTTGTATTACTTAGTTGTAATACACGCGCTTATTACACACTTTAACAAGATTTTTTTTTTTTTGTATTTAAATCAGTCATAAACTTATAAATAAACCCGATATATAACCACGATAAAAATTAGTTTTTTTTTTGTTGTTTTATATTGCATTTAATTGTAATAAAAATTATATGCAAATTTCTTATGTTTTATTACGATTGTATAACCTTATTATAATAATAAAGAAAAGAAAAAAAAAATCTTTATCTTATTCGTAGGTAAAATGGAAAAAGAATAAGAAATAAACAAACAAACGAAAAAAAAAAAAAATTTAATCAAGTCACGAAGAATGTTTAATATTTTTTCCACTATTTTGTTCTAAATTCACTTTTTACACACAATTATTATTCGTTAATCATTTATTATTATTATTAATATAATTTAATGAATATTTATTTATTCAAAATAGCAAATAAAAACCGATTAAAAATCAGCGTGTTATACTTTTCATTTTTTTTTTTTTTGGCTATTTTTAATCACCAAACAAATAAAAATTCTGAATAAATTTTTATTAATTTCCTTTTCTTAACATTTTTTTTTTTTTTTTTTATTATAGGTTCACAGCACAGTGGTACGGGTGAAGAAGATTTTAATTTATCAAATGATTTAGAAAATAGTATAAAAAAGGATCAAAGTGATAATCAAGATATTGAGACAGACGATGAGGATGGTATTGATTGTAAATGCGTTGTATGCGAACGACAATGTAACGATATTGATCAGTGAGTGAAATATAAAATTAAAAAACTAAACTAAACTAAAATCTAAAAAATGTAAAAATTAAATTTTATTATTTTATTATTTTTTTTTTTTTTATGGACAAGGTTATGGTAAAATTATGCTTTTTAATCGCTTAAATTAGTTTATAGAAAATATAAGTTTATGTCATAAATTTTTTTTTTTGTTGTTGTTCAACTAATTATTCTCGTACGTACACCATGTATCGATTATAAAAATTTTTGTTTGATCATAAACAAACAAATATCACTAATTAAAACCAATAATTACATTTATAAAACGTAAATAATTAATTAATTATCTTTACCTTATGATATTGTCATCGTTTACATTTATTTAATAATTTTCTACCATATTATTTGTTGTTTCGAATTTTCACAATTGAATTGAATATAAAAGTTTCATTAAACATACAATAAATAAATAAATAAATACATTTTATTGTTTATTAATGTTTATTATTAATGTATATGTATTTAGTTTTATAAATTAAATATAATATCATCAAAATAATTATCCATTGGTTTAATAAAATAGACAAATTCCCGTAATGAACTATAAATATATGAAGAAAAAAAAAAAAAATAGGTGCGATGTACAATGTGTATAATTAGTTTGTCAATATTAAATATAATTTTTCAAGTGTTCTATTGTTATTAGAAAAAAAAAGAAAAAAAAAAAAACTTTCTCTTGATTAACCATCAATAAACGAAATTGTCATATATGTATGTGGCCTTGTATTGATGAGCAACACCCTAAATGTTTGAATATTATGAATAATTAATTTCATGACACATTTTAATATCAAACGATTTAATTTTTTTCATAAAATACCTGCTTAGAAAAAACAAAAAAAAACAAATAAAAATATTCCTTAACTTAAAACCGTATGTAAAGGAGCCGGATATAAAAACCGGATGAAAAGTGAAAGGAAAACGTAGAGAAAAAAAAAAGCGATAAAACTAAAAAATATTATTAATAATTTTTTTCTTCTTGTTGTTGCTTAAAATTAAAATCTATGCAAACCAGACAATCGGGCACGAACACGCTAATAAGTGATTTGTATGACAAGTCGCAGCATTCCAAAAACATAACCGCTAACTCCTTTAATTTGGGAATTAGCGGCTTTTTTTTTTTTTTTTGTTTTTCTTTCGGTATTTATTTATCCTAGTTGAGATTTCCCTTATAAACAGTTAAACAGTTCTTTGACATGTTCAGGGTAATAAAAAATTAATTTTTTATTCTTTTTCCTTCATAATTTATACAAAAGATCTTGGGGAATATGTTGATCGCCTAGTTGGTTAGTGAGTTAAGCATTAAATGTTTATTCAGTTATTCAGCCTTAACTTGTTAATTTGTTAAATTTTTCTTGCCTATCGTGTAATATTCATCTTTATAACAACACTAACCACCTTCCACCACAACATACTATTAAAATTTGTTATTTCTGCCAACAAATATTTAAATCTGGTCATCATGTAACGTGACCACAACGCCAAACAGAAAAAAAAATTCAAAATAAAAACGACGACAACCAGCTGCGTGTTAAGTGACCATCAATGGAAATTAATAATTTTTTTTTTTTTTTATTTCTTTTATTTCCATATTTACTAATTTTTTTTCAGTTTTCCTTTCACAAAAATATTAATAAAAAAAATATTTTTTTTTTTATGTGCACCGCGCGAAATGAAAATGATTGAGTTAACATATCTAAACAGTTACCAGTTAACTCACACCAATACCCATTGGTATCCCTGTTAAATAATAAAGAAAAATTCTTAATAATAAATGTTTCATTTTTTCACCTACATTTCATGCACTTCATAATTCAACATTTACGTCGTTTGGGTTAAAGAGAAATGAAAAACCCACCCCATATCCATGTTAACCATAAAAAAAAAAAAAAAAAAACAATAATAAAAATTTAAAGAGAGAACACAAAAACTTTGGTTTGCTTTTTGATTATTGTTATTGTCGTGTCCAAGGAATTGTTATATTAAATCATTAATACCTTTGTTGGTTTTCCTTTTCTTTTATAACAAAAAAATCGTTTCTACAATCACAACAAAAAATATAAACGTAAAACGAATAAAGAAAACATTAACATGTGAAAGAAAGAACAAAAAAAAAAAATCAACAACGAAAATTACAAATTTATTTAAATAAATTGGCCTCTTGACTTTGTTGCTCAGATCACGCGCAATGTTTATATTTTTTTGTAACTTATTTATTGCTGTTTTGTGTATAAATACGAAAAAATAAATAAAAAAAATTATACCAACGAAAAGAGCGCGTAACCAAATTTTAATAACGCAAATATGGTAAAATTTTTTCTTAAAGAAACTTCCGATTTTTTTTTTCTGTTATCGATGAGTTCTTGTGATTTTTGTGTGACTTTGATTATAATATTATTATTATTATTATTATTTTTAATAAAATCAAATGAGCGTGATAAATTGAAATGAAATTATTAATTTAAATTGTTTATAAAGAAAAAAAATTAAAAAAAAAAAAATTGTTAGGAAAACACAGTGTTTTCCTATTATAATGAAACATGCGGTATGGGATATGGTTAAAACGAAACATTACCATCATTAGACATAAAATAAATGTAATAATACTTTTAAATATGAAGTGGAATATTTATTTATTTTTTTTTTTTTTTGTTCTGTTGTTGATAACGCAATACTGTACGATGTATGATTTGAAATAGATAAAAGAAAAAAAAAAACTTTTAATATCACGCAAATCTATTTAATTTTATTGAGCTTCTCTTTTATAATAATAATAATAATAATAATAATAATAATAATAATAATGAAATAGCATCAATATACAAAAAAAAAAAAAAAAAAACATTACTCTGGCCAGCAAGTATTATTACCATTCCAAATAAACATAAGCAATTTATTAATGAAGAACCTAGAATCCAATAAATAATTAATTATTTTTATTTCTATATCATGATTAATATACTTTAAAATAAAAATAAAAAAAAAAAAAAAAAAAAACGCAATTTGCTAGTTCTCATCAGGATGTTTATTTCACAGTATTATAATCATTGATAAGCACAAGTTAAGTCAAGTAATGTAAAGTAAAATAATAGCGTGCACATTTATTTATATAAATGTGTCATTTATTTAATTATGCTGTGATTTTCCTATAATTTA
The DNA here is from genome assembly GCA_961205885.1 of Ptychoptera albimana. Lineage (NCBI taxonomy): Eukaryota > Metazoa > Arthropoda > Insecta > Diptera > Ptychopteridae > Ptychoptera > Ptychoptera albimana. The sequence goes on along the minus strand of OY540801.1, from coordinate 15,324,524 downwards.
TTTATTTTTATATTTGCGTGTTGTCAACATTTTTCATATTTGATGTTCAAAATGAATTTTTATTTCTTTTTTTTTTAATATCGTATTTTCTCTGTTTATTTTCCTATAATTATTTTTAATTTTTATATTAATCAATATTTTAATAATTTTAATTTTTCTAAGTGTAAAAGGATTAATTTTTTTTATCTAAAATTGCCCACAAATATAGAACGTATTAAGCGAGAGAAAAAAAAATAATTATTTAATCTTGGTAACTCACGTTTATTATATTAAAAATTAAAATGAGAAAAAAAAAACTTCTTGAAAAAGCTTCTGCACATTACCGTAACCTCTACGTAATAATGTCAAAAGCTTATTAATTAATTTATTTATAAATAAACAAATAATAATAATAATAAAAGAAAATTTCATTAAAACTATAAATAATGGTACACCCTGTTTATTATTATTATTATAATAATAATAAAAAATTAATTACAAATGTCAAATAGCACATAAAATAAAAATAAAGAACTAACAAAAAAAAAAATCTAAAATATTATTCAATAGCTTTAGGTTATATAAAAATTTGTGCGACAAATAATAAAAAAAAAAAAAAAGCGAACAAAACAAAACCAAGAGAAAACATAATGAATTTTTGTCTTATGAATAAATTAACCCGCGCACACAATTATCGTATTTATAACACAAACGAAAAAAAAAAAAAAAACTTATAATAATTCAGCTAAAACATAGATAAAAAAAAATAAAAAAAATTTCATCCTTCGAATTAAATGTATTAAAGCTCGTGACACCTACATGATGGGTGTTTTATAAACCAAATTTTGTAAAAGTTTTGTAAGATTTTTTTTTTTTTTTTAAATAAAATGTCAATTCACTCATCCATTTGTCGTGAAGACAATAAATTTAAATAAAAAAAGAAAACAAAACTTGGGTACATGATGTGAATGAAAAAAAAAAAATTTCTGTCGATTTGATTTATAAAAAAAAAAAAAAAACATAAAAGGTCAATACGAGGCGGTGAGGCGGAGTAGCTAAAAAATTATTTATTATTATTTTTTTATTATTTTTTTTTTTTCATTTTCATATAGACGACAATTTTGAAAATTTTTTATTAATAATAGATTTGAGGATTAATATTACCAAACTCATTTTATCTTTATGTAAAATCATGTATTGAATGTCTAAAACATATAATCCCTAAATAATTTTTTTTTTTCGTTTTTTTCGTTTTTAACAAACAAATCATCACTCACCACCCACATGTAGCTATTTTTTTTTTTTTAAATTTTTTTATTTTTATTTTTAAAGCAAGATTCACACATCAGCATTACATAAGATTTTAATGAAATTAAAATTACAACAAGTGGTATAACGAGAATAATTTTTTTTTTTAATTAATATTTTATTAATTTTTTTTGCTTTTTGTTTTTGATTTAATAAATATTCAAAGTGTTCAATAATAATAATAAACAGAAAAAAAACAAACTATTAATGTATATGCGTTAGACATACTTGTGAATTAAACACATGTCCCGACCGTAGAACGAAAAAAAAAAAAAAACATGTTTTGATGTTATTCATTTGTGACACCTTGCTTCATCAATCTAATGAATAATTAATTAGAAAAATATTAATAAATAAATAATGAAGTTTCAAAATGTCATTGTTGATTGTTGCTTACAGGTATAACAAGTGCAAAAGAGAAACATAGCATAGAATAGTGGAGTAATGTTTTTTTTTTTCTGTAAAGAATTGCGTTGGTTTTTTTTTTTACCTTTATATAGTTTTGATATAAAAAAACCGATAAGCGCGACTACACACAGAAAATTATTGATAAAAAAGAAAAAAAAAAAAAGATTATTATTTTGGTGTATTCCTCTTTCTTGTTATTATCATGATTTGATCAAGACACATTTTATATATTACTAATTAGGTTTTGCTTTTTTTTTTTTATTATTATTAAAACTAAACGCCCAAATAAATTAACTTTTTTTTTTTTTTTGCGCTTTTATTAATTAAAAACAATCGAAAAAAAAAAAAAAAATTCTTTATTAACATTTTTTTCTCTCTTTGTGTTTTTTTGTTTTATAAAACAGATTAGACGATCACCTTGTTGTCTCCCATCATTATCCGAAGGACGCATTCCGTTGTGAGCTCTGCCCAAAAAGCTATAGCTATAGACCGTCATTATTACGACATCGTGCAATAGCCCACGGTGAATTAAGGAAGTATCCTTGTGAAAATTGTGCAAAGGTAATTTGTTTTTATTAATTTACATATTTAGTTGTTGTTGGACGTGTTTTTATTGTGTGTTGTGTGGTCAATTGAAAATGAACGAGTTAATGCAAAGTTTCACATAAAAAATATCGACAACAACTTGTTGTTGACTAATTATAATAACGTTACTCCATTATTTAAAACTTAAAAAATAAAAAAAAAAATATTTTAAAAGATAATTCAAGTCAACAAAGAAAAAATTAAATTTTTTCTTGTCTTCATTTTTCATTTTTTGGTTCTGGCAACGCGAAAAGAAAAAAAAAAAAAAATATTAAAAAAAAAAAGAAAAAAAGCTGAATGAAAGTAAAAAAAAATTATTTTTATTATTTTTTTTTTTTTTTTTTAATTGAATAATAACAAAAACAAAATGTAGATTAAAACTGCAAAAAGGTAAATAAGAAAAAAAAAAAAAAAATAAATAAAAATTGTATTAGTGGCCACGAAAGGCTTTTATTATAATTTTATTTATAAAGCAGAGTGACGTGGTTTTTTTTTTTTTTTTTCTTTTTTTTATTAATAAAAAGCCAACCGAACATAATTATTTGTAACAGAGAAAAATACAAATCAGCTGTGTATGTCGTTTACATACATGATTTAAAAAAAAAGAAAAAACATTAGCAATTTAAATCATTAATATAAACGCATATGTAAAAGGCAAAGAAAAAACTGAGTTAAAATTTTTTTTTTTTTTTGATGTAATAACCAAACACACTGTGCTTATTGTTGTTGTTGTTGTAATTAAATGAATATTTTAGATTTAGTTAGCAATTGAATTATTTATTGAAAGTTATTATCGATAATAAAACCTTAAAGGCAATTTGGTAAGCAAAAAAAAAAAAAATTCCTTATGACACTCAAGTGATTTTTAAAATTAAAACAAAAGACAAGAAGAAAAAAAAAAAAAAACAAACCGCCGACAAAATATCGTTTTGGTAAAAAAGTAATTATTAAAAGCAAAGGTGTGTTAATGTTAATTTATGTTAAAATTTACTTATCTCATTACGCATAAATATGTCAAATAAATTTTATCTATATTTATGATCAATAATAATAATAATAATAATAATAATAATTAATTAATTATTTTCTATTAAAAAAAAAGAAAAAAAGAAACGTTTTGTTAATAAGAAAATTAATTAATAGAATTGAAAATTAAATCAATGAATTAATTAAGTAAAGAAAGTATTAAGTATTAAGTACGTAAATTAATATTTTATCACTAGCAAAACATTTTTTTTATGCTGTGTTATGTTATGTTTAACTGCCGTTGGCCAATAATTGTTTTAATTCATTGGTAATATATAGAGAGACAGAGAATAAGATAGAAGTGTATGAGAAAAAACACCTCAATGATTGAAAATAACATATAATTACGTATTATTGTAATTTGTTTCGTGTAAAAGAAGGAAAATATCTGAACATTACGATGATATCTTTTAATTTAATTGTATTGTTAGTATTATTAAGTGAATTTAATATAATATTACGTTGATTTATTAAATTAAAGCTTTTTTTTTTTTTATAACAGAACAGCAAAAAAAAAGCTTTAAAACTATTAGATTTTAGAGAGGGAAAGGAATTAGATTTTTTTTGTAATATTAAATATGTAGTTGGGTTTTTGTTATGTTGATTGGATTTATGTTTTGCGTTTACATTACGCACCGATGTTAATGGTTTTACCAAAAATGAAAGAAAAGAAAAAACGAAGAAATTATGTTCAATAAAAAAGCGCGTGCGCTAGTTAATGGGGCGATATTTATGCTTTTGACTTTTTTTTTTTTTTTTTGGTGTTATTAATTCATTACTTTGCTTCTTTTTGTTTTTATTTTTATTTTTTATTTCATTTAAGAGCTTTAAAGAGCTTTATTTTTGTTGTTTTCGATTTCTTCTATCGCTGACTACATTACGCGATTTTTTTCTTGTTTTTCTTTTTTGTTGTTACTTTTGAAATTTTCGTTTTAAACTTTTTTTTCTCTGGTTGCAACAAAAGACAGCACACTTTGGACATATGTTTAAAGCTGAATTAATTAATTTTATTGTACTGAAAGAAAGAAAAAAAAAAAATGAAGAATAAGAAGTGAATTAAGTAAAAACGAAAAAAGGAACATAAGTTAAATACGGGTATGGTCGAATGACTACCCACTGTTTATAACAACAGGGTGCATCATTGTTTATAAATTCTTTTATGCTGTTAACTTAAGTTGCTATGTGTGTGTGTGTACTATTTTAAAGTGTGCTTATATTTATCAATTATTAAAAGGTGGATGAATAATAAATAAGAAAGTGTGTAGCTAACAAAAAAAAAAAAAAAGTGTCTTACGTCGCTTCTGTTTATAAGAAAAGTAAAAAAAAAAAAAAAAACGACGAAAAAATTATTTTTATCTGTTTCTGTTCTGTTCTTCCATGTATGCTCTTTGTATGCTTAATGGCATGACTTTAATTCGTTAATAATAATAATAATAATAAAATATTTAGGGTAAACACGAATATGAAAGACAAACACACAAAAATTAATCATTTCTTAGTGCAATTTCACCGCAACGATTTAATTTATTTAAAATTTTTTGTAATGCTTAAGAAATATTTAATCAATGTAAAATATGATTAATGATTTATATTATTGGCATATTTTTGACATTATTGTATTTACCATCAACGTTAAAACAAAATAAATTTGTGTCATTTGTGTTTATTAATTTATTAAGATTTTTATCAATATTTTAAATTATGTAATCAGTTTGTTATTGATGTTTTTGCGCTTAAAAAAAAAAAAAAAAGACGAAACCGAGACATTTTAAAAGTGATACATCCGATATATTTCTTAATAGCTTTATTTCGGTTAAAATTTGATGAATTAGGGTTGGAGTTTTTGAAGTTAAAAAGCTTTTAAGAGATAAACTTGTTTTTTCGTTATTAACTTAACATTAAGTTAAGTTGCATATATGTAAATAGATGACGTCTTATCCCCTACAAAAAGAATTAATTTTCTTTTAAATTTAATCGACAAAATTTTGTGGGTTATATAAATAAAGAAATATTATTAAAGCTCACAGTTGGTGGGAGACAGAAGTGAATAAATTATTTTTTTTTTTTTTACAAAATTAATTTAATTAATGTTATGCAGTACGTAAACGGTGTACGTAAATGTTGTTGCTGACATATCCTCCTGCCACATTTGTTTATTATTTGCTGTTATTCGCTTTTTTTTTTTTTTTTTTTAAACCAATTAATTGTGAAAAAATATTAATTACATGCAATTGTTTATCTTACATAATATTAATATTTGTTTTTTTTTTTATTTTATATTTGCTCAATAAATGTCAACATTAATTAAAAAATAGTTTAATTAAAAGGTTTCTTCGTCGCTAGTCGCTGTAGAAAGAAGATAAAGAATTTTCGATTATTATTTTTCCGCAATTGATGTTTCTGTTTTTTTTGATATTTATTTTTGTATTAAGGCGTTGTATACGCACATCATGTATGTTCAATTAAAATAATAATAAAAAAAATCTCTTATTCACTCCATTACCATGCGTAATAATGTTATTTACTGCTGTCGTTATTGGTTGTTTATACGTAAAATGAAAGGGATTTCATTCTTGCGGTCCATACGAGTTTCATTATTATTATTTTTTTTTTTTTTTTACTTTTGGATGTGTTATGCTTTTTATACACACAATTCAAATATCTGTGTCAAATATTTCGGTTTTTTTTTTTTTTTTTATCTTTAAATTAGATCTCATTTTATTGATTTAAAAAAAAAAAAAAAATCTACTAACAACAACAGCAACAGCAACTATTATTAATAAAAAAAATAATAATAATATTTTTGTGTTCATCTATATATATATATAAAATAGGCATATGAATAGATTTCATTATAATTTAACAAGAATAAAAAAATGTTTAAGAAATATAAAAATACGACGCGTGATTGTAGAAATTTAATTTTATTTATTTTGATTTTTTCTTATTAGATGTAATAATGATAAAAAAAAAAAAAAAAAATTTTTTATAAAAGAAACGGCTAAAAATGGTATAAATGGTTAAACAAAATTTTTAGTAAACTATAGAATGGATTATATAATGGATAATAGCGATAGATATGTATGTACGTTATTTGCCTTAGAGAATATAGAAAAAAAAAAAGAAAATAAAGAAAAGAAATTCAGCGAATAAAAGAAAGATTCATCATAAGCATTAATCCGATCAGATATTTTTATTATAAAATTGCCATACTTTTATTTATTTATTCGTTTGCATTTCAATGATTTATTATGATTTCGTTGATTTGTTTTTACTTTTTTCTTTTACCTTTTTATTTTTTTTTTTTTTTTGGCTTATGTTAATGATTCGTTTATTTTTCAGGTTTTTTCCGATCCATCAAATTTACAGCGGCATATACGATCACATCATATCGGAGCACGTAGTCACGCTTGTCCTGAATGTGGTAAAACGTTTGCAACTTCGTCTGGCCTCAAGCAACATACCCACATACATTCTTCAGTAAAGCCGTTCCAGTGTGAAGTTTGCTTTAAGGCGTACACACAATTTTCTAACTTGTGCCGACATAAACGTATGCATGCTGATTGTCGGATGCAGATAAAGTGTAACAAATGCGGTCAAAGTTTTAGTACTGTAACGTCAATGTCCAAACATAAGAGATTCTGTGATTCGACTAGTGTACCACCGCCATCACAACATCACGGACAACAGCCTGGTCATATTGGTCCAACGGGAGTACCATCAGCTATGACCACTCCACCTAATCCATTTATGATGATGCAAGGATCAACAACGTTCTTTCCGCCTGGCTTTTCACCATATCGCTTTCAAGGAATGTTTCCACCAAATCCATCTTTAGCACCAACATTTCCAATGTTATTTAAACCAAATATTGATATATCGTTAACTGATGGAGACCGAAATACGCCACCACGTCATCCTGCCTCACAAGCAAATATGAAAGTTTCACCGCCTACAGCTGAAGAAGCATCTGATCATTTCCGACCATCTCCTGCCAGACCGATTCCAAAAAAAATGCAACAAGCTGGCATTACGAATCATTTTTCCAGCCGATCTAATTTTGAACATACAAATTCTGAGGACGATAGAAGGTCGCCACAGTTCAGACCGTTTCAGGATGTTCGAGAAGAAAGGGAGCGTTCGCAACAACGTGATTTTCAACGTGAACACCAACGAGAACAACAACGTGAACAGCAAAGAGAATTGCAACGTGAACAGCAACGGGAATTACACCGTGAACAGCAACGTGAACAGCGTGAACAAAGAGAAAGGGAAAAAAGAGAACATGAGGAAGAATCAAAGGATAGAAAATTGGATTTAGAACGAATTCCAGAAATAAAACGTGAATCAAAATCTCCAGACAATAAGGTAAATACAACTAGCACTAAGTTATTTGTGTCACAGATTTTAATTGAATTTTTTATTTTAGAGAAAACATGAGTCAAATGGTACAGGATCAGCAGAACAGCCCTTAGACTTAAGTGTCGCGCGAAAAAAAGAACGTAGCCGTAGTCCATCACCTGTTTTAAGAAAATCAGGTTTGTCGCCTTCCTATCAAGCAAGTCCTTCACCATCAGTGTCACCAGGACCGACACCATCACCTTCGCCGCCTGGACCACCAATGGCTTATCCAAGGCCAATCCATCCATTGTTGTTGAAAGCAATTTATACACCGACCGGACTAAATTTTCAACGTCCATTTCCTTTTTTAGGACCAATGGGCCGACCAGGCTTTGATTTACTAGGTAGAGGTGGTCCCTTTCCACCTAAACCATTTCACGAAGCTATAATGGGCGGATTAGGTGCAAACATGAGTGGCGGTAAATTAAAAGATCGCTACGCATGCAAATTTTGTGGTAAAGTGTTCCCCAGATCGGCAAATCTGACCAGACATTTAAGAACTCACACCGGCGAACAGCCTTATAAATGCAAATACTGTGAACGATCATTCAGTATCTCAAGTAATCTTCAACGTCATGTCCGCAATATACACAACAAAGAGCGTCCATTCAAATGTCATTTATGCGAACGTTGTTTCGGTCAACAAACAAATCTCGATCGACATTTGAAAAAACATGAAGCAGACGCCGCTGGACTGACAATTAGTATGGGTGATTCGCCCTCATCTAATGAAGGTGAACGTGAAGAAACGTACTTTGATGAAATCCGCAAATTTATGGGCCAGGTAACATATTCTGGTGCTGGCGGTCATCTATATACACCAATCAATGTCAATCATGCTGGACCAGAAACAGAAGATGGCAGTGACATTGAATTAGATGTAAACAATTTAGATCACTGTGACAAAGAGCCACTTAACAATAATGAAACGATCGAAATCACAACATAAAAACATTTTTTTATTTTTCTTCTTATTATTTTTAGTTTTTTTTTGATTTTCCCTAGCATAATTATTATTATTTATTTTATTATTTATTTTTTTTTTTTAAATTCCCTTCTATTGTTTTCTTATTACACAAAACTAACTAAGTAAGAAATGGAAAAACAAAAAAAAAAAATCCACAATGTTGCAATTAAATAAGGAAAAAAAAAAAAAAAACAACATAAAACTGTCAATAAATTGCACACAACTCAACTCTATAAATAACAGAGAAATAGTTTGCAAGAAAATAGTTTTTAATTAAGCTGTAAAATGTCTTTTTAGCAAGTAAAGAATAATAAGAAATATTATTTTCTACCGAGGATATGTTTTTTTTTTTTTTTTTTTTTTTGTTTTCATCATGTTTTATGTTTTTTTTTTGAAGTCAAGATAGAGAGCGAAAATCCTTCGTTATTAAGTAAATAAAATGTTAAACCTGAAGGTTTTTAATGACATGAAAAACGCACGTAGAAGAAGGCAGCACACGAGAAGTTTTGTTTGTTGTTTGTTATTAAAATCATATTTGAACACCGGAATTTTTGACATTTATTACCATTTGTTTAAAGTAATGAAAATGCTTAAATCCTATAAGCTTTATAATTTATAAGTTGGGTGTACTAAGTACATAAAATAGTAAATAAGTTTATTATTTTTTTTTTTTAAACACAAACCATCAAACTTTAACACGCAACAATATTGCAAATTATAGATGATTTAGTGTGCGAAGTTTAATTAAAACGAATAAACTAAGGACATAAATAAATAAATAAATAAATAAATAAAAAGTTATTTAATTTTCTAGTTTCTTTTTTTTTTTTTTTATTATCTTTTTCATTTACTTTGGCTATTTTAATTTATGCTAAGTAAATTATTTTTATTAACAATTATTACGAATTTATTTTGGCTCTTTTTTTTTTTTTTTAATTTGCGCAATATTTTCGTACTAAAATTAATTCATATTTTAATTTATTCTTTAGTCCTTTTGTTACATAAAACATATAAATGAAAAATCTCATTATAATTAAGGAAAATTAATTAAAATTAAAATAATGGTAATTTTTTTTTTTTTTTTTTTTAGTCGCTTGTAGCCAAAGTTTGAAAAATTATTTTTATTTTCTTTTTCTAATTTAATTTAATTTTAGTTTTAATTAAATTAATTAATTAATTTTCTTCTGTTTCTTTTTTCTTTCTCTCTCTTTTAAGTAGATTTTAATTTTTGTTATTACAAACTTTGGTTAAAAACATTTCATTAATCTAATCAAAGTCACATCAAATATGTTTTTGTAAATAAATTAAATTTAATTAAATTAATAAAAAAAAATTTTTTTCGTAGTTATTGAATTGTAATTTAATTATAAAAATTAAAAAAAACACTTAATTATATTTATATATTGGAATTTTAATCTTTAGTTGGTTTTTTTTTTTTTTTTTTTTAAAGGAAATAAAATGTTTTATTATTATTTAATTAAAAACAATGAAAAAATTAAAATTTTATTTAATTAATTAATTAAAAATAGATTTAAATAAATTATAAAAATAAAACAAAAATCTTTTAACTCCTATTAATAATAATAATAATGAATAATTAATAATAAAAAAAAAAAATAATGAAAAAACCAATTACTATTAGTTAATTAATGATAAAAAAAAATAAAAATTAAAGAAAATGGTTAATTAAAAAGGTTAATTAAATAAAAAAAAAAAATAATAAATCGATTAATATAAATAAATAAATTAATTAAATAATTAATTAATTAAAAATTTATTAACAAAAAAATAAAAAAAAAATAGATGATACTAAACTAAACTAATAATTAATTTACTTAATAATTTAATTAATAATAATTAAAAAAAAACGCAAAAAAAAAAAATAATAAATAAAAAATATCAATGAACTAAAACCAACCAAGTGATAATGTTAATTAAAATTAAAATTAAAATAAAAAAAAAAAAAAGAAAATTTACATAAATCAAATATTAATAAGATAATATTAAAAATAAAATTAAAATTAAAAAAAAATTATTATTATTAAAAAATTGTCACAATTTATTATTAATTAAAAAAAAAAACAAAAAACAAAACAAAAAAAAAATTAAAAATTGGATTAACAAAAAAAAAAAAAAAAGAAAAGAAAAAATATTTAAATAAATAAAAAAATTATTTAAAATAAAAATTCAATGTTTATGAAATAAATGCACAACGTGTGTACATTGTACCAATTTTTTTTGCTTTCTTCTTATTTTACTTTGTTATAGGGTGACGATGCGGTGATTGTTCCTTGTCTACTGTTGCGTTGAAGTCACTTGTTAATCTCATCAACTGGTTGAGTGTTTTCGAGCGAGATAAACAATGAATATATTTTCAGTTAGTAAATTTCTACTAACGAGAAGGGTTTTGAGATTGAGTTTAAATATTTGCTTTAAAGTCTTTAATGCTGATGTTGATCGAAACTGGATTATCAATCCATTCACGATGATAAAAATTGTTTTTATTCCTCAAAGTGACTTTTCGAAGGTTTGTGAATATTATTGTAGTAGGTTTAAGTAGTTCTGGTTTTCCACAGGCATAAGAATTTCCTGTGAATATCATCCTAGGATTAGGATCACCATTATAATTCAACACTAAATTTAATTTCAATATTCGTTACATTGTTGATGCCAGAAGAATGTAACCATAGCAGTGCAAGGCTATCAAAAAAAAAAAATTTACATGATCTACGTAATCACGATTGTTTGGTTAATTACTTTGCCCAATACCAGCAGAAATATTTAGTTTAATAAAGTGTTAATACATAATGACTTTGCGTTTATAAATTAACATTTTTTTTTTTTCTTCACGTAAATTAATTACATTGAAACCAGTAGCTAACTGAATCAACAGATTTACCGTTTATAATGCATAGTTCCGTGTACTATAAAAAAAATAAAATAAAAATAAAAATAAAATCTTATTAACACCCAAGATTAATTAATTTTTTTTTTCTTATTAAATTTTAATTTAGTTTTAAATGTCCTTGGGTTAAAGAAAATAAATAAAAAATTCTAATTCTTCGTATTAATGTTCAAAAAAAAAAACATCAAAAAAGTCATCAATATCGATTTTATGTACGCGATTTCTAGTTTATCACCAATAATAGAGAAAATTAAAAAAAATTTATTACGCTTATGACCTTTGATATTATTTCGAACGGCTCTTTTTTTTTCCAATGAATTTTAATTTATTTTTTTTTTTTGCATTCTTTCTTTTTTATCACTAATTTGATAATAATTTTTTTTTTTTTTTTAATGTTTAATCCACTTAAAGTTTAATTAACTCGCATAAAGGTAAGTATTATGATTCAATAAATAATAAATATTATTAAAAAAAAAAAAAGAAAGAAAAGAAATGAAAAAGAAAAGAGAAAAATTCTTTGGCTTGATTTATGATTGAAATTAATTTCATAAAAAAAGAAAAGAAAACAATTTTTATTTTAATGACACCTAGAAATTGTATAGAATTATAATGAATCAATAAAATTTAATTTGCTTTTAATATATCGATTTAGCTTAATTATAAATAAATTTTTTTTATTAGCTTTATTCAAGCTTTTTTTAAAGTAATTTTCTCTCGTTAGAAGTCCGATAGATCATTTCGTTACTTTACTTTACTTTACTTTACTTTACTTTACTTTACTTTACTTTACTTTACTTTACTTTACTTTACTTTACTTTACTTTACTTTACTTTACTTTACTTTACTTTACTTTACTTTACTTTACTTTACTTTACTTTACTTTACTTTACTTTACTTTACTTTACTTTACTTTACTTTACTTTACTTTACTTTACTTTACTTTACTTTACTTTACTTTACTTTACTTTACTTTACTTTACTTGATTCACATATTTTACTTAATTACCATTAAAGGTAATAATAACATCCAACATTCTCTGCATAATTTTTTGTTATTCATTAATTAAGTTATTATCTTTTAAAGCCATTTGGTTTAAACCAAAAAAAAAAAAAAAAAAGAGAAGAAACTTTTGTACTTTTTAAGGTACCAACAAATAATAAATAAACGAATTAACTGATTATATGTTTCTCTGCTGATTTTAAATAAAAAAAAAATAAAAATATTTTTTTTTATCTTTTGTGTTGTAAAAAAAGAAAAAAAAAAAAAGAAGGCAAAACACCGAAAATAAATAATCAAGTTGAATTAAGCTAAGTTAAAGTAAAGCAGAGTAATAATACAAATATTCCCATAATATAAGTGATTTGCATTAACTTATTGCAGCATCCATATAATCTTAATACAAAAAAAAAAAAATTAAAAATAAAGATTTATTACAGAAAATATGTGTGTGTTATGCTGTCACATACGTACACAATCACAACACAATCTTATATATATATATATATATAAAATTAATTAATTAAAAAAACAAAAATGAAAATGAATGTAAGAAAAAAAAAAAATAAATAAAATAAAAAAATAATTAAAGTTTTTCGTTATCTGTATTCCCTTTATAATTCGTCGTTTTATTTAATTGTATTGTTTGTAACCAATGTGGTGTACTTGTTCAGTGTTACACACATTACACTGCAATTGGTTTATTTATAATAATATATAAATATTGTGTATTTTTTTTATATGTTTTAAAATAAAAATAAATTGTGAAGAATATGAAGAAAAGCTTTTAATGAACAAGAACAACAAAAAAAAAAAAAAAAACTTTCCCAATAAAATGGTTTTTTTTTTTTACATCAGTCGTCTGCTTTTTTTTTTTTTATTTAAAATTTTTAAATTATCATATAAGCAATAAACAATCCAAAATAATAATAATAAAAAGCATCTTTCTCTCCTTATCGTGTCCTCGTCAAAATTGACTTTTTTGGGCCCTGTAATTCCTCTCACTTTAAACAAAAAAAAAAAAAATTATTTTTTTTTTATTGTTAAAATAAATTCTGTTTGATTGTTGTTATTTGTATGTACCTGTTGTTATGTTCACTTTATTTATTTATTTATATTTATTTAACAATTTTAACATGTTTAACATTTATAAGAAATTATTATTTTTTTTTTTGTAACAATAATTGTTAAGTAGATTTTAAAAAGAAAACAATCAACTGTAACAGAACTGACAACAATGATGGCTAAAGTTAAAAGAATTTCTTTAAAAAAAAAAATTTATATATAAATACATAATCACTTTTTTTTTGATGTTGTTGTTGTTGTTGTTGTAATAAGTTAAATGGAAAATATGTAAAAAAAAAAAAAACATTAAACATGGATGTTAATTTGTACGCAGAAATATCCCAGTTATGTTATGGAAATTCTTTTCTTTTCTTTTCTTAGTGTTGCTGTTGAAATGTAAATATTTTATTTTATTTTATTTTTTTGATTCAATAATATGTTAAATGAACTTGAATTAAAATAATTTAATTTTTTTTTTTATTATGTTGAATATAATAAAGCATCGGATTAAGGTGTTAATTGCATTTAAAAACAGAAATTAAGTAGCTTGTTACTACGTGTTAAATACTTCACTATGAATTCTCTGCAAAAAAAAAGAAAAGAAAAAAATTCGTTGATGAGTTGCTACCATTTAAAAATTAATTTTCTTTTTTATATTTTTAAATTGTTTCTTTATTATTTTTGTGTAATTTATTTTTATTATTTATTATAATAAAAGATTAATTATTTTAAATTTTAATTGAATTAAAATTATTTCAAGAATTTAACACTTTTTGTTGTATGCAGATTTATGGACAGTAGTTAAAGAAAAATATTTTTTCTTTTCCCTTTAAAATTATTTACCATTTAAAATGACCAAATTGATATAGTTTTAATGATTAATAATCTTGTTTAATTTAATTATATATATATATATATTTTTAATAATTATTTTATGTGTGGGCTTATTTTGGTATGACTAAACCATTGCTGGTGGAAAATTGTTGTCTTTTTCTTCTGCTTCTACAGAAAAAAAAAAAAATTTAATTTAATTAACAGAAAATTACGAAAGATCAAGATAACATAAATAAATAATATTATTATGTAATAATAATAATAATTATTATGTATGTAAACGGGCAATATGATGTCAACTCGTTGTCCCCGTGTCATAACTACAAAAATAAACAACAGCAAAAATCATAACAAATCCCATGTTTTAAACATCGATTACATTTAAACATAAAAAAATAAAAAAGAAAATCATGTTTATGATATAAAATAAAATATTTAACTATTAAACATAACGCTAATAAATCATAAATTAAAAAAAAAAAAAAAATTCAATTTTAATTGGCAAAAATTGTTTGCCAATTTCCTGTATAATTGATTTTTTTTTTTTTTTTTTTTTTTTTTTTTAGTTTCTTATTAAACTAAAAACTTATCACAATTCAATCAAAATTTTAGTTTTTATTTTATTTTGATGACTTTGATTTCTATTTACAATTATATATTTCTGATTAATAAATGTTTAAAGTAAATGAAAAGAAAATATAATGAACCAACAAACAAAGTCTCTCATACATTTTATTTTTAAATAAATAAATAAATAAATAAATAAGAAAAAAAAAAGTGATTTTTATCGATATTTTATATACTTTGACTTAGTTTTTGTAGTCAGTGAGTAATGTATGAAATCATTTGCTACATTCTTAGCTGCATTCAACTAGGCCTATGTCATTTATTTAATTTATAAAAAAAAAAAAAAAAAAAACTTATTTGACTAGTAAAATTATATTAATAACAAATAAAAATAGTTTTAATAAATAAACAATTAAACATTTTAATGTTGTTAATCAGATCTTGTTTAAAGAAAATAAAAAGAAAAAAATTCTCATTACAAATGACGCACGACAAACCAATAAAAAACGCATTACCTTCCCGAAAGCAATTGTATTCGGCTTATGTTGCAAAAAAAAAAAAAAAAAAAAATGAAAAGAAAACTCTTTATTTATTTATTTATATATATATATATATATATATATATATATATATATATATATATATAGAAATGTTGTATTTATATAATATTATAATTTATTAATAAAAAACAATTTTATTCACTCTCTTGTATGTTAAATATAAGTGTTCCACCTATAACTCATATAGGTGGTGCAATAAAAATTAAATTAAAATCGCTTATTTAACGCAGAAGATAATTTAAAAAAAAAATATATATTTTTTTCTTTTTCTTTTATTGAGTGTTATTTATCAATTTAATATTATATAAAAAATATAAGTCAAATAGGTTTACCATTACCATGTTAATATGTTTATAATGAATAGTTAAGTCTGCAAAGTGTTAATAAATCGTAAAAATAAATTTTAATTTTTTTTTGCATTTTTCTGCTTACCTTTCGATTTTTAAACTGGGTAAAAATTATTTTTTTTTATACTGTTATGGTTGATTTAGATAGTAGTTACCAATGTTTATCTGGTTATAAATATTAAAAAAAAAAAATAGAACAGGTAGTTAAGTTTGGCTTAAAACACTAGAAAATACAGTGGATTATCTTTTACGCATTTTCTTTACATTTTTTTTGGTGTATAAAACGTTTTTCTTTAAGGAATGTCTTGGTTTCTAAATCTTTTATGAAGTTTAAATCATTTATGACGCTTTAATAGATTACTGACGTTTATTGTCCTTATTATTAAATAATTTAATTAAAACTGTGAGAAGATTTAATACAGAAACACCAAGTTAGATTCTTATCGCAACTAGAAATGTTTTCCGATAAAACTTTAAATTGTTGGTGCTGTACTATATAATTCTGATACAAAACGTTAATTAAAGTTCGAAAATTATAATTCGCATGATTTATGGAAAATAAATTAAAAAAAAAACCGGAAAAATCCATGAGCAGCTTCCACATTAATGCAACAATGTATGACTTCATTCAACAAAGGCAGATCATTATTAATAATTAATCACATGAAAACAACCTAATTAATCAATAAAATTTATAATGAAATTTATAATAAAAATTAGGTCAAAACTCATTAACATCCTCACAAAAAAAAATGAAAAAACATTTCACCAAAATCACAAATTATTTATGATTGCCTGAATTAAATAAACCACAAACAAAATATAAATTAATAAATTAATTAATTAATTAAAAAATTGTTTTTATTATCATCAATAAAAACGAATAAAAAAAAAAAAAAAAAAAAAAAAAATTAATTTTTGTTTGTCCTAATTAAAAAACAGTTAAAAGAGAAATAATTTTATTTTTTCTTATTTTTTATTATTGATTGTTATCAATGGAAAAGAGATTAAAAAAAAAAAAAAAACGAAAAATTATCATCTGAGTGAATCTTTTATTAAAAAAATTATTATTCATATACAGAATCTTGTGTATGTTCGTCTTAATTTTACTCATGAAAAACAATTTTTATCTTTAACATCAAGCAAGAGTTAACAGAGGTGAGGAGATAAAAAAAAAACTGTTTAAATAAAAACCAAAGAAGGAATTGATATGCAGTTACAATTTTGTTTCATTACTTACAAATAACATATACAAATATTGTTTTGACATCCATAAAAATGTTGAAATTCAATTATAATTTAATATACACGTTGAATTCGGTGTTGTTGTTACCTGTAAACTTGTTGTTTTATTAACAGATTATTTCCTTTTTAATATATAAATAAAATACCGAAAAATATTTAATGAACAGATAATTAAAAAAAAAACGAACAATACAATATAAATAAAATTTTATTTAATAAATGTTTCGTTGTTTAAAATAAAATAAAAAATTTATTTATTTTTTTTTTTTTAAATTAAATATGAGAGCATTTAATTTATTGATATTTTGTTAGTAATAAAAAAAAAATTATTTGAATGGAGATAATGTGAAATTAATAATAATAAATTAAAAAAAAAAAGAAAAGATTTAATTTAATTTATTTTCGTTAATAAAAACGAATCCATATTAAAAAGTTAGATTGATGGGAAAATTGATTTTTTTTTTTTTGGTAAATTTATTTGCTGTTGTTTGAGTAGCAGTCATGCAACTTGAGGAGTTTTTTATATTATTATTTTTTTTTCTTCACCTTTAATTTATAAACTTTTAGTTATACCGATACTGATAATGATAGTGATAGTGTTTGCGATTTAATTGTAAACAGTAGTGGCTTGAAAATATTTTTTTTTTTTTCTTTTTTGTGTGGATTTAAATGAAATTTTATGAATCTACTGGGTCAGTGGTAATTAGTATTCCGATTTAATTTTTTTTTTATTGAAACAAGTATAAAACACATTTAATAGGGTAAATTAAGGAATATTCAACGTAGATAATTTTTTAAATAATTTTCACTTTGGATTTAGGATGGAATTTTGATTGAATTTTTCATGTCATTGAAAAAATCAGCACTTTCAGTTTGGTTCTTTAAGTATTTAGAATTACCAAGAATACTTCGATGTCAAATTTTATTCAAAAACAATTTAATTCAGAACAGACTCGTATTTGAAATTATCAAGAATACTCCAATTTCCTTCAGCTACTCAATATATGGCAAATTGTATTCAATAAATAGTACAAACACGTCAGTTTAATCCAAAAATATTAATTAAAGCCCAAAAAAATTGTTATTCCAGAATAACTAAAACAAAAAAGCAAAATTTAATTAAGCTACTCAATGCATGGTCCACACTTTAATCAACAATAATAAAAACCAAAACATTTTTCCTCTAAAACAAGAATTAAATCCCGAGAAAATGCAAAACCGACAATTTGTACATAGAATAACCAAGAAGAATCTATAGATTCCACTAACAACTCAATACATAGCTTATTGCAATCAACAAACAAAGCTAGTTTCCACTAACAAATAAATAAATTAATTTTTGTTAAACGATATTACTTAAAGCAATTAATTTCGATAACAATAAAAGAAAAAAAAAATAAAATACACAAATTTGAATAGGGAAATTCAGTTAAAAACTAATTATCTGTAGCCAGAAAAAAAATAAAAACCCTAGCAAATAGTACAGCAACGCATTCATCTAAATAAAATTATATAATAACAGCAGAAATTATTTATTTATATTAATTATAATTTATAAAATTAAATTTAATTATTTAATGAGAAAATAACTTTTATATAGTTTTAATGATTGGTAAAGTAAAGTAGTTTTAGTTTTTTATTTTTTGCTTTTTGCTTTGCTTTTATGCTTTATATATTAAAAATTAATTTAATGACTTGATTTTTTTTTTCTCTTTTATTCTCTTTTACATTTGTTTGCTGGTAAATATATTTATTTATATATATTTAGCACGAGTTAAATATTATAATTATTAATTATGCAATTGACGATGATTATATGTATTAAACAGTTTATTTTTTTTTTTTTTTTATATAATATTATTATTTTAAATACAAATAATCGTTATAATTATATGAAATAAGAGATAAAAAGAAAATTATTTATTTATTTATTTATTTAAAAAACGTCTTTAATTATTTGATTTCTTAATCGTGAAATATGTTGCTTGGTTTTTCTTCTATATAGAAACTGTCATTGTGGATAAAAAATGAATTTTTTCTCGATGGCGAAAACCAGTTGGTAAATGAATATTTTGTTGTATCTTGCAGATGGTTATTGTTCTTATAGTTCTTACACCATTGATACTGAATTGATTTGTGTCATTACAATAAAAAAGCATCGTTTTCGACGGTGTTGTAATGATATTACACGTGTCTCACTATGTCAAAACATTATAATTACTCTTACAACTTATTAACGGCTTTTATAATTGTTTAATGTAAAAAAACATTGATCGTATTATGTATTCATTAAGAGTAAAAGAAAAATGAAAAAAAAAAAAAAAACCTAAAACTATAAAACCCAAGATTTTGATCATCGTTTATAAATTAAAAGTTTAAAACTTTAAAAAATTATGGTGGAAAATATGCTTTAGGCAATTTTTTTTTTGGTTGATAGTGCTAAAGAAAATAAGAGAGGTTTTTCACGCCAACTTAATTTATATGATCTGATTTTCTGTTTTTTTTTTTTTTTTTTATGCTTTTTAAATTCATTCCTACATCCAACTGTTAATGTTCGTTCGTTTTTCTGTTAACGTCTTAACCAACTACTGCATTTTGTATCTGCTTGCATGTTATGATTACATAAATAAAAGTAACGAGTCGACGTGTTATCGTGTCAACTGTTTTCCCCAACATTCATCGTTTTTTTTTTTTTCTGTTTTCAAATAAAAATTTGTAACGTTTTTCTGTAGATGAAAAAACATCTGAAAAATGTTAAATTTTTATTTTATTAACCGCGAGAAGAGTCTAAATCAGGGCAAAAAAAAAAAAAATAAATAAATAAAAATTATCTGAAAGACATAACATGTGAGATGGAATAATTATGTTAAAGATCTGGTGTTCAGGGCAAAAAAAATAAAAAAAAAATTTTTCTTGTTCATTAATACAACAAAAAAAAGAAAAAAAAAAAACTTCCTTTAGTTTTTCTCACATACAAATGTGAAAAGAAAAGAAAAAAAGAAAAAATTTAATTTGCTCTACAACCATGTTGTTAACTTAACCGACCAACAAAATCTCTGTAATTCTGCATGCAATTTCTTTTGCCCTCGTCGCTGTTGATATTGTTGTAACATTGTTATTGCTCTTGTTGATATTATTATAATTATTAAATGGATTTTCATTACAAAAAACACTTTTGTCAGCATTCGTGTTATTTTTTTATTTATTTTTTTTTTTTTTGCTTTAATAACAAAAAAGCTCTTATACCTTAAATGTTTAATTAAACATTTAATTTAACCACACATACATAGTTATTCTTTTTTTTTTTTAAATGCGATGATAAAACAGTTTTCTTCATTGTTTATACAACGAAAAAATAATTAAAATTTCAACATAATATGTTTGACACATTGTATTAAAAAAAAAGAAAAAAAAAATTTAATTTAAGAATCAGGAGATGGATTTTTATTTATTTTTGTGTATATAAACAATTTTGTTGTTCCCGTCAATACACAGAACTCAAGTAGTTATCAGAAATTAATTCATGCAGAAAACTACATAAAACAGTTGCAGATGTTAAAGGTTGTTTAAAGATTTCAACAAACTAGTTATTAAAAATAATTAAAAATAATAAACCACTCCCCCTGTAATTATTTTCGGTGTAAAATAGATTTATTTATTTTTATTATCACATATTAGTAATTATTAAAATTATTTAAATCTGTATATGTGGGTGTATAAAAACGCGTTTGATACAATTTCTACATAGTTGAAAAATAGTGAAAAGAATTTTTTTTTTATTTTTAATTTATCATGGTGAAATAATCAATGTTTTAACCAGTAACAGTTTTATTTTTTTTTTTATATAGATTAAATTAACGTACGATAACATCTTATTGATTATTTACTTATTTACTTCTTTTTTTTTTTGTAATATTAAAAGGAAATAATGTTTCATTTGTTGTTTCCATTATTTATATAAATATGCTATTTTTGTCTTTAAAAAAAACATTTACAATTATGGAATATTTAATTGAATCCAATTTAATGCATTTTAACCGTTTTTTATTTTTCATTTAATATATATAAAAATCACAATTTCTAGATTTATGTTTAATTGCGAATTGTGACGATGTCATTATGCTTTTTTTTTTTTTTTTTTTTTTTTTATACATTGCATTGCTGCATTCAATTTGAAATTTCATTTTATTTATTTATTTTTTGGCGTGGTCACCAAACATTTCGATTTCATTTATAAGCAAAACAGAAGAAAAAACATTACAAAAAGGAAAAGTCAAATCAATTTTTACTTCTTAGATTTCTGTTTATAATAACAGAAAACAAATAAATAAAATCATTAGCAGCTAAACTTGATTATTTCAGTTTTTTTTTTAACAAAATTTTTGAATTTTTAAACAATTTTCTTTCCTCTTTTCTTTTACAATTTACAATTTTACAATAATAACAACAATATATTATTTTTTTATTATTATTATTAATTAATTAATTAAGTTATTTACATACTGGTATAACAAAAAAAAAAAAAAAAACTGCAATTTTTATGCAAGCAAAGTGACGAAATATTTTGTCGCGTGTTTTCAATAAATTTTCTACGATTAAAAAAAGAAAAGAAAAAAAAAACGATTTTCTATCGTCGATTAGATTATGTTAAGATAGAAGAAAAATA
Source organism: Ptychoptera albimana (assembly GCA_961205885.1). Classification (NCBI taxonomy): domain Eukaryota; kingdom Metazoa; phylum Arthropoda; class Insecta; order Diptera; family Ptychopteridae; genus Ptychoptera; species Ptychoptera albimana. The sequence goes on along the minus strand of OY540801.1, from coordinate 15,302,664 downwards.
ATTTTTTTTTAATGACATAAAACGTTTAAAATTAACTATTAATGTAGTTTTATAATTTTTTTCTTTAGTTTATATGAAGACAGATGTGGCAATTAATTAAGAAATGAAAATATGTGAAAAAGGCGTTATAAGCATTACGAGTTGTTATTTACATTTAATTTTCCTATTAAAATTGCATTTAATTTTTTTTTTTTTTTTTTTTTTTTTTTATAAATATTTATTTATGTTGACAAGTTGAATCTTATTTAATTATATAATAATAAACATTTTTTACTTTTTTTTCGTTTGTTCAGTTTTTAATTAATTATTTTGTTAATTAATAAAGAAAGCTATGACGATTTTATTTTTATTTATGCTTTGTAAATCTGGTTATTTAAGAACGTACTGACTTACACAGATAGCCTACAGATTTGAGAACACTATTTCAATGTATTATGTAATTAAAATCATTATGTTATCGGTTTAAAAAAAAAAAATAATTAAATAAATAAATAAAAAGAAAAAAACAAATTCGATTTTACCTTATCATCGCTTCTGGTTTAAATAATAAAACAAAGAAACAAACGCGTTATGAATAATATTTGTGTTGAATATTTATGTTAAAAAAAAAAAAAATAAATAAAAATTATAATAATAAAACTGCAGCTAATTTATTATTGCGTTTTATTAATTGCCTCGCATATAATAAATAACTTTTTTTTTTTTGTTGTTCAATTTGACATAAATGGGCTTTAAGAGAGGCAGAAAAAAAAAAGGCAGATTTATTTTATTTTCTGTTTATAAGATTCGCTCTTATTTGAAATTTTTTTAAAATGAAAACTGGAAAATTTATTCATAATAACCACATAAGAGTGTACAATGTACGTGTGTGTGTGTGTTTATGTATAATAAATTCATCGAGCGTGCGGTACACGAGAGTTAAAACTGACTGAACCAATTTATGCTAAAACATTTTAAAATAAATTTTAAATGTTGACACATTTTTACTTTACTTTACTTTACTTAATAATTTTTTTATTTTTTTTTTTTATTTCGATGTTTGTTAAAGATATGCAATGAAACGATTTATTTATTTTTTTTTTTTTGCTATTAATACGAATTTCGATGAATGTAGCAAAATAAATACGAATTAGATGTCATTAAATCAAATAATAATAAAATAAAAACGAGTTGATTAAGTAATTTCAATTTTATTTTATTAAATTTAAATTGAGGTGTGGGTTACAGTTTAAAAAATAAATAAATTAATTAATTTAAAAAGTATTGAAAAATCCATTGAAAATGAAAAAAAAAAAAAAAAACAATTTTTAGTCAACCAAAAGATGAAAAGGGAACAAATTCTTAATGTTTGGTCATAACATAAATATGGAATTTTTGTTAAATAAATAAATAAATTATGAATCGATTTACTTTCTTGTTTATAATTTAACTCTTTTTTTCTTTTTTTTTTTATTATTATTGCTGTTGTTGTTGATATTTAATAAGTAATAAATCCTAGACTATTTACAAGCGAAAAAATGAAAAAAAAAATGAAAAAAAAGAAAGAAAAAGTTTTTATAGACCGCAAACAGAATTAACAGAAGAAAATGGTAATGTAAATGCTTAACAACGAATATAAATAATTATTTATTGTCTTGCAATAACAGTATAAAAATGTGGAATTAATACATTTTGATAATCATGAAATTTTCTACAAGTAAAAATAGCGAAAATATTTTGTGTTCATGTTTGTATGGGTTTATGTTTGGTTCATTGTTTTCTTCAATTTTTACGATTGCACCCGGGAGAACGCGCGTGCGAGCCTTCTACAATTTTTTTTTATTTTTGTGTATTTGTTTGTTTGTTTGTTTGTACCTTAAGCGGTATATTCATTTGATATTTTTTACTCACGAAACAACATTTAATAATAATTTTTCCAATATTAAAACTCTTTATTTATCTTTATTATTTTTTTTTTTTTGCTTGTAATAATTTTTTTTTTTCTTTTTTGTAGAATTATTACAGAATTATTTCTACTTTAGATTAGAAAAAAAAAAAAAACAAACAAACAAACAAACAATTTTTTTTAAAATAATTTTATTAATTAATTATGTTTAATAGAAATAATTTTCCGCTGTTATTTTATTATATATATATATTTTTTTTTTATTCTTATTATTTAGATGTGATTAGTCAATTGTATTAAAGTAATTGAACAAATAGAAAAAAAAATAAAAAATAAATTCACATAAATAATAATTACATGTATGAAAAATTCAATAATAAAAAAAATAAAATATATATGACGTGCACAACTGAAGCTTTTTCATCTTTTCATATAATAAATTCACATAACGAAATTATGTATATTTCCGAAATTATTTCATTCAGAATTAATAAAGAAACATTTTATTTTTATTATTTGTTTTTAAAACAATAAAATTACACATTTCATGCTACATTCGTTTCTTTACTAATAAATGGCTTTGGACATATTTTTTTTTTTTTTTTTACTTTTTCGTTTTATTTGTTCTCTCTAAATTTTTTTTTTTATTTTTTTTTAATAATTTAACCAAATTTAACATAATCATGGTAATTTAATTTTTATATAATAATAAACGGATGATGATATTATTTGTTAAGTTCATCTAATTATAATGAAATACAATTGAAAAGGCATCAATTTTTGTGTCTTTTTCTCATGTCTTTTATTTATTTTATTTTTAACCAAACACAGCTAATGATGTGACTTTTATATTGTTATTTTTGTTTTTTGACAAATCTGTTTATTATAATTAAAAATTTACAATTTGTCAATGAAATAACTTGAAAAAAAAAAATTTAATTTTCTACAAGAAATAACCTCAATAAAAAAAAAAAAATTATTTTTTCTCTTATTTAATTAAATAAATTAATTCGGTTTTTATCCTAGTTTAAAATGATTGACTTAAATAAATCAAAATGTATGTGAAATTAGGTGAAAATTAAATTTTGCGTAAATGATAGCCCAATGTGAGTAAAATGTTTTCAATTTTTTTTTTTTTGCATCGTTTTATAAGTCGTTTAAAACCACTTTGTTGCCACTTTGTCCCTAAGGCTAATAAAAAAAAAAAAAAAAAACAGCAATCCTTTAATAACCAAACAAAATTTAAATAAAGTTAATTAACATGAACAATTAAATAATTAATCAAAAAAAAAAAAAAAAAAAAATAAACTAAAGAAACAGATTAATTTGTTGCATTTAAACGACGAACCTGATTTTAATTTGACTACAGGTAAACCAGAAGGTAAAAAAAAAAAAAAAAAAAACTGTTTCTTTCTTAATAATGTTATTGCTTTAAGCTGTACAAACAATTTATTTATTTAATATTTTTAAAGGTTAACTAATAACGTAAATGGTAACGTGCTTAGAATATCATCAGTTATTAATTAAAAGCTATGTTAATAGTCAGTTTTGGTTGTTTTTTTTTTTTTATTATTTATAAAATTGTACCTGACAACATCAATTAAATATATGCAGAGTCTGTGTACGAAAAAACAAACATCTCACTTTAAATTAACATTTATTCTAATTTATTATTTTTTTTTTTTGCATTCTCGTTGATTATTATTATTATTATTATTATTGCTTACATTCAAATTACACGTCGTTGTTTTGTTGAATAGTTAATTTGTTTTGTTACAATTTTTCTTGTAACCAATTTGCTCTGAATATTTCACAAAAAAATTTCTTCAATTATTTATGCAGGGAAATTTAAAATAAAATGTAGTTATATAGTTGCAGGCGATATTTTCATCTCCTTTATTGGTTACACAACAAAAAAAAAACCATTGAATAAATATTTATTTTATTTCACAAAATAATACAATAAAAATTATTATAATAAAAAAATGTGCGAGACATCAAAAATTTAGGTCAATTGTTGACAAGAGAATATTTTTTGTAACACTTGCATTCTGTTATCACTCACGATTATACATTTATTGTTTATTGATATCGATGTACAATAAATAATTTAAATAAATAATCACAGTAAAAACAAAAAAAAAAAAATCATATGATAGAACCTAACCAGAATAAGCTTTTGTAACGTATTAAGCTTTACGTAACAAAAAAAAAGATAAACTGTGCATTTAATATTGATTTGTTAAACCATCATCAGCATTATAAAGATGAAGACTTATTACTTATAGATGGTCTGCAGACAAATTATGAAAATTTCCTTATTTAATTCGTGAATTAAAAAAAAAAAAAAAAACCGAACATTTATGATTGCATTAAATAAGGAAAAATAATAATTTTTTTTCTTTTTTTTGTATATCAGCACAGATATAAATATGTCGCAAAACATAAAATAAACAATAAATATATGGCAGTAAGGTAGGTAAAAAATTACAAAAATTACAAAAAAAAAACTGATAATATGGACGAAAAATGCAATACATACAATCGTTAAGGTAAGTATATGGTTAATTTATTTATTTATTTATTATATATAATAAAATTCTTTAATATTTTTTAACCAACAACAGCAATATAATGGGGATAAATCATTTTTTTTGGTTGAAACATTTTTTTTATACTTTAATCACATTCATTTTACATGTTTAAAGCCACACAACAGACAGTAATTTCTAAATGATTTCGCTTTATACATATGAAAATTTGGTTTATTTCATTTTTTTTTTTGTATAAAAAGAAAATTACAACGTTTAACCCTATAATGAAAAACGGGGAAAATTTAATAAGAATCTCGTGACTGTTGTGTCTACACGATTTTATTTTTTATTATTTTCTTTAATGATTAATTATTGTTATGAATTTTTTTATTTCTTTTTTTTTTTTGTGTTTTAATTCAATTAGACTAGATTTCCTGTAGCATACCGATGATACAAAAAAAAAAAAAACATTAACACGCGTTATTTTTTTGCTTATCTCGTCCAGGTTAAATTGAATTTTTTTTTATTTCTTACACGTTTATGGAAAATTATGTATGAAAAATTGATTTTTTTTTTTTTTTTTTTGATAAATTGGTGTCGATTACAACGTAATAAATTTTTTTTTTCTTTTATCCGCCTTTTGTTTGGCCAACAGTTTAACTGAATATAAAAAAAAAATATATTATTAATTTTTATGGAGTTTCATCAGAAGATATATTAAGGAAAATTTGCGATTGAATTTAATCCGCGTATAGAAATTTCAGTTAATAACTTTAAGCAAATTTAAGACAGGTATAATGCACGAATGATTTTTCTTTCTTGTCATTGCCAAACATTAATTTTTCTATTAACAAAATTAATAAATATATTAAATAAATAACACAATACTGACTTCTTAAGGCAAGTAGTTCATTAAAGTAAAAAATTTGAAAAAAAAACATTAACTAAGTGATGATGTATTTGAAATTAATTTACAAAAACTAAACCAATTACAAAACAATAATTTATGAATAAATAAATAGAGAAATCATAAACAATTTTATTAATTTATAATAATAATAATAAAGAAAAGAAAAAGATAAAAAAAAAAAAAAAAGCTCTACAACTGTCGCCATTGGCAAGTTATAAATTTTAAATTAACTTATTTTCACATTTTTTTTTTTTTTTCCTTAATTTCTTGTGTTTTCGGTAAAGGTAATTTCTGTTTTATATCGCCGTTAAAACATGCAATACTCCAATTACCGTTTTTATCCATCAGTTTTATTATTTACGTACCAAAAATATGTGATTATTAAATTGGTAATCTTCGTTCTTTCATCATCTTGATAATAATAATAATAATAATAATAATAATAATAAAAAAAGATTTCTTTAAGAAAATATAATATAAAAAGCAGATGCAGGCGTAGTTTTGTCCAGAGTTTTTTTTTTTTTTATTTTTTGATCAAAATATCATGTCATCATCATTGTAAACTTGTCTGAAGATATATTTTATGCTTTTATTGTTAATTGTAACGCTTTTTATATGAAGGATTTATATATTTAAACTCTATTATGCCTGATTCAATTGCATACACCTTTTTCCGGCTTTAATGCGTCCTGCTTTATTCACTTGGGCGCTAACTACAAGTTTTTTTTTGTTTTTAATTTAATTGTATGATGATAATATTGCGTGGATAATATTTTTTTTTTGTTTTTTGTTTTGTGTATTAAAGATATGACTTTGTAAGGATGCATAAGCATTAACAAGGCTTAATCACGTATTCACATTTATAAATTTCATTTTACAAAATTACAGTGATTCCAATTTTATCACTTTTAACCGAAAAAAAAAGATTTTTTTTTTTGTTGTTTTAATGCAGAACTTTCTTCAAGGTATTACAACAAACTAATTAGCTATTTGTATAGAGATGGAATAAATCTTCTTTAGTAATTTCAGCAGTTTTTAACATTTTTTTTTTTTTGTCAAACTAATTCATCACAATTCATCGACCCCAATTAAAAATAAAAAAAAAAAAAATTTGTTGATGATCATTTTACTTGGGTTGTCTAAATATTTATCAGACAAATTGAAAATCCATCGAGTATTAATGATTTAGAACTAAAAAAAAAAAAAAATTTACATTAACCGCGAGTTATTAAAAACGAAAAAACCGTACGTAAAACGAAAATGAAAAAGAAAAAAAAAATCGCGTGGGTAAATGTCGTTTGAAGATTAAATAATCAAAAAAAAAAAAAATAAATAAATTTGTGAACTAATAAACAACAAAAAATAATTATAATAAATCTGTAAAATAAATTAAAAACAGAAATTTAGTAGAAGAAGAAAAAAAAAAAAAAAACAACGACGAACGTGTATGACAGATCAACGATTGATCTATATTGACATTTTGATGGATTATAACCGAAAATATTTGAATGTCAAACATTCACGTAGTTTTAGAGATGAATTTTATTTTTTTATTTTTTTTTTTTTTTAAGATGTCAATAGTGAAATAAATATTAATAATCATTATTAAATGTCTTGAATGCTTGGTGTGTTCACTTATTTAAGTTATAATAAACTGGTTTCAACATCAAAAATTCAATCATCTTCGCACAATGTGATCAAATTTTAAGAAATTAATTCCACGTTAAGTAGTGAGTTGGCTTTTCATTAAAAAAAAAACCACTCTTGCTTGGTGTGGGATGAATATTGTCGCACAAAAATCAGGGCGAATATGATTATTTGTCGGTTTTCTGTTCGGTTTTTTTTTAATTAAAAGCTTTTCTCGCTGTAATTTATTATCATCAATTTTATTTATTTCACAATCGCGTTTTGTTTGCAGGTGGATGATTCAGGATTTCAGAGGCGATAAAATAATTCAATTATGACAAATTTATTTATTGTAGAAATGTTTTAATAATAATAAATAAGTGGTAAGTCGACTTAAGTCACGGAGGTCACTTTTTTTTTTACTGTACCGCCGTTGGTAATGTTCATTGTACTGTGGACAAATTCTCAAGGATTTTTTTTTTTTGAATAAAATGATTGATTTGTTCGTCTTATTAGCAATTTTGTGACACGTGAATAGAATATTCATTAGTTGAATTCATAATAATAATAATAATTATTATTATTATTATATTGCTAAGTGAAACTTTTATTTCTCTGTAATAATATTTATGCTTGCATAGGCGATATAATTGCAATAATAAATTATTGAACAGTAAAGAATCTATTATATTTAATCATCGATTATCCGGATCGTGCACAACGGAATAATAAATAATAAAAACATTAAAGAAAAAAAAAAAAAAAAAAAAAAACACATTTTCAATTAAAAAAACCAGAGTAATTAAAAAAAAATTTTAATAGATTATGTGTTTACTCATTGACGATGATGATTATTATTAAAAAATTAACAAAATTAAAAAAAAAAAAGACATCTGTGGTATAGGTAATTTAAAGTGTTTAATAAATATTTAACACAATCTTTAAAGAGGTACAGCCTTGATAATTCAAGTGTTTGGCATTTCAATGTCATACACCATAAATAACAATTACAATTAAGCTGACGCACAAGTCTCAACGTTGTCGATTTTGCTTCTTTTTTTCTTTTTGTTTTAATTTAATTTTTAAACGAAATAAGAAAAACCCATTTATAAACGCATTGCACGTTGGCTATAAACAACAAATAATATAACAGAGGAAGAAGCTGTCTTTAGCATACATATATTTTTGTTGGTTATTGATAAACATATAAAAATATCATCACTGAAAGACATTGTCGCCGTCACCGTCGTCGTCATCGTCGTTTAATATAAGACGATGGTATTAATTATTTTTTGCTCGCATAAATAAATAAAATTAAAAGAGATCGCAATTTTTAAACGTTTATAAACCAGATCTTTGTTATATTTAATAATTACTTTAGGTTAATTAATGCAGAAAATACTTAATTACCATTACCTAATAAATATTCTTATCAAAAATAAATTTTTATTTTCGTACACAATACAAATAGTGACGATAAAATACTTTTGCAGTTTTTAAACACCGAAAAGAATTATCATGAATTTTAATTTCCTCAATTTAAAGTAAACACACACATACACACACACAGGGATTAAAATTTTTAATTTAAATTAATTAATTATGTTATTTAATTTAATTGAAACAGTTAAAATAAATATTAATTTTCCTTTACTTAACTTAACTCTTGCATGGCGATAAGTTTACGTTTAAAATTTTGCATTAAAAATAATTTTATTTTTTTTTTTAATCATGTAGGTGGTTAATGTGCGGATATTTATTTTGATCTTATATATAAAATGACTTTAATCAATGTTAAGCTCATTAAAATAAAATCAAATTAACATTGGTTACATCTTTTAAACCGAATAAAATATTTAAATTGTGTACACAAATCAAGTTTCTCAAAGTTGAATAATAAAATAAAAAGGTAAGAAAAGAAAAAAAAAAAAATAAATAAAGAAAAATTATTGTCAATGGATGATCAAATTTAGCGAAAGTAAAAAATTAAATGATGTTCGCTTGTATTGTGTACCTCCTAAATTGATTGGGGAACTGTACATTTTACATTTTACATTTCTTTATGCCATTTATATATATATATATATATATATAACACGATAATGTTTAAGAAAAGGAACCCAAAAGTAAGCGGCCTAGGATTGATGGGAACTTTTTCTTTTAATAATCTGTCACTTACCTCAATTGTATATCAACGTTAAATATATTGACTGTACTTAAAATTTAACAAGTTTTCACTTTTGTTTAAGTCAAAAAAAAAAAAAAAAAAAAACTCATTAAAAGCACAAAAAAAAAAAAAAAACAAAATGCAGAAAATGTGAAGGAATCTGTTTAAAGAATATATATGATTGTTAATTAATTAACAAAAAAAAAAAAAAAGAGGTAAAAGGTAAATGAAAATAAAAAATTAAACGAACAGTGAAATACATAAAGAAAATCCATCTAAATTGCAAATAAATAATGAAAAATTAATGTTAAGTATGCATGTTTTGCAGGTGTAATGGGATTTTTTTAGTGCTATTTGTAACTGTTACATTTATGGTAAAATGTAATGAATTATGTTAAGAATCTTGTGTCAATTATTTTTCATTTTTTTTTTAAATCATTTTTCATGTGAACTCGTTTTTCGTTTTTTATATACAATTACACCCAAAAGTAACATTCAATATCACGATAATTATTTACATTTTTACATTTCGTTTGCTGGATAATGAAAAAAAAAAGGTTAAATAAGAGCCAACATAAAGTCATACAGCACTACAGTTAAAAATAAAATAATCATCAAAGAAATTAATGACCCTTTGGGATGGATCAACGACTAAATGCACTTAAATGAAAGATTTTTTTTTTTTTTGTTATTTCATCTTGAATATGGTAAAAAAAAAAAAAAAATTTAAGTAAATAAATATTCTGATATATATTTTATATGCCGGATGTAGTATCGTGAATGTATTATGGACCACGCAATCTACGAACTGATGTACGTTTTTCACTTGTCCACTCTAAAACGAACATGAAAAATTATTTAATTTAAAGGGAGAAAAAAATACGTGAGTTTCGTACACAAGATAATAAGAAGGAAGAAAGTTATTTAAGATTAAATTAATCAAATTTGTATTGTCTGCAAAATGTTTGATTACTATCATGAAAATGAAATTTGTATCATGGGAATTAAACTATTTATGGAAGAAAGCTGGTAATGGTAAATCCATTCAATTTTTTACTTGTCCCTCTACACAATTGGATTTTAATTGATGTCAATAATGATTTTTTATGTTAAATACTTTGCCTCTTCAATTTATTACTCAGTCCATAAAAAGTTCACTCGTTGTATAAACCGTTCCACAATTAAATGGAACATGCAGTGCTTCTAAAGCACACAAAAATTGAGTGCATAAAAGAATGTATTGAACAGCTTAATAAAAACATTTTTTTTTTTTTTTTTGTTAAATGTTTTCGTTTTCGTTGATTAAACGATTCGCGATCAGTAGCAAGAGGTGAGAAGATGCATTCAGTTTAATACATTGCGCACTAACAACAAATTAAATTCACTTATATAAATCTTGATAAAAAAAAAAAAAAACAAAAATCCTTTTAACGTTTCATTATTTTGGTTAATAATAATAATACATATTTTATGTACATATCAAGTTTTGTATCCGCTACCGCCATCATCTTTATCGTATATCGTCAATAAGCGGCGTCTATAACAGGCTGAAAAAAAAAAAACTCTTTTTGCATACAAAAACATAAAATTCGTGTTGCGGATATTAAATCGCGTTAACAAAGTAATTATTGACAATTATTATTACAATATATTGTGTAAATGATCTATATTTTCTATTAATAACGTTTATAATGTAATAAAAACGTGACAATCAAACGACACCACAGCATCGCAATATTAATAAAATATAAAAAAATAATAATAATAAATAATTATTGTGTTTAGTAATTTAATATTAATTCTTTGCATTATATTTTCAATTAAAAATAATACAGAAAATAATATCAATAAAGTACAAAATTAAAGTGAAATTTTAGTGTTACCTGGCACAATGATTGATTTTTAACTTGTTCTCTGAATCAAAACATTATAAAAACGCAGGCATGCGTGAATTTTTATACCATACAGGTAAATCATTAATTTATTTTTTTGCTTTTGCTTTTGCTAAACATTATATTAACGAAAGAAACTTCACTTTTAAAATAAAATAAAGTAAAGCAAAAAAAAAAATTGTTTTTTCTCCTATAATTTAGATAAATGTGATTAAAAATCATAGAACCGTGAAGATTAAAGCGGTTTTAAAAAAAAATAAAAATCAATTGAATAATAATAATAATAATAATAAAAAAAAAAAATTTCATTGCACAAACATTAAAAAAATAAATTTCTATTTTTTTTCATTTAATTTCATTTCTTTATTTGTATACGTTTTGATATTTTCTCGATTTTTATTTAAATTTATTCATAAAAAATGCTAAAATTAACAACTCAACGAAATAAACGTAGAAGATTTCTTGTTATTGATTATAAAAAATTAAAAAAAAAAAAAAAAACGAAATAAAAGTAAAGTAAAGTAAAGTAAAGTAAAAAAAATCGTAGTTTATCGTGTACATCAATTAAAAAAAAAGCCTTAAACAAACCAAAAAGAAGAAAAATCTGTAAAGAAATGCAAATAAAAAAAAAAAAAAAAAAAACTTCCGTAAATTGGATATTATTTCGACGATTATAAGTAAAAAAAATACCTACGCAAATTAATAAAAACGAAAAAAAATAAAATAAAATAAAAATTCTTTTAAATACAGAAAATAAATCTTCACAATGGGTGCATTATAATAAATGAATTTTATATGAACTTGACTCGCGCCAATGTATTTTTCTCCTTTTATTTCGCATCGTTTATTTTATTTAATAAAAAGAAAAAAAAAATAAATAAATAAAATAAAACACAAACAAATTTTTCCAGTTCTCTCTTCTTTTCTTATATTTGTTTTTGTTGATGTTGTCATTTAATTCACAAAAACAAAAAAACCAAGGAAAATAAATATTATTATTATTATTATTATAATTATTATTAAATATACAGAATAAACATAATCAACATTGTTTGTTTGGGTTGTTTAAAAAGAAATGTTATATACAGACAATTTAATAAAATAAAATTTTTAATTAGTTGCATCAATATAATTAATGTGACAATCTTTTTTTTCTTTTCTGTATTTGATTTTTTTTTTTTTTTTTTTTGGGACAGTAGAGTTGTATGGACACTGGACACGGTACCTGTATAATTTATATTTATTTTCATTTAATTAAAAATAAAATAAAGAAAATGGAATAAAAAACAAAAACAACAATTTCTGCTGATGGTATTATTTCCAATGAGTTTTTTTTTTTTTTAATTAATACTTCTGGTAGGTTTGCCGTTTGTTGAAGTCTTTCATTATTATTATCATTATTCTTAATCAGAACACACACGTCCACTTGTTGTCGTTTTTTTTTTTTTATTTTTATTATTATTATCTTTAGTTTGTTGTGCGTTCTTTTAAATAATAATAATAATAAAAAAAAAATCTGTTTTATATTAAAAGATATAATTATTAAGATAAAGTTTTTTTAATAGTTACGCAATAAAAATATTTGCAACAGTTTTACTTGTTTTTTTTTTTTGTATAATGATGGTACGTTGTTGTTGTTTTTTTTTTTTTTTTTTGTTAATAAATTATTATTTATACTAAGAGGTGACATGTTGAACTGAATTTATTAACTTAACACTTTCATCTTAAACTGTATGATAATTAATATTGACATTTTACAGAGGAAGATGATTCTTTCGGTTTTGTGGTAAAAATTTCGTTTTATTTTTTTTTATAATGTCATCACAAAATACATGTTTTACTTCACACAGCATATATTGATTAAAAAAAGAAAAAGAAAAAAAAAATAATTAAGAATAATGATCTGGAGCAAAAACTCAACAGATGTTATTTAAATATTTAATATTTAAACAGACCAACCTTATACAATAATATACAATTAAATTATGAAGACAAGCGAAAAAAAAAAAAATAATAAAATAAATTACTCGTTTTATACATTAAGATCGTCTTGAGATATTTTTTTTTTTTTTGTGTTTCACTGAAAGATCAAAGACAACGGGATGACAATATTATATTGTGCTAGATGGTGAGGCGACAATATAAGTACTACGTTAGTGAAAGCAATTTATGAACATTATTTATTTATTTTTATTTTTTCTTCTTCTTCTTGTTGTTTTACTGTTGTATGTTTTCACATTGGTGATCTCTTGGACATTATAATATACGTACTTATGTCTTTCTGCAAATATCGTTGTCGTACTCCAGTTTAATAACAAAAAAAAAACGAATAGGAAGAAGAAGAAAAAATGGTTAAATCCAACAAAATAATATATCGCAGAAAATACTGCGACTGCTGTTGCTATTATGGTCGTTATATGTTTGATTGTTTATTTGAAAATTGTGAAGTTAGTCAGTCAAAACTGACAAAATTGAAAGACAATCAAATGTAATAAGCGAATAAAAAAAAAAAAAAAAATTATTATTTTATGTCACTTAGTTTTTATTTTTTTTTTAGTATCTGTTTGTCGGATAAATATGCGTATATTTTAGCGTGCGTCTCTTTTATATAATAAACATAATTAACTATCAAATCAACTGTATATATATATATATAAAGACAAGACAATATTGTATTTTTTTTTTTTTATGTGTGACATGTGTTGTATGTACTGTACATTCCCTCGACGGCTTGTCATTTTTGGTTTTAAATAAATTTTATTCCATAAATAAATAAATTATTTAAAACATTCTTATTCACCTTTTATTTGTTGTTATATATATATAAATATTTAATTGTGAGTGTAATGCTGTAATTAGTTTAAAAAAACTGCATTAATCTTTGGAATTTGCAAACGTAATAGCAGCAGCAGCAGCATAAAGATGATCAAAATGATTCACTATGTATACAACAAGTAATAACCAAAAGTTATGATAATTAAATAGAATTACATATAAACAAGCAATTTATAATAATAAATAATTAGTATTTCGTTAAAGTAATTAATTTAATTATATAATAAAATCAAAATCATTGATTTTTCATTTAAAAGCTTCTTGTTTATATTTTTTGTTGTCTTGATTTTTAATTTGCAAAGTGAAAACTTCTTTATATATTCCGTATCAATATAAACAAGATCAACAAGCGCAACAAAAAAAAAAAAAAATTATGATACACAAATTACAACATCATACTAATTATAATTGTATTATAAAAAAAAAAAAAAAAAAACCTGCGACAAGGACATAAATATAATTTTATAAAAGAAATTGAAATGAATTATCTTGTTGTGTATCAAAATTAAAAATCGTGTTTTTTTTTTTTTTTTTCTTTTAATAATTTTATTTTGTTTGTGTAGATTTATTTCAATCATTTTATTATTATTATTATTATTATTTACGTTTATACAACATAAATTGATTTTTATATTGAACATACGAGAAACGATTAAACATAATTGTTGTTTGATTGATTTTTATATTTTTTGATTATTAAAATTTGACATAAAAAGAATTTAATTTTTTTTTTTTTTTTTTTGGAACGATAGAGGGAATAAAAAAGCCTTCACTTTGATTATTGACGGTTTTATTTATTTTTTTTTTTTTGGTATCAGAAATGATACATTAATGACTTTATAAAATATGTTCGAACGCCGTTATAATCATAATAATAATGAAAGAATCGATTTCATCAACGAACAAAAACGCTCACTACAAACAAGTATGATAACGATTTTTTTTTTTTGTTTTTTTTTTTGGTTTTTTACTTGATTAAATCAATTATCCAATTTATTATTATTTTATTTCGATAATAATATCAATTTCGTTGTTGTTTTTATTTAATATAAATAATAAATTATCTGGTTTGGTTTGGTTTGGTTTATTTATTACAAAAGATGTGAAATGTTCTTCTTGTATTGTTAATGCTGAAAAAATAAAATAAAAATAACGATGCTTCTGCTACCTTACTTAATATTATAAAACAGAATTATAATGATATTATTCAATAATAAGTCATATAAAACAATGGTACGTTTACAAAAACAAAAAGAAATAAAAACATTTATCCGTATTTAGGAGAAGAATATTCGTATTTATTTGTTGGTTTAATGATTCATTAAAGATAAGTGGAGCGAAAGCAGAGAGATGATGTGATAAATGTTAAAGCTTTAAAAAAAAAAAAAAAATGTTTTTTTTTGTAATAACGGTTTAAAAGTTTAAAAACATTTCTTTGGTGTCTTCATGCTTGTGGTTATAAAAACGTTTCCATCCACAAAAAAAAAGAAGTTAAAAAATAAAAAAAAGGGAAAGGTTTTCGACTTTATTTTTTTTTTTTATGATTTCATATTCTTACTTTAATTATACTGAATTAAAAATTGTCATTTTTTTTTTTTCATTTGTTTGTGCTATTTTTATTAATTTGTATAATTATCATGGGATAATTTCTTAATTTAAATAAACCAAAAAAAAACAAAAAGCAAAAACTGCATAAAAAGTAAATCAAAAAATTATTTCACCAATATTTATGCGTCTAAAAGTAAATACAATGAATATAAATAAAATGAAATAAATACGCACAATGTTGCATTTATTAAATAATTATTTATGTAAAATAGTTATTTGTTGTTGTTTGCATAAGTAGTTAAAATTGATTGGTTATGTTTTTTTTTTTTTTTTTTTTTTGTTGTATTTATAATAATAATTCAGCATCAATACATAATATTTCATAAAAATAAAAATAATAATAATAATATTACTTAATCTGGTATTAGAATCATTTATATTTCGTTATAATTATATATATTGCACCTTATAATATATAATTTTCATAGAAAAAAAAAAATTGTTTTCTTTTTTTATTTTTACATTTTATATGCAAATTTATTTAAATAATAATTTATATAATATTGATTTCTTCTTAATTTAAATATTATTATTATTATTATTATTATTATTTTTTATATATATTAGCTAGTTACTTGGTTAGTTAGTTACATAGTTTAATAAATTTTTTTTTTATTTTTATATTGATTAGTTTACTTTACTAGAAAACATCACTGGTATAAAGAGTTTGGTTTTTTTTTTTTCTAGTCATAAATCGTTCAAGCTACTTGCATAACAAATTTGTCACATTCAACATCACGAATTTATTTCAAATAAAAATAAGACATAATAACCGCTCATTATATTAAATTATCTATTTTAAATATTTAAGAAAATTAATAATAAATAAAAATAGAAAAAATGAAAAAAAAAAAAACCACTCTAAACACTGAGCACAGTGATTTTATGTAAATTAAATTCATAATGCTCATTGTTTTTTATTATTATTATTATTATTATTATTATTTTCATTATACATGCGCGTGCTATATTTTCTTATAGCTATTATAAATCTATATGTCTGGCTGAAGCTTAAGCTATAAAAATAAAAAAAAAATTAAAAAATTATAATAAGAAACATTACCATTACCATTAGAATTAATTTTAAACATTATTTATTATATGCGCAGTTAAATCATCGCGAAATAATGAGTAAGAAAAAAAAGCTAAAAGTTTAAATTAAAAAAAAAAAAGGAAAAAAATAAGAAAGAAACATTGAAGCCAATTACTTGAATTGTAACACCCTAAGCACTGTGTCACTGTAATAAAATTATATTTATGTTTGTTAAATCGTCTCACTTTCTATTAAAATAATTTTTTTTTTTTTCTTTTTTCAGCTTTAGTTTTAGTTTTAAAGCACAGATTTATCTCGTGAAAAAGGTTTTTTTTTCGTTTTTTCTCTCTCTTTGGTTATTATGCAGTTATTTGTTGCGCAGTTTTTTTTTTGCAGCTTTAAAAAAAAAGAAAAAAAAGAAAATAAAGTTTAATGAGACTTAATAATAATAAACAAGTTAAAAAATTCTAAGGTATTTTCAAAATGTAAATTTTTATTTTGTAGAAAAATATATATATTATATGTGGTAAAAAGAAAAATCGAATTAACTATATTTATTGGATGAACAATAGACAAATATATTGTTGAATGAAGAAAATGCAATAGCTAGCGGAAGATAAATTATTGAGTAATTTAAAAATCTATGTAACATTAACATACATTAAATATATATATAAAAAAAAGAAGAAAAGATGAACGTATAACGAATAACAGAGAATAAAAGAAAGATCATTATAAAATGGATCATTTGTAATTGTTGGCTAATTTATTTAGAAATTTATTTTATAGTAGCCTAAAGGTATAAAAAAAAAAAAATAATAATAATAATCGCCCTAAGTTAACCGATTAAGATTATACAATAATGGTAATGCATCACTCTTTTGTCACGATTGTCGCTCAGCTGTACCACAAATACATAGATTATCAATCATCAATGGTGATGACGACAAGTTTTGTGGTTTATAATATCCAAAATAGAATTGTTGATAATAATCATTTATTCACAATTGGCTTTTCTTTTCTTCATAATATTATGCAATATAGACAAACAGCAACAAAAAAAAAAAAGAGAGAAACAATTTGTTCTTAAAGCTTACGTATAAATGACGCGGACATATTTTGCGACCTAGTTGAAGTCAATTTGAAGCGTGCGGACTGTCTTTAAGTATTATGCAAATAAAATTTTATTTAAATTAACTTAAATAACAAAGAAGTATAGAAAATAATATGAATAAAGACAAAATTTAACAATCTTTTACCT
Source organism: Ptychoptera albimana (assembly GCA_961205885.1). Classification (NCBI taxonomy): domain Eukaryota; kingdom Metazoa; phylum Arthropoda; class Insecta; order Diptera; family Ptychopteridae; genus Ptychoptera; species Ptychoptera albimana. Next base: position 15,284,913 of record OY540801.1, on the reverse strand, counting down.
ACTTAACGAAGAGTGGAAATGTTAATTGCTAAACATTTCTGCTATAGAAAAAAAAAAATGTACAGAAGGAAATTTCTTTGTCATTTTCTTATCATATAAAATCGTTAACTATTTCTACCGCCACTACAACATTATTATGATAATTTTATAAATTAATTAAAAAAAAAATTTTGTTATTATTGTTGCTTGGTATTACTTAAACGATTATCACGTGCGTTCATTAGGAAAAAATTATAAAACAAGGAGATTTATTTCATTTTGTTGTTAATGTAGCAAAAAAAATTTTATTTAATTAGAAAAATTTAATTTTTTTTTTTTTTATACAGAATAATCGTGTTAATATCATTGCTGTACTAGTCGTTGGTTTTTTTTTTTTTTTTTTTAATAATAATAATAATTAATTATTTAACGTTTTAATTTGTTGTTATTTGTTGGTTTGCTCTTTTTTTTTCTTGCTTTTCTTTCACACCTTTCGTAGAAAATTTTTCGTTTTTCTAATTAAAAATATAAATTATAAGCAAAAAAAAATTTCTTTTTTTTTTTTTGTTGTATAAAATACGTTAAATATTAATTTACACAAAATACTATTTCACTGTGGCTGCGCTTTTTTTTTTGTTGCTTTTTCTGAGTGCAACGAAATAAATAAAGAAATGAAGCAAAAAAAAAAAATTAGAAAAAACAACCAAGAAACGTGATAGTTGGGGCTTTTTTTTTTTTTTTGTTTTGTCTTGTTGCTGTGTTGCTTTAAACTGCGCGCTTAATTTCTTTATTTTAACTAGAAAGGAAAACGGAATGTTTTTGTCACCTTTTTTCACTACAACAAAAATAGATTTATTACTAAACGAATTGATTATGAATTGTTGCAATTTTACTCATTTATTTTATGCTAAATCAAAATATGTAATTAGTTTGTCTTGTTCATTTGACGAGATGTTGAAAGTTTATTTCGCCTTTTTTTTTTTTTTTTTTTGCTATAATTTACGTTTACAAAATTTATTACAAAATTTACATAATTTTTTTGTTTTGTATGTTAAGTTTCATCGAAATTTATTGTTATTTTCTTTTCGGTCTCCATGGATCAGTTAATCCGCGTGATGACCGTCGGGTGATATTATAGGAAAAAAGTTTTTTTTTTTTTCATTCTTTCTTTGCAGAATAAATGATGATCTGTGCGCGTGCAGTACACATTATCAAATATTTATTTATATCATCTGTTTAACGTTAAAAAAAAAAATAAAAAAAAAACGTTTTTATTTTTATTCCTATTTACGTTAAGTTTTATCATTTTCTAATAAATTTTTTTTTTTTTATAGCTAATGGCTTGTTCTAGTTATAAAAATAACAAAAAAAAAAAAAAAAAAAAAAACAAATTATTATTATTGGAAAAAAAATAAAAAATGTTTTTTACTTACAAAATTCCTCGTCTTTTTATTAAAAAAAAAAAAATTTTTTTTTTATTTTTTTAGATATATAAAGACGACACGACGTAACAAATATAAAAATAAAAAATTTGTTTGTGAGCTTTAGCTGCAATTTTCTATGTTATTTGTTCATTATTTCTATACACAAAAAAAAAAAAAATGAAATAAAATAAAAAATTGTTAAGGAGAAGAAAAAAAAAAATATATATATATATATAAAAATACTCTAGGAAATGTCTAACTGCTGTCATTTATTTCTTTTATGTAAATGTTAATGCTGCTTATATATATCTCTACTTAAATAAAATAAAAAAAAAACATGCAAATATAACTATACTAAGCTAAACAACAATATAAATTATATTGTATCAAAAAAAAAAAAAAAACGTTAAGTTAAGTAAGTAACATGAATAAGACAAAAATAATGTAAAAGAAAAAAAAGTAGCATCGAATGAATTTACATTTAAAATGGATTACAATGCAATAATAAAAAACGAATGAATGAACCAATAACTATATAAAATGAACAATCAAAGTCACATAAAGAATAAATGTTTATAATGCGCAATTGAATTATCTTCGTTTTAGTTTTTTTTTTAATTTTTACCAACCACAAAAATTAAATACAAATTTGGATAAAGATTTCACAATTCGTTTGTTACCTCGGTTTTTTTCTTTAAACATTTTTCTACTTTGTTTATTGTGAATTTTATCAGTTTTAAAATGTGGGTGTAGTTGCTGGACAACTGTCCAGTATACCAAAGTTTCATAACAAGCAATATATCATTTGATTATACGTAAATTTCCAAAACGAAATCAATTTCTATTTATTAAAAAAAAAAAAATAGCAAACAATCTAACATTGATGATTAGAGACTTCTCTATCATTATTTTTCATTATTGTGTTCTTATCAAAACTATGCAATCACATCACTAATAAAACAGAAAATTTATTTTTTTTTATTTAAAGATTTTATGCAAAGTTAAGCCAATGCAGAAGAAGTTAATAAATCATAGAAAAAAAATTTCGATAAAATATTCTGATAATCATAGAAAATTTTTCAACGATTTATTAGCAGAAATATAAAGAGAGAAAAAAATCTTTTTTTTTTTCTTTTTAAGTTTTTTTATTCACAAAACAATAAATATAAATCATAAAAAAATTAAAATTGTTATTTTATTGATTGGTTGAGTGTGATTTAAATGTTTTAAACGTAAACTTTTTCGCTTTGTTTAATCATTAAAATTATTTATGTAAAAGTGGTCGCATTCAAAAGAACAGGAGATAATTTATTATTCTTGTACCAATTTAACACAGTTTTACGTTTGTACGTTTTTAATTAAGGGCTGATTAATCTAGTTTGCACCATCCTTTATAAATAATCTTTGGTAATGGTCATTAGTCAATTTTATAATAAATTTATAAAATCTAAGAAACACTACACAGAAAACTGTATCAAATGTAAATGACGGAAGCTTTATCATTTTTTTTTTTTTTGGCCATATAACCAGTGTGATATATATCATAGACAATAAGCAACCACAAAAAAAATTAATTGATATAAATCTACATTCAGAAGCAAAAACAGATTTGACAAATGTTTGTTAGTTTTGTGTTAAATAAAAAAAAATAAAAATTTCCTTTTGTATAGATTTAAGAAGTTTTCAAAAAAGAAAAAAAATTAAAAAAAAAAACTCAATGCAAAATACACGTTTGCGTGTCCGGCATAAAATTATCATTGGCTTAAGATTTTATTTGAGGAATTGTTAAGAAGAAATATTATTATTGTAGCAATGGGCACGTAACAAGGTCGATCAAAAATTGTTTTTTTTTTGTTATTCTAGCATTAATTGTATTTTGCATTGAATCCTAAACGGTATTTATCATCAGGTAAAATCAAGAAAAATAAATAAAACTGAAATACAAGACACCATCCAATGTTTATTGAATTTAATTTAATTTAATTTAATTAAAGAAAAGAAAAAAAAAATTAATAATAATAATAATAACGAAACCACATATTTAACATTGTCCCACCTCGAACAGCCTTGAAGATTTTGATCTAGATAATTGAATATAAATTCACCGAAAAAAAAAAAAAAAAAACCGTCTAAATAAATAGAAAGAGAATTTGAAAAGAGATATCATGTTATAAATAAATAAATAAATAAATAATATTGAAAGAATAAAATATCATTGTGGGTGATTGATGTACCCATAGAGACAACTAAATGCTATTTATTATTATTATTGAATTATAATTGAAAATGACATATAAAGGCAACGAATGTTTGAGGGAAAAAGCTCCTTTAGACCGTCATTCATTTATGATTTTTATTTAATTGACTTTATTTACGGATTTCCTTATATGGATTCTAAACTCTTTTTTGTATTTATATGCTTTTTACTTTTAGTTAAACAATTATGTAATTATCTGTTATTATGTAATCAACAATTATTATTAATTATTTTTTTTGTTTTTAGAGAGAAATATGTAACTGACCTTTATAAATAAGTAAGAAAAAAAAAAAAAAAAAAAAAAGGTGAATTGGTTCATTCAATTATTATTTATTATAATTTTTTTTTTAAGGCGTGCTAAATGGTAGCTGTACCTATGCTTAAATTAATTTTGCGCAAAAATTGGCGAATTTAAAAAAAAAATTATATATATTCGTACCGTGTTTAAATCGTTGCGGATTTGTCATTTACGAAATTATCGGTTCACTAATTTATTGGTTTTAGATTTTTTTTTTTTTTTTTTTTAACGTAACTAAAGCTTAAAATTATTTTTTAGCTTTGAAAGACGCGATATTTCTCTAACAATACCTGCAAAAACAAACGCGGAAAAACGTTGCTTAAATTCAATTTATTTTTTTATTTATTAAATTGAATTCAGTTCAGTTGTCTTAAAAATATTTCTTTTCCTTGTAACCGAGAAGATACATCAAATACAGTAAACGTTTGTTGTTGTTTTTTTCTTTTTTTTATTATTGTTGTGCTTCTGTTGCCTGTCGTTTCTACATGTTTCGTATATTGTTCATATATGTTGTCGATTGCACCACATTCCTACACATATTTCTATAGCATTCTATTCGGGGTACGTTACGAAAGAAATTCTATAGTTAATTAATGTTTAACAACATGATGATCGTGTGATTCTTTCACATATTTTTTTTTTAATACAAATCAAACAAGCAATTCACCTGTGATTTAGCTAAAAAAAATTCGTTTCCGGAGTTTTTTTTTTTTTTTTTTTTTGTGTCTTTACTTCATTATTCGTTATTATGGTTCTATAAAATTAATCTTTATTGTTTAGGGTTTTGAGTCATAGTCAATTTTATTGCATGTTTTCTAAGAACTGAAAGCACACTTGTATCGCCTTGTGCACATTTAAATTATTGTTTATTGCATACAAATAAATTAGAAAATTTCAGGTGTTCAGGCGTTTTTGTATTCTATTAACAAAAAGTTTTGTCATCAAAAGAGAGAGAAAAAAAAAACGTTAAAAAATACATTTGTTACCGAGTTATATAAGGAATTATTTATACGGTCTCTTTGATCTTATTTATCCTAACTGAAACACACAATTTTCATACAAGGAAGTTAAATTTAAAACAAAAAATTATAATTATTTCTTTATCTATTACTTGTTATTTTGTTAACGCTGTTTATTGTTTTGTTTTTGTAATGAAATCTAGTGGATTCTAGTGACAATACTATCCAAAGTTTCTTTTCTTTTCTTTTTTTGCTTTAAAACAATGCAACACTTCTATTGTATTTTGTTAATGCAATAAGGAATTCAACAAAGGACATACAACAATGTTTTGCGCGTTTATGTGTAACAAAAGTCAGACAAAAGTGTTTCATTTTTTTTTTTTTATTAATTACATTTTATTATTTTTTTTATCTAAATTCTTTGTTATCACTAATTTTAATTATTCAACATAGTTTGTTGAAATAAAAATTTTTATTCTCTATAACAAAATTGTATTTTAACATAAATTATTCTGTATGTAAGTATACAACCAAATATAGTCAATACGACAAGGTTGGAAGGTCGTATAAAACTAGTGTAAATTACAAATATTTCATTATTCTACCTATTTATGTGCAAAATTAGATTTTGATTAAGTAAAACAAAAAAAAAAAAAAAAAAAACTCATAAAGACGCAAACAAAGACGAATAGAAATAACGTAAATAAAAAGAAAAAGTTAAGTGCGAATAATAAAAATAAAAACACAAAACGTTGAAAAATAAACAAGTTCAGGAAGTAAATTTGCATAAAATTCAATATTCAATAAATTACGGTTGTAATTAATTCAAATTAATAAACAAACAAAAAATTCTTCATCCGTTTTAATTAAAAAAAAAAAAATAAATAAATAAATAAAATAAAATTCTTTAACGTCATTAGATCCTCCTACAAAAAAAAATTTTTTATTATTATTATTATTATTTTTATTATTGTAAGAATTGTTAATAAAATTTATTCAATAAATTATTCTTTGAAACATTGCACAAGCATAAAATAAATCATTTCAATGTACGCTTAAAAGATACAAAAAAAACTGTACAAATTCCGAACATTTAATATGACAATAATTCATAAACATTATTGGTCCGGTTTGTTTTTTTTTTTTTTTGTACTTTTTCACAATTAATTTCATATTAAAATCGTTTGAAGCAAAAAAAAAAAAAAAAAAAAAAATCTCTAAAGCTTTTTTATCCTGCTATTATAAATCATAATATGTTCAGTAAGAAAATGCAGCTTCTAAGCTGCGGGACTCATCCTGTAAATACTTATACAATAGTTTTTATTATAGAAAATTTTCATCATATGTTAACACACAGGTTAAAGGTTATACCATGTGTTTAGATATGGATAGGACTGATTTAAAAATAAAAAAAAAATTTATATTAAAACTGTCAATAAAAAATATTTATATAACGTCGGCAAAAGATGTTAAAAGAAACCAATCTGATGCTCATCTATGAATATAATTTTTATTTTTTTTTTTAACAAAATCATTTAGCAAAGGTATTTAAGCAAAAGAAGATACCATGACTATGTATCGGTGTGTCTTAACGTTTATGCTAACGTTAACGTTAGCGTTAAACACCCTCTATAATAAAGTTAATATTAATTCCTCTCTATTCGCTTAAATATTTGTTTTTTGATTTTTATATTTATATTAACATAAATAAAATTCGTTACGATTGAATATTATAATATTTTTCATGTAGGTTGTGTTGTGTTTTTTTTTTTTTTTTTGTTAACAATCATGTAACGTTTATTGTGGTTATGAAAATATCTCGTTTTAAATAATAAATAATCGACTTAACATAACACAAAATTTACATTTGATTTTTTTTGCTTTAAAATAACACACACATCCTATTAATAATAATAATCAAAGAGCAATAATAATAATAATAATAAAATGATTGACTGATCAGTAAAATAAAAATTAATTTTGCATACTATAGGCGAATTGATTTGACACAATTACAAAGTCAATATTATTTTTTATATAATAGTTTCAATTAAATTAAATTCACTTTCTGTTTAATTCGTTTTATTATTTTTATTTTCTATTTATTATAACTGGTATAAAAATATTCACCCTTTATGCAGTATTATTATTATTTATTTTTTTATTATTATTAACCAAGAAATATACAAAAGATCTTTTTTATTTTTATTTATTAAAATCAATAATAAATAATATTTACCTATTAAATGAATAATAGAAAGAAAAAAAAAAAAAAACATTAAACATTAAACATAACGATGTCTATTCCTTATATCCACAAAACAAAAGGCTAGTCATGTTATATTTTGCAATTGGCATGCACTTTGACTCTTTGTTACAAAAAAAAAAAAAAAAATGAATTTTCTATCGTTTTGTTGTGTAGCTTCGTTTGAATATTCTTTATTTTTATAAAATACAAATTTAATCTTTGCTACGAAACAATTTAACAAAAAATCTATGACGATTATAAAAAAAATGAAAAGAAAAATGAATTTTTCTTTATAAAATGGACAAACACTTTACGCAAAGTTCGATTTTATTTTCATATTCGATTTCTATTTCTATTGTTTTTAGGATACAGATGGCACCTAAAAAAAAAAATTATTTATTAGTCACGTCATATAATACGCTGTGATTGTTATTTCTTCTGCAAAATACACCTTTGACACCATTTGTTTTGTACATTTTCAATGGTGTTACAAGTGTTAAGAATAAATATACTAGCGCCTGACACCCAAAAAGAATTTTTTTTTTTTCTTTTACTTTGTTTTCTTTTGCTTTTTGTTGTTCTTTCGTTTTTTTTTTTATTTTTTATTAATATTAGGTCAAATTTACTATTTGTTTGTTTTTTTTTTTTAATATTTTATATTCAAATGTGAAATTAAAACAATGTCTAGCCATCACCTTTCTGAACATAATCCGTATTGTTTTCGTTATTTATTATTTTTTTATTTCTTTTTTTTTTTTTTTTTGTTTGTATTTAATGTTAAAAGTGTATCTTTGATGTTTTTTGTTATGATTTTACTTGTTTATTACATGAATTTGATGATTTGACCGACTAGGTTTTTTTTTTTTTCGTTTTTTGTTAATATAACGACTTTAATAAAGGAGTGTTTTTTTTTTTTACATCGAAAAATAAACGAAAATTATCTGTTAATCTTGAATGGCACGTTCTTGTTACTTTTATTATTATTTGTATTATTATTATTATTATTGTTTAATTCACTATTCACTATTTTCCTTCATTTAAATGATGAAATATTCTTTACTTTGGCATATGGCTCGCGCGCGCATCGTGAATAAATTTTTATATACCTATGCTATACAGTTAAAGATCTACTTGTCGCTAGTTTTCAAACATTGTAACCATTTAACGGAAATATCGTGCAATTTATATTTATTTTTAAATTATTTAGAAAAAAAAATTTTCAATAATTTCACAATTGATTAGTCATTTACAAATAATTTCTATAGCGTAATGGTAAAAATTCTTAACATTTTTTCATTAAATTTTGGTGTAAATTAATAATTAAATAATTGTTTTAACAAAAAAAAACAAGAATATAATCCAATAGTTGTCCAAGGTAATAAAAAAAAAAAAAAATTATTAAAAATACCAATGTCCAACCCATTTGAAATTTAATAATTAAGAAATAAAAAAAAGTTGCTACAATCTAGATGAAGTCGAAAAAGTTTTTTTTTTTTTTCCCCGTTCAAAGTGATAGCATTGAATCCCACCTCAAAATAAAATATTTTTTAAACATTATCATGTTAAAAGAAAAAATGTATTCGAAACTACAATCTATCAAATTGTTTTAGTTTTTTGGTTATAAATAATTAAATCTTCATGACACAAAATTTTCATTTCATAAATCATTTCTAATCTTTTTTTTTTCTTGATTTTTACAGGAATTTCTTTTTTTTTTCCTGTATGGATTATAAATTTTTTCTTTTATAATGATTATAATTTATATGGAAAAATTTATTTCTTGTTAATATAATTAACTAATCATGGTAAATTCCGTTATAAATAACAAGTAATGAGATTATTAAGGGTACACCAATATTACTGTGACAGAGAAGCTTTTTTTCTATTACGAATAATTCTGCTTGTTTCTAGTAATCTTTCAGTTAAAAAAAAAAAAAGAAGAAAATAAATAAATAAAATACAAAAATTTAATAACAAATATGACAGCAATTTAAAGTCAAAATATAATAAAAAAAATGTATTAATAAAAGCTTATAACTGCAGCAGGTAATAACTGGCAGTGCTAACAACAGCAGCAGCAGCAGCAACTTAAGTGTAATAAGCGAATAAAATTGTATAAAATGGACACGATTAATTTTAATTTTAATTTTAATTTTTTTTTTATTTAGAAATTGTCTAATAAATTTTATTATAACCAAACCAAACACTGGATGTTGTTGTTGCTGTTGTTACATTTTTTTTTTTTTTTTTTATTAACTTTCGATCTTCATCACGACGTTTAGAATGTTTTTTTTGTTTTGGTTAGTTTTTTTGTTTTGTTTTATGTATATGGTAAATTAGAAAATAGTTTTTTTTTTCTTATTTCTTATAAATTAAACAACACACCACGACCAAGACTAATGACTAGATCTAGTTTTATAATAATAATTTCGTACTCTCGAATAGTTGTTATTGAAGATTTAATTTTTTTGTATTTTTGTTAAAATTTTATATAGAAATACAATTACATTCTGATGAAGAGAGCGGGTGTGGTGGGTAGGGTGTGGTCGTCGTCGTTTCGTCGTCGTCGTCGTCTTAGTTGTTTGATTTTTTTTGTTGAACATAAAAGAAAGAAATAACCGAAGCGAAAAAGAAAAAAAAAAAAAAAAAGAAAAAAACTAATAACAAGACAGAAATACAACGGCAAAGCGATGTCGTGCTAGTGGAGCGCGCGGAATATAACGGGATCCAAGGTTGTTTCGATTTTGTTGAGGCTGCAAAGCTTTAGATGGAGATGGAACCACAACGCGACTATCTCTTCTTGTATAGAAACTGAAATACTAAACTAAACAACGTAAAACGTAACAACTGTTTATACTATGCATGCATACATTTGCACAGTTTTATTGATTGCTTTACATTTAATTTGGTTTTCTTTTTTTTTTTTTAATTAATTAATTACATAATCAAAGAAAAAATTTTTTTTTTTTTTTTATCTACTTTAACTGGGATTATGAAATTGAAAAGAATTTCTATTTATCGATTTATTTGTTGTTTGTTTTGTTTTTCTTAATTTTTTTTTTTTTTTTTATTAACAATTCGTTATCCATAAATCTGGTTACATCCCAATATTCGATGTATTGTTACTCCCAATTAATTTAGGTTTTAGAAAACTGAAGGTCGATGAAGACTGAGCGATGGAAGAAATAAAAAGGCTGAAAGTATTACATGCTTACATGGATTAACATGGTTTTATTAAATATTATTGGAAACAATTACTGAATCTCTTCGTTTTTTTTTTTTTTTATCGAATTTTGAAACTATTTGAAACGATTGAATTTTGTTAATTTGAGTTAAATATCTGAGCTTTTTTTGTTATAATAGCAACGAGTTACAGACTATTCACCAAACGGCTGTGCTTTGTAATTTTGTAGAGAGATATCTGGACGGTTTTCTGTTATAAAAATTACGTAATTTCCTTCGGCGTCAACTAAACGCTTCCACTTGTTTTCTTAAATCAAAAAAAGCTAAGTAAACTAAAAAAAAACATTTCTGTTTTTCATTTTTTAATTTTTAATATAAAAAAAATGAAAAAAAAAATTATTTACAAGGCAAGGACGAATTTAATTGCACTGATTAATAATAGATTTCTAAAAATAATTACAATCGAGATGTTATTGATATTTGCTCTATATTTACCCCCTACTTTAACACAACAACAACCAGATACAAACAATTTTTTTTTATAAAATTGCTGACACATTATAAGGTAGCAAAAAAAAAAAAAATAAATAAATAAATAAAATATTTTTCTTTTTTTTTTCTTTTTAATTTTGATCGGTGGCGTGATTTACTGATGAAAAAAAAAATTAAATAAAAACCAAAGCTTAACAACATAACAATTCAACTTAAATTATAGTTTAAAAACGAAAAAAAAAATAAAATAAAATAAATAAAATAATAATTAAAGTATTTAGTACGAAAATACTTTTTATTTTGTTCTTCGTTGATATTTTTTTTTTAATTAAATAAAATAAATCAAATTGAAAGGTAAATATGTTATAAAATAAAAACATTTTTTGGTCACTTTCAAATACATTAAATATACACATGTGTCTACCATGAGTTAATAAATAAATTAAAAAAATAAAAAATAAAAATAAATTTATTAAGGAGAATAACTCATCAAATAAACAGCCGTTAACCATTTTTTTTTTGTTTTCAATTGCACTTTCGACATGCTTTTGTTACAATTTTATCTTGCGCTTTGATTTTATTTCAACACTGAGTGATTTTTTAATTTAAGCTTTTTTTTTTTTTTTTTTGTTTAAACTGTCATCCTTTTGTTGTACGAAATTTGCAAAGGTAAATTTTATGATTTGTTGCATTTTAAAATTATATTACAGGTTCGTTGTTTTCTTACCGCAAACTCTCTTGTATATCATAAACCATTTGTAAGTGATTTTCTTGACAAAAAAAAATTTATAATAAAGCTTTCATTGCATTGTAATGTAAATTATGCAAAAAATGTTTATGAAAAGGTTTTTTTTTTTTTTTTTTTTAATCAAGATACAAAAAACAAACCGAAAGACATGAACCTGTCACGCTGGATTTAATACAGTACAAAGTAATTTTTTTTTTCTTTTAATCACAACATAAAAGCATAATCAAAATCAACATTTTAAAATTTAATATTAAAAATTTTGGCGTCCGTGTGTTGATCGATACTAAAGGCATTAAAATAAAAAAAAAATTTAGTGCTGGAAAGCAAATTATTTTTGTTGGTTGGTTGGTTGGTAGGTAGATGATTGAAGATGTAAATTATTGCTCGCGATGTATGTCACAATTAATAATAATTTTGTTTTTTTTTTTTTGATCAAGATGTTTTTATGATTATAAAATGTCAAAATAAATCATAATTTTCCACTGTATTAATGTGCGACTTGTTTTTCATATTGTCTCTGCATTTCGGGCGAAACAAAAAATTCTTATTATTTATCGCGATCATGGAAATAAAGATGTCAGTTGAATATTTCTACCTCCTTGTGTATACTAAATATTATGAATTTTTTAATTTATTATTTTTTTTTTTTTCGTTGTTTATATGAAAATTTTGCACGATCTGTCGATTTTTATTTTTTTTTTGTTTATTTAAATTTATTTTCATGTTCGTGCAAAATACATTTTTTTTCTTTTTTTTAATGCATTTTAATGTCTCTGCAAATTATATACATTTGTGTTACAAATTTTTTTTTTTTTGCTTTAATTTTTGGTTGTTTCTTCTTACATTTTGTGGATATTTAATTTTTTTTTTTTTTTGTTTTTCAGTTGATTAACAACACTTTATTATAACAGAAAAAGCTCAGCATTTTAATGATTCGATACAATAATTATGTAATGGATAATTACTTTATTCTTTTAAGCAATTTTTTTATTTTTTGATTGTTGTATTTTTTAATTTATTATCATTAATTGTGATGAGTATTCATTTGATTGTAGGCAATTATAAGTTTTTTAATAAAAATATTTTATGTGCTTTTAATGATTTTATATTAATAAGAATTAAAAAAAAAATTCATCAAAAACGATCAGTGCACGCAAAATGTATTTGTGTGACAAGACAACCAGCCATCAAACATACAATTTTCCATTAAATTATCATCATCATGTATGTAATTTCATGTCTTCATGTTCATGCTAATAATAACTCCATCCCATATGCTAATTGGCTATTTGATTCCGTACATTATTGCTATCTGTATAAAACAATTGATCTTCGGATACACATAGCTTTTGATAATGTTTATAAATAATAAATTACCCATGCAATACTGTATTACAGAGTTGTTTAACAAGATCACCTTTATCTATAATAGCGAATAACAAAACAGCTAATATTCTTGCGGATGCTGCTGCTGCTGTTACTGCTGTATTACATGATTGACAACACAATACACCGATGATTATAAATTACATGTTACCAAACCCAAAGCAAATTTAAATCACATCAAACAAACATAATCATTTACTTTTGTTAACGTTTTTTTTTTTGTTGTTTTATTCACTTATCTATGTGGAATGTTGATGCGTTTGCAGACAAAAAAATTTGTAATAATAAAGAAGAACAGCCTATAACTTTATATTCGATATGCATCATCATTGATGCCGGTTAATATAAAGAACATTATTGATTATATGTGCTTTTTGCAATTTCTTCTTTTTTTTTTTACCTTTACCTTAGCAAAACAAAAGCTCTACAAATGACCTCGCTTTGATGATGCCAGATATTTTTTGACTGTCATTAAAATTAATCCGTACACAAAACATATATTTTTTTTTTTTTGTTATTCATCTATAACGCCTCTTCGTTAGTTAATTAAGTGGAATTCAATTTCCTGACTTTTCGAGTCTTTCTTACAAAAGGATACAAATTTTTTACGCTATACATAAAAAATTCCACAAAATTTTATCAGAATCTTATTAAACAAATGAATAGAAATTATTTATTTATTTATTTTTTGTTTTTTCTGCTGTAATTAAATAATTAATTAAAATTTTTTTTGTAAACATTTATAAACAGAATTACACTTGATATTAATCTTTATTATTATTTAAAATTAAAATTCTCTTTTTTTTTTTAATTCATTTCTATTTCTCCTTAGCCATTTATTGTTATTTTCATATAGTTATTGAACACGTGTTCGTGGTTTTTTATTTTTTTTTGTGTAATTTTATTAAGTAAAATAAAATATTTTAATTTACCTATTTTTATTATTTTTTGCTATATCAATTTATTTATTATTTTAATTTATATTCCTCCTCCTTTTATTATTACTTTATAGCTGCTTGAATTTTTTTTTATTAGTTTAATCCGTAATACACACAGATGCAGTACATAAATAAATAATTTTTTTTTTGCTTTATTTCTAAATAGACGGATTTGCTTTGTAGTTTTGTTGCAAATATGCAATGTGGTTGTTGGTTTGGTTGTTTGGTTTTTAACTATTTTTTGTTGTTCGATCAATGCACGAATAAAAGCAAAAATAAAAAAAAAAATTCCCGATAATATTTAATTTATAGAAAATAACAAAATAAATACAAAAAAAAAAAAAAAAATTTATTTAACTTAAACGTAGAGTGCAATATTAATCGCTATGGCTTAAAAACAATTTTCTATTTTTGTTGTTTTTTTTTTTCTGTTGTTGTATAAATATATTTGCAAACATATTTGCATTAGCTTGTGGAAATAATTTAAATAAATGAAACAAAGTGTTTACCTTGTTTAGTAAACTAATTTCTTCAGGTGGTGTTATCTGAAATAGTTAATATTCTTTGTGTCTCTACATTTTCTCTACATAAGAGCTATTTTTATATTAAGAATTTTTATTTATTTTTTAATCAAATAGTAAAACATTTCTAGAGTAATTTTTCCTTTTGTAATTTTAATTTACTTATTTGTTGCTGATGGCTTGGGCAGCACCCACAATTGTTGAAGAGAAATTTTTTTTTAGTTTTGTTTTATACATATATGCGCTTAAGAGTAGAGTGAAGGTAAATAAATTCAACGGGTCTGATTAATTAAGAATGCATTTTGATATGACCACATATATATATATATATCTGTATAAATAAAAAAAACTTCGATTTATATTTATAATCAGTTAGCTGCTGTTGGTGTTTTTGTATTTTTTTTTTTTCCTCACTCTCAATTTAATTTATTTACGATTTAGCGGAAATTATACAAATATTTATATGGCGACAGCCGGGATAAACGTAAGGTCTTAGTTTATTATGATTATTATTTTCTATAGAAATTAATTTTTTTCTATTACAAATATAGTGCATTATAGTAATAATAATAATAATAATAATAATAATAATGACAATAAGAGAAAGTTGTAGGTGATAAAATATAAAACTCGACCAAATATAATAATTATAAAGGAATAATGTATATAAATCACCACAAGTATTTTATTACGTTAATAAGCATACATCGTCTTAAATAATAATAATAATAATTATTATTATTATTATTATTATTATTAAAAACAAATAAAATATAGATCTTTGATTGATTTATCGTAATTTCGAAAATAATGTAACAAAATAAAACAATTTTTTTTATTTTTTATTTTAAAACCCACAAAAGAAATCAAAAATAATTTTTATTTATTATTTATTTTTTATTTTTTTAAATCAATAAATAACAAAACTATTATTATTAAAATTTTTTACTATTTTATTGTCGAATAATGTGTTAAATGTTTTAATTTGGTTTTACTCGGTTACGTTCAAATAATTTAATGGCACGCTCAAGAAAAGATAGTTTTTTTTTTTTTTTTGTTATTAACAAGGCTGTGCACAAGTTTTATTCATTGTTTTTTTTTTTTTAATTTTTTTAATATATAAAAAAGAGATATAAATATAGAAGCTTTAATATGTGTCCTCCTGCTTGACATGATATGATTATTCTCTGCGTGCGGTATTTAACACGCGAATCAAATCGGAGGCAAACAAGTTCAACAATAGGTCAACTGGCTGCTGCTTGTACATTTAACATAATATTACTTGTTAAGTTAAACCCAATATTTTTCTATCAATAAATAAATAAAAAAAAAACGCCCAATGACTGCTCTATAAAATAATAATATAGAAACCGATTGTATCGTATTTTTATTAAATTAAATTAATTTAAATTACAGAAACTTCATATTCCTTTAAGAAAAAAAAAAAAAAAAAACAAACTAGCAAAACAAATCGTTAAAATTTCGTTAAAAACGACTATCTAAATCTTGGTTTAGTTTAGTTTAATTTTTTCTATTTCTTTCGGTTGTTGTAACCAAGTCCTCAAATGTCATTAGTTCATTGAATTAAATAATAAAACAAATCTATATATAAAAAATTGTATATGCCACCTTCACCCACATTGTACAAAAACAATTACAAACAAACATTAAAATTAACAAAAAAAAAAAAAAAAAAACCCGTACGGTACAACACAGGCGACAAGACAAAATAATAACGAAACAAAACATAAAAATCTTTTGTACAATAAAAATAAAAATATATTTTGTCGTTACCATTTTATACCTTGATGTGGCTTTAAAGTTGTTTTAGTAAGATTAAATAAATTAAATATAATAAATAAATAAACGACAAATAAAACATTTTTTTTTTTTTTTTTTTTTGATTAACTTTATGCTTTTTAGCTTGTAATTTTTTTATTTCTTCTATTTTTTTTTTTTGATCGCGACTATACATGATTGAATAAATAGATCGATAATATATATATATATATATATATATATATGCAAAAAAAAAAAAGCTTTTGCTATACAAACATTATTATGTAATATAAATAAACATAATAATTTAGTAAATGTATATAAATTTCATAAATTTTTTTTTTTTTTTAAATTATGACTGATTTTAAAGATAAGTGAAAATAAGCACAACAGAAAATCATAAAAATATTTAATAACAAATTATAGGAAATTAATTTTAATTACTTCACAGTTGGATCAGAAGAAAAAAAAAAATTTTAATTAATTTTTTTTTTTTTTTTTGGTTGTTAAATAATTTATTTAATATAAAGCGAAAGGTTAATTTTGCGTACTAGTAAATTAGGTTTAATGATCCAAAACATGTATTTAATATAATATATAAATATATTTATTTATTTATTATGTGTAATTTTATTTTCGCTTTATATACTTTATAAATAATAATTTAAAAAAAATTGATAAATTAGAAGAAAGAAAAAAAAGAAAAACACTCTGCCAAAAAATGTTGTTACTGTGGTGGTTGCATTACGACTAACGGTGGGCACCTTTTGTTGCACAAGGCATAAACAAACTTATTGCTTGATTTGATAAAAAAAAAAATAGTTTATAAACTACAAAATAAACATAATTAAAAAATAAAAATTTTTCAATAATTTTCCATCGAAAACAATCAATTCAACTGCAGTACGGCAATTTGCATTATTTTCAATTCATATAAATAATAATTTTTTTTTTTTTTGTTAATTCCTAGTTAATATATTGGATAATTTATTGTGTACAAAAAAAAAAAAAAATAAAAAATAAATAAATTAAATAAATAAAACGATTAATAGATAAATTTATCATTTGAAGGCGCCCGCGGAGACTAGCATTACGTTTAAATAAAAAAAATAAGAATTGTATGCAGCACGCACATATGATAGCAAAACAACAAAACTATTTATCTCTTGTTGGCTCGATCACACCTTTATGTAATCAACGAAATACAGAATATTGGCAAACAATTTTGATTGCGCTATTGTATTAGATACGTTTTAGATACGAGACCAATAAATTTTTTTTTTTTTACAATTATTATACAAGAATCACGCGTTACGGATATAAATCGAACTCGATCCATAAATTAATCTCTATTTCAATACCATTTAACAAACATATGTACATATATAAATATATATGCTTTATACAATCGTATACAAAAATATAAAAAATACAAAAAAAAAAGTTGCAATAAAAAGTTCCTTCAAATGCGCCACTGTCAATTTGCCCTCAGGCATAGGTGTGGTCTGTTTTGCAGAGTCTACTTTCATATCATATAATAGTTAAATACAGATAGATACTACATCTTTTAAACAAATGCATTCATGTATAGTAAATTTGCTATACAAAGCTTTTAAGCAAAGTCTAGCGATTTCTCGCTTTATTTAAAAAAAAAAAAAAAATGAGTGGTGCTGGTTGTGACTTTGTGACTGTTGTAACTTTTTTTTTTTTTTCTTGTTGTTTTTGCTATTTTATTATAATTCTTATTAAAAATATATGTATATTTTATAGTAGGAGACCCGGAGATCAGTGGTTTTAATAAAAAATATATTTTTATTTTTTATTTAAAACACTAAACCATAGATAGTTTTTAAAGGTAATAAACTATTAACAGGCACCCATCGACCAGTATATACATACAAAGATGACTTGTGCAATAAATGGTCTAACTTTAATTTTTATCTATTTTTATTAGAAATATATATATTTTTTTTTTACATTGTTAACATGTTATACAACAACATTCTAAAGTGTGCATATTAAAATTATTATTTTTTTTTTTTTTAATATAAAATAGCAAAATGCAAATATGTCTGTAAAAATTTTTTTTTAAAATTTAAATTAAAAATTAACTAACCAAAAAAAAAAAAAAAACGAAAAACTTTTACACAATTTAAAATATGTACGTAATATAAAAAACTTTATATCATGGTTATTGTCTTTTATGACAAATAAATAAATAAATAAAGATTAAAATTAGAATTGATAATTGATGTTGATCACATCAAAAACTTAATTTTATTTTCTCAATTAAACAATTTTTTTTGTTTTTTTTTTGTCCAGTAAAGGATTAATAAGATGACAACAAATACGCAAGTAAAAGTTTACTAATTTACTATAAAACAAATGTAATCTATTATATAATTTGTGAATTATTTATTTAATATCAGCAAAATACAAAAAAAAAAAAAAAACAAACAAAACAAATTTTTTTTTTGTAATCAGGCCAATCGATTTATATATTTTTGAATTCATAAAGACATAATTGCACACGTGTGTCACTGTGTAATATATACAGAAATTTACATTAAGTAAAAGCATATAAATAAACGAATAGAAATTGCAAATAAAATAATAATAATACAATAAACTTGTTTTATTCCGCATTTAAATGAAACAAAAAAAAAAAGCACAATCATGATCTATATTTTTGTAATTTTTCTTTTTTTACATTATAAAAATAATTTTTATGATGTTTTTTTTTTTATTCTTTGCCTATCTTGTTGTTGTTGTTGTTGCATTTTAACTGCATTTTGAAAAAATTTCTTATTTTAAATAAAAATCGCCTGTGTATACTACTCTCTCTCTCTACTATACCGCCTACAACAAATCGATGAACACATCTCTATGTTTGGCAGCGTATATTTATTAAACGAAAAAAAAATAAAAATAAAAAAAATACTTTTCCTGGATTATTCTTACATATTATGCACATATGTGGTTTAAAAAGTAAATAATGTTAATAAATCTTCTTATTTCTATATATAAAAAATTCTTGTTAGAAAAAATTTTTTTTTATACTTTGCATTTTACCATTAGCATCCTTTGTAAAAAAAAAAAAAAAATGATTTATTACATAAACAACAGTAATGCAGTTACTGTTTAATGGTAGCATATATATATATATATATATAATTAATTGATAAATTATATCAATTAGCAATATAGTTTAAAAGTAAATATTAGATTAAAAAAAAAAAGAGAAAAAGTTAACAAGAAGCTTCTTTAAAAGCTTTAAGTAAAATTACTTGTTTTCTAGTAATTTTTTTTTTTTTATATATATATAAACAATTAGTAATGAATATCCGTCAATTTATTCATCTGTATATAATATATAATATGTCTTATAACCACTTTTGTAAACTATTAGACTTTATATGTAAATAACATAAATATATATCACTAGATACAAAAAAAAAAAAACTAAAACTCTATAACCGAGAATAACAGAGTGTTTTTATTTTTCTTTAATATTCTGTTACAGATATTTTTTTTTGTATGTACGCAATAAAAATGTAAACACAAAAAAAAAAAATAATAATAAATAAAACCCGATAGAAATAATCGAGTCAATTTTTTTTTTCTTTTTCTTTTATAAAAATAATAATAATAATAATAATATTATTATTATTACAGCAACAAATAACATAAATAAGGCGGGTTGGCTGTTGGCTGGTTTGTTTAATTTAATTGTAAGTAAGTAGTTGTTTAAAAGTATTTAAACATTGCGATCGCGAAAAACAGAAAAAAAAAAAAAAACGCCACATAGAAATATTTCTATACACATTAATAGTGTGCATATATATATATATATATTTTTAGAAGGGCATACGCCCAAGCCTGCGGCTCCAATTTTAAATTACATTTTTTTTTTCTTATTTATTCAATATTTCATTTTCATTTTCAAAACTACTTAGTTTTAAACAAATTAAAAGTAAAATGAATATAAAATAAAAATAAAAATAAAAATAAAAATAAAATAAAAAAAAAAAAAACAGAACAACAGGGTCGTTTATTAAATTGTTTTTAATTGTACTTTCTTTTTATACAATTAATCTGCATGTTCATTACCATTTTAAATGCTTTAAGTAAAATATATTGTTATAAATTTTAATTAATTTTTTTTTTTTGTTTTTTGTTATTTTTGCAATGATTTTTTATTTATTTATTTTTTCATATTATTATTAATAAATCGCAGCCCTGTACGGGTTATGTTTTATTTTGCTGTTTTATTATTGTAAAATTTATTATAGAAAATCAATAGTCATAATTCTTAGAAGGATATATATACAAATTACAATTAACATTAACATTAACGATAATATTCTGTAAAGCTTGTGATTTTGTCATGTTAAGCTTTTACTATGGTTTTTTTCTTTACAAAAACATTTATGATTAGATTTTCCTTCTCTTTATGTGTGTGTGTGTGTGTTTTTTTATTTCTTTCGTTCTTTCTTTTGTTGTTTAAGATATAATTTCTAGTTGTGAGGAAGTATTATATGTGTATAGAAAATAACGAATGCAGTAATAATAAATTAAATTCATAATGCATAAAAAAAAAAAAAAAAAAAAAAAAAAAAACATTTTTCACTCTGGTGTAATGATGTAAAGCACGTAGACGGGGGGCTTTTGTTAAATAGAAATATTTGGAATGTGGAAATGATTTTATTATTATTATTTTTTTTTTTTTGCTGTAATGAAATATGGATTTTGGATTATTGTGTGTGAGAATAATTAATTGTGAATTGATTTGTTATGGATGTGGGCCCTTAGCATGTTTTTTTAAACTTCTACTAAATTACTTACTACCGTCTACAAATTAGAATTATCCAACGAAATTATGAATTGAATTAAGACATTTTTGCATGATTCTAGTTACAAAAGAAATATTTCTTATTTTCATAAAAAAAAAATTCTTAAACTAAGAAATAAAAACTAAATACCAACAAAATAAATTTAAATTGAGAGATTATTACTGTTTTTTCTCAAGAAACGTTATTGATTGGCATAGAAACTGAAAATTCTCTCCGTGTACCTATTACTACCTAGGAATAGTCTAATGGGTAAACATCGAAAAGGAATACATTTTAGGAATAACAAATAGACTTTTGTTTTAAAGAATTCGAGACGTTCCATTCCATCGCGGTTTAAATAATCAATGAAAACTAAACTCTGCATTATAATTTAAAAAGTTTTATTAACACTGTTTGTTACCACTACAAGAAAACCATTATTATTAATTAAGAAAAAAAATAAAATAATCCAACATAATTCATAAATCCAACAATATTCTATTAATTTTATTAATAATTCATTCAGTGCATGTATATTTAATTTGTTTAAATTCATATTAAGCAAGTAAAGTGTGTTAAAAAAAAAAAAACAATATTCTAATATTCAGATGCTTTTTTTTTTACCTGTCACCTTAATTGTACTTTATTGCAATTTCTTTATATAAATAATAACGACTAACAAGAGCAGATTTTATATTAATTTTATTATTAATACAATTGTTATAATAAAAAATACACACACACACGGAGAATAATTGTATGAAATATTCTATACATTGTCTAGTTTATTTTATAGGTGACAACAATTTTTTTGAACGGTTTTTTGTGATAAATAAATTTGTCGTTTGGGATTTACTTAATAAAATCATAAAAAAAAAAAAATATATTTTCTATAAATGAGTTGAATGTCTTATAATTATTATTTTGTTGTTTTTAATGATTTTTTTTTTCTCTTCTAAATCATCTTTATTGGAGCGAAACTATCGTCATTTGTGGTTTTTTTTAAAAAATTTTTTTTTTGTCATTTTTTTTCTTATTATTTTCTGTTCGACATAACCGTGAACCATGACAAAAGGAAAGTAATATTTCGTTTCTTTCTATAATTTTTTTTAACATAACATAACTTATAGTTGCTTGACTTTATTTTATTGTAAAACTAACGTTGTTATTCGTAGGAATAATATCCATATAGAATGAAAAAAAATGCAAAATACAAAATATTACAGAACAGAGAAAAATTTGTAAAAGCACAGTGGAAAAATTCTATAATGTATGTTTAAAAGATTTTATTTTTTTATTTTCTTTCTTTAAACATTAAAATGCCAATTGCGTAGGAGTTATATTTAAATATAGGAAGATGTGGCAATAATTTATTATTACCCTGTTTAAACAACAATATTCATAAAGTTATTTGACTTTAATTTCTTTTTTTTTCATCGGTAAGTAAACGTAGAAACAGACTAAACCGATATATAGCAATCAACTACCTATATAAAGATTTTTATTACATTGATGTTAACACATTATTTTAATGTAAAAAGTGTTTACATTAAAATAAAATATTATTGTTAAAAATGATTATTAAATAAAATATCTTTATAATTAAATTTTTTTCCTTTTTTCTTTTTTTTTTTTTTTTTTATAATGAGATTTACTTAAATTTTTATCTGATTACCATAATTTATAAACGTATATAAAATTGTATCCATCAATGGAAATTATAAAAAAAAAAAAAAAAATCAATTCATCGGTTAACAACATTAATTTTAATTAGCACCTTATAGGCATATTTAACAATTCTTTGGTTAGCGACAAATACGCTTTGTTAAGCTCGTTTATTTAACAGAAACCATTAAACATTAAACAAACCAAGTCATTATACTTATGTAATTTACGTAAATGACCATAACATTTCATATTCATAAGCGAGCTTTTACATTTTTTTTTTTTGCTGTTTTACTGTTTAATATCCAACGCTGTGCGCCTTCATTTCATGTATTCACGTCTTCTTAATGCTGAATGATTTGAAAAAAATAACAAACAAATTTGTGTTCAGCATAATTTATCACGTTAAATAAATATTTAAGCTTAGGTGTGGTTGTGGACGAAATAAAAATAATAAATTTGCAAGGACACTTTTAAACGCTCTCTCTCTCTCTATTTCTTTCTCAATAATTTGAAAAAATAATATTTCCGGCAAAATTCTCTAGATAACGCCTGAAACTAAAACAATAAAAACTAAAGGCGTCGTCATTGAAATAAGACTTTCAACCATTTTTTTTTTTTTTCTATTTCTTGTTTTCATCTAAATTAGTTCAAATTGACTTATTATTGCAATTTAATGAAAAAAAAAAATAAAATTCAATGATATTACTTTTTCCAATTGAATTTTTGAATTGTGATTTAAATAAATAAATAAAAATAAACAAAAAACTATCTCATCACGTCCCACTTCACAATATTTAATGAAAATAAAAAAATTAATTCAAATTAGTAAACATCGATAAAAAAAAGGTGAAACTTACGCAGCCTTGATTGAATTTCGTAAATTCAATGTGAATAAAGAGCAGAAAAAAAAAGTTGTTTTTCCTATTCATCTAGAAGAGTAACAGGGAATAATCTCCGAATGATTATTATTCGTAATTTTATTTAATGATTTTAGTTTTAAAACAGAATTCAGATTATAATTTTTTTTTTTTTTCAATACATTTCTATTAGGTTTTTGTATGAAATGTTTTTTTTTTTTTTTTAACTATTTAAATTGCATATCTCCACTATAGTTTTCTAGTAAATGACTAGGTAAAAACTGAGGTGTGGTATATAATTGATCTTCTAACGCGCTGACAATTGATATTTAATTTTTTTTTTTTTTTATTTAACATTTCTTTTATTATTACAAATTACTTTATTGATTTCATTGTTCAATAATAATAGTTATAATAATAATAATAATTAAATATATGTATATATATATATAATAAAATTACCATAATATTAATTAATTTACACAAAAAACGACAAATTATAATATAGTTAATGGTATTAAATAAGCTATTAAAAAAAAAAAAAGAAAAAAAATATATTTTCAAAATGAAGACATAAATTATATAGCAAATGTCATCTATATTTATTTTATTTTATTTCTTATTTAATAACTTAATGTATAATAAAAATAATTAATTAATTTTTGTTGTTGTTATATAAATAATCGGATTAATTTTATTAATTATAAATAATGTGAATAAAAAAGTTTTTTTTTTTTTTTTGTCGACAATATAGCTATAATGTATATCCGTTAATTGATTAAATATTTAATTAATTAATCATTAAACTGTGTTAGAATATATTTAATTAATTAAATAAAATATTTATTTGTTATGGTAAAAGCTCTGCCGCTTTTTACCATTGTTAAATATAATTAATCGATGGCATATAAAGTGAAATGATAATAATATTAAATTTTTTTTTTTTTAACTTTACTTTACTTTACTTTACTTTACATAAAAGTCATGAAAATGATATCCGATTGTAAATCATAAAAATTCCATTTATAGATAATAATAATTAATAATAAATTTAAACAAGACAAAGCAAAAAAAGCATTTATATATATATATATATATATTTTAAAGCTTTTGCTGTTACTGTTATTATTCGTTTTCAATTAAATTCGATACGCATCGATGAGTGAAAGTATCCTATTTGAAGTACACAAGTAATGGTACATGATTAAAAACTTCTTCACGTTACTTAAATTACATGCATAATTAATGTGATTCTTATCTTTAATTTGTACAAAAAAAAAAAATAATAAAATTATTAAATCTATATCAAATGATTGCAAGATGTTTGGATATGAAAACTTTGTTCATGACTTTTCTTTTTTTTATTTACTCTATTTTCCACCTATCATTTAATTATAATATTTGGAATCTTTTGTGATTTTCTAATTTTCCACAACATTTTTATATATATATTTTTTTTTTATGTGGCACCATAATACTTAACTTAACTAAGCAAAAAAAAAAAAAAAAATGCAATCAAACTTAATCGCATTTATTTATTATTTATGTAGGAAATTTTTATTTATTTTTTTTTTTTTCACAATTGATTTATTGTACTGGAAACTAGTAATTAGTTCTGAAATAGATGTTGGTCTTTGAAGATCAAACACATTTTTTTTTTATTATCATGAATGTAAGCCAATAATTAAATTGGTTTCCTTTGTTTAAACTATAATACATACTAATTATTGTAATTTGGTAATAAAATGTTGGTAAAATGCAATTTACTGAAGAATTTATTGATTTGATTCGCTTAGTTTTAAGAAGTTTAAATCATTTGGAAAAATTACGGTAATTAGGTTTTATTAGGCTTTTATGTAGTGTTATTCTAATGCCCTTGGAATATTCCAAAAAAATATTTAACAGTACGGTAACAGATTTTTTAACAGAATGTTTTAGTTTTCAGTTTTCAGTTTTTTTTTTTTTTTTTTTTTTTTTGTAAAAACTCGTAGAACAAAGTCAATTTCGGTTGGTCTTAAGAGTATTCCTGAAATGTTTCAGTCTTTATTTAAAATTAATTTCAATTAAACTTTGCAGAAATACTCTTTTCGGGAAGCAAAATCTTCTTTGTGCTACAGAAGAGTTTGAAAGAAAAAAAAAATTATTTAAACGAAAGAACTCGTAGAACAAAATCGATTATCCGGTATCTTTATTGTTTAATTAACATTAATTGTTTAATTTATTGATGAATAAAATATTAATTCAAGTACAATTAATAATAATAATAATAAAAAAAATATTATAATACTAATGATTTTAATTAATTAATTAATTATTATTATATTATTAAATTTTATTTACAAGTACATGCTGAGTGGTCCATGTAATTTTTTTTTTAAAAAATTATTTTTTATGAAAAATCACTTTCGTTTCAATAGTTTATATAAAAAAAAAAAAATTAATGATAAATTAACATTGATCGTATTTTTATTTTTATTTTATTTTTTTATTATTACAAAATCAAGTGACCAAGTGTGTATACCATTCATTATAAATAATTAAATTGTGTGATATCAATAATAAAATCTAATTGTCTACCACACACTTAAGTAATGAGTTTTTTTTTTTTTTTTTTTTTGCTTTCATTTATTAATTCTCTCCTCTTTTCATTATCATATTTATTTATTGTTTTTTTTTTGTTTTTTCTTAATTATTCCAATATTAAAAATCACAAAAATTTTCTTCACATCATAATTAAAGAGTTTTTTTTTTTTTTTTTTTTTTTTAAATTGTTTATCAGTAGAAAAACAATCTTTTTTATTCCCACTTTAATTACCTTTTTTTTTTATTGATTGTAATTACAATTGTTGGATAAATATTACCGATTCTTTACCATAAATATAATTATGTTTTTTTTTTTTTAAATTACTTTGGGCTGTACTATGCAATATAGTTTTCTGTATTACAATTAATAAGAATTAAAGAAAGAAAAAAAACAAGCAAGAGATGAAGTATTTTACTTAATAAAATCATTTTTTTTTTTTTTTGCAGCAACAGCAGCAGCAAGGTCGCTTATATGTAAGATTTCGGTCATTGATAATTTTTAATATTCATAATTATTATTATTATTATTATTATTATTATATGTAATAATAGTTGATGATTAAATTATTATTATTATTATTATTATTTTTTTTTTTTTTCTTGTGATTTATTCTATGTTCATTAAAATCATGAATGAAACTTTTTTTTAATATATCGATTGAGCTAAATTTGCAGCCGGTCTCATTTACCTGAAACAACAGCCGTATTCTTTTGTTTGTATAATTAAACTACATCGTATTACATTTACTGCAAAAAAAATAAAAATAATAATAAATATATTAATAGCACGTGCACTTTCGATATTGTATGAAAATTTTATTAAAAAAAATAAATTCGTTATAAGATTAAGAAATTAATAAAAAATAAAATAAAAAAATAATAAAATAAAAAAAGAGGACCAAATGTTAATTTCAATTAATAATATTTTGTCTATTTGTTATGATTATGTAATAAATGGATAGATTGAGAGAGAACGAGAAAATAAATCTATAAAAATATTTGTATATATAGCGAGGTAGTAACAAAAAGGTAATTGTATTTTTGCGGTTATTAAAAATAAACCTACACGATTAAAATCATGTAATTAATGATCAATGATTTGTTGTTTTTTTTTTCCATTTTATTATTATTATTTTTTTTTTCTACATGCAGAACGCACGAGCCAAACAACAGTAGTAAAGAAAATACAACAAAAAAAGTGAAAAAAAACGAAAAAGAAAGAGAAATAAATTCATCTATGTAATTGCCGTTTATTTTATTTAAACTAAACCTTTTGGCTTATATATATATGTATAGGAAGCTGATTTAATAACAATAATAATAACAAAAAAGAAAAAAAAAATATTTCGGCGGCTTTGGTAAATTAAATATAAAAAATAAAAAGCGATCAAAATAAATAACGAAATCAATCAATTTTTTTTTTCTTTCGTATATGAACTACACTTATGCTAAAACGTGTGCAATCAAACATAATGACTCTTTGTTTGTCAATTAAATAATATTGATACTGTTAATTTATATTATTTTTATTAATAATATTATTATTTATGCTGTGTTGATGGTTTCAAGATGATTTTTCTAATACCTAATAATACTTCAATTCATACGTATTTAACTTACGCGAAATTAATAATCAATATTTTTTATAATGAAAAGACTTTATTCAATCAAATAATTTAGAAAAAAAAAAAAAAATTGTTAATTAATTAACAAAATCAATGGTCATTCACTGGTAAAAACTCACAAAAATCTAATTTTTATTATGATTAAAGTGATTCGTACTAATAACAAAACGATTGCACACTTTTAGCTTTAATTCAATAATTAAGTAATTATGGAAATAAAATTAATTCAGAAATAGGATTACCGATAATAAAGTAATAAAAAAAAAATATATATAACACGCAACAAGGTTATCCACATGAACGTACCTGAAACATACATTACTGTTATATTCTTGTTTATAGACAATAAAATTATCTGATGAGGATATGATTTCATAAAAAAAGAAAATAAAAAAAAAAAAAAACAAGCAAACAATAAATTGTTGTACACAAATTAATTAAAGAAAATCCGTTTCAATTTCGAATATTTAATAAAGTTATTAGAATGTGTTGTATCTAAAAGTAAACCGAAAAAATAAAAACGCTTCCAAATTAAAGCACACACAGGTAAGCGACTACTGAATCTTTCTTCCATTAATTTCTAACAAATTTTTTATGTTCTGCATTGTTGTGACTATAAATGTGTATGTTTAAGTATTTCTATATTTTTTTTTTATTATTATTATTATTGTAACATATATTTGATTGCAAGTAAATATAACTTTTTTTTTATTTATTATTAACGCCCTGTCACGATTTAAGCGCGTGCTATCTAATAAAAATGAATTAAAATAAATAATAAAATTGACTTTTGATATTATTTCACTTTTTTTTTCTATTCTGTGTTTTTGTTTTAATGTATTAAAAAACTTTACGTTACTTTACTTTAAAATAAAAAAAAAAAAAAAAAAAAGAAGAAAAAAATCACTATAGAGAGTTTTACTTGGTAAATTCAAATCAATGAAACTAAAGGTAGAAAATAAATTAAAAGGAAAAAATTAAAAAAAAAAAAACCGATCGAATAACAGCAACAGCGACGTTAACTTTTATTTTGTTTTTTATTTTCAAAACATTAACATCATTAAAATAAATAAAATAAAGAAATAAAATTGGATATGTAGACTTAAGCTTGGTTTTTTTTTTCTTAGATATTATTATTATTATTATTTGTTTATTTTTTATTTTATTTTTTAGTACATACATAAAATTATAAGCGAATATGCAATAAAAATGTTCGTTTTTCTTTATTTGAAATATTTCTTTTTTTCTTTTTTTTTTTTGTTGAGCTTTAGCAAGACAAAGTGTTAACAGTATTAAAATAATATAAATAATGATCTCTTGGGTGCATGTCTTGTTGAGGCGTTTTTTTGGGTCGAGTTTTTTTTTATATATTTTTATTTAACATTATTTATTTATAAACCATTATGTAATATGTGCTTATGTTTATGTAGATAAATAAAATTAAAATATATTAAAAATGTTAAATTAAAAATGACTTTTATTATGGTAAATCAGTGTCAAAACCACCCTAATTAATAAACAAAACAAATGTTAAAGATTATTTCTAAATTATAAAAGAAAATACAATTAATCTTAATTGATTGATTAGACCACCTGTTATATAAACAAAACCAAAAAAAAAAAATTTAAACAAGATTAATTCACCTTGAAATATTCATTGTTTTATTCATAAACATAAAATTATTTTAGCCAGCCTCATCAGGAATTATTTATCAGAAAATATGATCAGAAAAAAATTATTTAGTTGAAAGAACTGACTGTTTTTTTTTTTTTATAAACAGGACACTTGTTTAAATATATTTTTGTTTTAATTATTATTATTAAGGTTATTGTAAACGGATATAAATAAATAATCTTGATTAAAACTGATAAATAATAATATTCAATACATAATTTATGCACTTTTTAACTGTATGATCAACTAGATACATTTATTTTTACTTCTTTATTTAATAGAACAACAATAAAATTCATAACAAAGGTCATCATCATAATAATTTCATTTACAATAAGTCCTACAATGCCATACAAGTTAATTCCTAAGCAAAAAAAAAAAAAAGCGCGTTTTATACAATAACGATCTATATAACTATTTAGCTTTTTGTTGTTTTAAATAAAAATTATGAATTATGATCACTTTCAACCAGTATAAATCAATAAAAAATTTAAAAAACAAAAAAAAAAAAAATGTTTAATCAAGGTAAACAAAAACATTTGTGAACAATTAAATAATTAAAATTTGCAATAAAGTATTTACCTTATAATTAGAATAAAAAAAAAACTTATTTTTCTTTATTTTTAGTAAATAAAAGCAGAAACAAAAAAATAAATAAATTATTAGCACGATAGTAAATAAACTAGTTAAATAAAATAAATAATTATTATAAACCATAATTTTTTTTTATTATTATTATTATTATTATACGTTCTGTATGTTTTTGTACTGCAATCTTAATTTAATAGGACATTTTATTTAAAAAAAATAAATAAAAATCATTTATTTTATTATTTTAATTATTTATAAAAACAAAAACAAAAAAAAAACTTTATTACAAATTACAAAACAAAACAAAACTATTATCGTTAGTTGAATAAAGAAATAGCCAAGTATAAAGAAATGAAAAATTTATATACAATGTTATTTTGTTATATTATCTTAACCGATGATGATGGTGGTGGTGGTGGTGGTGGCTTATTTTATTGAAAATTTATTTCATTTGTCACTAAAGTGTTAATAAGTAATTAAAAAAAAAAAAAAAAAAAAAAACAAAGAAATAATTTCACGATATAAACATAAAAAAATAATGTCGCTGATAAAAGTTAATAAAATATCCTTCAATAAATATATCTATTGTGGGGAATATAAGATTAAATTACATTTAATATGCAAATTTTCTTTACAATGCAAACAAAACAATAATTTGTATAACGTCTTATACGTTGTACACTGAGCGCATCTTTTAATATATATTTTTTTTTTATTACTATATAACGATGGTAAAAAAAAAAAATGTAAATGATTTAAAGAAGGGATTTATTTTTCGCTTAATTTTACAAAAAAACATAATTTAATCGCGTGTTGGCATTATTTGTAATAAGCAGATGAGAATTTTATATAATTCTCATATAATTGCTGATAAAATATGAGTTCAGTTACCAGTGTACGTATGAAAATTTATTGTTTATAATGAATTGAGTTGTTTATGTAACGTTACGTTGTATTGAACTTTGCAATTAACTAGTAATTACATATACATAGTAATGGTTAAAATTTATTGTAAAGAAAACACAAATCAAGCTGATAAAAGCCATAAAGCCACACCACAAAAAAAAAAAAAACCATAGAGGTCAATCATCAAAACAACTATCTAGGATGAATCATAATAACTAGTAGAGTAATAACAAAAAAAAAAAAATATATATATATATATATACATTAACAAAAAAGTCTGAGCAAATACTTACTTAGTTACATATACTTAAGAATCTTTGCAATCAAAACGATCGATTGACTACTTGTAATGTTTATAAGGAAGGTAAAGGTAATGAGTGTAATCGACACGGAAGGCGATGGGTTAGTAACACTAGCTTAGTGTAAGTTTTATTCGTAATGATGTATTGTCGACTTTAACCCAGGATTATCTATTTAAAGTTATGAGATAAAGGCGCAAAAATTATAATTATAATAATTTACCTTTCAAAAAAAACCCCCCGCCATAAAAATTGCTTTTTATTTATTAAACCAAAATCATCATCATCGTATTATTATTATTATTATTGTTATTATAAAATTCCATACATTTTGACCTAAATGAACTGTTCATGTCTAATAGTAACACTTCTTTGCCATTGTTTATAACTTCTATATTAAATCTTATATAATTTCTAAAGACATAGCGTAAAGTAAATTAAAGTAAAAAATAAAATAAAACTTATGTTAAGTGTCTGGATATCATCAAAGATAAAAAAAAAAAAAAAAATCATAACAATAAAAAATGATTTTTTTTTTTTAAATTAATTAAGTTTTTGTCACATTTATAGACTAGAATAATATGTTTTTCGTGTTTAATACATTAAACATTATTGTTATTTTGTTTTCTATGTTTTCTAATTGAAATTATTATTTTTTTTTTTTGTGTTTTTAACAAATTGTGCAATCAATTATGTTTGTATTCTAACAAAAAAAAAAAAATGTTTACATCGTTGTATTATCAGTTATTTTTCATTTCTTTTAATTTTCTTCCATCATCAACAAATAACTAAATAAAAAAAAAGGTTAAAAATATTTTTAAGACAGATAATGACTTGATGAAAGTTTTTATTTTTATAACATAAAAAAAAGTAATCAAATTGCTACAATCTTTTCGTTTTGCTGTTGCTGTTTTTTTTTTTTTTTTTTTGTTATTATTATTGTTGTTGCTGCTTGATTACAATCAGAATTTAAAAAAAAATTTATCAAACATTAAAACACAAAAAGCGAAAAAAGCGAAACAATAATTGTTCTTGTAACAATTTAAATGTATGTAAAAAAAAAAAAAAAAAAACAATAAAAGCTTTACAAGAGATGCTTTTTCGAAGTAAAAAGTATTTAATTAAAGTTCAGTAAAGTAAACCTGGTTAATTGGTGAACTGATTTGGTAATTTATCATCGTCATTGGTTTAATCATTTTTTTTTTTTCTTTTTAGTTGTTTTTGTTTTATTAATTATTATATTTTAAGTGAGCATAAAAATGGTTTGTCATTATTATTTTATTTAAAAATTAAAATGAAAATTTAAGAACACACGGATAAAGACTCCCGTCCGCACATAAATGTGTTTATTTTTCATCTTATTTTGCACAGGAGAAAAGAAAAAAAAAAAAATTTAATTTCTTCACTTCGTTTACCGACAAATGTTAAAAATATATGTCTTCACCGTTCAAATTCATGTTTATTTGAAATATAATGGTATTCGCTTGTCGTCGTCGTTTTTTTTTTGATATTTTAAAATAAAATAAAATAATTTATACAATTAAATTTCTTGATATTGGATTTTGTGTTACGTATGTACTGGAATTTTTTAATAAAATAAAATAAAATATATAAATATATTTTTTTTTTTTTAATTGAACAAAGCCACACTTATGTCGACAATATTGTTATTACTCTTGTTCAACTTATTTTATTTTATTTTATTTATTTTTTCGTAATGCTGCATCGATGATTGTTAAAAAAAAATATATATATATTTCTTGTGTGGTTAAAAGAAAGAAAGAAACCAAAAAATAAGAAAAAAAAGTGAAGGGAAAAGGGCAAAAAAAATTTTCGCTGGATCTTAACCAGCTCATCGCGTACCGCAAAATGAAAATTATTTTCATTTTTTGCTATAAAGACATTTTGTATAATTGAACGAGAAAGTCGACCTTAACAACAGTAATATGAGACAAAAAGAAAATGTAAAGGAATCAAGAGAAGAAGAAAAGAAAAGAAAAGAAAAAACCACTCAGGTGAAATTTTTTTTTTTTGGTTAAAACAAGAAAGAAATACAAGAAGCGTAAAAGTAAATGACATTATCCATCCTTAACCTGAATCAAATATTTGTGCTTTGATCATCGGGAGTTTTTTTTTTTTTGTTTTTTTTATTTATTATTTATTTAACATTGTAAATTCCATTATCGGACGTTCTGATCATTTAATTAAATTAAAATAACAACACCAACTTTGTATTTTTAGTTAGTCAACAAGCAAACAAAAATCGTGCTAGTTACGCAGTAAAAATAAATTTATTAAAAAACATTTTAGATTAAAGTAAGAAGAAGCAGTAAGTAAAAGAGAGAAAGTTTTCACCTGAATTAATCCGCTACTAATTGTTAACAAGTAACCAAAATTATGTTTTTTTTTTTTTTTGCTGAATCTAAATTTTGTTATAAAAAAACAAAACGTGTGTGCATGTCCCATCAGTAGCTAACGTAAAATATTAACGAGGCAATGCAATTACAATCAGGTTAACAACATCGTGAATAAATAAGAATTTTATATTCTATAAATAAATCCAATTAAACCTGTTATAAAAATATATTTCCTTATTAAAAAAAAAAATTAAAAATTAAAATCGATCTTAATGGTCACTAAGTCGGGTATATATAAAAATAATTCAAAATAGGTAGCAATCGCGTGTATCGCGAATTTAAATTTATTATTTAAACAAAAATAAATAAATAATATTTTCTCTCATTAATTTAACTCTTTCACTTGGTAACATTAACATAATAGTCAAATCTAATGATGTAATATAACTAAAAGGTTTTTTTTTTCTTTTTTTTTAAACAAAATTCAAAACACGCAAACAAATTTAACGAGGATTTAGTTTTCATGTTTTGCTTCTTTATTTAATTTTTTTTTTTTTTTTACTATATAAACGTAACAACTATGAAATCATCTTGTCTTTATATCGTAAAATATAAACAATTTTTGCATTTAATTAGTTTTTAAAATAAACAAATGACATAAATGCCTTAGTTTTTAATTAAAAAAAAAATGAAAAAAATGAAATAAAATCTTCAATGAAATTATGCAAAAAATTTGCATACAAATTTAGCGAAATATTTTTTCTTTATTAACATTAAAAATCATAGACTTTATGCGTCAATTGTAATAACAATTAAATTTATTAACACGATTTTAACGACCATGGTATATCCATACGTTTATTGTAAATAACAAGATATTTTCGTTAGCAGGATACATGTGTTGACAGAGCCGGTTTTCTCTTTTTTACATTACGAATTATTATTAATAAATTATATTTTTATTAATATTAAGGATTTGTTAAGTCTATAATATGTTAAGGAATTTAAATTTCTAATTTAACATCAAATAAAATTTAGGTGGAACAAAATAATTTTTAGTTAATAAAATGCGATTTATTGTTATGATTTATGGTGCAAAAATATTTTAATAATTCTTCTAAATTTAATGCCATAATAAAACAATAAATTCTATTTGTCATTTTGGTTATTATTATTATTATTATTTAAAAGCATTAATCGCGTTTGTAATTTAATATGAAATTGTAATAAAAAACAAACCAAACAAAAATAAATAAATGATTCGTAAAAAAAAAAAAAAAAAAGAGATAAACAATCAACGGAAATATTGCAAAATCCTTTTAAAGAAAATGTTTTTTTTTTAATGAAATGCGAAACCATAAAAAGAATAAAAATTGAGAGCAATTGCTGCTTCATATATTTATTGTGGCACGTGCAAGTGACGAAGTTTTTGATGATTTTTTTGTTACTATAAACTGTATAGACATAAACTGTTCCTTTAATACAAATTTAACACAATACGTGAAACTATTTTGTTTGCTAGTTACTTATATTATGAGTTAATAAGCTAATAAATTAATTAAACACGATTTATTCAACAAATAACGATGGCATAATAATTTTCCTAAATAAAAAAACGAATTTCGGAAAAAAATAATAAAAACTGCAATTTTAATGTGTAATAAATAGGAACAACAATCATAAATTAATGTTGACAATTTAAGTACATTTGTTTTACCTTAAAAAATAAAAAAAAAAAATATTAAGCCATTTAATGTTGTCCACCCACAAAAAAAAACAAAAAAAAAAATGATTTAACATATTTGTATGTACAAAAAAAAAACAATCAAATAAAAAGAATATTTTTTTTTTTTTTTTTTTTATAGAAAAAGCAGCAAACTTGTAAATATAATTAAGCTGTTTTTTGTACAAACAAATAAAAAGAAAAAGCACAACAGAAGGCAACAGTAGAAATGACAAAAGTATTTAAAACATTTCTTCTTACAACAATTATTTAATATTAAAACAAATTATTATTAAAAAAAAAAAAAAAAAAAAAAACTAATAATAATAATAAAAATATTTTCGTGTCGTGTTAGAAGTAAAAAAAAGAAAAAATAAATTAAATTCAAAATATATAAAGAAAATCGTCTAAAAGATAAGATCTTGTATTAAAAGAATACCGCTATAGGGAGCATCAAAAAAAAAAAAAAAAAAAAAAAATTATTTAAAACTATCTAATGATATTATAACAGCAATTTATAATAGTGGCAATGAGCCATCAATATTTCATTTAAATTTCATCATTTATAGTACATTGTCGTGCTTGCCTATTTCAAGAGATTCCTCTATTCTTCATCTGTCATAGAAAATTGTTTTTTTTTTTTTTTTCGTTTTCGTTTCTTTTATATTCGGCTATTTTTTTATATATATTAAATTTCATTTCATTATACTTGCTGTGCACAGTGTACAATACGTATAATAGACAATTTTATTTATTTATATAGAATTTATGATAAAAATTATAATTCGTCTTTAAACTCATCAATTTATTATTATTTTTATGTCTTTCCTATTATAATTGAGGGAGTAACCCGACAATGTTTAATTTAAATTGCTCACTGTAATACCGAGCTTTTTTATTTATTTTTTTTTTTTTTGTAAATTAGGTACATTAAAGTGAAATAAATAAAAAAATAAATAAAACGAGAACATTCACTATATGCATATATTAAAATAATAATAATAATAATGTGTATGTGTAAAATGATATTTAAAAGCTATTAATCAAAAAAAAAAAAAAGAAAATTTAATTATTTCATTATGATGTAATTGAACAAATAAATAAAATATTAAAATGACATCCTGTGATTGATTTATAAAGTAAATTAAATAAAATTATTGGATTGTGTAAAGTAAAGTAAAGTAAAGTAAAGTAAAGTAAAGTAAAGTAAAGTAAAGTAAAGTAAAGTAAAGTAAAGTAAAGTAAAGTAAAGTAAAGTAAAGTAAAGTAAAGTAAAGTAAAGTAAAGTAAAGTAAAGTAAAGTAAAGTAAAGTAAAGTAAAGTAAAGTAAAGTAAAGTAAAGTAAAGTAAAGTAAAGTAAAGTAAAGTAAAGTAAAGTAAAGTAAAGTAAAGTAAAGTAAAGTAAAGTAAAGTAAAGTAAAGTAAAGTAAAGTAAAGTAAAGTAAAGTAAAGCAAAGTAAAGTAAAGTAAAGTAAAGTAAAGTAAAGTAAAGTAAAGTAAAGTAAAGTAAAGTAAAGTAAAGTAAAGTAAAGTAAAGTAAAGTAAAGTAAAGTAAAGTAAAATAAAGTAAAGTAAAGTAAATAATCGCGTGGTCGAAATATATTTATTATTTTATTGCTAAAAAGCTGTTAATACTGAACTATGGTGTAAACTTGCAAAATTTTTTCTTTTTTCCTTGTTAACTACTTTGCTGTTAAGTGCATTAAACTATAATTTGCACAGCTGTACATTTATGTCTTATTATCAAGATTTGAATTTAATTAAAAAAAAAAAAAAAATAGAATTTTTTACTTTTTTTTTGTTCCATTAAGATATTCCTTTTATTCTCTCTTCTCTACAATAAAAAAAAATATATTCAATTATTTAGTTATTATTAACCAAAATGTTCATATTTATATTATTAAATGTAAAACAGAAATGTCAAAATTATATCTACTACCGTGTCGAGGTCTTTATTAAGTCAGAGGTCAAAAATTGATGTCAGTTTACGTAATGCTGCTGGCATTACATATTTTCAGTTTTTCGTTTTTATAAGTTATTTTCTCTATCGTTTCGTTTCATTCTTATTACTCTTTATAAAAAAAAAATGAATAACAGCTACTCTGCACGGTATCTTATTTAAGCTTTTAATAAAGCTTACAAATTGTTTAAATTTTTTTTCCTCTTCTCCTGAACTATTTTTCCGGATTAGTAATGAATTAAGATTTTTCGTTTTTTTTTTTTGCTTCTTTTGTACTTGATTGTCTGCCTTAATTATAACTGTACGAAATTGTTTTTAATTTTGTATTTTATAAATTTAAAGTAAATGTTTTTTTTTTTTTTATTTTTCAATGTGCAGCAATAAGTCACGGCAAGGAAAAATAATCTGTTCATATATGTATAATTATTATTTATTTATATAATAAAAAGAAAATGCATAAACGTTGTACCCTGTAATCTCTGTTCTCGTATATCAGCAAATATTTTTTCTGTGTTTTAATTCAATTTTAATTTTGATTATTAAGAGTAAAATAATTACAAACTATTCATATCAACATCGTTTATTATTATTTTTTTTTTTTTTATTTAACGTATATAATTTATGTGTTCGCAATAACCAAATATACATTTTATACTTGAATTATAGTTATACTCTGTTATTTATTCATTTTTAATTATTTCACCTGGGCATATTATGTTTAAGTAAATATCAGTAATAATGTCTGAGTATTTTAATTATCACAATTTTATATATATATTTTTTTGCCAGATTTTGTTACCAATAATTCAATGTGTGAGAGCTGTTCGCACTGTATTATAACTGAAAGAAAAAAATAAAATTACTGCTGCTGATGTATTACCTTTTGATGATGCCGCATTAAATATAATTCAAAGTCTATTGCAGGCCACTTAACGCACATTATTTAAAAAATAATAAAAATTACAGCAATTATGAACAAATAAATTTATTATTATTGGACACACAAAAAAAAAAAAAAAAAAAAAAATATTTTAAGAGAGATAGAGAACAAAAAACCTTTCTCTGGAACTTCCAATCCGTTTTTTCTTTTTGCTTTAATTTACTTTCCAATAAGTGACAATGAAAATTTAATGTAGGAATTTTAGCATGACAATCAATATTTTATGATAGAAATATGAATAAATTTTTGTACGGTTCAAAATCTTCTAGACAATTGTTTAACAAACGTATGTGGGATCCTTATAATAGTGTAGGAAATTTATTTAATCAATATTACAGTAGTTTTTCATAAGAAAATTCTTTTCTTTTCTTTTCTTTATTATTGAAATTAAGATAAAATAATCAAAATATATAAATAAATAAATGTATGCCCGTCTGATATTATAAATTATTATTTCATTGTACACAAAAAATAAAGAAGGAAAAACCGATATACAGAAAACACAAAAATACAGAAGACAAACTTTTGTTTTGTTTGTTTGTTTATGGTTTTACTGATAAAATTTTTTTTTGTACTATTTTTGTTTGATACAGCATCCGTTTTTTTTTTTTATTTTTTATGAAATAATGTAATAAAACTACATATGCAAATCGATGTAAAGTAAAGTTATCGATATAAGATGATTTTTTATATTAAAATAAACATATAATAATAATAATAATAATAATAATAATATTGTTTCAACATGAGGATATTGAATAAGTAAATAAATATAAATATAAATAATAAAAACATAAACAATTGTCTTTACCTTTTAAAGAACTTACTACGGGTAACAAAACACAGAAGAATTGAACTTTTTTTTCCGTTTTTTCTGTTTAACGTTTTAAATCAGTAATATTTATTCATATTGTGCATTTTGGTTAGGTAGATGATGTAAAACCATAAGTTTTTACCACGTAAGATGTTTGTAGATACTTTTTATTTGTTTATATAAATAAATAAAAGATCTAGATAAATCTTTTTTCTGTTATTTTGCTATCTATATCATTTTGTGTGGTTATGAAACAAGAGTCAAGACAGTAAACGAACAGAAAAAAAAAAAATCACCACCAGCAGCAGCAACAAC
The DNA here is from genome assembly GCA_961205885.1 of Ptychoptera albimana. Taxonomy (NCBI): domain Eukaryota; kingdom Metazoa; phylum Arthropoda; class Insecta; order Diptera; family Ptychopteridae; genus Ptychoptera; species Ptychoptera albimana. Next base: position 15,245,556 of record OY540801.1, on the reverse strand, counting down.
AACATAAAATAAAATCTGATTTTTGTAATACAAAAGACAATGACAACAACCATTTCTTAAATCATCTAAACAAATTTGTGTTTCATTTCGTTTATAAGAATCTTATTATTGAATGTTAATAAAAAAAAAAACAAAATAAATTGGTAAAGCTTACCATTCAGTGAGTGGTATAATATCCAGTAGACAAGACACACTACAATGTGTAAAAATAAAAAATAAATAATTTTTTTTTTTTTTTCTAGAAAACAGAATAAACATAAAACATTGTCATCGAAGAGATTTAATATTAAAAAAAAAAATGAGCGATAGGCATAAAAGATGAATTGACGGTAAGAAAAAAAAGAAGAAAATATGTGTGGATGGACAACAAAGTAACAAACAAACAGAAGAAGAAAAAAAAAACCCAGTAACAAGTTTATAAATCGAAATAATTTATTTATCAATATCAAATTCTGAATTATTTATTGAGTTATGTTTTGTTGGTAAATTTTTTTATTTACAAACTAACAAGAATGGTTGGTAGATATTTTGATTTTCTAGGAAATAACACAACACAGCGTAACCATTTATTTATTTATTTAATTATTTATTAAACAAATAACTGCAATCACTGTTTTTTCTGCCAAAATAAATTGCAACATAAATGTTAATAAAAACAAATTTAATCAAAAAAAAATTCTCTGTGTTGTTGAATTATTATTATTACTCGTTACCAAATTAGTTAAGGTTTATTAATTAAAATTTGCACGCAAAATATAAAATAAAGTAACGAATAAAAAAAAAAAAAAAAAAAAACATTTCCTCACCTAAATATTTTATGTACTGTGCGTAAGAAAAAAAAAAAAAAAAAAAATTCACACCTTAATAAAAAAAAAAAACAATAAAAAGGTAAAACTGAGTAATAATAAGAAAAAAAGAAAACAAAAAGCTTTAAATTTAAGGAAAAGTCAATAAATAAAAACCGTTAATTTAGCTGTTAATAAAAATGTTGTGGTTCTTAAAATAATTAAATTTTTATTTACCTTTATTCTGTACAATTTTATAAATTATGATTTAACCAGCATAACAACCAAAAATACCAATATGGTCCAATATTATATTTTAATTTATATATATATCGGTTATTTTATTATTGTGATAATTTTATATTGAAAAATGTTAAAAGCATAACAGGTAGTTCAGTATTAATAATATAAGCACACGTTCAATTCAATATAATTCAATTTTGTTATTATTCTTTTCCTTTTATCCCCTTTTTTTTGTGTGTGTGTGTTTTTATTTTTGATTAATAAATTATATCAAAATAACGTATACAGAACATAAATTAATATGAAAAAAAAAAAAAAAAAAATTTGTAATATAAAGATTTTTTAATGCGATAGATACTCAATTACTATGTTACATAAATTTTTTTTTTTTTTTTTTGTTTAATCATGAATTGTATTTACATGCACAAACAGCTACACTTTGCAATATTCATTTATTTAAGTCAAATTTAATTTTTTTATTTATGTATATATATATATATATTTTGATTATTTAGTTACCTGATACATCCTACATATTTTTTTTTTGTTTGTTTTTAATTCGCTTTATATGTGAAATTTAAAGCTGCCTTTTTATCGTTAACATTCTGTATAATAATTGAATTTAATAAAACAAAAAAAAAATTGACTGTGAAATGTGTATATACGTTTAATGTATAATAGGATTAAAACAGATTTTTTTTTTTTGGCATGAATAAATCCAATGAACCAATTTCACCACATTAAATTTAATTTACTGCATCGCAAAACGATGATACATAAATTAAATAAGAAGAAGGTAAAAGCGCCTACACATGTTTGCATTTTTATGATATTTAATAAACAAATTGAGTTGTTTTGTGTTTTTAATTATTTTATTTTATTGGTCAAAAATTTATCGGTGCGAATTTACACATTTTTTTTTTGTGGAAATGTAATAAAAAAAAAAAAAAAAAAAAAATTAAGTGATGATAGTCACTTGTTGGCTGTTTAACTTACATTACGATGACATAAAATTTGTGTTTTTATTTTCAATCATTACATAACGTTAATATATATGCTTTGTTTGCTTTTTTCTTGTTATAACCATTTAAGGATTTAAAACACAAATTAAGCAGAAATTTTTGATTAAATATTTCTTTCTCTCTTCACAAAAAAAATTAAAATTATTATTATTGAGGAAGAAAATTATTAAATTATTGGTTATATTCGTTGCTGGTTCATTAAATATATATATTTTAAATTACAAGTTTCAGTTGATAATTTGTAGAAATTATAATAAAAAAAAAATGATTAAATTATAAAAATCAACAGTCAGCAGATTTAGTGCATTTTGTGGGACGCATTTTCGTTGTTTTTATTTTTTTTTTATTTATTTATTTATGATTAATATATCAAAATTATATGCTAAGTGATCATGTTACATGAATGTAACAATTTTTTTTTTATTTATTTCAACTTTATTATATCTTTTAAAATAATAAATTAAATATAAATCAATGATTTTCTTATTTTATTTCAATTTTTTTACAATACCTAATTGAACAAGTTTCGTTAATATACGTATGTAGTGATAGTTGTGATAAAACTTTATTAAACAGCTTTAATTATGATTTTATTATAGAGAAGAAAGTCATAGAAATTTATTTATTTCATTATTCTTGTTTAAATAAAATAGTTAAATTAATTTAAATTAAATTAAAAACACAAATAAAATCAAAAAAAAAAAAAAAAAATTTAATTATTTCATTTATTATCATTAATTAAAATGTAATTGATTAAAACAAAAAAAAAATCAAATTCGTTCAAGCTAATAAAAACAAGGAAAAGTTGTAAAAAAAAAAATTACATTTTAAATAAAACCACTGATTGATTAATTTAAAGTGAATTAAACTAAAAAAAAAAAAGAAAAATAATTATTTTCCTTGTAAATAATCAGAGTAAGACTCGTAAAATAAAGCAAAAAAAAAATAAAAATAAAAATTAAATTTCTTTTCTGTTGTATATAAAAATAAATGAAAATAGAAGGAATCACAGCATGAGACAGTGGAATAAGCGAATAAACAGGTGAATTAAATATAAAGGTGCATTTACACAGTAATTGCTGCTGTTGCTTTTTAAAAATTTCATCACAAGAAAACACCTTCACATGATATATATATATATATATAAATAAAAATAAATAAATAAATTATTTATAAATAATATAAAAGAAAAAAAAAGTTATTCGAAACTTTGTGTATTACGTCTTAATAATTTTTTTTTTTCTTTATTGCTACATACATCCAACTGCTGTGCTCGCTAACATTAATCAATTTAACGCTGTTAATAAAAAATCATCAGTGAAATTATATTATTATTACGTAAAAAAAAAAAAAAAATATTTAAATTAAATCAAAGCTTTGAAAACAGATTACATTCCAAAAGGCACCAAAACGTAATCTAATTGTAATTTAAAAAAAAAATAGAAATAAAAATGTTTTGAAAAATTGTCTTTAACTATTTCAAATTATATAAAAGGTCATAATATGTGTTAATAATTATTATTAAAATAAAGTTTTTATTAAATAATCTATAATCTTAGTTGTTTCCTTCACCTTAAAAATGCAATCATCTATATTAAAGAATCTATTTTAGATATGAACAAAAACATGTTTGAATAAAAATATTTTCTTGTCTTCTATTACACTCAGCTTAACTATTTAAAATATATTTTTTTTTTTTTTGTATTTCTAACCATTTTCTGCTAAATTTTCTTCTTATTATTTTTTTTTTGAAATACATAAATAAGATTATGAAGACACGAAATTATAACTCAAACCCACGCAAATGTTTATTTAATGACTTTACTTTAGTATTATATGGTAAAATGTTGCATTTAACGAAAAAATAACAAATTTTTATTTTTTTTTTTTTTATTATTGCAAACAGTAAAAGAAAAACCATCCACACACAAAAAATCAAATATTTTTAGCGAATAGAAAAGAAAATGTTGCTTTAACAGCAACAAAAACAAAAAAAATAGATTTTAAAATTAGATTACATGCTTAATGTAAACTGAATTAGGCATATCTTTTAGGATCATACAGACAAAATTGCACTAAAATGTGTTTCGTTTCGTTTCGTTTTGTTTTATTTATTTTTTTCTTCTCTTCGTTGTCATTTTATTTCAATTTAAATATATAAGATAAATGCGATAATGTTAATGTGAAAATTGTACATTAATGTGTTATAAAAAAAAAAAAAAATAAATAAATAAAAATAGTTGATTATTTATATATATAAATGGAATTGTTTACATTGCAGAGAGATGAAATTTATAAAGATGTGCAACATAGATGACAGTTTAATATTTATTAATAATGTAACATTAAACTTGTAGAAATTATTACTTTTTATTATAAAAATAAACTGTTGAAAGTATTTTTTTTTTTAAAGAACATTTTCGTTAGACAACAAATTATTGTTTGATTGTAGAAATAAATGAAAAAATAAAAAATTAATTCACCATAATCCAGAATAAGGAAATATTTTATTATTCAAAAATATAATGTATAATAAACAGAACCAGCTGATATCCAGCTAAGATAAGTATAAGCTAGTGGGTTTATGACAAAACAAAAAAAAAAAGAAAAAAAAAACTTTAACCATATGAATCCTTCATCATTTATCATACAAAAATCTTATTTAAACATCAATAGATTTTTTTTTTTATTAAATCACAATCTAAGTGTCTAATATTACACATTTTGGTTTTAAATTACATAAAAAGAAATTTTTTTTATAAATTCGTTGTCATCAACATTCATTCTGATTTAAATAAAGGATGATCATCAACCAACTTGATCAAGCATAAATGACGTTAATAAATACCAAGAATTTTTTTTTTTCTATATCAAGATTTCCGCATGTTGCTTTCTTATTCTTTTTATTTATTTATTTTTTTTTATTTATTACTAAACTCGTCTTAAATCAATTCAGTTTTTTTTTTTTTTTTTTTCATTTAATAAATTTGTTTTTATTTTATTCAATTAAGAAAAATTTAATTCATAGAAAAATTAATTTTATACTGCCCACCAGTATAAGCTAAGTAGATAATAATGAATTTTTACTTTAATGTAAATGTTTAAAGAATTTATATCTTTAATTAATTAAATTGATTTATTTATGCTACAGCATTGCGTGATTTTGAATTTGTTTTAATTTTTTGTTTAATATTAAAATATAATTTACATAAATATTACTTTATTAAATAATTCATTAGTTATTAAATATGTCAAATTATCTCTTTAAACAACATATTTAATAATATTATTTATTAAATAAACAAATATATGCATAGTTTAAATAAACAATCAACGCCTAATTATATATACATATATATTAATGTAAACAAATATTAACGTACATTATGCGATGCTGTGTATATATAACCGACATTTATTTACTTTTTAAATATTTGTCTCATTTGAATAACCAATCGTTCATCGTATAAACATTTTTTTTTTTTGATGTTGAATAAACAAATAGAAAGAAATGTGTTTTATTATTATTAGATTGTTTATTATAAATGAAAATGTTACCTATAGATTATAATATTTACGTATGTGTTGGAAAAATTAACGTTTTTTTACATTTTTTTTTTTTTTTTTGAGTGAGAGACATCAACGCAACCATAAGCGACAAAAGTTTTTTGTTTTCTTCTTTTCTTTTCTTTTCATTTCTTTTTTTAAGAAGCAACATTACTACTTGTGAACAACAAATAGGCATTTAACTATGTTTTTTCATATTTTTTTATTTTATTTTATTTTTTTTTTTTTATTGTTGCTATTAAATTATTAATGTTTATTTATGTATTAAGAAAAAATATATGTATACGGTTTGGGTAATAATAATCTTTTACTTTTATTGTGACGATATTTTTTTCTTTTTTCACTTAATTTATGTTTTCAACTTAAAGAAATGAATAAAACAGTTTTTTTATGATTATTATTATTATTATTTTGACTTTTACATAGAAAAATAATAATCAAATAGCAGTAAATAGAAAAATGTATTCTTATGTTAAATGAATATGATTGGTTGAATTTTTAAAGAAGAAGGCGTACTTACTTATACATAATTTTTATATACATATGTCTATATATATATATATATATATTAGTAAGAAAACATTAAATTAGTGGGCGGTGGGGAGATGTTTAATAATTTAAGTAAATAAATATAAAAATATTATCTACTAATTACATTTATTATATGAGGATTTGGTATTGTTACGCTTAATTAACATTAATTAGCATAAAATAATAAAATTAAAATAAATTCTACTTAATATATTTTCTCTTTCTCTAATTAGTAAACCAAAAATGTATTTGTTTTATTGTATAATAAATGGTTATTAGTATATATGATTTTACAGGTAATTAAATTTATAGATTATATATACAGTATATAGTAAATATAATTATAATTTCTGTTCATTACTTATTTAATTATATATAATGTTTATATATATATATATATTTTTGTTCACCTGTTTACAGTCTTTAATCATTGCTGTATCTCTTTCATTAATAATAATAATAATAATAATAATAAAATAAAATTCTACAACTAACATAAAAATTTGATATACAGCATATATTAATAAAAAAAAAGTTTGAAAAAAATAAAAAATGTTTATTTCAATCGAAATCTAACTAAAAATAATAAATAATAAAATTTAATATCAATTTAGACGTTAAATAGAGAGATAATGAAGCAGTCGATGTGTTATTTTCAATTAAATATAAACTAAAGTAATCGAAATTTTTATTAATTATTTTTCTTTTGCTGAATGGCGGTAGTGATATGATATTTTTTTTTTATTATTTTATTTAACAATCAAAAAATAGAAAAGAGTTGAATGTTAAAACAAGAAACCTGTATACTTTAATTATTAAGTATGAGGATAAAAATTATTTTTTGGTTGATTTGGTTGATTCTTTGGTTTGTTCCTTAGATGAAACTTTTAAATACATTAACAATCAAAAATAAATAGAAAAAATTTTTTTTATAAAAGCAACTATAAAGCACAATTGAATATATCGATCTGTCAAATTTATATCGATAAATCATTTATCACTTTACGAAAACAAAATTAAAAAAAAAAAATCAAAAAAAAAAAATTGATATGATCATTATTATTTATAATAAAAAGTTGTAGAAGTGAATAGGGAGTGGCAGTAGCGATTCGGTAGGTAATAAAATAATCGTGTTCCTCGATTTTTTATTTTTTTTCAATTTTTTTTTTTTTTTTTATAGCTAATATGAAGCTTCAGCTACAATCACATTTCTTAACATGAATAAGTCTCTCTCATAGCATAGAGGAGAAGAAAAAAAAAATCTGTATGTGCACACAGAAAAAGTTGTTTTATTATTTGTTTGCATGGCACAGCACGTGAAATTTTGTAGTAACTAAAAAAAAAAAAAATTTTTTTTTGTTAAAGGTAACATAACAACAAAACTATAATAATAACTAACAGTAATTTTCTATAAAGACAACAGCCGAAAGCATTTTTTTTATTTTGTGGCTTTGTTTAAAAACATATACTTGATGTATATTTTATGCCTGTTAACCGTGCTGCAAGCATTTCAAGATGTCACTTTGGGAGGAGTTGAATAGATAAATGATGATTATTGTAGATCATGAGATGTTTTTCTCTTACAATAATAACAATTCTTTATTAATTATTCATCTCGATTTAATATATCTAGTTGATTACTGAATTGTTAACATTTTTTTTTTTTTTTTTGATATTATTGTAACAGGTTCCGGGTTATTAAAAATTTAATCACACAAAATGACTTTGTAAAAAAAAAAAATATTTTTTTGTATAAAACAATATTTTAATCAAAAATCCACGACAGATTAATAATTAAGTAAATAATTACAATAAGCGAAAGAGTGTTAATTTTTATTATCATTTTCTTCCTTAACGCATATTTTGAACTTTATAAATGTAAATTGCGTTTTATTATTAAGCCGTTACATTGCATCACTTTCTTTTTATTATTATTATTATTGTTATGTATTTTTTTTTTGTGATTTGCGGTAAACAACAAACGTTTTATAATTAACAAACTGTCAATATTCATAATTAAAAATGTTTTGTTGTATATAATTTAACTAAAAAAAAAAAAAAAAAGAATTTAAACAAACGTAAATTGATAGCAAGTAATACATCTTCTACAGTCAACTCATCATAACAAAAAAAAAATTTAGTAAATCGTTTATATATATATATATTTGACGTGTAATATGATGTATGTATACCGAACAATTGACACACTATTATACTTAAGTTAAGTCATTAAAAAATAAAAAATAAAATATTATAAACACCGCTGAATTCTAGTTTAAAATGTTTAATTAAAAAAGAGAAAAAAATTGAGTGAAACAAGAAAAAAAAAAAATTATTATTTATTTACTAGAACATGTCTATCTGACTAATTTATGTATTCAATTACATAATAAAACAAGTTAATGTTATATATTTATTAATTATTTATTATGAATTTTTGTGGAAAAACAATATTTTTTTTTTTTTTTAATACAATTTTCTGTAGTGTACGACGGTAGACAACTGGAAATATCGCATGATATTTAAGTATCCAGTTGAAAAATAATGTGTAATTTGCCTTAGATTTGATATTGTTTTGTTTTTTTTTTTTTTTTATAAATGCAGCTTAGGTAAGACAATTAACTGAAATTAAGTATAACCAGTTTAGGTATAAATTAAGTTAGGTATTGGGTGGGATGTTATTGGCTAGTTGGTTGCGAAGTAGGATTACATGTTAGATGGAAAGTGTGATGTTAAATTGGGTTGGATGATAAGTTTTTTGCCTTGTTGTCAGAATGGTAGTCTGAAGCCTAGTTTAATGGCGAGTTTAATAGCAATTTTGCAGCGATATTAGATGGAAAGTCTTAAAGCTAAGTTTAAAACCAAGTAGACGTCCATTTAGTTTTTTGAGAAAAAAAAAAATAAAAACAGAAATAATTTCTCGATTCAAATTTATTTTGTTGGTATTTAATTTTAATTTATTAGTTTAAGAAATTTTTTTTAAGAAAATAAGAAATATTTCTCTTGTAACTAGAATCATGTAAAATTTTCTGTGGATTTAGAAAAGAATTCTTTTCGTGTATAAAGTCCAGTTTGAAAGGCAAATTTAAAGACAAGTTCTTTGTCAAAATCGATACCAAACCATATAGCCAATATGGATAGTGAAAATAGAAATAAATCACAATAATAACAAAAAACAACAAACAAAATAATTTTTATTAAATCATGTGAAAGTCCCAATTTTGTATCCGACAAGTAACCGCCTTTATAAAAGCGGCTGAGCTTTGTGAATCAATCAATTCTCCATTTACACCATACTATTACAATTCAGCTCCCTGTTAATTCGTATCCTTGTTAAAAAGGCGTTATGTGATTATCTTATATACTTTTTTAATTAAATTTTTTATTTTAATCCAAAACCACTATGCATTTTATACAAAAAAAAAAAAAAAAAAAAAAAAAATATGCAGAAATGAAATGAAAAGAAAAGAAAATAATAAATTAAAATTTTTTTGTTTCTTTTTTTATAAGAAATGAAATTAAAAATAATTTTTTATATATTTATTTTTTTTTTTTATATAAAAGGTGAAATGAAATTTAAGATTTTTTTTTTTTTTTTATATATTAAAATTTTACAATAAAATAAATCATTTGATTCGATGTTTTGATAAGTTACATTGGTTAATTTTATTAATAAAAAGAAAAACAATAAATTTTATTCGATTAACACATGAGGTTCTGAGATATCCTGAGTATACGAAAAAAAAAAAAAATAAATAAATAAAATGAAAATGTAAACACTTGTCATCCCATCCCCAATACGTGAATGTGCAAAAATGTTTTTTTTTTTTTTTATTTCTCTACACGTATAAGACATAAATATTTAAAATATTCCATTCATCTTATGAAAGAATCAAGAAGTTGTTCTCTTTCACTTGTAATTTATTTATAAAAAAAAAAAAAAAAAAATCTTCGTTATTGAAATGCACATAAAAAAAAAATAATTTTATTTTTTCATCGTTACTTATTCCATAAAAAAAATTGTTCACAAAGTCAATTTAGATGTTTCTGTTTATAAATTGTAAATAAATGGATGAGATCAAAGCACATAAAAAAGAATGAAAAAAATATTGGTTGTACAGTTTCTGTTTAACACGCCCAGGAATTTTAACTTGTTCGCTTTGTAAATAACATAAACCAATTTTTTTTTTTTATTTAACCAACAATATTATTAAAAAAAAATATATATATAAAATTCTTTTCTTTGTGCTTTTGATTGATAAAACGATAAAATATTATTTAAACTGATTTGTTTTTTTTTTTTTTAACATTAAACTACTTAACCTATTAAAGTCTATAAAAGATACGAAAATTATAATAATTAACGTAAAAATGTCTGATTATGTTGACAAAACATCAATAAATAATGAGAAATAATGAGAAATAAAAATTAATAAAAATAATTCAATCATTACAAATATTTGATTGATATTTAATTAAAAAAATAATAATAATAAATTTCCTATTTATTATTGCTGGTAATTTTTTTTTCTTTTTTATGATTATTGCTCTACATCCATGCATTACATCAATTTACACAGAATTTAATTTTTTATTAAGTAAAATAAAAGATTTTTCTCAATTTTTTTTTATTTATTCCTATTTTAATTTTAATTTTATATAACAACTATAAAACGTATATAAATAATTAAAACAAAAATAAATAAATTTTCTTTTAAAAAAAAATTTGCAATTGACAAGACCAATTATATTTATTGTAACAAAATGCAAATCAATAATATTTGTATATAATTAACAAAAAAAAAAAAAAAAAAATTACAAAACACAAGTCGTTATATATATATATTTAACCGCATGTATTTAAAATTATATTTCCTATTATAAAACCGTCTAATACGAGCTGACAGAATAAATACACCTGAAGAATAATAGCAATTGTTAAAAAAAAGTGATTACCAATAAAAAAAAATTTAAATCATTATTAATTAATCTCAAACACACACCACCTATGGCTATTTAAATTTATTTATAAAAAAAAAAGCTCTTTTCGGTGACAAATTACTGTGTCATGTGGCATTTTTTTTTTATTTATTTTAATTTTTAATTTCTTTTGTATGCAAATATAAATACATTTCACACCTCTTCATTACTCAAATGTAAACAAGAAAACTTATTGACAAATTTATTTGTGTACTCGTAAATCTTCTCAAAAAAAAAAAAAAAAAGAAACAAATGTATAAGCTTTTATGAACATAAGGATAATAAAAAATCATTGCGAAAACATTAAAAATGAATAAAAATGTAAAACATATATATATATATATTTAAATTAAGATAAGAATCATTGTCGAAAAATAAGCGACAAAATATTAATTTTATTTTTGTATTGATGAATGATTATTTGTGTAATATTTTTTATATTATTTTTTTTTTTTTTTATTAAAAGGCAAAGGCTTTAACAATGTGATTTGACTAAACTAAACAAAGCGAAATGAAACGGAAATAAATCATGAATACCCTTGGGGGTGTAATAAATGTATTTTTTGTTTAAAACAATTCATGTCCTTTTTATTTAGAAACAACATAAGAATAATTAGAATTTATTTTACCTTGTTAACAGTCAATGAAAAATCTACGATAAGCAAAAGTGAACATGAATTATTTCCCAAGGGATACATTGTGCTAATCATTACATTGTTGATGAACACATAAACATGACTGATCTTCTTATTATGTTTATTTTTATTTTTTCTTTCTTTCTTTTAAATACATATTTACTTATTTACTGTGCAAATACACATCTTGTTTTACTCTCCTCTTTAACCATTAAAGTAAAATGTATATCAATTATAAAAATGAAAGCGAAATCTTGTACTTTTGACGTTGTTATAATATTTTCTTTTTTTTATATATATATATATATATATATATATAGAGTAAAAATATATAAAAACCGCGATTCGCATAAAAAAAATAATAAATTTATTTTTTCATTTTTCAACAAACGTGTATTTAAGTAAAGTAAAGTAAAGTAAAGTAAAATATTTACTCGAATTCAAAAAAGGTAAAAAGAAATGTAAAAACGACAGATTCGTTAATAATGGATAAAATATTAATTACAAATATCATGTATCCGTCTGTTTTGTGGATTTTTAATAAAAAGAATTTTTGCATAATTAATTAAATTATTTATAATAATTCTTGTGTTATTAGTAATTGGTGTTTATTTAATTATAAAAAAATAACTGTATGACGATTACGGAAAAATAATTTTAAAAACATAAAACAAAAATCCAGTGATCATTCTGAATCATTTTGTCTAGGATTTTTAATATTTCAACATACCAGAGCTGTAATAAGTGTTTTAAAAAATAAAAGAAAAGAATTCTTTGCAATAATCTTCTAAAATTAAATGCAAAGAAAAATGAAAAAAAAAACAAATTTATGCACTTAAGTGAAACAAATGGGATTCAACAAAACTAGAGCAATTTATTTAAAAAAAAAATACTTAACATTTATTTTCCAATTAAAAATTAATAGATTAAAATAAATTAATAACTTAAAATTCAATAGAAAAGTAATTAAAAATAATTGAAAGAAAAAAAAAAATTATAAAAGTTAATTAGATTCTATTATAAAAAAAAAAATAAATATATATATATTGTTCAAGGAATTTATTACTTTGCCAGTTGTCAAAGTGCACAAGAATACAGCTACAATGAGGGCGACAACAACACGTCGTCGACGACGTTTATTTCATACTACCGTTGTTGCTGTGCTTTTTTTTTATATATATATTTTCTGCTTTGATTTCGCTTCCTATAAACGTAAAATGTGGAGCAACAAGTCATCGAATCTTCGATGTTTTTTTATTTCTTTCTTTTATTTTATTTTTTGTATAAGATTTCTTTTGCTCTTGTTTTCTTTTGACTTTTTTTTTTTTGTTTTTCGTTTTCTTAATGCTTCTCATTTATAGATATTTTATGTTGTAGCTAAAAAAAAATTAATATTATTCTACATCATTATAGTAATATATATATTTTTTTTGCTATATACAACAATTGTACATAAGCATTTGTAATTATTTTATTTATTTTTTTTCTCCATAATACAATTAGTATTTATAGTTTTCTTTTAATAAATTTCAATTTTTTTTTTTTTATTCTTATTCTTATTCTGCATAATAATATTGATTTAATAATGCAAGCAAAAGCATTTCGTACATACATACATGGATGATTAAAGATTTAAATTTTATTATATAAAAGCTCATCACCCGAAGCTTTATATTACGCCCTTAAACATGCTATCGTTATTACAAAATCATAAAAAAAAAAAATTTTTTTGCATTTACTAAAGATAATAATTTTGTGCATCTTCCGTATTGAAAAAGAGTGTTTTTTTTTTTTTGCCTGTATGTACAATATCCACATATATGTATATTATAATAATCAAAATGAAAATTAATATAATTTACTTATGTATCCCATATACATGAAAAATTGAAAAACAAAAATCAATTTACCCCCGTTGGCATTAACCAATTTAATTCAGTTCATGTTTTACTATATATTTCGTTACATGCATTACCCACATTATTTATCAGCGAAAACAAAACTAATTCTGCATAACAAACATTAAATTATATATATATATATGTTTGATGATGATATATTGTGAGGCTTCCTGTTTCCTATAAATTATGCGGCTAAAATAATATATAGAAAAATAAATAAAAGTGAAAGCTTTTCTCTGTGGTTAACTTCTTATTATATCTAATCAATAATTGTTTTACATAAATAATAAAAGTTTTTTTTTATTATTTTTTTTTTATTTTCATTCTTTCCAATTAGTAGTCCTTTTATAATACATAACTGCTTACTGGATTATATACAAATAAAAAAACACATATTTTAACAAAGATCTAATTCATTGCGTGCTAATTAAACAATTATAATACACGTTATGTAAAAAAAAAAAAAAATAAATAAATAAATAAAAATCATGCTTTCAATTAAACAAGATTACAAATTAATGTTATAAATTCAGCTACTGCAGCTACAACAATTTAATTTAATTATAATTTATACTTTGTTGTGCGTACATTTATGGTTAATATTTATTAAAAAAAAAAAAAAAAAATTAGCCAGATGACGTATGCATGTTCAATGCGAAAAAATGCAAATAAAATTAAGAATTGATCTGAATAAACTAATCAAAAGTAAGAGATAATGTTAATCCATTATAATTTACTATTTTTATCTATTTTAATTAATTTTTTTTTTTTAATTGAAGGTAAAAGTGTTGTAAACGGATAAAGCAAAAAAAAACTTTGTGTCACTTTTATTATCACACTACACACTAATGTAAATAATTTTCCTTATACAAAACTTTTTGTTTTTTATTTTTCTTATTTATAAGCGATGTAATCACTATACGTTTTATTTATTTATTTCTTTTTTTTTTTTTTCTTTTATTAATAGCTGAAAAATATATTTTTAATTTTTACATAAGAGATCAACACATTTTCTGTACAAAAAGAAGCAAAAAAAAAATAAAAGAAAAAAGTTTATTAAACAGAAGAAAAAATATATAAAAAAAAAAGACACAAAGTTGCTCTAGTTTTCACTTTTGCTTCACCTTGTTGAAACAAGATTTTATACGTTGCCTGCTAATTTATATATAAATATAATTATAATAATAAAGTGTGTGGATGTAATTTTAAATTTATTATAAAGTATTAATTGTTGAAATAGGAGACGTAAAATAATTTTATCTATTCTGTTACAAACAAAAAAAAAAAAAAAATAAATTAAAAAATTATTTTTTTAAAGGAAACCATCAAAATAAAATTTATAATTTTATATTGTGGTAAATCAGCTAAAGCTTACGATAAATAATAAAAGAAAATTTAATTAAAATATGTAGGCGCAAGATAGATATAAAAATATAAATCAAATATTTTTCTATTAAGAAAATTCATTTTTTTTTTTTTTAATTTATTTTATCATCCGGTTATCAACTACCAGCAAACACCGTACTTAACAAAAAAATTGTAATCAACAGTTGAAATAGCAAAAAAAAAAAACAAAAAAAACATTTAATTCTACATAAAGTTTATTTTAAATAAATAAAATAAATAAAATTAATCAATCTAGAGCAATTAAAAATGAAAAAAAATAAAAAAATTATTTATAATTAAGTAGATGACAAAGTAGTTTTAATACTTTTGCTTGTCAATTTTTTTTTTTTGCTCCACGATAAATGGTATAATTTTAAACAATTATGACTTAGCCTAGAAGAGTCAAATTATATGATGGACAATTAATTATTGTTGGGGGGTTTTTTTTTTTTTTTGCTTACGTGATAAGTTATGAAATTTTACTGATCATTAACGAAGGCAATTAGTAGTTATGAATTAATTTTAATCATGTCATCCAAGGTGGATTTTACTATTGATAGCATATAATATTTACCTTCACTAAAATTACTTAAATTTATTGTAAATACTTATCTAGTTTATTATAGCATTAATTATAAAATTAAATAATATTTCCTAGTTGTTCGGCATATTAGATTCATTTTAATGCAATTGAAAAAAAAAAAAAAAAACGTCCTCGTGTTTAAGTGTAATAAATTTTATGAAAAAAAAAAAAAAAAAATATTTTTAAGCCATTTGATATTATATCCGTAAGTATTTAATAGGCGCACACAATAACTGTAATTTTCGTTGAATTGCAAGCCATACATCAAATTTCTATCCACTTATTCCACGTTTATAAGAGCGCGTGAGTTTTGTTAAAAGAAAAAAATAATAATAATTTTTGCATTGCAAACAACATAAACATTCGCAGATGAAGTGTCTGAACAGAATAAGAAAAAAAAAATTTTTAAAAAAATGTATAACCTCCGCCAGGCAAATTAGGTGCACAATCCAATCTTGGGTGTGGTAGGAGAAGATGCAAAAAGAACTTTTACCGTGATCTTTTACTTGGTGTAATTGCGTTTGTGTGGTCAATATATCTGTATGATCATTCGTTAAAAAGAAAGAAATAATAAGAAAAAACCTCAACGATTTATGTCAATGTATATGAAATATTTGTTCAAAAGATTCGTGATCATAGTTGGTGTTCAAAAGAGAGTGTAATAATCACCGTCACATATAACCAAACTATATCTATGTGTGTAAATATTAAAGGTATGGATTGGAGTGCAGCCGTTGGCGCTAAGTAGTATGATTTAAGTTTGTTTATAATACATCCAATTGATAAAAGTCTCTGACTCGGACGTACATACTTTACATACTGCCAGATATCTAAAGAACAATTTTTAAAAGCACAATAAAAGCAGTTATTTAATGAATAGCAGCGGCGGTGGTAAATTTTCTCTTTTAATATAACTACAAAAAAAAATTCTCTCTTATATCGTAAGAGTTAAGAAATTCATAAAAACAAAAATAAAAAAATTCATTGATACAGTGGAGAACAACAATTAGGTGCATTTTGCAACCTAATCACAATTACTCTCATATAATAGAAATATATTTTTTTTTTTTTTATATAAAGTAATATAGCTCTGGAAAAGAGCTGGAAAAAAAAAATTATTTACACAGGTAGCATAAAGGTGGAAAAATCATTTTACTTAATTAAAATAAAAATAAAAAAAAAAATCATTTAGACAAACAAAGCTATTTAATTTATTTATTTTTATTTTTTTTTTTGTTATTATAAAGAGAAAGAGAAATCTTAATTATCTCAATAAAACAACACCAAAGAAAATGTTTTGTATTAAACAAATAAAAAAAAAAAAACAAAATATAAAATAAAATTAAAATTATTTTGCTCTGATTTCAGGCAGCATCTTACACACAACGGATAAGTTTGAAATTTTTTTTTTTTTATTAAGATGCATTGCGTACACTGTTATTATGTATAAAACTAGAGCAATTGATTGTTATTCTGTGTTTTTAATATAATTTTTATATATTATTAATTACCCCATAACACGATATTCTTATGTAAGACTGAAAGATTATAAATTAACCACTTGCACCGATCAAGTTTTTTTTTTTTTTTTTTTTTTTGTTTTATTTCATTTATAGCAAATTCTATTATAAAATTCTTCGGTTTTTACATTTATTATTTTATCATCGATTACTTATAACGGAATATGTATTTGTAGTTGGTTACATAAGAAAGGGAATCTTTTACCAATTGATCGCTGCAGTATAATGCATTTTAAAGCGATCGTTTTCTACTATTATATTCCATAAATGCCAATAAAAATTATTTCTATACCGTAAATTTAATGATAAGATAAAACAAAACTTTTCACTTATTTTGCATCTTCATCTTTGGACGCTTTTTTTTTTCTTTTTATTTTATTTATTTTTTTTTTTTTCTGCATTGTTTTATAATATAAATTACACTTTTACGTGTTACAGATAAATATTTTTATTGAAAGTCAATTATAATATATATATATATATATATATATTTTTTTTTTTTTTTTTTTAGTAAAAACAATAATATGGAAATTATTTATCATTGTACTATCAACCGTTTTGTTTTGTATCTTCACTCAGTTATAGCTTATTAAAATTGTTATAAATATATACTTTAGTTTTTATTTAATTTTAATTCGAAAGTAAATTTATATATATATATATATATATATATATATATATATAAAGGCGGTGTCGTATAAATAACAACATATATGAATACTTTTGTACAGTAATAACATAAAAAAAAAAATAAAACCAATCATAAATTTCTCTTTAATCTAACGAATTGCATTCAATTACAAAAAAAAAAAAAAAAATATATATATAAAAAATTTATATGAAGCTGTTTGTTTATCTTTTGCATTTTCTTTATTTTATTTATCTGTTTAATTTTTATTCTTTCTTTAACAAATAAAATATATTATATTTTATATGCACTTGTTTTTTTTTTTAAATTTATAATGCAAAAAGAAAATAAAAAAAAATTTGTCACCCATCATCTTTATAATATTAATTTAAATTAAATCTAACTAACAAAACTAATGTCATTTTGCGATGAAGTGTAACTTAAATAAATGTATATTATGTTTATATATATATATATATATATATTATTTTTTTTGAATAATGAAAATTAACTTAAGAAATGCATCTTTAGTTTTATTATCACGTTTTAACATTGAACTTAATTGTGGAGGTGGCGATGATTTGATATAAGATGCGATACTTTATACATTATATGATTATATGACTTTCTATATAAACAAACTTGATGTTTGTAATGTTTTCTTATACATTTTAATGAAGGTGAATGCAAGATTGAATTTTTTTTTTTAATTTTATTTTATTATTTTATATAAATATAAAGTGCATTCATCATTATTATTATTATTATTATTATTATCATTCAGTAATACCAAATGAATTTTAAAAGGCTTCAGAATATGACAATAATGAGTTTATATTATTTAATTGCATATATATGACAAACAAGAAGCCTTTCTTTTTTTTCTTATTTTTTTTTTTTTTTACATTACATTACATTACATCGAAAAACTCTTCATTTAAATTTAATACAATTTTCCTCCTTTCCATAACTTTAATTACGTTTAATTTCGTCTTCATAAATACAGTTTTTTTTTTTTTTTTTATGTTAATGTTTAATGATAATAAATCATTTGTCATAAAATTTAATCTTGTCCAAAATTTCATATTAATTAAGCTCTTTAAAAATAAAAAACAACAAAAAGCTTATTTACATTAAAGTAAGGATTAAAACTAGTAATTATACTGACATTATAATGAGGATGTATGTACGAAATAAAAAACTTTAATTAAATTTTTATGATTTTTCAATTTCATTTTTTAAATAATAATAATAATTAATAATAATTCACTTTTATTTTTTATTGTATAGTAATTCCTATCAGCTACCATTTAATATATAAAAAAAAAAAAAATAACCGATTACCGCCTTCGCTGTGTATTAATAATTTTTTTTTTTTTTTTTTATCTTATTATTATTAAACTTGCATTTAATTTATTTATTTATTTTTTTTTTTTTTTGTATTTTATTATTATTATATAAAAGAGAGTAATAATAGTAGATTATTAAATATACAATTTTTTTTTTTTTTTTTTTTTTGTTTAAAACATAAACAATGAGAGTGGGAGATATAAATATAAATGTATATAATGGGAGCAGAAATCTGTATACAGTTTTTTTTTTATTATTATTATTATATATTTGTTATTAAAAAATCTATTTATTAACAAATACAATGATACAATAATATTTTTAAGCTTTGTAAAAAAAAATAAAAAAAAAATTTATTTTCAAAGTAGTAAAAGCTCCAGCAGCATGATAATTGTTATTCACAAAAAAATTGTAATAAAAGTAACAAATAAAAACAAAAACAGATAATAATACTAAAAAAAAAAAAACGCGATCTGTTGATGGAGAGTGTTTATTGTGTATATATTTTAGCGGTGCTCTGTTTTTACTCAATTAAATAAAATATAAATATAAATATAACTGAGTATTCTCTTTTTGTACATCATCTCGTCGCGTTTTTATTATTATTATTATTATTATTTTATTTTTATTTTTATTTTATTTTTTCTTTCAAAGTAAAATAAGTACAAAACACGGCACAATGCATATACAAAAATATTGGACGAGTTGTTTAACTGCTGCCCAACTAAAGTATGCTAAAGTTAAAACAGATTTCAGTGGTCTCCAGTACTTGGTACTTGTAGTAACAATATTAATTATAAACTCTCGGTACTTAACTTTATTATTTTTTTTTTTTATTTAATCTTATTTAATTTTACTGTATATTTCCTTTTTTAATTTTATTACTCTTTATTTGTAAATACATTAAGAAAAAAAAATAATAAAATTAAATTCTAAATAAATGTGATCGAAATAATTATTTAATTAAAAGACAGCAGCACGATAAAAATATATAAAGTGACGAACCTGAAATAAATTTTTTAATTTTTTTAATTTTGTGATAACTTTAAATCGAAAAAAAAAGAAGAAAAATTGAAGGTGGCCCAGTATTGAGTGACATTCTATTTATAATAATTCGAGGACTTATTTAAAAAAAAAAATTATTAAGGGCTGATATTGTGATTTTTATTGGATAAAACATGAAATGAGAATTTAATTTTGTAAACGTAACAGACAAACATCTTATTAGTGATTATTCAATTTAAAATTTAAACTGCATTGGTTCAACAATAAAGTTAAATAACAGCAAGTAATAAGGCAAACAAAAAAAAAAGTCCAATAAGTTGAACAACAAGTGCCCTTTTATATTTTATATTTGGTTTCACGCGATCGTCCAGTTAAATCATCATAAAGTTTTCATTTAACTTAAATTTGTTTTTTTTTTTTAATAAACATAAAATTGTGAAAATATTGGAAGACAAAAAAAAAAAAAAAACGGATCAAACAGAGTTTAATGAAATAAAAACAATTTTGTGTATTAAAAAAAAAAAAAAAAAAAAAGTTCATCTCATGCGGTAAATTGAATTTTACAATATTTGCTGTCCATATAAAGGTTCATCATCATCATTAACATAATTATTATTATCAACATTATAATAATCATCGTTACCACGATTTACATGCGTACAGGGAATATAGCACAACCGTTCATAAGGAGCAAGTGACTTTTTTAATCTTGGATTAATAAAAAAAAAACGATAAAAATTTAAAAAAAAAAAAAAAAAAAACACTTTAAACAACAAATAAATACAAGAACAGCAACAACAGTAACAGCAGCAACAGAGACCAAAGTCATCATTATTAACATTATCTTTATAATCATCTTTGATTCGAAACCGTCATTCATTGCTGTAGTTTTGGATTTTAAAAATTTATTTGTGGAAATTGTACATTAATTCGACGTTTTTTTTTTATCCATCAATAAAACCAAATATAATTGAATGGTCAATAAGAAGTAAAGCTGATGCGACGACGAAAGTATAATCATTGCTGATTCACTGCTATATGAACATTAATATAATTATAATAATAAAAAAAAAAACATTAAACAAAACCGCCTTTATTTTTTGTTAATTTATTTTCCTGATAAAAACATTGGTTGAAACAGCATTAGCTAGTGACGACCATATGTGAAAACTAAGTGCATTTTGTTAAAATTTTTTGTGTTTGTTTGTTATAAATGTGCAATTTATTTTGGATGATTAAATAATTAACAAATCAAAAATAAATTTTTTGTCTAAATTACTACCACACCTAATATACTAATTTATTAAATAAATAATTCAACTAGTAAAAAAGTGTTATAATAAAGAAATTAATAAAAAAAAAAAAAATTCAATTTAATTAAGTTAAATTAATGATAATTTAATGATTTTTTAATGTACTTCAAAACATAAAATTTCACCGCATTATAATTAAAACAAAAAAAAAAAAAATAAAATAAAAATATAATTTTCGTTTGTGATAATAAATAAACGAGAATAATTAAATAAAGTGTTTGCAATAATTTTAATAACTTGATTTTTGACAAAAAAAAAAAAAATAAATAAAAAAATAAAATTTTTTTTACTGTATAAGTTTTTGTAGAAATCTGGTTTTTCGGTAAACAAGAAAAAAAAAACCAAAATTTCATTCAATTATTACCAAGAATGATTTAATATTATATGGATGTACAAAATGGAATATTTTGGGATTAAATTACACAAATTAAATTAATTAAAAAAAAAAAAAAAAAAAACCTGATTTAATTAAAAACAGAAGAAGAAAAACAAAAAAAAAACTTTATAGGACAGATAAAATTTTAATTTTATTAACTGTTTATTGTGACCGTTTATTAGTGATTTATTTTTATTGATTAAAAATCATCTTTTAACAATTATCTAAACTGTCATTAATGTGTAGCTCCTGTTTAACCTAGTGCTAATGATACAACATTTAATATTTATATTGTGATTTTTTTTTTTTTTTTTTTCTTTGGAATAAATAAATTGTTTATAATAAATCATTTTACGTGGTTTTTGTTTGTTTATTTGTTTGTTGTTTTTATTTTGTGGTAGTGTTATACAAATTTGTTGTGTTTTTATGTGAAAAAAATTAAAAACTAATTGACCTTAAAGAACTATAAAATTTATTTATTTATCATAATTTTTTTTTTTTCTTTTTTGTGTTGAATCTTGATTAATTTTCATTGTTTTTTATTATTATTAGTATTTTTTCAAGAAGTGTTAATCTTCAACATTATTTAAATGACTATGTTAAAGTGATAAATTGTGTTATTGTAATAAGTCATTTTTGTTTATATTGTGTATGTGCGTTTGTGTGTGTTTGTGTGTATTTTCTCTTTAGTTAAAAATTTTTTTTAATGAATTTATTATTTTTGGATGTTTCCTAATTGATGATTTTACTTTGGTGCACATTACCACACAAAAAAAAAAAAAAAACAACACGAAAAAACACCAAAAACCAAAACAAAAAGAAAAAAAAAAATAAAATTTTATTTTCTATTTTTTCTAAACTAATTTTATTTCAATGAGAATCCAAAGAGGAAGGCCAGCGGCAATAATCTATGACACAAAATATAAATTACGCTCAAATGTAATAATTAATGGGTAAATATTATTATTTTTGTTTTCTTTAATGTTTTTTTTTTTTTTTTTTTTTTTTAATATTAACAACGATTTAACTAAAACACTTCATTTATCTCATTAAATATTTAAAATATTTTTTATTATATAAAGAAAAATATCGTGCCTATCACATCATCTTAACAGGGGAAAGAAATTTTTTTATTTTTTTATATTATTTTTTCTACATATATGAACATTTTTTATTTTTGCTTTTGTGTAATTTATATGTAACAAACTGTAAGATGTTCATATGTCGCTATATATAAATGTACAACTGAAAACTGTCAAAGTGAAAGTGTTACATTTAAAATGAAACACCGTGAAGAATTTCTACAGAACACCAAAGAAATGTATGAATAAAAATTTACTAAAAAATTGAATTAATGCAAACAAAGTCATCCTCTGTTTGTTGGTGGTAAAAAAAAAAAAAAACAATTTCTGTGGTACTACAATAACAAGAACATTGGTCTCGTACATCAAAAGATTATAATCGCTGTGCACTGCTTTCGACACATTTTATTAATGTTCGCAAACTACGAAAGAAGAAGAAGCGAACAGCAAAGTAAAAAAAAAAACTGCAGCAAACGAATTGCATTTATTAGTAATTTTAAATCAAAAATGAATAAGAAATCCTTTTAATCAGTAACGTTTTCCTCTATATAAACATAAACATTTCATTTGAATGCCATTATTATTTTTCAATTAAAAATAAACTTCTTGATAAATAAACGTTTTTATTCAGAATAGATAAAAATACAATCTTGATAAATCATTAAACATTCAATTTAATCCGTCTTTAGGTAATAGAAAATCAATGCTGCATTATACGATGAAAAGAAAATTCAATTAAATCGAAAAAGAAATAAAGAAAAGTTCAAATAGCTTTAAGAATTGCTTACGGTTGCTGAATGATTATAATTTTTTTTTCTTTTTTCTGCATCTGTAAAAAATAAATGTTGCAATTTTAATTTACATAAAATTCGTTCCAATCAAAAGGAAATTGGATTTAAATTGCTGAACTAAATTAAATGTAAAAAGTGTATTTTGCGTATTGTTTTTTTTTTGTTCTCAAAACTGCAACAAACAAGAAACTAATAAAAAAAAAAAGAAAAAAACAGAAAGAAAATAATTTTTTATTTTATGTTACAAAAACGCTAATAAATTAAGAAGTTATAGTCGCACCGCACGTGCCAAACATTATTGCTTTTTAGAAATTAAAAATGAATTTACACGAAAGAGGGTACACTTTTGTTATCAAATTTCATTAAGCTGCATTTTATTTAACCTCAATTAGATTGTAAAAAAAAAAAAAAATACAATTGCAACATGATTTATCCAATGTAAATATTTATTTATATGGCAAACAAAAACAACAAGTAAATCGATGTTTAAACGGTTATACTAATATGTAAATACTCAATTAAGCTTCTGATTAATATTCATGATTTTTTTTTATTTTATTTATGATTACTTAACAAATTACAGTGGTTGTTCGGTGTGCATTTTAACTACTTTAAAATTAGTTTTAACTAACGCAACGGGAATAGATCAATATAAATTGTCAATTAAATAGATGAAAACGAATTTAATTTCAATAATAATAATAAAAAATAAAAAATTTACATAATAAATGACATCAATTATAGTAAAATGATGAACAGAAAAACTTTTGCAATAAATAAATTTTATTTTGAAGCCATATAAATACGAATAGAGAATAAAAAAATAAACAAACTGAATCAATTCACAATGAATTATAATAATAATAATAATAAATTTTTTTTGCAATTAATTAATAATATGGCAGCCTATAATTATTATTTTCTACTTAATACTTAATTTATAAATATGTTCCTCTAGTAAATTTATTATTTTTTTTTTTTTTTTATAAATGAATTCATGTCATAATTTTCATAATTTCTCCTTTTTCTTATTATTAGATCATTGATTTGTTGATCACTTTTTTTTATTATATAATATCATTATTATACATATTTTAATCTAATTTTTTAATCAAACATTATGTTATTATAGACAAAATAGAAATAAAAAAAAAATCTATCACTAAAACACAACCAAATAAAGCATTAGAGCTATGCTGGTTATCTATTCATTATCTAATTTAAGTATAAAGCCTGTTGTGTTTTCTATTTATTTCTATTTGTATTTTTTATTTTTTTTTTGCTAGGCATTGAATTTGAAGGCTTTTTAATTAATTATAATGCTTAAATTATAATTATAATGTAACTGAAAAAAAACATTTTTTCAACTTGAAAATGCACTGATTTATTTAATTAAATTTTTATTAATGAAAATAATTTCGAAGATGATAAATAAATTTCACTAACATGAAAACATATTGGAGCGTACAAGGAAGAAATTATTACTATTTTTTTTTATTTGTTATATCTAACAGAAATAATAATAATAATAATTTTTTTTTTTTTAATTACATTTATTCTTAATATTTGTTTGCAATTATATCGTTACAAATTATTTTTTGTTGTGTCTTTATATTACTTGTTAATGTTTATGCTATTAAAATTTTTTTTTTTTCTTTTTTTTTTTCTTTTTCTTTTCTTTTCTTTCTTTCTTTCAACTAAACACTGTTTTAATCATAAGAAAACAACAAGAACGCCTTTATTATTTACTTTTATTTTTATATACATACGATTTGTTTAGTTAATAAATTTAGTTGATTCTGTTTTCTATTTAGTTACATAATATAACCAGACATCAGTTGATCTAAATTTTTCTATATATATATATAAAAGTTTTTCGTTGTTGCTTTATGTTTTGTCTCTAAATATTATAATATAATATTATTTATATGGCAACGCAATTTATTATAAATAATTTAAACAATGTAAAATAAAAAAAAAATAAAATCTACATAAAAGACATCCTAAAACAAACTTAGGCAAAAAAAAAAAAATAATAATAAATAAAAAAATTATTACAACAGCCAAACAAGTCAACATTTCTCTTCTATTATTTTATCATTATCATTCATCATAAAAATGTAGAGAGAACTAAAAAAAAAAAAAAAAAAAACACAAATCATGAAATGAAAAAAATATATATATATATATAAATTCATCAAATTCAGACGCACGTGATGGTTATTTTGTTTTGACTTTTTATACGTATAGGTCCAACCTATAATAAATCGATAAAAAATTAAAAAAAAAAAAAAACTAACCGCCGCGCACAAATGAGTTTAACTTAAGTGTTTTCGTCTACTGAAAACATTAATAAGATTTTAAGCTTTTTTTTTTTGTATTGAATAAATGAAAGTTTTATTATTATCAACAGTAATAACAAACATAAGAAAAAAAAAATCATTTATTCAAATTATATTTCATTAAACTTTATTTAATATTATGTCGGTAAATTGATTAAATTTATTTGCAATGTTTTTTTTTGTTTTTTTTTTATGTCTTCTTTAAGAAAGCATGAATAACACACACACACACATATCATTGAAATTTTATTTTAATAAATTTTAAACTGTATGTATAAACAACATCAAAACATTTGCTTAATTTTTAAATTTATTTATCTTATTTATCTTTATAATAAAACCACAATCCGTAAGAATTTCTATAGTCCAATTAATATTGATTTATATTTGTATATAAAAAGTAAGAAAAATATTATTATTATTATTAAGAGAAGAGTAAACTAAGACGATTTTAATTATATATAAAAACTAACCACAAATATTTCATATAATAATAATAATAAATTTTGTAATTAGATTAGAAAAAAGCTTTAAAAAAAATGTGATGACGTTAATATGCCAAATTGTACTAATAATTTCGTTATTATTATTATTTTTATTTTTATTTCAACGATGATAATAATAAAAGGGCATTGATATATAATACAAAATAAGAAAATTAAAAAGTAAAACAAAAACAAAAAACGAAAACGAAACATATGTAAATTTATATGGAAGAGAAATAAATATACAAAGAGAAAAAAAACATTATAATCAAAATGAACAGCGCGAAAAATAAAATGTCTCACATTACACAAAGACGACAAAATAAATAAATACATTTTTTTTTTTTTTTTTTTTATACGATTTTATACCACCTATGCATTTTTTTTAAATAATTTTTTCTTTTACATATTTAGATGAACTTTTTTTTTTGTGTTTGAACCTATATACACTACACCTCTTCGTTACATCAATTTATATGCAGATTAAAAGAAAAAAAAAACAACAAACTTAAAGAATACAAACAATAAGATTTTTGTGTTTTTTTTTTTTATTATTAAATATTTTAAATGAAAATTAAAATATAATTTAGGTATGGTTCAATTATTATTTTATATAAAAAAAAAAAAAATAAATTGTCGTGAATTACATGAATCATGATGATGAGGATTTTTTTATTTATTTATTTATTTATTGTTTAGCATTGCTTAGATTTTAAATTAAAGAAAATCAATTTTTTTGTGTACATATATGTATGTATATCTTAATACGGGTTATCATTTTATAAAGTTATAAAGCAAAACTGATTAAATTAAATAAAAATAATAAATACCTTTACCTGTACAAATCTAAACTGATAAATATTTTTTTTTTTGTTTTCTCAACAAATGTTTTTGTATATAATATTGTCGCGTCATAAATAAATCAGACACGAGATGCAGATACGCCTACGTTTTATTCATTTTAATACGCATGGTTTAAATGTTATTTTTATTTTTTGTTTAATTTACAATCTGCAATAGCATAGATAATCGTACAAAAAAAAAATAAATAATAATCCATCATTATAATTTTTTATTATTATTATTATTATTATTATTATTATTATTATTATTATTATTATTATTATTATTATTATTATTATTATTATTATTATTATTATTATTATTATTATTATTATAGTTATAATAATCAATGTACTCTGTTTATATTCACAAATTAAGAAATCAAATATTAATTTCACAATAACCTATCTTGTCACTTGTATTTATTACAAGAAATAACAGAGAGAAATATGTAGTAAAACGTTGATTTTAATGTGACATTTATTACCTGCACCTCAATTAAACACATAGCATTACAAGGCATATATGCATCATCTTTCTTTTCTTTATTCTTCTTTTATTATTTATTTATTCAGCTAAACTAAATATTATAAAGAGTCACGTATTTGTGTAGGGGTTGTGCCGTAAACAATGCTTTATATTCTTTCATTCATTCATTATTATGATTATTATTTAATACGCTTATTTTTATTTATTTATTTATTTTTGTTGTGTATTATTAATGTTTAATGCTTAACAACATGTATGTCATTTGTTCTATCTAGCAAAAAAAAAAAAAAAAAAAAAAACAACAATATAAATCATTCAAATATTTTTATGTTTTCACTGTTTAAATTTTTTTACTTAAATACAAAATCAAAGCCACAGATTGAAGATTTTTTTTCCTTCTTCATCTTCTTCTTCTTTGTTTTTTTTTTTAAATGCTTTTTTGCTGTTAATACGTGCGATAAGTATTTATAGTAAAATTTATGTGTCATGTTTCCGCATTGTTATAAATTAGCAATTAGTTCGAAGCTTATTTATACATAAAATTGTCTTTCACCAAGTTTTTTTGCCTAACCATTTATATTTTCTTATACAGAAAAATTAGTTACAGATTAAAAAAATATTAACTTATCCTTTAGCATTAGTGATTATTATTATTTTTATTTATTTAATTTTTTTTTTTTTTATAGTATTGTATTGCTTCAATAACTATAAATAATTTCTTTCAAATAGTTTTAGTTAAATTGCATAATAACAATAATAATATTCGCGTGGATGTGTTTTTTTTACTTTTTTCGATAATAATTCATTAATTTAAGGTAAACTAACATAAATCAAAATGAAAAAAAGAAATAATAAAATTATTTAAATTTATGTTACAAGTAAATAATAATAAAAAATAAATAAAAAATTTGCAACTAATCGACCAAGTTGTTTTAATTAAATTCATTTAAATCACAATTTTTTTTACCTGTCCGACACATTTTATTTTCAAATTGTTAATGCAACAGAATGCTGCATTGCATGGTAACTAACATTTTTATTTTATTAAATTAAATTAATTCTTTTTTAAACAGGATTGTTTTTTTTTTTTTATTTTTTTTTTTTTATTTTTCATCGAAAATTATTTACAATTTGAATTAAAATAAAATAAAAAAAAAACCTATAACCGCTACTATTTATAATGTGTGGTAAATATATGGCCACACGACACGATTATAATATTAATTATATTTTGTATCAAGTACCGTTTTGTTTGGCTATTTTAATACATAAAACGTCTTATAAATATACAAATGGATTAAAATAAATAAATAATTAAAAGAAAAGTATTATTATTATTATTATTATTAATAAAAAAAAAGAAAAACAGCAAACTAAAGATACACGTTTTTTGATCTTCATCTAGTTTTTTTATTTAAGCGAAAATAAATTGTATAAAAAAATTTCGATTATTATTTATAAGTAAATAATGGAATAATATTAATAAATTAATTTTAAACTTATAAATAATTAAATTAAATTAAGAAAATAAACTGCATTCTTGTGGTACATTATTAATTAAAATAACCACAAATGACCGTCATATAGAAATACTGTAACAATGCGTGAATTTATATTATTTCTCTCTATAATACACAAACCAAATAATTATAAAAAAAAAAAAAAATAAATAAATAAAATGATATTACGAAAAGCAAAGAAACGAAAAAAAAAAAAAATGATATTTTACAATAAATAAAGTAAATTGCATGTTTTATAGTACGGTGAATAGATTATGTCGTGATCTATCATTTTTCCAGAGTGCAAAAAATGTATGCCTCGCACAATAATTTAAAAAATTGTAAACGAATAATAAGAAACATATATTTTATATGTAACATATACATAAAAAAAAAAAAAAAAAACCGATCACAAACAGTGCACAGTGTGTGGATAAAGTAAAAGGATTTCTTCTTTGCCATGCATTTAAACAATTGTTAAACCTTAATATTAAATAAAAATACCGATTAACTAACGATTGTCCAATAATAAACATTTAACAGAAATATTTAACAACTAACCATATGGTTTAAAAAAAAAAAAATAATAAAAATTGTATAATAAATAAATAAATTAGACAATCGAGAAAAGTAAATCGTTAATAGATTTTATATATGAATATAAAATGAAACTATGCGGTTTGTGCCCTATAGCAAAATTGTCGAGTGTTTCATTTGGTTTGGTATAAATGTATGGTGGAGCACCCAACCACAGCCAATCTAGATGGATTTTTTTTTTCATTTTTTTCTTTATAGTAAGTTCATAAGAAAATGAATTTAATAAAATACAAAAAAAAAAAAAAAAAAAAAGTTACATTTACAACGCGACCACCCACAGTGCCTTATGCCAACATCGCTATTTGACATAGATAAGACCACATTAAATGCAAATTTTTCATATAATAATAATAATAATAAAACTGGACTCAATTAATTTTGAATTCTGTTGAAATATCTGATTGTATTCTAACAAAAAAAAAAGTTTTCTATAACGACACGTTTACAATGTATTTATTTTTTTTTTTTTTATACAATTATTTTTTATATTGAATAATTATTAATTATAAAGGACACCAAAATAGTGATCTAATCTATTATTTTTTTTTTTTTTATAAATTTAAATAAATAAAACAAATGCATTGTTTAAATGTAAACAGAAAAATGTTTGAACAATTATCAGTGAATATACAAAGTTTTCTTTCGTTGCTACTATCAACAGGTAAATGGATTTTCAAAGTGAAAAAATATTTTTATTTATTTATTTTATTTATTTTTTTTTTCTTTTTATGAAATAAGATCATGACATAAAATTTATTTATTATTTTTTTTTTTATTTCACATATAAATATTTATATATATATTTCAACACTAACAAGAACAACATTGGTGGCAAAACTCATAAATTCATCAATTTTGTCATAGCCCAGTGTCATACGTATTGTTTGTTTTCCTTCTTTTTTTGTTCATTATTTCTTCCTTTTATATAAACATATGTTACAGAGTAACAATAACAATAATAATAATAATAATTATCAACAATTCCATTGTAAGTGTAATTAATTTTCTTTATTTGTTTACATTAATTTATATTAAACCGTTAAAACATTACGAAAAAAAAAAAAAAAAAAAAAAACATATTTTATGTAAAACTTAAAAATAATTCTTATGAAAATATTGACAAAATTATTATTTTTTTTTTCCTGTTTAATATAAACTTGTAACAAATATTTTTCATAAATAAAATAAAAGATGGAAAAAAATGTAACCGTGCTTTTATTTAAATGTTAAAAATATAACGAGAGCTTTTTTTTTTTTTGTACGAGTAAAAATTGCATTACAATGTATTGCATTATTTAATTAATTACGATTGTAGTGAAGAAGTGTAATAAAAAAAAATATTATTCTTAACTGTGTGGTAATATTAAGAATGTTTGTTATGAATTCACATTGTCTTTATGTTTCAATAATAATACTTTTGATAAATGTACTCGGGCACTAAGTGCTTTTTGTTTGTTTACTCGATGTTATTGCTGTTTATGATGAAATTTTTTTCTTTTTATTTCCACAGTACATATAATTGTTTTTAATACAGATATAGGTCATAATTTTACATTGTTTTGAGTATATTATTTTTAAATAAATTAATTTCTATCATATTTGATAAAATTATATATATATATATATATGTAAAAAAAAAAAGTGGTTTAATCAGTCAAATAAAACAACACACAACCAAAATAGAAGAATGCTGATTAAAATTAATTTTTTCGAATTTAAAATGTCAGATTAATATTTAATTAAAGGCCGTCCTTGGTGAGGAATTACAACGAAAAAAATAAAACATAAAATATTTCGGGTGCGGTAATAAAAAAAAAAAAAAAAAATTAAAAAAATGTTGATGAAAAATCTTGACAAAATTATTCATGTAAAATTATAATTAATTTCTCGCGGTTTTTATTGTAGATTGCCAACCAATCATTTTATTATTTATCATAATTTTTACTTTTATTATGTTGACAGAATGAGATCATTTTAGATTTTCACTTGCTGTTGCTTGTTTTTAATTAAATTAAATTAAATCAATAAATAAAAATAAATTGTGCAGAAATTTTTTGTAAGAAAAGAAAAAATATTTTTTTAAGTTTTTACTTTTATTTATAATTTATGTGTATAAAAGAATTAATTAATTAAAAAGTGAAAAATAAAAAACACAAAACACAAAAAATTTTCCTTTCATAGTTTTTAGATGAAATAAAGTAAAGTTTGAAGTTTTTATTATTTATTTTTTCATAATATTGTATAGGTCGTGGGATCCCGATTAGATAAAAAATTACATTATACTTGGAATCTTCGTGACCTTCTTACGAAATTCAATAATACAAAAAAAAAAAAAAAAATTATAAAAAACGCACAAATAGACGAAGTTTACATAAATTAACTAATTTGCACAAACACCTATATATATATTGCCGTTTGCATAATGAGCTTCTTTACTTCATAATAACAACAAAAAAAACAAACAATTAAGACACTTCTATAACAATTAAATCATTGTCTAAAAATGATTGCAATTCTCTCACGCTCTATGATAAAGAAAATTACAAAAAAAAAAAAAAAAAAATTCACTTTTATTCATAAAAAAATAAAATGTAGGTAAAATGAAATCACCGTCAAAGTAGTAAAAAAAAACATTAAAACAAACAAAACATAATGAAAACAATTAAAACAAGAATAAAGAATTTATTTATTAAGAAAAAAAAATCACACCTTAAATGACATTACGTCAATAACTCAATAATAATAATAATAATAATAATAATTTGTATGATTAACTGTTCTGTTCACACTGTGTTTTATTACCTTTTGCAAAGCCACGCATATAATTATTTTCTTTTTTTAGAATCATCAATCGTGAATATAATTGAAAATTATGGAAAACATATTTATATACTTTGCCAACGATGAAAGAATTTTACTGCCGAAATTTATTATAAATAACGTTGCAGAAATCAGTCTTAAGTCAGGTGTAAAGAAAACACATAATAAAATTGAATGAAAAATTATTTTTTTTTTAGATAAGAATCATTCATTTATTGAAAATAAACAGTTACTTCAGTTTAATAATAATAAAATAAAAATAATAATAATCATAAAAAAAATAAAAAACTAATAACCATGAACACGGTTGGTCATAAATGGTTTAATTAAGATAAGACTTCGGCACGTTTTAATTATATACTTTAATAAAAAAAAAAAGAAAAAAAAACAACAAAGTAAAACCCTTTTTTTACCATCTTATTCATTTAAATTTAATTAATTTAATATTGTTGATTAAAAAAAAAAAAAGAGAAAAAAATTGATGAAAACAAGGAAGCAAATATTATATTTTTAAACTTAAGTCATAACTTAACGTCATAAAAATTATTTGCAATGTAAAGTGAAAAATTATACATAGTTAGCGTTTGACTCGTTATTTTTATTTTTTTGTTGTTGTTGTTGTTGTGGTTACTACTATATAACTTCTATAATCAAGATGTGCTTTAAGCGCATCCTTCGTTTTTTAAAAAGAAGAAAGAAAATTGATAATAAGAAGATTATTATTATTTTTTTGATCATAATTTAATGATCATGTTTGTTAGTATTTTATTTTGATCATACATAACCATTTAGCTAAGGGAGTATATAATTTACGCCTGCCAATTTTATAAATAAATTCTAAATGTGATCATCATCAGGAAGAGACTATATTACATTATGTTACCATTTTCTTTCCTATTACAACATACTTTATTTATTTATATATAATCGTAATAATAAAAAAATAAAATAAAAAAGGCATAAATATATATCGAAAACGCGAACAACAAGAATATATTTAATAAAAATTGCTTTTATACCGCGAGGTGCAACGTTTGTATCTGCATTTGTCATGATCTGTAACGATAAGACAATGTTTTATTTCTCTTTCTACAGTATTACACTTTTGAATAATTTTTTTTTTTTACATTTTATTTAATATTAATGTTGATGCACTTTGAAAAAGAATTTAGTTTATTTGATCGTGTTATCTTCGCTTGTATCATTATAAAAAATGAGTTCAGTATAAAGTGCATTTTTTAAGATTATAAAATAGGAGTAAATCTGTATTACTTATCATCACATAACGTACAGTATAATTAATATTTACCGAATTAAAAAAAAATAAATGTGTATAAGGTGCTAAATAAGTTTAAGCCAATTTTAATGTTTTTTTTTTTTCGTCGTATAGAAAAAGAAAACGCGACTTGATAAGCTGGTAAAAGATTAAATAATTAAAAATAAGGAGTTTTTAATTTAATATTTATAAATACTACATGAAAATATGTTTAACGTTACATAAAATACATTTTTTTTTTTTTTATATTATCAAGCAAATAAATCATTTTATCGTTTTCATTTTATTTACTGGCTGTAAAAAATAAATTTTTTATCAAATATTTTCATCTGATTAAAATCATTTTCAAGAACTTAACCGATTAAAAATGTATGTAAGCAATATTTCTGTTTTTTTTTTTTTGTTAATTAAATTTTATTTATCAAGTTAATATTAGTGGTTTTAAGTAAATGCAATCCAGAATACAAAAAAAAAAAAAAAAAAAACGTTTGCTGTTTGTCAAGAAATATTTTTTTGTTGTTTTTTTTTTGTTTTTTTAATTTCTTATTGTTGATGGTTTCGTCGTCATATTGTCTTTTATCATTAAAAAATTGTTTCTGTTTGTTTGTTTTTCGTTACTCTCGTTATATTTAACAATAATAAATTTTATAGCATCATATCATGTCAAAAATTAAGTATAATGTTGCTCTTTACGACGTTGTTTTATTCTGTTTGTTTGTCCTTCTGTATTGTTTATTAAACATTTAAACAATTGTTATGATATTAAACATTAAAATGAACGGATTATTATGACGGCATTTTTATGATGTGCTACCATATGGCGCGTGCTTTTAAGACACAACAAAATAAATGCATCTATGCAATAAAAGCTTAAAATAAATTTTAATAAACAAACGATTGATGTTAACAAGATTTTTATTTTTTTTTTCTTTATTAATCTCTTTCTTCCTTTATTATTATTATTTCCATAACATGTTTACCATATTTTTTTAAATTTTTATTTTTTGTGTGTCAATTGTTTATTAACACGAAATAATAATAATTATAAACAAAACAAAAAAAAAAAAAAACGAATAAATGTTACGTGTTGCTCTAAAAATACCTTAACAAAATAAAATTAATAATTTAACAAACCGAAACACATCATTATTTTTAATATAAAATTTCTTTCGTTGTTGTTTTTTTTTTTTTTTTTTTTTCTTTCTTTCTTTATAATTTGATTGTTTTAATTAATGAATTAGAAACTTATGACAAATTTATTAATAATTTTTTTTGTTTTATTTAAAAGAAAGAAATTTGCAAATTGAAAAACATTGAACGCAATTATTATTATTTCATACCAGAAACTATTGATCCGCTTCATTTAATTTTTAATTGCAAAAAAAAAAAAAAAAAAACTTCTTTGGAAATAAGACACAAAAAAAATTTTAAATAAATCTTTGAATCGCATTTTATTTGTAACAAATCACAAATTTTATTTTTAGCACGCAATTATATTTCATAAAATCAAAAAAAAAGAAATTTTTTGGTTTTTTGTTTTTGCTTTTCTTTTATAAAGCAAAGAAAAGGAAAAATCTATAAGCTACGAAACGTAACTTTTACATTCGTTTAATATACCGTGTCGTCTACTATCGTTATTCAACCATTCATCAATTTTTTTTTTTTTTTTTTTGTACTCTTTTTTCATCTCTTATTTAGACTAATTTGCGTTGTTCGGTTAAAAGTTTATCAGAAATAATTAATGTGGCTTTGGCACACTAATTTATTAATAAATAACAATTTTAAAAACAATAATTCAAAATCTACTAGAGAGAACAAAAAAAAAAAAAAACAAATTATTTTTTTTTTTTTACTGCTGTAAATATCGTTTGACACTTGTATGATGTTGTGCGGCGGATGTCATCATATAGAAAAGAGATTTACTTTCTAAATACCCATTATATATAATAATATGAAAAGCATGTACAAAGTTAGGTTTGACCATCTGATGCGAAACATCTTGAATACCTTATACTAGCCGTAAATGCGTCATGCTACTATTAATTTCTTATTTTGTTACAGATTTTGTCAGTTATAATTTATATACAAAACAAAAAAAAAATATGATTTTCTTTTCAAAAAAGAAGCTCTTGGCTATGTCGCATATATTATACAAAACATTCATCTTCTTCATACCAAAAAAATATAAATATAAATAAAAATAAAACTAAGAAGAAATATGATACAAGAAATAACGAATGAGCAAACGAACGAACGAACGAACACTTTTCCTTTAATGTAAGTTAAGATGGTAAAAACTAGATTATATCGCACTTTCAATTTGTTTTTGTCGTTTTTTTTTTTTGCCATTATTATTGCTATACATACTTAGATGTTGAATTATTTTATAAAACAAGAAATAAGTAAGTAAGCTTAACTATAAGTTAAGTGGTTAAACAAAAAAATATTTCCGATCCCACAAAAAAAATTTTTTAAAGAAGATTTAAAGAACTCTTTTGTACTTTTAAAGCGACGTACCCGTTTTAAAACAAAAAAAAATAAAAATATTTCTGCTTTACTTACGACTTTTTTTTTTTTCATCTTTTAACTTTTAAGTTTGATGAGTTCGGTTCGACGGATGAACATGGACATGGGATGATGTTTGACTGAGTAGAATAGAAACAAAAAAAAAAAAAAAAAAGAAACAATTTAATTCCATGGTATAAGCTAAGAAGATAAATAAGAAAAAAAATTGATGTAAATACCAGTTGTCATGTTTTTTCATGTGATTTAGATTTTAGATTTTTTTTTTTTTTTTGTCTTCTTTCGTATAAGACGACTCATAACATATAAAAACAAAACAAAAAAAAAAAGTCCAACCATATTAAAATTTCATATTTTTTTCCTTCTTCTTCTTATTATTATTATTATTATTATTATTATTATTATTATTATTATTAATAATAATAATAATAATAATAATAATAATAAATAAAATGCTCTTAGCTATTTACGTTGTGTTTTGATTTTTATTTATTGAAAAAAAAAATACAATTTTTTTTTTAAATTAAAAATTAATCGCCGTTTGAAAAGTGAATATTTAATTTATACATCGCACTAAAAAAAATCTTTACAAAAGAAATCTTTTTTTTTTTCTACATGTTATTAGTAAAATTGAATTATTATTATTATTATTAATATATTTGCTCATTAATTTTTTATATTTTCATTTTTTATTTAGTCTGGGTTATTAATAAATTATATTTAAGCATTGATCAATTTTTTTTTTTATACATATATATAGTGATGAATTTTTTTTCTCTAACTGACTTTAAGTAACCAAACGTCTCGATGACACTTTTTGTTAATAAAAAAAATAAACAAAAAAATTGTTATTTAGAGCAATAATCAATGATTAATCTAGACGAAGAAGTAAAAGTTTTATTACTTTTCTGTGTTATTTCATTGTTCTGCTTCTTTTTTTTTTTTGCTGTTGTTATTTCTTGCTGAAATTGGTATACGATTTGTAACTTAAACGACAAAAAAAAAAAAAAAAAAAGAAATAATTTAAATAACCGCAAACAGAAATTTCGAAATTATTTTTGTTACTTTTTTTCCGTTTTGGCGATTTTATTATACGCGACAAATTATATAACATTTGTTACAGATATTTAAAAATTTATTATTATTATTATTTTTTTTTTTTTTAAACTATTTTCGGTTAAATAAAACTGACCCGCATGCTTGACGATGAACGTTAATTTCCAAGATTTTCACTTAAACATAAAAAATTGGTTCAAAAAGACAAAACAAAAAATATAAAAAAAAAAAAAACTAAAATAAATTAAAAGAATAAAACAACAAAAAAAAATCATAATTATAATTAATAGAGCATTTCATGACAAAAAAAAAAAAAAAAAAAAAGCTTAACTAGAGTTTTGTCAACTTTCTCAAAAATGGACAAAATCATTTTTTTTTTTTTTTTCGCTTTAACTGTTAACATGATTTGTACTTGATTTGGAAAGAAATTAATAAACGTCTTAACCTAATCTTTATGAATTTTTGTTTTTTTTTTTGGCATTTTTAAATTTTATAAAAAAAGAAAAAAAAAACGAACAAAAATGTTTCATAAAAATGAGCCAAAAAGCTGCTTAATCTCCTAAATAAGATTTACGACATAAAACATCTTTGTTGATTGGGTTAATTATGCACGCTATGTGATTTCAATTAGTTTTACTTTCAATTGAAGTTTTATTTATAATTATAGAGCTTTTTTTCTCTTATTTTTTTGAATTTTATTCACTTTCGTTATTATTATTATTATATTAATTAACTTAAAAGTTTTTTTTTTTTCTATAAACCTTATTTTATTTTATAAATAACTAAATAATACTACGAGTTTTGTATATTTTAACAAGAAAATGTCTCTATGTGTAATACAAAATATAATTTAATTTATTTTATTGAGATCCTGAGAAAAATTTCTTTTTAAATTAATACAAAAATTAAAAAAAAAAAAAAAAAAAAACATGTAGGAATCTATAAGTAATTTAATTAATAAATAAAAACAGTAAAAATTGTGATCATACATTAGAGGAATTAAAGAAAAGAAAGAAAGAAAAAAAAATTATTTGCACTTAATTCCAATACAAGTGTGATTAAAACTTTAATTATTAATAACTAAAAACAACTGGATTAACAACATTTTAGTGATTTATAAACATGAATCGATCGGTCTACATTATTTACAATAAAACTAATAAATTAAAAATTTAATAGAAAAACGAAAAAAACAAAATAAATAAACGAGTTAACGTATGATACTAGAGTACGGATATAAAAATCCAGTTGATGATGATAGTTTTTTTTAATTCATTTGATTAATCAATAAAAGTAAAACTTTTAATTGAATATTTGATTTTACAATCATTACAAATTAGTACAAGTTTTCAAGCATAATTTAAAACAATATTTTTTCTGCATTGTTTTAAATTATAAAAAGCACAAAGAACATAATCAACATACAGAAGCATAACAATAATTTTCAGAGATGATCTTGTTCAAATGATTAATGATCAATATTTATATTTGCTTGTTTTTTTTTTTTGTAAATTGTGGAATAATATTTAACGTTAACGTTAGTGCATAAAAAGTTAATAATAACAGCAAAAAAAAAAAAAAAAAACATAAACTGTGTTGTTACCTGTTGATTGCATTTCAACGCAAAGTGTTTTCATGTGTTCAATAATAATAATAATAATAAAAAAAAATTCATGTTAACTATAGTCGGGTTTTTTATTTTTTTTTTCTTAATTTTTTTATGTGAACATTTCTTTAAATTGCGTATTTATTATTGAATAAATAAAATAAAGCGGAAGTGAAACAAGCATAAATGACGTGAATTTGTAACAAACAAGAAACAAACATTAAGCATTTATAAAAGAAATTTGAATGGATTGGTAGCGAATTTTTTTTTTATTTTTTGTTGGTCTTCAGCGTAAGACAAACGGTTTCTTTTTACACATAATTAAGATTTTCAAGAACTTTTTTTTTTTTTATTTACACAAAGTTTTAATTAAATTTTTTGTTTGAATTGTCATAATCTTCAAGGTTTTTTCGATTTTTGTTTTTTCTATAACAAAAATCATTGACGAAATTAATTT
This sequence comes from Ptychoptera albimana, assembly GCA_961205885.1. NCBI lineage: Eukaryota > Metazoa > Arthropoda > Insecta > Diptera > Ptychopteridae > Ptychoptera > Ptychoptera albimana. The sequence continues at coordinate 15,205,865 of OY540801.1, read as the reverse complement.
AATATAAGGAAATCATTAAAATAAAAATTATTTAAATAAATGCAACAAAACATAGCTAAACAATAAAAAAAAAAAAAAAAATATTATTAATGCGTTTTATTATAAAATAATCTAAATAAAAAATGATTTTCCCATTGCATGAATTGCAATGAAGTTAAGACAGTTTTTGCTGCTACTTTGGCCTTACCTATTTTTTTTTTTCTTAAACGGATTTATATCAGTTTGAACTGAGAAACTTTTTGTTTTAATTTTCTTCACTTTAATTGTTTAATAAACAGTTTTTTTTTTTTTAACAAACTTTATTTCCCAATATATTCCCATAATTTTTTTTTTTTTATTTTATTCTTCTAACAATTTGCTGTTTTGTTAGCGGTTAGAATATCTTTGCGACACGTTCGTGGTCACATTTATTGCATTGCAACAAACAATATAATGCAAGTTACTAATAAGAGAAGATAAATTTAAAATTAGTGTGTGTGAATTAATCAAACAACGTTGTTTTCTTACGAAAAAAAAAAAAGTCAGTAGGAAAAAAATAATGAAAGAAAAAGCTTGCAGATGCTCCAATTCTCAAAGATTCTATTATTATAACAATACACTTGAAATTTGTTGTGTTTTTTTTCCATATTTTTTTTATTACATTATAAGATCGTTATGTAATGAATAAATTAAAAAATTTATATAAAAATATTAAAGTTAAATAAAAAAAAAAAAAATGTTTTAATGCTGAAAATGAACTTCTAATGTTGTAAAATCTTCGCACATATTTTGTAATACTGAAATCATGTTAAAAGTCTAGTGTTTGGCGATTGATTAAATTGACAGCATTAATGATTTATTTATTTCTACAAAAATAATTAGAAAATATAATTAATTAAGCGATTAAACACTAATTATGATTAGTGTCCGGTGTTACATAAAAACTTTTTTTCTTTTTTTTTGCAATAACTAAGTAAAAAGTAATAATTTAATGATTTTTGAAATATTAATTATGCTAGAAAATTATACTTTTAATTTCATTTTAATAATAATAAAAAAAATTGATTATGTGAACGGATATACCAAGTAGCATGTAAGGTTGTTTCATTAATTTATTATTTATTTAAGCTTCGTACGGTTTGATTTGATTTATTTATTTTCTTTTTTTTTTTTTTTTTACAGAAAAGCTTATTTAAACTATAAAGAAAGCAAATAAAAAAATGTGTAGAGAAATTTCTAAACTAAATTCTCCATATAATCAGATTTAAATAATAATAATATTAATTTTTGATAGTAAAAAAAAAAAAAATATTTAATTAAGAAAATGATTTCATGATTATTCAAACAAAGTCATCATTTAATTTCAACCTCCTACATTCATTTCAATAACGTTTAAACTATTTTTCATTTCATTTCATTTTTATTATTATTATTATAATTATCATTAAAAGAAAGAAAAAAAAAGAAAATAATAATTTCATGGTGAATATAAATACCAATTAGCACTTCATAATAATGTTGTTGAGTTTTTTTTATATTTTTTGCTGCGACATAAAATAATCGCAACAAATTTTTACGTTTTATTTATTTATTTATTTTTTTTTAATTTTCATCTTCTTCATCTCTATCTCCTCTATTAAAGATTAAAATTAATGTTTAAACGGCAAGAAGCAACAGCAGCAACAGCAACAAAAAAAAAAAACTTTATGATTTTTAAGTGTTTATAAATAATATTTTAAACTAACTATCATAATTTTTTTATAAGAAAATAAAAGCAGCAAACGCTAATGTACATTTCAATTAAATTCTTTATAATGATGATATGTAGTTAAGTAAAGTTTTTTTTCGCTTAGTTTACAATTTTATTATCTTAAAAGCAGGTACATCAGTTACAGAAAAAAAACTTGATTCATTATATTAAAATGTTAATTTTCTACGTTTGCTTCTTCAATTATTTATTTATTTAATTTCAATTTATATTTAATGTAAAACATAGTAATTTACAAGTTAACTGCATTATAAAAATTTAATTTAATTTTTTTTTTATAAGCAAAAAAAAAATATAAATATATAAAAAAAAATTAAAGATTACGATCAATTATCATTATAATTATATATATATTTTTTTTCATTGTAATTAAAAAGTATAAATTAGAAAAAATGATTATTATTTGAATAAGGTGTAAAATTAATCATTAATCAACTATTTTAAATTATATTTTGTATATTAATACACACAGTATAGGTAATTTATAAACGTTGACGTTATGTTTACATAAAATCAAATTTTATGAAATTTATTAATATTAGAAATATCTTTGGATCATTATAGAAAAGAACAAAAAAGCTTAAATAAGCTTTACTTTCAGGTTTATTTAAAAAAAATTAGTAAAGCTTATTCATTAAAAAAATTCATTTTTATCGATAAATAGACATAGAAGCAACTGAATTGATTAAATTATTAATTGGTTTCACCTTTGACCAATCTTTTCTTTTCTATTCTTTTTTTTTTTTTGTACAGTGAATTGAGTTAAGCCTATAATGTTTATATTTTCTTTAATGAATGTGGCTTACCTCTTTCTAACACTTAATTTGTTGTTTAATTTTTTCTTTTATTTTTTTCTTTCCTATAATAAAGCAATAGAATTTTAACAAAGCAATAAATAAATTTAAAAGAAAGAAAAATGTAGTTTTAATAAACACACATGGTGTGCGGTACTCGACGTATATTATTCACAAAAAAAAAAAAAGTAATAAAGCTACTTGAGAGGCATTCATCGTTTGAAACAACGTTTGTGGTACTCAACTCCACTAATCATTATAAGTCGCAAAGCTTAGCTACAAGCTAGAAGAAGTAGAAAAAAAAAAAAAAAACTAACCAACAACCATGTAACGTTAACGTTCTTTTATAATTCATGTTAACAATAAATAGATGAGCGCACGCTTATAAATTCGTGTGACGGTAATTTTCAATGTAGAAAAAAAGTAAAAAAAAAATTAATTGCCGACATTATAAAACAGTAAAACAAAGCATCTTACAAGGAAAGAAAGAAAAAACAAAAAAAAAAATTAAGAAAAACATAATATGCGAGAAAATTATTATAAATACGCGTATTAAAATGATGTATGTTTAATTTAAACTAAATTATAAATTCATGTTTATAAAGAAACCATTTCTTATTTATCTTTTTTTATTTAAGCAACAGAAGAAATAGTTATTTATTATTCCATATATATTTTACTTAAAGTCTGCACAGCGGCGCTTTTTTATTTTTAATTTTTTTTTTTTTCGTTGTTGTTGTATGCAAAATAAAAGCTTAAGTAGATTTAGCAGTTTTTTTTTTTTTTAATTATAATATTAATATTAATAATAATAATATAAAGTCTTCTGGTATTTACTATTTATTTTTATAATAGCATAATAAAATGTGTAGCATCGCTTTTACCATAATTTTTTTTTTTTATTTATGGTTTTTGTTACATATTCGTTACTAATAATCTCCATTTAACTGTTGTTAAACGTTATTACTTTATTTATTTCAACTTTTTTGTAATTGAAATTACAAAATTAGAAATGTTTTTTTATTTTCTACGTTTTTAATTAATAATTTAATTACAAAAATATTTTAATTTTTTTTTGGTTGATTTATTATCTCCTTAAATAATGTTGAAATATTAATAGGGAAATTAATTATAAAACACAAATGAAGGTATTAACGGATTGACTGCAAATTCCTATTAAAAAAAAAAAATATTTCAACATTTTCTATGTGATTCTATAAATTGTCCAGCTATTCAAAAATGCTTAATGTGTTAAAGCAACTTTATAATTATGAAATAATAATCATTTTCTATTTTTATTTGATAAGATTCTAATTGCATCATTGTATTATTACTGCACTTTAAGCGTTTTGTACATTTTAATAATACAATAAAAATAAATAATAAAACAAGACGAAGCGCAATGATTTTTCATAGTAAATAAAGAAATTACTAAGAAGTAAAAAAAAAAAAAAAAAAACGATGTTATCATGTCGTTAAAATTTTATAGCCAATAAAATTCACGTGTCAAAGAAGTAAACGCACAATAAACAAGATTCTTTCAATGATTTTAAAGGTTTTTTTTTTCTTTTTGACAAACTAGTTATTTTATTGCTGTTCCCTGTACTGCAATTATGCATTTAATAAACTTTTTGTATTTTTTTTTTTTATATTTATTACAATTAAAATAGAAGAAAAGTATTTTTACATATCATGCACGTGTATCGTTTCTTTATTCACGTTTACTAAATCAAAACCAGATTTGATTAACACATAGATTTTCTGACTTAAATTATGTTTAGTAAAGTCGTATTGTGACATTTTCATATATATATATATATATAATTTGATTAAATATTTAATAATGATAAAAAAAATTAATTTCTTTAAAGACTCACCCATTCTATAATATATTTTTTTTCTCCACTAAAATGAGATCATTCAATATACATGACATGCAGTTAAATTGTGTTTTTGTTTCTTCTATTTTAATTTATTATTGATTGAAGTTTTAAGATGATGTATGTACATAGTATTCTGTAACAACGAAAATTAATAATGGTTATTTTAGAAAAGAAAAGCAAAATAGAAATGGTAATAAAAAGTAGATCAAAAAAATATAGAGCCTAAGCATTATAATCACGGCAAGTCGCCATCGTTTCTGTAGATGTCCAAAATTTTCAAATGAGAAATGTAAATTAATATTAACTTTACGTTGTGTGTCTATCGTGACATGTGCGGAATTTCATGTGATATTAATAACAAAAAAAAAAAATATGAAAGAAAATTGAAATTAATTTCTTTCTCCTCTATGTATATAAAGTAAAGAAGAAAAAAATGTAGTAGTGAAGGTTTTACCTTGTTTATCTCATCAAATAGTTGAAATGTTACTTAAAAACATTTTTAAATTGAAAAAAAAAAAAAAAACCAAAACCAAAACATACAATGAGTGGAAAAACGTAAAATAAATAATCTATCATCGACGCGCATAAGAGTTTCAAACTTCAAACGCGCATACCTAGCTTCTTAAAACAATTTTTATTTCTGTTTTTTTTTTTTTTTTTTGAATGAAGATGAAGATGCTCAACCTTTTATTATTTTATTTGGAAAATTAACTAATAAGTTTTATTAAATAATTAGTTAATAAAAAACTTATCGATACTTGATCACAACTACGTTCATTACTTTCCAGTTTAAATAATAAAAAAAAAAAACATTAATTACCCAATCAAATTTTAATCAGTCAATAATTAGGTATTGGCAAATTATAATTTTTTTTTTTACAAAAACAAGGTGATAATTAGTTTTGCATTTTGTAATTACTTTTAATTTTTTGTTGTAATAAGTTAACAATGCTTTTTTTTTTTTTATATTGTTGATTCTTAACTTATTTGTTTATTTGAATAAAACTTGAACAGAAAAAAAAAAAGAAAAGAAAAAAAGTTCCCAAAGCATTTTTTTTTTTTTTTGTATTATTCATTCTATAACAAAAATTTGTTTCGCATATTTCTCAAATAATTTTCTCATAAATCATATAGTGAAATAGGAAAAAAAAAAATCAACCAGGTGAATTAAAAAACCGTCATTTTAGACAAAAAAAAAAAAAAAACAACAACGCATTGTAAAGTTACCTTAAAAAAGTGTAACAAATAAATAAATATTATATATCTAATTATTGTGTGATCAATTAAATAAGATACACATCGTTAATATAATAATAATAGTTATAATAATCTTGTAATAATAGTTTGATGATGATGATGATGATCAGCAAAGTATATAGACAAATGTATTCATCTAATACAAAACAATGGAAATTTCTTACATGTGATTTTTACAAGGTAAAAGACGTTTCTTTCTAATTTAATATTTTATCTCTACGGCATTCTTTTCTAATAAAATCAATATATAAAACAAAAAAAAAAAATTCATAAATCTTTCATATAAATCATAATAAGCTAAAGGATCCCGTAACAACACACAAATCAAATGTAATTTTCTACTAGAAAAAAAAAAAAAAAAAAAAAATCGTAAAATTTTCTTTATTAATATATATATTAGCACAGTTGATGGTAACGTAAATGATGTCAGATTATCATCAAAATATAGATTATACAGTTAGATGTTGATTTTTTTCATGAAAATTAAAGTGAATTGATTTAGTTTTTAATTTTTGGTGTACTAAGGTAACTTAACGTAATATAATATGTAAAAAAAAAAAAAAAGAAAAAAAAAATCATTAAGATTAATAAAGAAACTTCTAAGTTGAAGACTTATTTTTTTTTTCTTTCTTTTATATCTCATCTATTGTATTCTCTTTTACGATCAACGATCTAATTTTTTTTTTTTTTTTTTTTTGTATTTCATTTCATTTAACACAAAACAAAAAATTACTATCCGCATTAATGATTTGCGTCGCCTTTTAAAAATTATAAATAATTTTTTTTTTATTTTACATACAATGCTGATGACCAAGTTCATCTCATCTTTTTTCTTTTTTTTTTTTTTACATACATACCATATATTATTATTACTATTATTATTATACATTTACATATCTAATCCAAATCACATCAACACATTTTTCCGCGGTCAATCAGAAGTTTTATATATAGTAAATAGAATAATAAGATAAAATGATGGTACTTGAACTCATTAAGTCACTATGCTAAGCTTAAGTTACACTTTGCTTGATTTTTTGGGCTTTATTTTTTAGTTTTTTCTCATTTTGATATTTCGCTTTGTTTAAGTCATGGTAACTGACTCATCAATATTTTTTTGTTAGATTAAATTACTTAATACGGATTTCACGTCATTTCATGATCTATTTTTGCTGTTACTTTTGTATACATGAAAAACGCAATTTAATGTCAATTATGTATATTCTAGCATGTGTTTAAATAAAGAATTTATTTTTTTTTATTCTGTACCTCCCATAATTGATATGAATAAATAAATAAAATTGTTTATATATGCCACCCGCGTTTACCGCCGATAACCAGAAGTCTTCTCATTTCTATTCATTGCAAAGAAGACTTTTTTTTTTCTTGTTGTTAGTTTCATTAAGTAAAGCTTAGTGAAGATATTTCATTATTTATTCATCGTTGCCTCTTCTTTTATAGTTATTCATTTAAATTTTTATTTTTATCGTGAATAAATTATGTTACACAATTATATCGTGACCATCAAATGATTGATTACTTTTAATAGTTCTGCTATTATTATTATTATTATTATTATGGTTTTAAAATATTTTTGTTCATTTAAACCGATTTCAAATAGGAATACAAAAGACAATTTGCAAATTTATTTTGTTTGTTTGTTAATATTTAATAAATAATTTTACCAATGGTAGACAGTGTGACAAATTCTAATACGCTCCTTAATATTGTTGATGATACTGATGTCATAGGATCATCGTGATTCATTACTTATTATTATTCTAATTAAATATATAAATATTTAATTAATATTCAATACGTAATTGCAACATTCAATTGATGGATTTAAACCATTGCTGTAACCTAAATAAAAAAAATAGAAAATTTCTAAATCATTATATATTTTATATAAATATATATGTGTGTAGTATATAAGCTTATTATTTAGGATTATTTGTACTTTTTTTTATTTTATGGTTATTAACTTTTAATTACAACCAAATAAAATTATAAAAAAAAAAAAAAAAAAAATTTAATGCTTTAATGGTGTAATTTTGTGTAATAAAAAATTAAGTTTAATTCAATATTGGTTAAGCATAAATCTTTTCGGTCTTATTTTTCATTTTTTTAAGCATTTAATGCACTTCTTTAAAACAATTTTAAACACATTCTGATCAACCGTAAATTATTGTTTTATAAATCTGTCTTCTCGTTAAATCTTTCACGTTTACATTTCATGTTTAACGGATAGTAAAGCGACTACAACTAGAAAATCTAAACATTCCACTCTTTCCCAGTACCACAACTCATCATAACCAAGTCTAATTTAAGTCTTGACAGCAATATTTCAAATAGCTTAAGTTTTCTTCTTTTTTTTTAAAAAAAAAAAAAAAGCTTAACATTCGCCAATAAAATAAAATTTTTAAAATGCTTAATTAACATAAAAATTATCACTAAAACTTGACTACCTTAAAGATCACCATTGTCTTAATCTTCATAGAAATCCAGTTGTTGTAATAATAATAATAATAATAATAATAATAATAATAAATATTAATTATAATGATTCATAAAACCTAATTCGGTAATAATTACAACTTTAATTGTCTTTTACCAAAGATAGATGAGGCGACAAAAAGAAGTAAAAAAAAAAAGAAAAAAGCAAAAATAATTAGAGAAAACAATTTTTTTTTTTTTTTTTTTTGTTATTCCTTCTTTTAATAATTATTAAATATTAATTAATTATATTTCTTTAATACGAAAAGAAATCTTGTTATGTCACATTATGTATTAAAAAAAAAAAAAAAATCACTTTTTATTATTAATTAAATTAAATTTTGCAATAATAAATCAATTAAGCTTTTATATAGATCGATACTACATTTATATTTATTTATAAAAAATTTCTTTCTCATGTTATTAGTACGAGTTTTAATCTTATTTAAGTAAGCATACCTGGCAGGCGGTAATTCTCATTATTTATTACCACCATCGCTTAATATATTATTTGATCTTTATAACGAAAATTTATTACAAAGTTAGTCAACGAAACAACGAAATAAGAAAAAAAATAAAAATTTTATTATAAATATAGCCGATAATGTTGATTATGTAATTTAATTCAACTTTACTTAACTACTGTAGAGCGGTTTGACTCTTTTTTTTTTTTTTTTTTTCTTAATTATAATTATAGCATACATTTAATTTGTCATCTCCTATAATATTATTTACTTAGTTGTTTTCTATCATTTTTTATTATTATTAAGTGTAATAAGTGACATGATTTCTCTTGTTCTTATTAAAATTGTTTTTGCTGATTTTATATTTAATTATTTGTTTAAATCAATAAACGAAAACATTATTTTAACAATCTCATATAAATAAATAACCGAAACATTAATTAATTGTTATAAAAAAACATCTATTTAATAAAATGTAAACATTAAACAACAAAAGCTTCAAGCTATATAAAAACAACATAAAATAGCAAAAAAAAAAAAAAATTAAAGAAAAGAAAAACATCATCATCGACGGTGACGAGTGACTTAAATACAAAAAAAAAAAAAAACACCCACGTGCCATCATCATTAGTAATTCCTAACAAAAAGGAATTAAAAAATTTAATATAAAAAAGTGAAGCAAAAAGTATTTATAATTCAAGATGAAATTAATGTGTATTGTCGGTTTTTTGTCGGCATCACTATTATTTGTTTTGTTTAACATGAATTGCGTTGAGATGAGGTTCTTTTTTTATTTTTTTTTCGCTTTATTATTTCTTTATCTTCAACATTAAATTTCATGATTTCTTCGTCAGTACAAGTTGATTTAATAAAATAAAGAAAAGGAAAAAAAAAATCATCAACCAAATAATAATAATAATAATAATAAAACTACTTCAATTTAATTGAATAAATTCAAACAGAAACATGGTTCGTTCATTCGTTCGTTATTTTATTTTATTTATTTATTTTTTTTTTTTTTATTTCATTTAATTTAATTTATTTTTAGATTATTTCGCGTTAAATAAAAAAAATAGTTTCCTCTATTCTGTTGCTATTATTATTATTATTATTATTATTATTATTATTATTATTATTGTATGGAATGTTTATAATTTTCAATAGATGTTTGCCTGGTTGAACTGAATTGCTTTAAAACTTTACTATTATTAATAATTATAAGGAGAGCGAGATAAAAATAAAAAAACGACAGAAACGAAAAGAATGTAATCAAAAAGAAAGGTGTAAGTGATGTTGATCATGGCGCGTGAGCTGCAGTATATTCACGTAGGCGATTTAATTATGTTTCTAGGTTTATTTTTTATTTTTGTCTTTCTATATAAAATATTATTTTCCTCAAAAACATTACAAGACCACAATACGTTTTTTTTTTTTCTTTCAATTTTATTTCTGTAAACACAATGCAATTCCGTATTTATTTTTACAAAAAGAAAAAAAGTCATCTCAATTGTAATATTGTTAACATATATACTGGTCTTTATATTACTACATTGCATATAAATCTTATTTTTAATCACTTCATTGCATTTTTTATATATATACCATAACTAGTCATTGTCAAAGAAATGTTTTTTTATATTTTATTTCTACTTGAAATCGTTAGGTTATGTGGACTACCTGGATAGTTTTTTAGTTTTTTTTTCCACTTATTTATAGACTTAAAGTCATAATAAATCAGAAAAGTACACGCGTTTATGTACAATTGAGTAAATATTATATATGAAAATTTCTATATATTTAACTAGTTGACAGTTTTTTCTGGCATCAGGAGCAATTTCCTTACCCACAAATCATGATACTTACTTGTTATTTCTGTATTTTTATATAGTTAATTTAATATTCACGCGCACCTTTTAATAATTTTAATAAAGCACGATATGTATTGTATAGAAATAAATGATTACGACGACAACTGGGCTGTGATATGTCGTCTCTATGTCACATACCTTACATTTCATTTATTCTATTTATTCTCTACAGAAAAAAAAATAACTTAACCCGCCTACATAAAACTCATAATTTAATAGTACAACAACCATCTTTAAGCATAAATCCCCTTATTTATTTTAGCCAATGTTATAAGAATTATAATACTTGTTTATCCTAGACAAGTGATATTATTACATTGCGTACTTTTATCATTGAATGTGGTAATTTTATTTATTATTGAATAAAATAACATCTCAAAGGCGTTAATTTAGACTTCAATAAATTATTAATAAAAAATAATAATAATAACAAGAAATATGTGTTAGTAAAAATTTTTTTTTTTTTTTTTATCTTCAATTACATATTTGCTTGATCGCCTTGATTAGAGTTTTTAAAGAAAATCTATTTTAATTAACAAATATATATATTTATATATTATGCGACAAACTTGCCGTTTTTTTTTTGTTAATTAATTTTAATAATTAAATTATTTTTGTATACTAATTACGTTAATGTAATCATTGAATCTAATTAGATTAATATTTACAAGGGCACAAATTATGTGTAACGATTAAACAAATAATTTTTCTATTTAAATTAAAACAAAAACCAAAAAAAAAAAATAATTAATTACGAAGCGTATAAATTTTCGTTAAATTAATTAGATCTTCAACAATCATTATAATTTTGATTGATGATTTAAATACAAAAAAAAATTATTAAAACGATTGATTTATGTTTTTTACCGCGAATTAAATGAAAAAATTACGCAGTCGATTAGATTTTTTTTTTTTCATTTAAAATAAGCGAACAAAAAATTCACTTCTCACCTTCATTTCATTTCATAATTACATATGATTATACAGTAAAATGTATGTAGTAATTTAAATTACATTTAAATAATAATATAAACAATAAAAAAAATAGAAGAAAAAAAAAAAGGCATAAATATTCTATAATCGATATTGATTTTTATTAGTTTTTCTTTTTAAATTTATTTTGATTGGGAGCGCGAACTCTAAGCTTTTATTTAAAAAAATGAAAAAAAAAAATGTTGCAATAACCTACATATAAATATAAATTAAATGGTAATGTTTTAATTAAAAAAAAAAATGTTTGTAGATGAAGAAAATAATCACCAACAAGCAGCAAGAATCACCGATGATTTTTTTTTCTTTCTTGTATTTTGTATTTCATCATAATTTTTATTTTTTTATTAGCTTTTTACTTGAAGATTATTTCCAAGATATAATAAACAATTGTGATAGAGTTATGTTTAAATGTTATGTTGTTTTCTGATTGTTGTTATTGTTATTATTTTTATTATTATTATTATTATTGTTATTAACTTAACTAGTCTTAGCTCAACAACAGCAACAGCAACAATAACAGCAGAAAAAAAAAGTTTCTGTACTTCTTCGCCTTGTTCGTTATAATTATTTAACAATTTTTTTTACTGTGGCCAACACAATATCCATAGACATAGAGATCATATTTTTTATTTATTTATTTTTTTTATTATTATTGCAAATTAAAATTATTATAATAATTATAATTATAATAATAATAATAATAAACTCTTTCTACCTTGTTCTATTTTCTTTATTAAAATAAATAAAAACCTAGCGCGTGCTATCTTAAAATTGAAGATAAATAAAATAAAAAACTATTCTTAATTAAAATCTTCTTGATAGCAAAAGGTTAAATCGGTGAATAAAATCATTTCAATCGTTTATTAATGAAATTTCTACAATCCGATTAAACATACATCGTTATCTCATCTTTAAGAGAAAAAAAAATAAAAACAAGCTGCTAGAAGATTAGTGATGAAAGTTATAAATTGTACAAGAATTTCACCTGTTTAATATTAATTATAAAAAAAAAAAAAAAACTCAACAATAATTCATATTGAAAGGTACGAAAAGGTGAAATGGTTTAATTTAAAGTAAAATCAAAACAATAATACGATTTGATTTCATCGCCATCATCATCATCAACATAATTTTATTAATTTATATTATATTATTTATTGCTAATTTTGTTACATATATAAATAAATTAATATAAAAGGAAATGAAAATTCGACACAGATCATCAGATCAATCATTTAATATACAAAAAATAAAAATAGAATAACGTGCAAAGATCAATGTTTCTTTTATACGCAATTGAAAGAACAGCAATAACTAAAATAATCATAATAATAATAATAATAAAGAAATGAATAATAAAAAAAAAAAAAAAATTACATTTTTCACTAATCTTTACCCATAGCTTAAAGTAATATTAAATTACGTTATGAATGAAAAATTATTTTCAATTGTAACATTACAATAAACAAATACTTTTACAACATAAAATGGTTTTTATACAGAAGAAAAATACTTGGAGAATTTTATTTTTATTTTTATTATTATTATTATTATTATTATTAAAAAAAGAAATATTAAATTAAGCAAAGAATTACTAATAAAAATGTGTTAATGAAGATATTAATGAATGTAATAAACTTTTTAACTATTATACTAATAAAAAAAAAAAAAAAAAAACGAAACGAAACAGCACACCAACAAGTACTTGTTACCTTTCTTGCGTATAAAGTATAGATCAAGAGGAACAACATAATCTATTTTAACTAATATACCTAATAAAGCTATAAAAATATATAGAGAGAAATTTCTTATATATTCAAAGACCAGTATAATAAATTTTATTTACTTATTATTATTAAATACATTTCTATGTTTATGCGTATTGAAACAAAAAAAAAATTATTTTTCGAATTTCTAATTTTTTTTCTTTTTCTTTTCTCCTCTCGGCTGGAATATCATTGGAATATTTTATTTTTAATTAAAAATAAAATCATCATGGAATCGTGAATATTATTTTTTAATTAATATATATTTTACGATCATCCAATTTTAATAAAATAGTCAGCTAATTATATTGGATTTTGTATTAAATTGGCTTTTTTGTTAAAATTAATACCACGATTTGAACTAAATTTCAATTCTTTTTTCCTTTTTAATTGTTTTACTTCTGAATAAATTAATTAATATCTTTTTTTTTTCTTTTTTATATATAATTATTAATCAATAATTAATAATCTAGTTCGTAAATATAAATGAATCGATAAATAATCGTCGTATATTACCTTCAATTTATAACGTGTTTACCTTTGCCTTTTTTTTTTTTTTTTAATTATATTGTTTAAGTGGAAACATTTTTCTATTTCATATTTAATAACCATCGATATTAATATAAAATGTTTATTGTTAATTAAATAACACATATATTGAATATTAAATAATTATAGAAAGAATTATTGAATAAATTATAATTGATTAACTTGTTGTAACTGATCTTGTAACTTTTTTACTTTTTTTATTTTTATTATAAATAATTTTCTGATTTTTTTTTTTTTTACATTTTTCCAGATAATGCAAACAAATGTAAATGTTTTTAAAATATTTTAATTGTGTACCAACAACACCGTCACCATCCATCAAAACATCTGTGAATACAGAAAATTTATTAGCTATCATGCGGGAAAAGGATCATTCACCAAGAAAAATGCTACCCAGTCCAAAGCAGGGTGCTGTTTATCCACTATTAGGTGCTAATTTATCAATATCATCACAAGTACCATTTGATTTATCACCATCAAATCGTTCAAATACAGCATCATCACATAATCATAATCATAGCCACAATCATATGCAAACAATTAATTTACAACATGATCAGCCATTAGATTTAAGAGTTGATCATAAAAAAATTACGTTACACCGAAATTTACGAATAGAAGATGAAAATAAAAATGTTATTATACATATGGATAGATCACAAAGTCCTGTCAATAATAATAATAATAATAATAATATCAATATAAATAATAATAATTTAAATCATAATAATAATAATAATAATAATAATAATATTCATAATAATAACAATAATATAAATATAAATAATAATAATAATAATAATTTGGATGAACATAAAAAATCATCTGGTTATAGTATTAAGGAAGACTTGAGACTGGCAAGCTTACCATGTCATAATGCAACATCATTATTTCCATCATCATCGATACATCCATTAATGCTTGAAGCAATGGCAAAAGCAGCTAGATTACCTCTATCATATAGAACACAATTTGTTCCTCCGCGTCCGCCAGCGTCATTTGATCTCCTCAGACAGAAACAAGATTTGTTACCGAATTTACCGCAATTAATGCCACCTAAAATTAATACAAATAATAATAATAATAATAATAATGATACAAAAAATAATAATAATTTAAATAATGTAACGCACAGTGGTAAGAATAAAGATCGGTATGCATGTAAATTTTGTGGTAAAGTATTTCCTAGATCAGCAAATTTGACAAGACATTTACGAACGCACACCGGTGAACAACCGTATAAATGTAAATACTGTGAAAGATCATTTAGTATTTCAAGTAATTTACAACGGCATGTCCGTAATATACATAATAAGGAGCGTCCGTTTAAATGTGCATTATGTGAACGATGCTTTGGACAACAAACAAATCTTGATCGTCATTTAAAAAAGCATGAAGCCGATGCCGCATCAATGGGTCTTGGTTTGGATGATCGTTTAAGGAATGCCCGTCGTACAACAAGAGGTGTACCCGAAGAATCATATTTCGAAGAAATACGTTCGTTTATGGGTAAAGTAACACAGTTACCGATACCGCATGCGACCAGACAAACATCTGATATGACATCGTCCAGAAGTTCATCGTCTAGTGAACCAATATCTCCTAAAAGCTTACTTATGGCACAAGACGATAACATGATTGATAGTAATAATAATAATAATAACAACAATAATAACAATAATAATAATAACGATGACCATGTGCAAGTTACCTGACCATCCTACATTTTCTACAAAATTAATTATTCCACACGTTTCAACAATTCATCTAATTTTTTTAAACACTTAAACCCTTCAATAACTATTAGTTTTTGTATTATTTAACTTTAATGTATAGAAAAATAATTAAATTAAATTAAATTAAATTAATTAAAAAAAGAAAAAAAATTATTGCTCTTCCTACCGGTTTTTTACTATGATAATAAACCAACGTACAATAAATATATTCCTATTAAGATTCGTAAGAACTTAAAAACATATATCTATATATAAATATAAATATAATGTAATTAAACTTTTTTTTTTATTTAATTAATAAATTAGGTTAATTAATTGTGAAAATAAAAGCGAAGAAATAAAAATTAAAAATAATCGTAGAAGAAAATGATGAAAAAAAAAAAATGTAAATAGCTTTGTAAGGAGCTTTTTTTGTTTTTTTTTTTAGTTATACATATATACATAAAATATTAGAGAATCATAAAATGATTAGTAAAGCAAAAAAAAAAAATAATTATAATTTAAAATTTATATATTTATAGGCAATTTTATATTTAATTAATTAATAGTCAAATAAATAAATAAATTAATAAAAAAAAAAAAAAAATTATTTAAGAAACCATTTAGATGTGTCAAATGTTATATTTTCTAATAAGTTGTGTGCTTAAAGCTCACTAAAATACTCACACAAAAATTCTTTAAATTCTTAAACATCGTAAATAATTTGATTATTTTTTTTTTTTTTTTTGTTGTAATATAATTTAAGACAATTTGTTGTAATTTTTAGTTGTAATTTCCTTTTCACCTAAAAATAATGTCCTAAAAGCAATTTTTCGTATTTTTCTTTATGTTTTAACTGTAGCTTCTGCCGTATATCCTTTTTATTTCCTTTTAATATTAATAATTACGCAATAATTATATAAATATTACTATAATTATAATTATAATTAAATTAGTAAAATATATAGGCAAATTATTACTACCAAATTGTGTTTAATCAAGAAAAGAAAATTAAAAAAAATATATTTAATTAATTAATTAATGTTTTGCCTTTTCCACTCTCTCTCTCTCTCTCTTTTACTATTTCTCTCTAGAATACCAAAATTAATGTGGACATAAAATGAAAAAAAAAAATAATTAATAAAATTTGTATAAAAAAAAAAATTAAAAAAAACTTGTTTTTAAAAACTTAATTAATTAAATAATAATTTTTTATAATTATAATAATAATAATAATAATAATAATAATAATATTAATAATAGTAAATCGTGTATAAGAAAATTTATTAAATTATTAAAAATTAAATGAAACATTGAAATATCTCTAATAAATATATATGTATATATATATAAATATATAGATAATGAAAAATTTAATTAAATTATGAAAAATTGAAAAATGTTACCATTTTAGCATGAAAAAGAAAAATTAAAAAAAATAAAAAATTTATTATATGTTTTCTAGTAAATGTACCTTAAAAAATAATAAAATGAAATAATAAGAATTAATTAAAAAAAAAAGAAATGAAAATTGTTTTTATTTATTTTTAATGGGAAAACATCAATCAGTTTATTACAAAAAAAAAAAAAAAGAATAAAAATTGTTTATAAATGCCATAAAAAAATTAATCACAGAAATTCATGCTTTTTTTTTATAGCATCCTAATCATTTCCAATTATACGGATGTAAAATCCATTTTTGTAATGAATTTTTACTCAGACATGGATTAACAACGACATTAAATTTTTTTCGAAAATTTAATCGACTCTTCTCTGAACTGGTCACCTGTTTTATTTCATTTGATACTTCTAAACAATATTCCGATGATTGATGACGTATTTGTAATGTCTACAAAAAAATAATTATTAAACAAAAAAAACACACAGAGAAATAGATTAATTAATTAATTATTTTACATTAATATCATAAAACCATTGTTGACGTTTATTACTCATGCATGAGATAATTCTTAATGGTATATCGTTTTCATCGAGTATCATTTCTGGTGAATCAAAGCAAACACCCTCATCGGTCATTATCTAAAACAACCGTATATCTAAGTACAAAGTATTTTGATGTAAAAATAAATTAATTTACCTGTCCTGAATCTGTTATAATAAACATATCGTCCAATGTTGAGGAGTTACCACATTTACTCAAGTAACCCTGACCGAATGGTTGATTTAAAATTCCATTTGTTGGTGGCTTTTGTATGCATAATTTAGATTTATCATTAAACCAATTGTCATCATTGAATTCATCCGCACTTTGCTGAATATGCTTTATTATTTCTTTCCACAAATCACTAATACTTCTGTCTTTTGATTTTAACTTTTTTTGCAGATATTTCAGCATTTTTATATATTCATGGTAGTACATGGTATTCGTATCTACTGCGACAATTTTCCCAAAGAAACGATCTGTTGCCGGAAAAAAATGATTTGGCCAGATATTCCGTAAATACCAATCAAAGTTTTCACATTTTAGATTTTCCCGTAAGGCAAGGCGTTCATTAACATCCTATAACGATAAATCCTTATCAAAATCTTGATTTTAAAAAAATTCAAAAATTAATCTTACTACTTGGTTTCTTAATTTCGCTGTTTGTGGATTAAACTTAAAATAAAAATCTGCCAAATCGTCCATCCAAACAAGAGCAACACGGACTAAGTTTTCATTTAAAATTTCATTAACACCACCTGGAAATGTATACGGTGAACTCTTCCTAAATAAATGTCCAACATGAGAACATGGGACGATTTCGATTTGTCCACCGCATTGCCATATTCTAAACGACATTTCTAAATTGTCGCCACCCCAAATTTTTAAATCCATATCGTAGGAGCCAACCTCAAAAAAGTAATCTTTATTAATTGAGAACAACCCGCCAGCCATTGTCGGCGTTGGAAACGGATTGGTTATATTATATTTTCGCTTATCAATATCCCAAGAATTCATCGTATACCATCTATAATATATTTTATTAATCCTTAAAAACACAAAAATTATTTAATTTATTTACCTGAAATGTAATTTCCAATTGAAACCACCGGAATGTAATTCAAAACTTTTGACATAACCAAAATTATCATCGGATATAATATCAATAACTGGACAAACTACATTTCGGCGATCTTCAGAGATACGTACTAATAACGGTTCAAGCCAACCAGGCGTACACTCACAATGAGCATCAAGGAACGTAAGTACCTAAAAAAAAAAAAAAAACTCAAATTTTATTACAAATTCAAAAATACAGAAAAAAAAGTGAAAGTTTACATCGCCGGTAGCATAATCTGCTCCTAATAGTCTTGCTGCAACTAAACCACTTCTTTTCCGTAGTCTAAGTACTTTTGTTGTTACTGGTAACGTTTGGACGTACTCGTCTAATGAATTTCCTAAAAATACTACACCAAAAAGTTTAAAAAAATCGTGATTAGTACACCAAGGCTCACCTCTTTCACTAGCATCGTCTACCAATAATATTTCTTTAAGTAAATGCCTTGGTGAGTTACGAATAACACTCCACACAGTACGCATAAGTACTGACCATGCCTCATTATGGAAAACAATTATTAGCGTAGTTGTTGGTAAGTCACTCGGATAAATATCTAAATGACAACTGGATTTCCAAAGAAAAGTTAATAAATCAAATGGAAATAATAATGAACAGAATAAACAAACCTTTTCCGTCTAACATCTGGTAATGTACGATTCAGTGATATTCGATCACTAGCTAACAAATTAAAACGATTTATTTGAAATTGTTGCTGCATTCGTAATATATCTTTAGCTGGTATCACGACCGGTTTACCATTTTCACCTTCACCATCAATCGGTGCATAATTATTTGTATTGTATAAATCTATAAAAGTAACAAAAAAACAAAAATGTTTTTTTTTTATTTAAAATATTCATCTCAACACAACATGTTTGCATTTATGTTAAATTTATTTACCTTAGCCAAGTTTCTACACAAAAAGATATTAAATTTTTTTTTTGTTTGTTTGTTAATGAATCAATAGATACAATCGAAACTTTCCCAAAGAGAAAATATTTATAGATTAGCCAAATACCAAATAAAAATGTTTTGTTTATTAATATAAATAATTAATAATAATTAATAATAAAAAATACCTTTTGATATATTTTCAAATAAATTTCCAGTGCCAATATAATGGCCAACAATTACATTTAATCCATTACCACCCTCACTTAATTGTTTTAATTTTACATTTTTCCTATAATATAATAAAAAAAAAAAAATAATTTAATTTTTATTTATTTATTTATAAATCACAAGTGAAATTATTATTTATTTAATTCACCTTAATCTGGCCCTTTGTCCTCTTAATTCATATTCATTTATTATTGATTTTGTACCAAAATATGCCGTCAAACCAAAACAAATAATTATTCCATAAAGTATCCATATTTTACGGAATCTTATAAATGATATTCTCATTTCAATTCTTTAAACACACATTTTTTTATTATAAAAAAAACATTAATTATTAATTAATTAAACAAAAATAATGTAAAAAAAAACTATCTAAATACTTAAGAAAACAAAAAAGCACAACCAAGCTGAACGACAAGGTCTTTAATTTTGACATAACTAAATGAGAATTTGACATTTCGCATATGGTACTCTCTCTCTCCAACTCTGCTTGTATTTATAAATTCTCTGCAAAGTTATTTTTCTATTCATCTACTCAAAACAGGGCTCTATAAAATACATAATAATAACGATAAGTTTTAATATTTTTCCATGCTTAAAATAAACGCGAATTAAGTAAACAACCTTCAAAAATAAAAATAAAAATTCTAAAAATTGCATTAAAAAAGTGTCTGCAGAATATTTTACTTACCAACACAATAATAATTTTATTATTGCTGAACAACTGAGAGCTTTTCTCAATACAACAAATTTGTTATTATTTTGTTATCTCCGCTTCTGTTTTGGACTCTCTTTAAAAACGAAAATCGGTTTTGCATACATTCAGTGTTGTGTTTGTGACGTGTATTGAGCTTAGCTCTGCGTTTACATAAACAGAAGAAGAAAGATTAATTTTTTTTTTTTTGGAAAAACGCCAATACTCGACGCGATATTATTTTTCACAATTTTTATTTTTATTTATTTATTTTTCTTCGTTTTGTTGTTGTTTAATAATTATGAAATAATAATTTTAATTTATATTAAAAAAAGAAAAAAGAAAGAAAAAAAACAAATTTTTATTTACGTAATTCATAGAAATAAATTCTTTGTGTAGTGGATTTTCTTTTGCCCAGTAAAAAAGCACAAGTGAATGGTTTATTTTTTTTTTTTGTTTTGTTTTTTACACTAAAAGCTTTTTTTAGTCATAATCCTAATTACAACTCTACGTCACCGTATGGTAAATAAAAAATTTCCTATTTTCTTCTTTTTTTTTTATTATTATAAAGTTTTTTTCGCGCTTTTTATTATGCCTGCAAGTCTCGTATTTTGTTGTTATCGAAAAAATTATTTGAATAATTCATTTTCTTATCAGAATCAATTGGAAATTACAATTTGTTATAATCAACCAAAAATATTATAATCTTTATTGTTGCAATCGAGTGTTTGTGTTTGTTTGTGTGTGCATGTGACGTGTTTAACGATGTTTACAAACTAACGGAACAGTCATTAACGATAAAGGGAAACAACCTTCAACGCAACAATAGATTCGCGAAATAACAGGAGACAGGAGATTAATAAAAAAAAGAAAAAAAAACATAAATTGTAGGAGGGAAATTATACGTTATCAAACCTCATGCTTTGTTGATTATTATTACAACAGTTTGACACTTTTTTTCTTTCACATTAACCATTTTCGCTGTTTTTATCATATATATATATATTTTTTTTTCTTTATTTTATTTATTTTGTTGCTCATTCTGTTTTCGGTAGATTAAAGGTTTTTGGCATCAAGAATTAATGACTGTGGTGGTGCTTGCTGTTGGCTTTAATATATAAAAAGCGAAAAAATAATTGAAGCGCAAAGGCAAAAAAAAAAAAAAACATAAAGCGACATCAGCAGCAGAAACAGACCGTTTTCAATTCGTTCTCACTTTAAACATTTGTACAAGCGAATAATAATCAGCCAAACGACAAGGAGTCATCTAACTGTAAGCAAAACCAAACAAAACATAATTCATTTTCGTTTTGCTTTTCCTTTTTTTTTTTTTTTTGTTTGTTTGGCAGCTTGGTTGAACTTTCTAAAGCTTCTTTTTCTGTTCTATCCTCTGTGGCGATCTCATTTTATTTTTTTTTTTTTTTTTTTACTAGGAAAAGGAATAAACTTTTCTCTGCCAATATATTTTCAAAACCAACACAACATCGCATAAACGTTTTGCATTTGTATGTGTAGCATGTGGAAAATTTTTGTTATAAAACTAAAAAACGAAAAAGAAAAAAAAAAGAGAAATTTGATGCACACAAACGAAGCAAGAAAATATATATTTATAAAGCACGAGTTTTCCTCATATATATATAAATAACAAAAAAAAAAAAAAAAAAAAAAACAGAGTAACGCGAGAACGTAGACAGGCGAAACGGGCGAAAATTATATACCTTGCAAAAGTGATAATTTTTGAAGTTCCTAACTCAGTCAGTTGTTTGTTACAAACGTGTAAATAGTGCAGTAAAATAAATAAAATTTTTTTTTTTTTTTTTAAATTCAATAGAAAAATCGTCTGCAAAAGTTTATTTATTTTATTTTATTTTATTTTTTTTTTAATTATTATTATTTCTTTGCTTTTAAATTAAAAAATTTTTTTTTTTTTTATACGTCATTATGTAATTTAATTTAAAAAGAAAAATAATAATAATTTTTTTTAATTAAAGTGACAGAATTTTATTTTATTTTTTAATTTTTTTTGTTTTCTGGTTGCAAAAATAAACTGTTTAATCGGTAAAATTATTTAATTAATTAATTTTACGTTAATAATAATTGAGAGAAATAAAATGTCGTGGAGATATACGGTATGTAGATTTGTCTGTGTTTTTTAAATCATTGTAAAATTTCATATAATTAGTTAGGAAAATTAATTAATTTATAGTGGATTTATTGATAGGATGAATTATTTTTAGTATTAACGATTTTTTGTTATTGTTATTAGAAAATTAAATGTTTTGATTTTAATGAGTTTTATCGATTTAATAATATCAATGGGGGGTTTTTTTTTTTTTTTTTTTTATTTCTGTTTTGCTTTGCTTTATTTATTTTAATGTTTATCATGACAATACAGAAACGTAAGGGATATAGAAGAAAGAAAAACGTTTACTGTGTTGTACATTGTACGAACGAAAATCCACACTACCAGTCTGACTAGATAATCTTTACACTTTGTGGATTTTATACACTGGTTCTGGTATCTGTCTGAAACTACTGAATCAATGATAGTTTATCCTTGAGCCATGAATCACTTGTTTGCGCAATTTTATATTTATAACAAACAGAAAAATGTAATCAAACATTGCAATGCAAATTTTTTGCACTCTCTATAAACAAACAAATGTGTGTGTGTGATACAGAAATGGTGGGACGAATAGTATTTTATTTAATTTGTCTTGATTGTGATGCATTTTTTTTTTTTTGGTTTTGTTTTGTTTTTAAGTCTAATTATAAGTGACTTACTTAACTTTTATTATGTTTATGCATTTTTGGTTTTTTTCATCGTTAATCACGACTATTCTCTCTCACACCTAAAATTAATGTTTTTTCAACAAAACTTTTTTGATGACCTTATACAAACAATTTTTATTCTGCTGAAAAATTTTTTATAAACAAATTACAAAATTTATGAAAAACTAAAACAAAAACAAAAAAAAAACATTCTGCTTGTTTCGTTACTAATTTCGTTTATTTTTAACTTTAAAACTCAGAAAATAATAATATTTCTTTTTTTTAATAGTCAAATGCTTCTAGGGTATTTTTTTTTTGTTATTATTGAAATAATTTCAATACGAAATTATCGATTTTGATTAAGAAAAAATTATAACAATAGCAGCTGTGATTACTCATTATTTTAGTTAGCATTTTTTTGATTGTATTTTGGTTTCTTCATTATTTTCTACAAGGTGGTAGTTTGTTGGTTTTTTTTTTTTTTTTTTGGCTCTATAAGTTAATATAACATCGATAAAAAAAGCTCAGACTATTTTAATGGTTTTGTTTTCGTTATTTAATTTTTTTTTTCTGATTAATCAATAGCAAGATTGTAGAAAAAAGGAAAAACTTTTTACCCAAAAAAAAAAAAATAAATAATGTTGATGGAAATAATCAATTTAAATATATTTCTACACAAGAAAACTATATAAAAATTGTTAAAATTCTCAGTGACAATTTAATTACCTGCTTAATTATTAATAAAGAAAAAATTCTTTGGCTGTAATTTGACAATTATTTCAGTTATTTACCGTAAATTGTGAAGGTCAATGCTGTAATTAAATTTTAATTTATAAATAAATCATTTTGAATGTTGTCGATTTATTTATTTATCCAAGATAGCCAACAACAAATCAATGAAGATTGTGTGCATTAACTTGAATTTTATTTTTTTTTTCTGTTGACAAATTTATGTAGCAATCTGTGTTTCAAAAGTGTGAATTAAAACAAAAACGATGAAACGTTTCTTTAATTAGAACAAATATATATACATATATTTATAAATAATCAAGAAAATAGTAGAGAAATTTATTTTTAGCAAAATTTTTAATCATCATTAAACAGTGTGAATACAAGTCATCTAATTATTCGTCCACCTTTGTACATTTTACAAACATTCCTATATCTGTATCGCATCATTTTTATTAATTTTCTTCTTTTTTTTTTTACTTGTTACACTTTCTGTAGTTAAAAATAGAATTTTTTGTGTGTTTTTATTACAAATTTTGTTTTTTTTTTTTTTTTTTTTTTTTTGTTACTTAGTTATACCAACAACTTGTTAAGTATAGTAAAATTGTTTATAATCCCTGATGAATTATAAGTAGTTATTTTTTTTCTTGTTTATTATTACCAATAAAAGTTAAACGTTAATTTATGTTACAATAAAACAATGAAGATTCAATTATTATTTAAAATCAATTGTATTTAACTCAATGTCAATTAATTATTTTAATTATATAAATTATAAACAAACCTACAAAAAAAAAAAAATAATAATAAAATGAATTAAATCTGTTCTATGTGGGTGCTGATGATACAATTAATATATATTTTTTTTTCCAGTAATACGATCTAAATATATTTAATTAAAAAAAAAAAAAACAATTTATTCCACCCACCTACACAGATTAGATGCAGCACTGACCACGCTACGTTAAAATATTTTTCTCTCCACATGTTACGACAATATGTTTCACCAATATTTTATCATTTAAACCTTAAACACATTCAGTTCTTGTTTATTATTTATTTGTGTATTTAACGTTTAAGATCCTTTTTTTTTTTTAATATAAAATTATGTAGAAGAAAAAATAAATACAAATAACGAAAGTAAACTATATAAACTGTTATGTTGAACGTAAAAAAAAAAGAAACAAATGTCGCAAATAAAATATTAACAAACAAACCAAATAAAAAAGAAAAAAAAAAAAAAATCGGTGAACCTTATCACGAACTCTAATAAACGGAATGTTTATAGTATTCATAAAAAAAATTGTTTTTCTTTAATTTTTTTTTTTTTTTTTGAGTCAGCAGTGGCATAAACTTTGATAAAAAGAAAAAACCGATTTTGCTTTACTATAAAAATATGTTTTTATGTATTTAACTGGTGGATAACTGGTGGATAACTACTGGATTTATATTGGACGTGAAAAGAAAACGAAAACTCTTTGATTCTGTACAATACAAACCGATTTGTTTGTTGTTTAAATCAATTTTAAATATTTAAAAAGAAATTGCCAACAAACTTGTTTTTAATAGATAATAATATTTATTTTATTTTATTTTTTTTATTGTTTAATCGTTATGATAATGAAATGTTAATATTTAAACACGCACAACTTGTGCAAAGCAGAAACAAGAAAGTAAAAAAAAAAAAAAATTCATTCCTTTGAACAAAAATAAAATAAAATATTTTTTTTTTTTTTTTTTATAAAATTCTTGTGAAAATAGAAAATATCTAGAGCTAAAGTAGAAAAGAAGAAAAAAAAAAATAAAATAAAAAACTTTAAGACTAAGAATAGAAAGAAGAAATTTTTCATACACGCACAGTATAAATATTTATAATTTAAGATGAGACAAATCCAAAATTAGCTCATCATTGTAAAATTTATTTGATTTTCATGTCATTTGTAACATACCACAATCCTGGCCCACCTTTTATATGTAAAACAAATAAAAAAAAAATTATCTGTGTCATAAATGAGTGACACATATTACAACCGAACTTTATTTTTACTTGATTAATAAAATTTGTAATTTGTGTAATTCATCTGTAGATTCGGATTTTTTTTAATGTAGGTGGAATTCTTTTTCTTTTTTATTTTGCATTCAAAACTTAAATCATGTTATGTAAAATTGACAAATGATTTCCGATTTAATTTAACTACAATTGGCATGACAATACGATAAATAGTTAATTAGAATTTTTTTTATTTTAATCGATATGCACTGATGTTTTTGTTAGCATAGTTTGTAGAAAATTTTATTTAGTATAGGTAAGGAAAAGTCAAATAAATTCAACTTTAATCATTTAAGACCGTCAGATAATTTTGTTTAGAAATAACGTAAATCCTATAGATTAACTTTTATACGTGATTAAAGTAGAAGCTGATTTGTCACTCAATTGTTATTAAAAAAAAAAAAAATGTTTTTATAATTTTTGCTTTGTTTCCTATTTATAAAATGAATAAAAAAAAAAAAATATCATTT
Source organism: Ptychoptera albimana (assembly GCA_961205885.1). Lineage (NCBI taxonomy): Eukaryota > Metazoa > Arthropoda > Insecta > Diptera > Ptychopteridae > Ptychoptera > Ptychoptera albimana. The sequence continues at coordinate 15,179,437 of OY540801.1, read as the reverse complement.
TACAGTATGTACCAAAAACAAAGTACATTTTAATGAGTCCACAGGGCATTTTGTTGCTAATATTAATAGTTTATGAAACAGGTGTTTCAATTTTAATTGTTTCGTTTTTCTTTTTAAACAATAATAATAAAAAGCATGTAGATCCACAAAAATGTTTTTATTTAATTAACTAATAAAACTATTAATATATAATAATTCTGTCAATCGTGCTATTCTAATAGAAACAGCATCAGACTGACGTCTTTCTATTCGTATTTTTATGCTGCTGTTTTTAAAAAAGGAAAAAAAACACATTTAAATAGATTTAGTTGTCAAATATTAAACCAAAATTTTTTTTTTTTTTTTGGTTTGTTATTTAAAACATCTGATGCCTCAGAGTGCCTAAAACAAAACTATAAATTCGTTTATATTATTTATTTATAAGAAACCGCTTAAAGCTTTAAAGTAGTCATTTTAGACTAATTTTACCTCACATACAACGCAGTTTATAAAGAAATCGATAAAATATTAAATCAATAATAAAAAAAAAAAATAATAATAATCTTATCTATTTCTGTTATTAAAAATCGAAAACAAGAAGTAAATTAAAATAATTTTCTGTTTTTACTTTTATTTGGTGTATTCGTTACGGATGACCTAGATTTTATGTTAAGTAAAAGTATGTTAAGGACATGCACAGGAATGATGTTATATATAATTTCAACGGTAGCATAATGCTTTTATGGTTGCATTTTAGTTTTTTATCTATTTTATAAATAAACGACTGTTTTTTATGAACCATTCTCTAAAGTTTTTTTTTTAATTATTTCTATTGCAATCGGTGATCATCAACAATTAAATTAAATTTATTAACAACAATAAAATAATTTGTTATGTTTATGTTATTCGTATTAATAGTAATATTGTCTATTTATAACATTATTATTAATTAAAATTAATTAAAAACTTTTTAAAATGTTTGCTATATTTTTTTAATCGCAAATTTTTTTTCTGTAATTAAATTGTGCTTTTTGTTATATATAAGTAATTATCTTTATGCTATGACTAATAATTGATTTTTATATTTCACAATAATTTGTAAATATCTAAGCATATTTCAATGTATATTATGATAATGATTTTATTGTTAAAATGTAGTCGAATTATTTTGATCATTTAAAGTATTTAACTCGTCCAGAGATGTCGGAAATAACAACGGGACGTCAATTACATCGAATATTACATTATTCAATAACACCATGTAGACCATTACCAGGTTTAAGAAGATCAGATTGTGCTTTATATGATGTTGACTGTGATGAAGTTTATCCAAGAGTTTATATTGGGGATTCGTAAGTAATTTAATTAAATTAAAAAAAAAAAAAAAATAAATAATAAGATTTAAATGACGAGTGTTAATCCTTTTATATTATATAGAGCATCTGCTAGAAGTAAACAATATATACGTTTAATGGGTATAACGCATGTACTAAATACAGCAGAAGGATCAAGATTTGGACAAGTTGATACGGGACACGTTTATTACCGTGACATGTCTAATGTTAGGTGATTATTATAAAAAACCTTTTCTTTTTTTTTCTTATTGAAACCTTTTGTCAAAAATTTGCCTTTGGTTTTTAAATTCCTTAAATTTTTAGATATATGGGCTTTCCAATGATCGATCAACCAAGTACAGACATATCCAGATATTTTTATATTGCTTCAAAGTTTATTGAAAATGGGATAAACAGTGGTGGTAATTATAATTCTTTATATATAAAAAAAAAAAAATCAAAAAAAATTATTCATGATAAAAGTTTTTACGACAGTTTTTACGAAATAAGAAAATGAAAGTTTTAAATAAAAAAATTTTTTTTTTCGCTGAATAGCATTAAAATTTAAGTTAAAATTTCCTTTTTGTTGTTGTATAGAAAGCCTTCTGCTTTCATTTGAAGTGCTGCATTAGTTTATTTTGCTGTATTAAAAATGAAAAAAAAGAAAAGTTTTTAAGTTTTAATAAATTTATTTTATTTTTTTTTTTTCATTCTTATTAAATGTAGGTAAAGTGCTTGTTCATTGTATGATGGGGATGTCACGATCGGCAACATGTGTTTTAGCATATTTAATGATAAATAAAAAAATGTCAGCGGCTGATGCAATACGTACAGTACGTATGCACCGTGATATAAGACCTAATGAAGGTTTCCTGCAACAATTAGCTGATTTAGATAATGAATTAAAACGTGAACGAATGTACACATACTGAGAGAAAATTGTTTTCTTTTCAATTTTTTATTTTATTCATCTTTTTAAATTAATTAAATTAACTTCTTTTTTTTTTTTTTTTTAATTATTCAATGCACTTTTTTATATAAAGATAATAGAAAATTTATTTATTAATAATATTAAAAAAAAAAACAAAAAAAAAACTAACAAACCACCGGCGATATAATAATAAAAGCTTTATGTTAAAAAAAAAAAAAAAAAAAAAAAAAAAAAACAGAAATTCAAGAAGAGTGGTTTCATAATTAATTAATTAATTAATAAATTTTACTTGTTAATAACATGATCTAATATTTAAATTAATATAAGCGATAGCAATAAGTTAACAATAATTTAGTGAAAACTAAAATAAAAAAAAAAAATAAAATACTTTCTGTTGTCATATTTAAAGCTCTTTTACTGTCGTTTCTAAAGTTATTAAATTATTTTTTTTTTAATTAAAGTTAATGAATTATTGTTATTGTTAATCGGTCTCGACACCAAACTGCTTATTTGTTTTTTTTTTGTTGTTAAATAAAATAATTAATCTATTAGCAATCATCGATGTTGACTATTTTCAACGACTGAACATAATTTAACGACATTAAACTGTTTAATGACAACGTGATAAATAATTAATTAAGTTAATAAAGAATAAAAGAAAAAAAAAAAAAAGTATAATTATATATTTATATAAACACTCAATATAGTGAGATTTTAGCTATTTTATTTAGAAATAATAATAATAAAAAGAAATTATTTATTTATTTATTTATAAAAAAAAAAAAAACAAAAAAACAACCCCCTGCATATTCATTAGAAAGAAACCTTACAACATTTAAAATACACAGGGAACAACAAAAATTCACAAAATAATAATTAAATATATAAATGTAAATAGCTACAATAAATGTACATAAAAGAGAATAAAAGTGAAAAAAAAAATAATAAAGAAATTGTTAAACTATATATAAAAAAAAGCTCATGTCTTAAATTAATGATTAAACATATTTTTATACACAAAATGCGCAAAATTCAAATTTGTCTCCGTTTATAAAAAAAAAAGAAAGAAGCAAAACACAAAAATCAATTTATTCCTTAATTTAGAAGAAGACGAGCAAGAAATTAAAACAAATTAAATATTGTTAATAATAGTAATAATAGAAATAAAGTGAAAACACAATTTTTTTTTTTTTTAATTGATATAAAACACAAAAAAAAAGCTCGATTAGAATAGAAATGAAGAGAAAAAGAGTAAAAATCATATTTTTATTGTTATTTATTTATTTATTTATTATAATTAGGATTGTTTAAATATTTATCCAAAATTATTTTTTAATTTATTTATTTATTTATTATTATTATTATTATTATTAATAAATTTGTTTACTTCAAATACAAGCAAATTTTTAGTTATTTATTTTGTAATCTTTTTACTGATAATGTACAAACAAAAAAAAAAAAAAAATCATATTTCTATGTTATAAAATACAAAAACGGAAAAAATAAACATTCAACAAAATAGTCAAAAATAACATTATTATTATTATTATTATTATTATTATTATAATTATAAATTGCAAATGTTAATAAAATAAAAATTATTAATTAATAAATTAATTGAAAAAAAAAAAAAATTAATAAAAATGTCTCTTTGTTTTAATCTGCGTATTTATCATTTAAAAAAGCTTTATTAAGGGTGAAACGGTTTATGGAGGATCATAGGACGATTGGTCACAACAGAATTTAGATTATTGTTGCAGTGCCGTATGATTTTGTTTAAATCTAAATCTGTTGTGACCAATCGTCCTATGATCAATCGTCCGGCTGCGGATGAAATATATTTATTTTTAATACAGAAAATCTTTTCGTTATTTTGATTAAGCAGATAGACAGCAAAACATTAATTAAACAATTTTAAGATACAAACAACAATGTAAGTACAATAAAAAAAAGGATAAATTTACACGATTGGTAAAGAGTTTTACCACACACGTACACATAATTCTGCAACTAAACACATTCAAATTATTGATTTTACTAGCCAAAAATATATATATATATATATATATATATATATATATATATATATATATATATTTGCGACAACATAATTTCAAGTTTATTTTAAGATATTAAACTTGTCTAGTCAACAATATTTTAGATTTTTGTTTGACAAAATTTAATGTTTTATTACTGTGAGTCAATAACCGCTATTAAAAAAACCTCTATGTTATTAATTATAATTATCAATGACGTTAAAATATGTTTCTGTATAAATATATAAAAGAAACTGATTTTGGGTGGGTTGTCGTATTTATCATTCGTCAGAAGATTTACTGCATAATACGTCACGGTACAGTTGAAAATCGTTTTTATCCTTTGCATTTGTATATATTTTTTTTTTTTAAAGTAAATCTAGATCAAGATTATGTTGTAATAAAAAAAAATTAATAAACTTAAAAGCTGTGCCGTACTAAGTATGTGAAATTATTTTTGATTAATGAAAAATCACGATTTTAACAGCTGATAATTAGAAGAAAAAAAATATGTATTTTCTATAATGTTTACAAGGAAATTAATTAATTAAATTATATAATAGCAATAATAATAATAATAATAATAATAATAATAAAACAAATTAATGTTCAAAGTGTAAACATTTGATTTAATTGATAATAACAAATAAATAGACATAATTATAAAACAGCAACAAAAAAAAAAAATCCAATGATTTAGCTAAAAATAAAAAAAAATATTTTTGCATATTTTCACTTGTATTATTTTTTTTTTTATTTTTAATTTAGATCAGGACAATTATATCACACATAAATTATTTACGAAATTAATAATCAACAACAATATAGAAATTAATAAATGATAAAAAAAAAAAAAAATTAAAATATATTAATTCACTTTACACATTAACCTTCTTATGACCCAACACCAGTGATAAAATAAATTGATTTAATGAAGTTTTTTTTTTTTTGTTTTTGTTTTTCTTGTTGATATTTTTCAATTTTTGTTTTTTAAAATGATTAGGAAAATTAATTTTATATACTGTAAGGTGATTTGTTTTACTATTGTATTTTGTGAACTAGGTAAGGTTGGTTAAAATGTTATAAAACCTCAGCTTATTTGCTTATTATCAAGAAAAGCTTTACAGTGTTATTACAAACATAAATCATGCAACAACATTAATCAATAAAATAACATTTTTCATGATCATAACGTTCAATAGTTCATACATTTTCATGATCATTATAAACTCTTTTGCTTCCTTTATTTTTTTGTTACAAATAAAAATTTACACTTTGACTCTGTGACTGTTGTGCTTGCACAAAATAAATAATTTTTTACTTACTGCTTAAAAAATAGGGGAAATTAGTTTTCCCATGCGGTTTTTATTTCTTCTACTTTTTATTTATTTATTTATTGAACTGATCACAACATGTAAATAGTTTCTGTATATTCAAGCAAATATTGAAATATTAAAATAAATAAAAACAAAACCAAGAAAAAAAAAAAAAGAGAAAAAATTCTTTCTTTTTTTTTTGTTTTCTAAATATTTGATTAATTAATTAAAAATCAAAGAAAATTTATAATTAATTTTTTTTTTTTTTTTGATTATATAAAATATATAGTAGATTTATTAATAAGAAAATATAGATAGATAGAAAATAATAAAGAGAAGAAGATAACCTAAGAATCAAAAGGTTCAAAATTTTTATTAACTTTTCTTTCTTTATTTATTTATTTGTTTGTTTATTTGTTTTTTAATAAAATTTTAATTTTTTCTTTAAACACAAATAAAATAGTTTAATCATTTAATAATAATATATTTTTATTCAACGTGATTTTGTTATTTTTCAATGTTTCTTTCGTTTTTGCTTTTTCTCTGATATTTCGCTGATTAAGCACCAGATTTGTGCCCTTTTTATTATTGTTTGTTAATAATAATTGATAAAATATATATATATATATATATATATATATATATAATTTTTCGTCATTTTTTTTTTTCAACTATTATCATTTATTAACAAATATTAATTTTTGTTGTTTTTTTTTTATAAAAAAAAAAAATGCACGTTTTCCCATAATATTTATTTGATTTTTAAAGAACTTTTAACTCCATTCACCATATGTGTAATACACGAAAAATTAATGACAAAATTATATTTGTTTAGTAAAATTATTATTTATTTATGAATAAACAGTAAAATAGTCTAGTAAATATATTTATTATTAATTAAACAAATATAAATAAATAAAAATGAGATAATAAGATCGCTTATTATTATTTTTTATTTTTTTTATTAATTTTTTTTTTTTTTTTATTTTATAAATTAAAATCAAGTGAACTTTATGTCCTTTAAAAAATCAAAGATATTTAGCTCAGTATAAAATTGTCAGTTATACATAAAACATCATTTTAAATAAAATATTATAAATAATTAATAATTAATAATTAAAACAACAACAACAAAAAATAAGAAGCTTTCTTTCATTCATTATTATTATGGTTATTGTGTTAGTTTAAATAACAAAATTAACGTAAAGAAAATTTATTTAGTTTTTTTTTTGTTATTAATTAATTATAAAGAGATAAAAGAAAATGTTTTTTGTGTTATAAGGAGAATATTTATCCAAAAATAAAAAAAAAAAAGAGAAAAATTTTTGTTTATATCTGTGTTATTCAAGTGTGGATTAAAAAAAAAAAAATTAATTAATTAATTACTTAATTTTAGCAAAGCAACAAGAAAACCAAATCAAATTAATTAATTAATTAATAAAAGAATTGTTTTTATTTTATTAAAATAATTATGGCAGAACCAGAAATAATTATCACAAATACAGAATCAACAATGAAAAATAGTTTGATTGTTGTATCAAATCGGTTACCATTTGTTTTAGTTAAAAATAATAAAACAAATGAATATGAACGTAAAGCCAGGTAAGAGTTTTTCATTTTTTTTTTTTGTAACAAAAATTTTATTTATTATTTATTTGTTGGTTAAAAAAGAAAAACGAAAAAAATTCACTTGAATGAAATAGTTTTTTTTTTTTTTTTTCGATATTTTTACGACAAATTTTTTTTACTGTGAATTTTTTTGCGTTTAATGGTTATTCACCTTTTTTTTCCACATTTTCTTTTTATTAATTCATGATTAAAGGTATTCTATATTAAAAAAAAATTGTATTTTTACTCTGACCGTACCGTAAATGAATAAATAATTAGTATAAAAGCATCAACATGACTTTGATTAGCATCGCTTAAAGGTCAATTACATTAAGCTTTATCCAATTTATTTAACGACAGTTTATTTACTCCAGTTATTAATCTAAATGTAATTAAAATTAATATTTTGAATAATTTATTAATTATTATTATTATCGAAAATTTATTTTATTTTATTTTTATTAATTGATAGGAAACAGGCATTGATTTATTTATATAAAAAAAAAAAAAAAAAAAAACAACGAGGAAAATTATTATAGCAAATGTTATCTTTGTTAAAAGCTTTAGTGCTTTTATGGATGAATTATTTTACCTTAAAGTCTTAGTATTTTAAGTAAATACTACAAAAAATTAAATTAACTAACCATCTCTGATGAAAATTCTATTTGTGTATTGATAAACTTTGTCATAATCTGATAAAAAAAATTGTTTATAAACAAACCAGGAAATGAAAAATTAATTAATTAATTCCGACAGCAAATAGTTTTCTTATTTACATATTAAAATAGCTAGAAAATTATGTAAATAAATCAATATAAATTATAAAAAAAACAATAAAGTAGAACAAAACAACCCTGAACATGACACAAAAAGTGCAAAATGTAAATTTATTTCATCTGATCACGTTATAATCGGCTAGTATCACATATTTGTATGATGATAAGAAATTGTTCTTATATTTTTATTTATTTATATAAATAGTTGTTGTTTAATAAACTAAGACCCCAACTATAAAGTAAATAAAATAAAATAAAATAATTTTCACGGTAAGGAAACGTGATAATTTTATATAAAATGAAAAACTAATGTCGCGATTTCTGTAAATAAATCAGTACGTGGTTGAAGCAAAAGTTTTTTAATTTATTTTTTATTTATTTTTATTTTAATTTGTTTGTCTGACTTTTACTTTATGTGACATTAATTACGAAATTTGTTTAGGTTATCTAAAATTAAAATTAATTAATTTCCACTATAGAGAGCATGAATGAATTTAGAGTGTGTAAAAAAATAAAAAAAATAAAATAAAATCAAATATATTTTTCTAGTGCTGGCGGTTTAGTAACAGCTGTTTGTCCAGTTGTAATAAAAGGAAAAGGATTATGGGTAGGATGGCCAGGTATACATATGAAGGAACCTTTAGAAATTATTCCCGAATCAGATCCTGATGATGAAACACCAACAGCCGGATTAAAATCAGAGCAGGCATGTGACCTAATTTTTGAAAAGTAAAAAAAAAATTTTTTTATTTTTTAATTAATTTATTTATTTTATCAGGTGGTAATTGTTGATTTTGATCCAAAAATTTTTGATTCATATTATAATGGTTGTTGCAATGGAACATTTTGGCCGTTGTTCCATTCAATGCCGGGTCGAGCGGTATTCAGTGGCGATCATTGGCGATCCTATGTTGAGGTTAATAAATGTTTTGCGGCTAAAACAATTGATGCATTAGAAAAATGTCATAAATCAAAGACAAATCCTGGAGTTCCTGTTATTTGGATACATGATTACCATTTAATGTTAGCCGCTAATTGGGTACGTGAGGTTGCTGAGGAGAAAAATCTTGCCTGTCAATTGTCATTCTTTTTGCATATACCGTTTCCACCATGGGATATTTTCCGTTTATTACCATGGAGTGATGAAATATTACAAGGAATGTTGGGTTGTGATATGGTTGGCTTTCATATACGTGATTATTGTTTAAATTTTGTTGATTGTTGCCAACGAAATTTAGGATGTCGTGTTGATCGCAAAAATTTATTAGTTGAACACGGTGGAAGAACGGTTCGTGTACGTCCGCTGCCAATCGGAATTCCATTCGAACGTTTCTTGAATTTAGCCAAAAGTGCTAAGCGTGTTATTAAGTCAAAGCATAAGATTATTTTAGGAGTTGATCGTTTAGATTATACTAAAGGATTAGTTCATCGATTAAAAGCTTTTGAAGTTTTATTAGAAAAATATCCCGAACACAGACAGACAGTTAGCTTACTACAAATATCAGTGCCTTCCCGAACCGACGTAAAGGAGTACCAAGAATTAAAGGAAGAAATGGATCAGCTAGTAGGAAGAATTAACGGACGTTTCACAACTGCCAATTGGTCACCAATTCGGTGAGTAAAAGCATAAAAAGTAGTTTGAATGAAAGCTTTATAAACATATTTTTTAGTTATATCTACGGATGCGTAGCACAAAATGAATTAGCAGCGTTTTATCGTGATGCTGCCGTTGCCTTAGTTACACCATTAAGAGATGGAATGAATTTGGTTGCAAAGGAATTTGTTGCTTGTCAAATAAATGAACCACCAGGTGTTTTGATTGTTTCTCCATTTGCTGGTGCTGGTGAAATGATGCACGAAGCATTATTGTGCAATCCTTACGAAATTGATCAAACAGCAGAAGTAATTCATAGAGCGTTAACTATGCCCGAAGATGAAAGAACACTTAGAATGAATCGTTTGAGGCGACGAGAGGAAGAGCATGATGTTGGTCATTGGATGAGATCGTTTTTAAAGGCAATGGGTTCATTAGAAGAGGACGATGTAGGAACAACAACTATGCAACCTGTAACGATTGATGACTTTGATGATTACTTGTTAAAGTAAGTTTCCTAGTTTATCACAATGATCAGAGTTAGTCACTAACCTCTCGAATTTTAGTTATATTGGATTCAATCACAAATTAGCACTCTTATTGGATTATGACGGTACTTTAGCACCAATTGCTCCTCATCCAGATCTAGCTACTTTACCTCCAGAAACCAAAAATGTACTTCAACGACTCTCAAATCATTCAGATGTTTACGTTGCCGTTATTTCTGGAAGAAATGTCGATAACGTCAAAAAGATGGTGAATTAAAGAAATGTCTGGAGAATTTTCTTTTTGTAAACTAAATTTTTATTTCATTATTAGGTTGGGATAGAAGGAATTACTTATGCCGGTAATCATGGTTTAGAGATCTTACATCCGGATGGCAGTAAATTTGTGCATCCAATGCCAGCCGAATTTGAAGGGAAAGTCAGTGATTTACTAAAAGCTTTACAAGACTCAGTAAGTTTAGCAAATTCAAGGTGAAATTGAAAAAAAATTAATAAAATGGTTAAACTTTTAGGTTTGCCGGGATGGTGCATGGGTGGAAAATAAGGGTCCATTATTAACATTCCATTATCGTGAAACACCAGTCGACTTAAGACCTGCCATGGTTGACAAAGCAAGATCACTTATTGAGAAGTTTGGATTTAAACCAGCTGAGGCACATTGCGCCCTAGAAGCAAAACCACCAGTAGAATGGAACAAAGGACGTGCTTCGATTTATATATTACGAACTGCTTTTGGTGTTGATTGGAGTGAACGAATTAAAATTGTTTATGCTGGTGATGATGTTACTGATGAAGACGCCATGTTGGTAAGAAGCGATACTGCTAGGAAAAGTCTTTTATTTTAATATATAACCAAAAAAAAAACAATTTTTAATTACAGGCATTAAAAGGTATGGCAGCAACTTTCCGTGTCGCATCATCACATATTGTAAAGACTTCAGCTGAAAGACGTTTACCATCAACCGATTCTGTGTTAACAATGCTAAAATGGGTTGAACGTCATTTCATGAGACGAAAGCCCCGTGCAAACTCATTAACGTACAAAAGTAAGAAGAAAGACGCTTTAAAAATGAATATGTCATTTGATTTATCACCAAATACTACAAACAGTTCCACTAGTTCCGATGATAATTAAAGAAAAAAATTTATAAAATACAGCCGTGCTGTATAAATTTTGCAAAATTTTTTTTTTTTTTATATATAGTTACCCTTTAATTGCCTTAGCATATAAGAAACAAAGATAATTCTTCTTAGTATATTGTGCAAAGTAAAGAATAAAAACAAATTCTTTTTTTAGTTAAATTAATAGAAAAATGTTTATAAAAACAAAAAAAAAATTATAAAAAAAAAAAATTTAATTATGTAAAATATTTAAAATAAAAAAAAAAAAACAAAAAATTAAGAAACAAAAAAAAACAAAGAGAGAAAAAAAAATTAATAAAATAAAAAAAAAACTTTTGCGTTTTATTTAATTAAAGAATTGAATAACCAGCAATTAAAACTTTTTTTTTTTTGTTTTAATTAGCAATTAAAAAATAATAATAAAAAATTTCTTCAAAGAGGTTTTAATGAAATAATTGTTTTATCGTTAAATTTACTTTATTTACAGATATAAATATTGTGCTATACTTAAAATAATATTATTAAACGTTTGAATGTGATATAACAAGCCAAGATATTATAAAATAGAATAAAAATATTGGGTAGACAGCTAGAGATTTTCTATTTGGTGGCTGGCTGTCACCAAGGAATATAAATGAAGCTGAAAACAATACAAGAAAAAGATTATTAAAAAGAATTAATTTTTTTTTATTATTATTATTATTAATATCTTTACCATATGTAGCCCACATAAAACCGGTCATGGTTGTTAATAATCTTATAAAAAATAGTAATTTTGTTTGTGCAGCTAATAGTATAATCCTGCAAATGATTAAAGAGACAGCAACCGGCGTTAAACAGTAACCAAGAACGCATACAGATTGAAAGAATGAACTGAAAAAAAATAATTATTAAAATCAATTTTTATTTATTTTAATAAATTTTGTTGTACTTACATATTGCCTCCTAATAATTTGGAATTCAATGTAACAACCATTGCACCAATCCAAACTATTACGAATACTTCTGCAAATTCTGGACCACCATCATACATATCATCTGATGAACCTTGTAAAACAGTGGCCATAAATGTACATAATACTAATGGTCCCCAAAGATCCCCTAATCATAAATAAAATGCATTTAAAAATAATTTTTCTTAATTTTTTGTTTTAAGGTGATTATCTTACAATCTTTAAGAAGACTGGATTTCTCTTTTGGATATAACACATGATAAAACTTTATACCTACTGCTTTAACATCTCTTAACTGAAAAAAAAGAAGCACAATATAAGGTCATTTTTTTAATTAATAATAATTAATATTTATATATTCACAATCGTTTCTTTAATTGGTTCATCTAATGTGTTAAAATCTGGAGAACCCGGTTGTGCCGATTGATTTCTTTTATTTGTATGAGGAATGTTCATGTCACCCTCAAGCGGGCCAATGTTATCATCAAACATCTAAAGAAAAATATATTAGTAATATGTAAAAATATACCGTCACAATATAATACATCTAATTTTGTATCCATTTTAACTGTATCACTTTCACTAATTAAAATAAATAACTAATTATCAATTGAAAATCTACAATTAAACTAAATTTTATATGTCAAAAATTACATGTCAACATGACAGATGTAAGTTGGGCGAATCAAAACGCAACGCACACAAAACAAACATGGTAGCAACATAAAGAAAATAAAAAACACTTTATTATTATTACCGCTACTAGCGCCAGTTATTGTAGTCAATCGCTAAACTAACAATAAAAACGATAAGTTACGCAGAATGTCTGTAAATTAAACGTTCTTTTTAATTCAAATTTTCTTTGCTTTTTAATTAAACATTTTTATGTATTTCTCTATTAATTAATTAATTTTTATTTTATAAAAGTTTTTTACATTATTCCTATCAACTAAATTATATAAACAATTATAATTCTCACAAACACATACATTCATATTATTATTATATAAGTATTCAAAATGTATAACAAAAAGACAAAAAAAAAAAAAAATCTTATTTCTTACTAAGAGTAAAATTGACAAAAATAAAAAGAGGTAACAAAATAGTTTTTTTTTTCCTTAATTAAACTAAATATGAAAAAAAATTTTAATATAATTTTTCTGATTAATTATTGATTATTTAAACTGTTATATAGCCAATGAAGCATCAAATTAACACCATCGGTTGATGTTAAACGATAATCGGCAAATGTTTTAATATCATCTGTACGTGATATCCGGAAAGTGGTAGCAATTCCTTTTAATGACTATAATACAAATAATTAATTAATTAATTGATTTTTATTTTTAGAAATATTATTTTGTGATAACACTTACCCTCATAACATCTTCATCTGTTGTGTCATCGCCAGCGTAGATAATTTTTCTGCCATGTGACCAATTATCACCGAATTTAGTTTTTAATAATAAAATCGCTGCCTCTCCCTTATGCCAATTTACTGGTGGTTTTACTTCAATTGCATAATGAGCTTTATTTGGAACGTAACCGTATTTTGTTGCTATTTTCCTAGCACTTTCAATTAATTCACTATGTAATTCTTCTGGTGTTTCACGATAGTGAACGGTTATCGAGGTCCTTTTATCCTCAATCCATGCACCATCATGTGCAATCTATCAATAAAAAAATTGTTTTATGTTATTAAATATTAATAGAAAAATTAATAGAAAAAAAAAAAAACTTACATTCTTCTGAAGTTCAGCATATAAGGTTGGAAAACTGTTTTGTAAATGTTCAGGAATCGGATATGAGTATTGTGTACCATTTGGGAATAAAATATCAATTCCATGATTACCAGCATATGTTATATTATCCAAACCAACTTTTTCCTTAATATCAGTAAGACAACGTCCTGAAATAACTGCAGGATAAACTCTTGGATGTGCGCATAATTTTTCAAAAATTTCCTTAGTATCTGGTGTCATGCATGTATCATTTGGATGCTGTGTTATTGCCGCTAGTGTTCCATCATAATCCGATAAAAGTACTAACTCTGATGAATCATTAACAAAACTAAACAAAAAAAAAACTTTAATTCATTTTTCAAACAAAATTTTCTTTAAATTTAAACTTACTCTGGTAGACTTTCCTCAAAATCACTATAAGTAGTCAGTTGGCGAATATCTTTAATAAGATTTGACTCAATCATTATTGGTGTCGACATTATGCTGTTTGTTGTTATTAATATTAAAAGAAAATTTAATAAATTTCTTTGACAACCTGCGAATTGAAAAGAAGGAAAAAAAAAATAATAATTTTTTTTTTTTATTATAAAATTTTATTACAAAAAAACAAAAAAATCACAAAAATCTTAACACAGATTAGCAAATAATGAATTAATTTAAATAAACTACCTTGAGAACTCGTAACGCATATTTTAAACATTTTTTTTTTTGCTTACAAATGACAATAATTTTGGCGTTAAAAATTTTTTGTTTGTTTAAAAAATGATTTGAAACAAAGTTGCTACTTGTATCAACCGAAACTATAAACAAAGTGATTTTGACTAATGGAATGGAATTTTTTTTTTTTTTGGGGTAACTTTGATTAATCGTAATTAAAAATAGAGTTTGAAGTCTTAACAAAAAAAAAATGTGACCTTTGGGGGTATTTGATTATTATTTTTCCGTATTGAATAATAAATTTTTTTTTTTAATCACACAGATTACACTGAAAGTAAAATGTTTGCGCATCTTAATCAATTTGTTTTTTTGTTTTTTTTTTCTTAAATTATTTCGTAATTAATTTCGTGATAACGATGGTGTTAAAGGTAACGATTGACGTTGACGCGTACATTTATCTATTTAATATATAAAGAAAAGAAAAGAAATGAAAAATAAAATAAAAAATTACGTCAATTTAATTTTATTATTTATTTTTCAATTTATTTAATTAAAAATAAAATTATGTTTTCTTTTCGTTTTGTATTTAATTAATGACGTCTTGATTGTTTATGTGTGTGAGATTTTTCGTTTCGTTTTTTTTTTTTTTTGTGAATTTTTAATTATGTTTACCAGAATAAACTTAATTTATTATTCATAACTCGAATACGGTAAACATATTTAACGATATTTTATCAATAAAATGCTTGACAAAATCAATTGATTATCACCTTGTATAAATGCAAATAAAAATAACAACAACGTTTTATAAAATAATATAAATTATCATATCACTCATATCTTAATCATATGTTTATTTATTTACTTTAATTTATTTGTTAAATCATTCGTTAATAATTTATTTTTTATAGAAAAATAGTTTCTCATAGATTATGGCTGGCACATTATCATCACATATAAGTTAGTAACAAGTAAATAAAAATAAAAAATAAAAAAAAATTGTCACTTTGTTAAACTAATGTCGCTAAATTGCTTTTAATCGTCATATTTAATCATTAACGAAATTTAACGTGTTTATTCTATGTTTATGTTTATTATTATGCTATTTTGAATATTTTATTTTATTTTTATTAAAGTTAAGTGACGTTAGTTTAATAACCTTAAAGCCTATTTGATCTTAGGTTCACACATTAATTATATTTCTTTCTTTTTTTAATGGTTTAATTTCTAATTAACACAATTTTCGCAAAGATTATTTTCATGCAAAAATAGAACGGAAATTTTTTTTTCGTTTTTTATTATTTTTAACTTAATTATTTGTTTTAATAAAAATAAGGAAGATTAATGTTTTAATGTAGTAAAAAAAAAAATTGAAAATTAAAATAACAATTAAATCATAAAAATTAAAATTTGAACTGATAAAAATCATTAATTAGAAAAATAAGAAATTCTTTTATAAAAATCCCTATCCACTTGTGTCTTTTCTTTTATCAGTAAAATGTTTATCAATTGATTTTTTATGCTTTAAAAATATTTTTTCAAAGTTACTAGTGATTTATGAAAATTATTTTATGAATTTCTGTTTAATTAAGAGTTTTGCTTAATTTTTTTTACATGATGTATTGACCATAATTAAGTTAGGAATAGGATGTTATATTCCCTTTTATTATGATCGTTTCATTTATAAATTCTTAAGTGACATTTCTTACGTAATCCTTACGTCTATTGTGGTTAAGTAAAAACGTAAAAAGTGATAAAGGTAATTTTAAATAATTATTTTCACTAAATTTCAATCTCATTTCTCAGTAAAGTGAATAAATTTTGTACAAAAATAAAAAAAAAGAAACAAAAAATCAAATTTATTTAATTAAATTATTTTACTTTAATTGTGTATTCAGGAAGAATGTATAAAAATAAACATTCACGTAGGATGATTTTCAATAAAAAAAAAATAAATAAAGAAAATTTAATTAATTAAAATTTTAAAGTTTTAAAAGAAAAAATAAAAAAAAAAAATATAATTTTTTATTACGCGAGAAGTCAAGAAGAAATTTATTTTAACATTTTTGTTAACATTATTCTCGGTGTGTGTTTAATTAAGTGACTTATGTTTAGACGATTAAATGAAATAAATTTAGAAAATGATAAGCAACTACGTATAAAAGTAATAACATATTGAATTTAATGTCGTTCATTTCAGTTAAAATTCATTAAAAACAAGAACAAAAGCATAGAATAAAATTAAAAAACGAAAAAACGAAAAAAAAAAAAAAAAATCATAACACATCGCACATGTTTCTTTAATTATTTCATTTTATTCAACGCGTTTCATTTTACAACAAAAAATAAATAAATAAAATAATTTTCTTGCAAAAAAAAAAAAATTGAAGTAAATAAAGAAAAGAAAAAAAAAAAAAACACAATTTTTGAAGGTTGTTGTCTCGTTTAAATAGTTAAAAAGGAATTTTTCTCTGTTATTAAAAAAAATTGTTTATCTTCTTCTTTTTTCTTATTTATTCTGTTTACAAAAATTAATTAAATTTTATGTATTAACTAGAAAAAAAAAAAAAATATATAAACTAAAAACTTGACATTAATAATAATTTAATAAAAAACTAAACAACAAAGTGACATCAATATTGAATTACTTTTCTTGTTTTTCTTTCTTTTTGCTATATATTAACATTTTTTTGTGTATCTGATTTTCATGTGTAACATGTGCAAGCTTCACTCAAGCTTTTTTTAATGTCCGTGATTTTGTTTATGATTTTCTAGTTTTTTTTTTTTTTTTTTTTTTTTGTTATAAAAATTTATTTTATTAAAACGCTAAAATGGTTAAAGCACAATTCAATAAAGAATAACTTGAAAAATCTCTTTTTAAAATTTAATTTCATGAAATTACAAGACTATTTATACGTCTAGTAATTCCATATATCAACTTTTAGGTGACATTTCTTAAGTCATTCTTACGTTCATTGTACTCAGGCCATAAACAAAACAAAAAAAATATTTTCCTTAGGCGAACAACAGAGCTTCAAAGTGGAAAAAAAAAAAAAAAACAAAATTTCTTTATGGTAAGAAGACAAAAAAAAAAAAAAAAATTAAATCAATAAACAAACTAAAAATAACTTTAATTGTTTTTAATAAAGAAAAATTATAAAATAATCAATAAAAATATTTCTATGACCTCCAAAAATTTAAATCTAAATACAAACTAAAAATGCAATTAAATTTTTTTTTTTTTTTTTTATAATTAATTTGTACTTTTTATATAAATAAATATAAACTAAAAAGGTCGAAGTAATTTAATATTTATTAATGTTAATTAATTAATTAATTATTAATTAATAAAAATAAAAAATTTCATTTAATTCGTATAACTCGTCTTAAACACAAGAATTATTCAAATAAAATTAACGAAATAACAATAAAAAACCACAAAGAACACTTAATTAAATCACAAAAATTAATAAAAAATAATTAAAATTAATTAATAATCAGACATTCAATAATAATTAATTAAAAACAAAATTATTTTCAACTCACCAGGATGTTTATATATAAAAAAAAATTTTTTTTTTTTTTTTCAATTACTCAATTCTAAATAAAATTTGTATAAAATTATTAATTAACTTTTTTTTTCTTTTTTTATTGTAGGAAAAAATAAACAAAACAAAAATTTTTCGTTAATGAAACTTTTCGCTTCCACTAATTTCTTTAAACTAACTGATCAAAACCGAAAATCAAAACTTTATAAATGATAAAAAATAAAAAGAAAAAAAAAAAAAAACAGCGAAAAAAATAAAATAAAATAATTTTGCGTATTTTTCTTTTTTAATTTATAAACAATAATAATAATTTACAGATTTCTTTTTATATAGGTTAGAGGAAAATAAAAAATAAAAAGACCAGCTAGACTAGCGTAGTGTTAAGCAAAAACCGAAAACACGAAAATGTTGCAAACAACTGGGCACGAGGCAGTCGACTGAATAGGAGTTTTTATTCATTTTTTGTTTTCTTGTGTGTTAATTAATTGTGTTTTCATTGTCTCAAATTTTATTAACAACACAAAACAAAAAAAAAAAAAAAAAACTACATTTAAGCAAATTTTTTAATGGAAAAATTCATCATAACAAAAACATAAAAAAATAAAAATTCAATTTTTCAAGCTAGAGCTAGGTCAGTTATAATAACAAATACATCGACAATACACACAAATCACCGATAATAAAATTATTTTTTTAATTTTTAATTTTTCAATCAATGAATTGTCTTATCAAAAAATATTTTTTTATGTTATGTAAAACGCTTGTAATTATTACAAACCAAAATCATTTTGATAAGAAAAAAATTGTTTTTTTTTTTTTTTTGTTTGTATCGCAACGTAACCATATTCATCGACCATCGAAACAAGATAAAAAAAAAAAAAAATCTTTTTATTTTTTGCTGTTTTGCTGTTTTTAAAGGATACAAATATACGAATATACGATTCTGAATATTTTATTTCTTTTATAATAAAATGAAATCATCGCATGAAATCACATATTGGGCACGTGATTTTGTTAATTGAATAATTTGTGGTAGGAAATATGTAGAATTAAATAAAAAAAACAAATATATTGTAAACAAAGCGCACATAATATTAAATGATAAGAATTTTTACTTCTTATTTATTAATTTATTTCTATTTCTATTCGCCAACTTAATGTTGATTTAAATATTTATTTCTATAATAAAAAAAAAATGATAATATTGATTTTAAAAATGAATTTTTATTTTTTATTTTAAACATATTTATGGAATTTGCTTAATTAATTTGGTTAAATAAAAACAACACACTGCATGCAGAAAACGGTGAAAACATAACAATAAACACGTGTTATTTATTTATATAAAAAATAAGCAAATTTACCTAGGGTAAGAGATGTTAATTCAATAATTATTAATACTGATGAGTTGTTTTTTTTTTTTTTTTTTTGTTGATAAATTCGCGAGATTAGTATAACAAAGCAATGAAAAGTTTTGTTTTTTTTTTCTTTTTTCTCTCTTTGTTTACATTTATTTTAATTTTATTTTCACATTTGTAATGGAATAAAAATAATTAACACACAAAAGCCAAATTGAAAATGTTTATTGTGTAAATAATTTGTCGTATGTATTTGTATCCGGATAAAAAATTTAAATAAAATTATGTGAATGAATAATATAAAAACAAATAATGTCTCATCGTCACATATGAAAAGAAAGGAAAATTAAAGAAAATTTAATGTGAGACACATGTAACTAGTTGATTTAAAAAAAATAAAAAAAAAAGAAGTATTTTAATTGAATAATACAAAAACAATCAACATTAAATGTCACACACCATACGCATGTTAAGTCTAAAGTAAATATTTAAATATTCTTTTGTAAATAAACAATGAACATGTGCGTTGCGAATATTTGTTTTGTAAATATTATGTCGGTATAATAAAACTAAGAATTCATCGATTCATTAAATAAAATGACGTAGCTCAGTTAAATATAATTTAATTTTTTTTTTTTTGTTGCTCAAATATAAAATAAAATGAGCGTAAGACAAAATTACAAATCAAATCACAAAATATCAGCATGTCATATTAGCGTGTCATCAAAAAAAAAAAAAAAAAATGTTCCGACACCGAATTACATCGCATAACTAACTTAATAAATAACATCGCAAAAGATATTTTTGTATAAAATATAATTAATATCGAGGTAAAATAAATGCTGCTATGTAGTTTTGTAGTTTCTAGCCTGAATGAATGTAGTCTAAAAATTAAATTTTCGATTTTCATTTAATAAATTAATTATTTAATATATAAACGTCACGTACAGTATTGAACAAAATACTTATGTCGAGGTTTTGCCAAAAATATAAATTATTTACCATTTATACAAAAAAAAAAAAAAACTAACTAACTTTTCAATGAATAATAAAACACTTCACACATATGGAGAGTATGCGATATTTTTTTTTTTTTTTTTTTACCTGTATTACTTGTAATATTGGTTATTTTGTTATTTAATTTAGGTTAAAGTGAATTACTTAAGTCAAACAAAAATAAATAAATAAACGTTAAGTAAATCAATGTACTAAAAACCACTGTGTTTATATTACAAACGTAATATATACCAATTGGAAAAAAAAAAAGGAAAATAATAAAACTGGGGAAATTGATGAGCATGAGCATGCTTCTCGTTTTAAACATTAAACGCAAATGATTTTTGATCGCGCAGTTTATATTGTATCGTGGAACATATTACTTCTAATTCTATAAGTTCAACGTGATTTTTATCGCTTTATTATTATTATTATTAAAATTAACTTAACAGCAAAAAATTATGTGAGAATTTCTAGAAAACGATAATAACCGAAGTTATGTTGGTTGGTTGGTTGTTTTTTTTTTTTTTTGTTTTGATATTTGATTTTTCGGTTTGTTTATTGTTTATATATTTGTATAACATGAGTTGTTTTACAACCAGTTGCTTGAACAGTTGGTTGGACAAAAAAAAAAAAGAAAAAACAGAATATTAAAATAAATTACGATTAAATTTAGTAACAAAAAAAAAAAAAAAAAAATATTAAAAATTTCCTCAAATGTGTTGTTTTTTTTTAACATAAAAACTAAACTAACAAAAATTGATTTCTTATCAACAATAACTTAAAAAAAAAGAAGGTAAAAACAACGTCTTAACACCACTGATACACCAATACCACTTTTTTTTTTTGTTACCTAATTATAATAAAATTATGACTAGGCTTAAATTAATTCCTATAATGTTTGTGTATATTTTTCAGTGTTGTTATTATTATTATTATTTTTTTTTATTTAATAAATAAATAAATGAATTAAAAAAAAATTGATTTTTAATTAATTGTGAAGAATATTTTTTTCTGAGGTTTTAAACCTGTTTCGTTTTTTATTAATCTATACAGGTGTTAATGACATTCGATATTATTATGATTATAGAATAAAATAAAAACCAAATTATAATTATCTCGCTCTATAAATACATATTATTATTATTATTATTATTATTTTTTGTTCTTTCGTTATCAAATATTTATGCTTGTAAACAAAAGTCTTTTGTTTCAATTTTACTTATAAAAAAAAAAAAAAAATTAAATTTATATTTTTGGATGACAAATAATCAAAAGATTAATATTTGTTTAATTAAATTAATTAAAAAAAAAAAAATTATTTATAAATTCGATTAAATAAAATTTAAGAAAGTAATAAAACAGGAAATTTTTATTGACGAAATTTTTCGTTTTGTGCAATTTTTAAGCAAACAAAAAAAAATAATTTGTTTTTTTGCGTATTTAATTAATTACAGAATAAAATAATATTAATGTGATTTACTGGTAAATTTTTTTGGTATTTTAATTAGAAAATAGTAAAATAAATGTGTTACGGGTGTTAATAAATTAATTTATTATATTATATTCAATATTAATTAATTATTATAATTTAAAGGGTTTATTGTGTTTGTAATAATAATAATAATTATTATTTTTCATTATTAGTTAAGTGATAAAAAAAAAATAATGAATGCGACATCACCAAAATCATCACTAGCTAAATTAGGGCTACACTCAAAACAAAAACCGTTAAGAGTTATGGTTTTAGGACAAAGTGGCGTGGGAAAAACAGGTATGTTTATTATTATTTATTATTATTCACTATAAATGATTTAAATCAGTAAATTTTATATAATATTTACTTGTCAACATCTCTCACGTATTTCTTGTTTTGATGCAATTAGTGTGAATTGTTTTTTTTTTTTTTATTCAACAATTATTATTATTTATAATAACAGAAATGTTTACTTAATAACATATTTATTATTATTATTATTTGAATTAAAACAATTTCTATGTTTTTTTAATTACATTTAATCATTAATAATCGATCTTAAGCACTAGATTATATTAACAACAAGATAAGTAAATAACTAAATAAATAAATAATCTATTTATTTTTTTTCTTGTAATATCTTGTATAGTGAAAATATTATAAAGTAATTAATATAAATCAATCATTAAAATAATATAGAAATATAGAAGGTATAATAAAATGATTATGAAATAATATCCAAGTGTTATTGATAGATAAAAAAATAATTAATTAATGTTGTAATAGTTGGGAATTTGTTAATTTTTATTAATACAAAATTAAATAAAATAAAATATTTTTTTTGGGTTAATCGTTTTAATAATTTATTAATAATTCATTACATTAAAAATTGCTTTTTTTAATTAATTTTTTTGTGCAAATAAAATAAAAAATAAATTTACTAACCTTCAAAACCGTCATTTTGTATACAAATAAATGTTTTTTTTTTTTTTTTATTTAACTAACTATGCTAAATTATTTAAAAATTTTTTATTTTATTATAAAACATTAACGTATTAACGATAATACATATCATCCCACATATGTACATATTAACAAAAAAAAAAAAAATAAAACTAAATTTATGTATAAATAGATTTTTGTTAATTTAACACATTAATGCTTTAAAAAGGAGTTAAAGCCGATCAACAATATGTTGCTTATATAAATAGATTTTACTTGTCTTCTATCTTCTTTTTAATTTTTGATTAATACAAACAAAAAAATAAAATAATAAATAAATGATTTATATAATTTTTTTTAACTTCCTGTTCGTTTAACATGAGAGAGATTTTTTTTTTTATTTTTCTGTGGTTTGTTTACAGTGAATTTTTTTTTTTTTTTTTGTTTATTTGGATTTTAAAGAAAAAAAAAATCTTTTCACGTATTAATATTCCATCAACACAATTAATTTAACTGAATTCGTATAAATAAATAAATGATAAAAGTCGATCGCATATTTAAACAAATTTTGATTGTTTACAATTTTTTTTTTCTTCTCTCCTTCGATTTTTACTATTTTTTTTATTTCTTCTTATTCCGCCAGGTAGAAATATTAAAAAAAAAAAAAAAACTCAATTAAAAATGTAAAAATAGATTATTGATTTATAATTAAAATTAATCGATTATTAAAAATTATAATTAATTACTGTGTTTTGTCACAGCCTAGTACTGTACTTTTAAAAATTTCATCGGAAAAAGAACAATTTCTGCTACGATAATACGCGGTATCAAACACACAGAGTTAGAGTATCAATAAAAAATCTTCTTTGATTTTTATTTAAATACAAAAATAATTATTTTAATTAAACATTTTACATTCCTTAACAGACAAAACGTAACTAAAAAACAAAAAATTCTTATCAAAGTGTTTCATTTGCATCATTTTTTACATTTTCTCTATATATTTTAACGAATAATAAAAGAAATCAAAGTAAATTTTCATATTGTTTAAATAAAAATTTTACTACAAAATATTTCATTGATAAAATGGAAAATCAACAAGAAAATAACAGCAGTAACAGTAGCAACAGTAAGCAGCAAATGTGGTATTGGTTTAGGAGATTTCTTATGGAAATGCAAACAATTATTATTAACAAGCAAAAACTTATTATCACTCCAATACGCAATAATAATATTAAAGAAAAAATACGAAAAAAAAAAAGAAAATTTATCGTAACATCTTTCCAGTGTAATCTAAAACGTAATCTTACAACATGAAATGATCATAAAAAAAAAAAAAATTCTATAGAAACGCAAAGGAGTTAAAGCATGTGTCGTATTTCTCATGTCATCGCGTTAAATACGAGAGAGAAATAATAAAAAAAAAAAAAACAACAACGAATTATGTCTTTCATTGATAGTAAATTTAATTCTATTGATAAGAGCAAAAAGGCTAAACCACTAAAAAAAAAAAAAAAAAAAAAAAAATCACTACTCAACACCACACATACTTAACAAATGTCATCGTCCTTTAAGGATTTTTTTTTTTTTATTTATGGTTTTTCCTATATTCATTGGAATTTATATAGAATTTTATATAGAGATGGAAAGAAAAGTTTGTTGCTATTTATTTAAGAATCAGAAGAGAAAAAAAAAAAAAAAAACCTTCACCATGGCATTTTGTTTCAAATAATAAGTAAAAAGGACATTTTTGTTCCTATCTACTAAATTATTTACCAGTATTAACAATCTAGGCCAACTGTCTTATTTAATAACAAAAAATAAAATAAATTTCTTTATTTATGTTTTTAATTTAAATGTAATCGAAAAATCTCTCTTATCACAAAACAATTTAATTGATTTGAAATTTCTAAACAAATATTAAATAGACGAAATCATATCGGTGCTGAGTACTAATAGCATTTAACTTGAATTACATAATTATGTCTGATGTTACATTTTCTACGAATTATTAAAAATGTTCGCTTTGCTTTTTTCCTCTCTTTTATTGCGTAGCAAAATGTTTAGGGTGGAAAGAAAAATGTTTCCACGTTCACACACAAAATATAAACAACGTAAATTTTGATGCCTTTTCATCGTGGAATAACAATTTTTGGTTGATAATTATTTATGTAAAGGGCGGTAAAGGGTCTTTAAACTCATATGGTACAATCTCATTCTGCTTTAATTCATTTATTTTGTGTTATCTTCTTTAATTAAAAGTTTTTTTTTTTTTGAATAAATATTTGTTATAATTGATTTGATGTTAAAATAATAAAATCATCTTCAAAAAAAAAAAAAACAATTCACAAATATTTATCAAAGTTTTAATCACATAACAACGACATATGACAACATTTTTGTGTTTTTAATTAATACCCAAAGATCATTACCATTTCATTGATAAAAAAAAAAAAAGGTTGAACCCTTGCCCTTCAATATTTTTAATTATTTTTAGTCTAGCTAAAACAAACATTTTTTTTTTTTCTTATTTTGGTTTATAAAAAATTTAATCTTATCAGGTGAAACTTTTTTTTTGCTTCCTTGAAGTTTTTTTCTTTCGTTTATTGACAAAAAAAACTTTTTTTTTCTAAAAACAAATTTAATTTTGTAATCCATAAGATAAATAATATTTACGCTTTGACACCTTAAATAATTTTTAATTTAATTAAAAAAAATGAAAAAAAATTATTATTATTATTTTTTTTTTCCAGCAATGGTTGTTCGATTTATTACACGACGTTTTATTGGCGAATATGATCCAAATTTAGAAAAAATTTATACATTTAATACAATTATTGACAATGAAATTGTTTCTTTTGAAATATTAGATGCTGCGGGTCAACCGAGTGTAAGTAGGATTATTTATTTATTTATTTATTTAAGAAGATGATCTTATTTAGAATCTTTTATCTTTAATTGAATTTTATTTTAATTTTTAATAAAGGAAACAGAATGTTTAACATTAGAAGCGAATATTAGATGGGCGGATGCATTTATCTTAATGTATTCAGTTACAGATAAATGTAGTTTTGATGAATGTAATCGATTAAAATTTTTAATAAATTATAATAAACGAAGACGTAAATTAGGATCAAATAATAAAGTAAGTTAAAAATATAATTCCGGTGGTTTTTGTGGTTAACAGAACAGTACGAACGGTAGCAATGTATTTCTTTTTTTTTGTTTATCTATTTTAAAAACAAATATCGAATGACACAAATAAATAAATCAATTTTTTTTTTTTTATTTAAAAACTTGTATCTGTATTATGACCTAGATAATTAGGTGACATTGACATTACGTTTGTATTTTTTATCTTTAAACATTTAATTTTTTTAATAATAAAACATTCAGAAATCACGTATGCAAATTATCGCGTTTTTTTTAAGTGTAGTTACCCAATTAGCTACCTGTTTACAATACAAGCAAATGAATCCTGAAAAATAAAAATTTGCAGAATGTAACTGAATGCATAAAGAAGTAAATACGAATGGAACAATTTTTTTTTTTATTTTTTTCTCGTATATAATAAATATTCCATTATTCTGAATAGTTTCTTTTAAATAAACAATAAATAATTTTCCAATTCTCCCCCATTATTTGCATTAAAAGTAATTTTATTCTAAATTAAAACAAAAAAAAAAAAAAAAATAAAAACATTACAAAGCAAAATACCCAACCCAGTTTACGTTTATTTTCTAATTATTAATTAATTGTTTATTGGTGCAATTTTTATTATTAAATAAGAAATCAATAATGTAATGTAAAAATAAAAATAATAATAAAACTTATTTACATCAATTAATTGTAGACACAATATTGCAAACAAGATTTTTGACTCATTTTACAAATAGATAAATTATTCGTAGAATAAGTTATATAAAAGTGAAAAAAAAAAAAAAAAACACTACGTTAACAAGCTTCGAAAAAAGCACCTTTCAAAAGAGGGTTATTTATGGTTTTTTGTGTAATAACACAAAAAGATTCTAAATATATTTACATAATCTAAATTGAAGTCAATGATAAATCAGAAAACATATTTAATAAAACCAACAATAGACAGACGCAAATTGTCGCTTTTGTTTATTCATTATTTAGGGGTGGGTTTATCATACTAATTGAAGAGTTTTTATTCTAGGATGGATTTTTAGATGTTCCAGTAATATTAGTTGGTAATAAAAATGATCAATTAGGTGATCGTATGGTGATTGTTGATGAGGGACAGAAACGTTCTAGAGAAATTGCCTGTGTTTGTTTCCATGAAATTTCCGTACGTGAGAGCATAGACCAAGTAAGGAAATTCAATAAAACATTTTTCTTTAAATTAATTTTATAATCGTAAAACAATTTACTGGTGGTTACAGGTTTTTGCTGTATTTAGAGATATTTGTAGATTTTGGCGTGTTTTTAGTAAATTCCCAAAATTAAAACGTTCAACAAGTGATGTCCAAAATGGTAGTGAATTTGTTATTAGTCCTGATTCATTTTTTCCATTTTTCGATTCAAATAATAAAATCGAGAAGCGACGATCTATTTTAATATTGGGGAGGCCATGTACAGAAGAGCGGCCAGATGAATCAGATGAGAAAATGTCAAATGGCTCCTCATCGACAACACCGAGTGAAACAGAAACACCATTCCGTGAACGTGCATCAACAGATGGTACGCTGTTATCACGGCCAAGACGTTGGCGTTATCCACCACCCGGATCAATGATCTCACATCCCAGTCGTTGTGAACGACGAATGAGCATTTCAATGCGTGGCAGCAATGCCAGCTACTGACCAAATTTTTCTTCTATTCTTATATATTTAAATGACAAATTTTATTTATTTTTTTTTTCTTATATAAATTAATTAAAACGAATGTATGATTGTGATATATAAATATTAATTAATTATTTAATTATTTATTATTATTATTATTAATAAATATATGTATTATATACGTTTACCATAATATTGAATAAATATTTATACAATTATTGTTGTAATAAAATTAAAAATAAAAATAAAAATATTTGCATATAAATACACCAAAAATAATTTTTTTTTTTCGTTTTTCGTTTTTCGGTTTTTGTTGGTTAATAATTTTAAATTCTGAAGAAATAAATAAAAGGGAAAAGAAAACAAGAAAAAATGTTCATTCTTGCTTGAGTACATACTCTTCAGCTCTTAATGCTAATTCTCTTATATTTTGTAAACAACCGGCAGACGCTTCTTGTAGTTCTCTATCCCTAGAGCCAACTGTTTCTAGTAAAAATGGTACGACGCCACTCTAATCAAAATTGATAACAAAATAAATGTCCAACATCTTATAATGGAATGAAAAGAAAACAAACAAAGAAAAAAAATAATAATTTTATACCTGGTGCATAGTAATACAATTTTGTGGATCCTCTGATAGTCTTTGTAAAGCCATTGCTGTTGTTCTATGAACTTTTGGATTTGTGCTTACCATATAACCAACAATTGGGGTCACGGTACGTAAACGACCCAACTCTTGGGTATTATTACCATAAGGAGCACAGCTAGCAATTGCTGCTGCCAAATTTTCACGTAACAAATCTTCTGTCGTATGAACTAAATGACAAAAACAAATAAAAAAAAATTTTTTAGATAAAAGCAATGGAAATTTAAATATTTACCCAAATCAGCCAGCATATATATAACTTTATGATCAGATAAAACAGCTAAATTTTCTTTATCTTTCGCTATTGTTGCTATGGCTGCACATACAGCTGCTAATACTAAAGTTTCTTTTGATTTTAATAAACCAACGACAAGTTCCAGTGCACCAACAAAACTACGCACTAATTCACCGGAATCCTTGAAAATTTATTTAAAATTAAAAAACACGTTTTTGGAAATTTCGCATTTTTTATTTACTTGAGCATTTTCAATAGATGGACACAGTGCCCAGGCGGCATATGCTTGTACACGAGGATTACTATTTTTCAACAGAGACCAAATCAAACGAACCGCATCTAAATCCTCTAAAATTCTCATACTTTCTGGATCCTGTGCGGACTGTGTCAACGCTTTTGATATATTTTCCAATAATGGTGCATGGGTACCATTTAAATGATTTACCAACAATGGTAGTCCACCGGCATTTCGTAATGATTCACGATTATTCTGAAATTTAACACACTCAGCTAATGCACCAACAGCATTTGTTAAAACGTCATCATTTTCATCGTTTAATAATTGCACAAGAATGGGCACAGTTTTCAACTTAAAATAATTAAATTTAATTAATTTAATGACAATTAATTAAGACATTGAATTACTGTATCGAGTTTTTTAATATTTGCATCAGTTTGTGCACATTTCCATATAGCACCGGTGGCCGCAGCTAATAACTCTTTATTATCTCGAATATTTTTGTCTTTTGCAATTGCTACTAATGGCTCCAGACCATCAGCTTCTCTGACAAGATCTCTTGCTGTCTTTTGAATTGAAGAATAGTTCAAATTGGCAATTGAAAACTAAATAAAAAATTATCAGAGATCTCACCTTATCACTAGCACATTTAAAAATAGCGGAGCTGCATTGCATTTTCAAGTCAAGATTTGGAGAGTTTAAATGGCGAACAATATCAGTAATCATTCCTTCTGTTGTAATCGCTAATTGATAATTTCCCTAAATAGTTTCCCCGATTATATTTTTTTTTTTTTTTTAACTTTGAAGGTTAATTTACCTGTGATGCACATTGTTGCACAGTTCCCATTGTGGGCACGACCACATCTATATGAATACTCTTCAAGAGGCGTCCCATTAATGGAACTAATCCACTTTTTCGCATTAATTCTTTGTTGTGACGGGACTCTGACAGAGACCATAGAGCGCGTGCACCGGCTCTAGCTTTATCTAGCATTTCTGTTTCAACGACATTTAATTGATCGCGAGGAGTGACTAAAACACTTTAAGAAATCAAATTCCGAATTAAAATTTAAATTTTCATAAATAATAAATATTACTTAAGTGTGCAATCCAAAAGATCCACCAGCTTAGGGATTCCTCTGCATTTCCGTACAAGTTTTCTAGCCAATCGAACTTTAGCGACATTAGCAATTGTTTCGGCAGCCATTGTTTTCAGATCGTTTGCTCGTTCTGATAGGAGATTCACAAGCAATGAAATTCCACCTAAATCCACAATTGTTCTTCGGATATCAATATTTAATGAAATCTTTGCTAAAACCGATAATGATCCTAGTTTACAATTTAAATTATTGCATTCAAGTAAATTAACAAGAACTTCTAGGCCGCCAATATCCTGAATAGCTAATTGATTGATTTGTGTTGTCAGGTCATGATCCTTGAGACAACACAAAGCGACAATTGTTGCGGTTTGATTTCCTGCTTTAATATATTTCACCAATTTTTGTATATGCCAATATTCTGATGGAACATCAGCACTTCTAGCCGTTTCTTTCCATCTTTCTTCCTCATCGGACGAAGAAATAACTTCTGTTGAATCAGAATCATCACTGTCCACATGAGCACGAACCATTACAACGCCACGAGGACAACTTCCAACCGAAACACATTTTGGTGATTTTGATTTTGCTGATGCTTTTGTACGTGAAGAACGTGTAGACTTTGCTGTCACATTCGTGGACATTTTTTTTGTAAAAATATTCAAAAAAAAAAAAATAATAATAATAACCAAGACGCAAGCTAGTAATACTTATGTAAAAGATAAATTAAATAAAAATAAACTAATGCTTTCTATTTGTACGAGAAATTAAATTGTTTACAAACTTATTGACATAATTTAGTCGGTTGCCATGGAGAAATAGAAAATTTGTTTTATTTAAAATTGTGCTTATTTAGTTTTTCTACGAGATGGCGCAATAGTAAAACATAAATCCTAACTAATTATATTTTTTCTAATACATTTTTCGCTCAGTTTTCAGTTCATTTTATTTATAGATTTTAAACATACATTTTAAACGATTTTATTTTTATTAATATCGGAAAATAATATTTATATATTTATTAATAAACATTGTGAATAAAATTTATTACAAAAGTAGTTTTTTTTATTATTTTTAATATCAACAACTCAAATTTCGAGTAGTGTATACGATTATCTTAGTTTCAAACCGGTTAAATAAATTTCGCTCTACTCATATTATCGCAACAAGTGTTTTTGGTTTAGTAATACATTAACAACAGGATGATTATAAAGTTTCTAAACCATAAATAATTTATTGCTTACTAATTTGCTGTAAACATATTTATGTTGTTTGATGTAAATATTTATTTTAATTGAAGTTATATCTTAATAGAAATTTTCCCATAATAAATATTATGAATTTCCATTATTTATTCAATATAAGACACTTTAGGCATTTTGAAAATATTTTTTTTGTTTAATACACAACCGAAGTGTTTAAATTAAATTTATAATAAACACTTCATAAATAATAGAAAAACCATTATCTATGGTAACTAAGAAAACTGACATGAGTTACATTAATGAAAACACTAAGATAATACGTATAAATCCTGTGTTATTAATTAATACTTTGATTGTGTTTTCATTATTTATTTATGTTAAATTTATTGAAATTTATTATTTTATTTATTATATAATCATAAAACAGATTTTTGCATATTTTATATTTCTTTAAAATTGTATTAATAAGAGCAGAAAAATAATCTTTAATTATTTTCCCCCATATACATATAACCAGTAAATAAATGTAATTAATTAAGGGATTTTCTTAGTTATGTAATTAAAATAAATAAACCAGCATATGTGTAAAGTTGTGGTTAGTATTATAAAAGTGTATAGTTTATAGTATTAAAGAAGTTAACAACTATTAACAACGTCCTTTAAACTTGTATGGTTTGGATTACATTGCTAGTTATATTACTGCTTTAAAAAAAAAAAAAATCAAAATAATTATCTGCTGAACCATAAAACCAACCTGATAGAATAACATTTGATTGACATTATTAAAGAATTTTAATTGCATACAATGAGTTATTTGCAATGTTACAGAATTAGATCAATACATAAAGTGAAAGTAGTGTAATTTATTAAATTATTAACAATTCATTATTAACTTTATAAAAGCACTCAGTTCCTGTAGGAAAAGGAAAAAAAGAAAAAAGAAAAAAAGAAAAAAATAAACCAAACAAGTATGACTTTCCGATGAGAACTTAAGTGTTCACTAGCATCGTTGTTAAAAGATGCACACAATGTACGGCATACATAAGTAGCTCTGTTGAGTAGCCGCACAAATAAATAATGCTTTTACATTTATTAAATGTTGACTTGGTATGACGCAATAATATATATATATATCATCAAATATAAGTAAAACTTAAAATATCCCTATGATTTATGTACTTTGTTCCAGAATTTACATCTATGACTTTCCAACTTATTTATATATTTTTTAACTACTAATAAACTACTCTACGGTTTTTTTTTTTTTTTTGTGTTTAGTTTTGTACATATACATAATTAGTTGTTTAACATGAATTTATGTGAATTAGTTTTTATTATTTATTTATTTTCTTTTTTTTTTTGTTAAGTTTAAAAAGCGTAAAACTTTATAAAGTAATTTTCAACGAAAATTGACGATAAAGTGCAGTGGAGACGCCAGGTTTATTATTAACTTTATATAGAAAGATATGGAAAAAAAAAAGTTTTCCTCAATAAATTTTTTACTTAACTTAATGAACTTAATGAATATAAAATATTTTTATAAGCGTAAAGCTTTCTTCTTCTATTTTTTTTTTGTTTATCTTTTTTATTAACGAGTTTTTATGAATATTATTTGTAGAAAAAAATAAATAAATAATTTTGATTTATGCTGTTTTTTTTTTGCTAATTATTTTCTATAGTAAAAATAATGAAAAACATATTTAAAGTACATTATAATGCTGTTTATTGTATTATAAGCTAATTAGAATATCGTTGACGTTGATTTATTTAATTAAAGTATTTTGTCTGAAAAACGAATTAACTGGAGAGTTAAAAAGTTTTTTCTCCCCATTTTTTTTTTGTCGTTTATAAAATAGTCAAGCTTATTTATAAGTCATACGAGGTATCATAGATTTATTTTTTTAATTTATTATGTAAACTTCTATAGGATTATTATAAATTTTTAATTATTTTTAATTTTGATCTTTTCTATTTTAGATTTGGATTTTCCCAGTCCAAATCCATAAAGAATTTTTCTTGATTAAATATTTAATTTCTTAAATTGATTCTTAAGTTTTTTTTTTATTAAATAAATTTTATTTACATTTAATGGGTAATAGACAGAATAATTAATTAAAAATTAAAAAAAAAAACAATGCAATAATCAATTATATTTTTGTTTTATTAAATTAAATTTTGAATTAGAATAAAAAAAAATTACACATATATGTATGTGTATGACGCATTAAAGAAAAAAATCTTTATAAGTAACCCTAACATTGGGGGTAATGTGACCCCTAATGTGTTTATTCAGTGACAATTGAATTTATTGTTATTTGAATTTATGCTCTCGTATTTTTTACAATTTGTTGAATACATTTTTTAAGTTTATATTTAGTAATAACTAAATAAAAAAAAAAAAAAACATTCTTGTAATACGAGAGAGATTCAAAGATTTATACAAATTTACATACAGACATAGTGCATATGTAAGTGATTTTTTATTAAAAATTGCGGTAAATGAACTTTAAAGTTTTGTAATTTAAGAAGTGGCTAAAAAAAAAAAACATACAAAAAAATTACTAAATGAAAATAATTTTTATTATAAAGATTATGAATAATATGATTTATGGTTATAACAGTGAATTATTGTAAACGGAATAATAAAATCGAATTTTCCTATTCTTTTCATTTCAATAAAAATTTAATTTAAAAATGTTTTTTACTGTTGATACGAGCACAGTGTTGTGTTTAGTTATTTTAAGTAAAAGCTTCATGCATAAATAAAACAGAAAATGTTAATGCGTTCTTTATATTGCAGTGAAATATAAAAGACAACAAGACAAACAAACAAACAAATATATATATATGTATGTACTATATGCTTTCTGACAGTTAAAATAAGTATAAACGTTGAATTTATAATGTGAACATGTGTTATGCTTAAAATTCTTTGTTACTTTTAACTTTTATTGTTTGTTTAACATGTAGTAAATCTTACATCTTATTTATTTTATTTTAATTTTCTATCCTTCTTACATACGGCTTTAGAAAACAATATAATAAAAAAATTATTATTAACTAAAAATAGAGCTAATAAATTAAAAAAAAAAAAAAAAAAAACACGAAAGCAAAACAATTATTCATTAAGAAAAGACTTTATTTTAATTAAAGTTTAAAAAGCTTTTTAAAGAATTTAAATAAAAATACAAAAAAAGAAACACTTTGACTTTAGAAAAATAAGTTTTTAAATTTACAGAAAATAAATATTTCTATTTGAAAAAAAAAAAAATTAATTAAAAGTAAGGGAATAAAATGTAAAACTTGAAAAATTTTAAACTAGTTAAACTTAACTAGTGTTTCTTCTTAAATTCTATTCAAATAAATACACACTATTCAGTAATAATAAATAATTAAAATTTCGTTAATATTTTTATAACGATAATTCCAATACAAGAATAAATAATAAAAGAATGACAATGAATAATAAAATTTAAGTTAAAATTAAATATAAAAAAAAAATCTGATTTCTCATATTATCTTTGCCACGTATAACAAAATTTTCCAACAGATGTTTGTTATTTAACAGAAAAGTAGTCGTACAACCAAAAAAGAAAAGAAAATAAAAATCTATAAAGTGTTAAAGGTAAAGGTAGTAAAATGTTAACCAAATGTTACCTGGTGCATAGTTAAACAGTTTTGCAGATATTTCTCTTAGTTTGCTTATTTTTTTTTTTTTTTTTTGTTACTTTATTAGTGTTTGTTTCTATTCTGTTTATAGCTTGAATATAAACAACAATTTCGGTGTCAGAGTTCCAAAATTGACTTAACTCATGGGAATTATTATTATTATTATTATTATAGTTTCTACTAAAACAACTGAATTTTCTGATTTGTATCTTTGATTTTTATTCTTTTTTTTGTTTGTTAATTATTCATATTTATATGCCTTTTGTATTTAACATCAATAAAATATTTCTATAATATCATACAAAATTACAACTGAATATCAATTAGATCATTTTTGGCAAAAAAAAAAAAAAAAAATATATATATATATTTTCGAATGGATATCGTTAACAAAATTTTAATTTATCCCAAAAAAAAAAAATAAATATTAACACAAAGAAATTGAAAATTGAATATTAATTTCGTTGATATACAAAATATACAATTGGATTGTAGTCGGTTGTATGGTTTATTTTTTCTTTTTATCTAATTTAAACTGAAACAGAATAATAATATAAGGAATAAAAAGTTTGTTTACCATCAATGGTATACATTTCAAATGAATCTATTTATTTAAATAATATACAATTTAATCAACATGATCAAAATCTAATATACAAATCGAAAATATTGATTAGATTTTATATTTTAAATTTCCTTTTTATTTTTTTTTAAATAAATGATAGAAATTTCTATACGTTAATACTGTAATTGTTATTAAAATAATATTTTTTGTACATTATCATCATGTAGTCAATGACCACATAGTCAATTTTCAATAAAGGATACTGCGATAAAGTTTTTCGTTTCCTTTTTTTTCTATATTAATATTAACAATTTTACAAATATTAACTTAGAA
Source organism: Ptychoptera albimana (assembly GCA_961205885.1). Classification (NCBI taxonomy): domain Eukaryota; kingdom Metazoa; phylum Arthropoda; class Insecta; order Diptera; family Ptychopteridae; genus Ptychoptera; species Ptychoptera albimana. The sequence continues at coordinate 15,143,766 of OY540801.1, read as the reverse complement.
ACACTGTGCTTTCTACATTGTTTAATGTAACATCAAACGAAAGTTTTATTAATAATTTTACTTATTCGATTTTTTTATTATCATTTTTTTGCCACTTGCACAATACCGAAGTTATGTAATCAAATCACGACATGGCATATTGAATTTAAAAAAAAAAAAAAAAAAAAAAAAACTTGACACTTTTTTTTTTCTTTAATACTGTAATAGAATTTTGATTGTTGTAAAAAAATAAAAAAAATAATAAATTAAGGATAAATCACTTAAAAAACTAATATTGACAGTATGACAGTTAATAATAATAATAATAAAAAAAAAGGTAAAAATACTTTTAAAAATAATTAATCATAAATAAATAAAAATATAAAACTGCACTTATTTATATAATTTAATAAAAATAATTAATCAATTATAATAATAATAATAATAATAATCAATAAAAAAAAAAAAAAACAAACAATAAAAGCTTGCAAAAATGTTAAATTAAATCAACAAATTTATGCAAAACAATTGTGGAAAATAAAACACAAAAATTTTACTTTAAAATGTTAAAATCAATATTCAATACGATAAATGTTCTCGATAATATATTTAATTTAATCGAAAAGTCTTCTTCAAGTTATTATTTTTCATTTCATTAGATTCTCTACACTCTCTCTCTGCCTTTTCTTAGTACTTTTTGTACATTTCGATTTACTATTTTTAATTTAATTTAATTTTCATTTTCATTTACATTTCGTTACATTTAATTTAATTTTCATTTAATTTAATTTAATTCAAATCGATTCGTATAATTTCATGATAATTTACATTTCATGAACATGCATTTTTAATTTGTAAATTAACATTTGAATGTTTTGATTGCATGATTTTTACTATTTTTAAACGTTAAAGCTTTTTTATTATTATTATTATATACTATTTACTATTTATATAAAAGTTACTTTTTTATTTTTTTTATATATAAAATCTCACAACTTCTTGATAGACGATCAATTATATTAAGTGCTAAATAGTGTTCAGCATTTATATTATTTAAATGTTGATGAATGTATTTACTTAAGCTTTTTATTTTACTTTTCTAAATCAAGTTGTTTTTTTTTTACTTCTATATGAGAGTTTTTTTCGTTTTAAAAAGAAAATTCAATTAAATGACATTTTTTTTTATATCTCATAGAAAAAGCTTAAAAGCTAATTATCATTCATTTCTGTTGATATTTTATTAAATTATTTAACGCAGAAATTATAATAAAGCTCTACTGGTATCTAAATTTCTTCTTTTTTATTTTTATTTTAATAAAAACAGGCAAAAATGAATTAATTTTTGATTACAGGGAATTTTTTATTAGATTTTTTCACTTTTTTTTTTTTTTTTTGTTAATTTTAATATGAAATAACACTGATGCAAAGCTTTAATTTATTTTATTTATCCAAAAATTTAAATAATTAATTATTTTGTTGATGTTTAGAGAGGTGTATTTCTTTCTTTTTTGTTATTTTATAATTTAATTTATGAAAGAACTGAATTAGATTGTGCGTCTTAAGGTATTTTTTTTTTTTACGGTACGGGGTAATATAAATTTAATTTTTCCATCAGCATTTTTGGTAATTATAATCAAATTATTGTAGTAAACAAATAATTAAATGAAATTTAACAGACAGAATACGTTGTAGCTAAACACATAATTTAAATTGATATAATATTTTATATATTATTGATTGGCAATTTGTTAATAAAGCAAATTAATGACCATAAATAATTTCATTGATTTTTTTTTTTTTCCGTTTTTATATTTTTTTATTTACAAAAAACCAAATCATTTTACTGTTCGTTTTCTTTTCTAGAAAAAGCTTTATACAAATGTTTAATATAAATAGAATTTTTTTTTTTTTTAATGTAGTAACATCAGATATGGGGACCGATTGTGATTCAATATTTTTATTTTTTTTCTTTTATTAAATTATATTTTTGCTGAGTCTAATTTAATTGTACTTAAAATAGAAAAGAAAATTTTATGAAATGGAAAATGAAAGGATTTTTCTTTTATTTATTTTTGTTTATTATATGTAAATCGATGAATTTTTTTCTGTTTTTTTTTTTTATTATTATTATGATCAAAACAAAAATTTTTTCTACGCCTTTTTTATATTTTTTATAATTTCAAAAACAAGTCCATTCTGATCGAATTACTGTTCATCAGTGGCTATAAATTCATGGAATTTTTTATTTGAAATGATTTAAGAGATGTTTAACAAAGTGTAAAATATTAATTAAATTGAAAAAGATTTGTTAATAAGCTTTTAATTTGAACATTTAATGTTAAACTTAAATTAAGTATCAATAAAAGTATTTTATAACTCAGGTGTTTACTTTCGGGAAATCTAGCAAAAAAAAAAAAAAAACTTGCATTTTTGCATCAGTAATAATTAAATATTTATATTAATTTTTAATACTTTCACAGACACAAAAGATAGCAAAAAAAAAAATTAAAAAATAAATTTATTATTAAGATGTTAAAAAGTCAGACACAAAGGGAAAAAAATCCGACTTTCATTAAGATTTTTATAGTTTAAAGGTTTAAAAAAAAAAAAAAAAGAGAAGAAAAATTGATGGAAATTACCATAAAATTCAATTTAAGTCGTTTTTAATGTAAAAATATAAAAAGGGGGAAAAAAAAACCGAAGTAAAATTAACAATTTATTCTGTATAAAGGATTTTTATATATTTTTTTAATAATCCTCGTTAGATATTCACTGACAGACAATTGTCTGTGCTTCTTGCGTAAAAGGAGTAAAAAAAAAAATCTTTTTCTTACATTTATAAAATAAAATTAAAAAATATTAGTTTATACCAATCGTATTTATACTTTATAAAAAAATTTAATAATAATTTTTCATCAAGTTATTAAATCTTTAATATTTAATGTAATGTAATTGGTGAAACATTTTCTAAATAGATTTATTTATCAATTTTATTTAAGAAAAACTAAGTGATATTCACCAACACTGATATTATTTATTTTCTATACAATGATTTACTGAAGAAAAAAAACTTTTTAGTTATTGTTACCAAGGAAGGAAGGAAAGGTTAACGTTTCTGAAATTATATCTTTAAATGTAAATAATATCTTGTTTACAACATTTTTGTTTTCGTTAAAAATTTTTTTATTCTCTGTTCTATTCCTGATGTTAGAAAATAAACAATTTTACGATAACATCAGATTAAGTATCTTTAAACTATGAACATTCTGTTGTCACCCTTTTTTTTTTTTATTTTGCACAATTATTATGTCTAGAGAATTACCCAAACTTTTGCTTTGTGTTTTTTTTTTTTTTTTTGTTTTTCGTGGGATTTAAACTAAGCTGTTAATGATGATTTATTTTTTTTATTATGACAATATGTTAAGTTTATTAACATTACATTAAAAAAAAAAACAAACTCTTTTCCCGGTTAATATAAAATTTATTTTTATTTATTTATTTATTTATGTTCAATAGAAAATAAAAGTCCTGGTGACTGGCGTCATATAATTTTCCACATATATTTTGTATTCCAAACATTGTTAAATATAATATGGATTTGAAATAATATTAGAACTAATTTATATTCGTAGCACATAAAGTTCCGGAATTTAAAACAAATGATTAAGAAGGGATTTCAATCAAATTAACGAATTGGAAATATATTTTTTTTTATTTATTTATCAATGCAATAGATTTAAAGTTAGATAACTAAGACGGGCTTTTATAAAATGTTAACTCGAAAATTATACAATTTATCATATAGATTCGAAATTATATTTTAAGGGTGGTTTTTTACATTATAATTTCATCGTCAATATGTGTTGTGCTGTGTGTTATGTTTATTAATTTATTAAATAGAAAATTTACAACAGTTATTCCTTAGATAAAAACACTTTTTTTTTTTTATTCTTTTTTATTCTAATTGAAAATTAATTTAATTTAATATGTTGCAAAAAAAAAAAAAGTTTATATTTTCAATTAAATTTGTTAATCAACAGTGATGTATTGTTAAGCTAATAAGATTCACCTGTTGAGACTAATAACAATAAGAATTTTATGAAAATGAATTGTATCAAGAGATTACATTTTACCGATTAGAGAATTATTAATTATCAAACATATTTCATTTCTATTTGATTGATATGAATAGATAGATTATTATGAATATAACATACTGAATTAATTTAAAAAAAAATTGAAGACAAATATGAAAATTCAATTATTTTATATTCATGCTTAATTTTACAACGTGAATACTGAATTTATCAAGACATTTCAATTATTAAACCACTCATAATGTTGTCAGAAATACTTATTGATACTTTATAAAGTTTTATAAATGTAAAATCGCAAACATTTTTTTACAATTCATAAATAATAATTCAATTTGAATTTAACTTCAGTAATTTTTTTTTTATATTTTTATTTGATATCAAAAAGTTTTATTTCAGTTGAATCTTAAATATTATATTACATTTTCCATGTGTTTGTCTATTGTACATTGAAATGTTTCTTATTTATATCAATCATTTCAATTACATCGATTTTATTCATGAGAAAATTCATTTAAAGTGTTAAAAGTGTTTTTGTTGCTGCTATTTTTCCTTTAAACATTAAAAAAAAAAAAAAAAACTGCAACAAGTAAGCAACATTTTTAGTCTTTATTTAACAAAAATAAAATTAAAAAAATATATTTTTACTGCAAGTTTTATTCAGTAATGTGAATAATTCTATTAACGTAATGCATTTTTTTTTTCTATTTTAATTACAAAATTACAACATTTCAAGCACTGATAGAGTTATAATTACACAATTATAACAAATAACAAAAAAAAAAAAAATAAAATAAAATTAATCTTGAGTTCATATAGAATAATGAAGCTTTTATTCACGTGTTAGTTTTAAAATATAAACAAATAATAAAATAGATTACAGAATAACAGTTTTTTTTATGTAATTAAAACCAAATAACAATGTTTTATATAGCATAAACAAATCTATGTTTGAAAATGTTGAAAAAAAAACTCGCTTTTATTATATTTTTCAATTAAATTTGACAAGTTTCAAATGACAAGTAAAAAAAAAAAGAAATCTATTTGTTGCATTTTACTGGTATTATGTCTGTTGAACAACTTGCGTATGTTAACTCTATGTAAAACTTTAATTATAAATGAATTATGCTTTTAGAAAAAAACTTTATCTATAGATTTTTATGAGTTGGATTTTGGTTCGTATAACAAAATAGTGATGTAATACGATGAATTTTTTTTTTTTTTTTTTATTTATTTCTATCACTAAACCGTATAACATATATTGTGGATTGAAGTCCCATTAGTTTATGTAATAGATTTTTTATGTTCACTGTGTTGTGTGTTTAAAGTAAAAAAAAAAAAAGAAATCAACAACAACAGTGTCGGAGTACATTATTCAAAATTTTCATCCTTTAATAAAAAATAAAAAAATTATTATCTATTTCCTTAGATTCAACACTGATGTGTAAATACATAAAATTCGTTCTATCTACCAATATTTACCAACTCTTAATATCAATAATAAAAGAAAAAAAAAATAAATGACTTGAATTGAAATTTATCATTTAAGCACAAACAATACGAAAATTATTCATTATCACGATTTTAGTTAAAAGTAAATAATTTACATTATGTAATCCAATTATTACATAACGTTTATAAAGGTAGGTGAACTATATTAAAATTATTTACAATAAAGAACATTTTTTTTTTTCGGTATTTTTTTTCGTTATTTTCTTGTAAAACACTAATACGTGTATTTTGTAAATGCTTTAGAAAATGTTCACATAAGCCATTGATTTACAAGTATAGAATTCTGTTCAACATGAAAATGAACATAAATTTTTGAATACAAAGGGAATTCTTTTATGTTAAGTAAGTAATATAACTGGCAAACAATAATAAAAAAAAAAAAACAGAAAAACAGAAAAAATTGTTTACATGATATAGGAAAAGAAAAAAAAAAAGAAATAAAATTAATGAAATATTAACCTGAATAAAAAATTTTAATAGAATTTATGTTGATAAGCATACAAAAAAAAAAATAGAAAAAAAAAAAGATAGAAGAAACTTTAGAAATGTCGCTAAAGTAATAAAGCTGCTTAGCTACTGTGGGTAACCGATATAATTATAATTTTTTTTTTTTCAACATTTCTTTTAATGAAAATAATATTATTTTTTTAATTTAATATATAAAAATATTATTATTATTATTATTGTGAAATGAATCCCCATGTTAATAACGACATTTTTGATTTTATATTGTCATATCAAACAATAGATAAACTTGCGACAATACAATAATGAATCTAGAACTCACATAACACTAATTAGGACATCGTATGTTTAATGTATCATCATAGAAATTAACTTTTATTAACAATAACAACAACAGCAACAAAAAAAAAAAAAACAACAGAAAAATAAAATAAAATAATTATTAAAAAGTTTATATAATAAAATTCTTTCCTTACAGTCATTATATCATTTTTAATTATTGTTGACATTTGTTTTAAATGTTGTGTAAAGGAAAGCAAAACAAAATTATAAGAAAAACAAAACAAAAATTTTGTTTTCCTACAGAAAGGGTATAATAATATTAAAGAAGATGTAGAAAAAACACTGCTTAACACTGAAATGTTAATTAACATAATAATTAGTAGATTACGATGTACATAAGAAAAAAAAAAGTTTTTTTTTTTTAATTTTATTCTTGTATAATTAAATCATTAAGTGTTTGCTCATGTTATATTTATATAAATCATCTCACACCCTCTCTATATACTCTCTGTGTATACAATTCGATTATGTTAATCAATTTTTTTTTCCTTTTCGGCGTTAATGGTAAAAAAGTTGAATTAGTCGTACAGATTGTGCATAAAAGCACAGTGCGATTTTACATTTGTATAATCCGGTTCTTTTTTTTTTTTTTTTTTTTTTTTGGTGCATCTTTTATTACTTTAGTTACTAGGAAAAAAGAAAAAAAAAATAAATAAAATTATCAATAATTACTTGGTACAAGCGTACAACGTACACATAACGTGACTTTTTAAATTTATTATTTTATTTTATTGAAACAGAAATAATAATAATAATAAAAAAAAAAAACCACGGGGAAAAAAAAAATTTAAACACGAACCATGTTACATGATAAGATAACGTCTGACTATATAATACATATTATATGGTATATATTTACTACTTTATTTCATGCACTGTATAGGTTAATATAATCATTTTTTTTTTTTTATTTTATATTATTTATATATACTTTTCACACATAACATGTATTATATTCCATTACAGGCTCTTCAAAATCAGTGATGCTGTTACATCGTTGCTATAATCTGCATTATATATATATATATATATATATATAGAAGTAATTATGTATTCAGGAAAAAAAAAAAAAAGGTTTTCGTTGTCTACGATATTTAATATATTCCTACTGTATATATGTACAAATGTGAAATGTATACAGGATAAAAAAAAAAAAAAAAAACCACACTAAAATAACAAATACAAGTTATTTCACAATATGATAGCTAGAGTGTTTTAGATATATCTATATAATATTTGATTTCGCGGGTAAACAACTTTTCAAGTATTTTGCATATTCATTTGTGGTTATGTAAAAGACAGGCACACAAATTTACACTTTGGGAGTAATAATTTAATGCAAGATATATTCTTATGCATAGTTTTTTTCTTTCTTTTTTTTTTTTATAATCTTTTCCATATTTTCTTTACTTTTTTTCTTTTTTCTACGATGACTATAAGATCGATATGAGAGTTTTTTTTTTTTTTTTTTTTTTTTTTTAAGGAAATATATTCTCTTCTGCTTATATAATTTATTCAATTTGAATATATAGAATTTTGCTTAACACTTTCTTCATCACGAATAAAATAACAAACAAACACGAAAAAAAAAAAATGGAAAAGAAAATTTATTACACTTTAGTGATTATTTAAATGATTTATTTTTCATAATTTTTATTATAAAAAAAAAAATAAATAAATAAAAACAAAACAATTATTATAATTATCGTTCACTGGCACAACACTAATAATAATTTAATTTATTGAAGAAAATGATACAAACATTTAGTTTTTTTTTTAATGTTTTATTTGGTTTAATAATAAAATGAAAATGTTTATTATTATTATTAAAATAATAAAAGATAACGAAAAGGAATCAAAATTGAAATTCATTGGAATAATCAGTAAAAGTTTAGTGGATTTAAAAATGATTTATGGAGATATTTAAAACACAATAAAAAAAAAAAAAAGTGGAAAAAAAAGGAATAAAATTGGAATAAAATAAAAGTTATTGTGGATGAGGATGGCCACAACAAGAGTTGCGTTTTTATTTTCAGTTTTTTTTCTTTTGTCCTTTTTTTTTTGTTGTGGTCTACGATAACCGTAAGGGATGTAAATTATATATGCAGAGGGTCAAGATTGCCATTTGCTTGCAACAATATCGCTTTTTAGAAGCTTTTTTTTTTGCTTCTTGTTTTTATGAATAGAAAAATAACCAATTTACCATATTTGTGCAATTTTTTTTTTGTTCTAAAATATTCTCTGTAACATGTGTGCATTAATATTTGATTTTTTCTGTATAATTTTCCTTATTTTTTTTTTCGCTTTTATGTTTATATAAAAAATAAAAACTAGATTTTACATGCATATTGCAACTTTTTTATGTGAGTTTTCGTTTAAATAAAAAAACACAAAATAATCGTACTTAAAATAACATATTTGACAAGATATCTTTAATTAATTAATTGCTGTTAATTATTAATGCGTAAATTTAATTATTAACAATAAAAAAATAAAACAAAAAGGAAACAAATCGACCCAGCTTTTATTACCATTAAGTTTGCTTTGTTAATGAATCATTATCTAAATTCAATACATTTCCCATTATGTTTTTCTTATAAATGTAACGTAAATTTTAAAACCATGTTATCTTTTTAATTAATATTTAAATAGAATAATAAATTGTAATTAATTTAAAATAATAACAAAAGTAAAAAAAAAATGTTTTTTTTTTCCTGTGTAAATGATTTTTTGTTGAATGAATTTGTTTCATTATTATTATTATTATTATTATTATTGTTCTAAATGTTTGCTTAATAAATTTTATGTAAAGAAAAAAAAAAAAAAACAATTCATAAAAAACATTAAAAACCATTAAAAAAAAAAGAAGAAAGCTCTGCTAAATTGATGTAATGTAATGAAATATTCTTATATATTTGCTATAACAATATTTATTTATATAAACATTATTAAAGTCAACGATTTAAGCTCCTGGTACAAATGCTATTTATGTTAATTAGGAGAAGAAAAAAAAAATGTTTTCACACAAATAATTATTCTTTAATCGTCTAACATTTAAGCTTTTATTTTTAAGGAAACATTTGTTTGACAATACTTTGGTTTTACAATTTATAGTTTTAATACGACAAAGTAGATTTGTTGTATTTTCCTTCTTTTTTTTTTTTTAATTTATTTACACTTTATGTATTTTTGTACATTCTTATTACTAATAAATATTTAATCGTTTTTATATATATAAAAAATATATATAAATAATAATGATACAATATATTTAATGTATATTAAATATTTTTTTATTACATATTTTTTCGTGGTATCAAAAGTTTTGAAATTATTTTTATGATCTATATCTGGGTGTTGTTATAATTTTTTAAGCAGTTGGAGGAGTCAGATGTTCTGATCATTGATCTCTTTTTTTTTTTTTTAAATCCATTTTATTGATGAAATTTCAAAGTTTTTCGTGTTTTACAATTGATAATAAAAGCAAAAGGAGAATTTTTTTCATTTTTTTTTTTTTTTGATGATTATATAAATTTAAATCATCAATAAACTTGTAAATTAATTTATTTTTCTATCTTTCACTTATTATTTTTATCCAAAGTAAATTGATTTTTGCTTTTTTTATTATTATTATTATTATTAAAAGTTTTTTAATAATATTTTTCTCTATCTCTCTTTCCGGATATCAATAAATGTAAATAAAAAACATTTTTTTTTTTTTGTGATTTAAATTGAAAAATACAAAAAAGCAAACCACGGTTTATCAATGGTTAATAAAAAAAAAAGAAAAGAAAACGAAAAACAGATTGCTAGAGATGAAGATGATTTTTTTTCCTTTTTTTTTCTGCTTGTTTGTTAAACATTTAATTCTTTAGGAATTAATAATTTTTTTATTTTTCTTGTTTTTACAATTTATGTAGGAAAAAAAAAAATCCAACTGAAAGATCAAATCAACAACAACTAGAAATCACAACGATTTTTATTTATTTATTTCTATGTATAAAACACAGCATAACAAAATTACCTTAAAATACAAATTTTAAACAAATTTATGATTACTTAAAAAAAATTAAAAAAAAAAAAAAAAAAAATGGCAAAAAGCTTGATTTTCTTTCTTAGAGAACAAGTAAAAAAGAGAAGTAAGAAAAATATATAAAAATTGAATAAAGAAAGAAAAAAAGAAAAAAACATGTAGATAAAGGTTTGACATCAAAGTGATTTAAAATAATAATAAAAAAGGAGCAAACAAGTAAGCAAGCAAAAAAAATTAAAAACTTTTGCATCTACTTATTATTTTTGTGTGTTTAGATGTGGTTCCCGTCTATTGTTACATACGTACATGAGCTAAGCATTTCATTTTTCTTTTCATTTTTTTTTTCTACTAAATTTTTTGATACGTGAATTTTAATGTTATCGTTATGCACTTGCTTAGGGAATTATATATTCAAAATACAAAAAAAAAAAAAAAAAAGTATATATTTTTTTCTCCTCTTTTATTTATGTTTGTGTATGTGGTATGGTAATTTCTTGTTGCTCTGGCACTGACAGGTAAACAGCACAGCACAGCAACCAGTAAAGTAAGGCGATTGAAACCTTTATAAGCCCTTTTGAAGTAAGCTTTTTATTTATTTTTTTTGTTGTTTTTTCTTTACATTTTAAACGTAAATAAATACAAAATATAATTCATTAATATTCTTTTCTAAGAAAATATTTGCAAAAAAAAAAAAATTAAAAATAAATTCACAAATGAAATTGTTTTAAAATCGGTAAACAAAAATGTTTTTTTATTTCTTCGTTAAATGATAACAAATTAAGTTAACTCGTGTACAGAACTATTATTAAAAATTTTTTTTTTTAATTTAAACTGATTAAAATTTTAAATTTTAACGAAAAATCGAGAAATAAGCTTTGATATCAAATTCCAGGGAATGTCATTGTCTTTATTCGTTTCTGCATACTTTAAAATAAAATAATTTAATCGTGATAGGAATTTTAATGATAAATATTTAAATTTTTTTCATTATTTATACTGAAAATAATTTAGCAAAAAAAATGTTTTTTATCACAAGTTTGAATTTAATAGAAATTTTTCTTTTTTATCATCGTTTAACTAACTAGTGACAATCAATGCAATTTTATTTCTTTATCAAATATTTCACTTAGTTCGCATATAATTTTGATGTAATTAAACAATTATACATAAAAAAAGGGTCTAGTCAATTTAATTAGTTTGAATTAATTCAACCATAAACCGAAAATGCTTTAAACGACAAGTCTAAACGTTTTTATTTAAATAAAAAAAAAAAAAATCTTTTTGGATTAATTCCTTAAATGTAGACAAATTATATACACACCCCTAAATAATTATGATAAAGGCAAAAAAGAAAATCGTTTATAAATAATATCTAAAGGGATTGCTATAAGGCGGATGTTTACTGGTAATTTTGTTACAATATTGATCAGGTTACGGATTGTAAATAAAATATAAGGAAACGCAAAAGACGAAAGAAATATAATAAAACCAATTAACCGATCCATTAAGTCAATACAATTATATCTCTCCCTCATCTATAATTTCTCTTTTTTTATATATATATATATTTATTTATTATCATTAATATTATTATTATTATTATTAATCTAAATCTTTATCAATATACAACGAATAAAGAAAGCAGAATGAAATGTTCCTTCTGCATAACATATAAAAAAGTTGGTCGTATTGACTTGGGTAAAAGTTTCGATCGACTAGGAAAAACCACAAATATAAGCTTTGACATATCGTCGTCTGTAATAATAATAATTTTTATTTTTTTTTGCTTCTTCTTCTACTTTCCTTCCATATTTTTAAACTTGTACATTGTTGATCTTTAGAGAATTTCTTTATTTATATTTTTCTTGTACATTTTTATTATTTTTTTTTTTCGTGTTTTCCTTGTGATATTTTTATTCTTGTTGTTGCTGTTGCTGCTGCTGATGATGATGATGATGCTGATGCAGGCAGTGCTACCATTAATGACGATATGTCTTTTATGTCATAAAATGTATCCAGGTGTGACACTTGTTTCTTTTTAATCATTTTTTTTTTTTTAAGTATTTTTTATTATTGCCATGGTTTCAGTAAATATGAAAAGTTTACCTATAAATTCAAAACAGAAGACAAATTTTTAGCAATTTTATGTTCGCCAAATTTCCGTCGTTTTAGAAAGTCGATGAGAATATTTCGCTGGTTTTTTTTTTTTTTTTTTGCTTTTTTTCGGTAACTAAAATTCATATAAATTTTTGTCAAATATTTCATTCCTTATATTTATTATTATTATTAAAGAAAGTTGTTCTTAATTATTATAGTAGTTGTTAGAAAATGAATTATGATTTTCTTATTATAGAAAATTATTGACATTGTATAAAAAAAAAACAATTTTTATATGAAGAAACTTTCATCGGATTTTATTAATAAGAAACAGTTCGTTATAAATCTGATACTGTTCACCGAGTGCACATGAAATGTATACAAGTCTCTAGACAATTAATGCAGCAGTAGCAGTATAGCGGTATAGAGCTTTAATAATAAGATGATTAACTAAAGTTATTATTAAAGGAAGAAATCATTGATAAATTTTATTTAAAAGTTTTTTCTTTATTCTTTTTTTTTTTTTTTTTTTTTTGTAAATCGCAATTACAACAAGTAAACAACTTTTGATGGGTGTGTACACTTAATTGGTAAATTGTTGATTTAAACTTTTTAACAGAAACATATTTTTGTTTTCGGAAAAGTTTTTAATTAAAGTTTTTGCAGTTGGTTTTTTTTTCTTTTTTGTTGATATTTGAAATATTTACTGGTGTTGAATGAATGTGTCAAACAGAGATATGAATTTTATTTGATTTTTAAACTTTATGAAACTTTTTTTCCTTTTCTTTTTTGATTTATAACCATTTAATGTTACCTGGTATTATCGTTTTTAGCAAAACCGTTTTAATAAACCAGAAAACATTGGTAATTATTGTTTAATAAAATTTTCTTAAACATTAAAAAGGTATTCGCTGAAACTTCCGTATATAATTTGTTAACATAATACGGGAATGCACTTAACTGATAGCCTGATTATTCTTTATAATAATTTTACCAAATGAAAACATATAAAACGGCGCATGATCATATTTTCCGTAACAATAGTGGAGGAAAAGGAAAAATTTATTTATTTCTTTCATTCATTAAATGTTACTCTTCCAAGAATATAGTTTGGCACAACGAATCATTTAGTAAGGTTTATCCTTAGCTTAGTTGACAACGTTCCTTTGTAACGTGCGGACCTATGACAAGTGAAAGAAAAAATCGTCTAATAAACAAAAAAAGCTCAAGTAGACGAAAGTTCAAGTGTAGTTGTTTAAAAAAAAACACCTGAAAATTATTTAATAAATCCGGGTCGTTCAGTTTATTAACAAATGAAATGTAATCAAATATAAAAGTACTTAGACGAAAATTTAGACAAAAACAACCAAATTTTAATTTATGATGGATATTTATTTTTGCTGCTATAAAAAAACGACCGTTTAATTCACTGCCTAAACCATAAAAGTTTGATTTTTTTTTTTGTTAGTTTTTTTCTTTGTTATTTATATGTGACAAAAGTTTAGTTTTTTATTTTTTCGTTTAATTTATTGTTTATAAAACCAAAAACAAAAACAAAAAAAACACGAAGCTTTTATTGTTGTTTTCGGTTGTTTGTAGAAATTTTATGTTTTTAGGAAATCACATTGATTAAAGTTGAAAACGATTTTTTTTTTGCTGTGCGTTTTAATTGTAATTTTAATCATGGTGTTAATATTTATGAATATATACGTGTTCTGTAAATTAATGTTTAAGTGAAACTTATTAAGTTAAATTAAAAAATAAGACACAAAAAATTAAATTTTAAATTAAGGGGTAAAAAAAAAAAACAGTTCTGTGAGTTATTATATTTGGGAATAGATATGCAGATCTACATTTCGTTAATTTTGCGATGTCCTTTTTTAATTATATTGATGTCAGGTATTTAATCTTATAATAATTTAATTTAATTAAATCCACATTATTTATTAGAATACATAATTTTTTATTACACACAAAAACATTTGTTATCTGTAATTTAAACGAAGAAAAAAAAATTTTTGTAATTTACCTGTTATTAAACAGAAGCATGTATACAAAACATTCTTTGTAGTAAATAAGTTAAATGAAAGAAATATTTTTGTTTGTCTCTTTTCTAACAAAAAAAAAAAACTCTTCTTCATATAAAGAAATTTCATTTTGGTTTTTCCTTCAATTTTCTTTCGTTTTTTTTTTAAAGAAAGAATGAAAAAAAAAAAAATAAAAAATGTAATCCAGTCACGTCTTTTATTATTGAATTTAATACATCAAATAAAAAGCAAAAAAATAAGTAAAAATGTTGAAGAAGAATTGACTACTGTAACGTTTTTCTTATATATATATATATATTTTTTTTTTGTGTGCGAGCAACATTTGTAACTCTTTGTTATCAAATACAGGCAAGTAGTAAAAGGGGAATGATATAAATCACTTAAAAGACAATATTGACAATTGTTGCTACAATGATTTCAGAATATTTAGTTTATATATTGGGAAGAATCCTTACTTTCATTTACTTTGTTTTTTTTTTTTTTGTTTTTATTTTCAATTTTCTATTTTATTTTTTTATTTTTTTACATTACATCAAAAATTTGCTTGATTTTGTCTGTTTTGGTTAAGGAAATATGGAATAACAATTGTATATGAAGATTTATGTGCTACGAATTTATAATGTTTACAATGTAAATAGACGTGAATATGATTTTCCTTTATATTTACAATAAATAATGGAGCTTTTACTAGAAAAGTAGAAAAGTGCTATAAGAAACTTTAAGATGCACAAATGTAGTTTTAATTCAAAGTTCAAAAACAACAAAAAAAAAACAAATTATGAAAATTTTCGACATATTTGTGTCATGTTTTTTTGTGTAATGCTCACAAAATCGTAAACTTTTATAAAACTTCTCAAACACTTTGTTATTTAATGTTGTTGAATGCGTTGCTGTTTGTTGTTGCTGTTGTTCTACTTGCGAAATGAATTTTTAGAGTTAAAACCGGACGAATTTATCTTAAAAGTCACTAGAAACGATGTGGCGGCAAGTGGAAGTTTGCTCAGCACATAATACAATTAATTTCCAAAAAAAGTACAAAATGTGCACCCACTTTGTGAGCGTCAATGGATGGAATGGGATGTTTTGGAAACGGAAACTTTGTAACAAACAAGTTTTCAACACCAAGTGCTATTTTATAACAAATGCTTTTTATTTCTTCGAAATAATATTCGGCAGAGGCAACAACGACGACGACTACCCCAAGTATCTGTTTGTGCATAGCATTTCTGTTTTGTTACATGATATATGTTTGCAATGCGAAGAGACTAGTGTCACATAATCACAACAGTCAGATCGTGCAAAGAAGTAATTGTGCCCGGGATCACGACACTCATAGACATGAGACAAACTTATAGCCGTGTGTTATGTTAATACAAGCACGTGAGCATTTATATTGCGTTTTTTTGTTATTTAATGCCGGAAACCACAACGATTATTATCATTCTAAATATTTGTACAGAATCAGGAAAATCTAATGTCAACAAATTCACTTATTATGAATATGGAATCATGTTATAAATAATGAATTATTCTGCACGACTCTTTGAACGACTGAACAATGATTTATATATTTTTTACAAAACTTTTTCTTTAAATCAATACGCAAAAATAGTTGGGTAGGAAGTTAGTGAATATTGTAAAAACTCATCGAAATATTTTAATCTTTAAAAATTCCAACTATTTAACTAAAGATAAGAAATTTATTTCATTTTTCATTTTATGTTTCTTCATCATTCAATATTTTCATTTGTGCCCTGCGGCTATGTTTAAAATGTTCGTTACTTTTCTCCATATCTTCATCGCTTGATAAATATTTTCAATTACAACGGCGATTTTTCTCATTCCAGAAACCAAAATGAATAGAATGAATGAGCAAGGCAATAATGACATAACATACACAGGCATTATTTTATGGCATAACAATATGCTTTGCTAGATACACAATAGCAACATGTTTATGTGGCAAAAAAAAAAAAAAAAAAAAAGTAAAAACGAACAATTTCAATAAAGACGCGGATATGATAACACAACATAAAATAGATAAACACATAAAAAAAAATAAAATAATGTTTAACATTTTTATGGGCAAATAATTCGTCATCCTTTCATCCGTTACGGTGTATTGACAAAGTTGGCTCAAGTTTTCGGTTTTATTATATTTTGATTACTTTTAATGACAACTTTAATCTTCGTCTATTACATTTAAAGTAAACAATTTATACTGGATCAGTTTTGATACTTAAAATTCTTTGCTTATTTTTTTTTTCTTGATACTTTTTAATCTATTCATTATCAAATTATAATCAATCGACTGAATAATTTACTATTTTTACAGTGAAATCAAATATAAAATGTGAATTTCCCGATAATTTTATTGATTTTTCGTTGTTGTTTTTTTTTATTCAATTTATTTGAAAAGAATTATTGTTTTTTTTTTGTAATGCTTAAAGCTCTATATCATTTCTATTCTCTATTATATTTTGTAATTAATTTTTACCCGATTTAAATATTAATTAATTATAGATTTTGTAATTATGGTGACCAATATCAATCAATATATTAAATTTGTTACATTGAATACGCTGAATATTATTATTTTATTTTTTCCCTTATCATGCATAAATATAAAATTAAATAATTTTTTAATAACTATGTTTAAGTATTAACAAAATTTCAATTCAACCATCTGAATGCATTTAAATATAAATAAAAATCATTTAAATTGTAATTACAGAAAAAAAAATTCAAATGATAAATCGATGAATTTTTTGCACGTTAATTAAAACATTTTTTTTTTTTTTTTATTTATAAAGTACATGCGAAATAAATAAAAAAGAATAATTAAAAATGATAATATAATGTTTCAGAATATTCCTGAATTTATAATTGATTGTAAAAAAAAAAAAAAATGTTCAAATGTAAAAGGAATTTAAATTCATTTATATGTAATTCGCAGATCAAACAATTTTTTTTTTTTTTTGTTTTATACGGAATATAAAATGAGAGGGAAAAAAATAAAACTATAAAATTCCACTGATGTTCAATTTAATATAAATTTATTTAATTTGTTTTTATGTTTTTGACAAGTTTATATTGTTGGAATTTTTTTTTTTTTTTTGTAAATAAATATATAAATTCTCAAAGGTATATTATTGATAATTTCTTTTGAATAACAACCAGTGAAAATATGTAAAAAAAAAAAAATTCTAAATTTTGTAATATTTCAATTTAAATCCATTCAGTGTGTACAGCATTTAAATGGCTCATATGTGCTTATTATTTTTTTTTTTTTTATATTTTTGTCTGTTGTATATGGATCAACAAAATTGTACAATATAAAACCAGTCAATTTGTTATCTATGACTTGGGGATAAGCACAGAAGCGCACAGTAGCAAAGCTTCGCCTTTTAAAAGATGTACAATATGTATGACTAAGTAGGATTGTTATATTGTTGAACTAGCTACAAAAAAAAAATATATATATAATTTTTTTTTTTATGTATATTAAGAGGAATATATGCTTTTTAAATGATGCTGTCTAACATGAACTGAACATCCAGGGATTTGTGAAGAAGAATTGCTAGAAAAATAAAAAAAATAATAATAATAATAAAAAAAAAAATGTTAAAAATGACATGTAAAATGTTCTTATTTGTAGTTAACTAGTTTTATTCTCTTAATAAAAGAATAGTTAAATCTGACATTGATGCATTTATATACACATATATGCTTCGTATAAAAAGATAAAATAATTTTTTTATTTTTATTATTATATAATTCCCTATTGTAAAGTTCCTTAAAATTAATTAACAAACCTAATCATATTAAGAAATAATTTTCTAATTTAGTTTTTTGTTTGTTCTGTATATTATAAATGCTCACTTTGACATCACAAACGCATATAATAAAAAAAAAAAAAAAAAAACACCGAGCAAAAAGAAAAAAATTAACAAATTGATAGTAGGTTAAAAAAAAAATGAGAAGAAAATCTTTATAGGAAAATCTTTTATTGTGTACCATAAATGAAATGAAATAAAAATAATTGCTTTTAATCAAAAGGAACGAACAAAAAGAATGAAAAAAGAAAAAAAATAAAAATAAGATTCAATTGAAAATAATCAGAATGACATTGATCCTTTTTATTTTATTTTTTTTCTTCCCTAATTTGCGATAAGGGTAAATAAAAGAAAAAAAAAAAAAAAAAAAATAGCATAAAAAATGTTAAACGAATGGCAAATCGAATTTTTCTAGTGTAATTTTCTATTAAATATCTTTAATGAAATAAAATTTAATTGAACTTTAACTATTTAGAAAATTGAAAATAAATAAAATGCTGAGCTTTTTTTTCTTCTTCTATTCGATCTTTGTGTCTTTCGAACACATTTTTCCGTACCATTCCTTTGTTCACAACATTAATACTTGGAAATATTGTTTAATGATCAATTCAATTTGGTACACTTGTTCATACAGAATATTGAACAATAAACATTTCGGTTTTTTTTATAATATTCTAATATAAAATGTTTATAAATGAAAAAGTTCTTAGAAAAATTGTAAACTGCATAGTTTAGCATATTTTGATATAAAATGAATACAGAACTAATAATAATAATAATAATAATAAAATAAATAAAAAAAAAAAAGTAGCTGAAATAAAATTGTAAAAAAAAAAAAAAAAAACTGCTTGTATATTTTGGTGAACATAAAACACCTCGCTTATCTTTGTAATCTACATGTTATATTTTTATCATCTTATTCAAAGATATAATACACCCTAAGAGTCAAAGTTTGTACTTTACCATCGTGTCTATATATTTATTTTGGAGACATAGCAACATATAATGTATGTTATTTCAGTATTACGGCGGCATAACAAAACTATAATAATATATTTTACTATCACATAGTGGTTGCTGACAGTGGTATAGTAGACAATATATATATATATATAGTTTGAGATGTAACTCTTAGCATTTACTACTTTTTATGCTGCTTCTATTTTATTTTTTTTTTTTTACAACAACTAGACGACCAAAAAGTTCTATCCATTAAATGCGACATTGTGACGCCTCCAAGTGGGTTTTCTGTTTATCATCTTTGATAAAGTAGAGAGAACAAAAAAAAAAAAAATAAATAAATAAAATAAGCGAAAATAAATTCATTTTTATTTTTACGTCATTTATTGTTAGATCTGTTATATTAGTTTATCAAAATACGTGAGAATATTATTTGTATTTTTTTTTTTATATATATAATTCCTATTGTAAATATAAATGAAACTAACAACTTGCTATGTTTTAATAAATTCGTTTTTCTTAGTTTTTTTTTTTTTTTATACTTTGATAGCAATTTAACACACCCTAGCTACTATAACTGATAAGGAAATAATAAAACAAAAAAGAAATATATATGGTTCGACACCCATATCCAACTTAACTATTTAACTATAAAATAGAAATGAGAAAAAAAAAAAAGAATAATAAAATTTTCTTTTTTTATTTTATTTTAAAATAAATGTTTTTCGTATTATTGATATTACTTGTTTAGCTAATAATTTATTATCCTAAGGGTAGTTTTTACTTTTTTATCACTTTATCTGCATTTTATATATATTTTTTTATATGAATTATTTAAATAGAAAAAAAAACAAACATTTTTGACTTATTTCCTTGTTTAGATTCAATAAAATGTTTTTTTTTTTTTTTTGATTATAAAACATCCTTTGATTTCAGAATTCATTTTAACAATAAAAGATGTCAAAGTGACTATACCAACAGCAGTTAGAAAAGGTGATAATATCGATTTAGTATGTAGTTACGATATGGAAGGTGATTCATTATATTCAGTTAAATGGTATAAAGGTAGAAGAGAATTTTATAGATTTACACCAAAAGAAAATCCAGCAATGAAAGTATTTCCAGTTGTTGGTATAAATGTAGAGGTAAGAAGAATTTATTATTATATCTTTTTTTTTTTTTTTTTTTTATTTATTTATATTTCCTTTCTCATTATTTGTACATTTTACTTTGATTAACACTTTATTTTAAATAAATGTATTTATTCTTATTGATGTTAATAGTCAATTGAGAATAATAAATCAGAAAATAACAAATAAAAGCAATTTTCATGTTTTTGTATTTTCTTTCTATTATTATTATTATTATTATTATTATTGTGTGTGTGTGTGTGTGTTTGTGTGTGTGTGTCTTCAGATGTTTGGAAATAATTTATGACACTGATTTCGTTTCGAATACGAGTGGCAAAATTTTTATTTATTATTTCACATTTATAACGTTAACGTAATTGATTCATGCTGATTTAATCAATAATCTTAATAAATAATTTTCAACGATATACGATTTTTAATTAATTGTAATTATTATTATTATAAAATCGGAATAAAGATGAAAAATGAATTAAAAATACAAAATATTGATATAAAAAAATAATTTTATTATATAATAATAAAATTTTAAATAGCAATCAATGTTTTAATAACCAATTAAAATAACTGAATATAAAGTTAACTAGCAATATTCTCAAGTAGATACTTTAGACTATTCTTAATCCTTTAATAATAACTGATGTATGAAGGAGTAAAAGAGGTTTTTTTTTTAACAATAAGCAAATAAATAAATAATTAGAAAATTATACTGAAGTGATAAAATAATTTGTTTGTATTTGTTTAATTGATTATATTAATTTAATTATTAGCGTGCATTATCAAATGAGAGCCATTTAACAATAACATCCGTATTACCAATAGCATCCGGTAAATATAGTTGTGAAATTTCTGCTGATGCACCATCATTTCATACAGCGATTGTCTCTGGTGATTTAGAAGTTGTTGGTAAGTTTTCACATTAATTAAATGTTTTAAAGAAAATTACATTTTTATTTAGTCGTAATTATCAATTAGAAATATTTATTTATTAAAAATGATAACAGAAATACTAATAAAGAAAATAATTATTTTCACATTTCTAAATTTTAATCCTTAACTAATGTTATGGAAAATTAACTTTATTATCCCAAAATAACTATTTAATTCTCAGAAGGGAATTATTAACTTGTTGTTGTTAAAATAATAATAATAATTATATTTAATTAACACTAAAATAATTGTAGTGGTGGTGATTATTTATAATTATTTTATAAAGAAAAAAAAAATTATAATCTGATTAAAGAATAAAAAGAAAAAAAAAAAAACATTATTTATTATAGAAACACCTGAAACAAAACCAGTAATTAAAGGTCTTCAAACAAAATATAGAATTGGTGAGGTTATTCAAGCAAATTGTTCATCAAAAGATTCAAAACCTGCTGCAAATTTAACGTGGACTATTAATGATATTGAAGTTTGTTAACATTTTTTTTTGTGGTATTTATTGATTTTTTTTTTTTAATTTTTTTTACAAAATTTCCAACAGATTATACCAACGTTTGTTAAAGTTTTAAAGCCAGAAAAGAATCCAGAAACAAATTTAGAAACATCAACGCTCGGATTAAATTTCCTCATACAAGCACAACATTATATAAATGGTAGACTAAAGGTATAATAAAAATTAAAATCAACTTATAAACTCTTTTTGTGTTATTATTTTTTTTTTTTTTTTAATTATGTATAAACCTTGAAATTTATTAATTTAAATAATTAAAATTATATTTAACAAAAAAAAAAAAAAATTCGTTTCCATTACGTAGAATATAAAATCTGCATTAAAAACACATAGAAAAATGATTACAAGGAAACTTTTATTTATTCTTTTATACAATTAAAAAAAATTCTCTTTTCATACTTCCTTCTGCAGTTTTTTTTTTTTTAAATTCATTTTTATTCAATTAAAAATTAATTAAATTTTTTTTTTTTTGTTTTAACTTTTTGTAATTAATTAGAACATTTAATTTCCCGAAAATAATAAAAGGATACGGGGTAAAGATTCTAATCTTTTAGTGAAATAATTATTCTAGATAACTAACTGCAATAAATTATTAATTTTTAGGATTAAAAATGTTTTTGATTGTAGAAGAATGTCCTGATTTAACAGAATTTTTTTTTTTAATTCTACAGCTACGATGCATTGCGAAAATTCATGATATTTATTGGCAATCAACAGAGAGGAATTTAGATGAAGATAGTCCAAGACCTAGAGTATTGTTAGCAGCAACACCTACAATTGGTCATAATAATGTTAATTTAGCACCACATTCAGCGAGTGATCAATCATCATTACATGACAAGGAGTCGGGAAGTGATCAAAATGATGGATTTATGACACATGTACAATGTAAGCTATTTTATTTTTATTCCTTTTTATAACTATTTTATTGATTTTCTGTTTAACTACAAAACAAATTCAAAAAATTAATATTTAAAAGCATTTCACAAAGTTTTCATAAGCAAACGCTTTTATTCTTCTCTATAAAACTAAAATCAATATATTAGTAAAATACAAAACCATACCATTTGTATATCTTTTCCATATTTAAAAAAAATTATTTATTTATTTATGTTTCTTCTTAAATTAAATTCATATTAAAAAATACGAAACGAATTTTTTTTTTTATAATACAAAATATAGACGAAAAAACCACTTAAAATGTATTCAAAAAAAAAAAAAAAAAAAACCTAAATATACCACTAAAAAATACATAAAAGCATCATACATAAATAAATATAAACAAATTCAATCTAATGCATGTTAATAATTTTATGTAACGTTGAAATAAATAAAAAAGCTGCGGTTAATGCTTAGTAAAAAATAAAAAAACAATTTTTTTTTTTTTATTCATAACATCAATCTACTTAATTTATTTATTAAAATATAAATATATTATATATAAAAAAAATAAATACCGATTATTAAACTTTTTAAAAATACAACAGATCAGAAAAAGGATTATAATAATAATTTTGTCTACCTCTAATTTTTATTTTCAGCTGATATGTCTGCACCAAGAGGTGGTTCATCATCATTTTTTTATAATAAACAAATTTTCTTTCAATTTTTTATCTGTTTTAAATTAATCATTTATTGTTAATTATTTTTTATTTATACTTTAAACAGTCATAAAACTATATAATAAAAAACAAAATTAAAAACAATCAATAAAGGGTCAAAAATCAACGAAAAAAAATAAAAAATAATTCATTCAAAAATACAATAAAATAAATAAAAAAAAAAAATACTAACGAAAACACTTCAATATTATGTAAAAATTATATATTTAAAAAGTTATTATAAAAAATTTATTTAATTAAATAATGAATAAACGTAATATTAAAATCTGTACATAATAATTAAATAATTAAATAAATAAAATTAAAATTAATAAAAAAAAAAAAAAAAAAATGTGTATATATGTAATCTATGTATTAGTGTGATAATTATATCAAATAATTATTTTTTGTTTAATTACAAATTATGTTAATTTTTTTTTTTTTTTTTTTTGTAAATTTAATTTATGTACGGAGTATATTTAATTAATTAATTATTATTTATCACACATTAATTTGTTATGTTAAATAATTATATTTAATTAAAGTCAGTGATTTTTTAGAGTAACGAAACAGCACAAGGTATTAAAATTTTAATTACAGTACTTAACTGATCATAATAATTATTTTAATATTTTGTTGATTGAAAAGAAAAAAAAAAATAATAATTTATTATTTTCTATTTGATTAACAAACGAGACATCTAGTCTGGTTATAATAAAAATTAATCAATAATTACTTGTTTATTATTACAATTTGTTAAAATAATTATTTTGTTTAACATTTATTATTTTTTAATTAAATAAAATAACAACAATAAGGAATAATAATTAAAATAATAATAATAATAATAATAAAATCATTAATTAAATTAAAATTTATATACATATATATAAAATTAAATATTATTTTAGGAATAAAAATAAATAAACAATTTTAAGACCTAATAGCCTAATAAAAGATAAAAAAAAATAAAAAAATTAAATTTTAATTTATAAGAAAAACATTTCCTTTCTCTAAGCGTTTTTTTTTTTTAATTGTTATTATTATTGTTTCACTTTTCCTTTACTTTGCTTTTCTTTTCTTTTCTTTTCCATTCCTTTTTTTTTTTACAGGAATTTAAATGTTTAAATAACAACGAAAACTTTTAAATAAATTTTGCGCTTAATAAATCATATTTTGATTTAAGTTACAATAAAAATTTATATTAATTAAAATTACACCTTTGTTTATTGAAGTTTTTATGTAATTTAAGCTTTAAGACATACTTTAAAGTTTAATCGAAATTAAAAAAAAAACAAAGAATTTTTCTTGTATTTAAGTGAAAGACAATTTGCTGTAACAACGAATTTTGTTTAGTTTTATAAAAAAAAAAATCTCTTTTTGTGCTTTTGAAAAATAATTTTTTTTCCCCCCAGAAACGTTAAGTACTGATGAGAAGAAAAAAGGTAAATGATTTCTACGTAGCAAGAGTTTTTTGTGTAAAAAAATTCAATAAATTGGATTGACGGGAATACAAAAGAATTTTGATTGCTAGCTGATTTCAATTTTTCTGCTTTATTTTTTTCTGTTTTTTATATCAAACAAAAAATAAAAAATAATTGAATTTCATTTATATTATTAGCTAATTTATAAATTATTTTTATTTTTTGTTCTTTATTCACTCAATCGTTCTTTAATAAATTTTAAACAATCTAATTTTGTCTAAATCTGTATATTTTAGAAAAAAAATAAATAAATAAAAAATGCGAACACTAAAACCACTTTGATGTCAAACCTTTATCAAACCATGCTGAATTTTTTTTTTATTATTTTTATTTTTATTTTACATAAGTTTAAGTCAAGTAAGGTTCTGCCCATTTTCTAACCAACAAATAAAAAATTTGTTTTTTTTTTTTTTTTTGTGCATATTGTTATAAGTTTATAAAATTCTGTATTTTTTCCCCTTTTTTAGTTTTGTTGCTTTGACCGCGTGCGCTTCATCCATATTTTAGCAGAAATTCAAAAATACAACACACAGTCTAAGCACAGCAAACAGTTCGTGTTTAAGTAAAAAAAAAAAAAAAAAAAAAAAGGTTTATATTTGCCTAAACTTTTCACCTATCCCTCTAGAATTCACCCAATGCAAGTGAAAAAGTTTCTAAAAAGAATTTTCTTTTTCTTTTATTCGTTTTGTTCTGTTGCTCTGCCCTATGGCTATGCAATAAATTTTATATTTTCTACTCTCTTTAGGAAATTGAATATAAAGAAAAAGAAACAAAAAATTGGAAAACTAATATATAAAATTTTATTTCAATTTTTTATGTGTTTATTTACACAAAAAAAAAAATTGAAAGAAATAGGAAGAAAAATTGTTTATACGACTTTATTACTTTGTTGCTTGAATTGGACAAAATGGAAAATCCGATGCTATGAAAAATCATAAAAAAAAAATTTAATAAAAAAAAATTTCCAATTTTTTTTTTTTTTTTTCATATTTACCCCCCAATTATATGAAAGTTTTTGTAATAATAACAATAATAAAATTATACGGAATGTTCAATGATTTAAGTTTTAAGTAAAAGTTAACGTTAAAAAGTTAAGTAATAAAATTGATGGGAAAATTTATAATTTCTATTCTTGTCAATTAAAATTAAAATGTTTTCCTTTTTCAAAACAAAAAAAAAGAAAACAATTTACCCTTAATTATAATACATTTTCATTTTATAATAGAAAATTTTAATAAATAACGAAGATAATGTTAATAGATATAAAAAAAAAATAATAAAATTGTCATCCGTTAATTATCCAGTAATTAAATGATAATAAAGGTAATAGCGTTAGAGGTAATTTAAAGTTTAAGTAATGCATTACGGTTGAATTATTTATTTCCTTTGTTTTTGGGATAAAAAACATATTTATGAAAGTTTCACAGAAAAATAAATCTATTTCAAAAATCAACAAAATTTGCTACAGACGATATGACAATCGAAGCATGTAATTTGAATAAAAAAAAGAAATTCTAGTTCTAATAAAAAAAAAAATTTTTGTATACACTAGTGCGTGATGTTCACTTAACTTAATCATAAAATAAAAAAAAAAAAGTTTAAATAATGATAATAAAAAAAAAAAAAAAAATATGAAATCATAAAAAACGAAAAACGAATCAACAGAGTTTAAGGGTTGGAAGTTTTTTTCTTTTTTTATCTGGTTTTTGTTATATATATATTTTTATGAATAATCAAAACTTTTATAGAAATAATTGTATTTTGTACTACACTACTCACTTCTTATGTGTTTTTGGGTTATTGTGACGTATATGTCTGGATATATCATACAATAAACAAATTTTACGTTACTTTAACAATTTTAATTGATACAAAATTTATATTGAAATTTCACCACCCAAAAATTTGTTTTTTTTATTTGTTGGTTATGTACCAAAAAATCAAACGAAATCTAATATTTGCTTTAGTTTTCTATGCAGTCTTAAACACAAATGCAGTAACCGATACTAGTTTTTTTTTTTGATATAAAAAAGCAAATATTACACAATATGCATCATTTGGAATTCATCCATAAAAAGTAAACAAATAATACAGAAAAACGAAATATTAATGCACACATGTTACAGAGAATATTCCACAAAAAAAAAAGAAAAAGAAAAAACAACTTAAAAAGTAAAACCGACTATAGCAAAAAAATTGCTCAAATATGGTAAATTGGTTATTTTTCTATTAAAAAAAAAATACTAAAAGCGATATTGTTGCAAGCAAATGGCAATCTTGACCCTCTGCATATATAATTCACATCCCTTACGGTTATCACAAACCAAACCAAAAAAAAAGAAAAAAGGACAACAAAAACAGTAAAAAAAAAAAAAAATTAGAATAAAAATTTGCAACTCTTGATGCCACCCGCATCGTAATTTTCAATTCAGTTTTTATTCCTTTCTATCTCCATATTTTTTAAATGTATTTTAAATATCACATAAATCATTTTTAAATCCACTAATCTTTTTTCTTCTAGTTTATCATTCTGATTATTAAATAATTTTTTTTTTATTTTTTTTTAATAAATTAAAACCGAAAAGTAAAACAAATTAAATTCAATCAAAAAAAAGAAAAATTTAATGAATAATATTTTGAACTTTTGTATAAGTTTCACTCATGTTCATTGTCATAAAATTTTTCACAATATGTGCTTAAATCATAACAAATATGTTAATTATATTTTTACTGTCTTATTCAGAATATTAAAATAAAATTAATAAAAATTTTACAACACTGACATCATTTGCATTTTGTATTATCAAAAAAAAAAAAAAAAATTATTTTCCCTTATTAAATTATTCAAATGTAAATAAATTAAGAGAAAATTCCTTATAAATGTATATAAGAAGGATTAGATAAACAAAATAAATGTTTGTGTATGTTTATTCTCATGTTTTTTTTTTTTTTTTCTTTAATTATTATTTAAAATTATAATTCACCAAAATATGCATAAGAATATTTCTTGCATTAAATTATTACTCATTTTCACATAGTCACAAGTAATAAATATGCAAATTTCTTTAACAAAAAAAAGAAAGGAAAGAAAAATGAAAATAACTTGTTTACCCGCGAAATCAAAAATTATTATATTTCTATAATTTCTACACAAAAAGATCTATCCGTATATCATATTCTATAAATTTTCTTCTTTCTTCAAGTTTTTGAAGTGTGAAGACATACATATATACATAATATTCACCACAGCTACTGTCAGTTTCTGAATATATAATTAGTTGTAAAACAGATTATAACAGTCAGTTATATAAAATATAAAGTTTTTTTTTTTTTTTTTTTAAACTTTACTTAGTTTTCTAGTCAAAAGATTTTATTTCTACCGAATATAAATACAAAAAAAAAAAAAAAAATGAAATATTTATTAAAGTGGAACTTCCATTAGGATTAACAAATAACATTTCTAATAAATATATGTTTTAAAGCTAATTACTAATTATAAATTAATAATTAGTTTAAATAATAATTCCAATAATTAATTAAAAATAAAATTTGTTTGGGTTTCACGTTTGTGTAGAGTTTTGCTTTGTTTTATAATTAAATATTAAACAATGATAAAATATGTGTCGAAGTTTGTTGAAGGCAAAACAAAAAAAAAAAAAAAAAAACCAAACACTACCCAGACAACAAAACACTATTTCTAGAAAATAATATTCTTCTCGTTTTTCTAAAGTTTTATCCCCATCTACAGCTACCACCAAATAATAAAACTTTTTTTTGTATTTAACCGTATTGTTCAGGACACATGTAAAAATGTTTAAACAATTATTTTATGCAGAAAATTATCATAAGAATAATATTATACAATTAGTGTAACAAGAGATTATCTTTATCTACTAATTACCCAATTTATTACCACATAAGGAACTTTATTTATACTATAAATGGGAGGGCTATAATTTTTTTTAATTATTAAATTTTCGATTAGATTTATTTATCACAAAACACTTTATTATTGATTTTTATATATTTAATAATTATAATTGTAATGAATAAATAATGGAAAACTCTACGTTACTATCATGGGACAATCATAAATGTTTTATTTAATAAAAAAAAAGAAGCAAGAAAATCAATCATGATATTAAAAATGATACAAAAAAACATTTTCATTCAAAAGTCAATCACATTTAAAGTAAATTTCAATTTGGTTGCAGTTTATTTCTTGGTTCTTTTAACTAGATAAAATAAAATTTCCATTACGTTAAAAGTTGCTTAGTAATCAAAATAAAACGTTGAAAATTTCTATTAAAACTATTTAATTTTTCATTATTTTCGTTTATCCACGATTATCGTAAAGGTAGAAACTTTTTTTTTTTTTTTTTTTTTTGTGGATGTAATTTAACGTACACCCATTGAATAGTTCGTATATAATGTATCTACTTGTAAATCTGTTGTATGTGTATATACAGTAATAAAAGTAAAAAAAAAGCACACACGAATAAAATGAAGGAATTATATCAAGATGATAACACATGTAATATCACTTTGTACAGCAATACAGCGCATAACTTTAGTATTTTATTTATTTTCTATGTTTAAAGGTTTTCCTGGTATCATTTTACTTTTCTTTCCAAAAAAAAAAGCACGAATTATCGACTGTGTACTTCAATCATACAAAAAAAAAAGCAAGAACACACACGGATCGTTGATATTATTAGTTTCACTTTTTCTTTTTTTTTTTTTATATTTAGAACTTGATTTTATGTTACTTATACTATGTAAACTGATATTTTTCTCATTTTCTTTTATTATCCCGACTACACATTATTTGCTTTTTTTTTTTTTTAACCTTTCTTTTATAGATTCTTCGCGAATATTTACAATCATAACACTGAATCAACGGTAAGCTTTTGTGTACATCGTATGTTATATGAAATATTTGTAAATATTTATCATAAAAAAAAAAAAAAAAACGCACAACGGATAACTAAATTTCTCAATATCCGATACGAATGATTATTTATGTCATATTTGTTGCTGTTGTTGCTTTTTATATCATATTACCATTACTGTATCGAAGTTGATTGATAAATTTGTGATATTGCTGTTATTTTTTCTATAAAACATAACGAGCTAAATACACGATCGATAATAGAATTTATTTTGCTTGTAAATATTTTTATAAAGCTTCTTAATACAGTTTATTAATCTCAGCATTTTTATATTCGTCTTCTTTTATTTCTTAAATGCATCAAGCATACTTAAGCTTGTCAATTAATTACAAAAAGATAATTAATAAAAATTTAATTATAAAAAAACTTTTTTTTTCTGTATTATTTTTTTTTACATTTAATTTTAAGCTTTAGTGTCATGTTTTTCAAGTTTTTCATGCTTATTTTTACTGTAGTTCGTTGATTTATTAACTGTTATCTGGTGTAATTTTATATTTACAACAGATGCATCCACATCTAAAAATAATGAGAAATAATAACAACAATGTTTAAAGTTTTAGAGAATTTTTTTTTTGTTTTGTTTTACATAAAAATTAATTAATTAAAAATTTATATCAGTTAATCAAATTTTTTCGTGTTTACTGATTAGTTTTGTAATGCTGTGTTATTAACGAACTGGTTGGTTACTTTTATTTAAATTATTAAATACTTTAAATGATGGAATTATCTTAGGTAAGAAAAACTTTAAATAGAATTTTCTGTTAATTAATTAATTGATTTTTGTTGATATTATTTTATAAGTAAAAAGCATTTGGATGCATTAGTAAACCCATTTTGTGGCTGCTGTGAATAGTTTTAGCTACTTACGTACAATAATTATGTTATTAAAATTTTATTTGATAACTTTTCCTTTTAGTTTAACACTTTTAAAGCTTTATTGCATAAAAATCTCTACAAATCTGCTCTGATAAAAATTACTTTACATAGTCAATGTGTTGTAAATTAAAAAAAATGTTATGGAATTTAATACTTAACATAAAAATAATTAATTATTAATAAAAAAAAAGAAAAAGAAAAAATACGAATTTTATAAATAAACCAAATTAAAAGCATATTGATACACAATTTTTATTATTAAAAAAAAAAAAAAAAATATGTTTTTTATAAAATTCCTTTGATAAATTTTTAATATTCTGGAATCCGAATCAAATATTTTATCACAAATAAAATAAACAAATTTGTCCCGTAAATCAATAAAAAAAAATTTTTAATTACAATTTTTTTTTTTTTTTATAAATCAAATTAAAGCTCAAAAGGATGTTTTTTTTTTTGGCTATTTTAATTTATTTCTTTATAAAGAACATCTGATCGGTATAATTAACAAAAAAAAACAAATTTTTGTTATTAAGTAATTTCTACAAATAATTCCATAAATTAATAAAAAAAAAAATGTTTTTTATTTTTTATTCTGATTAAACAATTGAATTATTGTGTTGATTGTTAGCATAAATATATGTAGCATAAAATTGTTTACATATTTGTATACTGAAGTATTGTTATATTGATTGAAAAATATATTCAATAGAATTAAAAATGAATTAACAAGCAAAGCAAACAAAAATTTGGATTTTTTTGTATATAGAAAATTTATTGCAATTATTATTCATTAATAATTAATTATTGTTATTAACAAATTATTAATAATTGTTAAAATTTCTATGTTTTAACAATTAATCATCTGGTATAATGGTATCAAGAATTCTGATTGTTCTTGGCAAAAAAAAAAAAAAAAAAAATTTCACATTATATCGTTTCGATTTTACATTGAAATAATAAATAATTTGTAACAGATTTTTCGATTAAAAACATAGAAAATAAGAGGCTAATAGTTACACAACCAATGTGAAAGAGACTTTGGTATTGAATAGTTTTTATTTTACAGTAACAGAGTAGCAAACAAATAAGCAATTTGTATGTTGTTTTTATTTTTTTTTAAGCAGGATTATATGGATTTAATTTAAATCTTATTATTTTTTTGCTATTTGTTTTTGCTATATTTGTGTTTTGTGTATAGATTTGTATCGATGTTTATTGACTATTGAAAATGGATTTCCTTTTCCAACATACATACATCTAATAGTTCAACCAAAATCCAGTGAAAATCGTTTTTTATATACAGTTTTTGTTAAACATTTATACAGCATGTCGACTCATATGGCTAAAGTAAATTATTGAGAAACGTATATTTTGGAAACATGCCAAAATAATGAAGAAATAAAACCATAAAGAAAGGAAATTTCTTCTCTTAACACAAAAAAAAAAAAAAAAGAAAAAATAGCATTAAAATAAACACGCTTATAGTATGTTTCATGTTAGAAAACAATCATCATATACGTATAAAACAAATAATGCAAATATGTTACGTAAATAAATAAATGATTAGGAAGTAAAACACAACACAACACAAAAAAATAACAGAAAAATTCCACTTTTATTAACTCACAATTGAATAAAAATTGAATTTGTTTACAATTAAAAAATAGAATAATGCCTTGAAAATAATTTTGATTCCTTGTAAAATATAATTAAATAAAATCTTAATACATAATCCATTAATATATAAATGAAAAATGTGTTCGTTTACTCCTCAGTGTCATCATTTTAAAAATAAACATTTACCAAGAATTCCCCATCCCATATACAGTTGGTTAACAAGACTTTATAATATATCAACTTTATATATATATATATATATGCTGTACTATGGAAATATTCAATTTAGTTAAGGGAAAAAGCTTAAGAAACACAAAAAATAAAATCTACATTTTTTAAGCTTTTTTATCCCATGGTTACACATATATAACAAACAAATTTGTTGTTTCTTGTTTGGATTTTTGGTTGTTTTTGATTCTTTATAAATAATTTTTTTTTATTATTTGAACGGTAACATCTACGTCTAATCTATTCAATGTTTAACAAAAGAAAGTAACGAAATAAAATAAGTAGAAACATAACATTAAGTTGATATATATATATATATATTTTCAGTAAATAGATTTTCTTTTTTCTGTTTTATATATTTTTCTTATTCATTAATGATGGAAATTTTTACTTTTATTTGTTTTATAATTTATTTTTATAAATTTATGTTTTTTGGTTACATAATTTATTAAGAGCAACAGTATTATCCGTGTCCTGTTTTTTTTTCGTTTTTTTTTTTTGTTTCTGTTTATTTTTATAAAAGACAAAATTTTACATAATTACCATTTTAATTTTTTTGGTAGAATAATTCGTTCATCTATTTAGATTTAGCTAGAATATGCGTAGACAAATGATTTAATTTTTATTATTATTTCTTATATATTAATACAAAAATCGTTTCTAACTCTCAACAAAAGTAAATTTAAAATTAAAATCAAATTTATAATAAAATGAAAAGAAAAATATCCGTTCATGTGTACACTGAAAAACACTTTATATAATTGATCATCCATCAGCATGTGGCAACATTGCATTACCGCAAAACCGTTGAAAAATTACTACACAAGAGAAGTGTAGAAGAAAAAAGAAAAGCTTAAAATAGATGAAATTATGTGTGATAAACTTTAATGGGAAAACTTACTATCGCATACTGTAATCGAGATGGTGCAGGATGAAAAAAAAAAAAACCAGCGAAGAAAAAAGAAAAATAAAATAAATTTGGTTCAAAGTTTGTAGTTTTTTTTTTTTTTTTTCAGTATAAATGAGGTCAATACGAGACTTTTAGTTTATGGCTGGTAATATGGTAACGTGTAGAAAAATCTCATATCTCATTGAAGTTTAACATTGTGTGTCTTCGAGCTTTTAACTTTTATAACAAAAAAAAAATGTTTTAAATTTGAATAATTACTTTTACTGAGTAAACAATAAGAAACTAAATTTTAAATCAAAACAAAAAAAAAACCAATTGTTAATCAAATGTAATTTTGTTGAAATAATTTAAATTCGTTGTCTAGTCTCAGTTTGGTAATTTCATTAATGTCAATAAGAATGTTAAATCCAATCAAAAATAATAAAACGCTAATACATTAAACGTGCTTCCAAAGTACAGTTAAAATTTAATTTAATTTATTTTCGTGTCAAACATTCACCTTAATAATTTCGCATGCAATACATAAACGAAACTACTTTAGGTTGTTACTTTAAAACAATATTTTACGTTAAGTTCAGTTAAGTTTCAGAGATTTAATAATTTAATACTAATTTTATAAAATCAAAAAAAAAAAAAAAAAAAAAAAATGCAAACTTTGTTTAAAAAATAAGAAGTGTACGGAACGTGAAACCGCACGGTTGAAAGGATGACGAATTATTTGCCCATAAAAATATAAAGTTAAGCATTTATTTTTTTTATGTGTTTATCTCTTTTTATGCTGTATTATCATATCCGCGTCTTTATTGAAATCTAATATATTTTTATATATTTTTTTTTTTGCTAAGCAAACATGTTGCCAAAGAGTGTATACTTCAAGCATATTGTTGTTTCTACGAGAATATGCTTGTTTTGTATTTTTTTTTCGTACCATGTTTATAGATCATGCATTCTTATTCTTTTATTTCCTTTAAAAATCGTCCCAATCGCCATTATTGAAAAAGATTATACAAGCAGTGACGAGGAATAGGGAAATGGCAAAGAAAAGTTTATAAACAAAACCTAAGGGCACACGAGATAAAAATGTTGAAACGGAAAACAAGAAATAAAAGAAGAAACATTTTCTTATCTCAACATAAATATTTGGAATTTTTTTTTCGTTTTTCTTTTTTTTTTTTGAAAATTATAAAATTTCGACGAGTTTTTATAATGTTTGTGTTTCCTCCATCTATTTTTATGTTTTTATAATAATAACAGAGTTTTAATAGAATGTAAATTAGTGTTGTGTTCTAGTCATACATAATTGTTCATTATTAATAACATGATTAGCTTTTTGTTATCCTGATAGTTGTGGTTCCTGGCATTAAATACATTAAATAACAAAAAAAACGCAACATAAATGCTCACGTGCTTGTATTAACATAACACACGGCTATAAGTTTGTCTCATGTCTACGAGTGTCGTGATCCCGGGCACAATTACTTCTTTGCACGATCTGACTGTTGTGATTATGTGACACTAGTCTCTTCGCATTGCAAACATATATCATGTAACAAAACAGAAATGCTATGCACAAACAGATACTTGGGGTAGTCGTCGTCGTTGTTGCCTCTGCCGAATATTATTTCGAAGAAATAAAAAGCATTTGTTATAAAATAGCACTTGGTGTTGAAAACTTGTTTGTTGTTAGAAAGTTTCCGTTTCCAAAACATCCCATTCCATCCATTGACGCTCACAAAGTGGGTGCACATTTTGTACTTTTTTTGGAAATTAATTGTATTATGTGCTGAGCAAACTTCCACTTGCCG
This sequence comes from Ptychoptera albimana, assembly GCA_961205885.1. Lineage (NCBI taxonomy): Eukaryota > Metazoa > Arthropoda > Insecta > Diptera > Ptychopteridae > Ptychoptera > Ptychoptera albimana. The sequence goes on along the minus strand of OY540801.1, from coordinate 15,108,323 downwards.
CCACATCGTTTCTAGTGACTTTTAAGATAAATTCGTCCGGTTTTAACTCTAAAAATTCATTTCGCAAGTAGAACAACAGCAACAACAAACAGCAACGCATTCAACAACATTAAATAACAAAGTGTTTGAGAAGTTTTATAAAAGTTTACGATTTTGTGAGCATTACACAAAAAAACATGACACAAATATGTCGAAAATTTTCATAATTTGTTTTTTTTTTGTTGTTTTTGAACTTTGAATTAAAACTACATTTGTGCATCTTAAAGTTTCTTATAGCACTTTTCTACTTTTCTAGTAAAAGCTCCATTATTTATTGTAAATATAAAGGAAAATCATATTCACGTCTATTTACATTGTAAACATTATAAATTCGTAGCACATAAATCTTCATATACAATTGTTATTCCATATTTCCTTAACCAAAACAGACAAAGTCAAGCAAATTTTTGATGTGATGTAAAAATAGAAAACAGTAAATGAAAGTAAGGACTCTGCAAAAATATTATTTTAAAATCATCTATCTAAATATTGTAGCAATAATTATCAATATTGTCTTTTAAGTGTTTTTAGTTTATATATATATATATATATCGTTAACGTTGGAAAACATTATTTTGTGGTAAAATCAAGTTAGAAAAGTTATTTTTAAACAAAACAAAATTCAATAATATTATAAACATTGAACCTTAATTGTTTTTTTTTTTTGATTATTTCCCATACCTCTACTTATTACTAATGTTGTTATTAAAGTAAAATTTATTTCATTCTTTTACAAACAGCTTAAGGGTTAATAAAAAAATATAAAAACGTTAAATAATTTTTTTGAACATCAAAGAATCTTTAAATACAAAAATTTGATTTGAATTTTCGTTTTTTTTTTTTTTTTAATTATATAAAATTATTATAAAAATATTTATGAAACGAAATAACGAGTTAAGGTAAAAACAGTAAAGACGAAGAATATTTAATAAAATCCCTTTAAGTTTTATTTGATGTTTATTTGATTAAACGTCCACACAAATCCAAATAACAAAATCGACTAAACGAAAATAAAAGAAATAAACTTTCGTTTTATAGGAAGATCATGCGTAGATGATGGTAAAGTTTTTTTTTTTTTTTTTTGCCGTTTATTGCATAAAACAAAATAAGAGAAAGGCAAAACACTATACGTTATTTATGTTTTATATTTTTTATGTTTTAATGTTGCATTTAGAAGAATATAAAACAGAAATTCTAAAGTTAAATAACTTTTATAAAACATTGTTTGTATCGGTGAATTTTTTTATTGTTTTTTTTTTTTGTTTTCCACACAAACTTTTAGATTAACTTGAAAAAAAAGCACAAAGCTACCAGAGCACACAAAAAATTCAATGCATTTAAGTGTTTCTGTTCAAACTAATATTATTTTAATTTCCTGTTTTATTATAATAATATCTAGAGATAAGGTTATAAAATATTTCAAACAGCATGTAAAACATTTTTTTTTTTTATCTATTACATATTAGTTCATATAAAACTTAATAAAAGCACAATAAAAACAAAGTGAATTTTGCCATAACAAAATATCAATTTAACTTATGTATTATGGGTAACCCTTTTGAAACTTAACGAATTCGTATTATTAGCTTATCCGTGGTTACTTTATCTAATTTTTATAATTTTATAAATAAAAAAAAATAAAATTTAACTATGCTTTTAATAATTTTTATAATTAAATTATAGAATAATATTTACATTTTTTTTTTTTCTTAAACGTAAATCACGGAAGAAATGATATTAAATGGGTTGTAAATATAAAAACTAAAACACACAAACATAAATAGTAAATAATAATGTAAATAGGAATAAAAAAAAATTATAAACCGCAAGCTTTTGTAGAAAAGTCAATATTTATATAAACATTAAAAAAAAAAAATAAAGAAAAGCTGAATGAACAGACGAAGCATTTAATAAAAAAAAAAAAAGCAACAGGAGTAAAAAAAATAAGAGAAAAAGAAAAAAAAACTGTAATACAAGGGAGTGAAAAAATTCAATCAAATCGCGTTAAAGTTCAAAGTCTTAAGCAATTTAATTTAACGTGCTTTTATATAGTGAACAAAATATAACGCAAAAAAAAAAAATAAAACGGAAACAAGAAATATGCATAACAATAACACAACAAACAGTAACAACAGAAAAAAGCCTCTAGTTAATTGAACGATAAAGAAATCAACAGCTAAAAAGAAAGCTTAGATCAAAGCACACGCAAAATAAAAAAAAAAAAAGAAAAAAGGTTTAGTCGATGATTTTTCGTACCTTGTTGCTTGCCATTATGTCAGCTGCAGAAGTGAATGGAGAAAAAAGAAAAAAAAAAAAACTTATTTAACATAAATTAACATTTAAAGTGCATGGGAAATTATCACAACTAAAATAAACAAAAAAAAAAAATAAATTAAAACACAATAACAATGTAACACATGAGGGTTTAGCTTAAAACCACGTTAATGTCAAACCTTTATCAAACAAAAAATAAAATAAATAAAATTGAAAATTACAGAAGCAAACATAAGTCAAGGTAAATTTCGATTTTTCCTATTTACAAAAATTTTTTACCTTTATTTTTGTTTTTCTCTTTTACTTTTAAACCAATAGATTTCTTTTCTAATTTTACATTACGTGAGCTTTATTTGTTTCTCTTTGTATCGTCTATAATCATTTTTTACGGCTACATTCTTAGCTTAAAAGAAATTGGTAGAAAAGTTTCTTTTCGTTTTTTTTTTTTTTTTTTTTTTGTAAAATTGAAAACAGTAAATAAGCAGTGGCATATTTTTCGGTTTTACTTTGTTGTTATTGAAAGCGAAGAAATAATAAATCAAAGGTATTACAAAAAAAATATTAATAATCATGTAATTCTATGTAAAATTCGTTGTAATTATAATTATTTATTATAAATTTATTAATAAAATATTATTAAATATCAGCGTCAAGGCTCTTTTTCAAATATTCTATTACGTAGATTATTAAAAAAAAAAATAATAAAAAAGTTATTAGTTATTTACCTTACAATAAAATTAAATAGAAATATAATGATGACATTTTATGTGAACGTGGCTGGGGTAGAAATTTGTGGAAATAATTTAAATAAGGTTTTTTTTTTTATGGAAAACAGTAAAATACATAAACATAGAAATTCAACTGAACTTTTTAAAAGAAGATTATAATATTTAATAGTGTTTATAAATTTAAAAAAAATTAAATATTTTAATAATAATTATTATGAATAATATAAATACTCGAATCAAAGTTCAGTTAAAAACTTTACCTTTACCTCTCATACAGTATTTTTAATATATTTGAATTTCTAATCTCCTATTTTTGTGTGAAAATTTAAATAAATAAATAAATAAATTAAATTCATTTACCTTTTAACTTTAATAAAAAAAAAAAAATTTTAAACTTTTTTTTTCTCGATTATTTCATAGATAAATAATTGTTTAATCTCATAAGAGCAAAAGCTGTGTATTGACATTATTGAGCAAAAAAAAAAACTAAATAAAGAAGCTTAAATTAATCAACTACTTAGTAATAAAATATCAACGATAAACTGCATTAACAAGTATTTTATATTGTATAAACGTGAATAATGAAGTTTAAAGAGATGGTATACGATTTAATAGAGTTACTCAACCAGGCAAACATAGTGCTCAAAAGAAATTTAATTAAATTTACATTGTTTTTTCCGTAGAATTTATGTAAACTGGATGGATATATATATAATATAAAATCTGATTAATATTAAGGATTGGAAAGGTTGTTAAATTATTAAAACTGTCACTTAGAATTAAATATAAAAAACATAACACAAATATAAATACAATTATTAAAAGAGTGTAAATAAAATTCAGATAGCAAAAGTGTGACAAATGTTAATTTCTTACATTTTAAATAAAAAGTTTTTTTTTTTATAATAATGCAGATATGTAAAATACTTGTTACCAATTGTCGCATAATGGTAACATGCATATTTAATATTTCTTACATCATTATAAATTAAACGAAATAAACTTTTAATCGATTAGCATTTATCGATCACAAGAAAATTGATTATTTTTCTAAAAAGAAAATCCAAATTAATTAAATTATTATATTATTATACAAATGATAACGATAAGAGATGAAACACAAATAATAAGCAAGTAAATGAGGAAAAGAAATATAGGGAGAAAAAAGAAGCATTTAAAACATTATTTTTGCGATATGATATTAAATTTATAACAATTCTATATATAAAATGTTAATTTCATGTAAATATGTTAATATTTGATTAAAATTTTAATATATAATTCATAGTTTAATATTTATATGTGCATAAATTGATACGGATATCCCAATACAAATTTATAAAATAGATTTTCTACCTCGATTGATTTTCTATTTAACAATAAATAATAGGAAAAGTTGATTAATAAAATATTTAATGTTAACGGTTTTTTTTGCATTATCGTACATAGTTTCTAATTAATGTCATGGGATATTCTTAACAAATTGTTGATACGCGATAATACGTGTGTATTGTTAACGTTTATAATAATTATTTATCTTAATCGGTTTACATAACAGTTTACCATCATTACATTAAATTACATAAATAAATAGAAAAAGTGAAGAAGGAAAAAACTTTTGTATTGTTAAATTAACAAAACAGAAACAGGTAGAAGTGCAATGCATATATAGAAAATATATTCAACAATAAGTAAAATTCTAATAAATAAAGTTTAATTGCTTTACATATGCTTTTACTTATTTCAATTGACATCGAAAATATTATGCTAGAAACCGTATAACGATAATAATAATAATAATAATAATAATAATTTTCTAATCTTATTTGATTAAAATTTATATTTGTGTTATCGAAACATGAAAAATAAAAAAAAAAAAATTATTTGAATGAAAATTTTCAAATATTATTCTATGTACGTTTTTTGTTATATATAAATGAAAGTTTAAATCTATTTACCTTTAGGTTGTAAAACCTTATACACACATGTGTGTAATCAAATTAATATTGCCGTTGTATAAATCTACTTTTAAATCAATACGAAATGTTTTTTTTTTTTTTTTGACTATTTTATAACAAAACTACAGTGCTGTAATTTGGTCTAGAGTACATTTTCTAATGATTAATGATTTTCATTGATGTTATAATAATAATAATATTTATTGAAAACAATTACTCGAACTATATAACATGTTGTGATGTTTATTTAATTATGCTATGAAAACATTTGATTTCAACACTGACAAGACACTATATTAGTAGCAGTAAGAGAATATCAACAAAAAGATAACACAAGTCATATCACTAAGAACATCAAATCGTAGCACATTGTAGTTTCTTTTTCCCATATCACATTACATTCTGTTTTTTACAACATTATCTATTTACATCATACATTTCATGAATGATAATAACATTAAATATAATTGTAATTTTAAAGCTCTACCATAATAAAATTTATAATTCTTTATTGTCATCAAACTTTTAATCTGACTTTAATGAATTAATTTCGAAGTAAAGAATTTTTATCGATTTGTATAAATATTAAAAAGGAAATTACAAAAACACCGGAAATGGTTATGTGCACCATACTTAAATAAGCTTATTCTAAACACATACAAAATAAAAAAAAAAACTTTTATAAACAAATAAACATTACGAATAGTTTTCTTGTAATTATAAAAGAAATTTTTTTATTTTTTTATTCAGTTAAGATAATTTGAACGAGTTGATAACAATCTATAAAAGGAAAGTTTTTTTTTTTATTTCGTACAATGTACAAAAGAAAAAGCTCATCGTTGCTAAATTAAGTTTAAGTATAGAATATAATAGTTAAATGGATAATTTTAAATTATTCTATATTATCAAATGTGTTGTACTTAAGCACGAAAAAACTTGTATACGTGTTATGTAGAGAAAGAGAATAAGATAATAAAAAGATAATAAAAAACCAAAAGAAAAAAGAAAAAGGTAAAATACGTGTTTTATGTTTATTAATATTTAACAGCATAAACATATTATTTTTCATTCTTTTATATAAATTTATATTTCTTTAAATTGATTTTTTATTTATTTTTATTTTATTTTTTTTTGTCAAATTCAATAAAAGCTTTTAAAGAAATGAATCGAAAGAAAAGTGAACATATAATATATCTATGTATATATACATTTATATACACTTGTTGTTTGTGCAAAGATATTATTTAAAAATCAGTTCAAGTCCAACGTATTATATAGAAATGTACTTACCAACAAACACCCACAACAACAAAAATTGATTTTGTTATAAATGATTCTTGAATTTGATTGCAAAACGATGCGACACGATATAACATCCTTACCAGTCTAGCCAAATCATAGCCATATGGCATTGCACATATACGATATTTTTTTCATAAAATTGTGATGAAGTAAATACAAAACCTGTAAATGTGTCTGCTGGTCTGTCTGTTTTGATAACGAGATTAAGATTAAAAAAAAAAAAATAAATTCATCTATTTACAGAAATTTAATCCAATAGAGGATTAAATAAAAACGAAATTATTTTTCGCAGATTTTTCCTTTTTCTTCTTCTTCCTTTTGTTATCTCTTCTGATAACAACAAAGAAAATATTTTAATTTTTTTTTTCTTTCATATCAATACTTTAGATTCTATGCATTTTATCAATAAAAAATTATTTTATTATAAAAATCATGCATGTTATTCGTTTAATTAGAAAATTTCTTTAAATATTTAACGAGAAAATTGAACAAAAATTTGAGTGCAAGGAATAAAATAGCAAAAAAAAAAAAAGAAAACACCGAAAACTTTATTCATAATAAATTATTTATTTAAAGCTATAAAGCTTAATATTCAAGTAATATTCTTAAAAATAAGTCTATACAAATGTATTCGAAAGCTTTTGAGTACACAAAAAATGAATTCATATTAACATGATTTAAAATCAATCAACAAGAAATTCATGCATGAATCTACACAATTTATTGTTAACAAATAAAAAAAAAAGAAATTCATGTAGTGCTTATTGAGTTTTTTTTTTTTGCTTGTCATTATACAAAATAATAAATTTAATTAACAGGGCGATGTAAAAATTTATCTGTAATTAGCTGCATAAATGTTTATGAGAAAATCGATTAAAATAATAAAAAAAAAAAAAAAAAAATGTTCTGTTTGCGAAATTTTAAACAACAAATGTCAACAATAAACATAATAAAAATATTTTTTTTTTATTACTTAATTACTTTTGATTGACATATGACGTTTATAAATAAAAAATAAAAAATTCTACGTTTTATTTAATTAATTAATTAAATTAATTTAGATGATACAAAAGAAAAAAAAAATTTACCGGTATTAGAGTATTGTATTCTCTAGATATGTAAATTCTTTCTTTTTTTTTGTTTTTAATTACCTTAAACCACCCTGAATTTACGCATAAATTTACCGTTAGATAACTTTTTTTTTTAATTATTATTTAAATAGGGCAACTCATCAGGATAATACGTAAATTTACTGCATTCATATTAACCCATAGTTTCTTATATATTCACTGCAAACGTAAGATAAGCAATAAATTTATTAATAAATTATTATAATAATATAAATAAATAGTAAAAAGTTTATAATTAATAAGCTTTAAGCTTTAAAATAACGTACACTTTGTGTATAACACCACGAATAATTTATTTCCTATAATTAAATTTTTTTTTTTTTATTAGAATAATCAATAACAAACATTTTAAATGGCTAACAATTTAATTAATGTTTAGTTATAGAACACCTGCAGGTCATTCAAATGATTGAAAATCAATTTTGTAATTAATAATTAATTTTTTTTTTTTAATGCAGTTAATTGCTATTTAACATCACTTATACTACTGTGACAAGAATTAGTTGAATGAATGTTTCAAGTGTTTGTTTCACAAAAAAAAAAAAAAAAAAAAAAACATTTTATGTTTAAGTGAGTTTGTTGTTATTTTGGAAACATGGATAAAACAAAATTATGTATATCATACATATATAAAAACATAAATAAAGTTGACAGATTTGTAAAAGATGAAACTCAAAAAAAATAACATGATAAATGTAATGTATGAATAAAACTTATAAATGAAAAGTTCTATAAGAGGGGAAAAATCATTATTCATAGGGTTGAAATTTTATTAAATTTTTTTTTTTTTTTTTTTTTTGTATATTTAACAACGATTTATAAACATATGTGCAGTATATAGTTGAGTACATTGTATATATGTATATAAATATATATATATATTTTTTTTTGTTATAGATATTTGGTCAAATATTTACAATAACTCACTTAATATACATCGAAAATGATTTGGTGCAGGGTGAGCATTGAAGAATTTAAATATAGTGGCCATAGAACAACCAGCACATATTTGTTGTTCGCACTAATCTCTAAATTATTCATGTTTTAACATTAAAATAAAACAATTTTTTTTGTTTTTTTTATTATAAAATAAATTTCATAAGTAAATAATAATTATTTAAGCAAATTAATTTTAACAATTTTTTTTGTTGTTGTTATAATTTAGTGGTTTTTGTGGTTCTCTACCCAAAAGATTATTTGTTTTTTATAATTATGGTTTTATATTATGAATCCCTGCAATTGGTTGCACTCTCGTTGCATTTGTCACTTTTTTTAATGCATCAATTAATTTTCGTTTAATCTTTAATAATTTTTGTTTTTGTTTTTTTACTTTACTTGATCCAGGGGGTGTTAAAAATTTAATTACTTTGCTAAATAAATTAATTTTCTTAGAAATTATTAACGATAACAAAGGTTTTTGTTATTAGAATAATAAATTATTTGTTAAGGAAATTTACCACGAAACACTTTTATTAATTATTTTATTAATATAGAAAGTCTATTGATTATTATTAAAGCTAAAAGGATATCAAAAAAAAAAAAAACAGAAACTCCTTTATACAATAGTATAAACAACAAAACAGAAAATATTGTGTTTCCATGTGATTTGGTTCACCTAACAACGATCCGATGTACTTTATAAATTAAAGGCGGATAAAATGTTGTTTTTATATTTGATAAAGTATTAATGTGGGAGATTTGTGTGACAGAAAAATAATAATAATAAAAAAAAAAAAAAATTTGTGAGCAATATACAACACACAACCAAGAATAGAAAAAAAAAAAAATGACGATGAAAGATATTTATGATAAAAGAATTACTAAATAAATTTAACTCAATTTATATATTTACCTGTAGTTTATTTACATGTTTTTTTTTTTTTTTACTTCTATAGAAAACGTTTTATCCTTTTTCTTCTATGGATAAAAATTAAACGTTTCCTATAAACAATCTCTTTTGTTCTGTTAAAAGTTTTTCTCTTTTTTTTTTTTTTTATCAATTTTCACCCATTTTTCACCCATTTTTCTTACCCTCTATAGCACTTAATTATATCAAAAAAAAAAAAAAAAAAAATCCAAATTAATTTCTGTGTTATTGAAAAAAATTATAATTATAGTTTTCTATTTCCACAAAAAAACTAGAAAAATTAAATTAATTGTAATAAAGAATTTTCCACAAAGAAAAATAAAATACGTGGTGTGGAGCAATAGAGAATTATGGGTGCGGGTGTTATTTATTGTAAACAATAAAACTATCAGCATATAAAATCACATTTATTTAATAAATGCCTAGTGCTAGTATTGTTACATTATTTGTGTTAAATAAATAAAAAACAAAACAATAATTCAAGTTTTTCTATTTAAAAAACTAAAAAAAAAAAAAGTATAAAGGGAAGAAAAAAAAAATGTTATACGAATATAGCTAACGTTAGAAGCATAGTTATAGTCCAGCATACGACAACAGAACAACAACAACAACAGCAAAAAATAAATAAATAAAAATAAAATTGATGTGATTATATTTTTCTTCATTTAATTTTCACAAAAATAATAAATTTACTAAAATAGTAAAATGGGGAAGAAAAAAGAAAAAATTGTGGAGAAATATCATAAACAAAAACAAGAAATTTAAGGCGTCACATTGTCGCATTTTAAAGTTAAAAATAAATAGTTTTTTGTAATAATATTACATTATATTATAATATATATATAATATATATATATATGTTAAGCTTAAGCTCCTGAGCTTAATGTAAATTTTGTCATTATTACGATTTACATAGTTGATCGCATGGTTTTACTTTTTTTTTTTTTGGTTGTTATTTGCAGTTATTTAGTTTAATTGATTAGAATTTGGTGAAATTTTACAGAAATACTCTTTGGAAGGTACTGAATCGTCAATTAAGCTTTCAAAAATAAAATTCTGTTTGACCCCGGATCTTTCACAGCCTGAAACTCAAGAAATAAATCCTGCAAAGATTCAGCAAAGATCTGAATTAATTTTTTTGCAGCCAGAAATATTCAGATTTTCAGACAAAAAAAGAAATTTCAAATTGGCTGTAATTTTGCTGGAATATTGATTGATTATTGAGTATTGATACTGGGCAATCAAAATCGACATTGTTCTACGGGTATGGCATTCATTTTTAGAGTTATGGCCACAGGAATTATTACCAATTTTTTTTTTTTAAGTAACTCTGATAATAAGTTAATAAAAGTGAAACGTGAATAAAATATTAAAATATTTAATAATCTTATTAAGTATTTTGCTATATTAAAACTATAAATTCCACTGAAGATTAGTTTAACAGAAATTATGACAATTTTCAGAAGCAACTACTTAGTTATTAAAAAATGTTTCTTAATTGCATACAACTCAGAAAAGATACTTTTACTTATCACAAGTTTTATACTCATTACTTGTCTATTAAATACTTTAAATATTAATAATAATTAACTAAGACACTAAAAACTTTACCTTTTAAGCCGAAAATTTAATGTCATTTAAAAGTTTGCCAAGATATTGCGATATCTTAAACTGTAATATTTGTTGAATTATAAGCGAACTTTCTCTACATTAAAATTGATATAACAAAAAAAAAAAAAAGAAAAAGAAAACCTTAAGAACAATTATCAAGAGTAATAATTTGCCTATTCAAAAAAAAAAAAAAAAAAAAAATCACACAAATAAAATGTTTACCTTAACTCGGTCGTTTTGTGTTAATAGAAAAAAAAAAGAAAGAAAAGATTTTTGGTATGCTTTTGAGCTTATCCGCAAGTCATAGATAACAAATTGTTAAGTTTTGCCATTCAAGTGTTTTCTTGATCCAAAATTCAACATACAAGGATACAGATAAAAAAAAAATAAATAAATAAAGGGATGACACAAAATATCTATAAAAAAGAAAAAAGAAAGGAAACAAACGTTAAATGCGTGACGACAACAGAAGAATATGTAAACACAAATCCGCAATAGAATGGATTTAAGTTTCTGTAACAATTGACTTAAGACTGGATATTATGTTGATTATAAAAAAAAAAAAAAACTACAAATAATTGAAAATTGTTTGTTTGCTTTAATTAATATTTTTCGTAATTAAATTTCATTTAAATTGTTAATTTATTTGCTGTATAAAGCAAACGTTACTTTTTTAATTAATTTGTTATATTTCATCTCCCCATATTTATTCTGATTATAATATTTACCAAAATAAAAAGCATCTTCGAAACATAGACAGAACAAAAACTTGTTGAAATTTCCAATTAAATAAATAAATTTCTATACCGATTTAATGTTTCATACACGTGAAACACAAAACAGAAACATTAAATTTAAGTAAAACGATGGGTGTATGATTTTGTAAATACAAGTTAAAAATAATATTTTTACTTTGTTTACACACAAATATTCTTGTTATTTATGATTTTTTTTTATTTATTTATCCAGAAATAATAAAAAGGAAAGCAAAAAAGAAATACGAAGGAAAATTTATATTATTTGTATCGTCTGAATTAAACTGAAACGAGTAAAATCACAAGGAGAAAATATTGTCAATATTGTTTCTAAAGTTATTTATTATCTCTTCCGGATAAAAATTGTTTTTTTATATTTCTTTTTTCATTTTTATTTTTTTTTTTTTTGTTATTCGTTCTGTAAAATAAAAAAAAAAGGGTTTTTTTTTGCTGGCAATGTTTTAGGGAATGTTCGTGGATGTTTGGGGCTTTTTTATTCGTTTTATTCATCTTTTTTTCTCTGGTTTTAACTTTATATGTATTAAATTGAATAAAACAATACGTGACTGGATTATAATTTTCTATCTCTTCTCGTTTTTTGATTCCGTGTGTCTGTTTGTTTTTTTCTTTTTTTTTTTTCTCAGTAAATCTAGAAACTTTTTGGTTTGTTCTTTAGATATTTAAATTGCTCTGTTAATTACTTGGTTTAAGAAAAAAAAAGAACTGTGTAAAAGGTAAATGACAAGTGGTAATTGTAGTAATTTGTTATTATTTAAAAAAAAAAAATTAAATTTAAATTGTTGCTAGAAATCTTATTAAATATAATTAAATATAATTGTTTTTTTTTTTTTTTTTAGATGAAACTCATTTGAATAAAAGAAAGAAAGAAAAAAAAATTACAAAACCTGAGTTTCATAAAGGTGAATAAAAAAACTCATAAAGCAGATGGCAGTACAGCTAAAGTAAGCACTCTGATGAACACTGAGTAAATGTTTGAAAACAACCTAATGGTTCTTGACAACGCTAACCAAAAATCTTTGTATTAACTAAAAGTAAATTTCTGTACTGTTTTGTAGTTTTGTTCTCACAAAAAAAAAAAAAAATGTGTAGACATTGATTCTAGTCATGGATAGAATAATTAAAAAAAGCTTTAGAAAGATCAAAAGTTTAAAAAGAAGGAAAGAAAGAAAGAGAAATTAATTAAAAAAGTTTTTATTAATTAATTTAAAAAAAAACTCATGCATCCTGTTTTTGTTTTTACTTACACAGCCGACAAGTATTTGTTTGATGTCACAAAATAGAAAAATTTTAACATGTTGTAACTGTCGAGGTAAATTAATTTAATGAATTAATAAAAAAAAAAAAAAAACGTTCATTTTTACATAAAAAAAATTGTAATAAAATTTTAATTTTATTTGGGTAATTAATTAATTAATTAATAGAGAAAAAAAAATCATTTCTTAAGTGTATTCAAGAATTAAAAAAAAAAAAAAAAAACAAACGATTAAAATTAAAAAAAAAAGGATTTACAATAATGTATATTGTGTATTTGTTGGACCGTGTGTTGGTATTGTGTGATCATGTACTGGCACTGGATATGCAATTGGTACTTGTTGTCCGTACGCTTGTCCATGACCATGAGCATGAGAGTGTCTTCCTGTACCATGATGAGCGCCAGCATTACGATGATGTACAATTCCGTGGCTACGTAATATATTACGTAATTCCTCTGTTGAATTACTTTCGCTGCTCTTGCTGCTTCTACTACTCGAATTTTTATCTTTCAACATCTCCTATTTGAAACAAGAAAAAAAAAAAAATTTATTTCAAATGAATAACACAGTGATTTCCAAGAATTTTAAAGACAAAAATTCATCTCTGAGTCACTCTCTACACTTACTTCATCTAATTTTGGACTAATCTCGTTTTCATGGAAGGCAGCAGCTAATTCAGCATTTATTTGATTTAATGGTGTATTGCCTAAACGGATATAAACCGGTACATAGCCTTCTTTTGGTGGTAGCACTTGATAAACCGGAACTGATTCTAAAATAATAAAGATATAAGAAGAAAATAATTATTAATTAATTAATAATAATAATAATAATTATTGATGATATCATAATAATAATAATGCTTAAGATTGATTAAATAATTACACAATTAGATAATTTTTTTTTTTCATACAAAATGAACAATAAAAAGCTCAAGGTGTTTCCTTTAACTATCAAAAAAAAAAAAAAAAAAAAAAAAAAACTGAGCATCATCAAGCTAAATATAAAAATTTTAAATAAAATTTTTGTGCATTCGAAAAAAAGCAAAAAAAAAAGCAAAAAAACCGTAGAACAAGAAGGAATGTTTTAATAAAATAAATAAAAATACAGCAAATTTGCATAAAAAAATAATAAAACTCTCGAACCAGGTGAAGAATGAGCGAAAACAATAAGAAAAAAAAAAAATTAAAAAATAAATTTCTTCAAGTGTTACAAAAAAACAAAAAAAAAAAACTGCATTCAATAAGCAAATACAGCAAATAAATCGTGACTAATTGAATAAAATAATGATGATAGTGGATGATTATGATGATTATTCATCTCATTTTCTTTCTTTCTTTTTTTTTTATAACAACTACTAAGAATAATTTAAATAAAAAAATTGATTTTTATCCCAAACAACCTGTCCTTGACTGCGTATGTCATTATCTCACGACTTGTCTGTTATAAAGAAGAGAGAAAAACAACAACAAAAAAAAAAAAAACATTTTCTTGTGTAATTATTAGCAATGGGAATATTATTTCTTTCAATTATTCTTCTTTATGCTTGAAGCATTTATTTTTATCCGTTTTTTTTTTTTTTTTTTTTTTTGAACGGGTTTCCCTTTAGCCAGTCTTCCTCGACAAATTGCAATTATTGTTTTGTTCAATAAGAAATATTATCACAAAAACAAATTATTTTGTTTAAAGCATTCTTTAAATTTTTAAGCCAATTTTTTTTTTTTTTGTTATCTTGATTTCACTAAAACTGAAAATTGAGTACAAATAATTTATTCAAAATACATAAAAGCAGTAAAAATATAATTAAAATATAAATAAACCAAAAATTGATTAATAAAACTGCAATTGTAAATAAATAATTTAAGTACAATTCAATCCAAATTTTTATAAATCAAGTACTGAGAATATTTTATTTGAATTAAAATCAAATAAATCTTTAAGAAAAAAAAATAAAATAATAATAATAATAATAAAGAAATAAAGACGAAAGCCAAAGCAATGTTATTATTGAAGAAATCATGTTGAAAATTTTAAAAATAATAATTATTTTCATATTAACTGGTAAGCGGTAACAATAACGTTAATGACGCAAAATAATAATAATTATTGTTTAGCGTGATATTATCGTGCCAACATTGTTTTTATTTTTTCAAGCTTTTAAACCATGTGGCAAAGATCATACATTTATTTATTTTTTTATACTGCAAGGTTATGAATCAGTAAAAACAGACGGTTTGCTGTTAGAAAGGAACTTTTTATCCATCATTTAAATTTTTTTTTTTTTAAATCAACTACGTGTACGTCTAAAATGTAAATAATTAAATAAGCAGATCCTAAGCCGATAAGTAATGTTTTAAAAATTTTTTTATAAGAACTTTAAAGGTCGTCACCACATTGGTAAATAATTTTCCGTTAAAATTTGAGATTGGTTTGTTACAAAACTAAGCTTATATTTCACGATAAACTGTTGTTATATTCTTAATAAATTAATAAAGCAGACAATAATGAATTTTTGTTAATTAGTAATGATGGGTGAATACGGCAAATCCAATTAAAAATGAAATAAAAACCGATAAAAAGTTTTAAGGATGATAAAAACATAAGGATGATAAACAATAATAATCTGGATTATGAATATTTTTGGTACGAACCTTCAATATTCTATAAGATTTTTTTCATTTTATTTTTTTTTGTTCTTTGATTCAATTTTTGTATTATTAAATCAAGCGGAAATAATTGAACTTGGCCAAAAAAACGAAAAAACGAAAAAAACGAAAAATTATAACTTAATTCAAATAAAACAAAATGAAGTTGATTAAATAAAACAAAAACAAAAAAAAAAAAAAAACGGTAAAATAATCATAATAACCATAAATTTAGATTAAAACCGAAAAAAGAAGACAAAGAAGAAGAAGAAATATTTTTTAATTTAAACTTTAGGTCACATAATTTGCTGTTTGAGTTCATATAGTCCAGTAAAAAAAAAAAAGAAAAAAAAAATCAACTGTCAAGGTTATAAGCTTTTGTTTGTTTGCTTACGCGTCTCGTCTTTTAATGCTCCGTTGATGAGCATTTCTGTCTTCTTTGCAGCTCATATTAAAATAATTTATTTATTATTATTTTTTATTACTCATAATGTGATTTAACTTTATTTTTGCTTTTATTGCCTGTATTTTGTACTATTTTCACTCATTTTTATTCTCGCTTTATAAAAACTTTGCCGAATTGTTAATAACAAAAAAAAAAAAAAGAAACGTGAATAGAAAACAATTAAAAAATTGTTTAGAAAAAAGAATTTATTTAATGTATTAAAATGGTAAACAGGTAAATAAAAAATTGTGTGAATAAAACTTACCGGAATATTGCACTAATAACACAATTGCTAAAAAGCTCACAATTAATAATTTCATCATGTTTTTGTTTTTTGTTTTATAATAACTTTCTTAACAAATAATAATCCAAGGAAATAATTTCGGGAAGAAAACCAATTTTTGTTTCTTAACAAACGTCTAGTCTCGTGTGTTGTAAACTGTTGAATGAAAATAAATGAATAAAGAAAAAAAAAAAAAAAGATTTTATGAATCTTTAGTAACGTTTTGTTTGTCTTGTATGGAATTAACTGAATATAGTTTTTGTTACTATAAAAACCGCGAACCGTAGAATATTTTTTTAATTTTTTTTTTTTATATAACGAAAACCGAATTATTTGTATTGTTGGTGTAATTTTTGTAATATTTTATGTTGATCGTTTTTCATATTAAATATATTCAAAAAAAAAAAAAGAAAAGAAGAGGAAGAGAAGTGATGTGAAGAAAAATAAAAAAAATGCAAAATCAACATTATTTAATGTAAAAAAAAATGTTATTACTGGCTAAGGTTGTGTATGCTTTATGCTTTTTTTTTTTTCTTATTTTATTCTTGATGATGAAATTACCTATAATTGGTTTTTTGCTTCAAACAAACATTTTTTACTTTGTACGTTGCTGACCTGTTTTAACAATAAAAAAAAACATTTCTTTATTTTTTTTTGATTAGTTTGTTACAAGTACGATTACCACGGTTATTTTTATTGGATATGTGAACAGTTAGCAGATTATAAAAGAATTTTTGTTTTTATTTTTAATTTGTGTTCTATTATTAATTAATTGCATTTAAGATTCTTAAAGAATTCGATGGTTATTTAACTGGGATAAAAATATTATTATGATATTAATACGAGATTATTCATAGTTTCAGTGCTGTAAGAAGGGGTTTTAAAGAGAGATTTTTGTTGTTTTACTTTACAAGATTTATTTTTGGTACGCAGTTCCTGGATCTTAGCGAGTACAGATCTATTATAGACTTTTGTTGCTTCAATAAAAGCATTCAAAAGCAACACTTACCTAATTACATCTCTGTTAAATTATTTATTTATTTATTATAAAAACAATTTCTTTCATAATTTCTTAAGCTAAAAATTTCATACACAGCCTAAATGAAATAAAAATGAAATAAAATCAAAACACTCCTTGTATATACGGTCACTGATATTTTGCTGTCATTTGACATTCATTTCTATTAAAAGAGCAAAAAAAAAAAAAAAAACAATTTTATAATCTTTTAATTAATTTAATTATTAAAAATAAGAAAAATAAATCTTTTTTTTTTTGTATTTTTTTTTTTTTTTGTATTTTTATCAGCATCATGCTACTGTTTTATAGAAAATTTCTGTTTTAATCCCGAAAAAGAGGGAAAAAAATTTATATAAATAATATCAAAGTACAGTGATTACTTAATTTGCTCTATTTTTTTTTTAATTAAAAATTAATTAATAATATATACTGTGGAGAGATTATGTCCATAAATTAATGCGTATTATGAATAAAAAAATGTTTTTTTTGTTTTGTTTTTTTTGTTATGTAAAAAATGCTTATTAAGTTCGGTTTTAGTTGGTTTAGGTTAGTTATATTTATGCTTTAGGTTTTGTGTTTTAATTTTTTTTTTTTTTGTATTTGTATGTTTTGTTATTAGTATTGTGGAGAGAAAGCTTTTTATTTATTTTATTTTTTTTTTTTTCGCAATAAAAAGGGTTAATTCAGGTCATGTCATTTAGGAGTTATTATTGTTATTAACGTGATGAGTTTAAATTGTTTATATTAAATTTTATTGTATGTAATTTAAATTTATTATTATTATTATTATCATTATTGTTGTTGTTGTTGTTGTTAGTGTGCTTCATGCCACTTTTAACTAGTATAAAGATTTCGTTTCTTTTTTTTTCTTTTTTTTTTGCTTTTCGTTACTTTTTATTAATCAAGTGACCATTTTATAAGTTTTTACTCTGTTTTTTTTTTTCTTCTCCCTTTATTTTTTTTGTATAATAATAATTATGTTTCATTACTTTTCTTCTTTATAAGCACAAATGATGTGTAATTGTTTTTGATTTTAGAGCTTTTTCTATTGTAAAGATTGTAGAGATTTTAACATGGTAATGATGTGATGTGAGGTGAACATTTTTGCTTGCTTTTTTGTTAAAATATTTATGTCCATACTCGTTGCGGTCAGGGATTCTTTACTCTTTTTTTTTTTTGTTTTAATTAAGCTTACTTAAAATGATAAATAATTTACTGAATAATATCAGCAGCTACATCAGAAATTAAATTACCCAAATAGCTAATAAATAAAAAAAAAAAAAATAATAATCTTTATTCACGCAAATAAATAACGAAAGCAACATTGTTGTAGCTGAGAAACAAAAAAAATAATTCTTTTTTTTTTCTTTTTTCTTTATTTTTATCAAATTAAATTTTTTTTTTTTTTCTGCTTATTATTTTTAATTTGATTAAACATTGTTTAACCCAATGATTATGTAATCAAATTTTAAATTTTTGTTTATTTTTATATGCTGAACAACGTAATTTAAATTGTTTTTCTTTCTGTTGTTTAATAAATAATCTAACACGACACGATTATAAAGTTCATCAAAATATTTTTTTATTACTTTTATTACTTTAATTTAATTAACAAAAAATTAAAAAAAATATATATATATTTCTTTTGCGGTTATCTACTTAATGGGAATTATTATTAAACTTTAATAAAATTGCATAAATCATAAGCTGTAGACAAAAAAGAAATTATTTTTATTCTGATTAGTAGCAGAAAATAATAGCAGAAATCAAGTCGTTGTACTATAAAAAAAAAATATATATAATAATAATAAACTGACCTTTAGCGATCGCATATTGCAGAAGAGACGATCATAGCAAATTGCAAGTAACATGATTAAAAATTAAATAAAAAACATATATCTAAATATTTTAATCATAGGATACTTACAGTAAGATAAAAAGACATGCGATCGCGATCTATCTGATCATCGTTACCGCAAACCGGATTTCAATTTTATAACTTTTTCTTTTTTATTATTATTGCAATAATTTTTTTTGTTTTGTGTTAAAAGGTAACCATAGATGTGTAAATAAATAGCCGTTGCTTTGCCGATTTAAAATAATAAATAACTCTGAGTTCTGTTAGATTTTTATTATTCTTATACTTTATTTCGTCTTTGTTATTTTATCGAGCAATAATTAATTAGCGGCGTCGAGTATGAATCATTAGGTTTTTATATGTTGTTTCGTTGCTTTAATGAAAAAAAGAAAGAAAAAAAAATTAACAATGCATGGTGGTTGCTTTTGTTATTTATTACAATAATAAGGTAAAAAAAAAAACTAATTAAATGCGATAGTAAAATACTTTTTAATTAGTAAAGTTTCCTTAAAAGAATATAATTAATATTTTTAACGTGAATACACCTGATAAATTGTGTTTAAGTAAATAAATCATCAAACATCATTAAAATAAATTTATTTACAACCATATGCAAAATAATTCCAACAAGTAAATCAAAATTTGCATTTATTGCTTATTTAATTTTATCATTTTGGAATCTATAACTATGTTTATTATTGTGTTATGTTTAGAAATTATATATTTTATAGAAATGGAGAGTAGAAAATTTATGATGAATTTCGTTACATTCTATAACACGAAGAAATCATGTTTTCAACACAAACAAACAACAAATAAATCTTTTGTATGAATAAGAAATTTAAATTTTTCAAAAGAACATTCACGTAGTAAAATTAATGCTTTAAGCTTATTCTTTGAATGCTTACGAAAAATGTAATATGTAGCTTTTGTTTGATTTAAATGTTTTAAAGTCACGTGCTAATTGTATTGTCGAGCATTAATGCAGCATAAAATGTGAAAATTTGCATTAAATAATGTTTTAATGGAATTATGTTATTTCGATTACATATTTAATAAACTAAATAATAATGTTTGAAAGAATATTTTTGTATGAAAATTGACGACAAGCTGCATTACTAATGGTATGTTGGTAAAAAAAAATAAAAATTCAATTCAAAGACTCAAGCTAATTCTGCACGTATTTGCTATTTATTAAAAAAAAAAAATAAATAAATAAATTCTTTACCATACATGTTGCGGTTTTTCTGCTTATCCCAGTTTCCTTTTTCATTTTTTTTTTTTTAAGATTCCCAGTAAATATTAAAACATATTCTTGTATAATCTACCTATAAATTCAAAAATTAATCTACTGTTGATTTAATTTATAAGCTGTAAAAAAAACATTTTCCCCGATTTTTAAATTAAAATATATCTGGAAAGGCGGATTAATTTTTCTATATAAAACTTTGATTGAAGAAAATTTTCTGTATAAAGTTTTATTATTACGCTGATTGTTTTTGTTATTTTTTTTTTTTTTCATTTGTGATTTTATAAACTGTGTCAAATAGAAAATAATTCATTTATCTGTGATAACAATGCATGATTTTAATTAATAAAATTTAATTAATTACACTTAGACTATTTTCAATGTCACAAATAGTTTATTAAATTTAAATATAAGTTTTTATTTGAAAAATTCGTTAAATATATAATTATTTAAGTTTCATAATTAGTTTGATAATTAGTTTAAAATTTTGATAAGTTATAAACAAGTTTGAATCATCGTATAATAATTAGCATTAAAAAAAATGACGCAGAAAATGCTTCATCAATCATTGTTTTTGTGCATTAAGATTACAAAATTTACGTCTTAGATTTTAATTTAAAATTATAATCAATCAATCATTATAATGTCAATATTATAATGAAAATATTTCCAATTATCAGCATATTTATTAAAACATATGTAAACACTAACTACATATACGCTATAGGATTATACAGAAAAAATAATACTTTGTTAATACTGATGCTAGTGTTAAGTTGATTGATTACATTACATCGAAACTATTTTAATTGAAGATTTAATTCTGTTTACTGCAGTTAAAAGTCATTTAATAAATATAATTATTTACTTTTTAATAACATATACACAGCTGAATAATATTTACGTCGTGTAATAAATTATAAAATCAGTTAAACGTTAATTTTCAACGCAAATTAGTTTATAGCAAACGTAGTTTCATTATGCAACTTATGCTAAATTCCTGAAAACGTAATTAATATAATAAATATCATGTATTATAACACCTGCTGATAAGTTTTCAAATTAAAGGTGCGGGACGTGAAACCTGAAAGTTTAATATTACAAAAAAAAAAAAAATTAAATTTGTTAAAAATATTTTAATAATTTTAATTTTAATTTTTCTTAATATATTTTGGTTTGACTATATTATTAATTGTTTTATTTTTAATTTAATTATAATAATTTATATTTAATTTAATTAATTTTAACTAATTTTTAATAGACTTTAACAATTGTTACAAATTTTAATTTTTTTTTATCATTAAACATTTTTCTTTTCTCTTTATAAACAATAATTACCTAGGGTAGTTTAGTTATTGTTTTTTTTTTTTTTTAATTAATTTTTATTGCAATTTTTAAAACTAATTTTATTGCTATTTTTTCATTATTTTAATTAATAAATTTAATAAAAATTAAATAAAAAACATGAAAAAATGTATAGAGAAAAAGAATTTGTTGTTGTTGTTGTTAATATTTCTTTGACGTTAAGAAATAGTTTACATTTAGGCGCATTTTTAAATAAAATTTTCTATAACAATTCCAACAAGTAAATTTTCTATATTTTTAATTTTATAAAGATTTTTTTAATTTTTAATTAATAATTTTAATATTACTATTATAATAAATTATATTATTTTATATATTTTTCTTTTAATTTGGTGTAATGAACACATTTTTATCATGTTATTTAATTTATTTAATTACATTGTGAGAGAAAAAGTTTCGTTAATTAAATTTGCGAAAACAAGGAATTTTTTTAATAAGTAAATAAATTGATTGATTTATGGGGTATTTTAGGCAGCTGAAATACAATTCAATATAGATGAAATGATGACAAGTATTAAAGCCATTGTTGTTGGTAAATTTGATTGTTCGTCATTGTTTGGCGCTATAGGTGATGATGATATTGATGATTGTTCTGTTGGTGATACGAAGTGATGGCGACAATTGTTTTTGCATGGATGACATGGAATCTGTGGATTAGCAATTACAGGTTTTGGTGCATTTAATTTTGGTCAAACAGAAGTTGTGATTTGCTCAACAACTTGTACAGTGGGGCGACGATATGATGCTTGAAAGTGACATCGTCCAAAATTACATTCACATGTTTGTGATGCTGCAAAGCCAAGTCCTTCGGGAACACTTCGACTACGTGAACTTGGATTTAATCCACCGTTCAAGGTGTTGCTTATGGTTGTACAGGGATGATGAATATCGCACCTTTGAGACAAAAATAACATAAAATAAGCATAAATCAAAAAGTTTCAATATAGTATTGACTAAACCTTGAATAATATTGATCCGGGTAGCCAACATTTGTTGTCGCTGGTGTATTATCATGGCACGTATGGTAGTTCATATCACTGGTCATTGGTGTTTGAAATGCAAATGATAAACTTTTTTGTAATCGACCACGTCCACTGCCTCTGTAGCCCAATGCTGAATATCCACCGTTCATCTGTTGATGTTGCTGATGGTGATAGTGATGGCGGGCATTTGTACATCCTGTATTTGATGTACTTGTATAAGGACTCTGACACCATGTTCCGTAACGTGCCGTTGAGCAGCTGCGATTAAGTAGATCGGGACAATCACTCGAGGGCGCAGTAAAATGGGATGTAATTGACCTAAAAAAAAGTTAGAGTTCTCTCATAATTTTCATATAAATTATGCAAAGTTGCAGATGGCTACCCATTAGTTGAATATTTTGAGAAATTTTGTCGACCCTCCGGATGTCCAACAAAAAACATTAAAATTGCTGAAATTGCGGCCGTGGCGGAACAAACATAATATCCAGCTCTTCCATAACGATGAGAGGAATCATTTAAAAATGCCGCCAACGGTACACCAAGAAGCACCGGTAACGATTCAGCTCCCTTAACAAACCCTAAAAATGTATTTTTTTTAAAACAAAAATAAGAATTTAGTAAACTTTTACTACCGGTTAATATATTAACCGAATTAACTCACCCCAAGCTTTCGTAAAGTACTTTCCACGAAACCGTTCTAAAGCGAACATTTTTAACGAATAACGATAACCACCTAATCCTACGCCGTATACCCATGCAATTACACATAGGCCACGATAACCGGACACAGCCGACAAGACTAGAGTTGATAAAGCAATTAGGATGACACTAATCTGTTAAGTAAAGATAAGATTATACAAAACAGGTAATTATCTATATTATTAGCCGCGTTTATATAGAAAATAAAAATTCACCTGACACACATGCTGTCTCGTGATGTTAAATTTTTTATATGAAATTTGGCACACACGATTTATGGTTGAACCGCCAGCTACAATACCGATAGCTATAGATAATCCAAGAAAAGTTTGCAGTAAAACAAGATCCTGCATATCGTAACCCTCTTGATGGCCGTGTTGTGACTTTTCAAATTTTTATTTAATGAAAAATATTGCACATATTTTACTGGCATTACAACATCGTGGATATTATAAATCCTTACCATATAGAATATAGGAGTATAAATTCCAACGGCGGCAATCGCAGCTGACAAACCTAGCATTCGCACTGTCGATGATTTTAAAGGTGAAAAGTCGATAAAAGGTGGTTTTGGTATTCGAATATGAGTCTTTTTCTCTTTCACCTTTACAAAGAAACAATGAAAAAGATGAAAATAAGAAAAATCGTTTTGTTACCATCGTGGTAAAAGCATAATATATATTCATTTCCTTTTTATTCTCTCTTTATTCTTTTAAATATAATGATGAAAGTGCAGCATAATCTTCATAAAATTGTTGTTACATTATATAAATCGTTGTTATGTTACTCAACAATAAATTTTTCTAATATTATAAAAAGCTAACTAGCAATAGTCTAAGCAGAATCTAATCTTAAAAAGTTGTATATATTGTGGGTAGATAGATCGATCTCTAGTCAAATGTAAAAAAACTTTACCTTTTTTCGTTGATTTTTCAAGTGTAAAATAGCACGTCTTTGTGGATGATAGAGTGAGGCTGGACGATATAATAATCCCATGAAAAAACTAACTGAAACCAATCCTGTGACCGCTTGCAATCCTAAACGCCATCCCATTTTACTATAGTTAAAGGTAAGCACAACAAAATAATAATAATAATAATATAACAAATTGGTTAGGGGAATACTATTGTGTTTATTTTTCTACATTTCATTCATTTATATTTATTTTTATTATTATTATTAAAAATGTAATATGAGAAAGAAAGAAAGAAAAAAGTAAAACTTTCATTCGTTTCTCTGCTTTCTTTTATTTATTTTTCTTTTTATTAATATTTACCCAACGCCTTCCTTAAGTATGACAGAGAATAGAGCAACACCAACACCCTCACCAGACATTGTTATCATTTCAACAAATTGTCGTCGTCTTTTAAAATAATGACCTAACATTACAGCTGATGAATCTCTAACCATTGCCGCACCAATACCCAAAATAATACCTGAAAATGTAATAATAATAATAATAATAATACAAAAAAAAAAAAAAGAAAAATTATTAAAATGAAAATGGAGTTTTATAGAGAACTAGTGAGGTGATGTTAAATAAAAACTAGTGTTGCGTTTTGAAAGAACGATAAAAAAAAAAAACATTTAACTCGACATACTCTGCAAAGCGAGAAAAAGAGTGAAGGAAAAATAAAAAAGATTATGGAACTTCTGGTTATGATGGAAATAATATTATATATCTCATGATTCTGTTCTGATATTTTTTACAAAGAATTACCACCCATAAATATAAATAATTTTAACACTAGCATAAAATATTTGACGACACTTGATACAATAAGAATGGAAATGGAGATGATGGGTAACGACGATAGGCATATACGACATTTAATGTTACGATATTAATGTCACTACTTGATAAATAAACACCGAACTACATCCAAACCCCCCGCCGTCACGATAAAGTTATTTAAGACACAAGATTGTACATTTTGGTGTTCTGATGTCATTTTTATTATAGAAAATAGAATAATTTCTCTTTGTTAAACACAAAAAAAAAAAATAAAATAAAAAAGCGAAAGAAAAATAAGAAAACAAACTAAGTAAAGCTTAAAGATAAAAATATTATAGGATGAATGATAAAATATAAATAAAAATGAAAAGTAAACACAGCTGAGTAAAAAATGTTGTTTGCATAAATAACTTTGGCGTGGGTACCACAACCACTTATAGTGAATTTTTCTTTATTTTTAATTTAAGAATTTATTTTGAGGATTGAGGATAGCTAAAATAAAAAAAAAAAAAAAAAAAAAAAGGTTGCGGACAAAGCAAACAAAACTGTAAAATTACTGCCATTAAGTTAACGGATAAGGTTGATATGACGCAAACTGTAGGCATATTTGTGTGTTTTTCTAGTAGTAGCTGGTAGCACTTAAAGATTTTTCGACTTTACAAAACATTTTAATGCTTGAATAGATTTATCTTTTACAAGACGATGATATTTTACGAAGGATTTAACATTTCCAGATGTTTTTCTTTCCTTTTTTTTTTTTTTTGTTGTTTTTTAACGGAAAATTTAATTAAAATCATTTTGGTTAACAAAAACTAGTAAATTTATAATTTTCTCACGTTGCAACCAATTCGTTTTCACAGCATCCTTAACACGTTAAACATAATTGCGCTATTTATTAAATAATAAAAAAAAAAAAAATTAAAAATTCAGTTTATAAGCAATTTTCTTACCATAACTAAATCCAACCTGATGCAATTGTGTTGCAAATGATGTGAATAAAATTCCTAATGCCATTACAAGACCTCCCAGTACAGCCGTTAAACGTGTTGATTTTCTACGACATAATGCGATAACAATTGGTGCTGCTAACAATGAGACAGACCAACTTGTCGCTCCGAGCCATCCTACACAATAAAAGAAAAACAGAATTTTTTATTTTTTTATTTAAGTAAATAAGCAAAGGAAATAAACGTAACAAGGAAACGTAATATATAGGTGATAAAAATCAAATAACCAACTTTAATTCATTTGACTTTGTTCCCTTTTAAATTATATTTTGACAGTTAAATACGGACCGTGGTTCTTTCTTTCTTTCTTTCTCTGTTTTTTATTTTTTATTCCTTTATTCAATTGAATAAAGTTTTTTTTTTTTCGTTATTTTCTTCCACAAAAGACGTTAAATTACCAAATTTTTTTTTCTCGTAGTAAATTAACAATAAAATATTTTCGTTATGTTTATGTTTTTTATTTTTATTTTTATTAGATTCTTAAAGAGAAGAAGAAGGAAAAACCACAGAAGTAACAATAAACCACCAAGAATCATTACAGCAACAATAATACAATGCTTCTGTTTTTTTTTTCTTTCTTTTGACTTGACAGTTGTTACGTTTTATTTACATTTTTTTCTGCATTTGATGACTCTTTTTGCACTTTCTCTAGTATTTTATAGATCTCTTTAACTTTATTATTGTTTTACTTTGACAATGCTATGGAAATAAATAATCTGTTAGGCTGATAAGAATGTTTTTTTTTTATTAAGAAAATGTGTCAGCGTTTAATTTTTCAGCAGGATTTAATTTTTCCATTTCTTTATTAAATGAAAATTTAAGAATAAAAATTATTTACGCAAATATAACAAACCAATAATTGTGATAAATTTTTAAATACTGCATAGAAGTGATAAATTATCCTCGTAGATTTTTATTTTTACATTAAGCCAATGCTAAATGAATTTTATTATAATTTACATGCAATAGAAAATGAATAATGCATAAAATTGCTTCACATAAAATTCCTTTACATAACAAACATATTTAAGCATATAAATAAACAAAGATAACATGATGTTGCACTTTGATAAATGTAAATTAAATGCTATTACTAAGTACATATGTGATTGTTGTAAAATATTACTGACATTGATCGAGTAACACAAAAGCTTTAAATATTTTTTTTTTTTGTTTTATTAAACATGGGAATTAATCTCTAATTTTTAATTTTAATTTATTCACCTTTTTGTATGCCGGTATTTTTTATTTTTTATATAATTAACCATCAAAAGTAATTTGATTTATTTTAATTTGATCTCTAATCCAATTTTTTCCCATTATTATTTAATTTTTGTTTATTTTGTGTGATTATTCGAAAGGTTGTATAGGATGTTTTGCCGAAGGTCAGATTAGATATGGTTAGTATATGTATATGCGGTCGAATATATAACACAAATTTATTTATTACTTTACTTTTCGTATCAATAATAAAAATAAATACAGAGAAAAAAAAAAACAAGAAGAAAGTAAAATACCATAACATGATTTAACAATATTTATGTTGTGTGCGGTTTTATCTTATAATAATGTTAACGTTTCAGGTTAACTTTGTTTATGTCATTTAAAGCTTACGGGCTTGAGGGTGAATTTTTAAGATTAAAGACAATAAATTTTTATTGAAAATCAATATGGGAAAATGAATTTTTTCTGCTTTATTTGTTGTTAAAATATTCAATGAAATATTTTTATTTTTATTTTTTTTGGTAAATAACTAACCAACCTTACTTAATTGATTTGGCAAAGTTTGGTGTTTTTTGTAGTCTTTTCTGTGTACAACATTTCAGTTTTATTGAATTAATAAATTTTCTGTATGTTTTTCTATAACAAATAATTTTTTTTTTTTCCTTTTCCTATCCACCAAACAATTTTATTTTGAATTAGTAAAAATAGAAAAACGACAAAAAAAAAAAATCACTTAATGTTATTAAAACTTTAATTTTGTTATTTTTTCATTTAGTTTTTTTTTTTTAATAAAGTTTTCTCTATTATTAACTAAAACAATTTTTAACACAAAATATTTACTTTAAACATTTCTCTAGTGTTTCTTTTACACCAGTACAGTTTTTATGTATTTTAATTATTTTATTTACTGTTGATAGAATCAAACAAAACAAAAACCACAGTGAAATTGATTTTTTTGTTGTTGTTGTTGTTTGTGTATGAACAAGTAGAGAAGAAGAAAGAATGATTTTTGGAGTTATAATAGAACATCAAATCAGTAATAATTTCGTGACAAAGAAACAAAATCGTCTAAAATATAGTAAAATATATATGAAAAGAATAAAATAGCTTTAGTTAAATAAAAATATCAGAAAAAAAGAAAAGAGAATAAGTGATAAAAAGGGAGACATTGACATTGATGACAACTTAATGTGACTTGAACAGTAGGAAATCATAAAATTCACCAGTAAAATTGAGCTTTTTGATGCTTTCACGCAGTCTTATATTGATGGGTATTATGTAGACAAAACCAAAAAAAAAAACAGAAAAATACATACATGACTCGGCACCAAGCTTTCGTAAGTTAATCGAAGAAAAAAAAAACAACAACAGTGGGCTGCCTTACGTTTGTCTTTGTTTGATTTTTTTTTTATTATTTTAAATAGAAAATATAAAAACGGCGTAGACGACAAAAACATAAAGAAAATCGTAAGCAAACAACAGTAGCAGCAAAAAAGAAAAAAAAAATCTTTAACAAAACAAATTAAGATAATAGAAATAAAGAACTTTAATAGATATCAAATGTTTGTAATTAATTTAATTGTAGGAAATAGAATACAGACGAAAAAGTTTTTTTTTGTATTTATATATATATATATGTATATAAATTGCACGATTAAAGCAAATAGAAATTCTCTTTCACTTGGAATGACAAAAACAGATTAAAAGAAGAAAAAAATGTTAAAAATAGCAAAGAAGAAAAACAAATCCAACAATTGTCGGTGTCTTTAAATCTCATCTTGGAAATGTCTTTCGTTTTGTTTCCTTTATTTATTTATTTTTTTTTTATTTCTTGATTTTAAATTCAAAAGGTGCTTTTAGTTCATATTATGGAAGTTATATAGTGTGGTTTCTTGTTGTTGTTTTTTGTTTTTTTTTAATAAAAACAAGTAAAGTTTAGCAAAGTGTAAAGGCACAAGAAATAAGAAAAAAAAAAATCCTAGAAAAAAGAATTTAATCCATGTATAATGTTTTTGCATTAGGCTGATGACACCGACGTGTCTATTTGTAATAAAAAAAAAAAAAAAAAAAAAAACATAGGGTAAAGGAGATAGAGAAGTCATAATGAATAAATGTTATTGTTTTGCGTTAAGATTGATACTCTGCAGGATCTTTATATCTACGTTATACGAACTTAATTCAAAAAATAAGAAAATAAAAACGAAGAAAAGATATAAACATGGTAGAATAAGAATCTGGGGGAACATATTTCGGTTGAAGTGAACTTTCTTTTAAAATAAGAAAAACAATTCAAAATTGTGTTTAGTGGTTACCATATAGACTAGGATAATGTTATGCAGGATGCATATCGGATGAAACCTTTGGTGTATAATCCGCATGGGAGGGATTATTTAACAGTAGAACATTGTTCTATTTTAAGATACAGCTTTTTTTTTATTGCTACCTTATTAAATATGAATGTACGGTACAATCGACAGATGATATAACGAGAAAAAACAAAGAAAAGAAAAAACCTCCCAATTTAATTTGAATTAAACAGAAAAAAGGAATCATCTGTTATCGTTCACGTTAAACATATGAAATAATATTCTGTAAATTTAACGATTCTATAATTTATAGATTTAATAATAATTTTTATTCGATGACGTTGATGGTGGTAGTAAACCACTATAACAAAAAAAAAAATATGTCTGTAACAATATTACCATAAAACTGATTTTTTATCACTGTTATCAAAAATATCATGATATGTAATATACTTTTATTTTAATATTACAACATCAATAAAAATCAAAGAAAAACGATATGTTTTCTTTTACTTTTAACAAATTCTCGTTTAATGTAAATACAACAAGAATGTAAATACTTGAGAGCACATTATGCGCTTATTTACTTTATGATTATTATTTTATTTATTATTTTTACAACATTAAACAAAGTAAATATAGAACAATAAATAATGATTTCAATGTTTTCAATGTAATCACTGTGCTAGATTTTTATTTTATTATTTAAAAATATTATTATTACAATATTTACTCTAATGTTGAATTTCCGGAATTTTCTTGATCCAATCATATAATTTATGGAGAAAATAATAATAAAAAAAAAAAATGTATATATAAAACAATTATGTTTTTTTTTTATATAGCAATAAAATAATGGATGATTAGATAAATAATGATGTGGAAAAGAGCAATAATAATATCTAAAATGGATAAAATGTTTTGTAATTCATTGATTTTCATATTTATTGTGAGATAAGTTAATATTACTGTAATGACTAACACAAAGATAAGAGAAACGAGTTAAATAAAATTTAATTTTTAACTTTTTTCCATGCACATTAAAATAATTAATAAAAATCTTGAAAAACCTTTTCGATTAATGAAAATACTTCGCTCCGTATTGAAGAAGTTGATGCTGCTAAATTAAGGTATTCTTGTACTCTTGGGAAACATACTCTAAACCAATTAAAATAAGATACATAACTCAGTTACAGTATTAATGATCTGATACTAGAATTACAACAGAAATAGAAGAAAAAAAAAACGAGTACACAATCAAAATTAATCTGTTAACGAACCGCAATTAAATTTAACTTAACCACAGTTAGTTTATCCTTTAAAATCAATATCCATTCACAGAAGAGGATATTTTCTGGATTTAATCACTAGCATAAACAATAATTACAAATAATTACAACATATGACAAAAGTATCTATTATCGTTGGATATATATAATTACAATACAATCAAGTAGGGCAATAAATTATTTTTGTTTTAAACCGGAAATAAGCATATAAATCATAAAAAAGTTAATTTTTAACATAACCTATCATGATTTATGTACATTTATGAACACAATTGTTTCAACGTTAGTTTATTCACTTAAATAAATATTAAACAATGACAGTGACATTTGATTGATTCATATTCAATGACAAAAATTAAAAAAATAATAAAAACGAAAAATATTCCATAGCATATTTTCGAACAGAAAAAATGTTTTTTTTTTTTTTTTGCAAAGTTAATTCAATGCATTAAAACTAATTCTGAAAAGTTTAATTTTTACCCAACAATTACAAAAGATAAAATTGTCATCGTAAAGGTACAAAAGGTACTTTAATATGACCTTTTACTGTCATAAATTTAATGATCTTTTCTCATTTTATTCTTAGTAAAAAAAAAAAAAAAAAAAACTTAGCTGTTTCCAGAAGATGCATAACACAATCTTTTATATGGTGTCACAAAAAACGTTTACACAACATAAAAATAAATTAGTGTTACATAATTTGTGACATGTTTAAGTAACCTCAGGTGGCTTTTTAAAAGGTTCTAACAATTCTATTTTCATAAAAAAAATGTTGTAACGTCTTATGCTTTTTTTGTGTAATTATAACAGAATAAAAATTTTTTTTAATTAATTTTAAATTTAAAATTTAAATCTAAATTATGGGTTTGAACTGAGTAAAGGTTCAATGCGATTTATTAAAAAAAAAAAAAATTGTAGAAAAAACTACTGGTTTTATCTATAAAATTAAAATCTAACTAACCACTAACTAGGATATTGTCTAACCGATTATTACTGTCGAACATTACAATCGTTACCATTTTCTGTTCTACTAAAAATGGTTAAATTTAAAGATTAAACCCGATTAAAATCTTTCGAAAATAAATAACCAATGATGAAAGTAATTGTGTAAAGTTGTCCATTGATATTTAAATATTTTTCGTTGACTAAATCGTTGACTAGACATGAGATTAAGTTATATTAAACGTAAAAAAATATGTTAAAATATAGCAAAAAAAAAAAATTAAATCTTTTATAGAATAAAGAATTTACATGGGTTTTAATATAGATAAATATTTGGGTTTGTTCATAAAGTATAGTTGTCTGATGAAATTTCATTCTAAATTAAACACAAACAAGAGATTATCACAAAACCTAAATCTTCTCTATAAATGAAAAAATTGTTTTGTTTTTTTTTTTTTTTTTAATTAATTTAAATTAAACTTTAAAATTGTATCAAAAAATTAAATCATTCTCATAAAATAATATAAAATGATGATTGAAGTAGAACTTTGAAGGATAGCCAATTGGTTATATTAAAAATTACGTGGTCTGTTACATTCTTTCCAACACAACAGAAAACATTTTCTGGATGTAGAATTTATTTTCATTTAAATTTAAGTTGTTTTTTCCCTATGTAATCTTTTATAATCTTGACTCAAGTGAATGTTGGGTGTAAAACTTTTAAGTTAACTAAAACCTGTGACCTGTGTTCAAAATTTACTTTAACAGAAAACTTTATTTAAAAGGTCGAATAAAACTATTTTGTTTTATTTATAAGACGCGTTTATGCATACATTTTTTATTATTATTATTATTATTTTTTTTTTTTTTTGTTTAATAAATAGAAGAATTTCGTAAGTAAAGAATTTTTTTCATTGCCGTACGAAAATCAATTAAGAAATTTTCTTTTATTTTTTTATCGTTAGGCTTAAGTTTTCTTAATTTTCGTAAGTAATTTGAGAACACAAATATGCCAATTTGACACCAGTTTTATAAGCGACAGTGTTATGTGATTTTTTTTTTTTTTTTTCATTAATATATTAAGTGCTTTTACCCACCCTTATGATGGCTTTTTAAAACGATTAATTTTATGCTTTTGCTGTTGTTGTTTGTTTTCTGTATAAATATATAAATAAATAAATAAAAACGAAATCAGATTATACAGTGGGTGTTGAACTGCTTATTTAAATTTAAACGTCTCGCTTTATTTTATACGTTTGTAGAAATCAAATTAAGATGAAAAAACAATAAAAATAAAAATTCAATTACTTGATAGCGAAAATGATAATGGAAACGAGAAAATAATAACAAATTAAAAGAATGTAAGAATTGTCAATTATGTATTTATTTGTTCTTTGCAAATTTAATTAACTATTTATACTATAAATACGCTATAAATTCGCACACAAATGATTACTATAAAAAAAATAAAATAAATAATAAAAAATTCTTATTTCAATATAAAATAAAAAAAAAACTGCATGTTTTGTTATATATAGTAAAGTTATGTAAATGTTTCAGTTGCTTTTAAGCTTTGCATTGAAAGTCATAAAAAAGTTTAAACAAGCAAAAAAATAATTTTATCTGTTGTGTGTGTGTAGAAAACGCAGAACGCTAAATGACTTTATACATTGTGGGCAGAATTTTTAAATGTAAATAAATTCTAATATTATTAGTTAAAGCTGATATCAAGCGTAAAAGCTTTATGTTTATAAAGCAAAGAGAATATTTATAGTCCGAGCACAAATACAATTCCTATGGTTTTTTGTATGTATTTTATATTGTTTACGTTTTAAAAGAAATGGAAAAAAAAAGAAAAGAAAAAGGTTTATCACTGCAGTAACAAAATGAAGCAAAAGGAGACGAAATAAAATACGAAAATGAAATAAATGAACAACAGCAGGACATCTCAACATTAAATATATTAATATATTCATGTTGTTGTTATTATACTTTTTCCATCATAAACATAATAATGAAAATAAAGTTGTTATAAATGAATGGAAAAAACGTTTTTTGTTTTTTTTTTTTTATTTCTTACTAACTATCGGTCGTTCGACAAATCTAAATCATGATAAACATTGGATATTACTGTTTGCTTTTTTTGTGCAACAAAAACTATTTATTATAAAATAGTTTATCCAGTATTTTATGTGTTATTATGTAAAAACTAATGTGTTATTTTCTAGTATCATTAATTATAATTTATTATGTTAAACTCAATGTTACTGCAAATAATTATAAGTTCATAAATGAATTACTACCAACCGAACTTAATTAGCGAAAATTATAAATTAAGGAATTAAATGGTAGAAGTGTTGTAATATGGAAAATATTTTATTTTTCTACACGTCCACCAAAGCTAAGTGTACTTAAAGTCAAAATTAACATGCTACAGTAATGAAATGAATAAAAATAAACTAATAGAAACATTTCTGCTATTAAATTAACTAAATAAAAGTTCCCTATGCTACAGTTTCTATAACATCTAATTAAAGAAAATAACTTAATTTAGTTTGTTTATCTTTCGTAATTAAAGGATACCTTAAAAAGGAATATAAATCCATTAGAAATTCCTATATATATATATATATATATATATATGCACAAAACTATTAAATACAATTTTCACACAGTTAATTTTATTTCGTAAATAAAAGTAAAACCAGGCGTCTCCATCGACACAATATTTTAGTTAGTAAATAATCAATTTCTTGTTGTATTCCCATTATATTTTATATTAGCCATATAGAAATTTATAGAAATGTATAATAAAAAAAAAATTAAATTAAAATTTTCCTACTTCACCAGCACAGATTTTATTGTAATTTCTTGTATTAATGCTAGCAGAAGAAAGTCTTCACAAAATTATTTAATCTCAATACTTAAATCTAAATAAAACTCAGTTTTAATTATATATAATTAAAATAAATAATTAAAGATAGGAAAGAAAGGATACAAAAAGAAGAAGATGGTGAAAAAATAAAATTCATAAACGAGGAAAAGTTGTCTATTAAAATTTATAATCATAAATAAATAAATGATAAAGATAATTTTCATACTAATTTGCATGTCCTTAATTAAACCAAAGCCTATAATATAACAAACAAACAAACAAACAAACAAAAAATCATCTTTAAAGTGCTTTTTACAATGTTTTAATACTTTTAACTTTTGTTAGTTGATTTTTACAATTATTTTGTCAAATAATCTTTTGAAAAAGATTAAAGAAATGAAAAATATATAAAAAAAAATTTATACGAAATGTGATTTTTTTTTTTATTTGTTGAAAAGCTTGAAGGCATTTTAATTTCAACCCCCTTAGGATAAACTTCAATTTGTTTATTTTAATGAATTAAGATAATTTACTTGTGTTCAGTGTACAAGCCAACAATTTTACAAATATTATTACAAAGTATTCTTTTTATTATTTATGGATGTTTGCTATTCATTTGGACAAAAAATATCATCATCTGGCTAAAGGCTGGCTTCAGCAATTAGTGCAATAAATTTTAATAAATAATAAAAAGGATTTTAAAATGTTCAGCATTTATTAGTAAACTATTTACATAATTAATAATTTATATAAAAACAAAAAATTTAATAATTCTATAAAATATTGGATAAAACTTGTTTGCACATTTTTATTTTTGTATTTAAATTATCAAAAAAAAAATAATTTATAAAGTTTCTGGTTTTCATAGCTCTATTATAATTTATAAATAATTTACCATGTAATGCACATGAAACAATATCAAACCAAAAAGCATTCATGTAATATTCAATAATTTTCTTTTGTACATTACAAATATAGTTTTCGACTAAAGCTCGTGCAATAATAGAATAAAGAAAATAAATTTGGGAAAATTCACCAAAAATTAAGCTTTTAAATAATAATCTGGATTAAAAAAAAAACAAAAAAAAAAAAAATGGAAAAAATAAACCATGGCAAATTCTTTTAATTCAGTTGAAATTATTTTTCAAAAGCTCGAGTTATCACCTTAATGCTTCTCGTATGTTAAAGCTTAACAAATATAGAGAAACAAAAATTTACTGTGTTTAAAGTTTTCATGTTTATTTAATTTAAGGTTTTTCCATGTTTGTCCAATATTAAAGCTTTTTCTACTACTTTCAAATGATGCAGTTCTAAGCAATTGAATAATATTTTATTCATGTCTTGTTATTTTCTCATTGTTTTGTGCTTTTACTGTTGCCGTTCTTAACTAAAGTGGACGTCACATCCATGTATTTTCCCGTAAAAAGAAAAAAACTAAATTATAACATTGAAAACACTGAAGACTATTGCATCGCTTTAAGACCATTAAGTTCTATATTCAACTTTTTTTCTATATTTTTTTTTTTTTTTGTATAAAGATACTCAACTGACGTGCTTTTGATGTTATAAAAAATAAACTAAAGTAAAACCAACTAAAAAAAGGATACAGTTTAAAAAAAAATAAAAAATTGACAACAAACAGCATGATTATGGTAAGGACAGTCGCCTGCTCTCAAGTAACAACAAAGTTGTTTTCGTTCTGTCTAATTTTTTTGAATAGAATAAAGGGATGAACTAAATTATCTGACGTAACTTGTCAAGTTTTTTTTTTTTTTTTATTATTATCTAGGAAAGTTTTTATAATTTATTTTTACCAAACAGAAGCAGGACATGCGATATTAATAAAAAAAAAAAAAAAATAGAAAAAAATGATAATAATAAAAAGATAACTGGGTTTCTCTGTTGTAAATTAAAAATAAGATGTTGATATTAAATAAACTTGAATGAAATATCATTAAATTTTATTATAGAATAAAAAAAAAAATATGAAATTTAATATAATAGAAAAAAACAAAAATTGTTTTATCAATTTTATTCAAGCAGAAATGATAAAGCTTTTGAAAACTATGAAACAAATGTTTTACTATCAAAATTTAAATAATTGTTATTATTATTGCGTCACACATACCGAGTTTGTATAAATTTTCGTACTACTATACCTTCATATTGGCTATAAAACTCTTTAAAATTGCTATATTCAAGCTAAATAAAATGAATTTATCTAAGGAATAGAAAAAAGTTTAATTTGCTTAATTTAAATAATTTGCTTAAGAAATATAGAGGGTGAAACTTTATCGCGGGAGATAGAAAGTTTTTTATTATTTATTTTTACAAATATAAACCAAGCATTATGAGTAGTAAAACACTTCAAAAAAAAAAATATTTTTGTGTAACACTGTTTCTCCTTTTTAAATATTTACTATAAAAGCGTTTTGTTGCATCACCAAACATTTCACTAGCAGACAAACTAATAAACAATTTCAAATACCATTGAAAAGTCATTAAAAAATATTTTCTGTTCCATACAAAAAACTGTTGATATTTTTTGATTAATACACAAAAAAAAAAAATAAATAGAAGAAGAAAATCAGAGATAATAAACGATAAACTAATAAAAAAAAAAGGTTGTTTAATTCTCTAAAGACTGCAAAGAGTGTAAAAACCATTAGAAATAAATCAAAATAAGTGATCGTAACAGAGTTGTGAGTCAACAACAACGAAAATGTTAAAAAAAAAAAAACTTTTGAAAGGAAAAGGACAAAAGCAAATGCTGAGAATGTTTAAATTTACACTTTGATGATAATTCACCTTTTTTATTTTTTAATTTTATCATTATTACTTTCCTAGCAATATGCTAAATAATTAAGTCTATTCTGTTTCCCGTTCTTTTTTTTTATTTTATTATCACATTTCTACCCTATAACCAACGTTAATCAAGTTTTTATTCATCAATTTAATCTCGATTGAGTTAAAAATAAAATCATTAAAAAAAAAAAAAAATTGGTGAAAATGAGCAGTGAAGCGTACCGCCTAAACGATACAGATTTTAAGTAATTACTTACTGGACCATTATAAATGTTTTCCTCATTTATTATCAATGACAAAAAATTTTGATTTGGTTTATTTCGTTTTTTTTTTTTTTTTTATCACTAAAAATAATAAAACTTTTCTGTTTCATATACATATGTATGTGTGTGATAAATAATTTATTCATTTTATATGTTAAATTAGCATACAGATGTAAAGAATTTTTATCATAACATCAAACTACATTATATGTTACTGTTAAATAATAAAACTGAACTACATTTACAAAAGTTATAAGATTTCTTCCATAGCTTCCCAGCATCACGTTTATATCAATATCGAAATAATATTCATAATATCGGGTATCGAGTATAAGAAACGAACACATGTTGTTTTTTTTTTTTTTCATATTTTTTTATATAAAAAACCAAATTGATATTCTATTCTGTATTATAGCATACAGCGTAAAAATTTACTGGGGTTTTCTCTTCAACAACTACCCAAAACAACAGAAGAATTTTCTTAGAAAAAAAAAAAACTAAAACGAATAAACTATTTTTAAGCTTTTTTCCAAAGTGCATCACAGTTTGTTTTCCAAGAGAACCACTGACTAAAATAACTTTTAGTTCGGAACTCCAGCAAAAATGTAATGAGAAAGTTATAAATAATATTCGAACCGCTTAAACGACATAACAAGATGTTATTAAATGGGTATAGCGATATATTAAAAAATATTAATTAATAAGATTTATTTGTTATCAAAATTATTTATCATTTACGTTTAATGAGAATATAAATTACATTATTGATAATAAAAATAATAATAATACGTAACAAGTGTTTCACAAAGTTATAACAATAATAAAAAGAAAAATTAATTTTTTATTTTTGTAACAAGGTAGTTAGTATTAATGATAGAAAATGTAAAAAAAAAAAAAAGGAAAATCCCTTAAGCTGTAATCTATGTCACAAAGTATGAGATTGAAACAATTTTTAATTGTATTTTGTTATTGTTTTACTAATGATAAAAGAATAACAAAAATTTTAATATTAATTGTTATAAATTCCTTTTAGTGTTTTCTTTTATTATTAATTAATTAATTAAATATTAACAATCTGCTAGATTTTATATTAAAATTAGATGATCACAAAAAATTGTTTTGTAATGTAACAAGATTATTGTTAAACAATTTAATTACTTTCATTTTAATATATATATATATATATATATAAGTAAAAATAGATATAGAAGATGATGCTGAAGAATAATTTAATGGATACAATAAAACAACAAACGATAAAAATTAATTGAATTTTTTTTTTTATAATCTTACCAGTCTCCTGGGAAACGTCATTTCCTAAATGTTTAATCGCGTATAGATAGAGCAGACCATATGATAGTTGAAAACCGGTGGTTAAAACATGAGCTAAAAATGCGACACCGCATACAATCCAACCCCATCCACCATCCGGATAAAAATGCTATAGATAAATTTTAATTAAGTGTTTTTTTTTTTTTGTTGTTCGTTATCAGTAATGCTTACCTGTCGTATAGCATTTGTATCGACACCGGCTCGTCTTAGGGCAGGTACATTTCTATGCAATGAATGCAATTCACGTTCCAATAAAGCTGGATAAGCTGAGTCCTCTTCCTCCAATTGACGATTACGACCATCATAGCCTGAAGTTAAAAAATTATTGATTTTCAGTAATTTTATATTTGGGTTTGGGTTAATAAAGTGTATCGAGGATAATTAAATTAAAACCAGCAGCAGGATCTTTGTGTTTTTTTATTTTTTTTTTGCATTAATAATTATAATAAAAATTGAATCGAATTAATAAAGTTAACCAAGGTATGTATAAAAAATGAAATAATTATGATGTGGCTGATGTAAATTAATTGAGTGAAACTACTGCAAATCAATTTCAATAAAATTTAATTAATTTAACATAAACCGATTATCC
This sequence comes from Ptychoptera albimana, assembly GCA_961205885.1. Classification (NCBI taxonomy): domain Eukaryota; kingdom Metazoa; phylum Arthropoda; class Insecta; order Diptera; family Ptychopteridae; genus Ptychoptera; species Ptychoptera albimana. The sequence goes on along the minus strand of OY540801.1, from coordinate 15,068,470 downwards.
ATGTTTGTATATTTTATGATAATGTAAACACTTTATATAGAAAATTGATAAAATTGTTTGCTTTACATTGACTATTCACTACTATATTTACCATTATCATTGAACGTGTATTTTTCGATAATAATAGAAGAATATCATAAACATGGAAACAAGTAAAGGAATTATTAAAAATAATTTGTATATAGGCTAGGATTAAACCAAAAAATATATCTTTCTTCATATCTTTAATCACCTTTTATATATAAAACATATATGTCTCTATTATACACCTTAACACATCATAACATATAATCTACGCACCCTTAAACATTTTCTATAAAAGGTATTTTATGTTGAATTAATGTTAGACAATATTTAACCAGATGTTTAAAATTATTTATTGAAATATTCTATGTTCTGACGTTACCCAAAAAAAAAAACATATTCACATAGTAATTGTTGTAGAGAAATAAGAAAAAATTCCATTTTTAAAAACAGCATGTGAGTTAATATGAATTAAAATTTATTTAAACCACATGCATTCAGGAATGTTTAGAAAAAATCTTTCCATTAACACTGGCATTAATTATTAAAAAAGACAATTTTCTTTCTTTTTTTTTTTTTTATGCATAAATTGCATTCGTAAATTGAAAAGAAACATAAAATCAAAATAAATTTATTATTATTATGGTTTATTGGCTGTTTGAACAAGAAAATATTCACTTTTCTAACTCTCTTATTTATTTACAATAATAATAATAATAATAATAATAAAATTATAATTAGAATTAATTAAAATTGTTTACATGTTTCTTATAAAAATACCATTAGCATCAGCAGAAAAACTAATATACAGCGCATATACTATGTTGTAAAATTTTATTTATTAATTTTAAATAATATTAAGTATTTGTTATGGTAATTCCTGTTAACACATTTTCCTTTCCATTTTTTTTTCTAATGCTATTATTATTATTGTTTATAAAATATTTGTAATTTGTTTTGGCTAGTGAAAATTTACTAGATGCTTATGGTTACCGTGGTTTTTGTATGTTTAACCAAAAAAAAAAACATAATTTAAATCAAACAGCAAACTAAAAACTTCTATTAATGAAAGTTTGTAAAGTGGTTTTTGTAAAAAAAAAATATTATTTAAGACTATGAACTTCATTTAATCATTCACACATAACACTGTTGCATTATACTGTTTTCCCTTTAAACAAAAAAAAAACTAGATAAATGTCTATTACAGCAAGAAATTATTTAATTTAATTCAAAACACGTTAAACTGTGATCTAGTGAAATAGGCAACAAAACATTACTTAAGTTAAATAACGAAAAGAAATGCGGGAAAACTAAATGATATTACAATTTGTGTGAAACCTTGTCTTGAATATTAAATTATTTACAAAAACTTTATTTTTTTTTTTATAGCTGAAACGTTAACGTTTTTGTTAGCGTTTTTTTTTTTTTGTATGAATAAATCAAAATAAAACACAGAAATCAAATCAATTTTATCTGTATTTTTGTGATGGTTTATTTTTTTTTTTTTTTCACGGCATTTATATAAAAAATAAATAAAATAAAATAAAAATTCTTAATCAAAGTGTCACATCAATATTCCTCTTGTTGTTAAATATTTTTAAAGATAACATTTCATGCCGACAGTGTCTTGTGCCGAAGAAAAAAAGGGCACTTATTTTTTTTTTCTTTTTATCTATTTTAAATATTTGTCAATATCGCCTGGAAAAAAAAAACCCTGTATTCGATTTTACTGCTTAAATCATGGTGCATATTTTTTTCATTTTATTATATCGTAAACCAATGGTTAAATCAAAATATGCCATCATTCACCCTCAAGTAACCGAAGAGAAACATATTTTTTTATTCACGATTTTCAGTTTTGGCTACACTGCTTTGTTTGGTTGGTGCGGATTAGTTTATTAAAGTCAATTTCAAACGGCATGATACATAAAATAAAACAACCATAGATTGTATATTTGTTACATGAAATTGTAATGGACAATAAAAATGTTACGTTTTAACTTGACTTAAACGTAACTGAAAAGAAAAAAGTAAAACTGGAGAAAATCATGTCACGAAACGTGTTGCAAATCATTTATGATTTCGATACGTTAGCCATCATTAAACATTAATGAGTTTTCAGACGAAAATATATAAAAATAAAAATGCAAGTAAATGATAATAAAATTGATAAAAAATAGAAAAAAACAATTTTTTTCTTGCATTATAGATAAAAAAAAAAAAAAAATGTTTAACTCGCTTTTATACATTTTGCTGGTGCTACAACCAAATATATTTAATAATAAAAAAAAAACACATTTTAATGTTCGAATAACTAATAAAATCAAAATAGATAAAAATAAATATTCAATTTTATTGACCTGAATTAAAAATTATTAAAACGTGTATATTGTGTTTATATGGGTGGGGGACGGTCATTTGATTTAAGATTTCTTCGCTTTTTTATTAATGAAAAAAAAAGAAGTAAAACACTTGAGCCAATCATAAATATTATTAATAAAAATCAATAAAATATATTATTACACTTCTAGACAATTTTTCTATTAATCTATGCAATTAAATTCATCTTGGTTGGTATATGTGAAAAAAATTAACCAATAAAATTTTAAAATGCAATTAAAAAAAAAAATATTTAATGCATTAAGATTCGTAATTGTAAAATCCATTAAAAAAAAATATATATATATAAAATTTGCATACAATGACTTGTAATACATTTGTGTGATTATTTATGATTTAGTATTTTGCAACAATAAAAATTATTTTTACAGCGAAGAAACATGCTTTACAATAATGGTAACAAAAAAAAAAAAAAAACTTATTAGCATAAGGTGTGGCGATAATAAACTTTAATAATATCAAACCGCATTATAATTTGTCGTTTTTTTTCTTTAATCCTTTCCTTTTTTTTAAATATTATTATTATTATTATGGAATTTCTTTTTTAGAATACTTAACCCAGTTAACAAGATGGGTAGAGGCTTATGGTATATACATAAATTGAGGTATCAAAATCCTACCTCTTTTATTTAACAAACATCAACTATCCCGATATGTTGATTTTATTATGTAAACTCTAACAAAAAAAAAACTTTGACTTTATTATTTATGTTGGAAATTTGTAATTTATCACTCTTATTTAAATTCGGTGGAGCGTTTTTATACTTTTTTTTTTCTCTCTCTCTCCCCTATTTATTATTGAATATTTCATGTAAATATTTCTATACACATTTTTATATTTTTTTTTCCAATATACTTTTTGTTATGCATTTCAATTGTATTCAATTAATCAGAGGTTATAACGATTCGTTAATATTTAACAAAAAATAATAAAATGTTTCATACAATATTTTTACAATAATAAATAATTGGAATCGTAGATAATTAAAAAATTTTTTTTTTGTTGTGTAAACTAATTGTGTATGGAATAAAAGAAAATTTGTAAAAACTAAAAAAAAAAAAAAATATAAACTACTAATAATAATCAAGAGTAACACATGTTACTTAAATGTGATGAACATTTTTTTGTATTAAAACAAAAGAAAAATGAGTAAAATGAGTGGGTGGTGTATACACGTTTATCACGTACATACTTATTGTGACAAGGTATATTATGTATTTGAATGTAAAATATTTTATATATATTCCTTGTGTCGTATTTCTCGCATATTTTATATTTTGGAATAAGCGAATGATCTATGTCGGTAAATCTACTTTCTATTTCAGTAGGATGAATTATTGAGAATTTTTCAAAAACAGAAATTACAAGACGTTATTTATCGTAGCATAGAAAAATTAATAAAAAAATTCGGTTTATTATCAGGTAATTTTCGTTGAACTTTAAACGTTTATCATCTTAGGCTCATCATCTCGTTCATAAATGAATTTATCTATCTTTAGGAAGTTTTTATAACATATATTCGTTACATGATATGTAATGCATAATACAATAATTTCGTAACTCTCCAGACATCAGGTGATGATATCAAATTCCAATTGTTTCTCAATCTCTTATTTCGTACAGTAATTCATGAGGAACGTGTTAGTTCTGTGTATTTTTATTCTACATTTTATATGTCATGTCATGGTTTTAAAACATAGCTATCGTATTCAATAATCTCACCTCCCACTTCCAGATTTGCAATGACGGAACATAAAAATTATTTCCAATGCTTTGCTATTTACATTAAAAATGTTTTTTCATTTACTTGTGATTCTATACGGTGCTATAAGAAATGGGAAAATTTATTTGTGTTAAAAATATTGTTGTGTCGTAATGTGTTGAACATATTCTTCTGTTGTGTCGTATAATAGATGGTGTTCTTATAAATGTGTCATGCAAGTTTTTCAGTTTGCTCACCTGTGTATGAGTTTGGGGTTAATCCGTAGTTGGGTGGTGCTGCGGCTGATGCTGCTACTGCTGCTGCTGCTGCTGCTACTGTGGATTGATGTGCTTGCTGCTGTAGTTGTTGCACGCTCGGATGTACATGATTTGATGTTGAGGGGTACGACTCATGACGTGGTGTGGCGGACGTTGACATGATATAGCGACATCGCATGCAGCCAGATCGTTGTGGCGGAGGTAACGGCGGTGGTGCTGGCGGTGGAGATGCTGAAAGTGCTGGTGATTCAGCACCACTATTCCCCGATAATGTACCTAGCATACCCTTTTGTTGTAATTGCTGATCGGAATTTGAATTTGTCGCGTTATTCGAAGTTGAACTGATATAATTTTGATGAAAATTTAATATTGGCTGCTGATTACGATATCCCGATGTCCACGTATTATAATTATTATAACCCCCGAATGTATTTGTTGAATTGCAATTATTAACTGTTGTACCTGCAGCTGTAGTTATGGTCGAGGCATGTGTTTGCGTATGATTTGTGGTGTGACTAGGTGTTTTATTCGTACACGTGCAGTATTGTCACGGGATCATGTCACCGCTAGGCTCTAGCTGATTAATAGTTGTTGATGAGGCAGTATGCTGATAATGTGAGGGCCACTGTGTTGTTGTATGGCCACTTCCTGTCATTGCATTTATAGCACCACAACTAGATGCTGAGCCTAGTTGATTATGTTGCAGATGTTGATGTTGGTGCTGATTTTGTAATGGGCGTTGATGAGTATATTGTTGCTGATTATGCTGATTATGCTGTGGATGTTGGTGTTTGTAATTTTGTTGTAAACTATTGCAAACAGTTGTCCCTGTTGATGACACTGGTGTTTGCCACTGCTGATAATTTCTAGTATCGCATGTACAATGCATTTTACAATGTTCGCTTTAACTTTATTTTGGTTTTTTTTTTCTGTTACTTTTTAATAATTTTCAAAGTTTATTGTCATGGATAATGTGGAACCAAACCTTTTTTTTTATTTTTATGTAATTTATTTTGTTTTCATAATTAAATTTATTTTAAGCCAACAACCCTTATTAACACTATTAACAATATTTTTTATAATGAACATATTATTCAATTGAATTTTAATTAGATTAATTCACGTTGAGTAGGAGGAATATATAGAAAGTACTAGGAAAAATAAATAAAAATAATAAGAAAAAAAAAATTTGGATAACATAATTAATAAATAATAATGTTATGAAGCCTTAAAGGCAACAAAAACCAATTCATGCCTGAATAATAAACACAAAGAATATTGTGAAAATACTCTTGAAAATTATTTTTGTGCTTTAAGAAAAAAAAAAAATATAAAGAAGAAAATACTATGCAGGAATAATTCTTTTATCTTTCTCTTGTGCTCGTTTTTTTTTTTTTTGTATTATATTTTGATAAAGCAAAAATTTTCATTATGTCATTGAACGAGCCATACATGACTAACCTTTAGCAAAAACATAAAAAATAGTAAATGAAACAAAAAAAAATTATATTTCCCATCAATTCTTCTAGAAAATCACAATCATTCAACAGCAAAATCTAAATCCAAAACAAAAAAAAAATACCGATTGATTTTAATTTAATAGTTTTCAAGCACTTTTATTATAAGTTTAATTGCCTTTTCATTATCGAGTGTTGATATAATATTAATTAATTTTCATTAATTTATTAACACTTCAGTTACCATGTTCCCATTATAGTTTATTTTTTTTTATTTAATTTTAAATTAGTGGTAAATTAGAGGACGTTGTCAATTTATTTTACTTGTTTTTATATTGTATCAACTATTTGTCTAGACATTAAATTAATTTTTGTATTATTTTGTTGAACACGGAAGTTACAAAAAAAAAAATTATTTACAATTTAAATGAGTTTTGTCGGTTGTTTAGGTTTTTTTTTTTTTTTTGTATAACAACTGGAGATGAATTTTAAAGTAAATACAGGTGATGCTACATAGTTAATAGATTTGTTTACTATTTTCACAATTTATTAATAAAACAGAATTAAAAGCATAAGCATAAAAGTTTATATAAATTTTATGTTAATTTCGCATTTTTCTTTTTTTTCCATTGTTTTGATAATAATAAGCAAAAATGTTTATTCCCTCCTGTATATTACAGATATAATCGTTACAGATCATTCTTAATAATTGAATGAATATATTTTTTTTTTATTTGCGTGTCTGTTTGTTGTAAATGGTGAATGCTGTGCGTCATAATCATTATCAACAAAAAAGAAGCACAAAAAACAGCGTGACAGTTTTTTGTTACAAAAAAACATTTAGAATGAAAGAATAATATTTAATAACGAATTTTTTTATTATTTTTTTTTTTTTTGTGTTTATAGAGTGAAAAATTTAAATATGAAGCAGAAAAAAATTATTTATTATGTGTTTCTAGTTTGTTTTTTTTTTTCTTTTTTATTATCTCTAAACAAATAACCTCATTTTTGGTTATTTACGTTTCCTATTTATTAATATTGTTGTTCAGCACGCGTTTATAAATTTTATTTTGGACTTTCTTCATCTTCGTTTCTATTTTTTTATTTTATTTTTTATTTTATTAACCCACGCTTATTCTATTTTATTTTTTCTGTTCCTTTTCTTCACCACATTCATCTAATAATTTTTCATTTTCTTTTATAAAAAGGTTTTTTTTTTTTTTCGTTTTCGTTTTCATTATTTTATTTGGAAATTTATATTAAAAAAAAAAAAAAAAATATGTAATGAAAATTTATTTGGCAAAAAATCAATTTTTGTAATCTATGTTTATGTAAAAAAAAGAAAAAGGTTCGGGAGCACAAATGTTTGTTTTTGATGTAATTAATTACAGCAGAAAAAAGGTCAAATATGTGTGGTAATAAATATTAATATAAAAAAATACAAATTTTATTAGATATGCAACAGAAATCAATTGGTAATCATTTTGTTAGAAAATTAATTGACTTTCACAAATATTTTATTACTTAAAAATTGTCTTAAAAATCTTTGACATAATTATTAAAAAAAAAAATAAAATAATAATTTATTATTCGTATATAGAAATCACGTTTTATTACATTTTACTACATGATAATTCACATATGATATAATAATAAAAATAATAATAAGTTTTTTTAATTACAGCCTTTAAGCAAATGTTAATTATTCTGTAAAAAAAAAATAAAATCAAATTTGTATTGATAGTTAAATTGGTAGAGTGAAAAACATGTTCTAGAAAGTTGCAAATCAAAAATCGATTAAATGCAATTAACTGTAGCTAACATGTCACGTTAAGTGCATTTTATTTTATTTTTTAAATGTAGAAACAAGTAAATCATTTAATTAATTATATGACTATTTTAATTGATGTGATTAAAGATGTCAATTAAACAAAACATATGATTTAAATCGAGCGCATTGATACTTTATATTTACATGTCAATTATTATTCAATTAGCACAATATGTGTTTCCCTTATAACATTTATTTTATACAAACGAAAGCTTATTAATAGCTTTTTTTTTTTTTGCTTAAAAAAAATGTTATTAAAGCTATAACGAGCATAAACGAATTATCTCAAGTTTTTATCGTGTTAGTTTCACACACATCTAATACTAAACGAAAAAGCCAAAATGACAAAGTAATAAAAATATGTTTTTTTTTTTTTTGCTGCTTAAAGCCACCCTAAATATCTACTTGACCTGTGCGAAAATATTCAATCCACTTAGCACGCATATCAAAAGTCAACATAGAATTTAACTCAATTCAATATCATAACATTTGGTAAGCTTAAATTAACCACGGAAAAGCAAAAGAAAAGCTAAACGAAACAAAAATAGCTTCGATCATTGATAATAATAATAAAAAGAAAAAAAAAAACTAAATTGATGGTATGATGGTTGGCTTTTTAAGATGATTTTCTTTGAGAGAATTATATATGTTTGTGTAGGTTGTAAGCACAATATCGCTATTGCTTTCTAAGTTTTTATATCGAACTTCTTGTGCCATTTCCAATAATAATGAAACAAAAAAAAAATCAAAAACCGAGAACCGATAACAAATTCCCTGTCTTCTCTATACAAACTTTTTTTTTTCTTCTTTTATCAGTAACAAAATCGCTATTAAACCGTAATAATATTTTTTTTTTTTTTTTTTAGTTAAATTATTCTTATTGCATTAATAATTTATAAATAATTTTTCTATTTTGTTAACCAGTTTCCTTCAGTTTACATAAGATGCAGAATCTTAAGAGAAAAAAAAAAAAAAACTGTAATTTGGTTGGTGGAGAGAATAATAAAAATAAAAACAAACAGATTCAACATAGTAGAATCAAAGTCAAGCGAGCGAAAGATAATAAAAAAAAAAAAAAAAAAAAAAAATCGAATAAGGCGACAATAAAAAAGTAAACAGAAATAAAAATTTCTTCTCTTATCAAAGCTCTTGATTTTCGCGTATAAGAAATATCTTCTGATGCTTCTGTTCTGATAATTGAAAAGAAAACATAAAAATAAAAATGAAAACAAACAGAAATTCAATTCCGTTTTGATAACTTAAAAACAAAACATAGAAAAAAAACAAAAATTTATTTTTGTTTGGTTAAAAAATCAACAACCGCAAACATTTAAGGAACGAGCACAGAATGATATGATGGCAAAACAACCACTAAAATAATTACAAATAAAACCTTTAATATTAGTATTTTTTTACTGGTACTAGAATTAAGTGCTTCGAAAATGTTAGGATGCTATTGAGAATCCTTAATTGAACAAAAACAACACTGGGTCGAATTGCAGATGAAAGTTCAAAACAAAACGAACAAACACCTCGCCTTATTTGTATAGAACAAAAATATCCTAATAAACTAAAATTTTGTAAATATTTAGTCATGATTTTTTTTTTTTTTTTGGAAAAGTGTAATTAATAAAAAAAAAAGCTCGCAATTATCATTAATTATAAAAACAAGTAAACAAATAAATAGAAAATTATAAATGAGCTAACCAGCATTGTCAGCAATATTCGTTAAGTAAACATAATAATCGATATTAATACAAGAAAATGAACTTGGCATAAAGTTTTATATAGAAGCTTTTCTTTTATCCATCAATTTCCCCCCTTAGATAAAATCTGCTTTTATTTTTATTTATTTTTTGTTTGTTTGTAATCTTTTGCTTTATCTTTTTCGTAGTTCGTTTCTTACATTTTAATAATCAGCTAATATTTTATTAACCAGCTGTGATCCAAACTGCCCCATAAGGCTAATTATTATGGGAAATGATTGAAAATGTGTTAATTTCACAAATACGCTATAATAATAATAATAATAAAAATAATAATAATATTTCGTAGAATAATTGAATTAAATCAAATGACAAATATTAATCGATATTTGATATGTGAAATGCCAAGTGTATCTAGCGCGTATATGATATGTGAAATATTTTTCTAAACTGTCACGTTTAAAGCATTTTTACGTTATTGTCAAAAACATTAAACCGAATTATTGGAATACTTTGAAATGTTACTTTAGTGGGTAATAACTTAGAGGGTAATTTTTTTGTTTTTTTTTTTTTTTTTTATAATAAATAAATAAATAAAAAAAATAAAAAATATAGCCTCTGTCAGACATTTGATACAAATTTATATTTAAAGCTCATTTGACTTTTAACATTTTTAGTATTCTTTTTTTTTTTTTGTTTTTCGCAATGGAATTGAATGCAATAATTTTTCCACCATTAATTTAAATCCAATTTAATATTCGTAATACATGTTGTGGGCTATTTGTAAATTTATTTATTTTTTTTTTTTTATTACTTAATTCTGATTATAAAATTTATTACTGTTTCCGCTTGTTTAATAAATTAAAAAAAAAATAAAATAAATAATAATAAGGGTAGTAGTAATGATTCCTTATTTTGTATTTAGAATAAATTTTATTTTACTTTGTGCTTAAGCTTTATATAGAAAATTCCATTATAGAGTTGAAATTATTTCATGATAACAACGCACTTTATTATTAATTAATTTCTCTTTTTTTCCATTTTCATATTTTCCAGATAATTTTTCTTTTATTGTTGTGAAAAACTTTGGAATTTTACTAACAAAATAAAAAGCATTGAAAGTGCACAGGCCCCACACAAAATAAACTTTTCATTTCAAGACCAAATAAAACTGAAATTGAATATTTTTCCACTATTAATTAGGTAAACTATTTATGTCTGTAACGTTGTATACCAAAGTGTTAAACTTTTGAATGAAGGCGGGTCTGCAATATTTAAAAACTTTAACATGCACAGTAAAAGTGATAAACAGAAATTGTTACCCGTAAAGAAATTTTCTTTAAACCGATTCTTACCGATTTATTTTTATTGTTCTATTACAGTAAATGGGTTTTAATTTGTTTCTTACTCTTTGAAGCTTAATATTGTTTAATAAAATATTTAATTAACGTACCCCTCTGTCAATTTTGTGAAATGATAATCTATTTAGCAAGCATAGTTTTCTGTTTTTTTTTAATAAGATTTCTTTATGGCTTTTTTTTTTTTTTTTTTAGGTAATTCGCAACTAAACTACACCCTTGCAAATTTACGTTGGAAAATATTGAAAATTAAATTTGTTTAAAGGGCAACACGTCGATGGAGATGGTTTTTTTTTTTTCTTTTTTATTCTATTTTTAATGCGACCATTTAGCTGAGAAAGTTACTTAAAGAAATTTTTTTTTTTTAATTAAAATCTTTCAAGTTGAAATAATGTTTTCAAAACGAACGAAACAATGTCGAATTTAATTAAAAATAAAAGATTTTTACCTGATTTTGTTTTTTTTTTTTTTCCTTACAACATCCTTTTATTTATTTTATTTTTTTTTCCGCTTAGTTTTATATTTTATTAAATTAAATGAAACACAAAGCACATAATGTAAGACTTAACCAGTTTTTTTTTTGATTTTATATGCAAATTTATTCTGCCTTTATTATTTTTGTATAAAATAAATCAATAGCTGAATGATTTATTATTCGTTTTTTTTTTTTTATCAATGATCTTTTATTCGCTGATAACATTAGCTACGTTATCAGTTTATTGTTGTACAATCATTGTATTCTGTGTTATTATTATAGATTCTTCTTTCTTAGCAATGCTATTTGGTAGAAACCGAAGAAAAGAATTTAAGCCAATTATTATCATAATCAAATAGAGAAAAGAAAAGTTTTCTACATACAAAAAGAATCGGCATTTTTATTATAATGAATATCGAATAATAATAAATATTTGAGAGCAAGGATAAACCGAGTGTAGTTATATAATAAAATTAACAAAAGATCGTCCCTTGTTAATTTAACGAATTGAGTTTTTTTTTTCTTTGCTGTTAGTTTCGTAAAGCTAACTAAGAACATGCGACATTATTCCTTTTGTGTACTGTCCTTCAAACTAACTTCAACATCAAATCTAATATCAAATCCCAAAATCATTATCATGTTATCAACTATTATTGGTTACATCAACAAGATGTATAATGATACTCAAACGTAACACCCTTATTTCTATAAACGTCAGCCTATTGACTATGCAATACAATAGTAATGTGTTATGACTTTAATATGCTTTATTATCCGTTGTTTGCATTTTATAATTTACGATTGTTTTTTTTTTTTTTTTCTTGTAGAAATATTTAAATGGTTATTTACTTGACATACATTTCTGTAAATATCAACGAAATAGACAAGAGATAATAGATTATATATATATATATATAAATGTATATGTGGGTGGTAAAATGGTTGACGCGTTAGGGTTATTCAAAGGAATTTCTTGCGTTAGTAGTTTCTACACTGCTAAACTCACGTATTGGGCTGCGATACTTATATAAACGGAAATATTCAAATAAACATTAAGCTCCAGAAATAGTTTGCAACATTTTTTATGTAAGAAAATTAAATGAGTTTTCGCAAATGGGTTTTCGCTTTTTTTTTCCTTTTTGTTCTCATCTTCTTATATTATTATTATTATTATTATTACTGTTTTAATGATTATTTATATTAAGCGAGGATATCTAGTGTTAAAATATTTCAGAGATAAAAAAAATTAAGAAATCAGCATACTAAATGCCCTGGCCTATGTCTCAGACCGATTATTTCTAAAGCACATGATTTATGTTTGAAGTTTTATTAAAGCAATTGCGAAAAAAAAAAAAAATTATAATATCGCATGATCATTATCCCAAAGGATCGGATTAGAATTTATTTTCTTTAGCAATCAAAAGTTTTTTTTTTTTATTTTTATTTTATTCCAATGACCATTTTCCTTATTCCTTCTATTTATCCTTTTTTTTTTTTTTTTTCATTATTACAAAGGGCGTAAAACAATAAAAAAAATATTAAATTGGTAAAGGATAATACGGATTATATGTAAAAGTCCAAGAAAAAAATATTTCTCATATCAATTTTGTGGATTGTGTGGATAGATCCTTAAAGTAAATATGAGTTCCTGTGAAACTATAAGAAATTCTTAAAAATTCCTTAAAAAAGAAAATCAATAAAATAATAATTCATGAAATTAAACCATTGTACATACATACATACGTGGTATATAACAAAAGATGGAATAACAATTTAGAGCAAACGGAAGTGATAAACTAGCTTCACCATATTTTGTTTGCTTACCGAACACCTTTATTTATTTATGACAATAATCTAAAGAAAGGAGTGAACATTATTATTGTGCTTAGCGAGAGAGAAAAATACACATTTATTGTTTCCTGTTTGTATGAGGCGTTTAAAAAGGATTTTATTATTATCTTTTTTTTTTGGTTATTTCGCGTGCCCAGAAAAAAAAAATATATATATAAACAAAAGCACAGGTCTACCAATTTAGATAATTTTATGTTCTTAACTACAAATAAAATCGTGATGAAATTTAGAACGTGATTGTTTTTTAATTCCTTTTTTCCTTTTACTACAGTAGAATTTCTAGTTAGTTTTTTTTTTTTCTTTTTTTTAATAAAGAAATGTTTTTTGTACTATAAAGGAGTTATAAATACGAGGGGCGTACAAAAAGATAAAAAAAAAAAAGGAAAAGAAGGAAAATTTAATATCACATTTATCTGTAGTTTCATTTTCATAGATAAATCGTTATCATTTCGAAAGAGTTAACTGTTGTAGTTTAACTTCCTTATAGGGTAGAATATTTAAACAGAATTTTTCTTTTTTTTTTTTTAAATCCTTTGCACATAAATATATTTCCTTTAAGTTTATTAAGACAAAAGGAATTAGTTTTCATTCCTATTATGTTTAAATAAAAAAAGAAAAATAGAAAAAATTATTATTTTAGTGGTTAAAGGTGGTAGATAGTAAGCATGTTTATAGCAATTGTGTATTTAATTTAATTTAATTTACTAACAAATGTTTATGAAATTAAAGTAAAATCCGGAAGTAATAAAAGCAAAAGCAAAAAAAAAGGGACCAGATTTTAATGTAATTCCTTTCCTAATTATAAACAAAATAATAAAAAAAAAAAAAAAAACGTGATGCTCATCATGTTTGTTTGTTATTTAGTAAAATTTTTTGCTTAGTTAATTGAACGTATTTTTTTTTTTTTTTTTTTTTCTAAAACCATATCACACACAACTTGTATAAAGTTATGCAAAGTAATAAAACTGGGAATATAAGGGAGAGAAAATTTTCTTTTTTAAGGTAAAAACTGTGTCAATGTCGTTCTTGTGTTTTTTTTTTTTTTTCTTGCTCTGATTAAAGTTATTCACGTTAGCGTTAACGTTAAACTTTATAACCTTAGCACTTTCAAATTTTATGTTTTACCCCCGGAATCTAGTTAAGAAAAAAAAAAACACACACACACACAAGAAACACCAAGATAAGGTATAAATTAGTATTTTGTAGACGTTATATAGTGAAATTTTAATCATAAAATATTATTGCCACTTTACTTTTACTTTTATTACTTTATATTTAAATGAAATATTATTTAAATTTAAATTATAAAATGTGTAATTAGAATTTTTTAATTTTTTTTTTTTCGTTATTATATAAAAAAAAAAAATAATAAAAATAATAATAATTCAGATAGAAATAAAGAAAAAAAATTATTTAATCATAAAAACAAAACAATTATTTTCCACAATAATAAAACAAAACACAAACCATATTGCATAAAAAAAAAAATTATTTCAATGAGCTTTTACTTCAGGCTTTTTTGATTTATATTTTTTTTTTTTTTAACTTAAGCACAATTTTATTATTTAACCTCTTCTTTCTCACTTAACACTGATTACAATCAGTTTTTTTTTTTTTTTTTTTTTAAATAAGGATATCTTGGAAAGAAAACAATTCCGCTTAAAACACAGAAAAACAGACACAAAAAAAAAAATTAATTAATTATTCCATTGAATTTTTTTTTATTTTGCTTGGACACGTTGTAACATTCAGCACAAAAAATTTGAATACACTTAAAAAACCGTACAGCAATTTATACAGATAAGGATTTAGAAGAATTTTAATATTTTTTTTTGTTTTTTTTACTTTAGAATTTAAAGTTGTTACACTTGGGAACGCATAGATAGGTGATAAATGCCAATTCCTAAATTAAACAATTAAACACAAACACAAAAAGAAAATAATTTAACGCGCCAAAGAAACTTAAAAACAATGAGAAAAATTAACGAAAAAATAAAATAATTTCCAACATTCACAGCACAGAATATGTAATGATAAACGTCGTGTATTTTAGCAGACGTATTATCCTCTGTCTGTGATAGTTGAAACGTTTTATATGAGCGCTGCGGTTAAACTGAGTTTGATTTTGTTTTCGTAGATTGTCTGCAGCATCGAATTCGTTCGTTGTTTTCAGTTCGCGAGGATCGTTGATTATAGCACAGACCGATACACAGCATCGACAAAGATAATTTCCGTGAGAAAACTGTAATATCGAATTATGTTTAAAAACGTATTCGGTGCTATGCTTATACTAATCACAGTACTGGGCTCAGATTAAATCAGTTAAAATGGAAGCTTTAAGCTCAAATAAGGACTCACTCAGTACAATATAAAATAAAGAGAGAATTCTATCCTTTACAAAGCACATGGTACATAGGGTGAAGAGAACGAATTTAATATTTTATTTTTATGTTTTTCTTTTCACAAAAAAAAAGCACACAGGACAGTTAAGAAAACATAGGCCATCTCTCTTTGGAAATGTGTTTTCATTTTGTTATAAAAAAAAAAAAAAAAAAAAAACAAAAACCCCGAAAAATAAAAAATACGTCCAGGTCGACCAGGGATGTATTAAATTAAAGTTTGATTCTCTTTAACAGAACCTTACAGAATCCTTATTTTTAAAAATAGAAATTTATATAAATCATACATAAATAATTATGTAAAATGAATTGTTGTTTCATTTATATATTTATACACATCCCGCTGGGTAAGTATGTAATAATATTTCATCATTTTTAATTAAATTTAAGGCATTTTTCTATGATTTAAATATTTTTTTTTTTTTATAAAAACACTTCTCACTCGTCGATTATTCGAATTTTTTATTTTTTTTATATTTTTTATTTTTTTTTTTTTGTAACATATTCTTGGAATTGTTTTTTGATTAAAATTGGAGGCACATAAACAACAAAAATGTTTACGCTTTCTATTTACAAAATAATATTAATAAAACTTAAATAGAAAATCAAACAATATTGTTATCATTAGCATAATCAACATAAACAGCATATTTTATATTTTGTATTTTATATTTTATATATATAGGAAAAATATATAAAATTTAATTTCATTTATTTGTTATACTTTCATAACGATATTTGATTTAAGTTGATGATAATGAATATTGGTTCAGGTCCCTCTAAAAAAAAGGTTTCTCCTATTAATAATAATAATAAAATTTCGAGACAATTTAAATTCTTAAACATACAAAATAGGTTTTTCCATAAAATTCTAATTAATAATAAATCGAAGTTTTAGTAATAAAATTAAATTTATTATAAAACCGATTAAACGGTTTAGCCTTTTTAATATAAAACCAAAGCAAATATTAAAGTTATTAAGAGTTAATAAAATATTTAAATAGTGATTAGATTTTCTAATGAAAAATTTAAGCTGCTTTAACATGATGATGATGATGATGTTGATAATAATAATAAACGAAGAAAGATTAACAAAACGCATTGTTTTAAATTAAATTGCATCTGTGCCTTGGCGCCTCTTTATATATATTTAAGAATTTAAATTTCACTTTAATTTTTAATCTATTCTGTTGTCATTAAAATGGTGCATCAAACTTTAAAGTGAAAGAACATATACAAAAATATTTATCACACTATACAGTATTACTATTTTGTGGTAAAAATTTTTGTCTAGTTTTATTTTCGTAGAAAATGTCATGTCGTTTCGTTTTGTTGCTTTAAAGCATATACACATTGCTTTTAACCACCACCAACAGCAACAACCAAAAAAGCTTCTTCACCAAATCTATTGTGTGTATGTAGAAAAAAGAAAACAAACAAACAAACAAACAAATAAATAAATCGAAGCATAATAACCCTGTCACAGAGTACACAAAAATATTTCTTGCATTATTACGTTTTAATGTTTGCTCTACGGTTTAAAAAAAAACTTTTTACTTTTTTTTTTTTCTTCATATTGTGTTAAATATAATAAACACAAAATAAATGTTTATTTGTAGAGGAGATAATAAAAAAAAATTTAAATTAACATTTGTGTATTAAAGTCATCAGCATCGGGTTTTTGTTCTTTTAAAAGTTCAAAGCACAAATACATAATAAAAGTTTTGACATTTATTTTATTTGTTTTTAATATATATTTTTCCTATATATTTAATATCAACATTTCATGAAAATGTCATATTTATGTTTATATTTATGTTTATGTTTATTTTATTTAACTTGCAGAAACAACAAATAAATGAAGTGTAAAGACTTCGATTTGTTGAATGTGATTTTAGGCATTCTTTCCATTTCTTTTATAGACAATTAATTATTATAGTCGAGCTGTCAAATTCTCGTAACTCGTGAATGATATAAAAATATAAAAACGAAAATTCACAGCATAATAAAAGTCAAGTTACTGTTACATTACTTTATGTTTGCTTGTTTTCGGTTGACACAATTTGTTATTTGTCACAAATAAAATCACTATTATTTTGTGGTAAAATTTATTATTCCTTGCTCGTTCGATTTGATCCTATTATGACACCACACACATAACGCAAAAAAAACTTTCAACCACCATTATTGTTTTAAATATGAATTTAACTAGATAAGGTTGTTTGAAGAGGAAAAACAGAACAAAAAACAATGACAGAAATGATTGATTTGATTTAATTTATTTTTTGTTTTTTTTTTTCGTTAAAACCACAAAAGTCACATTAGTCAACCCTTTTTGTTTGCTCACCTTTTTTTTTTTTGCTTATTTTTTTATTTAAATTCAATTATCCAAAAACAAAATCGATTGAACCAATGTTTTGTAATTTTCATAAACTACCTGCGTTTATTTTATTTTTATTTTTTTTTTTTAAATCAATACAGTAAACAATCACAGTAAATGATATGTCTGTGATAACTTTTATTGATTAGATTAAAGCAAATATATAAACACAGGAGGGGAAAAAAAAAAAGGTTTTTTGCTTCGTTTTTAACAAAATATTGATGACGGTACAAAAATTCATATATTTAAAAGAATTAAGCTTTGTGTAAATGTTTTATATAGCACAGAAATCCAATTGATTGTTTAGTTTTTGTATGTTGAATCCACATATATTTGCAGAGTAATCAAAATAAATATACAGAAGAATTCAGTTTAGTTGACAGTCCATTAACTCTTCTCTATTCATTCTACTTTCTTTTTTTTTATCTAAAAGTCTCGATATTTAGTTTATCAAGAAGATTTTTGCTGTAATAAATTATTTTTGTTTGTTGAATTTTTCGGTTTCTTATGGTTTAATACACACACTGATGTGTTGCACCAATTAAATATGATAAATTAAACGTTCGTTGTGTTTCCTTTAAATAAAACGTTTTATTTGTTTATATCTAACATTCTTTTACAAGTATCAGTATTCCAGAAAAATTATTCATTTATTTCGTTGAAAATCTAAAGGAAAAATTTTCATAAATTTTCGTTTTTTTTTTTTTTTTTTATTTAAGTCGTATTAAACTTTGTAATGGGTTTGCTGTCAAAACTTTTACTTTAACAATATGCATATCATCAAACAAAATAATAATAATAATAATAAAAAGCGAAATGTAACTTAACTAATAGCAGAAAAATGTATGAAAAAGTTTTTTGTTTTTGATTTAAATTCTTAAAATGTTATAAAAAAAAAAAAAAAAAAATTTTTAGTAAGAACGATAGAATAAAAATTAAATTCATGTATGCAAAAGAACTTTCTTTCAGCAACATTTAACATGATAATATGAATAAAAAATAATAATTTTTTCGTTTAATAATAAAATTATTATTTAGCATTGTGTGGAAGATATAATTTCATTTAAATAGATTTTTTATTTGAGTTACATTTTTCAGTTATATTCAGCTATAAATAAAAATTATGCAATTAATTATGCTACAAGTGGCATTTTCATATTTAATACGTTGTAAGTAAATTTTGAATAAAACATTATTTTCCAAGATGACAAATATAAGTTTAATGTGTTCGGTATAAACTTCTTTTTTTTTTTTTTGTTGAATTTTAAATGGAATTTACCAAAGAAAAAAAAAACGACAAAAAAGGTCAATTGAAGATCATTTATTATGAATAATAAAGGACGAATGAGGATTTTTTTTTTTTTTTTTTGCAAGGAAATGATTTTATTTACTCGATTTAACAAAGTTTTTTTTATCTTTGAACACCTTTGGTCCAGTATGACTTAATTTGTTAGAATTTCAATAAAAAGGGTCAAATACGAAAATTTCTTGATAGAGAAAAACACACAGAAGCGAAAGTAACATTAAGCCAATTATTTATTATTATTTTGTGGTGTAAAATGTGTATGCTAATAGGTGGGCTATTCAACAAAAATAAAAAAAAAAAAAGATGAAACGGTATTAATTAATTATTAATAATTAAATACAGTAGACGTAAAACCAAAATAAAATTTTTATTACTTAAGAAAAATATCAAAAGAAATTTTTCTTATTATTTTATTTTATTTTTTTTTTTTTTTGTTATTAAATAAAAAAAAAATTATTTATATTAAAATATTAATTAATTAGACTTAAATTTACGATTCTAACAGGTTTTTTAGAATCAAGAACTGTTAAAGAGAACAGTGTAAATCGAGGGATACATGTTATTACTTGAAAACCAAGAATAAAAAATTAAATAATTAAATCTACTGTTTTGGCAGGTTTTGTATTTCTTGAAAACATTTAAAATTAATTGAAAACACGTAAATAGATTTAAATTGTTTATCAAAACAATTAAAGTGAATTTTTTTTTTCTTCATATATCTCATATATCTTCATAGATTTAATTATTAAATTGTCACACATTATTTGCGTGAATAACAAACAAATTCACTCGATGAATCAGCAGAAAAGAGAATCAAAAAAAAAAAAATAATAATAATAATAATAATTTGATGACATTTTAATATATTTAAATTATTAACTAACTGGCGACGCTCTACTTTATTAACTTATATTAATTAGCTGAAGGTTTTTTTTTTAAATAAAATAAATTAATTTGTAACACTCAACAAATTTATGTTATTATTATGATTATTATTATAAATAAAATAAGAAAACATAGCGCGCGCGAATTTTTTTAAACAGTAATCACACATTGTAAACAATTTTTAATAAATGGGAGAGAGAAAAAAATGAAATAAATAAATAAAAATATCACAACGAAGAGAAATTTTTTATTTTTATAAAAATGATAATCAAGAGGCGGATTTTATTATGCAAAAAAAAGAAGAAAAAATTAATAAATATTTATAATAAACTTGTTACATTGCCAAAGATTTATAAAGAAAAACAAAAAAAAAAAAAAACCATCGTCACATATTAATCGTTGATTATATTGTCTTGACTTTAATATTCAATCCAGAACTTTATAATCAAACAAGAAAAATGCAGTAAAATACAAAATAAATGCTACAGATGCTATTGTACTTGTTGCATAAAATTTTATTTATATATTCTATAATCAAGTTTTATCATAAAAAATAATATATATATTTTTTTTTTTTTTATCCCTATTAACAGTTTTTCACTGTCACAAATGACTGATTATTGTTGTAAACAATTAGACGCGGTATATAAGAAACAAGAAAATAAATCATTAAAATGAAGAATAATACAAGGAATGATAACAAAGAGGAAAAAAAAAAACCAAAACAGGAATTACTACAAAATGATTAATTACTTTAGTTTTATTATAGATTTAATTAATTCAGTACAATCACCTTCATGGTTTTTTTTTTTTTAATTAAAAATAGTCAGAGTACAAATTTATTGCTAATATGTTGGAAATAAATTATAATGTCACATGCATTTCAATTCGTTTATCGTTTATATTTTATGATTTAAATTTAATGATAAGGGGATTTTATGTTATTGGCATAAATTTTTTATAAATCAATGATATCTATCATTTAATTACATTTCTAATTTTTTAATTTTTTAATATAATAATAACTATTTGCGTGAAATATGTAAATCTACGGTAATGAATGATACGACACCATCACATAATTAATGATAATTTTCATATTTACCTCAATACATATTTTAAGTAAATATTTTCAATAATAATTTCGTTGTATCTTCGAAATATCATCTCATCACGTTTCATCACATCATTTGGGTTCGTAAAAAATTATTATCTTCAAACAATTTTTCTTTTCTTTTCTTTCTGTTTTTTTTTTTCGTTGCGTTTTTAGCATTTTAATGTCGATGGTTTCCTTCTATCTTCTCTTTATCTACTTATTCTATATTTTTGTCGTCTATCAAATAGTAAAATGGAAAATAAAGAAAATTCAACTAACAATTGACTGGAAACTTTTTTTTTTTTGTATTATTTTTAATAAATCTTTTGTTTAAACAATAATCTTTCATACTTTTACAAAAAAAAATTGAATTAATTGTGCTATTAAAAAAAAAAACCCATTCGTAGAAAAATTGTGGTAATTTTATCACTTAAAAAAAAATAAAAAAATTGTTTGCCTTTCATTGTTCAATCTCAATGGTGGTTTTAATTGGATCTACAGAAAAACCACAAATGTATTTCTACTTGTTTATTATTAATATTGTATTTTACTTAAATATCCCCATATGTATTACGTTTACAAATAAAATTTGTTGCCCAATTTAGGGAGTAAGAAAAGAAAGCAAAAAAAAATAAAATAAATACCCAATAAAATAAAGAAGAAATTCTTAGTATATCAAGTAAATAATATAGAAGAAACACGAATACAAATCATATAATAAACAAAGAAGAGGAAGATGAACAAATACTGTCTGACAATTAAATTATAATTCTCATTCCAAATACTATGAGCATCTTATTTGGTATTGTTACCTCAGGTTATTTTTGTTGCTAAGGATAGAACAAAAGCAAATGTTATTTATAAAATTCTTTGTATTTGTTTGGTTTACAACGTGAACCTTTATAAAAAGTTACACAAACAGTAATAGATGATTGTAGGCTAAATGAACAGAAACGAAAAAAAAAAAGCTCACGCCACCAATGTATCTTATAAAATAGGGAATAGATGCTCCTATTCATACTCTATTAAATATTTTCTTTAATGAAAATGTTAAAAGAAAAAAAAAAAAACCAATAAATAATATTAAAATGGTAAAGGAAAGACTGTGCCTTGTGGTATTTTTGTTATTTCACATCCTTTGATATTTCAATAATTAAGAAAGAATTTTTTTTATCGATTAATTAAACTTAAAGGCTGTGTAAAAACAATAAGTGTTGTTTACACACAATTTTAATGTAAATAAATCATATAATGACATAAATCATTGTACTTAATAAACAATTAAAATAAATATATGGTTAAACAATCGTTTTTAATTTATATAATTAAACCAAAGTGAGTGTTACTGAATGACACGATAGATTTTTATTGTTTATTCAGAAATCGAATACAAAAAACCAATAAAGAAAAATCTTTTAAACAATAAAGTCTTAATGAAATATTGTATAAACATTTTTTTTTTTTTAATATAAAATAAAATGTTTAATGAGGATTTAAAATGCAATATTGCATGTTAAAATACTTAAAAAATATATATATTATCGTTTATTAAATGCACAATTTAAGTCACGGTAATAATTTTCAATGAATTCACCAATTAAACGATTAGAAATAAATTTTTGTTTTCAATGTAACGTAGAATTATGTCACAAAAGAATCATTAAAACAAACTTCAGTGATTATCTGCAAAATTTATATATAACATTTTTTTTTTTTATTTATATTGAAAGTTGTTTTCTGTTTTCTTGTATTGCAATAACAAAAAAAAAAAAAAAAAAACTCGTAGCATAATGTAAAATCTGCTTTTATTTGTGATGACATTATTATGTGATAATGATAATTGATTTGCTTTACATGTACGTAATGTTTTTCTTACATAGTTTCTATTTGTTAAAGAGAAATAAAAAGTCGGATTACTGTTTAATCATTACAAGAAATGTTTCTTTTTTTTATTAACCTTTTGTTGTAAATCGTTGCTGCCTCGTTTCATATATTTATTTTAAAAAAATCATGTTATGTCCGCTATATTAGCGATTTTATTTACAATCATGTAAATTATCTTGTTTTCATTTATATATATTTCTATATTTAATAGAGAAATTTACTATAAATAGTCATACAAGAAAAAATTTATTTATTTTTTTAATTTAATTTTATTTATTGCATAATAAAAAGTTTAAAACTTTGCGATATTTACTTTAAAAATTTTCTTCTATCACATTTATTCACAAACAACGTACACCGTGGTGTATAAAAAAAGTAAAAATATCTGTATGAAGCAGCAAATGATAGCAAGTTTGTTTGGAAATATAATTTTAATGAAAAGTAAAACGAAAATGTTTTTAATTAATGAAACAAATAATTATACACTGAGCAAAAAAAAAAAAAAAAACTATTCGCCAAGAGAATCTATAATTAAGTAAAGAACCACAACAGTCAACAGTGAATACATTTACATTGGTCTGATCATGAAAATTTTCTTCTTTATAACGAAAAAATAAATACCGATTTTATATTCTGTACAAGAGTTAAAATTTTCAATTTTCCTTCTTAAAATACCATTAAATACCCCGTTTTAAAAGAGTATAAAGAAAATTTAATTTGTTACCAGCTACATATTTTTTTCTTCTTTTCTTTTCTTTTTAATGTTTACATAAATTGTAATTAGTTTTTTGTATTCAGACACAATACAGCTAGGGAAAATTTGTATTAAAATGATTAGGTAAGAAAGTTTTGCAAAAAAAAAAAACTCTTGATTAGCTTTTTCACTTAATTTTTACAATAATAAATAATTCTTATATTACGATGATAATAAAATAAATTAAATAATAAAATGAGTGAAAGAAACAAAAAAAATCAATTTTATTTGATTTTTCTATTTGGACAATAAACTTTCTAAGTACATTGAGACCTTCATTAAATTAGGATGGCAAACATTATTCTTATTTTTATTTATTTTTATATTTTAATAAACATTTATTACCCGCATTATACAGTTTAGAGTTATCTAGTAAATTCTGCTGTTTCTTTAATATAATAACAGCGTAACATAAAAGAAATATGATGATATGCGCTTTTAACGAATATTAAAAAACAATGAATGGCACTTAAGTTAAATTCTCTAGAGAATTTTCTTTTCTTTCGTTGTAAATCGTAACGATTTGAGTTATCGTGCTTTTCTTTTAGTTATAATGCAGATGTTGCACTTTTACACAATTTTCGTACTTTCATTAATGCATTTCACAAAGAAAATTGCAGTTCTTTGATTTTGATTTAAGTTTTTGTTTTATTTTTTCTTTGTACCTTTTACGATAACACAATCAGTATTCACATAAAAGTTATAGAAAAATTAAGAGATTCAACAACCTTTAAAATTATAAATTCACATTAAATAATAATTAATAAATTTGATTATCAATTCTATTTAGCAAGAAAAAAAAAAAAAAAAAAAAAAAAAAGGTGAAAATTATGCACGAAACGAAATAAAGTTTCTAGTAAAGCTCTACAAAATAAACTGCATAAAATTTACATTTTAAATGTAAACAATGGAAAATATATATATAAAAAAAAAAACATAAAAAATAGTTTTCTCAAACTTTTCTTATTTAGTTTTATTTGCAATGCACTAAAAGTTTGATTGTAAATAAAAATTTTGTAATTGCATTTTTCTCGATAAGTTCCGTCATTTCTTCGTTTCTTTTTTTTATTTATTTATTTATTTTTGTTAACAAATAAATTGGTTTATTTAGAAAAGAAAATTTTTTTTTTTACTTTACTTTACTTTATATATTTGTATATAAATGCAAGTCGAATGTTATAATATTATAAAAATCAATCAATAAATATTTCTATTACCTTACTTTTACCTTTATAGTTTGCAGACAAACAATTTTTCTTCAATATATTTATTTACCTTGATTTTACAATAAAAAAATAAAATAAATAAAATATTTATTTATAATTTATATACGACGAGCTACTCAAATATATAATAAACGAAATGATTAAACAGAATCACTTTATTGCTTAAGAAATTAAATAAATAAATAAAAAAAATTTCATTTATTTATTCTGCCTGGATTTTTATATTGCTTTTGATATACATTTCTCCACCCACATTATATTCGTATGGGAAAGCTTTTCAAGAAACGTATGGTACTGTTTGAAGCTGTCTGATACATTGTCTGAGTGGTTAGCACTTGTTACATAAATCTTGCACAAATTTTATGTTTTTTTTTTTTTTTCTATATTTTTTTTCTATTGGTAGGGTTGTAACGGCGACATGAATCATTTTTTATTTAAGAATAACAATTATAAAAAAAAAGTTTATTTGTTGTAATTCAACGTTGGTTAATCAAATTCCACCCACTATTTAATGGTTATTCTAGTTCGAATACTTTATTTGATTTAGAACTGATAATCTAAGCCAAAATATTTTGCTATTGATAAACACATAAATTGATTTAACGACATATATAAAATAAATGCTTTTAAAGTTACCTTAAACCAAAATATACATATTTATTAATCATAAGTTACTGCAGCTTTTCGGTCATTTATAATAACAGCAGCCATATAATTTTTCTACATATAAGAACAGCAAATAAATTTCTTATTATCAACCTTAAAAAAAAATAACACTTTTTTTATAACAAACAAACATATAAATAATAAATTTTATAATTTATGGTAAACAAATAAATAAATTTCATTTTTATTATTATTATTAATATTTCAATAATAAACTAAATACATTTTTTTTTTTATTAACGACTAATATTATTATTTAATTAAATAATTTATTGAAAAACCCAATAAAACCCTCAACTTTATTTTATATTTTAATAATTTTTATATGTTTGTTTTTTTTTTTTTTTTTTTATGGTTTTACCACCATAATGCGTTTATTTAAATTAAATTAATTTAAATTTAATATTTATTTTTTTTTTAATAAAACGGAAATAATATATTTGGCCGATTGTATCTACGTTGTAATATTATTATGATTTTAATCAAAACTAATATGTAAACAAGTAAATATTGATTAGTTTGTTTATTTAATTGAATTTCGTTAATCCCTAATTTAATAGATTAATACTGGATGGCAATGATTAATATTGTGAATAGAACATTTGTGTTAAATTGTATGTTATACAAAAAATTTAATTATTTATTACTTAACGTGCGTAAAAAATTATGTACGCCAAGACCAACAGTTTAACGTTCAATCCGAAAGCACAAAATGGTTTTTATTTTTTTTAAAGACAAAACCGTGTGCTTCTACGATCAGTGTCTTTATGGTATTCCCACCGATAATTTATTGCTGGTTAAACTTTCTTCCATAATTAAAACGATCATCAAATTCTTGTATAAAGTGCTAAAAATCATCCAAGAAAAATTCACCTTGAAACCCATAAAAAAAATTTTATTGTCTCACTTTTTAGTATAAAAAATGTCATTATTACAGTTTAATGCTGCAAGTGAAAGGTTTATTTATTATTATTTTTTTTTTGTTCTTTCTTTAGAATTTAATTAGCAAAATTTTTGTACTCACTGCTTACACTGAGAAAATAAAAAATGTTAAAATTTGTTGTTAAAAAACGATTAAACGTTCTGGTTGAGGGAAATGTAAGCAAATATACTACTTAATCATAGTTCTAATTCTACTTAAGCATAATATTAACTTTATTCACATTTTTATACCTATGGTTTTATTTTTAATGTAATCAACTTTGTCAACATTCTTTTTACAATGGAAAAATTTAAATAATTTTTATTATTATTTTGTCACAACCAGTGAATAATTTTTCCTTTTCTTACCTTTTCTTATTTGAATAATAATAATAATAATAATAATAAAACAAAAAACCCCCAACTAATTAGAATAAAAAATTTAAACATCTTTGTTACAAATAAAAATAAATTTTCATAATTTTTTCACTTGCCACGAAAAAACATAAACGTAAACATTTGCAATGCAGAAAAAAACTTCGTTTTATTACATTTTATTTTTTTTTTCTCTTTTTAGTTTTTCTGCAACCATAACCACAAACCAAGAAAAAGTATCTAATTTGAAATTTATTACAATAGAAATTTTTGTAGACAACCAAAAAGAAGGCAAACGACATTCGTTAGAGAAACAAAAAAAATTAAATATTTTAGATTTAATCAAAAAAATTGGATAAAACACACACAAATATTATGTTTTGTATATTTTTGATATAGGAAACTTTTAATATTCTATAAGTTTTGTGTTTATTTTCTGTAGAAATTTGTTGGCAAAATAGCATTTTCTTAGGAAAATGTTTAAAAAAAAAAACGAAACATTATTTTCTGCATAACTACATAACAAGTGTTTCTGCTTTTTTTTTTTTTGGCTGTAATTCGTTTATTAAATGCCATACACTCGTTGCACAATATGGATAAGTGATGTTTGTTTCAACATCTTGGCATCATTATGTTGATAATAATGGTAATAATATTTTTTTATGGTTTTACCAAAAAAAAACTTAAAATTTACCAACAAGAAAACAAAAAAAAAAGTATTTTTTTTTTAATGTAATTATCATTAGCGAATAAATTTGTTGGTGGAATTGAGTTTATTAGCGTTTTATTTACACGTTCAGAATATGTTTTATGTAATTAAATTTTATTATTTTTAATTAATTAAATTTAATTTAAAATCAGTTTAAATTTTTTATACAAAAAAAAAAAAAAAACGTTATTATTTTTGTAGAAATTCACCTGCATCTGTAATCGTTGTTTGTATTTAATTTGATAACAAAACCAAGAAAAAAAAGAAAAAGTTTAGCAGAAGAAAATTAATCAGGAAAGACGTCTCCTGTGTTAAGTAACTTCAATTTAATTCACATATCATGTGTAAATAAATTAAAATAGAATTTCATAGTCCTAACCAGGTTAAACCCTTGTCATATATTGACATATTTCTGTAAAATAACCATGCTTGACATACAAAATTTAAGTGACAAGCTTTATGTTTAAGACAATTTTTTGTGCAAAGTAAAATTTATTTATTAAAAAATCACACAAAATACTTCAACGTTTTGTCATGATGGAAAAATGGATTTAAAAATATGTTAGAATCCGGGTTTGTTCTTTTTTATATTTTTATTTATATTATTTTATTTTATTTTTATATAAAAATTACATCTGCATGAATGTATTGAATTTCATTAATTATTTATTCATTTAATCACATAAAATAAAACTACAAAGAAAAAAGGATGTTCAGGAGAACCACGAACATAACGAAAAATATAAAAAAAAAAAAAATGAAAAACAAATTTTAAAAGGAAAAGCGAAAATGTAAAACCCAACAGATAATGAGTTTTATTTTATTTTTATCCCATATCATGTACGTAAAACGTCACGTAAATGTAATTTTATTTCGTTTATTTCATACTTTTTTGATCTGTGTGTGTGTGTGTGTGTGTGTGTGTGTGTGTGTGTGTGTGTGTGTGTGTGTGTGTGTGTGTGTGTGTGTGTGTGTGTGTGTGTGTGTGTGTGTGTGTGTGTGTGTGTGTGTGTGTGTGTGTTTTTATATCTCAACCAAAAATTGTTCCGCAATAATATTCACATTCCCATAATAATACCAATGCGTCAGTGTAATAATAATGTAAATAAATTTTAATTCTGACAATGTAATTGATTTATTAAAAATGTAATGAAGACAAAGTTGATTTCGGTTTAAAAACTCAAAGAAAACTCTGATTCTAATGAAATAGAAAGTAAAAGAAAAAAAAAAAAATTAATTTTAATTCTTTGGATATTTTACATATATAATAACACGGTCACAAAGAAACATATGTTATTTATGTATAATTCATGACTTAATTGTGTATTAATGGAATGCAGATGAATTATTTTACTTATAATTTGCTGAAATTGTGATTTTTCATCTTTTTTTTTTCTCGTTCGCTTTGATTAAATTTGATTATGACGACACAGTCACTAAATAAAAATATAACGAAACCACTATAAGTAGGAATTTTTTTTATATATAAAACATATCGTGTGTTAGTAGGAAAAAGAATAAAAAAAAAAAAAGGGAAGAAAAATGTTCATCAAACACTAAATAGCGAGAATAAAATTGCAACGCAATATAGAGTCTAGTCACGTTACTTGAGGAAATTAAGTTTAACAAAAAAAAAATATATACACATTTGATTTTTAATCTAGTTCAAACAATAAATAATAAAAATGAAGCAAAACAACAAAATACAAAAAATATTTCACGTTATGAATAACAAAAAAAAAAAAAGTTTAAAAAAATTAATTTCCTGGTGTAATGTTCCAATATTTTTCCAGGAATTTCAATTAAATGTTGGATAAAACAAAAATTCAGGTGAAATCGGTATATATAAAAATAGAAATTTTCATTTAATTATCTAAACAAGATAATGGGACAATTTTTATATTTATTTATTTTATTAATGTGAGGGTGGATGATTTTTTTTTCTTAATAATAAAAACTTCTTATTATTATTTTTATTTTTTTTAATGAAATTTCAATTATAAAAATCATAATTGCTCAATTGTACGCCATAAACATTTAGCCGTCCATCAAAAATTCTGTTGTTTGGCGATGATTTTATATTTTTATAATATTTATAATGTTTTCTATTCTAACAAAGCATTGACTTTACATATTTTCTTTTTATGTGGTAACATAATTTTTCATTTATTATTAATTTTTGGTAGAAAAACAATAAAAAAAAAAAAAAATTGAAATTTTCGCCTCGAAAATATTTATTTAATAAGATTTCTTAAAAAAAAATTTTTTATAGTGTTATAAACACAATATAATATTACATGAGGAAATTTTCATTTTTTTTTAATGTTATGTTATTATGTTTCTATCAACATTATCATTAATCAAATGTTAGATTAACGTGTGTTAGAATTTTTCATTTAATCATTTCTAAGCATAAAATTCTTACGATGAATTTTCTTTGCATAGTTTTTTAGTTTTACTTTGGTTTTACTTTTCTTTTTTTCATTAATTCTGTTGTATTTTCTGTTGGAATAATGTTCAACATGGAATTATTATGATTTTTTTTTTTTTGCTGCTGAATAATGATTAACTGTTTTGTCAATAGTGGAGCATAATTATGTTTTACACATGTCATAACTCGTGGCAGTCATGTATTATTCAACATTGCAGCGTAAAGTGAATGAATCCCAACAGGATTAATATAATTACTAAAGAAGTTTGTCTGAACCATAAGGTCATTAGACTACTGAATATTCAAATTACTACCTCACCACCTAACAATATTTTAATTTTTCTAAAGAAATATTTTATCTCTTTATGATTATTTATTATCTTACGTTGTAATAAAAATATTTCATTTCATTAAAAAGTTCTTGCTTTATTATAATACACAATAAGAAAAAAGAAAAATAAAATTAAAATTAAAAACTCAACACAAATGGTGATAATATTGTGATGATAACAGTGTTGTGTTATCCCTAATTTACTTTTAATTAAGAAATTACAGGCAGCATAAAATAAAGATATTTATTCGAAATTATTCACTGTGCTTTATTAAAAAAAAAAAAAAAAACGTTTTGTTGTGCTGTGCATATAGAAGAATAAAAAAATGCAAACATGCACAGTCGGTTTTTATAAGTAAAATTTATGCCCATATTGTAATTCTATTATGCAATTTTTTTTATTACTCTCTCTGCCGTTTGATTTTTTCTTTTTTTCTTCTTCTTTTTTAATTGAATTTAATACACTCATACATCAAGGTTTTTTGTTAGGTGAATTTTTGTAATATAAAACGTTTTCGTGCATATATTTATATTTATTTAAAAAAAAAAAAGAAGATACACAGTGGAGTTGGCTTTTATATGAGTAATATATATTATAGTGTTTTTTATTGTTTTTTGCAACTTAATGCTGGCTTAGTATTTAGTATTCGTTGTTAGGTATTTCATACAAAACATTGAACAAAAGATTTTTTTTTTTATATACTTTAGGGATTAAAATGTGTAATTACCTTTTGAATATTAATAAAAATATTTAATTTTATTAAATAATTCTTTATGTATGTTTAGCGTTATTAATAAGCAAATTAAATTTTTTTTTTTTATATAAAGATGTGACTTGTTATTTTATTATAAAAGTGTAGATCGATAAAATTTTAATTATTTAGCATAAACGCTTATTTAGCCAAAAGCTTGCTGTTTTTAACCCTATATATCTTACAAAAAAAAAAAAAAAATTAATAAATAAAAAGGTGTTTTTCGTGGACATTCTCATCTATTCATCCAATGGCATTAAACATTTATCAATAAAACTGAATGAACCGAAATAATATTTCTAGTCATTTCACTTGCCGTTAAAACAATAAAAAAATTTCTTAAAAAAACCTCACCGAAAACCCTAAAATAATCCGATAAAACTTGTTTTTTTTTTTTTTTTTCATTCATTTACAAAATTAATTTATTCATCGACATTATTTATTAATTAAAAATTCTGCATTTAATTTTTAAAAGGTTTTTTTTTTTTTTTTTCAATAACTTGTTATCATTATTATTATAAATAATAATTATGTATATTTTATTTAAACTAGTTTTGTAAAACGATGTAATCAAAAATCAATTAAACGTAATTATATTGAATGAGAAATTTCCATGTTTTTATAAATATCTTCCGTAATTTTCAATGTCATTAAAAAAAAAAACAGAGATAATGTAGTGATATAATTTTTTTAATTTAATTAAACAACAATCTTATTAATTTAATAATTAATTAAAAAAAAAAAAAAATAATAATCAAAAATGTTACAGTTAATGTTTAATTAACTATTTTGTTTTTTAATGTTTTCCGTTAAATAACTCAGAAACAGATACAGATACAGATCAAAGTGAAACTTTAAATTTTATTTAATGTTTAATGAAAAAAAAAAATTCATTTTTGATGTGAATAACAATTGTAATTACATAAACAAAGGTTGATTTTCTTTTTGAAAAACTAATATTGAAAATAAGATGTGTTTCGCACATTCACGTCTTCATCTTCAGCACGATATCATTTCTATGTTACTGATGCGATAATTGAAAAGAAAAATAGAGAGACAGAACAACATTTGAAATAAGATACGAAAACATTGAATCGGTTTTTACAACTGAATTTTATTGTGTTAACAGGCAAAAAAAAAAAAACACGGAAAAAAGAAAAACAACATAAACAAGGCATAGGAAAAGATAAACTAAATGTTCGACAAACAATGTGAGACATGAGCCTAAAGTTGTTGTTGTGTGTTTTTTTTTTTTTTTTGCGGTGAAACAGTAACCGAAATTTATGTTTTTTAATTTTAAATTTAAATTG
The DNA here is from genome assembly GCA_961205885.1 of Ptychoptera albimana. Taxonomy (NCBI): domain Eukaryota; kingdom Metazoa; phylum Arthropoda; class Insecta; order Diptera; family Ptychopteridae; genus Ptychoptera; species Ptychoptera albimana. Next base: position 15,035,962 of record OY540801.1, on the reverse strand, counting down.
CAAAAAAAAAAAAAGGAGAAAAACAAAGCGACAAATTTACTTAATGAATTCAATTTATCTTTATAAGATTTTTCATGTCTTTTATATTTATTGTGTAATTGTGAAACATGGTTAAACGATTTTTCGATTTTGTTGGTAAGCAATATATGATAAAATCCCATCTAGAAGTTTTTAATGATTAAGTTGATGATGCTGACAATGATAATGTATTGTTGTCTATTTACAGGTTAATTGTGTTATTGTTAACAGATTTTATTAATTTCAAAATTTCCATTCATTTATTTAACAATAGAAACTGTATGCTACTATAATTACAATTCATTGTATTCTCGTATATCAGTAGCTAATTAAAATGTTATAAAAAAAAAAAAAAGTGATAAAACAATTTTTATTTCTAACATTTCTGCATGTACGGTTTTTTGTTTATTTAAAATGATTTATGAAGGTTAAACACTAATAACCAATCTCTAACCATAACAAATAAATTTATCCTACCTATTAGAATAAAATAATACAAAAATGTTTGTAAGAAAATATTTTCTTTTTTTTTTTTTTTTTGTTGTTGGTATGAAAAGGTCAAATATAAAACCAACGAAGCGCATTATAAGAGATATTTTCTTAAGAATGACAAATAAATATCAAATTATATTAAGTATTAAGGGAGAGAGGAATGGAATAAAAAAAAAAGAAAAGGGAATAAGTAAACAAGTAAGGAAATAGTAATATGTTTTAAAATCACCACAAAATTACAAAGATTAAAGATCTGGTTTTAACCACATAACTTTATCAAAAATTAAAAAAAAATTCTCAATTTTCTCTGTTAATATATTTGTACAGGATTTTAAGGATTGATGATGATCAATTGTAAAATTCTAAATGTGACATAACATTTACATTTTCCTCTATAGACTTATCTTGTTTGTTAAATAATTATTATAATTTATCTTCCTAAGGGAAATGTATTTTTTTTATTAAGAATTTTCATTGTTTTTTGTTTGTAAATTTAATTGATCTCATTGTTTAATATGCGTCAGTGCAAATTAATCGATAGTTTTTTTTTGTAATTAGGATTCATCTTAATAAAGTCATTTAGTATAAAAATGTTGAAAAGTTTCTTATGTAAAAACATAACAAACGATTTTTAATACCATGTCCCATATCAATTTACTGATTTCCTTTTCTTAACATTGTAATTTTATTTCTATTGTATTCTTTACATCTATAGATACACTTTAATCTAAAATCCTGAAATCCTAAAACGTTATTACATTATCAACCTTTAATGGTTTACAAGAACAAGACATTTAATGTAGTTCTGTACCCTTCTTTAGTTATGTATTAGGCTATCAAAATTGTATGGTAACAAAAAAAAAATAGCTGAAGATGCTATAATAGAAATTATAAAGCTTATTTTATATTTTATTTTTATAGAATATCCACCTTCTTATAGCCATTAATTGTACGTGTAAATGTGAATTTATTTTTTATTGTCATCACAAAATAAACGTTGAAAATTTGTACAAGAAAAACAATTTGCTGACATCAGGTTTATATACTTAAGAATAAATGTTATTATTCTTTTTCTTTTCTGCTTCTCATTATTACAATTAATAAGCTTTGATAGTTTAAGTAGAAAAGTTCGTTCTTTTGATTTAAACAATTTTTCTATTATAACATAAAAAAAGAAAAATCGTAGAAAATGCATTTTATTTTTAAATTATTCTCAAATTTTGCACTTTACACTTAAGCAGAGAAAAAAATTCATTTTTTTTGTTTGCTTTCAATTATTCGTTATTCACAGGAACTGAAATGGAAGTAAGCTTAAAGCACAATAACAAAAAAAAATCAACAGAAATTTATTCACTAGAGTTATTTTAATGTATGCAAATACTACCTCGTATCCACATTATACAAACACATTGATGTCTTAACAATTCCTGCAATTAATCTAAGAAAAAAAAAAAAATTGATCACATTGGTGAATATTTTTCGTTCATGTTTTATAAAAAAATCTCTGATCCTGTTGTTGTTGCTTAATATGTCGTTGATTTTATGAACTCAATATCATAACTGTGGCATTTTATGTATTCTGTTTATATCCAGTTCAATATTTTTGGTTTAAAAAATAAAATGTATTTCCTATTGAATGTAACTTGAAAACATATTCAGTTTGATCATCTCATATGCGTTACAATATGAAAGAGAAAAGCTTTCGTTTATCGTTCGTTTTTAACAAAATGAGAATTGAGAAAACAAGGTGAAATTTTTTTTATATAAAAAACAATCCAGGTCACAATAGGAAATGGATGGTTTCATCTGTTCTATTCTTATTTAAATAATCGTAGAATGTATTTATATATTTAAAGGAATTACTTCTTTTTTTTCTTATTTTTATTGTTTCGTAGAAATAAATCTGTAATTGCCTTTAAAAGTAGGACTAAACGAATTTTCAATAAAGCACGTTTATATTATTATTGTATTAAAAAATATTTAAGATTTTAATGCTTAATTGTTTTGGCAATTCATAAATGACACATCATACCAATATCTCTATGGATCTTGTAATAAATTTTCTTTTATTTTTGTAAATAGTGTAACACGTGCAAAAATGTTTTATAAGCATTTGTGCGTTTTTTTTTTTTTTTTTTACAATCAACCTATTTTTAACTACACACAGGAAGTGGCACAAGTGTTGGCCCTTTGTTCATTTCAACGAAAATATTTTTTTTTTTTTCATTTTAACAAACGAATAATTGAAATTATTTGTGTAATATTACAATGTAATGTAATTTTAGAATTTCTTTTAGAAAATTATTATAACAGAAAGCAATCGTTGATTTATTTTTATATTTTTATTTCTATATTTGTAACGGCGCAGTTTATTTAAGCACAATATTAGTGATATCGCATGATAACAATATTTATAGCGTTTTTTTTTTTTTTTTTTTTTTTTGGGTATTGAAACTACAATTCAACCGTCAACATTTCACTACTCCCATGTCATTGTCAGACGGAATGACATGTTGTTGGAAGCACTTGAAGAAAATAAAAAAAAAAAAAAAACCAAGAAATATTAAAAGCTGACAAAACTCTTTGGCCTTTTGAAATAACATTTTATAAAAACGAAAGAAAGATGACTCAAAAAACTGTGATGATGAGTTAAATGAATCATACGCGTTTCATGGTTTAATAAAACCAGATAATGTGATATAGGTTTTACTTCTAAATATCATAAACAGGGTTAAAATTACAGAAAATTAACATTTATCATAAATAATATCGCCTAAATATTATCATAATCAGAAGTTTTCTAACAAATAACAAACTTGAAAAGCACTGAACTGCATATAATTAAAAAAAAAAAAAATCATTTTTTCTTTCTATCTGGTTAAATTTAAATCGGTTGAGTTATGTTAAGTTAAGTTAAGTTAATAATAAACATGGAATGATGACAAGTAACTGCTGATAATCAAGTAGCAAATATATTTACTAGCTTTAGATTATTATCGATTCATCATATAAGGAATACAATTTGACATAACTGGAATACATTTAACATGATTTTCTATTTGTCACGTCATATTAAATCTGCTATCAATGTGTGGCTATGATTTTTCCTGTTTTGTTATTTCATTATAGCATGACAGCGCAAAAGAAAGCGATTTTTTTTTTTTTTTTGGTTTAAATGACATAAAACACGCGATCCAGCTGCTCTTTTCATCATTTCTAAACTATTTTTCGTATTTTTTTTTCTTTTCTTCTTATAAAAACGAAAAACATAATGACAAAAATGATTGATTCGATTCTACATTTTCTTTTTCTTTAAGTATGTGACAATTCTTAAAAAACAGAAAAGAAGAAACTTGACAAACCTTCTTTAAAATGATATAAAAAAGCCTTTACATTGTAAAACCGGAGAAAAGAAAAAAATAAAAACTCTATAACATGAATTCTTATCCTGAATATAAATCAACTGAATAAAACATTTACACTAAAAATAAAAATCGATTATGCGGAAAAGAAGAAACCCTTTGACTATCAAATACGAATTCAAAAATTGCTTCCTATAATTGCGAAAAAAAAACATATTTCGAATTTCATCACAATGTTGATTAAACAACAAAAAAAAAAAAAAAACAAACACCACATAAAAGGAAACAAAAAATTGATTAGTTAATACAGTCAATTCAACAAAAGGACGAGAAATGAAATAAAATTGGTTTAAAAAAAAATGGGAGGAAGAAAATTGTAAAATTCCTTTGATTTTTCATTAATAGAGAAAAAAGAGGCAAAACAGCATACACAATGTATGTCAATTGAGCTAACACACAGAGCAAACAATAACAAAGCAAACTACATAACACCTCGTTTGTTTAATTTTGTGGGCCTCCTTTTTGTACATTTGGTGGACACAATAAAATAAATTGAAGCACGAAAATCAGGATATATTTGTGGATCAAAAATTTCAATTTGTAAACCTTTTTACCATCTGTTTTCGGCTTGTTTTTTTTTTTTTTTTCTTTTTCTGCTTGTTGTATTTTCATTTACTATTTCGGCAGCTACATTATTTTCGTTATTTATTATATTCAACATAAAATGAATTGGATATTGGTGGGAACGGTTCCTTTTTGGATGGAATTATTTTTCTCGGTTCTTTTTTTTTTGCTTATTGGAAAACTTTCATTTCACAGTAATTTGGTGAATCGAAGTTTTTTCTTTTTTTTTTTCTTCTTTGCTTTGTTATTGTTATTGAAATTGGAACAATTTAACACAAATTCTAAATTATTAGATTGATCTACGCTGCTTTAGGCAAAATTTCATAACAAATATTTTATTAAAGAAAAATCATAAATAGTAATTATGAGAGAAAAGGGCAATTTGCTATGACAAGTACAGTACAGTAGTAGAAACTTTTTATTTTTTTTTTATTTATTTCTTCACACAAACACAGAATAATATTTTCTGTTGCTGTTCGGTGAAAAAAAAATGACATTAGAAATCGACTTTGTTTTACGTGTTTGGTCGAAAAAAATTTATTTTTCGAGTTACGGGCATTCTAAAAAGATCTGGATTTTTATTTTTGTAAGTGTCGGAAAATGTGTGTGATCATAACACGAGAAATACATTTTTTCCGGGCAAACCCGTAGAACAAACTTGGTTTCTGACCTCCTAAAGACAAACCTGATATCCTTTTTTTTACTGTACTACCACTGTACAAACAGAAATTTATATTAAATCCTTAATAAACGATAAAAAAAGTTTGTTTTGTTGTTTATTAATAATTTTATACAAACAAAAAAAGTTATATGTTTTAATAAATTCCGGAAATAAATCCGTTTCTGAAATCGGTTTTGGTTTTTTTTTTTTTTTAATAAAAAAAAAAAATTTTCTCAAATATAATTGCATCGTCTTAAATAAAGTAAAAAACTGAAAAATAACTTTTTAAAATAAAATTAAAATATGAACAGAAACACCGGAAGAGAAAGTTTAATATTTGTTGTATACACGAACAATAGAATATTCTTTTCTGTTTGTTCACCCATAAAATAGATGCTGCATTTTTTTTTTTTTTTTATTTTGTTAGCTGTCAAAACTTTTCTTTTTTCTTTTCGCAAACGACAGTCTGATTATTAAAGGGAAAAAAAAAACCAACAAAAAGAAATCTTTAAATCGTTTTAATATAAATACGAAGTACAAGAAAAAAAAATTATTTAATAATTAAATTCATGCGTTCAATGAAACTTTCTATTCACCCAAACATTTAACAAATATTAAGCTTTCTTTCTTTCTTTTTTTTTTTTCGTTACTTTTCTCGATACCAAAGTATTTTCATTCTTCTACATTTCTTGTGTAAGCAAGAGAGTAAAAAAAAAAGTTAAAATTTTATGTACTGGAAAATGTGAAAATTTCATTTTTCATAAAAGTGTTTTTTGTGTTCGCTTCTCATTTATTTTTTTTATTTTTTGTCGTGGTAAAAGCAGCATAATATTTAATAATTTTTCATTTTCATTAAACAAGCTAATGTTTTGTTGTGAAAAACCAATTTTTAGTCTTTTGTAATCAACAATACCAAAAAAAATGAAAATGTTTATTTTTTATTATGCTGATTAATTGTAGTAATTTGCACAGTGATTATTTTGTTATGAAAAATAAAGGAATTTTGGGTTATTTATCTACGGGATGGCATCGAAACTTTTTTAATTAAATTACTTGAAAGGAACAATGTTGTATGGCATTGAGTGGAGAATTTAGTTTTTTCTTTAATTATGAACAAATGTTGTTTTCGCAACTTCACTTACTTAAGGTTCTGTTACCAACAGGAACTTACCTTAGGATCTGTCACAAAACCAAACTTATCAGAAACGTTTAATATTTTGTATAAAAACGAATTGAATTCACTACACGATTGAATTCATTTGAAGACACAAACACAAGAAAAATCAAAAAAATAAATTCCTTACCCGTTGTCTAATTTTATCCACTCTACAACATCGTAAAACGAAACTTAATTACAACGTCAGTATCCATTGATACCAAAACATGTAACCAACAATTTTTAAAAGCGATAATTAAATTTGGGTGCAACCTCGATATTATTTATTAGCAGTTTTTTAAATATTTAAATAAAGTTTTTATTCTTTTATTCTGTCTTATCGCTGAAAGTTAAAACTTGTTTAACAAAATGAATTTAAAAAAAAAAATATATATCGCGACGTTGCAGGTTATACTATAAAACTAATTAAGCGGACAAAGAGATGTTGGAAAAAAAATTATTAAAACATCATCAATTTATGTTGTTTAATCTAAAACATTTTTTTTTGTTATACTTTAATCACGTTTTGCTTTAGTAAATCCAAGAAGAAATTGATTTTGTGCTCTTGTTGTTGTTGTTATGTTTTAATTTAAAAATATTTATATATATATATATATATGGCTATGGTATAGCATGGATGAACGATGTTGCAGACAATTAGAAAAGTTTTCCTTAAACAAAATAAATCATAAAATAATTGAAGAAAATATAAATTTTTTTTTTATCTTTTTAACTTCTAAATGATTTATGAGAATAAAATTTTATTGAATTAAATTGGTACAGTGTAAAACTACATTGTACTATAGCTAAAGGTAAATTCTACAAAACTAATTATACATGTCACATAAAATATAAAATAATAAGATTGTAATCATCATATGCAAATATAAAACTGGAATTATTGTCATAAATTTGCTGAAACAAATCGAATTTTTTTTTTAGCTGAATATTTGCGTTATAATAAGAAGCTTAATCGTTATTATTATAATTATTATTATTAAAATTAAACGCGACACTTTAAAACCAAAAAAAAAAAAACTGAATAGAGCTGAATAAATCGAGCTGGCAAAAAAAAAAAAAATTATTGTCAGCATTTTTAAAAGTAATAAAATGTTTTTTTTTTTTAATGAGTTTTTATCTCATTACCATTCACACAGTAGTAGCAAAAAAAAAAAAATCATTAATTTCCCCAGCTTTTGAAAGTGGATAAAGTAATTTTATATTTGCTGACAAAAAAAAAAAAAAAATAAAAAAAAAGCTTAGGAAATACAAATCAGCTGTACAAAGCTAAAAGTCAATGTTATTGTTTTTTTTTTCCGTTACATCCATATATTTGTGTTTAAAAAACTGTTTTTTTAAAAATATTATTATGTCAAAAGGTTAAAGTAGGTAAAAGTTTTAAAGTTTTTCTTTTCTTTTTTTTTTTTTTTTGTTCTTTAACTGTAATAACGGATTTGTGAGGCGCAAAAGAAAATCCAATGAAAAGCACAAGACAAAATATATATATAAAAAAAAAACATTTTACTTTGTGGTATGTATAGAAAGTTTTATTCTTTTTTCTATGTCCATCGACAACTTCATAAACATATTTAGAAACTTTTATGTTCTACATGCTCAAGATAAAAGTAGAAAGAAAGAACGAAAGAAAGAAAAAAAAAGGTTTGTCACATTCATGCTGTCAAAGGAATATTTGTTCTACTTAACATTGCCGGATTTTGACACATTTCTTTTGGAGTAGAAAAAAAAAAGTTTTAACACGACAATAATAGTCCGTCAATGACATACCGAAGTGACTTGCCAAAACTGATTCTTTTGAAGTGTAGAAAGTTAATGGACATGTGGTAAGTATCAGAAAATCATAAACAAGATTTTTCTATATATTATTCAGCTAGTTACGAGTAGTTGTTTTTTTTTTTTTTATAGTTAGCTTTTTTTAAGAAACGAAACACAACGTAAAGCAATTTGTCCATTATAATATTGATTAAATTTATTTTCATATTATGCCTGTATGTAATCCATGAAATGAATTGAATCATTGAATCATGAATAAAGGATCATCGAAGCAAATTACAGTACGACATTTTGACAATAAGTCAATTTATCATTTTTCTAATATAAAAAAAGTAAAATTTCTAACAATTGATTATCAACGAAAAGCAGGAAGGAAACTATACTGAATGAATTGTGGTTACAATATTGCATTTTCAACCACTCATATCCAATGTGTGTTAGTCTATAAAATGCGTCTCTTTAATATTTATTTTTGCAATTATTTCATTGATTTTCTTACGCTACTCTAAAGTCGAAAAAAAAAATTATTATTATTTTCCAGTATGATAACTTTCCTACCACGTTCTACATTCATTCCAAGAACACACAAAATTTATCTTCATATCTATCTATTATGCCAATTTAAGATGGTTCATTTTTATTTTTATTTTTATTTATTTCGTTTTGTCTTCTTCTGAATACAAAAAACAATCGTCGGATACGAATCAACATTTTTTCTATATTTTTATCATATCATATTTTTCGTATTATTATTTATATTTTTGCTCGATGTTACGGAATAAATTTTCGTGTTCGCCTTCCATTTTTTTTTGCTTATTATTTATTTGATACACAGAATATTATTATTTGGTTAAAAGAAAATTTCTTTTATGCCAGTGTTGCCGGTTATAAAAAATACCTTCGAAAAATTTTCATTATTATTTCTAAATTGATTCTGAACCTTTTATTGTCCTTAATTCGTAACGCTTGTTGTGTTCTAGCTGAATAATTGAAAGAAAACAAATAAAAGCCGCTAGTAAATTAAATTATCGATCACATTCTATTCTTAAAAATTATTTTTACTACAATTCAATATACTTGTGTTTCCAGCTTTCCTTTTTATTTCTACCTATTGCGTCTGGTTGATATTCAACAAAAGGGAAAATAATTTATTTGTTATGTAACATCGCGTAGATGGTTAAACACGTCTACGTAAACAAAGGCAAAGGGGAAAAAAATTGTTTGCTTTCTAACTAGGGTAAAAAGTATCACCTCGCCTACAATAATTTTGACTATTGTCAGTGTCCTTGATTAGTAAAAGAACGAAGCGCAAAGATGTGCAAAAAAAAAAAAAAAAACATTTGTGAGTAAATAAGAAAGCAAATCGATGTAGATTCATTTTAATAAGAAAACTTCAATAATTATGCTTTTTTTTAGTTAATAATATTGCAAGAAATACTTAAAAATACATTGCATGTTTTATGTAAATTAGAATTTTTATTTATTTTCATTATTCAGGATTAAAATGTACTGCAGAAGTGTAACATCAAATTATTTTATGAATTATGTATAACGAAGTTTACTGTTGATACTTTTGTACATGACTGTTATTTTACTGTGCGCTTTCTGAGTTAAGTAGCTTTTTATTTAAATTATTTCCATTTGTACATAATTTTCCATTTTTTATTACTTAAGTTACTTTAAGAAAAGTGCTTTAATGCAAAACAACAATTTTTTATTATATAAAATTGAATAATAATTTCTCGCGATGACACTAATTTTGTACTAGAAAATTTTACATCACATAACTATTTCTTTATTATCTTAACGCAAACTATTTATTGAAACAAATTTCTGTCTTTAACAACAACTTTACAACAACAACAGTTAACCGATTATCATATAAATATTTAAAAATGTATTTTACTTTATTACTTTATAATACCAATTGCAATGTACCGTCGAGATTAGATTTTAATTAAAATATAATTAAAGAAATTGAATTTAATTTTTTACGTTGATATTTTATTAAAATTTTTTCGTTACATAATAATCAGATTAAACTCTTATAAAAGCAATAATTTCTTGAATTTTTTATAATAATAATAATAATAATAATAATAATAATAATAATTTTCTTTGATATTAATTTTCTTTTTATGAGAAATTTTTGTTGCCGCTTTTTTTTTTTATGGAAAAATGTTTAATAAAGTAAACAAAAAGCAAAAAAAAAAAAAAAAAAAATCTTAAGTAATTGAGCTCATGTTAAGCGCACATCAATATTTATATAAAAAAAAATTTCATTCATTCAGGAAAATAGGACGAAATCTGTATTCAACTATATCGAGAAAAAAAAAATGTTTTTCTTTTTTCGTTTATCGCGAATTTCTTTAAGCAAAATTCCAAATATTGGAAATAAAAGTTTATAACTTTACGGATTATTATAAAAAAAAAAAAAAAAAAATGTTTCTTTATATTTTCAATGTATTTCAGAAAATAAATAAGAAAAAAAAAATTCCAGAGTCGTCAAAACACGTAATATAAGTAGATTTATTAACAAAACTTTAAACATGGGATGCCTTAAGGTGGACCTGTGCACCAATTTTCTTTCTTTGCCTACATAAACAAATTCCCCAGTAGTCTAAAATAAACAAAACTTAATACACAGTAAAAAAAAATGAATTCTAAAGTATTTTTCCTTTCACAAAAAAAAAAAAATAAATAAAAAAAATATCATATTTCTGTACGGGGAGAAAAATCTCGATTGATGTTTATTTACTTTTTATGAAAAATAATATTTTGACAAAGCACACAAATTTTTTATTTAAATTTACTTCTTTTTTTTTTTTACTGAAAAATCCCCACACACCACATAATAACCAAGTAGTTTTGTAAAACTTTATGGATAACAGATGAAAATTTTGTTATAAGCTAGCTACAATCAACTATTTATAAACTAATTGTTAACTCTTATGTAAAAGTTTTATAATTTAATTTTCAACGATTTTTTACTAAGAATATTTATAGTAAAAATTTTCCATCACCTTATTTTATAGTAAAAAAAAAAAAGAAACCCTTTAAAATCTGGGTTAAAAGGTATGAAGGTTTGCTGATCAATTTTACCATACGTAAAGTTCTTTATTTTTTCTTGTGTAATTTGCTCTTGTTTAGTTTATTAAGTGAAAACTTTTGATTAGATTTTTTTCGTTTCTTTAATATAAAAAAAAAAAAAATTGTCTTATCTTTGATCAATTTTCATTTTTATGCTGTGCACCCATAAATTAAATTTGAAAAAAAAAAAATGTAAAAGATAAAAATCAATAAATATTGAAACGAAAATTTATTTTCATACCTTTAAGGAATATTATTTGATCGCTTCCAGCCGTAAATTAAGATATAAATTATGTTAATTTGATATCGATACGATTTTATCGATATTATATATTCAATTCTCAAAAGTCATGTGTACAAGAGAATTCAAATGTTAAACCTCGATCAGTGTTAGGATTACAAACATGATTAACCTCTCTGTACAAATGATTCGAATACAAAATATTCAATATTCTGTAGACATTGTAATTTACACTTGTAAAAGCTTGTAAGCTCATTCACATTGTTCTGTGTTTCAAATAAAATAAAATAAACGTTTTTTTTTTTTTTATTATTATTTTCCTTTCGTATTTCTGCATACTGCACAAGTTTATTAAAAGAGTCGTTGAGTACATCTCAGCTGTTCATTTTTCTAAAACAAATCTGATTCAAAAAAAAAAAAAAAAAAAATTAAATATTCCTTTACACCTGGCATAAAAAAATCAAGAAAATTTAATTAAATTAAATCAAAGCAAAAGAAAGAAAAGATTCTCTTTCATTATTATTATTATTATTAAAATTTATAATTGAATTAATTTATAGAATAATACAGCCACGTGTATAATATTTATGTTGAAATTAAGCAAATTTTCAAAGTTATTTTTTCGTTATGAGTATAATGGATTCAGAAAACGTAATCCGTCTCATGATGAATATTCAGAAAAAAAAAAGAAGAATTTTAACGTTAATTTTACTTGAGTAGTATTATAATGAGTTTTTTTTTTTATTATTATTATTATTATTATTGAGTTACCATTACGTAGTATTAAGTCTAGTTCTTTAGTGGTAACAGTGCAATTTGATTTAATTTTCTTTTTTAATGCATTTTAAGCCTGTAAGGTTATTTGTGATTCAACCAGCATAACGTTGGTAGACCACAAAATTGTAATTTCGAAAAATAAAATCTATTTATTACTTATTATTGAATAAATTATAAAAATCCATAGTAATAAAAAAAAAAATAAAAAACCACCCCCATTACAAAATTGAAATAATAATTGAATTACGGATACTTTATATACAACGCTGTTTAAGTACCCATCGTAAAATAACCAAATCGATTAGAAGTCACTAAAAATAACTCAGTTTCTGTAATAATAATAATAATAATAATAATAATAATAATAATAATAAATTATATTTCAATGAATATTTGTGTGAAAACAGATTTGATTTAAGGAATTTAATTCGGATTTATCCTCATTTTTTACTCTTAATGAAAATTCTTTAGTAAATTGAAATAAGTTTATTATGTATTTGCTTTCTTTCTTTTTTTATAATAATTTATTAAACAGAAATGTTATTTATGAACTTTACATATATAATGAATAAAGGAATTTTTTAATAACATTAGTTATGATTAAAAAATGTTTTTTTTTTTTTTAAATAAAATTCAATTAAGTAAAAGTAAAAATCTGTACGATGTATAACGGAAACAGTGAATAATACTTAAAGAGTTGAGTTACTTACTAATAGTGTTGACAATGTCAAGAAAACCGCATTTCTTGAAAAAAAAAAAAAAAAACATCTCTGTAATATTGTTTTATGAGAATAAACAAAGTAGAAAACACGAAAAAAAAAGGAGTCCTGAGTGTGTACATGAAAAGTAAAGAATCAGTCATAAGGTCATAAAATTTTAGTTGGTTTTTCTTACGGAATATGCTGAAACCTGATATAAATAAATAAAAAAAATTCGACTTGTTATGATGTGTCTCGGTAAAAAAACATCAAGTTTCTCAAATATAAAATAAATGCGGCACTGACTGTGGCTATAAAAAAAAAATTTTTTTTTTGATCAGGGAATACTTAAGTTTAGTTTATGTTAAGCAAACATTTATGTTATTTTTACTTCACATATATTAATACATACAGCAAAGCTTTTATTCATTTCTTTTTTTTTTTTGTATATTTGTTTGTTTGTTTATACGAACGGATACTCTAGGATTACACATTGGCACCACAACCATTTGCTTCACCAAAAAAAGAAAAAAAAAAAAATAAAAACTCATTACAAACAACAACAAATAGAAATGTTTGTACAAGAAAAGCTTACGAAATTAAGCAACCGAACAAAGGATTTTCTTTCCTTAGTTTAATTTTTTTTTTTTTCGAAGAAATTCATAAAAATATAGCATAAAAATGACAAAGCACAAAAAAAGGGCATAAAACGTAGAAAATACAAAAGAATAAATAAGTTGGAATAAGGAGAATACGAGCGTGAAAGCAAATACAGAAGATGAAGAATGAATGTTGAATAGAATTTCTAATTTCTGATGGAAGTAAAAAAAATGATAAACAATTTGTATTTTCCAACAAATAATTTCAGAAAAAGCTCTGCCAAACCGCCACCACCACCACCATCGAACAATTTTTTTTTCATTATCCTTTGTACAGTATTCGGAAAATTAATTAAGTTAAATAAATCCATTATTAGCACATAGTAACTAAAATTGTAATGATTTAGTAATAAAGTGTCGTTAACCTTATTACCAATTCAAGCTAAGCTAATGACATCCGATTATTATTAGTTTAGTTATAAGTTCTGATCGTATCTTTGCTATTGAATCAAAAACTTTTTACCGAAGAGAATATGTAAATATATTTGTGTGCTGTTGACTTTCGCTTTGAAAACTTAAAAAAAAAAAAAATAAAACAAGAAACCTTAAGCTCGTTACCTCAATACTATTTCTTCTTACAAAACAATTTATTAGAAATTTAGAAACTTTAATTTGTGACGTTAATGACTTGATTATTTATGAAAAGGTTGAACAATTATAACTTTATTATACAACTCAATAAAATTCCTCGAATTTTATAATCAAACCATAAACTTTCTGTCAATCTTTTACAAATTCTTGATAATAATTTACCTACGCAAAAGGTACCGTAAAACATAAACAATCAAAAACTTGTTAAGATTTTGTAAGGATTTTGATTTCTTAATCAATAAATATAATTTTTTTTTTCCTATTTTTATTTTAAATACGTGTTAAACTGTGAATAAAATTTCTATAACTAAAAACTATTCAGTTTGATTAATTAAATTTTATTCAATAGTCACGCTGATAAATCGATAATTTTCTATTTTCTATATATATGTATATATTTTTTTCAATTAATTAAAATTAACATTTAATATTTTTGAAGAGAAATCAATATTTATGTGAGTTTGATTAGTAACGAATTGACACAGTAGTACGGTTATAAGGAAATAAATAAAAAATTATATTTATAACGCCTCAGGATAAATAGAAAATCATAATCAATTTGTTGAAATAGAATTATATTAATGCTAATCAAAATCAAAATAATGGTGCTAAGGGGCAATTTATTTATTTATTGAAACACGATAGAGTGGGAAAATTTTATGGAGTAAATGTATTAAGATACAGATTAGCTAGCAAATAAAAAATAAATTCATTTCGAGTGGGTAATTAAAACGATGAACGAATGTAGCTTGTTTTGAATATTTTTTACCTGAACCTGTCCATCAAATTAACTTTTTTTTTTTCTTTCTCTAACTTGAGTTTAGTAAAACGTTTGTTATGTAGAAGTGAATTAACATTAAATTAGCAGCACAGGTAGACATTTATTATTCGTTTATTTAGCACAATAATTTAAATAAAACTAAAAAAATAAATATTTTCGATAAAAAAAAGGCAGAGCCAATAAATTTAAATAAAAATAAAAATGTTTAAATTAAAATAACTAAACTACGTGATATGTTCCGCTCTTATCAATGGCACAAACTAAAAATAGAAAAAAAAAACTATCAAAACACGTAGAATAACAATTTTTTACATTGATAAAATCAATTTTTCCATCCTTCTGAAATTTCACATTTGGTTCAAGATGTTTACAAAAAAAAGTTTTTAATTTAATTTTTGAGTTTTTTGTGTATTCATATGTGGACGAATTTTAATCAATAGTTCGTTTTTCCTTATTTTTGGTCATTTTGCATAATAATTTTAGCGGAATTGGTTGTTTACTAAGAAGTTTTTTTTCTTTTTTCTATATTCATTCAATTCAATTTTGTATGCATTTTTAATGCTGTAAAATTTTCATCCTTTCTACTTGTGATTACTTATTGAATAAAAAAATCGAATAACCACAGTGACAAATTTTATGGGTTTCGTTCGATTAAATTTACTCTTAAATCAAAATAAAAAATATTATTCTGAATGTACGTTTCGAAATATTATAATTCGATTAATTAATAACAGAAAAAAAATGTATTTTTATATTTTTATTTAATATTCAATAAAATAAATAAATAAAGTTTAATTGGTTATATATAATTAATTAATAAAAAAAAAAAAAATAATAATAAAATTTTTAATTTTATATATTAAACATAAATACACTAAAATTCATTATTTATTAATTATGTGTGTGTAATTTTTTTTTTTTTTTTGGTAATTTAATCATCATTTTAATTTTTTTATAAATATTATGTTGACAATTTATAAAAATTAAATCAAATTATATTATATATCGGTAAATGTATATTATTGTGCTGGTGAATTATATAAAAAAAAAAAGAAAAAAATTTTTAAATCAATTAAATTACAAATGAGAAATGACGATATTATAATTATTTGTTCAATTTTAATATAAATGCTAGTTAAAATTTGTTTTACAAGTAATATATATATCTGATAACAATTATTTTATAATTAATTTATGTAACATAATATTGTTTATGTATTATTTGGTTTAATTTATATGGGAAATATGAATTACATGGCGTCTCCATCACTGTTTGTTTAATTTCAACTATTAAACCACTTGGTCATTAAATATTTTAAATTTTTGTACAGTATTTAAACATTATTAATCATTTTCAATTTTTAATTGCTTTAAAATTCAAAGTAGCTTTTGTGGAAATACTATGCAAATACTGTGTTTCCATTTGACATAGCTTAAAAAAAAAAAATAAAAAAAAAAATTGAAAAATATTTATAGTCTACGTGATTTGCTAGGAATAAATTAATAAATTTATTTAAAAAAAAAAAAAGAAAAAAAAAAGCTTCATCATTAATTTTAATTAAGCTTGACCGGTTTGTATTTTTTTTTTTTAATCTGTGTATTTTCAGTAGTTTCGCATATGAAAAATCGCGAACATTATTTTAATGGTTGAAAATTTATTTGTTTATGTAAGCTTTTTACTATGCTATTTAAAACAAAAAAAATTATTAAACACTAATTAACACTAAACTAAATTACTAATTATAAAACAATTTAAAAAAATGAATTTATCCTTGAAATGCTGATGCAGAAGAAAAAATTTTTTGTACCAAAGGCACCTTCATTTATGAACTTGTGTCGACAGTGCTTAATAAGTAAAATTTATCAAAAAAAACTGAGTCTTTTAGTGAATTGACTCAAACAGGAGACACTCAACCGTTTTAACTAAATTTGATATCAACAACCAAAGAAAAAAAAGAAGAAAATTTAGATAAAATGAAGCAGAAAATATTTTTTTTTTTTATTAAGGAAAGCTCACTACTTAGCCTGAAACATTTTATGGTTTTCTAGTGTGCGTGTTCAAAAAATGATAATAACGATTTTTTTTTTCCATCTTCTCCTTTAGCGAGAAAATTTTACTATGCACTTAAAAGCATCTACTCAACGTTTGATAACGTTTGGAAAATTTTGTATTCGTGAAAATTTTCTACAGTTTTGTGTTTGTAAAAGATAAAATGTTAAAAAAATAAAAAATCTTAATAATTTTTTTTTTGTATATTTTAAGTTTTCATGAAAGCTACTTTGACTGCATTTATGAAATGAATTTATTTTTTGATTACATAAGAATAGTTGCGTTGTAAAGTTGAAAAAAAAGGAGATTTTTTTCTTTCTTTTAAATGATGTTTTTGGTTGTTACTTGCTACTTGCTTCGGTTGTAGTTGCAATAGTTTCTACTCTCATTCACTAGAAGAATTTTTATTATTATAGCATTTAAAGTCTTTTAATTTAATATAATAATTTTTTTTTCTTCTTCGTTTTAATTCTATTAAATTCAAAAGCTCAGGTAAACTTTTATTTACAGAAAACAATTATTTTCTGTTCTCTGAGTTCTATTAAAATTCAATGAATTGTTCTCGGAAAACAACCAAGTTCTGTGGAATGAAGCTTTCATTACAAAGTATTTATCAATTTTGTTCCTTTACTTTCAACTAAACTTCAAAAGTCATTTCTTGTGTTAAACAAACATCGCAAATTTATAATTCGACCGCTATTAAAAAATTCGGTTATCAGTGCTGCCAGACTCATTGAATTTTATTCTACGCCGCACAACACTGTTTTAGAAAATTAATTAATAAAACGATACTGTAATCCACAAAAGTTCATCCTGTTTAAATCTTAAAATATTGACTTTCCTTATTTATGAAGAATAAATTTATTTTTTAACCTTATCAACATATTTTCTATAATTATTCTCATAAAGCATAAACTTTTATTCCTGTTTGTTAAGTTAAGACAGAGAAACAACGTAAACAAGTTTTAAACATAAAAATAAAGGATTAAAATATAGAATAAGGATTAAAAAGGATATTTGTTTAAAAACAAAAAAAAAATATTTTGGGTTAAAATTTTTAAATAAAGTTTCGTTTCAAGACCTACAATTTTTATTATTTTTTTTTTTTCATTTCCATCTTAACGCATCCAGTTTTCTGAATGCCCATAAACTTTGGGCTTCTTTTTATGTGATTTTAATTAATAAAACAGCATATAATGCACATTTATATCAGTGGTTTTATTATAAATCCCAGGTTTAATTGAATTCATGTAAATAAACATTGAAATTCGCTTACCTGATGTCAAGTTATTATTCCTATCAATTTTGAATTAAAGTCATTAATTCAGAGCGACTAAAACCTCAACACTAAAAAAATTAAATAAATAAATTAATCAAATAACGTCAATCACTGAATTAAAAAATGTTTTTTAATTTAATAATAGTTAATCACACTGGATTTGCCCACTGTTATATCAAAAATCATCAAACTTCTGTTTCCTATTTGATTTCTTCAATTTAACTCAAAGTCATTCAATACTGGGAATTAATTTTTTATTTTTTTTAATTAAAATAGAATCAGAACGAGTTTTTTTTTTAAAAATATTTATGCATTTCTGGTAAATTGTGAAAACTGAAAGCTTTTCAGTCAAAGAAGAACTTAATTTAAATTTTAAAATGTCCTCTGACTGACAAACTTTTTTATATAAATTGATTTATGCAAGGAAAATTTGTTTTATTTTTTTTTTTTTTTATCCTTGCAAAATAGAATTTTTTATTTTTATAATCCTTCTTTTGTTGGTAAAGGATTAAATAAGATTAATACATGTTTGATGATTATATTTTGTGTTAAGGACAAATATAACGCAGACTATACAATAAATAACAAAAAAAAAAGAGAAGAGAAGAAAAATCGATAATGAATTATTGATTCATTTCTTTGATAGATGAGATTAAATGTTTTTCCCTTCCCCTCTCGAAAGCTTTTTATATAGAATGTCTACAGTTTTTTTTTTTTTTTTTATAAAAATTAGGGAAAAAAAATCGCATTTCAATGAGTTCAATGAATGTCTCTGTTAATGAATTTCGTATTACGTCGCAATATTTGATATTTTTCTTTGTTTATTTAGAGAGTGGATCACCCAAGTGGGTTGGCGAGACTACAATCGTAGACTGCATCACATATCTATATTATCATTAATCAAAATGTTTTTTTTTTCTGGTTATTATTTTCCTTTATAAAAATAGTTTTATTTGCTATTAAAAAGCTTATTATAAGCTTTATTATCATACTAATCGTTTATTTGATTATAATGGAATATTACATCAAAAGTTACATAATAATTATAAATTTCCACCATATGTCATTGATGTTGTTGATTTGCAATAAAAGAGTCCATAAAATGTTTTGGTTTTTATATTTAATACGTTTACGTGAAATTAATTCTACAGTGGTTTATAAAAATCCTGATAATGTCATTGATTAAGGACTCTTTAGATGCATAATAGAAATATAAAATGTTTATCAGTTAATAAAAAAAAAAAAAAAATTGTAATTTATTTTTAGATGAATTAATCCTGCTAACTAAATCCTTATATTGAAATGATAAATTCACGCAAATCATTCTACATAAATCTTTACAAAGAAAAAAAAAAGAGAAGAATTATTTTTATGAACTTAATGAGGCAAATCTGTCATTGTTATTGTCATTACTGTTTTCGTTTCTTTTTTTTTTTATCTGTTTCTGTATTATTATTATTATTATTATTATTATTATTATTATTATTATTATTATAAAGACGGATCAAGTTAATCTTGTTTCTTGTTAAGTCTTTCCCATGTTTTAAGTAAATATTTTTAAATGTTATTATATTGTATCATTAAAAGTATAATAAATATTCTTTTTATTTTTTATATTGATTGATTATCTTTATAGATTATATTGATGATTTGTTATTTTATTAAAAAAAAAAATATTTATGACTTCTATATAATTTTTAAGATTATTATCATTATCTGTGTGTGTTTTTTTTTTTTTTTTTTTTTTTTTTTCTATCTGTTCAAATAATAAAAATCATTAACATAAAGCTGGTTATACTAACTACGTTTAGATTAAATGTGTAACAGTAAATGTGAATATGTTTAAACATACATACCGTGTACCTGTTTTTATTATCACAATAAACCTCTCTAGGTAGATGAATTGTAATAATTGTTACATTGGTTTTTCAACATTAATTTAATATCGTGTTGTTTTCTGTATATTTCTTCTAAATTTTTTTAAAACATCCATCTGCTTTAAACTGTACATGCTCAAGTTTACTACATAAATTTATATAACACAAAAACAAACAAAAAAGAAGAAGAAAATGAAAGGTAATTCCCATAAGTACAATTGTGAAATATGAAAAAAAAAAAAGAATTATTTAATTTACTTTAAAAGTTTATTTCCTAGTTTTCCTATTCATTTTTCTCATCTTTTATTCTCTCTCCATTGTTTATTCAGCAAATATTGTGCTGGTTGAAATTTAATTATAAAAAAAAAATAATTAGAAATTTTTTTATTTATAATTGGATGTGGCTATTAACATTTTATTATCTCGTTAAGAGGTTTATTTTAGCCGGCATTAATTAAAGAATTGAAATTAATATTACTATGTTACTCTACTCTACTCTAAGTCATTCAAAATTTCTATTTTATTTATAATCTTCTTACAATACTGAACAATTCTTGTTGTAAATTATGGATTTTATGTATATGCAGGTAGATTATTAACCACAAAAAAAAAAAAATCTGTGTCTATTTTCAATAAATAAAAATATTAAACAAACTAAAGTAAAATAAAGTGAAGTTCAATGTTAAAACGTCTAGAACAGATAAGTCAACAAAAATCAATTCATATAAATGGATATAATTTATCACAATTTATATCCTTAAACAGAATAACAACAGCAAAAAAGATAAAAAAAAAAAAATATTTTCTTTACTTATTGCTCTATTATTCCTATCGAAAGCTTCGATAGAAATAGTAAACTGATAAAACGTAACATTGTTACATTGTATTGATTAAATATAAACAATATATAAGAATCAGAAACCGATCAATATATGATTATTGTCAAAGTGAAAAATAATCAACTTAAAACAGCATAAAGAATAACAATTGGTTTTACTTAAGCTTATACTAATAGAACGTACTAATCATTCAAGAGTTTATCCTTTATTACTAACATTAAAAAATTCTAGCTAAAGCGTAAGTAAATTTAATTAAGATTTCTATTTTTAAAAGAGCTTTTCGTTTATTTATCAAATTAGTTGATAATGATAATAAGAAAACGCGTTTTATGACAATAGAATTTTCAATTTGACTAGAACCAAATTTTGTTAAAAATGAAAAACCATTTTTATATCCTTTTCAATTATGTTTATTCTGTTATTAAATCCACTTTACATTAAAAACACTCATTATTCTATCTAATGACAAATCGTTAATGTTTTTTTGTTTTTTATACGTTCTCTCCATCTCCTGTATCTTGTGTTATCATTTGAAAATATTTCTCAATTGGTTGTCAATACATTTTTCCGGCGTAGTTAGAAAAATTCTGTTCTTCCTTTTTTTTTTTTTATATGATTATCAATTGTTTAAAAACTTTTTATTGTCTAAATTACTTTAAAAAAAAAAAAACATATTTTATTTTGAAAGCTTTTTATTTATTAATAAAAATCCATCATCATTCATTCTAAAATTGTGACAATTTTTGTTATTTAACTTAGCACAATCAATATTTGATTTTTTTTTCCAATTTTCATCGATTTATTGTGCTTTATTCGTTTCTATAAAACTTTTAAGTCTTTTATAAAGATCCTACAAAAAGTAATCAAATTTTTTTTCTTATTTTTTTTTTTGCTAAAGCTTTTATCCGTAGAAAATTGTATTTGTTTATGATTTGTTGTCCATTTTCATTTCAGTTTCTTATTCTTTTTAAATCAAAGTAACTTTATTTGATGAAAACGCGATTTTGTTATTTACAAATATTTTCCGAATGTAATGGAAGAAAAATAAGAAATAAAAAGCAAAACCGGAAAGTTTTGTTTTGTGAAAAGTATTAGTATAAGACAGATTACTAATAAATCGAACAAAGTTTATACTAAAAAGAAAGAAAGAAAAAAAAAACTCATTGAGTGTCAACCTAGAATAACTGGTGAAACAATCGGATTGATGATAACGTGTGCGTGGGATATATATTTTTTTTTTTTTTGATAATAGAAAATCTCTTAAATCTTTATAAATAAATATTTATTATTTATATTATTCAAAGTTATCCACAAAAGTCTTTATTTTTCATTTATAATACTTAGAGAAAAAAAAAAACTAGAATCAGCATAAAACCGCTTTTAAGTGAATCATCTATCGAAAAAATTTCTCATTTTTGCTACCAAGTACAGACAAAATTACCTGTTTGATATACTTTGAGTGACATTTTAATTATAAATTTAATTTTTTTTTTTATTTATGATACTCATTAAAATATAACTGAAGTCAGTAAATATATTTAACCCTTTCAAGTCACGTTTAACCTTTTTTTTTTTTTTTCAAAAAAAGGAAATTTTTAAAAGAAATAGAATCATTATTAAATTTTGATTTAATTGAAAATTGATTAGAAAACGCAATTTTTTGTATAACAAAACTAAATGAAGCAATTAAAAGGGTATTAATTGTTATACAAATTTGCATTGAATTGATTGAATAAACTTTTAGTGTGGTCGAAGTAAATAAAAAATCTTTTTACCTACAATAACTTTTTACTTAATGAAATATTTTTGTGTGTGCTTTTCAAGTTTATTCTTTGCGTTATTAAATTTTATTAATTTTATTACGTTTTAGAAATGTTTCATATTGTTTATACTGATTAAAATCACAAAAAAATGATAAAAACCAAAGCTTTAGAAATGTTTTCCTTAAATAAATACCAATGATACCTTGTTATAAATTTAAAGGGATTTAAATTATAATCTACACCCAACAACATAATCAATTTCAATCGAATTTCGATAAGAAATCGTTCATTAATAGTTTATTTATAACAATTAATATCGCTTAGTGTTTAAATATTAAAACAAAAGTTATTTTAGATAAGAAAAGCTTATATACCTTTAATTATTCTAAAATACAATGATTTGTTATTGATTTTAGTGTTGATTTTAGTACTTTAATCACTTGCATACTAGTTAAATGTTTTATTAATCACTTTTCTCATATCCTTTAAGTAATTATTTGTAATTTTAGTAGTTAAACAGTTTGTATCATGTTGTAAATAAATAATAAAAGAGTTTTTAACCCCAACCAATTGCTTTTTTATGAGCGTTTCTTTCACCAAAGCAAAAACAGCAAAAAAACATTTCAATAAATGAATTGTAATCAATGAAGCTTTAAATGTAAATCATACTATTTCTATCAATGATTTTAAATTGTCTTTAAAGTGTAATCTTCGTCTTTTATTTTTCTAACCAACAAAAAAAGATGTTAAATTCGTATAACAAAAAAGCAAAAGCAAAAGCAAAAAAAAAAAAATGTTTTGTGATTTATTTGATTTTCCCAATGCTGTTGTCAGTCCAATGTGGTGGCATTCAATTTTCAATACAATTGAAAAGCTAAACCGCCTTTTATTTTCTGTATAAGATTAAAAATAAAATATATATATATATTTAAGGAAAGTAAAGCTCGAAAGTATAATATTGATGATGTTTGTGTTTACGTGAGAGGAATTTAAATGTTTATTTTTCTTTTTTGAAATTGACAATAACTCGAGACTTGTAACATTTTATATACAAAAAACAGAAAAACTTTCAACATCTGGATGTCTCATATGTCAAAGAAGCTTTTAAACAAAAATAACAATAAAAATTTCAATTCACTATTTTAAATAACTTGAGGATTACGATAAATACATTTAACATGGCTAAAATGTAAACAGAAATGTAATTTGATGAAAATTTATGTAGATTTTTATTTAAAGTCAAAAATAGTGTTTGATAATAATTGTGTTGAGTATTCTAATGGAAAAGCATTAGCAAAACTTATAGAAAAACATAATAAACTTGATTGAAATAAGTGTTTTTTTTTCTTTGTTGCACATGAAAGAATTGTTTTTTATTCCCGTTTTTCCCTAATTTTCCTCAATTTAAATATTGGCATTTTAAAAGTATGATCTGTTTGTTTCTGTTTATTTTATTTATTCACGTTACTACAACGTAATGCATGTTTAAAGGACGCTATTTATGGTAATTTTGCTGACATGATGATCCTACATAGATTTTTGATTTTCTATACATTTGTGTAAATAAAGAAAATACAGAGAAACTTTTGTTATAAATAATAATAAAGTTTGTCCCACATTATTATCAAGTAGCAATTTCATGGACATGTTACAATAGTTATTTTGTTCCTAGTCAAAATGGCCCAAGAAAAAAGGATCAAATTATTATTTTTTTTTCTTCTAGAATTTTGGTTACATGATTATAGATTCGGCACACAATAGTAATAGGAAATGTTTGTTGTAAAATCAAATATTTATTTCATAAAAACCTGATTAGTCCTTTGATAAATAAATAGTTTTTTTTTTGTTCGATTTTTCTAAATCTATCCAATTTTTATTAACTTTCACAAAAGTATTTAAAATTTTATTCCTTCTATTTGAAAGAATAAAGTTTCGGTAGGCACTTTAAAGCTTTTCTCTTTTGAAACAAAAAATTCTTTTTGATTTTTTTTTTTTACTTTTTCTTGACTGAGAATTATGCTTTAAGCTTTCGTAATTCTCTATTAAATAAGCGCTGAGCTGAGTATAGATTATGATTGAATATTATATTCGAATCAAACTGAACTCTGATTGAAGCATCAACCGACTAGAAATCATCACAGTGGTTAAAACTGTGTGGAAAATCTCAAGGAATTTTTTTTTTTTTCAACTTAGTCGAATTGATGATCTCTTTAAGAATGTTTTAATTAATCGAAATGAAAATGTAGGAAAATCAATATGATTTACAATTTCCGTTTATTATAAACAATCGTTTATTGTTATTCTTTGTGCTTTATTTTACAAATAATGTGTTATGTGGCGCATAAATATATTTTTTTTTTTTAATAAACGATACCATGTGCTTGAATTGTTTGAAAAATAATAATATTGTTTTTGATGTTTTATTTGATGTAATTGATTATCTATTTGCAAAAATATCCATTAATTTTAATTATTTGTATCAATTATAAAACGCACAAATGATTGTTAATTAACCAAAATAACGACAATGTTCAATAAAAAAAAAAAAAAAAAAGGGAAGAAAAAAGAGTTAATAATCAAATAACAATAGTTAATGAATAATAATAACAAATAAATCATTCGCAAATGGTTATAAACAATTATGTTTTCCGCTAATCAAAGTAAAAAAAAAAAAACATTAAATTTTCGATTATCAATTAATAACATGTTTTTCCGTTTTCATGTGAACGAGTTGAAAAAAAATAAAGAAAAAAAAATAGAGAAAAACAGATTAAATCATAACAGAAAATTTCAAATTAAAAATTTTTTAGAAAAAAATAAATAAATCTAATTGTCTGTCATCTGTTTGTGGTGAATAATATGATAAAGATGAGATATTGAAGAGAAACCACCTTAATACACCCTGATACATAAATATTTATTCGGTCTAGTTATTTTTACGATGTCGTCGTCAGTCAGAGTCAACTCATCCATCCAGATTTATGATTTCACGTGCTTTCGCAAAGAAAAAAAAACCAGAAAAATACGAAACCAATTTTTCTTCATTGCGCTTCAATAAGCAAGATTGATATAAGAGAAGAAAAAAAAATTGAATTTCTTTTCTAAAGCAACAAATTAACCTAAAATTGTGATAAAAGGAGATTAAATGCCGGTTAAATAGTTTGTCTCCTCATTTAAAACGTTTTTTTTTTCTTATTTTTAAACGCATTCAAGAATAAAATTAATTATTTAGTTATTTAGTAGAAACGTTTAATTAAACCAGAGTTTATATTACAAAAAAAAAAAAAAAAAACCTCATCATTCTCTTGTCTGTATCATTCTTTTACTATAATTTATAATAATAAAAATTACCATAATTATGTCAAGCTTTAGTTCATTACTTGTTTTTTGTCGGTGTCGTTAGGCATTTAATTTAAACAGGAGATTATCCTATTAGTGTACTTAGTACAGTAGCTCACTATAATTTTAATACAAAGATCAAATTAACAGCAATACTGAGATTATACTGAGAATTATTTAAATAAAAAAATTTATTAATTTCGGTATTTTAGCAATAAAAAAAAAAAACGATAATACAAAATCACCACCCACTGTCACACTGTTGTTTCTTTTATTTGATTTTACTGTGACACTCAACGATAAATTGATGTGTTTATTACTTCGTTATATGTGATTTACTTTTTATAACTGCTATAAGTGCTTTAAGAGTACTCAATGTTAATGCTTTTTTCCATTCCTATCCTATTAAATCAAACAAAGAGAAAATCCATAACTAATTATAGAAAAAACATTTAAAAAAATTTCTATGAATAACATAGACACGGTGTTCACCTTTAAAATTATCAAATTATCTACTTTGCATAAATTTTTATTATAGACGTGACAAAAAGTTTTTTTTTTTTTTTTTTATAGAACAAAATCCAATTCACAGTCACAAAAACACAATTTATGTAATAAAATATTAATAAAAAAAAAAGAAAAATGAAGAAAAATTCCGTATTGTTTTGGAAAATATTTTAAGTAAATTAATTTTATTAGATTTTTTTTTTTTTTATTACGTTAATCCGTCGGTATATATATATATATATAGAAAAATAATGCAGGATATTAAATTTACATCAATATAATTCATAACATGAAACATTTTCATAATTTTATTTCTATTTTTTTTTTTGGTATTTTGTATGAGAAAAATCAACGGTAGAAGTATTTCGTTATTTTTACTTTCACTTTTTTTTTTTTTTTTTGTTGATCCTGTAATTTAATTTATTCTTATAACGTGACTTGGCTTTGATTATTTAATTTTTTTTTTTTAAAGCAAAATAATTTTAATCATTTTAATCTAAATTTAATATCCGACATAAGAAATTTATTTGTTTTTCCTTTTCTTTTGCATTATTTTTAATTATTTGACTAAAGCTAACCATCTGATGCTTTAAAGTGAATAATCAAGTTGTGTAAAAACCGGAGACAATATCGATTTACCTTTTAAAGAAAAAAAAAATTCACAACTATTTTAGAAACATACAGAGATAAAAATTAATCCCATGAAAACCCATTTAACAAAATACAAAAAAAAAACTTTGTTATCTTTGTTGTTTACATTTCTTTTTATTCCATAATCACAAGCAACAATCCGTATTTTTATTTCATTAAAAACGACAAAACTAACGAAAAAACGAAGAAGATTTTTCTATATGATAACTTAGAACCCAGCCATATGGGCTTAAATTTCGAATAATAAAAAAAAAGTTTAAATTATTTGTTTATGTTGTTTGTTGATGCAAAGCATACGTTCATCTGAGAATGGGTAAACATAAATAAAAAGAAACTTTCTAATGATAGTTAATAAAAGTTCTACAAAAGCACTAAACTGTAAGTAAATTATTCATAATTTTTCATGTATTTTACTCGTATAACATATGTTATTAATTTTGTATTAATCATAATCTACCAGTATTACTATCTTATCGTAGTGTTACTCACTGTGAAATTTAATTAATTTAAAAAAAATTATATTTAAGAAAGAATGAAAATAATAAAAGAAAGAAAGCTTCAATTGTAATTCGTTTATTTAAGTTGGATGCTGTAAACTATTTATTTGTTTGTATAATTGAAATATACGACTCGTTAAAAGCACGTAAATATCCATTTTTATGGTATAAAACTCATTCCCACTTATACCATAATAATGGAATTGTAAAGTTTTTTTTATATTTTTTTTTTTTGAACAAATTAAATGTTTTAATGCAACTAAAATATTAAAATAGCAGGTAGTAGTGATGTGAATTTTATGAAGTTATACACACACACACTATACATTGTATAGTATCCACATTATTTTCTTTAGCGAAAGTCTTTATATTACTATTACATTTTGCCAACGAATGCAAAACATAGTTAAATAACTTTTAAACACTTTAGAAAATTTAATAAAAAAAATGAAAAGATTATTGTCTGCTTGCGACAATCTACCCCTATTTGAAAAGCTTCTTCTTTCATCTATTTGTTTTTTTTCATACAAAAATGTGTTTATAAATGAAAAATTTTTAGTTGGTGAAAGTTTTTATTTTATTTTATTTTTTTTTTTTAATACTGTGTTGTGACTTTGTCTGGAAAAAGCTAATTTTTTTTTTTTTTTTTTTTTTTAAATTAATAAAGCACCAGCTCTAGTCTTTTATATTCATGAAATTCTTTCGCTAGTTCTATAAATTAACATTCATTATTAGCATTTTCAATGAAAGGTAGACAGGCATGCATGAAGATTTAATGAGAGTCAAATAACGACAAACTTTCGTTCTGAACAATGCAATAGTTTTTTTTTTTTTTTGTATTAAATGGCGACTTGTGCTTTAAATTCGATTGTGTACTTTAATTTTAGCATGTTTAATATACGATGTACAGAGGATGTTGTCCAACAGAGAGTTATATTTATCTATTAATCTACAATATAAAAGCTTTACTTGAGTTCAACCGGAATTTTATCAGCGTTTGCTTTATTTTTCAGTTTCTGACCGCAAAAAAACCTTATTCGAATCTTGACTGAAACTTTGCAGAAATAGGATATACAAAATCGACTTTGTTCTACGGGTTCTAGGTGTTTGTTTAAAAATCTCTCCAAAAAAAATCAACGTAAAACCATAAAAAATAATTTTTTCTAGTAGAGTTCGGTTCGCCAGAAATAACAAACGATATACAAATGAAAATAAAAGCTTAAACAAATATTTTCATTATTCTAATGCTTTAATATTGCAATAATAACAACGTGAAATATACTTGAAAACACAAAATACAGAAAGGTAGACAATATACTTACATTTTAAAAATAAACCACTTGATTGTGAAGATCTTGATAGCCACTTGGAACATTCGGTGAAAGAACAACAACGTCATAATAACATAAATAAAAGCACACCATAACGAGTGCGGTATATATATATATATACAGAAGAAAATGTAATAAATTTTATGTGCTGTATTTATTTGCTCACCTGAAATATCCGTTAAATTTTAAGAAAACAAATAAATCATTTTCGCAAGATAATTTTTTCAACTTTTTTTCTGTTTTTATTGTGGTTCTATTTGTTTGTAATTTTAAAGGAATAAAAGCTTTATGTTATAAAAACCAGTAACCACTAATTACTATAATTACATTTAAACCAACCCCATAACTTCATTGTTTCTTTTTTTTTTTTTTTGTAAAATTAGAAAAAAGTACAAAAAATAGAGTAAAAACCCATAGATAAATAATCGAAAAAAACAGATACATAGTAGTTGGTTATAAAGTAATTAAATAATTAAATAATCCAATTAAAATGTTCACTAAAGCGCACAGTAACAAAAAAAAAACGCGTACACCATCAGGAAGTAATTCTCTTTAGTTAATTAAAAAAAAAAAAAAAAATAATAATAATTTAATTTTATTCAATTTTTGGTTTCCGCTGTTTTTTACTAATTCATTTTTATTAATCTAATTTAAATAAATAAAAGCACAAAATAAAAGTTTTCTCTTATTCTACACTAAAGCAGAAGTCGCTAGAATTTATTTTTTTATTTATTTCTTTTGTGTATTAACCCCAAATAAATGGACAGAGTTTGGTGTTAATGGAAGATTTTCCAAACGAGATAAAAATGTTTTTATTGCGTACGTCTATGTTGACCCTCGAGATAGGAATATTTTAAATATTGCTGTGAATCTAATCACACAATCCGTGCCTGATTATATCAAATATTTACTTTTCACCCTTCTATAAATTTTTCTATTTTTTTTTTTTTTTTGTTTTTTAATTACCCTTTAAAATCAGATAAATTGAATTCAAACAAACTAATCGTATAAAAGAGTAAATTTACATCCGGGAAAAATCAATAACCGAACACAGTTATTACTAATCGATTTAATATCAACTGAATTTCTTATTTTTTATTAATGATTTAATTCACCTGACATCCATTAAATAGTGTCACAGTGTCTTGAATTTATTGTTTCTTTACGGTTCTATGTATAAAGGATTTATATTATTACGAGTATTTATTATGTCTGGCGATTTAAGATTGCTTAACGTTAAATTATTTGCCATATTCATCGTACTTATATCACTGTTATGGGAATTGTGCAATAAAATTATTAAGCAATGCAACAAAGCATTTATATCGCGTAATGTTAACAAAAAAAAAATTTGAAGGTTTTGTTAATGCTGTTAAATGTTGACCACTTTGTATTTGTTTAACTGGTTAAAAGATTTATTATACTGATAACGTTTTAAGATAACGTCAAAAAAAAAAAGGTCACATAAGAAATATTCTAGAATTAAAGCGATGGAAAATTATTTTTATTTAATAAAAGCATTAATATTTTCTACACAATAAATAATGAGCTTTAAACTTTTTCATTTTAAATTAGAAAATAATTTATTATTTTAGGCGACACAATAACAATTTATTTATTTATTTTATTGTATTGTAACCATAATACACAATGACAATTGAGACATGTAAATGGTAATAAAAAATTTATTTTTGTAAATAAGTTTATAATTTGAATTCTATAAAAGCTTACTTTATTATCGTCTATAAAATAAACAATTAAATTTTATTAACTATTGCCACAATAAAGATATTTATTTAAAAAACAAAATTTTTTTTTTATTTTTTTTTTAAGAATTATATAGTTTATAATTAAGCTTTTAAGTTTTATTCTTTTTTATCACTGATCTTTATATACTTTTGAGGTCATTGTATTAGTCAGGGTTGTTGTGATAAATGTTACAAAGGCATTTTATTGTAACAATACATTTAAAATGGAATAATTTCAACAACAACAAAAAAAAATAAATTACAGTACATTTTTTTGTAAATCAAATAAACAAATTAAGCTCACTAATAAAAAGAAAGAAAAAAAAATTGTTTTCATTAAATTATTCACAATATTCGTTAATAAACAAACGATTTTTAATTATAAATTGTATCAAAAAAATCGATAAATGTATCTTTTGAAAAATAGAAAATTTTCCAGATCATTTTATATTTAATCAAGTATAATTTTATTTATTTTTTTTATCATCAAATATCTATGTTTATTATTTGTATATATGATATAATATATTAATAAAAAAAAAAAAATATTAATAATAAGAAAAAGCGAATAGAGTAATTCTAAATAAATATAAGAAAATCAATAAAAAATAATAAAATCATCATCGTTTAACATTTTTATGATTAAATTTTGTTTTCATTTTCATTAATAAATATTATTGTTTACTGTTGTTGCTGATAATAAAAAAAAAGCAGAGAAAATAAACCGACTAACTATGAGTATGTGAACTAATGTTGGCTCTTCTGTTTTATTATTAAAAATGATAACAAATCCTGTTTATTGTCGAATTTTAATAAAATAATATTTCAAGTGTAAAATTTACAAAAACCAAGAGTAAATTAAAAACTCTGCATCAAGTCTATAATAAAAAATTCATTCCTTATATAGGAAAAAAAAAAAAAAAATTCTCTCATACATTAATCATTCTTTAGCAAACGAATATTATTTTTATTTATTTTTTATAAATCTCAAATGGGTAATGTGTGAAATATCATGTATGTAGTGTGCTATTCTAGTATTTCTAACAAAATTTAAATTTTTTTTTTTTTTTTATATTTATGAAGAGTTCTTATGGAAAAATACACAAATAAGGGTAGCAAAAAAAAAAAATAATAAATAAATAAAAATAAAAATAGGCTGTCCCATGGGAAAGTAGCTTGTTAGTGGCCTCATTTGATATGTTTTACGAATATACAAAAATATTTTTTTTTCTCCATTTTAGATATTTATTTTTACCCAGCATATTTTACAATTTATACTGAAATATTCTGATTTACAATTTTCCCTTTTTTTTTTTTATTATCGGTTATATTTAAGACTGTGCGTCATTATATCCAAGACATAGCCATTACCATTGTGGTGAATTATGCTATTTCCATAAAAGTTAATTGAATTTTAAAACAAAAAAAAAAAAAAAAATTGATACAACCCCCCATATAATGTTTGTATTTTTTAATTATCTCAAGCAAATCATTCATCATCTCTTGTTCCAGTAACAACAGCTATTCCACTTTGAGATATATATATATATTTTTTAAAGTTAAATGAAAAGATAACAAAATATAGAAGATTTTCATGAATGAATTTTTGAACTTATTTCTAATAATTTTTGTCCTATACTAAAAAAAAAAAAAACTGTACGCCTACACTAAGTATAATAGAATATAAGGCAGGTCTCATCAGGCTCATTATTATTATATCTTTTCATATCGTCATTTTTCAAAATAATGACCTTACATTACAGCTACAGAAATTGTGCCACCCAATACCTGATAATATAATAATAAGAAAAGTTTTACAAAAGATAGTATAGAAGTGTGTTAAAACAAGTAAGGGAATATAATTCAGGATAAAAAGACGAATTACATTTGCCGATTCTAAAAGAAAAAGAAAAATGTTTCTTTTACTCGGTCATAATTCTATTGATAATGACATTGAGAATATGATAAGAAGAATTGTGAACCTGATAATATAGGAATGATATATATAAAGCTCACACAATTCATTGTATTCTGTAGATTAGAATAAATATATTTAACACGACTTGAATTTATGATATATTTCGTAAATTATTAGAGGGTGACATTCAAGTTGATACACATCATAAAATTGCCAAACAAGTTGATTGTTTATTTTCTTCTATTCGGTACTTTAAAGATATTTATTTATAGAGAGAAATTTTCTTTTTTAAATAAGAAAAATTGCTTATAAAGTTTATTTTGGTATAAACAAAAAATAATTTCCCATCTCTAAGCGGCCCTATTATTTATGTGTAATGTGTCATTGTGTTGTGTAACAGAGAAAAATTTACACAACACCCACTGTAACTAATAAATAAACAAGGAATTGATGAAACGTGTGTAAAGGGGAAATAAATGTTGTAAATAAGTGTAAAGATTCATTATGATTATTTTTATAAAAGAAGGTAAAATTAAGACCAAAAAAAAAAAATAAATAAAAATAAAAACCGATTGAATAAGGATTCTGTATTAAGTGAAATTTAAGATAAACAAGTAATATGGGATGGTGCTATTACTAATAACAATACGTTTGAGGCTTAATTTATTATGTAATATTGCCAACACTTAATTACACCTTATATTTCATTCAAGGATCTTCTAGATGAAGGTCGTTTCATGGTTTGTTTGTCTACAGTTTATTTTCTAACCAAAACTTTATCGGAACTCAATTCGCTTTAATAAAAAAAAAAAGCGTTTGGTTGTTTTCTAAGAATTCTAGTAAAAGAACGTATCAAGAAAAGCACATAAAACATTTACGTATTGACATAATAAGAGTCTTATTATGTGGGCGTTCTCTTCTGGCCACTTACATATTTTCTTCTTTTTGTTTTCCCTACAAATTTAACATGACAAACTTAATTCAATTTTCCCTCATTGTCTCTTATTTTATTCAAACAACGTGTTAAATAATTTTTTATTAAACAAACATAGTTTATATGATTTATATACAATTTACATAAAATATTTTTCAAATTATTATTTAATTTTATTTAACTCATTTACATTTATTATCATGATTATAGTTATTATTATTATTATTATTATTATTATTATTATTATTATTATTATTATTATTATTATTATTAATATGAATTAAAACAATGTCTTAATTATTATTCATTTAAAAAAATTTTAATACAATTAATTAAAGTAAATACACCCACATATATTATATTAATTAATTAATAATAATAATAATAATTAAATTATTTATCATAAAAAAAAAATTTATCTATATCACTTGTAACGATCACATTTGAACTGATGAATTAAAAAATTGTTTATAAAACTTTAATGTAAAAATTTATTTAATTTATAATCAAAATGTGTATAATATATAGAAATTATAATTGTTATTATGATATATTTGTCATTTATAATTAGAATTTGTTTGCAAATAAATATTTGTATTATGAATATGAAATTCAGGTGGGATTCAAATCTAATTTTATGTAAAATAGCAAAGTGTTTATTTATAAACTATGTGCAATGTGAATAATATTAACATAAGTAATTACACTTGAAACTTATTTATAATTCGTTATCAAGATAAATCGATCTTATCGCGTTGTAATAATAATATAAATAATTTACGATAATTTGTCTTAACACACGAAAATTGGCTTCCTTGTTCCTACAGATACAAAATAAAAATTTCTTTTTCCTTCTCGTTATGAAATATGACTCTGCAACCATTGCAAAAATAATGACATTGAGATTTATACGAAAGAATTTACCATTATGCTGAGTGCATAACAAATGAGATTTTGATATTTATATCCATCTAACCACTAGGGAGTGATTTTCGTTTTTATTCCATTTTTTTTTTTTTTTCTATATACTCACATTTCTGCTACTTCATCGATGTCAAAAGTATTTTTATGATTTCATTTGCATCATGCATTAGATTTTCGTTTCGTTTTCATTTTTAAATTCAATGTGATTTATGTTGAAAATTTATACTGAGAAAAATTTATAAAATTGTTTAAGAAAATTTATTGTAAATTTTTTAACTCTATGAATTTAGAAATTTTTTTTGTGTATATGAATGAACGATGATCCAGGATAAAATTGTCGACAAAAAAAAATTCACAAAATCATCAGATTTCACAAATTGATTTATTACGATTTTATTAATTAATTATAGAGAAGTAATTAGTGATTATTGATTCAAAAACGAAATTAATAAACAAACCAATCACATTAAAATAAAATTAATTTTCAACGAAATTATGCAAATAAAAATTTTAATTCTTTATTTATTTAACTGAATTTAACTGTTTTTTGCAAGTTTTTTATTGTTATTAAACCAAAACTATTATTTACTTAAAATAAATAGTATCAGTACTTAGTTGTTTGAACTGTTCGAATATTTTTAAATTATTTTATTTAATTTCTTTAAAACCAAAAACTTATGTAAATAAACCGAATTTTTAATAATTTTAATTGAAGAAAGTTTCTTTCAAAAAACCAATGTTGAGTAAGCTTGTTAAGTTTTAAAGTACTCAGTCCAACATCTTTACATACAAATTTTGCATCAGCATCCAGCATTAACTATTGAAAAAGTTAAGAATTTTTGTTTAAAACAAGCGAAATTTAATTCAAAAGTGGTTTTGAAGGGTTTTCAACATTGTTTTGAAGAAAAAAAAAAAATTTTTTTTTTAATTTCTCATTCGACAAAATCTTCGTTCAACAAAACATTAAAGATATTTAAGATGTAATTAAATTAATTGACGATGAAGAAGATTTTTTCTTTTGATTTAATAAAATCCAATTACATGATTGGCTACCAAAAAATTTAAATATTTTAGTTTTTGTAAATATTTTCCATTGAAAAAACGAAGCACTTTCCCATGAATTTTATCTGTGAAGCGATAAAATTTTATTACATTAACTTTTTGTAATGTTATCAGTTGTAAACCAAGACTGAATTTTTATTAACGAATAATAAATCAATAATTTAATAATGAATGAAAAACGAACAAAACGGTGAATAGTGTGAAAGTTTAAAAAAAAGTTTTTTATTTACGTTGATTACAATTCAGAAAAAAAAGCTTCTATCGTATAGTGGAAATTAAAATTGATTAACATTTACAGACAGAAAAATAGAGAAATTTTTGTTTTAAACGTTAAACGTGCATTTTTTTGGGGTTTAATACAAGATTTATTTGTTATTTTTTAACTAAATTATCACTCATCGTTAATCAAATGAACTTTGGTTATTTTACAAGCAATTAAATTTAACAGAAAATCTTTATTCTTAAACAAAGCAGACTTTTATTTATCTATAAACATTAAAAAAAAAAAACCCCATAAAACCCCCATTGCACAAAAAATAAATTATAGCAAAAAGCATTGTTGATGACTAACAACAAGAAAAATGTCAATCACTAGAATAAACAAATTATTATATTTCTAAAAAAGGAAACAACCACCCTACCCTATATGTTTTAATTAATATTTTCCACGCTTTTTTTTCTCTATTTTTTTTTTTTTTTTTTGTTGTGTCTGCTAAGGGCGCGAATCTTTCGAATTAAATTTACTTTAGAAATACAGAAAATTTAAGAGCAAAACATAATTTGCATCAAAGTTAATGAGGCAACTTTTTATTGTCGCTTTTTTTTTTTTTTTTTTGTTAATTCATTTGTATTCTTTCTAGTTATATAGATTTTATAATGAAATGACGATGATAATCGGCTTTCACTTCTTCTTCTTCTTGTTTGTTGTTTGAATTATTTTGTATTAAAATTTTAATGTAAAATTGATTAATATTTTTGTATACAACAAAAGGGACGAAAAATTTGATCAACGAATCATTATCTTCTTATAATAACAAAGCAATCTAAATGTTGTTTCGTTCTTATTTTCGTGTACATTGACTGTGGCTACTTCTGGCTTGCGATATGTTTGAATCGTTAAAAAAAAACCGCACTGTATGGTGTTAAATTTTCAAATATGCTGTAAAACCCTTTGGCATCTATAATTAGATATGTAAATCTCATCAATTATTTCATTTATTCAGATAAATAAGTTTTATGTCTAAAATCTGGGCACAGCGCACAGTACATTCAACAAATCCTAATTCATTGGCCACATCAATTTGTTTGCTGATGTCTGTAAGCCTAATTTTTTTCAACCTTTCAAATCCCTATAAATCATAAATAAAACTTTTCTTCTTATCTCTTGTAAAAGCTTTTCGTTACATAATTAATCTACGGCACAGAAAATAAAAACAAAATCTTCTTGATGTTTGTTTTATTCAAATCCACAATAGAAAAATTTTGAATAATAAGTAGCAAAACTTTATGAATTAATAAACAATCTCTGATAGGATAAAAAAAAATCAATTAACAAAGTCGTGGCACATTCGCGTATAGTAATAGAAAACATCTGATTAATCTTAGGATTCACCAGCGACAGACTTATGACATTGAAACAGACATTTTTGGTGAAAAGTTTTTTTTTTTTTTGTATTCTTTTCTTCGTCTTCATTAACTAATTGAATACATTTTATTTGTTTAAAAATTTATTTAACAGACACTTTAAAAGTGACAGGAAATATATAATTAAGATGGACAGATTGATAGAACTGTTTTTGATAATGAATTAATTAAGCAGCTGCTTAACCTTATCTTCAACAGAAAACTTAATAAAAATAAATAAAAATTATTATTCATGATCCTTAGGAATCCTTACACAAAAAAAAAAAAAAAAACTGTTTTAATAACTTTCGACAGTTATTTTGATTAATTAAAAAAATATAATTAAGACTTTCATTTCATTTCATTGTAATCAGATTTAATTTGAAGGTTTTAATTGTTACGCCAATTATTTTATTTCTATATTTCTGAAGAATATTCAATTTTCAATTAGCATATTAATTACTAAAAATATTTTCTATAAAATAAATTTGCATTAAATATAAAACAAAGAAAAATAAATTTGACACAAAGCGTTTCGTTATTTTGGGTTTAATATTATAAAAAAAAAAAACTTCCCTTAACGAGAGATCAGGGAAGTAATTATAGAAAAGTAAAAATATTTACATAAGCTGAGAATAATTAATGCAATAAAAAAATATATTTATGTTATAGCTATGTTTGAATGTAGCTATGGTAAGGATATTAGTAACACGTTACAAAAGTATTAACACCAAAAATTTATTCATTATAATTGCAAATAATTTGAATAAATAATTAATTTAGTGGTGGAATTTTCTACTTTTTTTTTAATGAATAATAAATTTGAATTAAAATGTTGTGCTAGGCGTTAAGCTGCTGTATTAATTATTAATCAAGAATTATATTTATTAAACAATGGAGTTATTAATTGAATAAACTGCAATTTCTAGATGAATAAGAATAAACAAAAAAAACAAAAAAATTAAAGACACTGGGAGATACAGTGACTTAAAGCTTGTAGACCTATAACGTTCTAAAAGCACACAGATCTGTGTCGACAATGGAAATTTATTCAAAAACAAGAACTTTTTTTTCTTGTCACTTCATTAATTATTTATTAATGCAATGACGTGAATAAACTAAATGATGTGATATTTTCGTATTCATTTTACCATTTTAAAAATGCATCAGGTACAAAATGCTAACTAAATAATTAAACATTTTCACTGGAATTTCATTTCACAGTAAATCATTTCATTATTTAATAAAACAAAAAAAAAAAAAAATCATTTATTCAGGATAATTAATTAAAGCTTTATTACACAAAATAAACTTAAACAATTAAAATAAAAAAATTTAAAAATTGTAAACAAAAAAATACAAAGTATTGTTTATAACGACACAACAGAGAGTGATAAGATAAGAGAAAAAAACATTTTTTTTTTTTCGTATTTTATTTTCGTTATATGGAAAACATTTGTCTGAAATTCAGATGACTTTTATAAGACCGTTGAGACATTTTGTAAATGTTCGTTAATAGCGACCACCGTATCTCCGTTATAATGCATACAAATAAAATAAAAAATACATTTTTTTTATTCTCGCTTATTAATCTTTAAAATAATCGCTTTTACAAATAGCTTTAAAAGCTTTTTTGTTTTTTTTTTTGTCTCGCATTTTTTATTTACTCATTTTAACTGTTGGAAAGAATTTGTATTTTCTGCTTTTTCGAAAAACTAATATTTTAGCGTTTTTGTATTAAATATTGATGACCCAATTTTGTTAAAAGCTTAATAATTATTCATGCTTAAAAAACGTGTAAATAAATTCCATTGTTTTGTGGCTTTTTTTTTTGTCCATAGATTTTTATAAATTATATTGCGAAATAATTTTTTTTTATAATTTTAATTAACTAACTTTATTCGTGGTTGATTTTGTTAATTATATAAATGAATTTCAAATGATCAGCTTTACAAGTTTAACTGTCTTTTTATTTTTAATTATCAATGCACATAAATAATATTTAATTAAATTTGTTGATTTTAATTAATAATAAACGTTTATTCGCTTAAAGATTATTAATAATTCGAAATGGGATTAAGACATAAATTGGTTGGAAATAATAGAAAAATATTTATATCATATTAATTTAATAAGATTTCCGGTTTATGTTAGTTTATAGCAAATCCTATTATTAATAAATAAAATAAAAATAATTAATAACGAATTAAATACAATCATAATGTCAATATGTAATAAACTGATAGGATGTTTATAAGGAGTAAACAGAGTTAAAAACCCTATCGTACTTTATTCAACATTTCTTCTATAATTAATTTTTGCAGTATTTTCAGCATTGAAGCAATCAAGAAAAGTTATTAAAATTGAAGGTAAGCGTAATTAAAAATTTAATTAATAAGAAAAATTGATTAAAATCCTTGCTAAATCATCGGTTTCCACCATACCATGTTATAATCAAATGTAAATAAAGCATAAAAGTTTGCCACACAATTTTTTTTTTTTACCTCCCTACAGTTTCATTATATTAATAATTATTGTTATATGTTTACACAATTAATACATTTATTCATTCCAAAATATATGTATCATTAATTAGGGTGGAAAGTTATTCCATACTTTACTTGTCATTAACTTAACTGAACTTTTCTTTAAATTTCCTAGACTTTCTGTTATTTACTTAATTATTACGAAAAACTTTTATTGTTTTTTTTTTTTTTTTTTTTTTTTTCTACTTGTTCCAAAGCGTAATCATTGTATATTATCATCAATATCGATGTTTTAGTAATTATACAACAACAGCAAACTCCAAAAGTAGATCAAATGAATTTTTACATTTTTAAATTAATTACAAATCGTGTGCATGTTTTAATTAAAATAAAAATTTCTTATTATTTAGTACAAAAAAAAAAAAAACATTTTCTACTAGGATAAACCAATTAAAACGTTATTAACTCGTGAAAAAGCTCGCAATAAAATTAAAGACGTGACTACATTGTTTTCTATTTTAAGCGAATATTTTTTCTTGTAAAAATCAAACAAATTTTATTTACCCAAACAAAAAATAAAAAAAAAACAAATAAATAGAAATATTTTAATGGTATTTTACCTCTCTTTTTTTTTTTTTTATTATTATTAATTTATTTATTTATTTAACAATGAATGTCGAATTTTTTATTCTTTGAATAAATAAAAAAAACGGTTCATAGGCGAATACAATCGCTTTGTACATTCGTTTGTGAATAAAATTGTGAAGAATTTTAAATCGTACACAGGTATTCATGTTAAATATGTATTATTAAATTATAATAGAAAAATGTATATAATAAACTGTTTTAATAATTGTTTTGTAATTACACAAAGCTTTTATTTTTTTACATGATACTTCGGTTGTGGCTAGGATAAAGAATTTAATTTTTTGTTATAATAAATAAAGCAACCAAAGGATTGAATATAAGATTAGTTTCGGTTTAAATTTATTTTGTTTTTTAAAGTTTAATGGAGCTTTATGCAGTTTTATAATGCTAAAAGCTTAAAAAAGCTGGATAATACTCCCAATAACTGACATCAAAACTTTGCAAAAAAAAATAAAATAAAAACTATGTCAGAAGATAAATTTCGAAATAGGAATCATCATTGACATCTATGAACAAAATAATTTATTAAGTTTACAATATACCAAGTACCAAGTACAACAATCGGTGATTTCATTGTGCTTTTAAGCGTAAAATTTTCTTTACAATATTATAGGAAAACAACCATGAATAATGCTATAATAATAATAAAAGCACAGCAATTTAGTACTATAAAGCTTTAGTATTTATTCTTGAGAAGCTTGCACAGCAGATAACTAAACCTATTTTATTTTCGTTAACAATAACGAAGAAATCTATTCGAGATTCAATTTTTTTGTGTCATTACTAATTGAATATTCTAACTGGTATAAAAATCACTTTTCGCAAAACGAATTTTCAACGAAACTCAACAAATTTTACAGCAAACAGCAAACATCAAAGAAAATATTAATTATTAATCATTATTAACTTTAAAAAAATGTACAAAATATAATCTGGTGGGTTTAAACGAGTAATGAAAGAATAAATTTTGCTGAAATTTGCAACGAGACAAATTAGTTTGCATATCATTTATGCAATAAACTAAAAAAAAAAAATTTTTGTATACAATATACCTTCTCTAAAGGTAATCTAATATAAGAATCATATAATAATGTTTAATATAAACATAATGCAACGTAGATTATAAAGCTTTTTTATAAAAGATTATTACATAAAAAACAAATAACTTAAGGTAGTTTTCCTGTAGTTTTCTCAGGCCAATTCACATTTTCATCACAAAAGACACAGACTTTTATCATGTTATTGTCAATTCTCATGTGATTTAATGTTTTCTTATTTACAAAATACAATTACAACTACAATGCATAACCAGGAAGTTCACGTTACAAAAAAAAGGAACAAATTTCGATGAAAACATATAGAATTATCAGTATTTAACAATTAATTTCAAAGAAGCACAATATAAATTACAAAATTAACCATCTAAACTAGTTTAGTCTTCTGCAATAAAACAGATTAGAAGTTATCTGTGTGCATACATGCTGTTCATAGAAATAAATCTATACTATGTTCAAGCCACAACATATCACAGCATGGTGTTTGCATCTCACTAATCTGCCTTTACAAACAAAAATGCATTAAAAACAAAAAAAAATAATGTGAAAAAAATAACCACAAAAATTTTGATGGAAAATTACTGGAAGGGTTTGCTGAAAAGTGTTGAGGATTCGTGAGAATTACTAACAAAGCCAACTAAAAAAAAAAAAATTGGAACCTACTAAACTTAACTTCTGAATTCAAAAATAATTTGATAAGAACTTTAAAGTTCCACATCGACACGAAACATTTTCAGTTCTTGATAAATTCTCATGGAATTGGAAGCATATTTAAAGCCAAGTAATTATGCATTAAGAACTAAACATTTCTTGAGTTCTAAATCTTGAATATGTGGATAGACAAATTAGGAAAATATATTTATTTTTTTCTGTGGTTACAAAATTACACTAACTCAATTGTGCTTCAAGAAATGTAATGTGGATATAAAATTATTATCCAGCAACGTAAAACTCCTAGATAGTCAAATATTAGTAGGAGTAAATCTGTGCAAAGTAAATGCGCATTTATTAAATCCTTTATAAGCATAATAAAAGGTAAAAAAAAAAGCCGAATAGAAAACCCGAAGATATTATTATTATTATCAGCAGAGCTTTTACATTCAGTTTCCCATGTGCCATGGATGATTTCAGACATGTTTGCTATAAAAAAAAAAAAAAAACTAAAAACACTTTGTGGCCTTATAACGTTGCGTTGGTTTTAAAAAAAAAAAAAAAAAAAAAAAGATTTCTTTTTTTATAAAAGCGAATCATTACTTTAGAAAAATTTTTTTTTTTTTCTTTTGTATGTAAGTACAACAGCATAATAATTACCAACTTGTACATGTAGAAAATAATTTGCATTTAATGCATAAAGAACGGAGAAAAAAAAAAAACAGATAAAATAGTAATTACATAAAATAGATGAGAATTGTGCATTCTCAGAGGAGTACTTTGGAACTGAGAAACGAAAATAATTTACAATAAAACTAGAAAGAAAGGAAAAATAAAAAAAACAAGTAAAAATCTTTTACTATTCCTTTAGTAAACTACATAAACGATTATCCTTATTCGTGTGCTCCGAGATGATTTTTTTTCTTTTTTTTTATAATTAATTTCCAAGAAAAAAAAAAACGAACAAGAAACTTACCAGTCCTTATCCATTGCTTATTAGTTTCGTTAATTTAGTTATTTATTTATTTTTTTTTTTTTTTTTTGTTTTGTATGCATAAAACTTATTCTTAATCAAAGCTTTTTTGTAATTTGAAAAATAATTGAACGTCAATAATTATTTTAACAACGATTTTCATACAATCTTGAACTTTTAAGCATTTATCGTATTTTATTATAACTTTTGAAACTCTGCTTTAATTTTTTATTTTTTTTTTTTTTCGTTCATAATTTATTCATAGTAATTACAAAAAGCTTATAATCAAAACAAAATTCTCACTTATAAGCATATTTACCAATCTTAATATTCCTATAAAAGCGTATCGTTAAAAATCATGAATAATCTTACCCAAAGCTCAAAAGTATTTAATACAAAAAAAAACAAACAAAAAACGAAATAATAATTCGATTTTATAATACAAAATTAAAAGAAAGAATGAAAAAAAAAAATATTATAATGGGGATACGTCTCATTAAAAGTCACTACACCCAGCCCGTGCAAAAAAAAAAAAAAAAAAAAAAAAAAAAAATTATATTAAACAACAGCGATTCGGTTATGACTATAAAAACTTAAAGAACAATGGTGCGAATAAGTTTTTTTTTTTTTATAAGAGCTTTCGTGTTGTTTTTACTATAAACAAAAAGAAAAGAAAAAAATTGTAAACGACTTAATCTGTTCGTGTCAGTTTAAACGCACCTGATGCGTGCTTTGCACTAGAAC
The DNA here is from genome assembly GCA_961205885.1 of Ptychoptera albimana. Classification (NCBI taxonomy): domain Eukaryota; kingdom Metazoa; phylum Arthropoda; class Insecta; order Diptera; family Ptychopteridae; genus Ptychoptera; species Ptychoptera albimana. Next base: position 14,992,122 of record OY540801.1, on the reverse strand, counting down.
AAAAAAAAGAACTTTTTTTTTCTCTATTTTTTTTCATCTTCTTCTTCTTCTTTTTAAATAAATAAATAAGGAAAAAAGGAAATTTACAATGAAAGAAAGGAAAAAAATATATAAGTCAACCTATCTATCTACCATATATCTAAGCCATATGAAAATAATTTTCAGCTTAGCTCAATGATCCGAATGTGAAATGAATTACGCAATGACTTGTTAAAAACGGGGGAAAAAAAAAAAAAAAACTTTTCCTTGAAACGGTGAAATTTTACGGCTCATTTCTTGTTTCTCTTCTCCTTTTCTGATTTTTTTTTTTATTAGTTTTTGAAAGAATAATTATAAGGAAAAAAGTCAAATAAAAATAAAAAGCTTATAGAAAAGTTAAGCGCCGATTATAATTTTCTTTTTATAGATCAGCAAAACTTTTTTCTTTATTTTTTTTTGTTTTTTTTTTTTTTCAATTTTAAATTAAGTCGAAGCTTGAATAAAATTTAGTATTGACAGAAAATGCATTATTTATTGGGGAATGAGATATTTTTTTATTTTTTTTCTTTTTAATTAAGGATGGCAATAATGATGGAAGGACAAACCACCACAGTAAATAAAACTCTTTCCAATCTTATTTTCATTATTTGTATCGACAAAACATATTGATGAATAAATAAACTTATAAGGATATGACTCTCTGACTATGTTTCAAAATTTTTGCCCTGAACAGCGAAATTAATTATTAATCAAAAAAAAAAAAATAAATAAAAAAAAACGAAATGAAATGAAATGAATCGAAATGAATATTGAAAACCTAAACCACATAGTATATATAAAAGACATTCAATACTCAAACAAGTCCTCAAGCTTTTATATCATATAGAAGAAAATACAAAGTTTGCAAAATTTCTACTTATATTACATAAATAAGTATTTTCTTTTTTAAATTTTTTTTTTTTTGCAAACTATATCATAGAATTTAAAGAATCTGTGAAAATGTACACAAATCTACACAGCATAAGAGAATTTTATTTTTTTTTTTTTATTTTATTCTAAATTTAATTATTTGTTTACCAAAAAAAATAAAAATTCTTCTAGGGGTTTTTTTTTTTTATATAAACTAAAAAAAAAAAAAAAACGAATTCCATTAAAATTTTGCAACTCAGTTGGATTTTGCATTTTTTGATCGAAATTCATTTAAATTTGAGCTATTCGTTGTTAAAAATTTTGGTTTTTTTTTTATTCATACACAAATCAGTTAATTTGTGATTAATCCAACTGGAATGAAAAATTTCCATCAATTGATTATCGTTAATATGCAAAATTGTATTAATTAAATGTAATTTATAATTAAAAAAAAAAAAATGATTTAAATATTAAACAACGCGAGACACTATTACTGATAATCTCTGTTAAGGATGAATCTATTGAAGTTCTACATGTTCTTGTATACAATTTAAATGCACTGATAACAAACAAACAAAAAAATTAATAAATCCATCGTTTATCACGTTAAAACGTCAATAATTTATCAGATAAAGTTCACTAAAAAAAAAAAAAAAAAAATGTGACAAATAATAATAAATTTCACAGCGTAAAGAAACTTTTTTTAGTTTTTTTTTTCTACTTTGCATTTCTGTATATTTTTTTTGTATAAAAAATCGCGGTTAAATTTATTATTATTATTAATATTGATTTTTGTATCAAAAATACATCAATCACCTTTCAACCTTATTTTTTTTTTTTTTTATATAGAAAAATAAAAAACATTTTTGTTACTGTTGTTGCTGTTGTGTTATTATTTTTTTTTGTGTGTGTGTGTTTTTTTAATAGAAATTTGTAGAACGCAACGAAAAAAAAAAACAATATTCATTATAGGAGTTTAAATAAATAAATAAATGAAAAAAAAAACTTAAATTAAATTAAATCTAAAACAGGGTAGCAAAATGAAATATTACCAGGAAAAAAAAAAAAAAACATAAATATATGTTTTTCATATGAAAATTATATTTAAAATGTGATTTATTTTTTTCTTTTTCGATGTTTAAAGTGGAAAAATTCAGAGAAATATTCAGAATTTTTGCTACTGGTTTCTTTATCCGTTTTTTGTGTTTTTTTTGTTTTGTTTTGTGTTGATCAATTTTCTCTATGCTGGATTTTTATTTTTATCCGAGTGAAATTAGAATTGATGAATAATAAAAAAAAAAAAAAAATGGGAAAATAATATTAAAATTGAATTTTTTTCAATTTTTATGTTTTTTTTTGATGGATTTGCTTAATTTTACGTTTACGGATGTTTCGATTTTTTCTTTCTTTTTAATAGATGAAAATTAAATAATTCTAAAAGCATGTAGCGCTTATTTTCATTTAAATTTAATTCTGAAACAGCTACCGGTCAGTTTTTACATGGTAAATATTGCTTCAAATTTGTTGTGGAATGGTGTGTCGGTAAGAATCGATAAAAATTAAGTTTCTTTTACAGGTGCAATGGTCCGATGGTGCAATGGTCCGAATGGAGTAGGAACACACAGCGAAATATCGAAGAAAAAAAAAAAATTTCAAACCTCGCAAACTGTATAGTCAAACCTTTAAAACAATCATCCACAAATACCTGATGTCCAACCCTTTAAATTGAGTAAATTAGTAGCTTAACCTAGACTTCAGAGTTAGTTATAAAATAAATTCTTTATAGAAACTCTTCAATTTCACATTCATTACTTTTCACAAGTTTTCTTTAATCAAAAATTCCATTTTTAATCGGGTAAATATTGAAAAAGAGAATAAACTTCATAATTATGCAAATAACTTCTTCTTTATTTATTTATTTATTATTTTATTTTTTTTTTTTTAGCATAAAACTCATCAATATTGATTTATAATTGTTCACACTTGATATTATTTTCACTTATTGAAGTATTTCCACCACCATTTGCACACAATTGTAAAATCAACAATTTTTTTTTTGCAATTTATTTAAAAAGCGGAAAATTATTTTATAATTTTATTTACGTTAAAAAAAAATAAAAAATTTAATTAATTAAAAAAAAAGAAACTAATAAGGGTAACGAAAGTCATATTCATGGAATAAAATGAAGTAATTTGTTCAAGTGATGATTTAATGTTTTTTTTTTTTCTTCTGTGTTTTTTTTTTTTTTTGTTGAAAATTTTATAAACTTTCGTTCATCTCACGTATTTACACTCTCTGGCTCTCTATTTCTCTATAAAATAATCCATTAAAGCTTTGAAAGTAATTAGTTTTTACCTTATTTAAAGCTCTTCACATACGTTCGTTTTCATTTTCTCACATTTTTTTTTTTTATGAACTCTGCAAAGTATTTTTTTCTTCTTCTTCTTCTACTTCTTGTTCATTTCCACTGTGCTGTAGACAAGTGGCTGCTAAATTGGCTCATAAATAATATTCAAAAAGAAATTTTAATAGAAATTTATTCACAGAAAAAAAAAAAAAAAAAACGAGTTTACTATAAAAATCAGATGTATTGATGTGAGAATCACGATTGGTTTTATATCTGTCTGCCAGGTCCTGAAAAAAAATTTTTTTGAATTTTCACTGTGACAGATTTATGGGAACATGATCTAGTTCCAAAAAAAAAAAATAAAAAAAATAAGAGAGCAAAAAATTTTAAAGCCATATCTCGTTCTCATAAAAATTCATTCATCGGTTTATTTTTTTTATTATTATTTTCACGTTGTAGTGGCGTGGGTGGTGTGAGACCATCGAATTGTGGGTGACTGCGATATGTCACGTGAAACATTTTCCTATAAACTCGAGTTTAATTTATTGTGACGCGTCTGGGACGATTTTTATTGTTGAACTGTAAGAAGAGCGAATATAAAATAAATAAACAGAAAAAAAATAAATAAAATATTTTATACAGATAAAATTCGTTTGTATTTTTAAATTGAAAAATTTTCGCTTTTTTTTTTTTTATTTTGATTTTATTTTATACAGTTTGATGTGTTTATTTTTATTTGTTTTGTGAAATACCTGAAGGTAAATTTTATTTTTCTGTGCTTTCTCTTGAAGTTTTTTCTTTTGTTATTCTTGTTGTTTGTGTGATAAAAAAGAAAATAAAATTTATTGCAAATGTTTATTTAATAGATAAATTTTAAATACAGGAAAATAAAAAAAGGTGAAAGGATAATTTCGTTGATCTAAACGCTGTTTTTTTTTTAGTTTTAGTTTTAGTTTTAATTAATTATTTAACATAAATGCATATGGAAATATATTTGATGTAAAATTAACGATGCAAAATAAATTTTTATGTTTTTTTTTTTTTTTTTTTTTTTTTTGTCACATGATACGAGAATAGAAATTTTATCTGTTTGTGAATTTAAATTCAGTTAAATTAAAATCCAAAAGTTATTGTCTTATATAACATAGAAGGTCTTCACTATACAAATAAAATATGACATAGATCTGTTATCTTTTTGTTCATTATAACACTTGAAGTGTTTGTAGTTTTTCTGTAGTTTATACAGAAAATCCCACATCATAACAATAACACAAAAAAAAAAAAAAACTTTATCGTTAATTTTAAATCAAAAATCTGTTGTTTATATTAATTTTGCATATTTTCCCCGTTGTCTGTATATATGTACGTAAATTAAAATTAATTTTCATTAACAAAACATAATGCCATGTTTTTTTTGTATAGAATATGAAAAGCTCATATATTCATCATTAATAATTTAGTTATGTAGAAGGTGATGTGACGTGATGTAATGTAATGAAATGAAATGAAATGAAATGAACAAATGCAATAATATGAATAATCTTTTATATTTTATCTAAAACAATGACTTAAATTTGAATGTAATACAATTTAATTTCGTTTTGAATTCATTACAGACAGTTAACTGATCATTCATTGGACTGTGGAAATACGATAAATAAATTGTTTAAACAAAAAAAAAAAAAAAAAACTGGAATGTGTCCAAAACAAAACAAAACAAAAAAAGAAAGAAAACCCCAACAGGGATATAAATACAATCTGTGTAAGAAAAAATAAAAAAAAAAAAAAAAAGGATATAAAACAGAAAATCGTATATAAGTCATATGTCAGATACAACAAAGTAGCAACAAACATGACAAAAAGTCACTTAAAGACAAATAAGATTCGCTCTCTTTTAATTTAGAGTTTCATTTGAAACAATGTCCAGCCCATTGATATAATAAGGACTGAATAAATCATAAATCATTATGGTTTTGAAGACGTCTGCTATTGTAATTAAAGCCATATAACTGTACTTTGTTACATACATTAATTGGAATTAATACGATTGGTCAATGTTGCTAACAAAACCATTGTTTGTCTTGTATGTTGAAATAAGATTATTCTCTCATTAGAACTGTTAGCAATAGACAATTAATCATTTGTAAACTAAGTGAAATATTTATCAGCATAGATTTTTTCTCAAGAACAAGAATTTCATAATAAACCAGAAAACATCGTTAACATATTTAGCCTCAAGTAAACGTGCAGAAAAAAAAGCTTTGATTCGTTTGATCCTTTCACTGTTTCAACACAAAAATTTAATGACAATAAATGAATATTTCATTCGTATTTCTTGATGGTGATGATTATTCGGTTCAATTTATAATTTTACATTTGACAGTTGACGGATGAACAGAAATCAAAATGTAAGATAAGATATGAAATAAAGATGAAATTAAGTTCCTGTAAAAATTCTTCTTCTAGTCATATCATTACCTAAATGTAAAATACGAATATATATATTTTGATGGTGATATTATAAAAAAATTTATGTTGACATTCATTGTCACACGGTTGTGATTCAGTAAATGGGGTTTGTTGAACAAAAAAGAAATGGAAAAAGAAATAAAAAATGGGAATAGTTAGCTGTTGAATAATAAAAGCCAAGGATGAAATATTACAATTACACATTTAGTATTTTCAAGCATCAAAGAAAAGCGTGCGCTCATCAATGGATTCATGTCACCTTAATAACTCTCCACTTGAGATGGTTTTTCTTTTCTTTTCGGCTTCACTTACATCACATCACATATATGACCATCAAAACTAATCCAAACCGGTATGAAATACCAGAAATATTCTTATATAGTCACATTTCTACGTCTAATGTTATCACGTTTATTATTTTGCCTTTGTTTTACACAAATGTTTTTTTTTTTTTATCTGAAATCTCTCTGTATTAAATCAAATGTAAATGGGAATTTTTTTTTTTTTTTTCGTTGCTTTAAAAAAATTCACTAAAATATAATTGGTGACTTAAAAATAAAAAAACATTTATTTTAAAATTATTTTGGCGATTTAAATACTCTGCAAAAAAAAAAAAAAATAAAATGAAAAAAATTCACCAAATTAATATTACGATGTTTCTACCCTCGGAAAAAAAAAAAAAAAAAAAAAAAAAAAATTACCGTGAGAGTTGGCTGACATCAAATTAAATAAACATTTTTCCACATAGATTCAATAAATCATTTTCTCCTTTATTCATTCTTCTTCTGTTCTTTACATTTCTTTACGATTTTTTTTTATTATTATTTTGTATGGAAAAAGAAAAAAAAACGCTTTAGAATGGAAAATCTGGCACAAAATTTATGTGTCTCTTTCACCACAAAAAACGCAAAATAAACATAAATATTCGTCGAATAGAAACTGAGTGTTTGCTATTTTATTTTATTTATTTGTTTATGTTTATATATATATATGTTTGGTTGTATGTTTAGTTATTTCAGGTATCATGCTCCCTATATTTATTTAACTTCTTTTTTCGTTTTCGTTTTCGTTTTTTTTTTATACATAAAAACCGTGATTGAATGCAAAATAAACAAAGCAAATAGCAAGAAAACTGTGTATATGTTTTAAATAGAAATTGGTTTAAGTATTAAACACATATTTTTGGTGAATATATGTAAGCACCTGCTGGTAAAGGTGGTAATGTATAGTGTTTGATTATAGTAAAGCAAAAAAAAAATAAATAAATAAAAATATTTTTTCTATAAATAAAAAAACATTTTTCTTCTTTTTTTTTGCATGGAAATTTATTTGCTGAATAAAGTAATGAAAAATAAGAATAAAATTGTTGTAAACTAACAACGCGTATCACGCACGTATTTTTTAAGTTATTATTTACTGGTTTCACGAATATTTCGTATTCAGATGATATTCTAGTTATGCTAGCCACAATAATGGAGACATTTATTATGTCCACTTTGATTTTAAAACACTAAAACTAGTGACAAAAGTATTTTTAACTCCAACGAATTATCAACTGTTTAGTTATTAATGTGTTGCAAAATATATGCGAATAGTTTTCGCGATATCACCAATTTTTTTTCTTTTTATTTCTTGATTATTATATTTTATTTCTTTCAATAATAAAAAATAATAAAACGCAAAACACAAAACACAAAAATATAAATTATTTCTCATATATGGAAATAAATTTTTTTAATTTTTTTTTTTGTTTTCATATCATAAAACTAAAATGGGAAAAGAACAATAAAAAAAAATGTATAAATGTGAACTTTTTGTATGAATCGCTTCTAATAAATCGAAATAAACTGAATAACCGCAAAAATCATACATACCGTACATAGAAAAAGGTAAAGAAAAATAAATCGAAATTTTTGTTTTGCTTAACAATGCATTTTCTCTGTTATCGAAATCCAGTTTATGTTAATGAAAAAATATCAAAATAAATATTTTACAAAGGTGTCGGTATTATTATTATTTTTTATTTTTTTTTGATAAACACAACACACACACACACACACACACAAAACTTGTTAGTAAATTCTTTTTTGTTCTACTTAAAATACGATTGAACAGCTTATTTCTTGACTTCTTTAAAATGTTATCAAAAAAAGTATGTTATATTATGGCTAGGTTATGTTCCCTATACCAAAAAATAAAAATTTTATTTAATAAGATGAAGAAAAATCATAAAATAACATATGCTTTCAACTTTCTATGATCAAAATTCTTATCAAAAATATCATATCAATGATTTGACTTTTCCTTGTTATTTCGTTTTCTTTATTTTTTTTTCCGCTTTTATTGCACTGTGTTTGTCCTGGTGGTAGGACCAGATTAAAGTTAGAATCTTAGAAAACTATCGTAACCATGTGTTTAGCTATTAAATTGGTAACAAAAAAGAATGTAGTGAAAAAGCATATCTAAGGAGTTTTGTACAAAAGGATCAAAATCTATGTGTGAATGAGCGCTGATATCGTTATCATAGGAGGTCGACGTTTTTATTAGGGTAATATCCACCCTCAATAGAGCTTTATATAGCTAAAACGAAATTTAGTTTTCTTTGCAAACATATATATATATATATTTGTGACTCATAACCGAACAAGGGCAGCTAAACAGTTAAACATTTATTTTCCTTCTTTTGTGTCGTTTTACTTCTTTCATTTCACTACCACTCTCAATATGTTGCCTTTTGTGTTATGTTATTGTTAAAACCTTAAACATTTTTTTTTTTTATTTTTTTTTTATATTTCCACTGTGCTTTTCTTTTTCTTTTTTTTTTATCGTATTTACTGTTTTGCTCATATCATCAAATTATTTGCCTTTTTAACAGTCTGAAAAACCAGCAAATAAAACGGCCAATTATTGTTTATTTCTCGATAGATTATTGCTACTAAAATAATTTTTTTTTTTTTTTTTGTTTTTCCATTTCTTATATGATAATAACGAGAATAATAAAAGGAAATAATATGGAAAACCCATCAATTTATTATTTATTTAAATTTTTATTATTAATAATTATAATGGAAATTACTGTTCATAACTTTATCGTTGTCTGAAGAATAAACGAAAGAAAGAAAGCAAAAAACATTTTTTTCACGTTCGATTAGCTTTTAGTAAGATGAAACTTGTGTTTTATACGATAAAAATTCTACTTTTTTTTTTGTTTCTCACTTATCATCAACAATATCAGCATCTGTAACAGCAACAGCATCATCAGCATCGCCATCATCATCACAACAATGAATCACAATTCTTTTGTTTATTGCATTTGAGCTTTTTCGTATAACAAGACAACAAATGACAAGTCATACACCAAAAAAAAAAAAAAAAAAAACCCCCAAAAATTGCATGACATTATCCCATTCCTATAAAACATTTTGATTTTTAGTTGATATAATATTTTCTTTGGGTGGTGATTCTGTGTGACTTGTGTTTCATTTAAGTGCCTACACCCACCCCTACAATAAATTTTGTAAATTTTTTTTTTGCTTTTTTTGGTAAATATACTGCCTCTGACTAAAACATAAAAAAAAAAGAAAAGAAAATGTGGCGACTGGCAGACTTGTTAGGTCTTTTCCAGATTACTTGGGACGCAACTAATAGAGTAGGATGAATAAACCAAAAGCCCATAAAATGAGCAAGTGAAAGAGTAAAACTTAAAGAAACACAAAAAAAAAAAACAAAAATGCCCAATGAACAATAAAATGTGATATATCGAAATATATTCGTCGATCTGAAGCCCAGTGATACTTATGTTTCGCTAGTCAATGATGCGGAGAAGACATCGTCAGCAAATGGACCAAAGATGTTACAAAAAAAAAAAAAAATTATTTTCAACGCTCCCTATAAACCAGTCGCAACGTATTATTTTTATTCGCTTCATTTATGTATTAACATTATTTTGTTTGGCGTCGTATCTGCTATATCAGATTTTTCTTTCATTTTTTTTTATTTTTATTCACTCAGTTTTATCAAAAAAAAACTAAAATATGCGAACCTAATCATGTTTTTTATTTTTTTTTTTTGTAGAAGTTATGGTTTTGAGTGATGGATTTTTATTTTATTTTTTTTTTTTTTTGGTTCTGCAGTAATTTCAATAATATTTTCAGAGCCATATGTGACTGTTTCTATTATTTATTAGTTTCCCGGTATACACAACGGGATTAATCATATTCGTACCAAATGTCTTGATGATTTATTTTCTTTAAAATAAAATCCTAGGAATAAATTAAATACAATACTTGTGATATGTTTGATTTCCATTATTTCATATAATTGATAAGTAATCGATAGTCTTTTGAAATACTTCATTAAAAAATGTTACTAAGCATAGTTGCAAACAATTAATTTGATTAACTTTAACAATAAAAAACAAAAAAATATATTTCAGATCTAATTCATTTTAAACAGTTTTCTTGTTTATTCAATGCATGTTTTTGTATGAAATAAACATGAGAAATAAATTATCTTTTCCAACTAAACACCGATGGTTTAAAATGTTTATTTAACAATCATGAATGAAACTATGTTACACACTCATATGTTTCTATCTTGAAAACATTTTCAAAACATAGAAATGGGAATTTTGTAAACGAAATAGGATAAAACTTATTTTAAGCTGTAATTATTTTTTTTTTTTTTTAAATCCATATGTTTGTTATATGAAAGTTCCAACATTATGTTTGCATAAATTCGTATTAATGCATTTAAGTAGATTTACCTGTTACAATTATTATTATTACTTTTTATTTGAAAATTTAAAAAGAATTTTAATTGACTTCACTGTATAACGAAATAATTTTAATCGCAAGAGATTTTAAAGCCGTTTCATTGTTACATTGAATTGTTGTGTGTGTTTAAAGCAATATTTGGTTCTTCTGTGATTAGTACAACGTTTATACTGCATACCAAAAAAATTGCTTTAATATTATTATATACAAGTATAAACACATATTATGTATAATAAAGCAATGTAATAAAACATCTTCATCGTCTTAAAAAAGAAAAGAAAAATTGCAGGAGAAAGGTTTTGTCTTTTTAATAACAAAAAAATCAAAAAAAAAATCTTTCAAAAGTTAAATCCTTCGTGATCCTAATCCAATTTTCTCATGGGCTTATCTCTTTAAAACAATTTTACTTTACTTAACTTTCACACAAGTTTGCTACTTTCTTTTCCCGTATTTTTTTTTTTTTTTTTTTGTGACATTTTGTAATTAAAGGGCGCGTATTGTTCAACCGCGAAATTATGGATCAATTAATGTTAACAGAATTTTTCTTTACAAAAAAAAAAAAAAAACTAGGTTATTGTGATGATGTACAGGAATTACAAGAGTCTAACCAGTTTGCTGATTAATTAATTTTAAATCACTCTATGCAGTACAATTTGAACAAAAAAAAAAAGAAACAAAACATTTTATTGATAACGACATAAAGAGAAATAGATAAACACATGGAGAACGAATCATTCAAAGATGAATATCTATAATTTACAATATATTAGAATGTTTAAAGAAAATCGAAAGACATTCATTAAACAAAAACGAATGAAAGAAAAACATTAACCTATATCAGGAATGGCAATGTACGTTTTGTATTGCCACAATATCCTTTTCCGACCCGTTGCTATACAGAAAGTCATCTATCAGACGTCTATCTATCTATTCTCTAAATTTATGCTAACGCATTGACAAAAAACCACTAGAATACCCATCACCCCCAACACACGTTATTTATAAATAGAATTTTCGATTGAGATGTTCTATTCGGTTTATTGTCTAGGCTATTGTGACCGCTATCATTCTATACAAATCCAAATCCATAACATTCCATTTCCCATTTTCCATTTTTTTTTCCTTTTTGATTTATCTTTTATTACTCAAAATGATTAATTTTCCACAAATTTAATTTTAATAAATTAATTTATAATTTTTTAATTACTTAATTATTAACCGAAGAAAACAATGTTTTTTTTTTTCTTTTTTTTTTTTTTTTGCATAATTATTACGGAATAAAATTATTAAAAATTTCAGAAATTTAATTAGAAATAATTTTTTTTTTTTGATAAAAGATTTGTTTCTTGTTTTGTGTTTTTATTTCATAAAAAAAAAAAAAAATACTCGCAAAGCTTAAAAGGATTAAAATTTTACGACACTTGTTAAATTTTGAAATATACCGCTAACAAAGCTTTATTAATACCGTCAACGTCTAACAAACTTTTGGTTATTTAATAAAAAAAAAAATTATTTTAAAATTGGACACTGGCTAATGAAATTGTTTTTTTTTTTTTTTTTTGTTTTTGCAGACACTACAGTCTTAAGATGCTGTGACTAATTTCTGTGGTTTATTTATGACTAGGTTATGCTTATGGCATCGTCTTTATTGAATTTTTTTTCCCTTCTCATTGTCTCTCGGTTAAATATCCCATTAGGGACTTAAGAATTTATTATGTGGTCACCGAACTTAAGATTGTTTTTAAACTTCCTTCTTACTACAATATAATAGCTAGGTATTTTTCATCATAATAAAAATATTATTACACCACAGTGCACTGTTTAGTAATCTGGTTAGATTAACAACACGAACCGTGATCAACAGAGCAGGATTTTTTAATCATTTTTAATCCGTAACACATTCATCATTATTGTTTATTATTAATAATATTTTTTTCGGTATCAAACAAATCCTACTTTCACTTTATAAAATAGAAATGAAAACAGGAAAATTCCATTAGATATTCGACCGTGTAGTTCAGCTACTAAAAAATTATATGAAAAAAAAAAAAAAATTCCTTCATGCTGTGTGATTATCAATAAATGATGAAGATAAAATATTCAATAGATTGAACCAATGAAGTGAAAATACAAGATTAAATGATTCTGGAACAAAAAAAAATAAAAATTTTTGCTGACATCAATTCTTAATGAATATTACCGAAAAGTACGAACTTATTTAAGTTCTATATACGCTGTGAACAGCCAGCTGAATTTCTTCCATCACACCACATTGTATCTTATTGAAAAATAAAAAAAAAAAAATAACCAACCAACCAACAAATTATTTATATTGAATAAAATATAAAATTAATTAATTAAAAAACAAAAAAAAGGGAAAAAATAAAATCTGGCAAAAGTTTATAACACTTAAAAGCTTAATACCCAGTACCGCCGTATCATAGGAAATTTATAAATTTGTGTCCTGATGACACCGAAACAAATTAAAGTAAAAATAAATTCAGCATGACCGAAAAAAAAAAAACTATTCACCGATGCAATTTTCCTCTAATTTTGTCTTATCTATTATGAAAATTGAATTGCAACAAAAGACAGCAAAGAGAAAGAAAAGAAAGGGACATCGCAATTACGATATGAATCTAAAGAAAAAAATTTCTCTCTAATTTCACGACAATATTTCTGTTGCTATTTTTGTTGTTGTTCGTTTTCCTTTACATTTTTAACGATTTAAAACTGAACAAAACGAATCATTTGTCTAGAGTACGTTTCCAAGGAAAAAAATTGTTTAAAAGATTGATTTTGATTTGTAGGAACGATACAAGAAATTAAACATTTGCAAAGAAAGGTATTTTGTTTTTTTTTTTTTTTTCATTTGGTGAATTGAAAAATCTTTATCAGTTATAAAATAAATTGCTATTTGTGTGCTTTTTTATATATATTATTTGCTGTAATCAGAATGTGTTGCTTGTTCCGTTTTATTTTCGTTTTTCAATGTTTTTTTTTTTTTTGTTTCTCTATTTTAAAAAAAATAAAAATTCAAATGTACATCGCATATAAGTATTGAGCAGCAGCAGCAGCAGCAGAAAAAAAAAATAAATAAAAAATGTTGTACGTGATTATTGATATCCAGGCTATCCCCAAATTCTGGTTAACCACATATAGATAAATATTTGAGTCAGTATCCATGAACGCAAAAAAAAATAAAATAATAATAAAAGAAAAAAAACCAAAATCTATTGCTTTGCCTTCTGAATAAAATATTTCTTTTTTTTTTTCTCTCTTTTGCTTCTTTTCCTTTTTAACATAGCACGTTGCTGTTATCCCATATTAGTCCGCAATGAATTGGCTATCAGTTCCCGATAAAGACACATTATCCAAAATATGCAGAAAGGTTTGTGTTTAGGGTTTTTCTTTTTTCCTTCTAAAGTTAAAACCAATTTATAAACATTTTACGCTGATTTGTTTGATCCAAATGATATTTATTGCTTAATACTGATAATATTATGGACCGAGCTTTGTATGCGGTTAAGTAACAATGTTACCACAAACGATTTAAACATAAGGTTATTGTTTCTATTTGGGTTTTATTAACCGTTTAACCTAGCTTTATGAACTTTATAATGTCATAATGCCTAAAAAAATGAGCTGAATTAACAAAAAAAAAAAATAATAATTCAATAATAAATTAACAGAAAATCTGATACAATGTAAAAAAAAAAAAAATAATACTCAGATGTCGATTAACACGTAAAATATATCAGAAAATACAAAAAACATAAAGAACATTTTTAATAAAGTATTATTTGTCTTGTCATGTCTCTTGAATTTGTTACCAAAAGAAAAAAGAAAGAAAGAAAGAAAAAAAAAAACAACGAAGTGATTTTTTACGTGTCTACAACTGAAAATGGCAACAAACATAAATAATCGTCAATGTTTCATCCTTACAAACACCGACAACAATACAAACATCATTTGTTTAGTTGTAATAATTCAAATGTAAAATATTTTTCACTTGTTAAACATAACTGAACGGTTTTAGTGTAACAACAACAAAAAAAAAAAAAAAACAACAACAATGAGTAAAGTAGATTTTTTCTGCATTTAAAATTAAACTATCAGAGGGAAAAACTATTAAAAACTGAATGAAACGAAATGAATCAATTTTTTCATATGTACAAATTAATGGTTTTATATTTTCATGTTAGTTTAGTGATGTTAATTTAACAAATTCTGTCCATTTTTTTTTTTTTTTTTTTTAATCGATTTTTATTAATTTACGATCCAATTTCCTGTACTAACCAAAATGATTCTATTTATCGAACAGAGAGTATCGCCTAATGGCATTTAATGTTGCCAAAAAAAAAAAAAAAAATTAAATACCATCGTCAACTGGCTATAAATAATATCATCGCGAGACCATATGCAAAATGATATTTAATAGAATAAATTTATTGCATATTGCATAAGTTTTCTGTATCAATTAAATAAAATTTGTGTCTCTGTAAATTATTCCTTTTAGCTTTTGAAAAAGATTTTCTTCACTTTTTTTTTTTTTTTTTTCGTTTTTTATGTATTTCTATAATAAAATAATGAATGGTAAAAACATATTATCCAATTTAAATATCCAAATGATCATTAAAATAATAAATCTATATATACAGATGCTGTGCAAAAATGGATCGTTTTACATTATATGCTTTTATCTGCTTTCTATTTTTTTTTTTTTTTTTTTTTTTTTTTATGTGTAACCGACTGCACTGACTGATCATAAATTATGTGGCAGAGAGAGTTTTTTTTTTTTTTTTTTTTTTTTGTTTATAAATTAAATCAATTTTAATTTGCTTCATTAAATTTCGCTTTATTTATAATTGGTTTGTAATAAACATTTAAAATGTTTTTATCGTAATTGCAAACGATTTTTAAATGTTAATCTTGATGCCTTTATGGTTGTATTTTAAAACCAGAAAAGTCATATTTTCTCTATCGTTTTATATTTGTATCATTACCATTTATTAGATAAATAAACTATTAACATAGACATTTACTGGTATCGTCACTTAGAAATTGTATTCCGTGTTAATGTTACGTTAAAACAAGTAGCAGAAGTACGATATCTATTACAATATTTACACATATGGCCTTTCTATATAAAACCGATAAATAAACAGAGAATAACGATGCTTGGTTAATAAAATTTTACATATGGCTTAGAAAATAGTATTGAGAAAACTGGTCGATTGTCATTTAAATTCACATAATCTAAAAGTGGAATGTAATTTATTTACCAATAAATGTTTATATCTCAATTAATGTTAATTTCCTTTAATCAAATATTCGAATAGAATAGAAAACGAAATAAAATTTCCGATGACACAGCATCATAACATTCTTTAACTATAATCAAATAATTTTTTTTATGCTTAATAGAAAAACAGAAAATTATAAATCATGAATAGCATTAGTTAAAAACATTTTTTTTTTTTTTTTTTTTTTGATTCTACTGCTTGTTTTGTTTGTAAAAAAAAAAAAAAAAAAAAATTGTATCGCCCCGTCGACCACATATAGTTAATTAACATCAAAATGTGTTTTTTTTTTCCACTCTATAACAATTTTATTCTTTTGTTGTTGTTTGTCCAATATACTTTATTTAATTGTACTTTACATTGTTTTTACTATGACAAAGCCTATAATTTAGCTTGCACGAAAAAAAACAACAACAACAAGAAGAAGAGAAAAAAGACCAGCCAACACCACCGTTTTTACCATCACCGTATAACAGTAATGTCATCGTAACTTTTCTATATTTATGACGAGGGACAAACCACCCACTATTATCATTAGTGCTTTGTTTCATTTCATTTTATTTTTCTACACTCTGGTATGATGTGTGATAGAGGCACCCACATATATGGTTTCAAATCGAAAAAAAAAAAAAAATCTCTTCTTTATACAACTTTTTTCGTTTATGTGCTTTTTATATATTAATGAAGATGAATTTATTCTCATTTATAATTTTTTTTTTTAGTTTAACAAGTAGTAAAAAAAAAAAAAAATTAAAAGCTCCCTGCTATATATTAATATTTTAATTAGTAAACAAGAAGAAACGTTAAAAAAATAATTTATTTTTTTTTTTGTTTTCCGTATATTAATCAAAAGGAAAAATAAAGTTTTTATTTTCGCGATTAATTTAAATCATCGATAATAAGTAACAAATTTTTTTTAGTTTTTTTTTTTTTTTTTTATTAGCTTTTTGTCAAAAAGATGTGAAAGTTTAGCAAACTCATGTTGTCAGCATTTGTTTGTTGTATTTATTTATTATCCTTAAAGCTGTCGCCTCATACCATTTAAAAATGTATATTTACAAACTGGGAAGCAAAACAAATTATATCCATAGAGAGATGAACTATAGAACTGGTGTAGATATATCGCTATATAGTGAAAAAAAAAAATTCATTCTCTCTCTTCCCTTTGTGACTTTATTCCTTTTACATAAAAAACAAAAAAGAAAAGAAAAAAGTTTCCCATTGTTGTTGTTTAAAGAAAAAAAAAAAAAAAAAAATATATCTTCACGGTTCATAAAGCAAAAGTTGGTATGACAAAGAATCGTGTTTATTGTTTTTCAGTTTTCCTTGTTTAAAAGTTAAGTCAACTTACGTTAACATTACGTTAACTTTCTTTCATTCTATTCTTCATATAGAAATTTTCTTTTTCTTTTTTTTTTTGTTTTATTTGTTTGTTTGTTTGTTTGTTCTATGTCGGGCCAACAATAAAATAGCAGCACGCGCACAAAGTGTTGTTAAATCTTCACTATTCACTGTTCATTATTTGGATGACACCAGCTGTTGATATAAAATATATATATATATATATATATTTTTTTTTTTGATATTTTCTCAGCTAGTTATTTTTCGTTTTTCTTTTGGTTCGTTTTCTTTTAAAACGAAAATATATGGTAAAAGGGAATAATTATCTCATGATATACATACTTCAATAGGATGTTTAAGATAATAGAGTGTGGCAATGTGTTTATCCAAAATATAAACATCACACGGGAGCATAAATTATTCAATGGAGTTTTTTTTCTTCTTTTTTTGTTTATTATGAAGTCAAGTTAGATGAAATAACTTGATTAAATAATAAAGAAATAAGATGAAATCTTTTCGTTTCGTTTGGTTTCGTTTTTTTTTTTTTTTTTTTTTTTAAACTTTCAACACAAACAATGTGCGATTATTAATTCAGTTGCTGTTCCGTTGATGTCATTTAATTAAGCGTTGAAAAAGGCATTACGAGTGAACTATATAAATAAGTGACGTCAATTCTTAATTATATTTCCTAAAGGAACCAGATGTAGATTATCCATAAAATATATATAATAATAAAAAAAAAAAAAAGAAAAAACCCACACATGGCCACACATTTGTTTTTATGAAAATTAAACAAAACATCGTTACACCATGACAGCAATTTAGATTTTTCATCTCCTCTTAATTTTTACGCTTCTAACATAGAACGAGAAAAACAGAAGCAGAATAAAGCTCATTTTTTTTTTTTTTTTCGTTATTTTACGTGAGTGCATATTAGAATGTTTTTGTATGTGGTATGTATGGTGTTTTAATTCCTAAAATAAAGATTTACAACGATACGTAGCAGTAACATAGCGTATAGCGAAAAATGTTGAATTGTTCATTAGCAACGCACATAAATTTTATATGATTAAAGGATATATCTGTGTTCTGTTACTGTTAACTAAATATTCCGTGTGTGTGTTTATATATATGTTATGTTATATATTAGAGTGTCTGGTTAACTGCTTCACATTTATATTTGCTACTTGCTAGGTTTTCCTGACCGTATACCAAAAAACATTTAACATCAGCAGTTCGCGAGTACCACATAGTAAAGTCATTAATTTTAATTAAGCACAGAGTAAATGTATTTTTATATTTCTATATAAGACTTTATACTATCTATAACGAGAATATCAAATTATTTAATTGTCATGATAGTCACATATGATATTCAGCACTAATTGTGTCAATCAGCACTTATTAACCATTTATTATGATTGTCAGTTAAAGGCTTCACGTTTTAATTAAATTTTATTTCTAATAGTGACGCGAGAATGAAAATTTATTTGAACTTTGTCGTTGAGATTAAGTTAATTTAAAAGGGCAAACACATATTATTCTTATGTGATTCACCTCAAGACATTTGAACCGTTCGTTACACACAACAACAAAAAATAACCTTATTAGAAACGTACAGTTTTACTCTCAAAATGACTTAATTCTAAATTATTTTAATCAAACTTTATGAACATTGACGACCCCCGCTATAAAATAATTATAATAAACTCCCCTGATGGATCCTTTATGATAAGTTTATATTAAATGATGTGAAAACATTGATAAAACTATACTAAACTAATCGTTAGTTAAAGGAATTTCTATTATTATTATTATTTATTAATTGAAAATAAATGATTTATAACTAGATTATCTATTATTTAATTCACCGAACATATTTACGATTGCCTAGTGTATAATCGTCTCAACCTTAAAAAATAATCGATAATCAATTTTTGTATGAATTTTATTAACATAAAAAGAACTAAGTTATTGTTCTAATATTGCATAATCAAATTTAAATGACACACCACCACCAATCTGTATAATAAAATCCTTAAATCCTTATAGAATTCATTGTAAAAATTCATCAAATCTCTAAAGCATTAAACTCGGTTTAAGAAATATTATTAATAATTGTGATTGTGTGGGTTAATTAAATAATTGATTTTTGCCTTATTTTAATTTTTTTTTTGCAACACCATGAAACACTGTGCATAGTAATTTAACGGTTTGATTATAAATAGAAATCTACACTTTATGTAATTATGCCAACAATATACTCTTTGTTTATAACAGTTTTCGAAAAAAAAAAAAAAAATAACATGTTAAAGTGTTGAATTCGTTTTCCTTACCTTTGAATAACAAAAAAAAAAAAAAAAATTATTTTTTTACCTAAGATTAAAGATAAAAAAAGAAAAGAAAAAAAAAAGAGTTAAAATGTTCCTGACAAACACAACCAATTTCCATTTATATTGTTTGTTGTCTTCAAAAGAATTTTTATTTATTTTTGTACGTAAAGTCACAACAAGTTTTTTTCTTTTCTTTTCTTTTCATTTCATTTTTAATTACAGTTTTTGCTAATTCGCTGCACTTAACAGAATTCCTTTGTAAAATAAAATTGTTGTAAAAATTTACGAATAAAAGTATTCGTAAATAAAGAGCAAGAGTTTTTTTTTTTTTTTTATATAAACTTATCCGGAATTTGCTTGGTGAAATATTTTCACCTAGTATTTAAAAAAAAAAAATTTTTTTTTTCTTTCGTTTCTAAATGTATTCAAAGGCACATCATCGTCATATGAATATTTTGCCTTTTTTTTTTGTATTATTCTAAGTTCTTTTTTATTGTGAGCTTTATCACTTTTAAGCTTTATATTTTAAAATATCTCTTCTATAGAAATGACAACTATTGAAAGCATAACAAAAGTTTTATCTATATTCCTAGCCTTAAAACAATAAATATATTCATATGTGAAATCATCAACACTAAACTCGCCATTGGGTATTATAAATATCAAAAATTAGGCTCTCGGCTATTATTTTACAAAGTAACAAAGATTTTTTTTTCCTTTTAAAATTCCAATTAAAAATTAATAACAAAAAAAAAAAAAACAATTTTATGTAAATAAACCCTGAAATATGTAAATTAATAGTTTAATATTCTGGGAATAGTTGGCGAGATAGGTATTTCATAAATATCACTAGAAACAAAAAAAAAAGCTTAAATTAAACATAACAAGAACAAAAAAGAAGGAAGCTTTAAAAGGGTTATATTTTTCTTTAATTTCAAAAACTTATTTAAAGCACCAACAAAAAAAAAAGAAAAATTTAATGAAATCAATTTCTGTTTGTTTTTCTGAAATATTTTTTGAAAACTTTTTTGTTGTTCTTTTTTTCATCTTAATCAACAATAATAGAAAATATTTTTACCTGAGCAATAACTAGCTGATAACAAATCGAAAACATAACAATAACATATATATGTATATATATTAATAAATAATAAAATTATGTTTTATAAAGGTCAGATATTGGTAAACGTATAAAACCTACAACCAATTTCCATAATATTTCTCTGTGTATTCTCATCTCTTTTATTATTATGATTTTTCTATTTCTATACAACTTCCACTTATTATTTTTTTTTCTTTGTATGTATGGATTCTATACGATTTATTTATTCATATAAATGTCTAATAAATTTATTATTTATAACTAAATCTGTGTTTAGGGTTTTTTAATGCAAAAAAAAAAAAATAATAATAAAAAAAAATACAGAAACAAAGTGGACAACGATACCAATTGCTGCCAACTCGTTATAATCAAACCAGCAGCTTTCTATAACAAAAAGACTTTAGTTTTTATTATTTTAAAATTAAAATTATTTAGTTTTTATTTAATTAATTAATTAATTCTTTAATTTTTAATGTTTTTATTTACAAATATTTTTTTTTTTTTTTAATACAATTTTCCATCATCACAAATCCATGTTTTTTTTTTTCTTATTTTTTTAATTAATTATTTAATTTTCTCTCTTAATTATCAATTTATTTTTAATTTATTATTTTATTTTAAATTTAATTTAATTAAATTTTTTTTATTTACAAATTATTATTATTATTTTTTTTTTGGTTTTTGGTTTTTGTTAATTAATTTATTTTATTTACAAGCAAACAATTAGTCGATTTCATTCTAACAAGCTAACCACCACCTATTTTATTTTTTTTTTTTATTTTTGGGATGGTGGTTTTTTATATAAATGTTTATTGAAATTAAAAAAAAATTATTCTTTTTTCTCTTCATCATCATCATCGTCATCTCAGAAGGATTGTGGGATTATTATTTGTGAAAATTTTGTTATATGGAAAACAGGAGGAGTTTTAGTCGTATACAGATTTATTTTATTCTTTTTGTCTTTAAAATCCTTTTTTTTTTGTTACTTTTTATCGTTTATCTTTCTTGATTTCAGCAGAAAAAAAAAATAAAATAAAATTGGAGATAGGAATTGTTTGGTGAAGTCAAAAACGGAATTTTTTTTTTTCTCTTGAATATGGATTTAATATTAGTAGAAATATAAATGTTCAGTTCAGTTCAGTCTTTTCCGAGTCTTTTCATATTCGATCGTTGATTATTCCTAATCTATGCCGTATTGCCATGTCTTGTATGCTTAAACTGTATATACAAAGTAACACTAAAAGAGATATTTGTAAAAATATTTGTTGAAATACGCAGATAGTTGATAGAGTAGCAGAATTTTTATGAAATGCACCTGGTGGCAGACGAACATTATGTGTTGATCCTCTCGATGGTGATGTATAGTCAGCACTATAATCTATTTTATTTTTTTTTTTTGAAAAAGAGAAAAATGTTCATTCAATCTATTTTATATATAAAAACACTTCGATATGTTAATACCATCTTTCCACTCTTCAACACCATAATCGTCAATGGTATTGCTCATAGATTTTTTCGGTGGTCGCTTCCCTACATAAAGCAAACAAATTTCATTTTTTGTACACAAAGGATATAGAGAATTTAGCGAATTAAAAAAAAAAGCCAAACCTTTCACTTGATTTAAATAAAACGCCTCCGTTGTGTGCTCGACAAAAGGTGCAGGAATCTCTGTTAATAAAACGTTAAACTTTAATTTTTATTAATTCAAATGATTTATTTGTATAAATGTAAAACCTACCATCTAATGTAATTAATCCGTGTGTTTCACCCAATGAATTTTTCGCCATACAACGAAATATACCAAAATCACCTGGACCAACTTTGTGTATTGTTAACCGCATAAATTTACTGTAATCCTCGGTTGTTGAGTGAGTTTCATATTTATCACCTGCGATCAAAATAATTATTATTAATTGAGGTGTTTTATTGTTTCTATAACTATAGCCGAACACCATTTATTATAATTTTTTTTTTATTATTTTGGGATCTTCAATTCCGACAAAATAATAAAAAAAAATGTGGTTTGGTTTGCTTAATGCGAATTTAATTGAGATGAAATATGTTTAACCGCAAAGAACATTATTTATCACCAATTATAAAACGTTTGTAGTTTGGTTTTTGTGAGTATGTACCTGATATTATCATGTCACCACGTCCGGTTGTCCAGTAATTAATTGACGTTGGATAAGCTTCGGTATGACATTCAAGAGTTACATCCTGTCCCAAATAGGCGGCTTCTAATTGATTTGGTATTGATAACATTGGAGGAACTAGAAATTTAAACAAAGTTTTAGTTGTTGTTTGACAGTCTTTCAGTTTTTTTTTAATATTTATTTACATTGCACACGTAGCATTACGCGTTTACTAACTGATGGCGGCACCCCATTTGACGCAACACACAAATACGCAGCCATATGTAATCGACTAACTTTACTTATAACTAAAATTTCACCATCAACAACATTCACTGTTAAAAAAAAAAAAAACGGAAAATAAATTATTTTGTTTATCTATTTGTTGAATCCATATAATATTAAACGTTACCATGTTCTCCACCCACAGCCATTTCGCCACCATCCTCACGTCGCCACATAACATATGGTTCTGGATAGCCACCAGCCTTGCATGTCAATGTGACATTTGTACCTTCCCGTACAACCATGTCACTACTTGTCTGCGAATCAATAATCGCCGGTGGTACTGAAACGTTTATAACAAATTTTTGGGTTTTTATTCAAATATGCTATTCAATGCGTTGTTATAAAACGAGCTGATATTCACCAACAACTTGCAGATAGCCCTTAAGCGATCTCATCGGATCTGTATTTATTTGACACATGTACCATCCTCTATCCGTCTCTTCAACTTCCTTGATGTGTAAATACCAGGATTTGTGGTCATTATATGATAAACTTATTCTTGGATTTTGTGTTATAACATTATGATGAATCGATAATATTGTCTGTGTATCTACACGAACCCAGGCAACCTATTTTTTTTTTGTTTTTATGGAAACAGTAAAAATAAATAATAAATTTCTTAGTAATAAAATCTTTCAACAATTATCATTTGACAAAGAACGTTCAGGTGAAAGAGAATAAAACATAAGTTAACAACCGTAATATCAATAAAAGGAAAAATAAAGTACAAAATCCTTCTCTTCTTCTTCTTCTTCTTTTTTTTTGGAACTTTTAATGTGCACACTATGCAACGTTGTCAGATTATGCTATTAAAACGTGAATTTTACTTTTGAAAAAAAAAAAAAAATAATAATAAAAAGTAATCCAGCCGTCTGGCAATGGTGCTCCGTTTGTGATTTTCCAGTTTTTATAGTTGCGCGTGCCAATTTTCGTTCGTGTCTTAATATTTCATTCATTTTTTATGCTTTTATTTTAAGTTCATCCAAACACGAAACAATACGATAAACATTTTTAATCGATAAATATTAATAATCAAAAATTATTTCTAATTTTAAAAATGGAAACAATTTGGAATAGAATATCTAATTGCATAATTAGACTTAACAAAAACATATAATCAAGTAATATTAAATTAACTTGAGTTGATATTAAGGAAATACTTATAAAAAAAAAAAAGTTTTTATTAACAAATGTGTGGGTGGTATGTAGTTGAAACTAAGGCAACTACAGTAGTTGAAGAGCTAAAGTTTTATATAAACGTTCTTTAATCTATGAGTCAAAGTCTAAATAATAAACAAACAAAAAAAAAAAGAAGAAAAAACAGAACAAGCTTCTTAGATATTTGAGTAACCAAGCGATTTAGACATGAAAGAAGTTAAGAAACAAAAAAAAAAAAAAAACAAAATTAAACTTAGATGAGGATAGAACAATCCGTTTATTCCATTTTAAAAGATTTTTTGTGTTTTTTTGTGTTTTTCCTACTGCTTCAACTTTAACCGAGTTCTGTTCTTTTTTTTTTGTGTATTCAGATCACATAGTCTCTACGCGTCACAATAATGTAAAGACAATCTGTAAATGGATACCAATTTTGTTGCTTTACGTTTTTATTTTTTTTTACGATTTTCTAAAGTGTGTCGTTCCCAAATTCTCTACAGTTTTTCCTTCCTTTCTTTCTTTCCCATTTTTTTTTTCCTTACAAAGTTATTTTAACTATAGCCTCGTTCAGGCATTATTTTATAAAAATAGATGGAAAGAAAGCAGAATATTATAGCAGAGAGAAATTATTATTATAGGAAATAAACGATTTTTATTTTTTTTTTTCATTCAACGATTTTCTATTATATGATAATTGGGAATGAATTGAAATAATATGAAAATGTTTATGATGATGAAAATTGAAACGGATATTACGCATTCTAATTTCCATTATACAATTCCCGATAGAATACAAGAAGTATCAAAACTGAGATAAAACATGAAAATTGTCATCGATTCATATCATATGGGAAATAAAAAAAAAATTAGAATTGGTAATTTGAATCGTCTTTGTCATATTTTTTATTTTTTTTTATTTTTACCTTTAGAGTAATGATCAAATGAATTTACTAACTGCAGAGAAAATAAAAAAAATAATGTCCCAAAGTCTATAAATAATAAGTGAAATAAATCCTACCTTGTAGCCTTTGAGATTTTCTACCGCACATGTCAGCAGTGCATCTTTACCAATTGATACTGTTATATTGGGTACAGGATCAGAAAATCTTGGAAAATTTGGATCTGAAACAAAAATAAATAAATAAAATGTAGGACTCGATTAAAGTAAGAAAAACAAATTTATTATTGCATTATGCAGTTTTATTCGCTGTTCAGAACAGAACAGAACATCCTTCAGGAATTTTTTTTTTTTAGTTTTCCATTTTTCAGAAATATTTACATTTGTTTTGTCGATACAAATGAATTTGTCGTTTCACAAGAAGGAAACTCCACTTGAATAAAAGAAATTGTATTTTCAAACAAACAGAAAAGTTTTTTTTTTTTTTATCTTTCTATATTATCGTCAATTAAAAAGTTTTTTTTTTTTTTTTTTTCACTTTATATTTGCTAGAGAAATATTTTTTTTCTATTTTATTTGCACAATAATAAATTATTCATCAAATAAAATTTTGTTTTCAATGTAAATAATGCAAAAACTATGTGAATAAATATTTTCTAATTAAAAGTCAAATGTATAAAATAAATAATTTTATTAAATTATTGTTAGAATTATTGCAAAAAAAAAGAAGAGAGCTTTTAATGATAATGGAAATATAGATAAAATATTGATAACGTTTTATTAAATGTAGAAAATAATAAACATAGTGGATGATCAGGATTATTTATAGAAAAACATAAACGAAACGGGGAATGTTCATCATTTAATGCAATATGTGCAAAGAAATTTTAATATAAATTAGCGTACAATAAGCAAATGGGAATAATTTCATTGTTTCAACCAGATTAAACATTTTAATTATTATTCAAAAAAAAAAAAAAATTCAAAACTATTATTTTCCACCTGTTTTAAAAGCCATAAAAAGCTATAGAATCACAAATCTATTATTGCATATGCGATCGATATTTAATTTTGACAGTACCGAGTAATAAATCTACAGAACTTTCTATTTTGTCATTTTACGTTACGTTAAACATTTCACACATTTTTTTTTATATTGTCAAAATATCATTTTATTTATTTATATTTCTTCATTATTTATTATACGTTGCGATAAAAATTGTCTCACATTCTTAAAGAAAAGTATGAAAGATTGAAAAAGAATTTGTGTCCTGAAGTGTGTCTAAATAGAGTGGATTTTTTGATGGTAGTATTATGTTACTAAATAATATAGAAAATCGATCGACCTTCTCAATAACATAACCGAAGACTTCTTTTGCTTATTTTTCTATCACATATAATTTTATTAAATAATAAAGGGAAACGTCACTGTTTTGTCTTTTTTTTTTTTTTTTTCTTTTTTTTGGAACATATTTCATCACGATTATATTCTTTTATTTTAAGTGCAATCCCTATGGCTTGTCATTATGCGTGGAATATTTATATAAAACATCCACAT
Organism: Ptychoptera albimana; assembly: GCA_961205885.1. Classification (NCBI taxonomy): domain Eukaryota; kingdom Metazoa; phylum Arthropoda; class Insecta; order Diptera; family Ptychopteridae; genus Ptychoptera; species Ptychoptera albimana. The sequence continues at coordinate 14,965,532 of OY540801.1, read as the reverse complement.
CTATTCGAATAAATTTTAATAATTCATCTGGTTTTTAGCTAAACAACAACAAAAAAAAGAAAAAGAAAGAAAAACCTCAAATGTAATAAGGGTCTGATTAAAAATTTAACCCATCAGTTATTCATTCAGCTGTATAGAACGGCGGCATGCCAAACACCATTTTTATAACATAATGCGTGTGTTTAAAATATTCTGTGGTTTTTCTATCGAATTTTACTGCTTTAATTTTATATACATATATATATATTTTTTTTTTTTTTTGGTTTCGTGTCCATAAATTTTTATAATTAGATGAAAAAAGAAAAAAAATTTATTATAATGCTGGGTAGTTTTATACGATCGATATTTTTATTTATTTTTTTTTTTTTTTTTGTAACTATCGGTCGTGAACAATAGAAAATATAATTATTGAACGGAAAAATACATAAATACTATTAATAATCGTTTTATTGATTGATTTTTTTTTTTTAACTCCCTTGTTTAAGCAAATAAATTAATAAATAAATATTTTATTAAACTGAATTTTTGGCCGATTTTATTTCTATCCAATTCAATATGTGTCGAGTTAGAAAAATAAATTTAAAAAAAATTGTTTGTAATAAATCAAATAAATTATTAATAAGTTTGCTGAACTATTACTTATGAATTTAAGGGCATGTTTACTAGGAAAATAATTTAATAATGTTAAACATAATAATAATAATAATAAAGTGGAGAGAATAATATACAAAAAAGAAATGAAAGGAAAGAAAAAAAATTGTTGGTTAAAGAAAAAATAATTTTCATCTCTCTTATTTTCAGTTTTTAACAAAAAAACAAAAAGTTACAAAACCTATTGAGTTATAAAATGTAGAGCAGGTTGGTTATAAACTTTTATGATATTTAAGGTAGGTACCCTTTAAAATTCATGTGCAACCATCTGAGGACACGGTGCTATTGAAGTAAAACTTTTACATTTGGTAGAAAAGAATAAAAAAAAAAAAAAAACTTTTTGTTTTATTTTTTAAGCTTTAACCTGGTACCACATAAAACAGACATCTACCGATGCCTTCGATGTTCTTTTAACCAATCCATACGGGCATCGACAACAATTCATATATAAGACCACATAAAACAAGTTTGTTCAATTTATATTCATATGAATGTCGTTTAAAAAGGAAAAAAAAAATGTTTTTTTTTTATAAACTAATCGGTGGCTAAAAAGAATGAAAAACTTTTTTGTAGGAAGTAAACTAAATTTATAAAAAATGAATCTTTTGGCTTTGATTGACTGGTTTTACAATATGTTTTTTTTTTAATTACCCGCATAGTTTACTAATTTATATTTATCTTTCTTATTTGCTGGGTTGAAAGCTAATTATTTTCTTTATAGAATTATTTTTTAATTTTAATTTGTAAATTAAATAAAGTTTTTTTTTTAACTAACCAATATTATCCAAACTATTTATATTTCTGCTATTAAATGTCTCTAATAATTGCTGATTAACAACATTACCAACGCCAACACCACCATCATTACTGGTACGTTGTGTTTGCTGTTTATTGTTGACTGTGCTTTCGTCCGTTACTGAAATGAAACCATCAATAAAAACACAAAATTAATCAATTAATTAATATTAGAATACGAGGAGAGTACTGCGATTAAAAACTAAATTTTTCCAGACAGACAGACGACATTTCGAGAGTTTATTAAATTAATAAAAATGAATTTCCAGACATATTTAATTGTGTTAATAAATAAGTAAAAGAAGATTATGTCTTTCAATGTCATTTAATATTTAAATTTTATGTTACAAAAGTTTTCTTTCTTTTTCTTTCCCCCGAAAAATTGAATTAATTTTATTTGCAGCGAAAAGGCACAAAGATTAGAATAAAAAGAATTTTTTTTTTAAATAATTTATTCATTAACAACGATCATGTTGCATTTAAGCGACAATTTATTTAACAAGCACGCGATTTTCTATTTTTATCTCACAAATGTCATAATACATGGCATATAGTTTTGCATTAAATATAATTAATTGGTAAACTTTTCACTATAATTTTATATATATTAGTCGCAATTACACAATTCAACATTTGTTAGACAGGCAAATTTAATTTAGTTTTGCCAAAACAATTTACAAGAAACATTATACAAACGGATAAATGGCAAAAAAGAAAAGAAAGAAAAGACTATTATTTAAAAACTTATGCTAAATACATTTAACCGCAAGCACACACAAGAAACTTTTTATAGAAATAATAAGAAAAAAAAAACCTTGAATGAAATAATTAATTAAATAAAAATATATATCGCTAATTACTGTTTTATCTTAGTTAATTGATTTGCTTTTGTCTATAAATTCAAAAGCAATTCAATAGTACAGGAGATTGTAATATACACAAAAAAAAAAACACTTTTAACAGCAAATAAAAATAAACTTTTATTTTTCCAAGGAAGTGTAATGTGCATCAGTTAGGGATAAATAATTTTTTTTTACAAAAACACTTATTAATTAAGTGTAAAGTGTTATTATTTTGAAAAAGCTTTCTAAATGTTTTTTTTAAAAGGAAATTGTGATTTCTAATTGGTTTTAATTAGTGTTTTAAGAGATGATTATTGAACGTTAAATAGAAATTTTAACATTAAGATAAACCCAAATCGAAGTCATAATAATTAAAATAATTAAAATATCTTTGTTGTAAAAAATGGATTAATATTTAGCAGCTTTTTTATTATTACAAAAATAAAATCCTTGGCAAACAAACAAAAACACCAATGGCCACAGTAGTATTAAAAAAAAATATGTATATATAAATAAAGAAAAATCAATAAAAAAAATAAATAAATAAATACAAACAACGATAAGACAAGGTTAAATAAAAAAAAGAAGCACAACTAAAAATCTAACTAATTCGTGAAATGGAATAAGAAAAATCAAATAGAAAATGTTACATTTCGGTGTCTATAGGGAATCAGTTAAATAATTAGCACAGTTGAATTTTTTTTTTGGCTTATTTATTTGTAGAACAAAAAAAAAAAAAAAGCACAAATCAAGAGAAAATAAGTTTTCTTCAATTAAATAATTGATTAATGTCAGAAAATAAAGTGAAAAAAATAAATAGATAATTGTTGGCTATTAATCTCGAATAGCAGAAGCCGGAAAAATTCGTTGTTTTTTTTTTTTTTTTTTGTCTACTTTTCTGCTAACCAAATGAATGTGATCTAATTTAATTAAGGGACCAATTTGTTATTTAATAAGAATTTATTATTTTTGGTTTTTTCAGGTGGAATGTTAAGGAGATTAAAAATGGACTCAACAAACAATACATTTTTCGTAAATAAAATGATTAATTCCCTTGATGGATTAATAATTTTTTTTTTTTTTTTTTTTTGTGTGTGAAATTAAATTTAGACGATGATCAATTTGTTTGTTTTGTTTAAGAAGTGTCTTCAAATCGAGTTTTATAATAAGATACAGAAACAAATCGAATAGATAATTAAGATAAAAATCATCCCCAACTAATATAACACAGAATGCTTCACAATTATCTATTTATCAGCGATGAATGAAATTTAATAAAAAATTTTGATCAATTTGTTACGACAAAAAAAAACATAATTATGCTGCTGCTATTTAAATAAATCTGTGTAACTACTACTAGGTGGTATACTACTGGTAGTGGTGTGATACATTCAATTGATGTATTTTATTTCACATAAAAAAATTATTCCCATGTTGGTGTTATTTTATTGTTGTTTTTATTTCCAAAAAAATAAAAATAAAATTTTGATCCCTCTTGAGCTTGTTTATAGGATGAAAAATAAAAAAAAATAAGACAAACCGGAAAAAGTGTACCCATAGCAGTTGAATAATTTTTTTTATTTTTTTTTGTGCATGGGATCCATTTATTTATCATTTGTTGTTGTGATTGCGATTATATAAAGCTAAAAAAAAAAAAGAAAAAAAAAATGTAACTCACCTCCGACGGGAAGTCCCGATGGTGCTACAGTTGCTGAAATTGTGATAAAAAACCAACAAGTTGTTCTTATAATTTCCATTTTTGCTGTTTAATTTTTTTTTTGCTGCTTGCTTGTTTTTTTTTTTTTGTTTGTATCCAATTTAATTTGTAATACGAGGTTTGGCTACACTTTACTAACCACTTCCGTTTTTATTGTATATTTATATACCTTTTTTTTTTTTTATTTAATTTCTGCTATCTATTTATTATTTAACATGATTAACTTTTGCAGAAATCAATTTGTGCTTTTTTCGTTTTTTTATTCATTTAACTAATCCAATTAAGGAAAATTTTCCAAAAAAAAAAACTTTTTCACTTGATTTTTTATGGTTTTAAACACGAAATCACATATTAAAATGTTTTTGTGGTTTTTTATAATAGAATTTTTATCATTTTTGTTGGTTTGGGTTTCCCTCCTGAGATGGATTGTTTTTTTTTTCTTTTTTTTTTTTTTAGTTTAAAAACTATTTTCCGAGTTGTAGTAGTGACTGCCGTAGATTTTCATATCGGTTTATATATATAAAAAAAAAAACTGTTTGGAAATGTTATTTCGTATAATAATGAGAAAAAGACAAGCATTTGCCAGCGTATAGGAAATTTACCATCGCCACGGGAGACTTGAACCGCATCAGTAAATTAGTAATGAAATTTTCTAAAATCCGATTTTTAGTTCAGTTTTCCTTTTAGATATTTGGGTCATTTTGTTAGTTCTCACACTAGACACACATCGAAAAAAAAAAAAAAAAAAACTCGGGTTTTTGCACTATATATAAATATCTGTGAATACTGAACGTGCCTGAATTATATTATGTCAATAGTCGCTAGAATAAAAAAATAAAATAGAAGAAGAATTGGTTTTTTTTTTTCATGCTTTTAACAAAAATTTACTTCTTTTTTTTTTTTAATAAAATAAATTTACAAAAAAGTGAATAAAAAAAAAAAAAAAGGTTAAATTGAACGTCCGTTGTGATGTTGTGAATAAATCAAACAAACAAAGAACAGAAAAACTTTATTTACACATTTAGAAAATTTTCCATATATATATATATATATATATAAACGTAATTTTTCGTATTAAAACTTTTATTACTCAACACAAATATTATTTAAACAAATAACTATCACAATGAATAAATTTTGAATAATTTTTTTTAAATACACTAAAAAGTCACTAACAAAATAATACCAGGACACGATGGTATCTGACTAAACACAATGAAATCACACGAGAAACTGACGAGAAATATTATGAAGAAACTTTGAAAAAACAGTAAGTGGGGATTTCTAGAAAATTTGGGGTAGTTTTAATGGAAATTCATGGGAATTTTTTTTTTTTTTGTATTATTTTTCCGATAAACATATTTCTTTCCCCATAAATGCGCAATGACGTTAACGCGTTCCATTACCCCTACAACGTAATATACCTTCAACTATTTATTTTATTGGAAATTTTTCATAAAACTGACCACGTTTCCATACCTTGAAAGTTTGTTTTATTTTTTTTTTTTTTCATTTTTAGTTAAACAACAACAACCAACAAGGCAACAACCCGAGGAATATTAAAACCAAAAAAAAAATAAAAAATATATTTTTATTATTAAAATTAATAAATAATTCTATTATCAAATCTCCGATCAATATTTAGTGTCATTTAGTGTCCTAATCAGATGGCAATAGAAAATATTTCCAACACAATATTGACGATTTAGCTCAGATAAATGTGAATGAGTTAAGGTGAATAGAAAAGACTTTTCTACATTTATACCGTTCATGTAAAAAGAGGATAAAAAAAAAAGAAAAAATAACAACGAAAATAACAACGAACAGAATATAATATTAAGGCCATAATAACAGATATTTATGGTTTCTGTATTTTTAATGGGAAATCAGTAATACGAATCGAATAAGAAACATAAGAGAAAATAAAAGAGGGTTAGTCACTCAACTAATATTCTATATTTGACCTGCCTTTTTCAGTTGAATTCACTGGTTATTTTTACTTAAGGTGTTCAGACGGCAATTGTGACAGTTGTATCACCGTACAAAAATCACTATGGCTCATTTCGTTTTAGATTTACCAATAGAACCATAGAAATTTTCGCTCATCACACCACAATCAATAATATTATGATTTAAGTGATTTTTCTATTTATGAAAATATTTTATTATATCCATAAAGATTTGCTATAATAACAAAGAAATTATTTTTGCTTATAAAGTAGAAATAATGGCATTAGTTTGTCTGCTGTTGCTGATGTTGCATTGCATACCGGATACATGGGTCACATTCAAGTTTTGCATGAAGTTATTTTTTTTTAATCTGTCAGAGGGCAAAGTCTGAACACATTCACTTGGTTAATTCCTTGGTAATGTTCTTTTTTTTTCTATGAAATTCTTGTAATTTTACTCGTTGCAACATAATTTAAATACTGATTGCATTCTTGTTTCACTGAATATACAAAAAATTTACATTTCTTACAATCGTGTTTATTCAATACAAAATACAAAAAAAAAGAAAGAAACTAAGGCTCATTAGAGTTGACACGGCTACAATACAAACAAGTAAATGTTGCAATAAATATTTTTTAAATAAAGATATTACTATCAGGTAATGCATATTAGTTTTATAAAACTTTAATAAAATAATTAAAGAAATATAACAAAGCTACAGTTCTCTACTTGTTTATTAATTAAGCACTCGCTTTATAAAATTCAATTAGTTTTATGAATAAAACTTCCAATTAGTCTAGCATGAAAATACTATAAAATATCTTATCACTCGTGGAAATTTAATACAACGAATTTAGTTAAAATAAATAAAGAAAAAAAATAATAAATAATTGTTTTACCTTTTCTACCTAACGAATCGAATAAATTTTCTATAATATTATGGGGAAAAAGCACTGCATAATGCAATGTAATGCAACAGAAAATAGCCCACCGTTGATACTTAATTTTAAAATATTAAACATATTTCATTTTGACGCGACAATAAAAAAATATGATTGTGTTTGTAGTATTTTACGTATATAAGAATATTTAATACTAAAATTCTATGCTTGTCACAAAACAATAATTTTTAGTATCATAAAATTAAATTTTTGAAACGAATTTATTTCCTTGTTTTGAATACAAAAAAATAAGGAGGAAAACAAAATCATAGAAAATATCCTTTGCTGTTTGTTTGTTTGTTTGTTTCAATCATATTTTCTTATGATGTGCAAAAATGAAATTACCGAGTACCATATCACATTCAAAACACAAACCGACCAAAATCGTCTACGGAACAACTGTTTTTGACGTGTCGCACGTTGTTTGAATAAATTCATTTCTATTTACACCAGATAACAAAAAAAAAATATATATATATATATATATATATATCTAAAATGATATCAACATAAAATTGTTACTAAATTTAAATTTAAAATAAAAAAAATTTCTTGTGTTTTACGACGGTTTCTTTCCATGTGACAAACTGGGAATTGAAGAAAAGTCGTTAAAGATTTTTTTTTTTGTTGTAATAATAATTCACAAAACATCACCATTTTATGCATTCTGCATTTTATTTCACTTAGATAAATAATCGATATTGATTAATAAATAATAAAATAATTCCGTATTCAGGATAGAACAAAATAATCCATTATCTCTTATTTCCCACTAATGATAATGATAACAAAATAAGTCATTGAGTTTGGTTTTGAAAAGTTTTTCCAGTCATAATATGTTTCCAATAAAAAAAAAATTAATTAAAATTATGAGAGAGCACTTTATTATTTTCAAAGGATTTAATAATTCAAACAGATGTATCCTATGTTTTTATCAGAGCATTAAATTTGTAAAGCCTGCCTAAATATAATGAAATAACTGTTGTGTAATTTCCGGGTGGGGGTGTTTCATTTAAAAAAAAATATATAAATATATTTTTTTTTTATTGCATTTCTATACGAATATTCCCATTAACTCATACCCCAAAAACCGTATATCCAATATAAACGTAACATTTGTTAAAAAAGATATTATTTAATGATTCAGCAAACATATTGCCACTTTGGTTTTTTATATTTTGTGGACACTGGTCAGTAGCAAAAAACTTTTGAGAAATATTCAAAGTTTTCGACATTTCACACTTGACACATTTATATGGATAATTTATTGTCCTTAGACTAACTGGTCCTGCATATATGCCCATCGCGTTCTCAAACTGATTTATGAAGCAATTTCGGTTGCTCTTTGTATGCACCGTAGATTTTTTTTTTTTTTTTTTGTTACAAATATAAATAAATTTTGATCTCGTTTTGTGACATCTCTTGTAAACCAAACCTACTCATCCAGCAGGAAATAAAATATATAAATTTTTATGTCTTCTCATAATTTTTGTTTTTGTTTTTTTTTTTTTTTTGGAATTGGGTAACCAAATGTGAAACCAACTGCGACATTAAAAGTGGATGAACCTGTCCAGAACATGTAATTCTTTTGTTGTGTTCCCTTCTTCTTTTTTTTTTTTATTCGAATGCTGTGATTGTGAATGCCAACTGCACACTAAAGGCCATCACCATTTATGCATAGTCTGCGGCAAGGATTTACACCCGTATTTATGTTCTCGTGATGTTTTTAAAAAAAAAAAAAATAATTTTTTATACCAAATATCATTTGTGATTTATTATGTATAAAAAAAAATTTTTTTTTTTTTTTTTTTTTATTTAAATAAAACATGACGCTATACATTATTAAATATATAAATTACAACAAAATAATTATACGTGAGTTGTTTATTACATATATAAATAAATAACAAAAAAAAAACAAAATGTAAATTATTTTTAATTAAATTTGATAAATGAACACAAACACTAGATCACAATAGTAGATTGTGGTGTGAGAAATAAAACCTTTTCGCTACTTTAAAATAAATTCACAAAAAGAAAAAATTAAATTAAATTAATTCTGATGAATCATCTATGACATAAACATTATAATTACAAATAAAAAAATTATAGAAAACAAAAAAACCCTTAGTAATTAATTAAATAATAAAGAGAAAACAAATAAATGAGAGAAAAACATTTTTATAGCTTCATAGGTTTTATTTTGCTTAAATATCCACTTGTTTTTTTTTTTTTTTTTTAATTATTCTTAAGGAACAACATGGATAAAAGCTAATTAAATTAAAAAAAAAAAAAAAAATATTTTAAATAAGTAATTAAATAATAAAAAAAAAAAAAAAAAGTTTTTTTTTTGTTGAAAACTAATGAAATAATAATTTATCATCATGCTTGTTCCATGTTTATGACAGTTAAACTAAGCTTAAACGTATTTGTGTTGTTGCTTTACCAAATAAATGATTTTTGTAGCTGAATAATTATTGTGGAAAAAGTGAGCGTGGATATCAATAGCTTTTAGTGCCAAATAAAATTGTTCAATAATAGAAAATCGAATCGTTTTTTTTTTTGTTTTTTTTTAATATATGATAAATATGCGACGATGAACATGAGATAATGCTGAATATATTTCGCATTTTCATAATCATTCACGTTACTGTCTATTTCCATTTATATAGAACTCATACCATTCTAGTTCTACATACTTTTATCTATTTATCCTTTATGCTCGTCGTTCTGACACAGCCTGTGTTGACGGCAAATTGTTGCTACATTTAGTAAAAGCTTCAAACCAAGGCTCTTTTGGATGATGCTGACGGATATTCAAATAATAAACGATTTGGTTTGATGAGGTGGTGATAGACCCCAGGATCGACAGCTTGTGTGAATATAGTGTAAATAATACTCTGAAGTTAATATAAAAGTTGAAATTTTTTATTTTTTTTTGTTGTTGTTGAGTGGGTGGCATGAAAAAGAAAAGAAAAGAAAAAATGAAAAAGAAGGAAAATAATAATAATAGTGTCGTGAATAAACCAACATATTTCATCAGCCACCCAAACAACAATTCATTGTAAAAATCTCACTTCGTATAATACTAAGAAACATTAAAAACACATAAAAATCTGTGCACCATATGGTGGGTTACGATTTTTCTTTGAAATTTTAATAAAGAAAAAAATAATTTTTCTTTTCATTTCTCCTTTTTTTTTTTGCAAGCAAATATTTCATTGCAATATTTGAAAATGATTATTTATTGAAATTTCATGTATAGCGAAACATTTTTCGGTGTTCTTATTACGTATATGTGTGATATGGTGAAGGTAATTTTAAAACATAAAACATTAATGGGTTATATGCGTTTTATATGCTCTATCGATTAAAACTTCTCTGGTTTTATATTAATATCCAATTCTTAATATATAAGTCACTTATAATTCTAATTAACATTTTGTATTTACAGATTTATCAGCGTAGATGTAGGAGTTTAACTACAAAAAAAAAAAAAAAACATTACATTGTTTTTGTAAATAACGAGAAACTCTAGTAAAAATTCTTAATTAATGTTTGGATTCATTATTTTAAGACAAACCAAAAGTTTTTTTTTGGAAATTTATCTTGAATACTAGAAATTTTTGTCTTCATGTGAATTAATGAGTGGTGTATTTTGATTTTTATTTTTATTCTATATACTAAATTCCATTCTTCTCCCTTCTCTCGTAATACAGAAACTATTTTATAATAAATGTATGAAGAAAGTTGAAACGCAATGTTTGGAATGCAAATTACCTCATGCACGTAATAATGCGGTAAAGTATTTTACTCTCTTTATTTATTTATTTACGTGACGGATTTGTTTTTGTTTAATGTTAAAACAAAAAAAAGAAAAGAAAAAAGGTTTAAAATTACCTTGCTTCCCAGTTTAAACTGATTCAGTGTTATGTAAGTGAAGGTGACATATATGTACGTATAATTCTGTGTTTATCAAAATTGTGTTAAGGAAAATAAATAGAGTGAAAACAATTCATTTTACACTAAATTATTTCTATAGCTAGAGGCAAGTGTCATTGTTAGGACTTGTGTGTGTAAGTGTGTTATATTATGACAAAGGAGTTTTTTTTTTTTTTTTTTCTTTTTTGTTACAAGAAATTCGTCCATTTTTTCAGCTAATCTTGAATTATTGCTTGAATGTAAAATTTTCGAAACATAAAAAAAAAAGTTAAAAAGAGAAAATTTGTTATAGAAGAGAAAACTGATATTATTTATATTATGGCTATGTTTTTAGGTAGGTATCACAATTTCACCACCTATTCATAATTTTCCTTAACTATTGTTTCTATGTAAATGTCACAATTTAACTTAAATTACATCTGAAGACTGAGAAAAAAAAAAGATTCCTTTGAATAATGATGGAGATCAGCATAACAAGCCTCATATTAAATTTTTTTTATTTTTTTTTTTTCCTTTTTACAAACATTTATCACAGAAAACTGTCTTCGTCATTTTATTATGATTTTTTTTTTTTTTTTTTGGCAAAAGAAAAAAAAACTTCCTGAATGCGTAATACAAATGAAAAATGTTTTGGAATTAATTTAAAGCTGATGTGGGAAGTAAGACAGTTTTGCTTTCCTTTTCTGGGTGGCTAGTTTGGTTTGTAATATTTTCATTGAATAACAAATACCTGACTTGGTTAACACCTGACTACCAAATTACTAACAGTTGCACAAAAGAAATTTAACGGTAATAGGAAAATATTGTCGCAATTACGACTAAAGCCATTGTAAATGAATCATTTTCATTTGTTACATATCAGTAAAAGATTAAATTTTTGATGACAGGCAATAAAAAATATTTGGAACTCATTAATTTTATTAATAATAATTGGGTATCACCCTGCTCCCGTACAATTAATAAATGAACGAACATAAATATTATGTGTCAAAAAAAAAAAAATATATAAAAAAGGAAGCAAGAAAACCGATTTAATCGATACTGATGACCAAATATTATCAGTGACTGATTGTATTTTATTATTATCTATCCTATTAAGCGATTGAAGATATTAATTTTTTTTTCTCCCATACAAATATTATCTGTGTTGATCATCTTCAATAGGATATCGTTTTTACTTATTCGGTATTCAATCTACATGTTGTATTGTGCCCACAAATATTGTATCATCGTCACTGATACACTGATATTTTATCACTAAAGCTTTCAACTTTATTCATTCCAACGTGTTTTTCTTGTTTTATTTTCACGTCGTTTAATGCATAGCTGGTTGCCGTCGTGCGTGACGAAAACTGCGAATCGCGCGTATTGAATACAAAAATCGACATGATGCCTTGCGGTAACAAATGATCAAGAATGAGATTGCCAAAATGTATCACAACCATAGACATGAGCCAATCATACCTAAACAACAGAAATGAGAACTTTTTATAAGCGAATATATATGAATTGATGCGGTTATACTTTTTGTTATTTTGTAGAATGATGCTTTCTGACGTGACGATGATGATGGTGATGGTTATGCTTCTGAGCTTAGAATACAATTTACCAAAGAACAATATTATATTGTATTCAATCGAATAATTTTATGTTATTGTATTTATTTGTGTGCATATCTCGATATATATATACATATCTAGATGATTTGATGAATTTGTATCGCACGTGCAACATAAACAAAAAAAAAAACAAAAATGAAAATATTATGGTGAACGTATCCGTATGGTGTAACAAAGCATTAAAGATTCTTTTTCTTTTTTCTTTTTAATAATGTGAAACTTCCAAACATATTCTGTTATCTGTTTGATTATTTATTATTGTAATTTAAAGAATAAAATGTACAGAAAAATGTTTATAATTTGATCGAGCGATACCAACATATTTTACACAATTTTCTTCCTTTTTTTTGTTTTATTTTTAATTGGAATCGGGAACCCATAAACTCGTTAATTTTCTGTTTTCTGTTTTACTTCGATGTTATTTTTATTTTACTTTCTTTTCTATTTTTTCAAAAAAACTTGACAGCATACAATGAATAGCAACTGTGGTCGTTGGTTGGTTTTTTTTTTTTTTTTTTTTTCGTACAATACTTAACCATTATAATCGCCAGCACTTCATCATTCGAAAGAATATTTTGAGATTATTTGTTGTTTTTTTTTTCTACACAAAAAATTATTCTACTTCATTTATAATTTGTTTAAAAAAAAAAAAAAAATTGTTCTTCTTCTCCAACATCAGTAGCTTAAAAGTTTTTTTTATGAAACAAGAAATATTTTCTTAATTTACCATGAAAAAAAAAAAAAAAAAAACATGTGTTATATGACGTTAATAATTCATCGATTTTTTATGGTTGGATTTAATGCTGAAAATTTAATTTTCTTTATTTGTTTCTGTTTTAATATATTTGTTTCTTTTATTAACTGAATGCACAGCATGATTTTATTATTATCTTTAATTACATAATTTACATAATTTGCGAAAATAATTAAATAATTAAACATATTAAACATAATTTCAATTAATTCACCTATTTATCATTAGATATTCAATGTAATAAAAAAAAAAAAAAACAAACAAACAAAAATGTTAATTAAACTATTAAACAGATAATTATTATGTAATAATGCTGTTTGCTGTTTATTATTCAATTAAATTTTAATTTATATTTGCATAAATTTCTAATAAATTTTAATTAGAATATTACATATAATTGAGATATGGAAAATATTTTTTTTTCCTCTTTTTCCTGTAATTTATTTCATTGAAAAAAAAAAATAAAAATATATGTAAAAAAAAAATGAAACGATTTTATCAAATAATTTTTATCAAAATAAGTTTCCTGCCTTTAAGAAACCTTTCATCCTGTACTGTATATACTGCTTGTCATACGATAAAGTAATTCACATTTCCTTGATACCAATTTTTTTTTTGGTTAACATTTCCTTATAGAATTCGCTTCAATACATTGTGCTGTTTATATAATAAACCTTGTTATGCTTTATAAGGCGTAAAATACTATCAATAACAACTTGTCCAATTTTTCCGGTTATAATAATTCGTCAATATCAATAATGAATTTCTAGTTGTGCTTTTAATATATTTTCTACAATGATATATAATTTATGTTGTATCGTAGGATTTAATTAAGATGAAATAATAATAATATCAATGAATTCAATTAGAAAGTTTTTGTAAAATAAGAAAATTAACAAGTTTTCCCGTTTAGTAATATTATAAAATCGTTAAAACTTTTATTAATTCAATCAAAGTATCGTTTATGATATTGTTCATGGATCAGAATAAACATAGGGCAAAAATTGAATTTTTAAAGCTCAATTAATTCACCCTAGATAAAGTGAAATTTATATATATATATATATATTGAGAGAAATTTTACGTTTACAAGTCACATGTTAAAGTAAAACCTGAAGATTTAATTTGCTTTCCTATTAAGCACTCACTGCTTCTACTTTATTTTTATTATGCTTTGTGTTGTTTGTCGTTGAATTCTGGTGAATTTGAAGACTTTTAGTAAATAATAATAATATATATATATAGATCATAATCTACTCAGATGTCCTCGTTATTTTTTCTTTTTTTTGTTACTCAATTTTGATTATATGGTTTGAGTTGATAACACAAAGTGATGCGGTTAAGAAATTAGCCTTGTCTCAGTGAAAGAAAATTTATTCATTGAAATGTAAATATGTGTGCGCCTTCCGTTGTCTAATAAATAATTCATCATCATAATGAATTATTTATTAAGATTGTTTTCGTCTTAGCCATATGACGAATTTTGTTTAAATAATATAAAAGAAAAATATTAATAATGAATTTGAATAAAAAATAAAAGCTAAATAAATAGAAAACAAAGAAACAAACAAACAATCAAAAAAAAAAAATCGTTGAATAAAGTTTATCTCGTCTATACTCAACATTGCAAACATATTTATGTCATTACTAGGTAAGCTTTTATGGTTTATAGTCATACAAAATGCTATTGAAATAGGAAAAAAAAAATTTCTCTTTGTCTAAACAACTTTGATCGGTAGCTATGTTTGGATATAGGTGATATTACATTTGTGTAGGTGAACCTAAAACAAAACAACAAAAAACAAATAAGCTCACGAGGGAAATTATTTTGTTGTCATCGTACAGGTTCTCGCTTTACCTTAAAAAAAAAATAAATAAAAAAACCATCGCCATATTTATACTTCAATAAGCTACCTAGCCTCTAACGTAATTTTTTTTTTTTTTGTTTTTTATTTCTTTAATATTTGTCCCGACTTCTGTAAAAGTGATGTAACGTAAGGTAACTTTGAAATGAAATGAAATGAAACGAAATTAAAGTAACATCTGCTGTGTTTTCATGATATAATTTCAAAGTAAAGTAAAGTAAAGTAAAGTAAAAGAATGGAAAGTAAAAGGAAAGTAAAATTCATTGTCTTGCCTTTTTGAACTTATCCCATTTTTATTCTTTAAGATATTTATTCAAGACATTTAAAGTATACGTTTATGCTAAATTTGACATTATCGACTATGAATTTATACTTTTTATTCACAATTTTTTTTATATATATTTTTTTTCTTTCTTAAACACAAAGTAACTGAGAATGTGTAAGCATTTGTCGGGTGGCAATCAGTAGAATTATCCACCTAATCTACATTAAATGCTCTGTAATATGTCTCGCGGTTCCATTTATATATTATTTCCGAGGATTGTTTTTTTTTCTCGGCTATTTATTAACCAAACAAAACAAAAAAAAAAAATAAAAAGACGCGAAAACAAATAACAACTTTTTTTCATGATAACATAAAGGATTTTATCCAATTGTTACTACGCGAATTGCTTTCTCGAAATAAACGATTACTCTTTATGTCGTTTTGGTAGGGAAATGATAATATGTTGAGCTCTATGTTCAGCACAATAAAATTGTCTTAAAACCAAACGATTTTCATATATCACACACATTTTATCTTAACTTTTATTGTTTTAATTTTTTTTTTTTAAAAGAAAAAAACATTTCTAAGAACTAAAAATAATGAATACGGGTTATTATCCTTAATTTTAAATCCTTTCTCGAAATTGAATTAGAATATCACACTTCTGGAAATTATGTTTAAAATTCCCACTTTGGTTGTCAAGTATTCGGCTGTAGCTTTGCTGAAATGTTCCATTGAATTATAAAGAACAAAAAATAAAAAAAAAAAAAAAGGAAAATTTTATGCCAACATCTGTACAGTATTTGATTTAATCATTGGCTTAATTTGTCAACTAAGATTGAAATGGTCAACAATATGTTGTCACACAGTTGAATTGAATTACCACCAAAAGAAAAAAAATCATTAGAAATTGGATTTGTGTAAAAAGTACAAAATCATTCAATTTTTTGACTTTCAAAAACTCGTATAACGCTTTAAGCTTGAACCTTTTTTTTTTTTTTTTTTTTCCTTACTGCTAACAAACGATAAAAAACATTTTTTAAAAACTTCTTACACTCATTCTGGTAAAACTTATTCTCAATATATATATATTTTTTTGTATATTAAAATGAAAAGGGCAGTTAAATTTACTACTCCCAAATGAATGAGATTTTTTTTACAATCATTTATCTTCGTCGCTGTCAATTTTGTTTGTAATGTGATATTCGGTTCGATTTTCTTATATATACAAATATATATATATTCTACATAGCTGAGAAGTCTGTTTGTGGCTGAACAAATAAAGCTTTACTACTTTAAATATAATAATAATGAAGAAGAAAATGTTTTTAAAAAAGAAAAATAAAATAAAGTCGAGAATTCTATAATACTTAAAAGAAAAGCGAAGAACCAAAACAAACAAAAAAAAAAAAAAAAAAAATCATTTCCTATCCTTGCATAATGATATTGCATTTGGAATCATTAAAACAACGAAAACCAAATTAAAACAAACAAGAAAATCACATTAAAAACTATGTCAGTGATTTCACAAAATGAATTTTAATAATAAAAATAAAATAGAAAAAAGAAAAAAAAAATTTATATTGCCACTACCCAGTTAGCAAATAAGCAAAAAAAAAAAAAACCTATAAAAGATTCTTGGCAAAGTTTCATAAAGTCGTTTCGTTGAACGATCCTCCAGCAGCGCAATGAGAATGAGAAAATTTCTTTCTTTCTTTTCTTTTTCTGTTATAAAAGATTTCGATATTGTTACGAAGCCATATTCTTATTCAAATCAACACTGATGTCTTTGGAATTATTTTCTTTTTCTTCATTTCTATTCTTTTATTGTAATTTATTGGGCAAATGTCCTTTTTTTTTTTTATGCATTGAAATCAAATTTTCTTCGGTTTTTTTTTTTTCATCTGCTGTAACTTAGTTTTAATGGGTGAATTTATATATTTTTTGTATAAATAAAATGGAATAACAGAAAGGGATAATTCAAAAATTAAATGATCTGGAACGAATATTTTTAAATGATACATATGGGTGATAAAGGTATTTGCTTTCATTTTTTCTTTCTTTCTTTTCTTTTTTTTTTTTTTTTTTAGTGACCCAAGTATAATCAAAATATCGCGATCACATTTATGGAACATATATATATTTTTTTTTATTGAATAAAATGTTAATATCTGATTGGATCTTTATTCGGAAACCGAGCATAAATTTCAGTTGACAAGAAAGTAAAAATTTTTGGAACTACCACACAAAAATAATTTCCAAGAAATTTCACAAAAAAAAGCCCTGCGAAAGTTTTTCTAAAACATACATTATTTTCAAAAATTTATTGTGAGGAAAATAGAAAGAAAACCGAGAAAATTTTAATCACAATTTATTAATTAGATTATTGTTTAAGTAATTAATTTTTTTTTTTTTGCACATTTTTAACTTAATTATTATTTTAATATTGATTTTACTAAAGGCTTAGAAATCTTTCAATTGATATCAAATTCCAGTCTCTACGTTTTCTAGATCGACTTGAGAGCCTAAAAAAATTTCTTTGATTTTCTAGACGCAAATTTTTAATAAAACTTTAAAATTAGTGAACCCTAGATTAGAAATTTTTTCTATTTTATTAATAATTATAGTAAAATGTATCGATATTAATGTAAATCAAGTATAATTACTACAATTATGTGTTCTATATATGAAAAAAAAATTGTTAATTAAATCTATAAAAAAAAAACCAATTAAATATCCACCATACAATAAATAATAAAAAGAAATTGTTTCTATTACTGATTATTGATCGTGTTTATCCAATTGTACATTAAAATATTATTAATATTCTTAAATAAATATATATTTTCTTTTATATTAATTATTTATTTAATTCTTAACAAGATGTTTACATTGTAATTGAAATTAATATGTAAACTTGTAACCACACCTATTTACTGGTTTTATTAAACCACCTGTCACCTTTTATAATATTTTACTTAAATATCAATAAAAAGAAATAAATAAATTATTTATCATTTGTTGTATTTAAAAGTCAATTACTGAAATTAAAATGCCTAGGCACAAGAACAATTATAAATAAAAAAAAATAAAAATGTGTGCAGCTTAATAATCAAACATTTTTAAATTGAATTAAAAATAATAAAAAATAATAATTTAATTAAAGCGAATAAACAATCCAATAAATGCAATAAATTCGTATTAATTTATAATTAACGAAATAAATAAACTAAATTAATTGTAAATGTCCGTCTTTTGGGAATTATATTATTAAAGTTAATTATACAAAAATTAATCAGTGACAATAAATTCGCTTTAATATTTTTCGTTTTTATTTAAAATCCTGAAATTTTTCCTCTTTAAATTAAAAGAAAAAATAAATAAATTTTTTTCTTTTAAAGACGACAGCAATAAATTGAGACCGCGCGTGAAAAAGTTTTTATACCGTATCCTAATCTGGTTCATGAGCCATGACGTGTTTTTATTCCATTTTTTGCTCATTTTTTCGTTCTACTTATAAATTTTCTAAGCAATTTATTGTTTTAGCTAAAAATTAGTTTAACGGAAAAGACATTTTTTGAACTTTTTTTCTTCTATGTTTTATTTTCACTTGAATGTGCAGTCATGAGAAATGGAATTTTTTTGGATTTTTTGTCGCTTTAAAATTGTTTTTTTTTCTAATATTAATCGAATTGAAATCAAGTGAAAATTTTTGGTTGATTTTTCAGGGATTTTTATTTGTTATATTGAACGCACCTAGTTTCTAGTTTTTATTATCTTAAACAAAAATACGTTGACCTTTCACCATATTTATATTAATGAAAAGCAAAAAAAAAAAAAGAAAATTTATTTAATTGTGAAAATCCTGATATAATTAAATAACAGAAACGAATTAAGATATCAGGATAATATTGGACATGTTGCCGTTGTCATTGTCGTTATCGATGTCATTGCCAGTGTATTTAGAAAGAGAATCCTTTGAATACAAATGAATTGCCCATCACATCATAATGAGATTTAATTTGACGACAAATATCCTTTTACCCCATCTCAACGAATTGTAAAAATATTAAGAAAGTGACGAACAAATCTAAGCTACATTTGTATTCTGTTTTTTCTTCATCATCTTCTTAACATCGTCTTAGTAAAATAAAAAAAAAAATTCGGTCGCCTATTGTTATTGTAAGCTTACAGCTCTATGTAAAACAATCGTAAGTAATTCGATCTTTCTTATGTTCGTCACGTTCGATGTGTATTCTTAACAAACAGAAAACCAGTCATTATTATCATTTCTCCTTAGCCATGTTGAATGGTGCTAAAAGAAAATAAATTGAGGCTTACGGCATACGATTGTAACAGCGAATTATAGTAGAAAAAAATGTTAGGGTTTTTCTGTGTTTTCTATCTCTAATGTTATTTAACTGACTGTGATGTTTAATAATCACCAAATTCACCTATATATATATAAACACAATGCAGAAATACAGAAAATAATACAACCAAAAATAAAAAAAAAATCAAAGGACATAAACTTAATCCACATCATATATGTTGAACTTTTAAGTAAATAATATTATATTTAAACAAAAAAAAAATATATATATATTCAAAATCAAAAATCGGTATCTTAACGTGCGTATCATACGCACATATTCACGACAAACCATTTATCGATACTACTTTTCCTATATCCTGTTTTTTTTATTATTTTATTTTATTTTTTTTTATTAAATTTTAAGCAATAAAAAAGCATGAAGAAAACAAATAAAAAAACCAAAAAACTTTGATCATTTATGTTGGAAAAACTAGAGAATCAACAACAACAACAACAACAGCAATAATAATAAAAGTCAAAAACGATTTCAATGTGCAGACATAATAATAAAAAAAAAAAAAAAAAAGTGTCATTTTACAGGATGTCGAGAACAAATTTTTCTGTATTTAAGAATGATTCTTTTTTTGTGCTTTTCTTTTCTAGCAAAATACAATAAAATAATATTTTTTTTTTTTTATAAAAACTTTCTTATTTATTTATTTAAAAGTAAAGTATTAAAAATGTTTTCGTAATGATCCACGTTTAAAAAATTTTAGTAAAAAATTAATTAAAGTAATTTGAAAAAAAAAAAAAATAAATAATAAAATAAATAAATTTAATTGTTTAGAAACTGTAAAGCTTTTACTTTCTTATTAATAATTTAATTATAATTAAAAATGGATTGAAATCGGATTGTATTGATACATTTTCTTTTATAAATACATATATATACACACACACACATCAAACAAACAAACAAACAAAAATATTTAATCCAATAAGGAATAAATGAAACTTTCCCTAAAATATACTAAACGACACGCTCAACATTTTTTCTTTTCTGTTTCTTCATACATTCGACGTTCGGAAACAAAAAAAAAAAAAAGTTTCTCAAACAAAGATTAAGTGAAGCGTCAAAATGCTTGCACGCATTCTAGGCAACTTAACGCGTAAGTAAGGATTACCATCTTAAATATGGATTTAAGTTAAGCAAACAAAAATATACAATTGTTGTTTTGACGGGGGTGATAGCAAATGGAAAATTATTTTTTCCACACAATATTACAGTGTAAACGGTTGTACGGCCAAATAAAATTATTGTACAAAGTCTAATTCAAGTTATTTGACAAGAGGTTAAACAACAGTAGTTTTCGTGATGATCTGTATTGTTGATAGACTTTTAGTTTTTATATTACAAAATCGTTTATCATGTAAATAGTTTTTTTGTTTTTTTTTTTTTTTGGCTTTGACCGCAAACAGAATTTTTTTGTTAAATTTAATGAAACGTATCGAATATCGATAGCACAGATCGCCAAATACATTTATCAGATTGAAATATATAAAATTGAGCCCGGGCTTAAGCTAGAAACAAATTTATATTTTAAGCTAAATTCTTTTTGTCGTAAAGCAATCAACACAGGATTTTTATAGACTTAAGAGGATCACTTCAACAATGTCAATTGGGCGATACTGTTGTTGTTGTTGTTGTTGTCGTCGTCGTTTTTAGCGTAGTCAGTTTTTTTTTTTCGTTGTTGTTTAATGGGAAAATGATTTTTCTGTTTTTCCTTTTTTTAATTCATATACGAAATATTTTATTTGTTTTTCGATAATACGAAAAGAATATTTTTTATGGGGGTGAGTGGTTTGTTTTCGGTACATTTTAATCCTTTTGTTACGTAACAGCAAATTTTACGCAACCCAAAATAAATGAAAGCACTGGTTAGAAATATTGTGTAATTAAAACCAACAACAACAGCAACATAAAAAAATAACCAAACGAACCGTATTTATATGTCCATATAAATATTACTTTAGCTTCGTTTCTTTTCTACGTTGATTAAAAAAAAACAAAAAAAAAAAGAGAAAATAATTTTTATATTTTTTATCCCAACAACATAAAAGTTAAGTGAAAATTCTAGTTTGAAATTAAAAATGCATCGCATAGCTTTTACACTACGCTTTTAATACTTTGTTATATTTTTCGGATCTCTATTACATAACCTGTGCTTATTTGTCGCATTGCTTTTGAAGAATTATTATCATTTAAAAATAGTAGAAAATAAAAAAATTTCATTAAACCCATTTTGCAACAAATAAAAAAAAAAAAATATTGTGCAGTGATAAATTCTTCATAAATCTGGCAAAAGGCCTTCAAACAAATTACAATTTTTTTTCTAGACGTTAAAATGTGGACGGTGTTAAATCAAACATACCACTTTTGAATCTTTGTTTCTTTTTTTTTTGCTTTGCTTTCACAAACGAAAACACCAAGTCATCTAGTTTAAATTCTTGGTGCATAGGAAACCTTTTGTATTACATGCGAAACATATAAAAAAAAATTATTTTCCTTCTATAATTTTTTAACCAAACATATATATTTAGAAATCAAATAAATATTCCATTTGGAATAGTGTAAAAAATGGTTTTACTTATTTAAAAAAAAACGAAAAATAGAATAAGAAATCCGTGCAGAGAAAACACCTGAAATACTTTGTGTTGTGATTTTGTGCCAAAAAAAAAAAAAAATAAATAAATAAGATTATTCGTAAGCGATGTAAAAATGTTTTGTGTAATAAATTTATTTGTATTTTTTGTAACCTAGAGGAATAAAACGTTTTTCTGTCGTGACATTTGACAACCTTTGCTAACACATAACACTTTGTATTTATTTTTCTGTATAAGCTTTTTAAAGTTTACTTTTACTATTGTCACAAAAAAATTCACATAAATCGTTTACAATTTAACAACGAAAACAATGAAAAAGTATTTTTTTTCTGTCGCTTAAATTAACTTTTTAAGATTTAATGAATCAAATTTAATTTGTGACACAATGTAACATTTTCTTTTGTTGTATTTTTTTGTTAATATAATCTCATAGTAATAATAATAATAATAATTCACAGGTAATAATTGCGACAACAGGTGACATCAATTAACTTCTTATCTTCATGGTAATCGCGTTGTCTAATTTGTATTCACTAAGTGGAGAGTATATCATTGAGTCTTTTTAATTTTTATATTCTTAAATTATTATTATTAACAACAGCAGTCACTTTCAGTATAATTTCAACGATGTAACATTAAGGTGAAGAAAAGACAAGCTTTTATTTTATTATAAAATGATGAAACATCCTCAAAACTAAGTTAACGATATTGCCTTTGTAAAGGTGAACATCAAAGCCGACTCCGGTTTATTAACAACTCGTAAGGGGTGCTCAAATAAGAGTAATCAACCTTAACGTCAGACCATACTCGTTCAGCATTGACATTACTTCTTACAAACAAAACATGAAAAACAGCAAAAAAAAAAATATTTTTGGAGATTAAAAACGACTCTAAGAAACTTGTTGATGAATAATTAATTGCGCGGTTTATTCTCTTGGGTGAGCGAGTAAATTTAATTAGCATAAAAAATTCAGTAAACGAACCTAAAATAACCCGTGCTACCACGATCACCACCGCCCACACAGATTTTCTTCTATATGTGTCTGTGGAATAAAAAAAAAAATAAAAATTCCATAACCGAATTATAAAGTTTTATCACATTTCAGCCTTGTTAATTTTTATTATTATTATTATTTGCTAATTAATTTAAAAGACAAAAAAAAAAAACAGCAAAATAACTCCTGAAAATTAACAGCAATTATAATTTGATTATGATTAATTTTGTATATATGATAATTGATTTATTTATGCTTTTACATGTGCGTTGTAATCCTGAGTAGAAGATTTTTCTACCTTTACTGTCGATTTGTGTAGAAATATAAAATATTTTTTTTATGCTTTTAGTCTGCTTTATAATCCATTATTTTATTTTATAATTTGTTTGTTAAGCTTTTTATACGTTCGTAGTAAATAATTTACTCCATTTCTATAGAAATCATAAAAGCTAGAGTTAAAGAGAAAAATAAACCTTTTTAATAGTTATGCGGATTAGTTTGTGAAGAATTTTTACATAGAAACAAATAATTATTATTTTAATATCCAGGTTCGTATTACCTTAAAACATTTTTTATTTTTTTTTTTTGTAACTTTAAGGAACAAACATAGAAAATTAATTCCGGTAACGTTTGAATCTGTTATTGAAGTATCATGTTGTTATAACTAATAGATAGCAATGTATTATACTGATGTGAGATAAATACGTTTTAAAAACATTTTTTTACCCTCTACCATTGTTGTTTAATAAATTGAAATTGCAAGGTGGTAACACTTTAACACAATTGTTTGCACTTTATTACATTTCAAGATACAATAGCGAACAAGTAAGTAAACAAAACATAATCAATAACCAAGGAATGCAAACAATGAAAACATAACACCTATACAGTATTTTTGTTGGAGTTTGTTTGACCATTAATTATCCATGGTTTTTATTGTGTTAAACAATAACTCAAGTAAATTGAAATCTTGCGTGCCGTTCAAAATCTATTGAATATATTCATCTTCATCTTAAACCCACCATTAAAAGAGTAAAGTTTTTCCAACAAATTAGTAAAATACAAATCGAACACCACAAATTTTTGTATGGGTTAGTGAAATGATTGTTGTAACTTTGGTAGCCACTTATGTGGTTTACTATTATGTTAAGATAACTACAAACAATCAGTACAAACATAAATGAATAAAGTTATATCGGATAGTACTGATAATATAATCATAAAATGGATATCACGCATAGTTTATTTAATGAATATACCGTTCAAAAAAAAAAAAAAACAAATCTTTTATTGATATTTATTGTGCAGTAATATTGTTGTAAAGATGTGTAGGCTAATTTATTTATTTAAATAAACCGTAGCATTAATATTTAAATATAAATTAATGAAGATTTTACTCTCTAGAGGTTATCTGCATGAACCATATTTATATTCCGTAGACAAACCAATTAAAATTAAAAAAAAAAAAGAAACATAAATAGATAAGCTGAATCATAAAAATTTTCTTTTTTCTTTTCTTTTTTAATATCAAAAAAAAAAAAATAAAAAAAAATTAATAAATGGTCTCTGCATAAGTGAATGCCGCATTTTACCGACAATGATTTTTATTACTTAAGTAAACCATATTTATGTTTTATAGAGAGAAAATATGGAGACAATATGATACAATTGTTTTTTCTTTAACAATAAAATAAATATTTATGCTGCATGATGGTAACAGATTAACTTTAATTTTTTTGTTCTTCTTCAAAAAAAAAAAACTCATTGAATTATTACTCAATTGATGTTGTGGAAGCTGTTACTTTACCATAATTAAATAGGACAGAAATACCACAATTATAAATACCACGCATTTTTTTCAGAATTTCGGTGAAAAAAAAAATGAACCGAAAATTTGCAGGCATTCTTTACGGCATACAGATTATAAACCGATTCTAAGTATAGAATTTAAACCTTAATGCATTGAGACTTGATTAGGTAGAGCTTTTACAATTGAAATTTTTTTTACTAAATAAATTTTTTTTTGTTGTTTTTTTTTTACGATTTATTTAAGCAATTAACCCACCACAATGGATAAATATTTTTTTTTTTTTATTTTTTATCAATTTAAGGCTCCAACGAATCCATTTTCGCCAATACTTTTTTCTATACATTAACGAATAATCTTTTTCCATCCATTCTTTATTCAAATTGAGTTTTATTTTATTTTTTTTTCTGAATACTATTTTATGTTTTATCTATTCAAAAATAATATCCGTATATTTTTATCAAGTTTTTCTGCTATTTTTTATTTTTTTTTTCCAATTTGATCAATTCAATTCAATGAACTGATTCAGTTAACAAACAAAAATAAAAAAATAAATAATAATAATAATAAAGGCTGCACAGGATTTAATTTAAACAGAATTGAACGCGCTATACTGTTTATTTTTCTGTAAAGTTCATTTCCCTTCAAAAAGCTTTTTTATAAACAAATAAATAAATAAAAAAAAAAAAAATAAATAAAATCGATTGATTATTCAATTGACAGTTTGAATGGCGTTTGCAAATAAAATCATTGGCACATGCCATGATTTTAATCTTTAATCCGATGTTAGGGAATTTTATTTATAACGATTATTAGGAAAATTATTTAAAAAAAAAAAAACATTTATGGGTAAACTTCTGTTTTATGCTTAAACATATTTCGAAAAGTATTTTTCGTTATGTTTATCTATGATTAGTTACTCTATAGGCTTAACAATAATTTTCGTGTGGTTAATGCGGTTAACAACTATTTAGTTATCTCATTAAATAATTAACTATTATCAGAAATTATTCAAGTTAAAATATGTAGATAATATTGATAGGAAATACGGCTAATATATACAAGAAAATGTCAGTTTGAATAGATTAATCATGATGGATAAATTAAAAAAAAAAAAAAAATTAGATAAATTACAATTCATAGAGTAAAGAATATGGACAATAGTAGAAACATATTATTCTATTATTGATTATAAAAAAAAAAATTGAAATGTTTCCTCATGACCCAATTATTCTAACATTGTTTCAATGTGTTTTCTGACAACCACATATAGCGTAATCATTCAGCAATTTCATTACAGCTACACTAATCACCACATCAAGCAGCAACCGATTTATTTTTTTTTTTTGTTTTTACAAACAGCATACTGGCCAATAAACATAACCATCCGATCAGTCACAGCTGTAATAATGATTGTGATAAGCATATAAACACGCTGTTTAATTAAACACGCTTAAGCGAAAGAGAGAAGAAGAAAAAAAAGACGTCAAATAGCCAATAACAAAAAAAATTATATCGGAGTATGGTGACAAATAACAAATTATCATACAGCTAATCCATGCTACGCCATTAACACACCACTGCCAAAGTCTGTACCATCTGTAGGTTCTGTAATAAAAAAAAAAAAAAAAAAAACAAAACAAAAATCTATAATAAATTAATCACAAATATTGATAACAAACAACAAGAGAAAAAACAATTTTTCGTGTTAAAATGTAGGAGTGGAATTGGAGTTTTATTCTGCGAATTTTTTATTATAAACTAAACAAGTCACAAAACACTTGGAAACATCTGTGTCTGTAACAATTCATATGAATTTTATTTTTATTTTTATTTTTTTTTGTGTGTGTGTATCTCAATTTATGACACATCCAGGGTGAGAAGAATGAATGATGATATCGTGAAATATTAAGTGAAAATATTTGAATAGAAACCATATATAATGTGCTTAACGTGATTCTAATTTTTCACATACATACCGATTTGTTTGGTTTTTCTTTTTTTATTTTATTTTATTTTAATTAAATTCCTTGTAAAATCGATTAAAATAATTTTTTTTTTTTTGATACAAATTCATGTATTTAGGTCAATTATTAATGATCAAAATAAGCGAAACATAAATTTATAATTTGTTCAATCATATTTGATAGCATTTAATAATAACAAAAATATTTTATTTAATGCATATTCAATGGCATAATTAACAAAAATGTTAATAAATCATGAAAATTTTATGCGATAATTTGATACAAGATTTTTATTGATAATTTACACAAAATATTTTTGTTTTTTTTTTTTCTTTTTAATTAATTCATAAATTAGCATAAGGATGTTGTAATCAAATTAAAAAAAAAATTTTTTTTCTTTTTACATAACTAGAAGCTTATAATATGACAATTTTATTTTTGAATGAAAATTGATTTGTTTTACTTAAAATATTGTCAAGTATCATCAATCAGATAAAGTCAGTTTTTCCTCAATTTTTTCAACATGGAAATTTACTATAATTTGTCAACGATTTTACATACGAATAAAATTGTAAAAAAAAAAAAAAAAATTCCCACATTCAATAGATAATTAAAACAAATTTTCTACATTTCATTGACGGGTGGGATTTTTTTTTTTCGTTCCTTCTTTATTCGCTCTAATTATTTTGTTGAATTTTTTTCGTTTATCTATTTCGTTTCAATTAGATTTAAAAGCTGACACCGTATTGTGTTGAAATTTATTTATCTAAAATATGCAGACTCATTTAATTTAAAATCGAATTTAATTTACCTTCTTTTTTTTTTTTTATAATTCGGTGACAAATTTGATTTTTGTGTAAATTTAATTTATATCCTCCTGGATATGCCTATGTCAGTTTTTTTTTTTTTTTTTTTTTTTTAACAGTTTGATAGAAACTAAACATTCTTTGTAGCATGTGACAAGATTATCAAATTGATCTAAATGTTACATAAAAAAAAAAAAGAAAGAAAAATGTAATTTATGTGAAGTGGACAGTAAATTCATGATAACACACAGTGTGTGAGAGAGTGAGTAAAGGTATTTGTATAACATGTGAAGTGGTGAAAATGTGCATTTAATTTCTATTTTATCTATCATTAAATTATGTAAAGCACGTTAACATTTATTATTACAATGTTAATTTTGTTTTGAGTACGTGTAAACTTTGGCCAACTTCCTACACTTGGGTAACATGCAACGATCCTTATCTTAAAATCGCTGTTTTAAGTGACTTTCAAAAACTGAACAATGATAAAATAGTTTATGGAAACTTCTTTGCAATCGCTTTTTTGGTTTTTGTTATTTTTGCCACCCCTCTAATAACCGACAAAATATTATTTTCAAAACTGAGTAAACAGGTAAAATTCAACACTCCACATAAAATACAAAAACCAAATTGATTTTCAACCGTCTACCGTTTTACTTGTGAGTAACAAATTTCCATATTTCTCTATCCTCTAATTTTACTTTAGTTTCATTCTGTTTCATCCTTATTTTTGTCATTTTTCTTCTTTTTTTTTTTTTGTTGTTAAAGAAATAAATTCGCACATCTTGATTTTTTTATTTATTTATTATTATTTATTTTTTTGTTATCTTAAATTTCGTTGTTTTTATTGCGAATTCATATTGTAAAAGCAATTTAATGTGATCGCCTAGACATAAATAAGAAAATAAAAAAAGAAATGAAATGAAACGATGGAAATGATACGATTATAACCGGGTAAGGAAGGAAGGAAGCACAGAAACATAATATTTTTATATATCAAATTTGATGAGAAAATATGAAAATTGAATCTTATGTATATAGAAAAAAATTCACAACTTAATTTAAATCAAATAAAAATAAAAGAAATTTTTCTTATTTATTATTATTTTTCCTCTATTTTTCCCCAATTTTTTTTTTTATTGTTTTTTATTTTTAAAATTCCACACCAAAGAAAAAAAAAAAAAAAACAGGAGAAGAAAAGAACAAAAAATGCAAAAAATGCAAAAAAAAAAAAAGTTTATTATTTATATTTTACGAGTGGGTGAGATGTGCTTTTTGATATAAGCCCACCACTTTATTTACAATGAAATAAAATAAATAAAAAACAATTTTTTTTTTTTCATTTTTTCATTTTCTAAGCTGAATTGTCACAAATTTTCATCATAAATAAAAAAAAAAATTTTTTTTGGCACCAACAAAAACACTCTAAATCTTGATTTTGTTGTTCATCTCGCCAAAGGCTTTTTTTTTTCTTCTCATATTTTAAAGAAGTCACTGCACCCCATCATCATCATCATCATCATCATCATCATCATCTGTTTTGTTTTATTTATTAATTTTTTTTTTTATTTTTTTATTATTAACATGAAAGCTTTTGACAAAAATATTCTTTTACGTAAAACATAAAATCAAATACCAGATGATGGTAAATACATTGTGATAAAAAAAGAAGAAGTTTATTTTATATATTTATACAAATGAAGAAAGATGAAGAAAAATCTCAAAAAGAAAGAAAAAAAAAAAAAAAAACTGTTCGTTACCAAGGCAGTCATAGAATATTCCAATCTTATTATATTAACTGGCGTTATTGATGTCTTGTCGTACAGACAAAGATTGATGAAATGAATGACATGGAAAATAATATCGATTTAAAGTAAAAGCAGATTTTTCTATAAAAAGAAAAACGGAAATTTCATGTTTTGACTAAAAAAGCAATAAAATTATTTGTCGAAAAGCGACAAATAAAGTTTTTTTTTCTTTTTTTTTTTTGGTAAAAGGGAAAACTTTTTTTGTTCCTTTTACCACAAATAATTTTTTTTTTTTTTTATTCAATTGAAAATACTGTGGGAACATAAAAATCTGGTTAATTTATTTGTAAAGTGCGTAAAGAAAACTTTATCAATTTATTTTTATTTTTTTTTTTTTTTTTTGCTTTCAATTAATCGAGAGAAAGAAAATAAAAATAATTTTTTAACGTAAAATTAGTCATATAACCAATTTTTCTGAGTATTAACTTTGTATGTGACTAAAAATTTGTTGAAAAGTTTAAACGTATAATATGATTTTCTATTATAAATATGACAAAAACTTTCACAAAACACTCGAAAATAGTTATATAGAAATTGCTTTATAAAATTTTAACCATTTGTTGTGTCAAGTTTTTTGTATTTTTGTATTTTTTTTTTGTAAATACTATTGAAGTATATTTAACTAGTGGCGAAGCATATAGAATATGTAAATAAACGAAATTATATTATGACAACATACAACAAAACATTTAAATATATGAAAATGACTTTTGAATACAACTTTTCAACAAACAACAATTTCTATATTTTATTATTTACTTTTATAATTTCTATTTCCTCGTAAATAAAAAAAAAAAAAATAACTTTTTGCATTTTTAGATAAAAAAAAAACATCATGAAAAGCACTCTACAAAAAAAAAAAAAAACTAAACCCCTAAACAAACTGAAAACTTTGAGGTTAAATAATTTTTAATCCTCATAAATGTTATCTACCTTTCCGGTTAAATATATATTCAAAGTTATACATTAGTAAAGGTATACACAGAGACGTTAATTTAATTGCTAAAGAAAATGTCGTTAGAATCCACAACATAAGGCAAATGAATCTCTTTTAATAAACTTATCGAAATACATAATTTTATAACATATTTCCCGGGGTTTTTCTTTATCTATATAAATTGTGTTTTGTATTTGAATTTATATATGGATGTTATAATCATAAATCATTGCAACAGATAAAACCGTTAAGTACTTAAATATAGTAATGGCGAGTCATGGCGTTCGCAGAACATAATACCCTGCTGTGTAGCTGTTGCACCCCGTAGTCTTTTTTTTTTCTTTCTTTTCTTTTCTTTTCTTTTCTTTCTAAATCTACTCTTTTACATTAAGGAATATAATGGTTGCATTATGTATTTATTTATTTATTTCTATTATATTCCTCCCATAACATTCCAAAGACAATCCATAGAAATTATGACTATTTCACTCCCTGTGTCTACATTTTATTTTGATTAAACACAGTCAACTGAATAATTGTTATTTATATTAAATAAAAAATATATTTTACTATTTACATTAGTGTATAATCGGTTGAAAAACACTATACACAAAAAAAAAAAAAAAAAAAACCCCTCTTAGTAAAATATTATATATTTTCACCACGTGTTCACAAGCGATTATACAATAAAATATTTAAATTAAATAAAAAAAAAAAAAAAAACGAAATGAACAATTTAGTGATAAACAATTGCTTTGTAGTCATTAATATTACTGGAAAAAAAAGAAAACAAAACAAATTTTCTGATTGCATTACAAATATAAATATTTGTTAAAATAAATTAATGATGCAATATAATGTGTAAAGCTTTATGAAAAAGCATTAATATGAATAATATGTATTTGTGACCATTTACATATATATATATATATATATATATATAAATAATACACAAAGCATTATGATAGCCAAACAGGAATTATACAACAAACAAACAAAAATAAAATTATTGTCGACATATGTAGTAGCACAGTGTTCACAGTGTTTTTTCCATTGTAATATTTCATTGTTAAATATAGAAAAAATAAAATAGTAACATTATTGAATTACATTTTCCATTTTGACAATGTCTTATACACAGTACAGTGATAGAAAGTAAAAAAAAAAAAAAAAAAACAAAAAAATTGAAGACAACACATACGTATTGAATGGGAACGATGAAATGCCATCATCATATGTCTTTTGTTGATGGGCGCCAATTTTATATGATAACAATGTATTGGGTGTGGCATAACAAGCAACAGACAAACACATTCGCCTTTTGTCAATTTTATATGTTTTACTATTTGTATCGGCAATAACATTATTGATGACGATCCCATTATTTTGTAAACATGGTGTTTGTGTTACTTAACACTTATGGTATGAGCGAAATTTTTAGCCCTTCTTTTTTGTTTTGTATTTTTTTTTTTTATAAAAACAAAAAAAAAAAACATCCTTTTTGTAACAATATAAAAAAGAAAGAAGGAAAAAACAACGAGAAAAAGGAATTTATTTATTTTTTTTTGCAATAAAATAAAACAGTAGCAGTAAAGTTATCTTTAGTTATTTCTGTTTGTAACAAAAAAGAATTTTTCTCTTGTATCTTTATTTATAAAGGAAAATAGAAACTAAGTCAATAATAATAATAATAATAATAATGCTTTATAAAGAATTACAAAATTAAATTTACTTATAAATAAGTAGAAGTAGCAAGCAGAAGCAACAATTTAAATATTTCTTACAAAATGTTTTTTTTGTATTAAGTAATAAAGACAATGTTAATAAATATAAAGAAAATTAAAGGTTTATCATTTTTAATTAAATTAAAATTGTGTTTATGAACAAAAAGATATGATATGAACAGATACAGATAATATAATATTATCCACATAAGGTATCATCATCAAAATGTTAAATGAATAAATTTTTTATTGGTGTTTTGCGATTTCTTATATAGCAGCAATTTGTATTTAACTCAATTATACAATAAAAATTGAATATGTTTGGGGTTTTTTCTTTTTCTTTTTTTTTTTTGGGGTAACGAATCAATAATTGAATATTAAAATAACTCGTGCATTTTTTTTTTGTTTTATTTTTTGGGTAAAAGATGTTTGATGGTAACGAAAAGCTTCATTTTTATGTTATTTTATTTTATAAGGGAATATTTTTATTGAATTTATATCTGAACATCTGTGGATGTATTATTTCCTTTTATACTTTCTTTACATGCTAATATACAAATGGGACCGCTTTCTATGATAATCAGAACCATATTGAGAGCGGCTGTATTTTATTTATTTTCTTTATTTCATTAAATGATTGTACATGAAAGTTTATAAAATACTGATACATAGATAGATAAAAATACATAATTGATTTTGTAATCATTTTTTTGCTTTTTTTTTGCATTTATTAACTACGGTGTTATGTTATTTTCCGATTATTTTATACTTGAATGATGATTATTACTTTATTATGCTTCTCGAATTATGTTACAAAATATATAATATGATAATTTTATTGGATAAAAAGGAGTAAAAAGCATAACTTAACGTAATTATTTATTGGAAATGGTTTGTTCTCACTCTCTTTCTATCTATACATCTATGTAATTTAAATCGGTTGAATATTTTGAATAGCTAACAGAAAAATGTATATACAATTCAACGATATTTTAGTTAAAAAAAAAAAACTTTTCTATTCCTTATAGGATATACAATGTTTGGAACTTTTATGGTTCTTCAATGTGTGTAAGTTATTTTTATTTATTTTATTTTTTCGGTTAATAACAGGGTAAATAGAAGACAAATCTTTAACTTCGTGTTTTTTTGGTCCCTTTAAGATTTACACGCATTTATTATTCGTGTTTGTATCCTTCAACATCTCTACCCCCTGAGAACACAATCTATCTACATATACGCTTCAATAAATATGTTAAACTGCTTATTTTTCAAAGATTAGGGTTTTATTTTATTCGTTTTAACCACCACCAATATCATACCACGTATTATATCCTATGTGAATTATATACACGATCATAATTCTACTTTATTCTCATTTATTTATAAAATATAAACGATAAACAATTTTTCATTATATTAAGAATTACAAATTATCAAAAATATGTTTTGACATAATCTGACAATATTCGTTAAAACAATTTACAAGTTTTCTTTACAAACACACAACAAAAAGTAAACTTTTTTCTTTTTTTTTATTCCACCAATTAATTAACTTTCGTTACAAATTTTCGTACAGGACATGAAAAGTGAAGAAAATTTTCCGTTTAAAAAAAAAAAAATCATTCTCGAAAGCAAACTTTATCAATTAATTTGTTTTTTCATTCAAACATAGAGAGCAAAAAAAAACCAAAATTAATTTCAAATTCATTTATCAATTCGTAAAATTAAGCTTTACAAATACTATATTAAATTTGCTGTATATTAATTAAAACAAAAAGAAGTGAACATTCAATGAATGAAGGAGTAAAGACAACAAACAGTAACAACATTCAAAAGCTGTAAAGCACTACCACCATCATCACCACAAAACACAGAACAAAAAAATTGTGCGGAGTTTTAAGAGAAAATTAATTTAAAAAAAAAAAAGTAATTAATTTACTAAAGAACTTTGTCGTATTTAAATTGATTGATTGTTGTACCTTAAAAACGTTGACTTTATGCGTAGGAATCATACCAAAAAAAAAATGAGAAAATTGTAATTCTGTTTGCTTGAATTTTTATTAGAATATCCGGAGGATATTTCTGATTGAAAAAAAAAATCATATTTTTTTTTTTTTTGTGTACAAAAATTCAATTCAATTCAATTTAAAGGTGAAGAGTTCCAATACACAATTGTTTTCTATAATTAAATTTTTTTTTATTATTATTATTTCACTCTCACTCTCGCTCGTTAATTCCATTGAAATTTGATGATTAATCAATAATTTTTTTGATTTTTTTTTTTTTTTTTTTTTAATTCGAAAGTGTACAACTTCTATGAAAATTGTTTTAATTAAAAAGTTTTCAATCAACTAAAGTATCAAATAATTAAAATGATTCAATATTTGAAACTTGGTATTATTATTATTAAAAAAAAAAAAGAAATAATAATAATAATTCTTATTAAGTTTTTTATTGATTTCATGAACGACGAATAATATTTCATTGAATTTATTCAGGATAAAGAAAGCCTAGGAAATTTTATTTTTATATTTTTTTTTTCTTTTCGTTTTGTGTTTAATATGGTAGAAAAATAAATAAAAATGTTTTTCTTTATCATAACTGATGTGGACAAATATAATTTGACGACAATGTACAATAAATAAACGAAAAGAAAAAATCAAATTCACATTTCTATTATAAGGATTTGTAAAAATAAATAAGAAGAAATGATGAAGAATGAATGTGCAACAATCAAATAATCAAATAATATATCGTAAAATTGGTTGGAATCAGTTCCCAGTATTGTAACCATTATAATGGTTAATACTGTGAATAAAACTATTTCGATTTTTTCTATTTCTATTCTTCCAAACAATAAAACTTTGATTAAACCACATAATATGGATAGATTATCTCATCCACATAATCCAACTGAATTTGATTTACACTTTAAAGACAATTCCTTGTTTAACCTTTAAGTAAGCAAATTTTAATTTATTTAAATAAAAAAAGAAACCTGGAAAATTATTCATTAGATGAATTTTTTAAATAGATAAGAATTTATTTACGTTTTGAACACAGAAAACAATTATTCGTTTCAGCATAAAACTTAAATAAAGATGCGAAAATTCCATTATATAATCATGCCAACATAGAATATATACTGTTTTGGTAAATAACATTTAATACAATCCTACGATAAATGTTCTATTTGGCGTCGTTAAAACAATTAAATCAAATCAAAAAAAAAAAAGAAAAAAAAAAAGAAAATTTTATATATTTCCTGCCAACCCAAACAACAAAAAAAAAAAAGCACAAAGCATTCAACTTTAACGATATTAAAATTGACTGATAATATTATTAAATTTTCAGCTTTAATATGACTGACTGTTTCTACCATAATTCGGCTCTTAATAAATTCGAATTTAATTTCCACTAACATATATAAAAATTTAAATAAATAAAAAAGAAAAATTAAAATCAAATAATAATAAAAAATTTAAGTAATAAGCAGAAAAAAAAACGAAGCAAAATTAGCAACACATCAAAATGATTGATGATTTTTTAATTTAATTATTCTCATCTCACCGCGTTTTCTTTTTATTATTTATTTATTTTTTTTTTTCGGTTTCATTTTCGGTTTTTCTTTTATTCAATTTGGCTTTAGCTGTCCAACGCTCATTCTCTCATTCTTCAATTGAATAAGCAACGGAAAATGAATAGCGCACACAGAGAGAAATGATAACAATAAATAACAACAATAAGAAATATAAAAACAGTAGAAAAATAAAGAAAAAGTTTGTTGTTATTTTGATGGTTAAAGTTTCGCCTCATGATGAGAATTTTTTATTATGCCAATCATACTAGTCCGCCCAACATTACCAAACCGAACAGAAAACTAAAATAAACAAAAAGTTTTTCTGTATTCATTTTTTTCATCTATTCTGGTTTTCATTTAATTATCGAAATTACATGTGGTGCTTGTCAGCGAATAACGACAATGTTCTGTTGAAGAGAAGAAGAAAAAAAAAAAAGAAAAAAAGAAGCTAATAAGGAAATTGAGGTGAGACCACCAATGGCAAAATAATTAACCATTATAGCCATTATTTTTGCCGTGTAATGTCTTATTCGCCTAACCCCACAATATATATTCTTGTTGATATCGCGCTTATTGGTGTGGCTTACATCGTATTTATTATTGTTGGTTTTATTATTTTTTTTTATATTTTGATTATGGGGGTAATGGAGGTGTCAGAAATTTGTTTGCAGATAATTTTCATGTATTTAGTTTTCCTATGTTTTCTCTATATAAACACTTTTTGTGTCATATGCTATTTGTTGTTATTTTTGTTGTTCTAAAGCATAACATTATAGATCGCAAAAGTGTAATAACACAAAGTTTATGAGTATAATGGTGAGGGTTTGTACACTCCTATGGTGTGAAGAAGTGTGTTAGATGTTTAACAATGCCGTGGTTTTTGGTTAGTGTGATAATATAATACAGATATAGTGTGAACAACATTTAGATCCCCCGCAGCCAATTGTTACTATATATATATATTTTAATATTCTAAACAAGTTTACCCTAAATTTCCGTTTTCATAATTGGCAACAACGCGATGTTACGTTATTATTATTACTATTATATTCTGTTCTTTAGCTTTTCTATTTTTGTTTTGTGGTTTTCCAAAAATGAATAGGACTCTCCGGAGGTTCCACAAGTGCGACTTTTATTTTTGGTAACAAAACACAAATAAAACAAGAGTTTTGTTTTTAAACAGCACAAGACTAAACTGGACAATGTCAAATGTGACAAAAGACAATTATATTTGTCCCAATAGTTTTGAAAACATTTTGAAAAGTTTCTCAATTTACGGAACCTTTACAAATACAAAACAATAATAATAAATATTCAAAGTATTAAAGAGTTATCCCACAATGGGATAAACTTCCACATCCCTATGGTACAATAATATTAAATGAAATAGAAAATAAAATAAAAAAAAAAAACAACCTGCAATTAATTACTTTGGAGTAAGATAGAAAGAAAAAAAAAATTAATTGAAATCTATTTTATGAAGAACCAAAGGTATTAAGTACTCAATTTAAATAATCTACAGAAATTTGCATTAAATCAATGAAATTTTTTAATAACCCGTAAAATCATTGATAAACATTTTTATCTAAATTTTGTTCCGCGTACAAATTCATACAAACATTTAATCGCATAGTCGCCTTCCGTTTTGCCATCAATAAGGATGAATAAAATGGGAAAATGGTCCTTGTTGTTATAGGCACAATAAAATTTTTACAACTATTCTATATATAAAATCCTTAAACGTAAACAACTGATCAAGAAAATAAAAAATTTATATCACAGTTTAATACTTCAATGAAAATTTTCACGTCAACTGATGTAATTCTGCGGGTTTTCACAATGAAAATTTTATTTATTCATTTTGTCTTTAATTTATAAAAATGTTTACAACAATAAAAAAGAAAAAAATGTTTAATCTAAAGAGAAATAAATTAAAAAAAAAAAAATTGTATTTTGTATTAAAGTTTGTGCAGTGATTTTGTATCTTTTTGTAACGTTTAAGAGAAAACTCACTGGATGGATTTTCTTCTTCTAAAAAATAAACCAAATTATGTCTTTGAATATTGGATTTTCTTTTCTGTTCAGTTTTTTGATATTATCAACTCATTCTACATGTTCATAGAAAAATTCATTGGTGTTAAGATTTAAATTTCAATTCGACCATTAAGTGTTGCTTAAATTCTGTTCTGAAATTCATTTGGGGTGCAACGTTCTATTGATCACCACTATTTTTTTTTTATTTATTCACAATTTGATTATCTTTTCTTTGTTACTAGCATATTTTCTAGTTTTGTATTTTACAATTTTTTTTTTTTTTTGTACATTTCTTATTAGATTTGCATTAAATTGTTTAGCTTATCAGCTTAATTGGTGTTAAATTTTGTTACACACCGTATAGAATAGATGTAATTGGCCAAAATGTATAAATTTTGATCAGGTAAAATTAGTTTTTTTTCCATCGGTTTAAAACTTATTAATTTTCATTTTATTTTGTAAATCGTTCGTATGATTTCATTTCTACATGACGTTGAACCGAAAAGATTACTTTTTATTTTCTTATTCTTTTAGGTTTTTTTTTTTTTTTTAAAGAAAATAAAAAGTTTTTTTTTTCCTTTTTGCCAATAATTTTCTGTTTTCTTTTTTTTTTTTGCTTTTTGTTAACATCTGCTAAATAAATCGCTTCTCATTTATATTTCGTTTCGTTTTTTTTTCTTTTGGAATCACATCACCTCTAAAGGCCCATGAGACAGTTTCCTGTTGACGTTCCAACAACAGAAGTTTTATTTCTTTGATTTAATACGTGACCTGAATTTTGATTTTGATCTTCATCTTCTTCTTTCGGTCCCTTATTTTTGAGTTTTTTTTTTTTTTTTTGTGATATAAACATAACTTAATTTTCCGTCGAATTTTCGATTAAAAATGCAAATAAAATATTTTTGTTTTGGTTTAAATCGAAATTTTGATTGATCTTAACGAGTAATTTAGTGTTGAAAAGTAAATCAATGTTGTATAAAAGTAAAATAAACATTAATCCCGAAAGCAAACATCATGTGTAATGTAATTAAAATTAAAAATATCCATATTTTTGGTAGAATAATAATTTTAACTAAATAGAAAACAAATACTTATTACAGGAATTAATTAGATAAAATCAGTTAAACATTAATTTTCTCTAGCATATTTACAATTACATCAATTGATTATGTTAAAGTATTTATGTAATAATATTTATTATTTCATTTTAGAACGTTTTAAAGTCAGAATAACTAGTCTACAAGCAATCATGTTAAAAAATTTTTTTTTTTTTCTACTTTCTTTATTATTTTATGAATAAAAACAATTTATTATTGCATGATGCAATATATGAAATATGATAAGAAAAATGATTTTTTTTATAATAACAGATTATATTAAATTACTAAATCGTATGTCAATGCATTGGAATGGAAATAGTACACCATTTCACATAGATCCATAGATATTGAATGAATGAAAAAAAAAATTAATATTCTCAATAGTTTCACAACGATTTCCACTCTTTTTTTATGTCACCGTAAGACGATCTTTATTATTAAAAGAAAAAAAAAACTGTCAAAGGCTGGAATAAATAATACAAAAAAAAAAAAAATAATAAAAAAAAATTCGTTCAATATTTATTGATTTTTCTGTGACATAAGTTTTGACTGTCACTCGTTATAAATAAAAAAAAAAGCAGCTAATCTTTGATTTAAACATACAAAATAAAATCCGCTTTACACTTTGTTTGATAACTTTAAATCCAGTTGATGAATTAAAATTGATAAGATTTTTTTTTTTTGTTATAATGAATACTTACAGATGTTAATAATATTGCAATTAAAAACTAAGGTACAAAAGGACTTATCCAAGTAATAATAATGTGTTAATAGATAAATGTAATATGATCGACTTGTTACCTTTTTATTTTGTTCTTTTCCTTTTTATTGTCCAATACTATTTCCATGTTGAAACTTTTTGTTCAGAGAGGAGATGAATTTCACGTCACAAATAGGGAAATCAAATAATGCGCAAACGTGACTGGAAAACAGGAGCATAATATCCCTACCATCAAAAGCTCACTTTAACGTGCACAAGCATAAAAAAAAAATGGTGGTTTAACCTCGTCTAAAATATACTGTGCGACAGTCAAATAAAATAAACGAAAAATAACAGAACCTATGCAGAGCTTTCACCGAAAAAACAGTTTTTACGTAAAAGTAAAAAGTTTTATTAAAACCATGAAATTTATTCAAAACTATAAATTCAATTCGTTTTATGTGTCATTTGCTATTATTAAAGATGCAAATAACAGAAGAAAAAAAGCTTTTCTTTACTATTTTTTAGTGAAACTTAAAAACACAAACACAAAAAAAAAAAACCTAGATAATATTAATTTGAGGACAACAATAGAGATCGTTTCGCCTTTATAAAACTAGATAATTCTTTGATATAATGGTAACTGGGCACGCTAATGGCAAATTAAATGGATATTAAAAATGAAAATAATTTTCTTTAAGTTTTTTGTGTTTGAATAAGGAAAAGACAATTAATACCCACCGTAGGAAAATTTCTTTTGGGTTTTAAAGAGAATAACAATTTCATTATCTTTGTCACTAGTTTTCCTTGACTCAATTTAAATTAAATTCAAAACAATTACAATTAAGTGAATAAATTGTCTTCAATTAAAATGAACAAAAGAATTATTTTAAGTACTCTGTGTGGTGTGGTCTGGTCGGTGTGCGGCTTCTATATCTACAGCCTTGTTGTTTTAATTTATTTAATTTTTTTTTTTTTCTTCTCTATTTCACGGTTTTTTTTTTTTACTTATTCAGAAGCTGTTGTTCCCCCCCTTTTTTTTTTAATCAAATGAACCAAACAACACGATTTAAAAAAAAAAAATATTTTTAATTGGTTCTATTTTTAACTGTTTATATAATTAATATTTTTAAAACACAAATATTTTTTTTTTTTCTTGTTTTTTCACCTATATCTGGCAAATAATTTTGTTATTTATAAATTTACAAAAAACACCCCACCTACACAAATCGATAAATGAAACTTTTTTTTTGTTTCTATCGTTTTTTGGTAACAAACAAGCGAAATGAGAAAATTGTTTGATTGGTGAAAAACATATTTTTTATATACCATTTAGCAATCAGTATATAATGAGTATCATTAT
Source organism: Ptychoptera albimana (assembly GCA_961205885.1). NCBI lineage: Eukaryota > Metazoa > Arthropoda > Insecta > Diptera > Ptychopteridae > Ptychoptera > Ptychoptera albimana. The sequence continues at coordinate 14,924,391 of OY540801.1, read as the reverse complement.
AGAAAAATAAAAAAAAAAAAAAGACAGAAAAAATGTTTAAAACAAGTAAAGAGAAATAAAAAGATGATGCAGTAGCATCAGTAGCAGCATTTTCATTACAATTTAAGCTAGCAAAATGCATTTCAGTTGAAAAATAATTTTTTTTTTTCTTTTAATAATAATAATAATAATAATAAAAAATGACATAGAAATAGGGAAGTACAAAGTAAATAAAATTTTTCAACGTTAACATAAACGAAAAAAAATAAGTTTTTTTTTTTTCTCTCTTCTAGAAAATTAAATAAGAATTCAATTCAATGAAGATTACATTTGTTTTGTGTGTTATATTTATATTTATGTTCGCTTAGCAGCCAGCTTAAAGAGTTAAAGAAAAAATATACAAAGTCAAAACCACATAAGTATGGCGATTCATGAGGAAATTGTTATCATTCTACTAACATATAAATATGTTTAATGTCATGAATGAATTGTGAACGAATTGACTTATTTTACAAGAAAAGGGATTTTTTTTTTTTAGTTGCTAGAAATTAAATTTGTTGAAATCATGAAACAGGGAAACTTATTTTATTTCATCTTGGAAAAACAGGTCGTATTGAATGGAAATTAATTCTAGTAAACTGAAAAAAAAAAAAACATATTACTATTATTTTACTTAAGTATTCTCGGTAATATTATTATTATTATTATTATTATTAAACATTGAACAACCGTGAATTTTATACAACAATGTTTTTAATGTTTTTCTCTACCGCATCTTAATCATTTTTTTTTTTTTTTGCTCTTTACTTTGCTTTGCTTTTTATTTTTATTTATATATATATATATTTTTTTTTTTTTTGTTATACATACATACACAGCTCAAATATCATCAGCATTAAACATTATTGTTTTATTTTTCTTGGTAATTTCAGAAATATAAATAAAATACGGCACACATACCGCCCACAATTATTATCACCCTTATATTTATGTAGCTGATAAATAATTCGTGCTAATGGTAGTAAAAAAAAAAAAAAAACAAAAAAAAATATTGTAAAAAATAAATAAAAATAAACAGAAAAACGGAAAAAAAAAAAAAATTATAATAAAATAAAAACCCCTTCAACCTTATTGATTATTTGTTTTGAATAATTAGATAGCATCAACCTGTTATTTTCTCAACTTTTCTTCTTCTACAATTTTGTTTTTTCTTTTTTTTTCTTCTGTATTCAAAAATAAATTCTACCGTTTGCAAGCCATTAACCAATTATTATTTTATACAAACAGCCCATCATCATCATCATCATCGTTGTTATTATTATTATTATTATCATTTTCATCATGATAACATTGAATCGATTGAATGATGTCTAGCTAATTTTTGTATTTTCTACAAATATTTGTATAAAAACTCGACCCCCAACATACAGTAAATATATATTTTACTTATGTATTTTGTAGAGAGTAGAAACGTAGAACGTTTTCGGCAAAATTAATTATTAATAATTAAAACTTTATAAAAAAAAAAAAAAAGAAGCATTAATTTTTTTGTTTTAATTAATATTTAATTCGCTTTTTGTTAATCATAAAACTTTATATATATATATATATATATTTCATAGAAAACAAGTCAAATACAATTGTTACGATTTAAAAATTATTTCTATATAATTACCATAAACAATATTATTTTGGTGTTGTGTTGTGTTGCGTATGTGTGTGTTAAAGGGGGTTATGTTTGTCTCTATTGTTAGTTTATTGTTTGTAAGAAATCAAAAGGCACAAATAATATAAACATGTAGCTAAAACATAACATAACAAAAAAAAAAAATCAAATAATATTGAAATAAATAAGGAAATGCTGAGTGAAAATGTGTGTTAAGTTTTATTTAAAAAAAAAAAAAAAACAAAGTTAAATTGGCAAGAGGTGCTTAAAAGTTGTTATAACAAAACGCAGTAACGATGACGATGGAATATTTTTTATTTTTTTTTTTTTTGCCTCCATTACCACCATAATATTTTATAAAACCATCACTAGCAAATACATACCATCTGGTAATAAATAAACACAAAGCTAAATAAACAAGAAGGAATATTGTTGAGATGAATATCCGTGCTAATGTTGAGTTTTTTTTTTTTTTTTTTCTCTCTAAAGCATACGTTTCGTTAATAATAGTTAGAGGATTTAAAGTAGATTTCCTATTTTTATTAATGTTTCTATCATTTTAATAACAAGTAAACAGACAAGGTGACTTTCTATCACAAATAATATATATATATATAGAAAAAAATGTTAGTTTTTCATTAAATCCATCCATTTATGCATCAATCCTTAGTTGAAATTTATATGATTGAAAACGTTAAAGCATCCTGTGTTGTGCTTTTTTTTTTATTAAATATTTATTATTGTCACAGATTGAGCACGGTTTTATTATTTATTTATTTATTTATTTATTTTGAAAAAAAAAAAAAATGTAAAACATAAACAAATGACGTATTGTCATAAAGTTAATGATAACGATGTTTCCCCGAACAGAGTGTTTGTTATTGATAGCAAATAACACAGAAGAAAAGATTTTTTTTTTTTTATTCAAACTATATTATATATATACAAAGGATTATTTTTTTTTATGATTAAAGGAAAAGGGTTTATTTTAGAACAGTGACTTGTAGTTGTAGGGAGCTTTTACTTCCTTTTTTTTTATACGTTTTGTACACATATGTTTGCAGAGAGAAAATCTTTATAAATTTTATTATTTTTTTTGTTTATGTGCTTTAAGAGAAAATTGAAAAGCATCTCTAAAAGAAAATAAAAAAATATCAAAATCCTAGAAAATAAAATAATTTTCATTAATAATTTTCGATGACAAGCATCTTTAACCGATACAGCATAAATATAAAAATCTATTTACCTGATTTCCCAAAAGACTATAAATAGGCAACACACAGATAACAAACAAATAAACAAACTGCATTTACTACTATTCTTGTTTGACATCCACAAACTGTGTATCGATCTATATATACATATATAGATGGAATTCAATAGAAATTTTGTGAATAAATTGTTTTTTCCTCTCCACTTGATTTCACGTTTTATCCACAACTTCAATACAAAAATATTTATACATTTTATTTAAGTAAAAATCCATTCTAATCCAATTTCACATCAAGACCACTTAAATAATAAAATTAAATTAAAAATAATAATAAAAAAAAAAAACCAACTGATGACATTTGCGGGCGACAAAACATAAATAAATCAAAATTAAAAAAAAAATAGTTTATTGAAGCTGAAATATGTTTTTTTTCTTTTTTTTTTCGTTTATAAAAGCATAAAGAAGCTTTTTTTTTAATGTTTTTTATTCTTAAATTAAGCTATAGCTATATTGTTGAAATTAAGCAAACATCACATTTCCCAAGACTTTATACTAAGTAGGTAAATTCCACTTTAAAAAAAAAAAATAAATAAATTTTATTATATTTGCATTTGATGTAGGAAGCGTTAAGTTAACACAGTCTCATATGAATTTCATTATTATTTTATAACACAGTTTAGTATGAAGACAGTAAAAATGTAACAAAAGCATCAAAAAATTTTCTCATTTTATATTAGATGGGGAAAAAACGCTGCATTGTCGTTTCATTCAGTTTTTTTTTTTTAATATCTTTTGCCTCATTTAAATAATATAAATGAATACATTTGCCAAGTCAACGATCCATTTATGGAAAATAAATTGTTGAAATAAATATATATTTAAAGTAAATCATTTATTATCATCTTTTGTATAATGTTTATAATTGCTGTAAAAAATATCGTAGGTAAATTAATTTATTTAAAGCTTTTCGAATATATTTCTATTAAATTAAAATTGAAAAATTTTGTATTTAAATTATTTCCTAATCAATTTCTTTTAATTATTTAACTTCTATATGGTATTATGATATTTGATAAATTAATTAATAATATTAAATTTATTATATGCTTTAACTATAGCATATATGTGTATGATCAGCTAAATAACAATAACAACAGCATCATCATTATTATTATTATTTGTTTTCCATTTGTTCACGTTTATTATTAATCGACGTTATTATATTTTCGTTTTCTTGTTAAAGAAAATAAAAAAATTTAATAAATAACAACGAATAAAGAAAAAACAACGATGATACAGGCAACGACAATAAATTTTCATTAAGTTTAATAACGTTGAATATTGACTTTTAACAATGATAATAGTTATCTCTCATGAGATTTTCTTTTATATTAAATAATAAACAAATTTGCCATACAAAACCTACTTAAAAACCTAATTATTATTTTATTTATTATTTTTTTTTTTTTTTGCATAATATTGGTGTAGGAACACAGAAACGAAAACATTTCATTCACAAGTTTTTAAAATTCCATTTACTATATTATATAATAAAAGCATGACATTTGGCATAACAACCATGTACAAGGTTAGCTTATTGATTTTTTTTTTTTATATTTTCTATGTATTTTTCCCTTATATTCGTATTTGTTCGAATAACACATTTGAAAATGACCACACTTAATTTTTTTTTTTATCTTTTTTTGTTCACCCTTAAGATTCAGTTATCGACTTCCTATTTTTAGACATAAAAATTTATTGCTATTTATAAGGCGATTCTTCTACTATAATAATAATAATAATAATTGTTGAAAGTTCCTCTTAGTTTCCTTATTGTATTTATTTTCTATAAGAAAAAAAAATAAAATAAATTTCTTTCATTATCTCTGATGAAAGTTAATTGAGTAAAAATTGAGAAAAAAAACCTTTACTGTGTAATGTTTTAGAAATTTTCTTTCTTTCAAACAGCTATCAATATAGATTTTAACTTAAATAAAATACAAAAACTTAAAGCTTGTTTATACAACATCGATAATAAATTGTTTTTTATTTTATAGAAATAAAAATCAAAATTTAATAAACATTTTATCAGCATAATCCAAAAAAAAAAAAAACGAATAAATCATTTGTGACCTGTCAACCTGAATACATGAAAACGCAATGTTTACGTTTTTGTTTTTTTTTCTTTTTTTTTCATTGGAAAGAGAAGGAGAAAATTAAATCAAAGAAAAGCTCATAAAAATACTGTATGTTTCCGCACCACCATCACCACCATTTACTATACCTGTCCATTTTGTAAAAGCATATATTTATGATTTTATTTTTTCATGTTTACAGATTTTATTCAAACAAAAAAAAAAAAAAAAAAAAATATTGTGAACAAAACAATATTTCATCTTATACACCCCTTCGCCTTTATTTTTTGTGTATAAAGGTAGATATAGTAAAAGAGTTTTTCTGTGTAAATAATATTGAATAAACAAGAAATAAAAAAAAATGAACATTTGTAGGTTTATAATAATAAAAAAAAAATGTCTATTTGCCTTCTTTCCCTATTAAATACAAAAGAATTGAAGGCAAAAAAAAATTAATAATTACATAGATCGGTTAGTTAACAAAGGAAATGGACGAAGAAACCAAAAAAAAAAAATCCTCTGACAAAAATGCTTTTTAATTCTACAGCATCGGTTTAACTGGACACAATATTTGTATTCCGTCCTCACGGAATTATAAAATTGTTAATTTATTAATTATTTTTTTTGCAAAAAAGGGTGGATAAGTGATCAAAAGTATTAAATTTCATTATGCTGTACAAACAACCATTTGACAAGCTTGTTATTCAAACATAACGCAATAGATCAACAAATAATTCAGTTCACAAAATCCTTTACCTTTGTCTTATCACTTAAAAATTACTAAAAATCGCTAATAATATTTGTTTTTGTTGTTAATGAAATTTAATTAAAGTGAAATCGATTATCGCTTAAATTAATTACATTTTTTTATTATTTAAACTAGGCTTAACTATTTTTTCTTTCACCTTTTTTGTAATGAAAAGCTTTTATTTATTGCGTAAAGTAAATTTATGTATTGAAAGGTATTTAAGTAAAATTAATTATTATGGAATTCATGATTAGATGTTTAAAAATGCCATTGCCAGTACCTACGTAAAATACTTTATGAAAGTTCCATTGAAGGTTGATTACACACAAAACCGTTTATATTCAATCAAAATTCATCTCCTAAACCACCTAAAAAAAAAAAACCAAAATCATCAATAATTTAATTAAAAACAAAAAAAAAAATATTTTTTACTTGACTTGAAATTTACCAAAAAAAAAAAGAAAAAAAAATTAAATAAAAATAAAATCACCGTTCTGATAGACACGTTAAAAATTACAAAACAAGGAAAACGGTCAAACTAGATGGTAATTAATTTCTATTTATATTTAAAAACAAAAAAAAAAGTAATAGCAATTTATCATTTTGGGAGTAATGATGATTAATAGACTGTAGAGATGTTTCATGTTATAGCTCGAAAGTCAAACTGTGTAGTAACGGAAATAGGAAATCAAACAGCGGGACAGTGAATGATACACCAAAAAAATGAAAAAAAAAAAAACCCCCACAAAAACCACACGGCAGTTTATTAATTTTGGCAAAACGAAAAAATAATTTTAATGAATGAAAAATAAAAGTTTAAAAGCCAACAAAATCATGATAAAACATCATGCAATAAATTTTTTTTTTGTCCCCATTTTTTCTTTCTCTTCCTAATAAAAATATTTTTTGTTAATTTAAAAGAAAAATAATTACATTTCTACTTTGTAGTTGGTCATTTCACAACGGTAAGTACATTTTACTTATTATTGTGTTTGGCTAATAATGGTAGAAAATAGCAAATAGTAACGTAGTCACTGAATTTACAATGTTTACCATTTTTTTGATGTTATCTGTTCTATCTCGTTAGTGTAAAGTTAAAAGCTTTGCGTCTTCTACATTTATTACTTTCTATAATTTTCAAATCATTTATTGTAATCAGAAAATGTGAAGAAAAATCAATAAATTTTCTAAACGATTAGTTTAACGTAAATAATAGGAGAAAATTATATTTTATGTGCTTAATATAATTTAACTAATATGGTTTAACTAATTTTTATATTATATTCACTCTACTTCTAATGTTTAACAGTTTAAGCTAAAAAAAAAAAAAGGAAAAACAAACAAATAACTAAAACAAAGAAGAAAAACGCTTAATTTGATTAATAAATGAAATTTTGTTCGTTATTGCTGTACCTACTGGTTGAATATATTGTTTCGCCTTAACGAAAAAAAATAAACTTTTTTTATATGATGATAAATGACCTAAAAAAAAAAAAAAAACTGTTCCCTGTTTATTATTGTTTACGTTATTATGATTATTAAAATGGAATAATGAAATTTATTTCCCTGTTTACTTTTAGCACTTTTGTTTCGTTACATTTTCTTATGATTTCTTAGTTTTCCTTTTCAATTCTTTAATTCGTTTGTTGGTTAATGAAGTAAAGGAAATATTTACAATATCGAGTGTTATTCTCTCTTATCATTAATAAATTATTGACTTTTATTTGATTTATTTTTTTTTTTTTAGTCCTCTTTTATTGTTTTCTTCCATTTAATAAAAAAAAAAAAAATTTATGGTTTTATTATGATTTTATCGTTATGCTGAAATGAAAAAAAAAGAAAAATAATAATAATTTGAAAATGACTCAATAATATTAAACATGCGATCATAGGAAAAAAAAAAAGAAAAAGTGAAATCCCTTTGAAGTACAAGTCGTATTGACAAAATGTAAAGCTTACCAAAGCTACAACAATTTTATTCTGTTCAACAATAAACACTAATATTATCAATTTAAACAAACAAACAAACAAACAGAAAAATACAAAATACAAATAGAATTATTATAAAAGGCAATATACGTTAAGTTTGCAATATTTTTGGCATGCAAAAAAAAAGTTCCTAGATAATTCCTTCATACATCAAACTTATTTATCATAAACAAAACAGAAAAAAAAAAAAGAAAATAAGATAAATAAAAACAGAAAAATATGAATAATTTTACATTACTCTCTATTCTTTGTTTAACTTTCCTTTGTGTGATGATCTAGCTTTGAAGATGCTCCGGGGCAAATATGAATTGGACTTGTTTTGGTGACGTAAATGTATATAGATAAAAGCTGGAACAAAAAAAAAAAGTAAATATCTGTACAGATTCCTAGATGCCCGACCAAGATAAAAAAAAAAAAAAAAAAAAAAAAAAAAAAACTGAAGGAAATACAAGAAATAAATCCCGTATCATTAAAAAATATCAAAATGACGACATTAATGATGACAAAATAAACGATATGAATTGGGTAAAAGAATAATAACAAGAATAATAATAATAATAATAAAAAAAAAAAAAAATTTATATAATCATCACCATCAAAGATATTTACACTTGGCAAGAAAAAAAAAAAAAAAAAAAAAAGTGATACATTTGGTAAAAAAAATAAAAATTGAGCTTTATCTGGCTGCTTTATTATTTTTTTTTTTTTTCATTCTGGTTTAAGCAAACAACGTAAAACGGGAAAACTGTTAAATGGGCGGCGATAATGACTTGCGATAAAATTATTTATCTCCTTTTATTTTTTTCAGGAAAAGTCACAGGCATTGCACAATATAGAAGAGCATATTGAAGGTTCGTACAAATACATCGTGTGTGAGTTTGGTTTTGGTAGAAAACAGAATAAGCCATCTGATTATTCCTCATATTTATATCCATTTCGTTTTATGTTACAATTTTTTGCGTTCATCACCTTTCCAGTATGTTATTATGTTATGCAACAAACTTAACTGTGTGATATATATATTTACCCCCATACCCCATATATATTGTATGATTATTATGAATGGGATTCTATATCTTTTAACAAAGATTCATTTTTCTTTACACTAACATCCTAGCCATACTTTTCGTAAAATATGTTTGTGTCTTTATTGTTTTCGCGACTGGTGTGATCTTCATCTAGGAAAATAATCTTAAAAATGTGTCTGTGTGCGAATAGTTTATAAGCAGCGAACATACAAAGGTGGGATAATGTAAACCAAACAAAAGGAACGACGAATAACACAATATTAAGAGATAAAACATCGAGAAACTGTCTCAATGAAGACTTCACATTGTGCCCATATTATTCCTTTGCTTAACACATTCTCAAACTGTATCCACATCTGTACAATAAAAAAAAACACCCAACTAATCTGTCTATCTGTCTGCCCTATATACACATTTTTCTTGTTTTCTACTACATATGCGTCAAACGGCAGATCACATCGTTGGCAAACAAAAAAATAAATAAAAAGGAAAAAGAAAAAAAAAAAAAAATAGGAAAAACACATTCCCTTTGAATTTATCATCTGGAAAATACAATTTCATTTGTCCATAAATAATAAATATGATCATAAATAAATATAGAAATACATGGAAATAGCACAACAAAAATATTGTCACTTTTATGGTAACATCATTATCCATACCCAACATATTATTAAATAATTCCACTAAGTTGCCACTATTTCCGATTTATAACGGTCATATAATTCTTAAACAGCAAAACATTAAACATTCCATTTACCATGGATTAAAATGAAACTTTTGTTGTGTAAAAAAAAAAAAAATATTCTTTTTTCCATCTGCATAATAATTTTAATAATTTCAAAAATACAAACAAATATTGATCAAAAACGGGGCAGAAAATTAATTAATTACTTTCGGTTTAATAAAGAAAGAATTTTTCTTAAATATGAAAAGTGATAAAGTTATGGCTTGTCACGAACCAAACAATTTCTATGAGCAATCTCATTCTATTTTATATTTTCTACAATTTCGGTTGTACTTTTTTCCATCGTTTCTTTTTTTCTTGTCTTTTCTTTTCTATGTTGTGTCTCGTGTTGCTTTTATTATTTTTCCGTGTACTTTGTATTGTCGTTATTCGCCAATTTTCCATTTTTATTTTGAGTGGAAACAGAAAGGAAAATAAATATAAAAAGAAAAAAACGACAACAACAACTACATGACAGCAGTGCTGTTTTCGCTATGAGTTTTCTTCTTTTTTTTTTTTGAAGAAAACGATGAGTGTGGGTTAGATAACGAGAAAGAGATTACTGTCATTATGCAAAATTCGGCGTTTGAACAAATTGTAATTTTTTTTTTCTTCTTATATCTTTTGTTGACTCTTTTCCTTCAGTATTTTTTTTTTTTTTTTTGTATTTTTATTGTCTTCATCCCTAAATTGTTATGTTTTGTTGTTAGGAGGCGGATAAAAGGTGTTTTTTATATTTTTTGTTAGTTAGTTTATATTCATCGCAATATGGGGTTCCGTACAATAGATTATAAAATAGACACAAACAACTTACCACCCATTGCGCATATAATTTAGTAGTGATGATCGCAGTTTTTATTTTTTATTTTTTAAACAAACAAAAATGAGTAAATTTAGGCGATGTCTGTATATTTTTTGGAATTGATGCTGTAGCTCTGTATCTACCTAATTGTACAGTAGTAGTTGGTGGAGTTGGTAATGGTTTTTTCATTATATAATATAAAAAAATAAATTTTTATACAATGAAAATTGCAACTAACCATTGTGGTATTTTTTTTATTTTTTTTTTTTCGGTTATTTTATTTTATTATACAGCATCGGGATTTGTTAATGCGATTATTATGAATTTTCTCATCCCTTATTAAGCCCTATTTTTGCATTTAATTCTTTTTCATATTGTTATTAAAAAAAAAAAAAAAATTTTTTTTTTCTTCTTTGTTTGTTTGATAGCTAAATAAAAATTATTATTGATAATAAAAATGAATTAAAATTTTTTTATAGTGAATTATAAAAAATAATTGCTTTTGTATACAAAAAATTAAAATTTCTGTCCCTTGCCTGAACACTTAAATTATTTCTATATTTTTAACTAGAACGTTCACTATTTTTAATAAAAAAATTAAAACAATTTCATATTAATCAATAAACTCATAGCATAATAATATAAAACCATCAACGAAAATTATGGTGACATTTTGCATATAAATGTTAATAAATGTGCGTGCTTTAATATGCGACATAAAATAAATATTAGAATCAGTTAAAATTTCTTATCTGGTTACCTATTTTTATTTTTATTTTTATTTTTGGTGTTTCCTCACTTTTATGGTGAACAATTAAAATAAAAAGAAAAAATAAATTGTTTTTTATACAACGTATGACCATTAGCATGAGCGCAAATAAAATTTCAAACAAAATGGAAACAAAAAAATCAGAAGCAAAAAAGCCAACAACGTTTAAGTGTTAAAGTTAAAATGGATTTTTTTTTTTTTTTTTTTTGTATTCTTTTATGGGAAACGGGGAAAACATAATGTTTAACATTAGTTTATTTTATTTTTATGCTTGTTAATAGCATTTGTTAAACAATTTTTATATTATTTTTATATTTTTTATTTTATTTTATTATACTTGTTAGTGTTGTTATTGATATATGCGGTACAACACGAAAAATATGTTTACATGAAAATCAATCGTTCATATGGATTTTTCATTTCAATTTTTTGTTGATTATAGGGCACAGTATAGAAAACCGTTCAATTCATCTCTGCACAATTTGTCTATTCATCCTGCTAACGATTCATCTTGAGAACGATTCAACAGTGGACATGATCTAATGAATTAGTAATCAACGGACAACATCGAAAGGTTCCCAGCTTACGATTCCTTCAGATTTCAGATTTCCTGAGCTATCGGACGATTAATATTAATATAGCGTACGATTCCTCCACCAGTCGATTAATCCAGCGGACCTTTCATTCAGCGAACAATATCACTAGCAGACGATTCAACTATCGAACGATTCATCCATCTCACAATTAATCCAGTGAACGATTCATTCACCAGACTATTCATCTAAATATTACAATTATAATTTAGTACGGTAATACAGGCTGAGTATTTAAACATATGATGAGGTTGATGTATGTACTAACACACAACATATATCATTTGGTTAATCTCCAGCATAATATCATAATAAATGATAAAATAACATTTAGAATAGAGAAAAATAAAATGTCAAAATTTCATTAGTGAATTAAATGTTATAAATCAGTATCCAACTGTGTAACAAATTAATCTGTGAATAACAAACAAGGCTGTTTACCACCTCTATCACATTTTAACACTCATTTCATATCAAAAACCCTGTCTTTTTTGTTGTATATACATATATATATATATATATATATATGGTAATAAAAGTTACCACATTATATTCACTATTATAAAAAAAAAAAATAATTTTTGACAACCATAAACATGTCTGCGGTTTTTAGATAATTTAAGAAAATATATATCATTTTGAATTATAATAATAATTTTAATAAGAGAATATAACAGCTAAAAAAAAAAAAAAAATAAATAAAATTAAAGATAAATTAACTGCCATTAATTATAAAACTTAATACTTTTATAAAATAATATGCTGTGTGTTTTATATTAGGACTACAACCTGAAACTTATTCATTTTGTAATTTTCTATAGAAATTATTATGTAGATATTGTCTGGTTATTAGCCAACTATTTTATTGTTACTTCTTACCTTTATTACCCAAAACACAATTTCTTCTTCTTAGTCTTCAAGGATTTTTTTTTTTTTTTTTTTTTTGTGTATAATATCTAACATGAAACAGAGAAATAAATATTTATAAAATTTTAAAGTAAAAGTGATAAAAAGTCGGTATGCATGGACAACTTTGATAATAATTAACAATGAATAAAAATGTTTTAATTTTGTTGCAGATGACAAGTTTTTCTGTATCTGTTTTACTTTTAGATTTTAACATTTTTGTGGTCACACCGAAATTAGTCTTATTTATTAAAATAAATATACGATAGATAATAAATTTTATAAGCTTAAGTTAAAGAATATTAGATAATAGAAAATAATGATAAAAAATTTATTATTATTTATAATTGTTCCTATGGTTTTAATAAAAACTTTATCTATGTTTAACTATTAATTAAAACAAAGTGGTTATGCATCAACGATCGATATTGATCAGTAAAGTTTATTAAACTATTTAAAGGAAGAAAAAAGAAAAGAAAAAAAAAACGCTTTTTTCATAACTATATTAAACTATTACTAAGTATTGTGCTGTGATTTTTCCAACCAAAAATTACATAATTTTAAATTTCTTCAATGATTTGGTAATATTATGGTCAACGAAATTACCACAATATGTTTTCTGAACTTGTTATTTTAGCAAGTTTTATCACCAATTTGTAGTTTTTTTTTTTTTTTAATTTTTTTAATAATTCATACATACAATATAATTCATACAAATATTTTCTATAAATTTATAGTCGCTGCAAAAAAAAAAAAAAAAAAAAAAAAATGTCCATAAAAATCAATTTTCAAAATTAGGTCAACGTAAAGCTTTTCCAGAGTGAAAAAATATTATTAATATTATTTTTTTTTTCATTATAAAACTTAATGTGCAACAAAAACATTAAAACATTAAAACATAAAACGAAAGAAATAATTAAAGAATAAAAAATGTAGTTCAGACACTGTGTGATTTAATAATAATTTTTCTTAGTTTTCTTTTTCGGAAAATTAATATTGACGTTATAAGGGGAAAAAAAACGTTGTTAAAGCTTTCATATCTTTAAACTGTTACGAATGTTACTTGGTAACGAATGTATTTTTCTTTCGTATTAATATATTACAATGAGAATGATGACAATTAGAAAACAAAAGGTCTGTTAAGCCCGACAAAGTCTTGTTCAATATCATCTCCCCCTTGAGTATATTTTTTTATTCACACGATAAAACCCACGAAAGAAAAATAAAGTAGAAATAATATCATTGCGTTCTCTATGGTTACATCTTAAAACTCACATTTAAGAGTCATTTCGTTACATTTTTTTTTTTTTATTCATGCTCTTAAGATTTTATTTTTAGTTTTTATATTAAAACATTTTCAACCACAATTTTCTCGTTGCGAGTTGGAAAAAGTATGAAATGTCATAAACGAAATATTATTTATGATAAGAAAATATTAAAACAAAGAAACGAAAGAAAGAAAGAAAAAACCGTCAACAAAGGTTATGACAACATTATGTAATTTTTGTTTGTTTGTTGGCTTTTTATTAATATATTGTCGCCGAAAAATGTGTTTTTTTTTTCTTTTTTTGCCTTTTTCCAAGAATAATAAGACATAATCATAATAATTCTTATTTATTTCATTATTTATATGATGCAATGAAATAGTTGGAACACTATTTACCATAAGCATAGACATTCATATTTTAGATATAAATTAAAAATAAAAAAAAAAAATGATCACAATACTACCGACTTAGACTCTCAACACGATCTAGAAGAAGTAGAGGCTGGAATTTGGTATCAATTGAAAGATATTAAAAAACTGTTAGGAAAATCCATCAATTGGAACAACTATTTTTTTTTTGTAAGCCTTTAGGAAAATCCATATTAAAATAATAATTAAGTTAAAAATTTGCAAAAAAAAAAAAATTATTAGATAAACGATAGTCGAATTAATAAATTGTGATTAAAATTTTTGCCGATTTTCTTTAAATTTTCCTCACAATAAAATTTTTTAATATGTATCAATTGATACCAAATTCCGCATTCTACTTCTTCTAGACCGTTTTGAGAGTCTAAGTCGGTATAGCATAATTAAATTTATCTTCAGCATAGATTATTTTATTATCAAAACAAAACCAAAGAAAAAAAAAAAAACTACAATCATCTGGAATAGTTTAATTCAACACAATCCAACACACAACGAAAATACATTTTCAAAACCAAAAACACCCCATTTAATATAAATCTGCACAACAAACTAATTATTTATTATTTTATTTTTCGCAAAAAAAAAATATTTCAATAGTTTAATGTAATTAGTTTTCTATTTGTTTCTATTTTGGAAAATCCATTCATGCACGTTTATAGTTTAAATTAAGAAACTTTAAACAGAAAAATTAAAATTAAATTTCTCGATTATATCTAATGTGTGGCGTTTTTTTCTTTTTCTTCTTTTCTCCATCGTATAATTGCAATAAATACTCAGTTGCATCGCTACACAAAACCAACTAAAATATTTATTTTTTTTTTTTTTTAAATCAATTTTATTTGTTGGTTGAATAAGATATTTAAATTAAAAATAGGAAATTAAAAGTAATAATTAAACAGCAAAAATAAAAGTTATAGAGAGAAAACTTCTGATTTTGCTTTTTCTGGGGGTTACCAAAAGTATTTCCCATTGAAACTTTTAAGTAGGAAAATATAACTAATGAAAAATAAAATGTTTTTTATTTATTTATTTATTAGTAGAGACGTATAGTCAGAATAAATAAATAACTAAAATAAGAAACGTAAAAAATTATAATTAAATATTTTGACATTTGCTACAAGAATATTTTATAAAAAAAAAATTATTATTTTTTTTCCATTCAAAACACGCGATTAATACGTTTTTTCTTTTTTTTTTTTTTTTTCTCCATCAAAACATATAGAAATTGTGCAAATAAAATTCATTTTGTTGTTTACTCAGTTTCAGAATAATAATAAAAAAAAAAAACAAACTTTTTTATGTTGGTTTGGTTGTAAAAACATTAAAAAAAAAAATATCATTTTTTTTTTTTTAGTTATACAGCGAAAAAAAAAAAAAATGTCAAACAAGAAAAACTTTTAATCGCATGGAAAATATAATAATGGTAAAAGGATTTATGGGGATATTCTCAGATTATGTTGAAAGCCACTCGAAGTTAAATATAAAAAATTGTTAAAATTAACAAAAATATATTTATTTTATATATATATAAAAAATAAAAAATGAAAAAAGAAACCAGCAGCAGCTGAAAAAAGCATGAATTGTTTATATTTACATATTGTCTACGTTTTTAGTGGTTTTTTTTTTTTTTTTATTCATAATTTTTTGTAAACTCTATGTTTAACCATAAACAAATCCATGGCAAATGGATTATTTATAATAGTATTTAACAATATTTAATCAACAATACATTTGCATGTTTTTTATTTTAAGGTAAAAGCAAACAATTATCAAACCCAAACGAAAAAAAAGAAAAAAGAATAAAATAAAATAAAAATATTGTTTAATATCCGTTAATTATTTTTCATTGCAATAAGTTTTTTTTTTTTTTTTCTTTTTTAATTATACAATAAAACGCCCACAATTACGTCGACTGATACAAAAAAAAAACTGATACCTTGTTACATGTATTTAGATAAATAAAGTTTATTAACCAAAATTTATGCTGATTAAATTTCTTTTTTTTATTAATAATTACATAGAAAATAATTTTAAATTAAATTATTTAAATAAACGGCTATATTACATCTGTCATCATAATTATTAAAATACATCAACGTTGTGTATTGTCAGTGAATAAATAATAATAATAAAAAAAAAAAAAACAAAGCCAAAAAATGTTAAAAATTAATTATTTTAATTAAACTTTCAACTATAAATGAAACCAATTTAATTATAAACTCATTAAATATATATATATATATATATATATATATATATATATATAATTTGTAATAATAATAATTTGACATTAGACCAACTTTCTTTTAGGTAATTAAAATTAAAGTATCATGATGGGATCGGTTACAGTTGAAAAACACTGTACTTGAACCTTTTTCACCAAAAAAAAAAATAAAATAAAAATAAATAAAAAGCTTTTTTTATGATATTCTCTTTCGTTATCTTTTCCGTTTTTTTTTTTTTTTTTTTTTTTTTTTTGTTATATATATTCATGTTAATCCTTTTTGTCCGTCTTCTACTTGAGTATAAACGCGTTATTAAAAATAAATCTCAGGATAAGTAAATACGATATTAATAAATAAATAAAGAAAAAAAAAAAAAAAGAAGAGAGTTAAGAAAAACCGTTTGCAACACTAACCCCTATTTGTGTTTGTGTACCTTTATCTAAAAGATCTACAACGAATTTCTTGGTGATAAATGAAACATAAAATAAGATGAGCATAGGAAAATGAATTTTATATATATATATATATATAATGTCACGTAAAGCAATAAAGGAGCAGTTGATGATTTATTTGTTGTTTTTGTGTCAAATAAATAGCAGCAACTAATAAAAAAAAAAAAAAAGAAAAATGTAAAGACGACAACGATTAACTCAATCTTTTAAATCATTCATTTTTGTTAGATGCTGTTTATTGCGTTTTCAACTGGTTATGGTGGTAATGGTGGTTTATCTGATTTATCTACTCGACTAAACAGAAAGCTGTTGACTTAATAGCAAAAACTATATGAGACCAAGTAACAAGTAAAGTAATAAAAATTAACAAAGAATACCGCAAACAATAACGATGAAAAACGATGACTATGAATATTTACAACGCAAAACCAAACTCTTTGTGCACACGTTTATATAATTAAAAAAAAAAAAAGTAAAAATTAGATAACAACACAATTTATTATACTTATTATCATAATAATTATCCACAAATGCTTTAATAAATTTTTAACATCACATTATCACCATATTTTAACAAGGAATAAAAAAAAAAACCGAAAAAAAAGCACGCGAAACAAACCATTTAAAATTAGATAAAATTAATAAATTTTCAAAGTTTACCATTATTAAACATCATTAAAAAACTATTAAACATATAAATTAAATCAAATAAAAATTCTAATTATTGTCAACAAATTATGAGTTGTGATAATCGGTTTGTTGTTTATTTAAAAAAAAAAAAAAAAAAACCCCAATTAGATATGAATAAGAAAATTAATTAATATCGCGTGATTATGAATAAAATTTTGTTTTGTCAAAGAAAAACTATTAAATAAAAATGTAAATTATGTTAAATCATATTCAGCTAATTTTGTGTTGAGATTTGTTGAAAATTTCCGTACCATAATCATGTTGCTATACGGGGCAACATAAAAGCAAGCAAGCAAGCAAAAAAAAAACCAACTTGCCATTGTCTTTATTGCTTTTAACAAACTTTTCCCACATATCCTCATAACACATTTAACTCACACCTTAAAAGATTTTTAATTGCTTTGTTTTATTTATTTATTTTTTTCTTCTTGTTCTCTCTGTCTCTGTTTTTCTAAGGCACAGTCAAAACTTATCATTACTTATGGTGGATGTGAAAACACTTCTGCTATACTTTCTCCACTTGAATACACAAATAGCTAGCAAATAGCTTGCAAAAAAAAAAAAATAACCGAAAAAATGCCATAAACTGCTGGCAATAATGAAATCTTCAACAAAACTACATAGAAAAAAAAAAATTATTTTAAGAAATAAAAATTAATCTCTAAAGCAATCAAAATAATCATGTTAATGGGCGTTTTTTTTTTTTTTTATGACATAATAAATTAAACGCGAAAAGACATTTAACAAATATTAAATCAAAAAAAAAAATAAATTAATTATTTAGTTTTTAATGATTATTATTATTATTATTCCATAATATGTTTTGTTTTTTTTTTTTTTTAATTTATTTTTAAATCTGTTTTAATTGTTTTTCTGTGATTGCTTCTTGGCTGCTGTCATCGATTTATCGATAATTGCATCAACTTGGCAAAAAAAAAAAATGAAGAAAAATCAAAATGCTGAAATGTTTTTTTTTTTTTTTTTTTTTATTATTTATTTTTCTACTTTGCTACCAACTTAACTTTATTATAAAAAAAAAATTCTTTATATTCGCTATAAAATAAAATAAAGAAAAGAAAAGAAATTTTTTTTATTTATATACGATTTACTATACTCAGTAGCAATACCATTTGAGGGTTTTAAATTCAATTTGCGGTTTTATTATTCTAAATTTCTTATGAAAACAAAAACGTCTCAAGTGTCTTCATTTCAAAAAATAAAAATAATAAAATAAAATAACGTGCACACATGCACACAGGAAAAAAAAAACCCCTGATAAGTAAATAAAATTTAAAGAAAATTATAGTCGTAATCTTATAAAACGATGAAAGAACTTTAATGTAATTAAATTTTTAAGTAATGTTTTGTTGATTGCATTTCACAAAAATATTATTATAGGAAAAAAAAAATATTTTTTTTTTTTTTTATTGATTGATTGAACCATTCTTAGACCTTCGATAATAACCGTTTTTCCAGTTTTCAGTTTCCAATTTTTTTTTATTACCGTAAATAAATAACGAAAATATTAAAATCGTTTTTTATTTACAAAAATAAAAACGGAAATAATAATAATTGGAGAAGCTTTTTATTATTTTTTTTCTATTCAGAACGTGCCCAGTATTTTAATTCGATACAAAAAAAAAATAAATTCTTCTTTTATCAAAAGAATGTTTCCCAACAATAATAGGACCCCTCCACTCAAAATAATACAAATTGAACGTAACTGTAGCCAGCAATAAATTTAATTAAAAATTCGTGAAAAAATTTTTATGCCCAGTTAATTAATATTTCTAGAAGTGGTAGGGGTGGTAAATTTTATAAAAAAAAAAAAAAAGAATTCTTTTCAAAAAACGAAAAATTAATAATAGTAATTTGCGTTTACATAACGTAAAAAGTGGTAAAGTAAAGTAAAGTAAAGTAACGTAAAAAAAAAATTGTTATCTTGTGTAAAAATGCAAAGTATGTTATTCCTTCTTCTTCGTCTCTATCATCCTCTACGTTGTTTCATTTAACACAAATTTATGTATGAAAATGTTATATTTTTGTCCGTGTTATATGTAATTTTGTTGGTTTTTCTTTTACCTCGTTAGCTGTTTTCCAGTTTGCCTTTCAGCCAATACATAATTTTTTTTTTTTTCTTTTATTTTTATTTCTTTCCTTCATATTTTTTATTTTCTTTTTTTTTTATAGATAATAATTTTCAATTTTTCCTTTAGCATAAAGAAAAACGATGACAACAACAACAGCAACAGTAGCAGCAAAAATATAACAAAAAACCGTTTTACTTATGAAAATATGACAACGCACATATGTTGTTTCTCATTAAAATCTACAGCAAACAAGTACAGCAACAACACCAGCAATACAATTCAATAAAATTATTAAAAACGATCAAAATAAAACTTAAAGAAATAGGAAAAAATTTGTTACAAAAAACAAAAAAAAAAGATGAAAAATATGTGCTTTTGATATTTCTGATAGAGAATGAACAAAAAAATTTTTGTTTTTTGTTATTTTTTAATACAAAAAATTTTATTTGTACGCAATATGAATATAAAAATGTAGAAAAAATTTGTATAGAAAATGAGACGACTCGTGAAATTGGTTACAATGCTTTTACAACACTTTAGATACAAATTTTCTATTTTTTTTTTTTTTTTTTTCATCGTTTATTTTGATTGTCTTTGGATACACAAGACGTTTAACATGATGCTGACAATACTGAAAATATTTCTTCTTATATTATTTAATAGACAAAATTGTTAGAAAAACCGATTAAACAAAACTAAAACGGGAAACATTCCGCTTGTACCCGGATCTTACAATGCCTGTAACTCTTACTAACCTAACTAAATTTTCATAAAATAAAACTGCGATTGTATCCGTGTATAACTCGAGAAATATTCAATAACATTCAGAGATTATTAAAAATAAATTTTTAAAATGATTTCTGCAGCCGTGTGTTAATTACAGGATCACTCGTAAACAGGACAGGTTTTTAAAAATAATGTCTGTTTTAGAAGAAAAAAAATCCGATATAGCCAAGCCAATATAAACTAAGCACTCAACGTAAGCACAAAACATTTTATTTAAAAAAAACTTTTCTTTTTTTTTTATTGTTCGTAATTGCTAGGTAATTATTATTTAAATGACAATTACAAAAAATCCATACCTTACAAAAGTAATTCACACATGAAATTGGTAAACCGCATGAATGTTTAAGTAAAAGCATTAAAACGTACGCTAATCGCTTCCTACAGAATTTAGAAAATTCCACAACAACAAAACACACATTATTTGTATTCAAGGATATAAAGAAAGGTGATGACAGTCATAAAATTTATTTATTTCATACATTTCAATCTTGTTAGCATGATTATAAAATGTAATAAGGAGAAAAAAAAAAAAAAAACTGTAAACAAAAAGCTCACATATTAAGTAGAAAAAACTAGAAGAAAAAAAAAATGAATACAATTCAGCAAAACTAACAAGGTAAAACTTTCTTTCTCTTATTGCAAATGTTAGAGCTTTTGAACAAATAATTTTCATACAAAAAATTTTAATGCGGTTTTCGGAATGTTACAGTGATAAGAGAAATTATAGATTTTTTTTTATTATTATTATTATACGAATAACGAACAAACATTTTTTATTTGTAATCATTCTAAACGTTTATTTCCTTGTTTTTATCCCTTTTATTTTATTCTATACTCGCTCTCTCGTAATATCATACTATATAATAAAAGTAGTGGAAAAAAAGGACACAATCTCTCTCTTCCTTTATATATTTACATATAGAAAAAATAGTGAAATGAAAAGACACGAATTGTAAACAGTTTATTGAATTTAAAATGAGTTTTTATTTTTCTACTATTTTGATAGACCATTAAGTCACGTCCTTGCCGTTATATACAAGAAAAAAAAAAACGTTTTTTTTTTTTTTTGTGTTACGTAAAAAATGCTGCTTGTGTTTTTGGTATACAAGAGAGAAAGAATGCAAAAAAAGTGGGTGGTAAAGTGTTCAAAAATAAACAGAAAACAAAAAAAAAAAAACTCTCGTGTTCAACATCATTAAAATACCCCCATTCCAATACGGTAAAGGTAGATTTTTAACAATTTTTACATTATTTCACCACTCCAAAAATATCTTCAAAGATATGAAAAAACGAAGGAGATTTTTTTTTTTTAAAAACGAAGTATGACAAACTTATAGAAAAAAAATTTTCTTTTTTTTTTTACTCGAGAAAATAATGCACAGTGCATTAAAAAGGTAACAACAAGAAAAGCTTTTCGCACAAAGTACTAGTAAAATTGTTAATAATTGTTAAATTCCTCTATTCTTATTTATATATATATTTTTTTTTTTTTGGGCTAAGTATATGCGTATAGAAAAGCGTTAACAAAGCTTTAATAAAACGTTCTGTAGAAAAGATGAATAATTATTGATTTTTTTTTTTTATTTTTTTTTTTGTGACAACATTTCATAAACCTATGTTTAACTTCCTGGTGTGTCATTAAGATGTCATTATTCATAGATTTTTTTATTTGCTTTCATCATTTCATTTTTTAAGACTTATTCCTTTGTCTGTTTTCATTTCAAAAAAATAAAATAAATTCATTTTCCAATATTCGCTTTTTATTATTCATTAATTTTCTATTGATATAAAAAACAATTTTTTTTTTTTTGTCAACAGTGACATAGATCAATTTTAATCAGCTTCCTATACATTTTTATTTTCTATAATAGAAGATGAACAGTTTTTTTTTTTTTTTGTTTTTTTTGTATATCAATACCTTTACTTACCTTAAAATTTTTTTCCTTTTGCTTTTTGCTTTTCTTGTATATTATTCATGACCATTGAAAAAGCTTAACTCACGCGCAACTTATTATCCATAAATACAGCAATATTTTACTTTTACTTTTTTTTTTTTTTGGGGAAAGAGAAAAAACAGAAATACATAAAATATATTGTTTTATTATAAAGTAATTTTCGAAGGTATCTACATTTCTCAACCCCGACTGCCAACAATTTTCTATTGATTTATCATAATTTAATAGATCAGTGAAATAAGTAAAAAAATTCACATCTCTTACATTGTATGCATTGTATTTATCTGGGTATCACGATACCCATAGTAAATATATGTTACCGTATTTATGATGTACTTATTATAAGAAAGTGCACAGTAAATAAATAATTCATAGTAAGATGTAAAAACTAAATTCTTCAATCAACTTTGTTCTACGATCACGCAAATTTTCCGACATTTACAAAAATAAAAATCCAGAACTCGAAAAATAATTTTTTTTCAACCAAACACGTAGAACAAAGTCGATTTCTAATGCCACAAACAATATTCCTACAAAGTTTCAGCTCATTTTGAATTAATTTTTTTCACGCAGAAAGTTGAAAGAAAAAGCTGACGGTTTGTATGCATTTTTTTCAGAATTTCGGTGAAAAATAAATTAATTCAAAATGAACTGAATCCGATATATTTCTATGATGTCGATGTTTACTGTACGAAAAAAAAAATTCAGTCAATACCAAATAAATGTTTGAATTGAGATGCAATAAAAATCGATTAAAACTCATAAATAATTGCTGTAGTAAAAACTAGAATTTTCTGCCAATGGTTTTTGGCAAATTTTATTGTCAGTTGGTCAATTCTACGTTTGCTTTTATATAGACAAAAAAAAAAAATTTTTTAAATTCTTTATCCACCAAAATAATTCTCAGCAAATAAATTGAAACACAAAATCGAACCAATGCATTAAATTAAAAAAAAAAAAAACAAAAACCCATGTATGTACATATCGCTCTGGATGGTCATTTAACAAATATAAGCACATTGAATGCCACTTATTCGTCTATCTAGTTCCATATGTCACAAAAGCAAAAAAAAAAAAAATATATCACAATAGAAACTGAATTGTAATTGCATTGTAAATAGGGGATGTAAAATTCATTATTGATTAAAAATTTTGCGCTTTTAACATTAAATATGAAAACCAAATTGACCACAATATTGCATCCAACAAGCTCTGGTGCCACTTAAATATACAGAAAAAAAAAAAAGAAATTCAATCTAAATGTATTTTCCCATCAATATTTGATTTATCTGATAAATTTTTTTTTTTTATCCCAAACTAAAAAAAAATTTTTATTTGTTATCAGTTTGGACATTTTTTTTTTTCTGATTTTGTGCTGTTTTTTTTTTTTTTTTCTTCTTTTTTAACAGAATTTAAATTAAAATTAATTAAAAACTAAAAAAAAAAAACTTTTTTAAGGCCTGTGCCTCTAATTTTTTTATTTTTTTATGAATAAGAATAATTCTGCATTATTAAAAACAGAAAAAAAAATTAACAAATAATGTACATTGAATGATTATTAATTATTTATCAAAAAAAAAAAATATATACAAATTATTAGTAAATATTACATAAAATATTTTTAAAACCAAATCAGGTTTAAAAATCGATAAGAAATCTGTTCAATCGATTTTACAATTCTTTATGCATTTGCCAACGATACAATAACGATAATATTATTTATCAAAAAACATGTATCTTACAATTACATCACGTTAGATTACATTACAACAAATGTATACATTGTGGTCCATATACATTTTTTTTTTTTTTTTTTAAATCACACTTAAATCCACATTTTGTAGCAAAAATAACATCAAATATTACAGCATCACGTTAACCTAATTATATTTTCACATGTTCAGACACGTAATTATAATGTTTAAATAAATATGTTAACATATTTTGTTAATTTTATTTGCAATAGAAATATATATATATATAAATGTTTTTTTTATTTTTTTTTTTTGTGTTTAACCGCAGTGATAATATAAAAAAAAAATAATTATTTTAATGTTAAAAAAATAAAAATTTCCATATCAGTATTGTAGTGTAGTTTTGGAAAGACTTTGTTTTAAATTTTACTGTACTACAGTACAGTATGCAATGAAGTCTCTTTTTATTAAACAAAAAAAAATATATGTATATATATTTAATGAAGTAATAAATTATATGTATTTGATTAAATATTCCATTATCATGTCATTAAAATAACATTAGACGTGTAACTATCATCGAAACATTCGTTTAACAATAATCTTACCAAACATTTATCCACATTGTATTTAAAATTGTTTTGTAATAAAAATTCATAAAATATAAGTCAAACATCTTAAATATATGAAAACCGTATAATCAATAATTGTCATAATAAATTAATAATAGCGAATAAAAAATGTGAATAGAAATGGTTTTTGGTATGGCTATTAGATTAACAGTTTCGTTGCAAACATGATAACCCTTTTTTTTTTTTAACATGTTATAAATTTGTGCATGACTAAGTATAAAGACACCTTTTAAACTTACAAGCCCCAAAGGTTAGCCTAAAGGACTAACGTAAAATGGACTTTAAAAAAAAAAAAAAAAACACAAACAAACAGTTTCACGTTGTCAACTGGAATTTTTATTTTTAAAATTATTGATTAGTTGGGAAAATTCACAAAACAAAGGTGAATGAAACAGCGAAAAAAAAAACGCTTTCAGGTAGATTTATATTAACTGCATTGAACTGTTTTATAAATAATCGTTAACCGTGCATATTAAATCAATTAATTATTATCCCAAAACAAAAAAGTAAAAAAAAACTTTTTATTCTCCCTTAAATATATAAATTAATTTTTTTTCAATTAAATTACTTCATAGCCCTTTTGTTTACATTATTTTAAATTTGCACATGAGAATTTATCAACAATTGTCAATGAGAATCTATTGAAATTATTATGATTGCTTGCTTGGTCGTTGCTGTTGTTGTTGTTGTTGTCCACTATATAGCAATTTTCTATATTTACCTTTCTTTAATCTTTTTTTTTTTATCCTTTAGGAAAATGGTTTTTTTCTTCTTTTTTTTTTGTATACACTTTTGAATAATAAATTTATTAAACAATTTATATTAATAAATAAATTTGACTAACATAAACCAGACCACAATTTGTCAAACAAAATTTCATTTTTATAACCCATAACACATCGAGAGGAATGTATGCAAATTTATTTGGGATTATTAAGCAACACACAATAACAATATCAGTGTTTAATAATACAAAAAAAAAAAGAATTATTTGTTATCAGCAACTATTTAAGTTAGAACAAATGTTTTAAATGAAATGAAATCCTAAACCAAAAGGTAAAATAAGATTTGTAGCACAATGAATGAGGTACGATTTGAATTTTTGCGTATTTATGGATATTTGAATATAATACAGGGGATGGTTGAAATGTTTTTAATCAATAATTTTATAAAATTTATTTCAATTTATCACCTATACACATATTTAAGTAATAATTTATTAAATTCATTTTTTTTTTTGTATTTTTATTATTTATTAAGGGTTAAACATGAATAAACTGACCATAGAAACATTTTTAATTATACTTTACTGTATTTAACTTTTAACTTTTAATTCCTTTATTACAATAGATCATTAGAACAGTGGTTGCCTTCCCTTGTCATATAATCATAAATAATAATTTCTAATTAAATTTCCCCTAAGACAAATTTATTAAAAAATTTTTTTTTTTTTTGAAACCCCTTTAAATATTCATTATAGTTTATTTTATATTGATTAAAACCATTAAAAACATTTAAGAATTATAAATTCAAATGTATGGCACAAAATTATTCAAAGTAAAACTATTCTAATTTTATTAATTAAAAGAGAGGGAGAGAGTGAAAATTTTTTTTTTTTTTTTTTTTTAGTTGAAAATTTATTTATGAATAAACTAATCATTACCATAACAATAAACATGAATCAGTACGAAAATTTATTCATTTTATGCATAATACACAAAAAAAAAAAAAAAAAACAACAAATAACGAGCAGAAAAAAAAAATGTATTTATCTTAAAGAGATGAAGCTTTAAAGCTGAACCATATACTGTCAAACGTTTAAAATTTTATTTATTTTTTGTTTGTTTAAAATATAACTTGATTATCGTACCTAATCATTAATTAACCCTTAAATAATAGTTAATAACAATTTTAACCCAATTTACACATCATTTATTTTAGTAGAAGATGATGATGAAAAAAAAAAAGGACAAAAGGGGATCTTCATAGATTATTATAAACATTTATTATCATGTGTTAGAATATTTAAATACAAATATATTGATTACAGAAAATTTATATTACAGCTTGAAAAACAGATTTATATCCTTTAAAGGTCATCAATAATAGATTGTAAAAAAATTTTACATAGAAATATTCATGGTTTTTTCTTTATATAATCTTCAAAAGCTTATCCAGGTCGGATAACTAAGTATTTATAAAAAATTCAATACGAAAAGCTTAAATTTTTAATAAAAAAAAAAAAAAATTATTTTTCTTATTTTTAATGAACATCATTCGGTTTTTTTTTTGTTTGTATTTATTTTATCTAAATGCTTTAACTTATTTTAAACAAATCTTGAATTATTTTAACCTTTTATTTACACCCTTCATAAATAAAAAATTTATTATTAATTAAAGTAATTAGATATTCTTCGTTGGAATAAAATAAAATAAGAAAAGATGGAAAATACATTTTTTTTTTCTTTCCTTTTTCTTCTCTTATTATATCGATTAAATTCCTATAATTCATCTGTTTCTATTCTTATAAAAAAAAAAAAAAATCAGTTATACATAATAAATATATATTTTTATAGGCAATTTTTTTATTATAATTATTTAATTAAATTTTTAATTAGAAATTAATAACAAAAAAAATAAAAATAAGATTTTTTTTCTCTAATTAGCCAATATGTTAAATTAATGTAACCAGATATTAATCAGTTAATTAATAGTTATACACAAAGTTTATAATAATTCTAGGAATACTTACTTGTAAGAAAAATAATCAAAACTCAGAAATAATCATTTATAGAAACCATCCCTAATTATTTTAATAATTTATTTGCCTTTAAAACGTAAAAAAAATACGTTTTGGTAGTAGAAAAAATAAATAACTCTTTACTTACAACAGCACAACCTAGCATAAAAATTTGTTATTATAATAATATTATGCTATATTGTTATACAATGATCTAAGATAGTTTAAATATAAACGGTGTGTTTC
The DNA here is from genome assembly GCA_961205885.1 of Ptychoptera albimana. Lineage (NCBI taxonomy): Eukaryota > Metazoa > Arthropoda > Insecta > Diptera > Ptychopteridae > Ptychoptera > Ptychoptera albimana. The sequence goes on along the minus strand of OY540801.1, from coordinate 14,896,633 downwards.
TTGGAGAAATTTGTCTTCGCTTAGATGTCTACACTAAGAAAGATTTGTTTTTATTAAGCGTGAAACCTGCTTCACATAAAATTTCACTAAATTAATTTAGAAAAGCAAAAAAAAATGTTTTTTTTTAGTTTTATATTTTATGTTTTTATTTTTTATCAATAAATATACAAATTTAAAAGTAAAGTACAATTTGTAAATTTTTTTTTTTCTTCAATATTTTACACGTAGTATTTCGGAATGAATGGTTTTTATTTTTTATTTTTTTTATAAATGTTACAGAGAATGGCATTCCTATAAAATTAGCGTCCCTAATTATGCTTTTCTTTTCTTATTTCCTTCTTTCTTTCTTTCTTTCTTTATTTATTTTTCTTTTTCTTTTGTTTTAATATGTTTTAAATAACTTCTTAATTTTAACAAATACAAAATAAAAATAACAAAAAAAATCATAAACAAATAAAACAAAAATTTCAAATGAGAATTAAAAAATAAAAAAAAAAAACTGAATGCAAAATAAATGAATTAAAATATAAAATAATAATTAATAATAATAATAATAATACAAATTAACATAAAATAAGGAAAACATAAAAATACTATTTTATAATAAAAAAGAATTTATAGACGAATTCCTGGATTTGTGGCAGCAACATAGTTTAATAATTCTTCTGAATCTTCGCATACAACTGGTTTCTCATGATAACAAGCAACATCGTGCCATGCAATGCCATCCTTGTAAACATTATTTAAAACTGATAAACATGATTCACTTGTTTGATTGATATCATATTCAGCATTGTCGGGTTGTGGTGCCTTTTTGTGTCCAGTTTGACTCCATGGATTGTAACCCCAACCAGCTGGTATTCTGTTTGTTGGTTGAATTTTCTCACGATTATTAGACCAGAACCATCCGAATACATTTTTAGGTTCTAAATCTGGACGTCCCTCACATCCCTTAAAATCACATAAACGTCCCGATGTCCATATATATGGGACATCATTTTGTTGTATCAAACGGAAAATTAAATTATTTTCTTCTTGTGTCTCAAGTGATACTAAGTCCATGCAATATTCACGGCATATATTACGTCCGTCTAACCAATCGAATTTCTTATTAGCTAATGCTGGTACATGGCTGCTTAAGAAATAATTACGTCCGCGATAATTAAACTCTTTTGGACCTGTAATAAAATAAAATAAAATAAAATAAAATGTCAATAAATCAAGTTTTTTTTTTGTATGTTTTCTTGTTAATTTTTTAAGTTCTTCAAATTTAATTAACTGGTCAAGGAAAATTATCTAAACATTTTTTGTATTTTTAAATTGATTAAAATTCGCGAAAATACAAATTTTAGTTTTGTTTTTGTTATGTAAAATTACGTGCATGTAATTTAAAATTTCAAAACCAAAGTAAAAAAAAATAAATAATAATAATAACAAAGAATAGAAACGATAATCAAAAGCAACAGCAAACAGCAACGTAATGGTTTTCTGGTTAACAACTTAATGACGGTTTCTCCTAGTGATTCTCTTTTCCTTTTTATTAAAGCTTTTAAAAACAGTTAGAAAGCGACAGTAAATTAATAGAAAAATTAACAAAAAAGTTTTTTTTTTTTTTTAATTAAATTAAATAAAGAAAAAAGTTTTACAAAAAAAAAAAATTTTAATTAAATTATAAAAACAACTTTCGTTTCTTTTCGGTTATTATTTTTTTTTTTTTCTTTTTTATTTCTCATCGATTTTTTGTTGTTTCGTTGTTGATTTTTCGATAAATTTTATTTTACCACATGAAAGATGAAGAATCCGCACGTTTTATTAATTTATTTATTAAAACAAATACTTCCAATTTTAAATAATAATAATAATAATAATAAAAAAAAAAGCTTAAATAATATATATATAACTCAGTTGTTGTCCTTGGGATTCATCATTTTATCTTAATTAATTTATAAGCAGATGATTAAAAAAAAAAAAAACAACAACCAAAAACAAGTTAAAAATCCTCTGTTTTATAAATTTAAAATTTTTTTTTTTTTTAATTTTTTTATTATTAATAATTAAAATTAATTTATTAATTAATTAAAAGCAAATTATATAACCAAAGTAACTTAATGGTTTAACAAGAAATAAACAACAACAACAACAGCAACAAGAAAAATTATTAATGACATTATTACGTAAATAAATCTGTGCGTGATGTTTAAAAAAAAAAAAGAAGTTAAAAATAATTTTTTGTTGTTTAAAGAATAGCCAAGAAAAATTATAAAAGTTTATAAAAAAAAACAAAAAAAAAACTGTGCTAAGGAATGCTATATTAATAAAATCATAAAATCAACAACGACAACAACAAAAGCATAAAAAACAGGAACCACAGAACCACACAGCCTACAACAAGTTTTTTTTTTTTTTAAATTAAAAACTAGTAGACTTAAACTAGTTCAACAAAGACGGTTTAGAATCGAAAAACATAAACGAGAAATTTATCAAGATGATGTAAAAAAAAAGGCGCCTTTTTATTATTATGACAATACAATACATGAATATTAATACAGAAGAGAGGAAAACAATCAAAATAGGTAGTTGAATTAAGTAGCATTAAAGTAGCGAAAAAAAAAAACCAACCGGAGGAGTAAACAATTTGTTTTATTTTATGTCCGTATTAATAAAAATAAAAAAAAAATTTTTCAACATTTTATCCAAGATTAAAATCAATCAAAATCTATTACCATTGTTTTATTTATGTATTATTATTTTTTTTTTATTGTTCCTCCCATTCAATTAAATTTTATTTATTCATTTTTTTTTTTTTTCTTTATTATTAAGCAAAATTATCTTCACGTAACCACGTGCTAAAACGTCTTAACCTTTTCAAATAATTAATAAAAAAAAAAAAAAAAAACAAATGAATTGTGACAACATACTTAATTCTAACATTTTTATAAAAAGCTTAACATGTCATTTAGCATGTACTTGTATTTAAAAATAATATTTTAAAAAAGCACAACAAGAAAACTACGACAGAGTAAAAGGCAAATTGATGCCAAATAATAAAGTTTTTATTTTTTTCTCTCTATTGCATAATTATATTAAAAATAATAATTTCATTGAACTCACTTCACTTCACTTCACTTAACTTAACATTACTGTATTAGATTTTTGATTTTTTATTTATTATAAATTTAAACACAAAAGCTTGATTATAAATGTTGCAATCATGTATTATTATTTTTTTTTTATTTTTAATACAATTAATGTTAAATTAAAATTGGTTAAACATTAAATGGTTATTTTAAGTGTTTTAATTATCATTATTATTACAACAAATACAGTATTTTAAAATAACATTATATATATAAAGAAATAAAAAAAAAAAAACTAATTTTGTATCATCTTGACATAGAAATCACAAAACAACGAAACTCATCAATTATGAATTTTTTTCTTTTTTTTTTATTTCTTTTATGCTATGTTTTGTTTTGTTTTATTTTTGTATTTAATTTAATTTTTTAATTTTTTTTTTTTACAAATGAAGGTCAATTTTGTGTATTTATATGAAAAATCAATCATGAAATAAGTTTTTTTTTTTTTTATTATTTTTATGTATATGAAATGGTTAAGTAATTATTTTTAGCTGTTAAAAAAGTTTGTCATTATTATTATTATTATTATTATTATTATTATTATTGCATCAAACAAACAATTTAACCTTCTTCAAAAATTAAAAAAAAAAAATAATAATAAATAAATTAATTAATTATTTTAACTAATTGACAGTTTTAAAAATAATTTAAAAATAAAAATGTATTATTGCTGAAAATATATTTACGTTTGCGTTTGCGTTTTTTTTTTTTTTTTCTCTGTTGCTTCTTCATTTTTTTTAATTTTTTTTTTTTTTTAGAGAAATCATAAATGGAAGAAAATTAAATAAAAAATTATTATTAAATAATCATTATTTATTATATAATATATATATTTATTTATTTATTGTTTTATGTAAATTTGTAATTTGTTTAAACTTTCGTTTGATGATTTGTTTGATGTTAAAGAAAAGAAAATGAAAATTAAAAAAAAAATTTATGTCGAAAAATTAACATGAATAACCTAAGCTACTATGTCCATTTGTGGGCATTGTTTTTAAAGGATTAGATAGTAAATGTTGAGTGAAAAACAACCGATGGTTCTATTTTATCGTGGAGAAAATAATCATTTTGGTAAATAAATAATCCATTGACCTTATTAACTTTATTCCATTAAAAAAAAGGGAAATGAAAACCTTTTTAAAACAAACAATTCTCTATACTTGTTAATTAATTAATTAATTAAGTTATATAACTTAATTAATTATTAATCTGATTAAAACAAAACAAAACCATTTTCACTCATGCTAACTAATTAATTAATTTATGTGGCTGCTTTTTTTTTTTCACTTTTACTTATAATAATCTTTATATAATTAAATTTTTTTTTTTGTTACTGTTGTTGTTTAAGACAACATTTACCGCATTTAATTTATTTCCAACAACAACAACAAAAATAATAATAATAATCATTTTGTGAAGTGCGAAATCTGATAGAGAGACAAGTTAAAAAAAAGAAAAAAAAAATTTATTTAGGACACATAACATAAGTGAAATGTTAAAGAAGCAAAGATTTTTTATTTTTTTTCTTTATTTTAATTTTATTTACTTATTGATTGAGTTGATGTTGTTGTTTGTGTTTATATTGTTGTTGCTGTTGTTGTTTAACAATTATCGAATGACCTAAATTGGAAAGTGTTTCTTTATAATACGTAATATTATGATCATTATAAATATATTTGTATTTGAAATAAAAATATTATAAATACTTAAGTTGTGTGCATTAATGAAAAGAAATGAAAAGTCACACTTTTAGTTTAATTTTTTTTTTTTTTTTTTTTTTTTTTTTTTGTTTGACAATACAAACATTACGACCATTACCATTAATTAATTAATAATATTTCATAGTAAATTAATTTAACATTCACCTATAATTATTATTTTTTCTTTTATTTCAACTAGCTTTATATAAAAAAATTCCACAAATAAATAATTAAAGGTAGCACAGAAGTTAGTTAAAATTTAACCTTTAAACAAACAAAAAATCCAAAGTAATTTCCTAATATGATGTTATAAAAATTATGAAATATATTTACAATAATTTTCACCTGCATGACTTTCAATTGATTTTTTTTTAATGTAAAATTTACAAAACAGTAAATTGCTTAATTTTACAATGGCAAAAAAAAAATAAAAAATAATAATAATAATAATAAAATATATTAAAAAAATTGCAATAAAAATTAATAATCATGATGCCAATTATAATACAGTAAATTAACAAATATTATTCTGAACATTAATATTATATAATTTTTTTTTTTTTTTTTTGGTCACACAGTTCACAGCAGTTGTAATGAATTCAAATTAAATGTACAATTTAAAAAAAAAAAAGGTCATAAAAGGTGATCAATAATTATCGATAAACAAATCATTTCATAGATTTATTTAATTCAATTTTTAAAACATGAATTTAGTCATGCGAATTTAACAACCAAACAAAATGTATGTTCAATCACCCTATACAAGAAAAAGTAATTAAATAAAATTTATTCACAATTGCATAATAATTTGATTACAATAAAATTGTATTCGCATCATCATTTAACTGAGTTAAATTGATGGAAAAAAAAAAAAAAACAATTTCACATTAATAAATTTTTCTTGAATTTTTTGTGTCTTCTGACCACGTTCTGTATTTATTTTCTTCTTCTTATTAAAAACAACAACAACATACATACAAAACACTTAAATTATATAATTTATTATTATTATTATTATTTCATTATAATTAAAAAAAAAGAAAAACGATTAAAATAAAGTAAAATATTAAAAGCGCAAAAGATCAACAAGAAAAAAAAAAAGTGTTTCTTCTTTTTTTCATAAATTTTTTATATCTTAGCTTTAAGCAATTTTTATTTTTTTTTTCTACAGAAAGTTATCACATGATATTAGTTTTTAACTGATTTAACTTTTGTTACTTTACTGCATCTAGAGATTTCTTTATGTTTTTCTGCCTTTTTTTTCTGTTAATTTATTCATAATGAGAAGAAAAAAAAAAAAAGTAAAAATTATGTAAACAAAAAACTTTTCTAACCGGAAATTTTTGTGTTTAATTATTTTATTAATTAACATGACGATTACAATATTTATGTGGAGAAGAAAAAAAAACACACACACACATATATATATGTTCCAAAAAAAAAAAATAAAATTGATTTTGTAATATTCAGATTAGATGTTCTTAAGAAAAAAATTAATTATTTTTTTAATGACTACACTTTGGCATTTTGATGGCATTTAAACTCAACAAACAAACAAGAAAAAAATAATTTTTAGCTATTTTTTTTTTTTTTGTATTTATAACATGCATGTGTTAATAAATTACTCAAATTTTCAGCGATATTTCTTATTTATAATCAATAATCGCTAAATCTAAATCACAGAAAAAATCGTTGCAAAATTACATTTAAAAGATCCGGAATTATTATTTCATTCACTTTAATTTAAATGGATTTAACAGTTTTATAGAATTTATATGCAGTCACATCCTTTAAATAAAGAGTTTAATCAATTTTTGTCAGGTTAAACCATTAAATCATTAATCAAAAATTAAAAATTCATTAAAGACTCGGTCTGTCATACGACAACAAAAAAAATAAAAAAATAATAAACGTTTATTAATAAAAATAAAAAGAAACTTTTGGTGAAACATCGAAACAAATCGTACAAAAAAAAAAACAATGAAAACTTTCGAACTTTAACTTAATTTTTTTAAGTTTTTAAATTTTTTTTAAATGACTTAAAATTCAAATCGCAGTTAAAGTCACAATTTATCAAAAATTTCGTTATTTCTCTTGAAAATTACTAATAGAAATTTTTTTTTGTAGGTTTCGTGTATTATTTATCGAATTTTGTTTTTTTTTTTGTTATTAAATCAATAGCTTTAAGTCAATATTTATCCGAAAAAATTTCATCATTATTAGTTAAGCTTATTTAACACGTTGATATAAGACAATAAAGTTTTTAAATAATAATAAAAAAAAAGTGACTGCACCCAAAAGAAAGTAAAAAAAATTTTTATCGTTGTTTTTACCAAATTTAATTAATTATTATAATAATAATAAAAAGCAAAAAAAAAAACTTACGGCTTGAGCATTTTTCTGGTACTGGTAATGTTAAAAATCTGCCAGGTTTACTTTGTTGTGGTTTTATTTCATTAATTGCTGGCTTTGGTTCAGCTAAGCAAGCTGCAATACAAAATGCAGCAATCACTAATGTTACTTTCATCTGTAATAATATAAAAAATTTAATCATTTTATTTACGAAAAAGGAAAACATTTTTTTTTTAATTTCATTAAGATAATTTTTGAACACCGATATTTATTAATTAAGGTCAAACTAAACACTTTACAGACTAATACAGATTTTTATGTACAAAAAAAAAAAAAATAATTGAAAACTAATTAACAAAAATTCACAGTAACACATTTTCCGTGGTTTTTCTTTTTTTTAATTAATCATGTCAAAAAAAAAATGCATTTTAAAGTACAAAAAAAAAAAATAAAAAATATAAAAATAATAAGAAATTTCGTAATTAATTAAAAAAAAATATCCGTAATCAGTTTTCTTCATTTTCTTCTTTTAAATAAAAAATAAAAATATTCTTTTTTAAATATCCATGATAAACCCTAAATTAAGCACAAATAACAGTTTTTTTTTTTTTTTTTTTTTTTGTTTTTAATTAATTTTTAATCAAGTTAATTAAATTATTTATTGAAAAAAAATTAAAAAAAAAAAAAAAAATCATTTAACACATTGATGATGATTATATATTCTGTTTGCACAATAAATTATTATAATATCGAACTATAAAGCACAAACACTATTGTTAATAATAATAAATTGACACGAAAACACTGGATTTTTTTAATTATAATAAAACGTGTGCACAAAATAAAAATAATTAATTAATTTAAAAAAAAAAATGATACAACACTGCTTACCTTTAATTCTCTATTAAAAAATTATCAAATGAAAAGGAAAATTGTATATAAAGTAAACTGTTTGAAACTTGGTCGAAAACAAAAGTAAGTTTAGCGCGGTTAAGTGATTTTATAGCAAAAAAAAAAAAAAAAATGTCTTGAGCGGTTACGGTTACCATTTCAATAAAAGTGGGGAGGAGTGTTACCTGCTAGTTACTTGTTTCATCTTCTGTTTGTTTTATTTTATTTATTTTTTGTTACCATTACACAGAGATTTTTTACATACAGACACGTTTTAATGATTTCTTGAATTATTGTGTGCGATGGAGACGATTTGTTTTTTTTTTTTTTTTTCGTTTCTTCAATATAAACATATTAATATGAAACGTCGTACCAATAAATATTTTTATTGTAATTAGGTGACCTTCTGAATAAAAACGTTTTTTTTTTTTTTTTTTATTAATTATTTTTTGTGTTAATACATAAATAAAAGTAAAAGACTTCTTGAAACATATTCAAGCTATAATTAAAAGTGAATGTTTTATAGATGATCTTAGTGCATTTAATTGCTAAGGATGCACCGAAATAATATTAATTAATTAATTAGAAATTAAAGGTTTAATATTAAGGTAAAAGTAATTTCTTTTTTAATATAAAAATTTTAAGCACGTAAGCAACTAAAACGTAATACAAAAAAAAAATTCGAGGGAGGGTAAAACCAATAAACAGAAACAACCGCAAATATACAAATTTTTTGTTTTTGTATAGACGAAACCTCAAGCATACAAAAATAAAATTCCAATAAGATAAAAAGTGGTCAGTTTTTAATGGTGTCTTAAAAGACACTTTAACAAATACTAAGAAAATTATTAAAGAAACCTGAAAAAATGTCATCAATTGCGTTGCTTTCTGCTTTTCGCTTTAAATAAAAAAAATAAAAATTCTCTGTTTGAGTTATTATTTTCAATCTGTAGTTGAAATAAAATAAAATTAAAGTTTTTTTTTTTTTATTATTATTATTTAAATGAGTTAAGTAAAAGACAATAAATTTCGTATACAAAACATATATGTAATTGTAATTTTTTAAAGAAAGAAAAAAAATACATGAAATCACGTATAATTTTCTTCTAAAAATTCATGTTTTCTAATTATCATTTGATATTTTATGTTCTCATGACATTCATATTTTATTTCTACATAAATTAATAAGAAATCTTTAACACTTTCGTTTATTTAATTTAATTCACACATTAAGTTAACTAGAATTTTAGAAGCGATATTCAAAATCTATTGTTAGATATGTCACGGATCTAGAACAAAATATATATATATATATATATATAGCTAAAAAATTGTGTTTTTTTTTATTTTCTATTTACAAAGTTTTGTTAAAAACATTTTTTGTTTTTTTTTTTTTTTTAAATTAATTTTGTTAAAAATAAGTGACTAAATTCGTGACAATTTTATATAAAATAAAATTCATTTAATTTTAAATTAAATGTATTTTCCCGTCATTATATGACTTATTTATAAAATTTATTAATTAATTCACAAGCTAATACAAAATGACAGTGTTAAATCAACAAAAGTTTATTTTTCAACAAAAATAAAAACTAATTAAATAACGTGAAATAAAAAATAACAAAATATATTCACAGGATATTACATAATCATTTACTTTCCATAATTCATTTATTTATTATTTTTAATCAAAATATTTAATTAATACAAAAAATTTTCTGTAAACAAAGATTTTGGTAATTTGATTAAAAAAAAAAAAAACAAACAAAGCGGTTAAAGTAATCTGGATAGAAAATCATTAAATATGATAAACATAGCTAGCTAATTAATATTTCGTAATAGAATAAAGATAGAAAAAACTCTGTAGATGTGTTAAAAAAAAAATTAATTAGTTTTCTTGTAATTAGAAAGTTAAATCACCCTGTAAAAATTAAAAAAAAAAAAAAAAAACTCTAATTAAATAAAATCCAAACACTAATTAAAAATCAATTGCTTTCAATATATATTTATTATTTTTTTAATAATCATAATTCATAGTGTAGGATGATTATAATAAAAATAAAAATATAAAAAAAAAAAAATTATTCAAACAAACATCAATTAAATATTTTAATAAAATAAAATCAAGAAGAAGAAAGAAAAAACTTTAAATCACTCGACACACAAAATAGGATGTTGTATCTCGTATACAACACGATAAATACATCATATGTGGTAATTTTTCATTTATATTATTTATTGTGGTAACGTAAAAATAAATTTTTTTTTTTTTATTCTCCAAACAGTATATGATATAATTTTATTATTTATTTTTTTTTTTTTTTGTTAAACTAACAAAGGAAATAAAAGAAAAAAAAATGTATTTTCTTTTTTTTGAAAATCAATTTAATTGTTAGTTAAAGTAAAAAAAAAAAAAAATAGAGAGAAGAAAAAAATCGTGAATTTCAACCACTTGCATCATATCCACCTTCTTTATTTTTCTATTAACGTAAAGCACATATAACACAATTTGCTAAAAACATTTAAAAAAAATAAAATAATAATAAAATAACCAAGCATAATAGCATTAAATAGTTAATTTAAAAAATTTAAAAACTATAATCAATGTCTTACAAAAAATTTTAATGGGAATAAAAGATGAGCTTTAACAGAACTACAACATTTCGTTTTTATGTCTCTGTTTCTTTTTCTTTTTATTTATTATTCAGGTAAATTTTGTTTTCATAATAATAGCATGAAAAATAAAAAAAAAATTGCATATACTACGTAAAGGTATGATGCGACGACTAAACTTTTGATACAAAAGACTTGAAATTTGTTTACAGAAAATCTATGCTATAAATTTATTTTGCTTCAGTTAATTACCGCCTTTTTTTTTTTAGATAATATACTAAACCCGGGATTTATCAAGGTTGTATTTAGAAGGTATTTAGAATATTATTCAGTTAGGATAAGAAAGTATTTCAGGAAACTCAGTATAAGACTCAGGACCCATAGTCTGTTTCCCTATGAATCATTTTAACTAGGTTTGATTTTCGAAAGGATTATTTAATTTGGATAAGAAAGTGTTTAAGTAATATAAAAAACTCAGGACCCATCCTCAGTTTAGTAGTAAATAAGCATTTAAATAGGCCATATTTAAAATATTATTCAGTTGGAATCAAAAAGTTTTTCAGTAGTTAACCAAAACTAGGGAACCCATTCTCTATTCAGGAATTTTAAATATTATTCAGGTATCAATTTAATTTAGGTATCTAGAATATTATTCAATTTTTTTTTTTTTTTTTTTTGGATAAGAAAGTATTTTCCGAAAGTATTACTGCACATCAAACGTGCTTTAATAATAAGATTGTAGCTTTTTATGCAATAATATATCAACGTCGTCACATACCTAAATGTATTAAATTATTACATAATTTATACAGCAATCACGAAATTACTACAGTAAAAAAGAGGTTTTTTGTTCATATTTTGTGTTCAATTTTATTTTTCTTGTTTTTTTTTTTTAGAATTAATAGAAAAAGAAGAAGAAAATTTACAAATTGTGCCATAATAATTGTTAGTTACTTTACAATTTTTTGTTTTTTCTTCTTTTTTTTTAATAAATCTATACTGAATGACAGCATTAATTGTTTTGGATGTTTAAATAAATAAATAAATAAATAAATAAATAATAAAAATAAAAAAAAAAAAACAATTTGATCAGTAACAAAAAATCTAGAAAAATGACACAAGAGTTGAAAATGTATGCTGTGAAAAGATGTTTTAAAAAACACAGAAATTTGTTAGAAAAGAATATTTTCGTTATTTTATTTTTAATTTTATAATAACGTTTGATACAAAACTAGTTATAATTACCAAAAAAAAAAAATAAATAATAAAATCTATTTAACATTGACATTTTTATGCAAATTCTTATATTTTATACGAGAAAAGCATGTCTCGTAAATAAAGATTTTTAACGTTGAACTGAATTAATAACTTATAAAAGCAAGAACAACAACCAACCACAATCAACCACAACAACCAACCAAAAAAGTATATTATACAAAAAAAAAGCTTAAAAAGTTAAATTTTTGTTAAATCAAAAAATAAAGAAAACTTTTATAAATCGAATAATAATAAAAAAAAAAAAAACTTGAAACAACGAGTTTTTGTAAATTGTAGATCTTGGTAGCAATTCGTTTTTTTTTTTTTTTTTGTTTTTCTGCTTCTTTCGTTTGTATTAAGCTTCTTGAAAATTATTCGATGTTAATTATAAATTAAAATATATATCTCTAAAGTCAAATCAGGTTCAGTAATAAATATTCTGAATTGAATTCAACAACGATTCATCATATTAAATAATAAACAAACCAACAAATGTTTTAATACCACTAGAAATATGGTGGGCGTTGTGAAAAAAAAAAATGATAACACACCGTCTTGAGTATGTTCAGAAGTTTTTTTTTTTTTTTTTTTTTGTGTATAAATAATCTTTTAGGTTGATCGAACGTGAACATAATTATAAATAAAATAAAATAAAAAAAAAAAAACAATTTCAAATGGATATTAAACAATGGATTAATAAAACTTTCTTCTTCTCTCTTGTCCATCATTTTTTTGTTTTTCATTTTTTTTTTGGTTATTTCAGTTCACTAAACTTGCTTCTTAAATATTTATTTAAATAGAAAAAAAAAAATAAAATAAAACCTTTAAAGCTTACGATCAATTTTGACATGTAGTGTCAAATAAAATAATTTAATTTCACCGATTTAATCCGATTATACATTCTAAATAGTAAACAAGTTATGAAGAAAAAAAAACTAAAAAAAATTTTCTAAGAGAATAAAAATCCTTTTGATGATTCCTTAGTAATTTCTTTTTAAAAGTTAATCGTCTAGTTAAAACTCTACACTAGAATTTCTATTGAAATGTTCACAAACACAACATCATGAAAAATCACATCACAAACTATTGTAAATAATAAGTACGTTTAGCATGAGATGGTTAAATAAATTCCATAATTGGTACGAAAAAATATAAAGCATATAAAATTGTTTTTAATTGAATATTTCTGGTTGAACAGAAACTACATTTAACGTATCCTTATTTAAAAATCAATAAATTTGTTTTGCATTTATTATTGAAAACAATATATACAACAAAATAATAATAATTAATTAAACTCTTCTTCTTTTTCTTCTTCTTCCTCCTTTTTTTTTTTTTTTTGGTTGTCATAATATGACAGCGATCAGCAACGTCTTTCGCGCATATTAATTTTTTTTTATGAAAAAGGTTTTTAAAATGTTTTTTTTGTCTTCTCTGTTTCTTAGCTTGTTTAATGTTTTTTATTTTTTTTTTTTTTTTTTTTGTATCACGCGACATTTTCATAATTTATTTATTTTATTATATTATTAAGTATATAAGGAAATATAAAAATTTGAATTTTTTGTATACAAACGCAAAAAGCGCGGAGTTATTTTAATTTTTTTTTTTTTTTTTTTTTTGTTAACTTAAATCAAACAAGATATTTTAAGCTTTTTTTATTCGCTTTGTATTAATAAAGTTTATATTCAAAGCCAAGGTGGTGACGTAAATAAAATTGTTTTTTTTTTTTTTTTTTTTTTTTTTTTTTTTCTTTATCCAATCTCTGAAAATTGTGAAAGCTTTTTATTTTATTTTTGTAATAGAAAAAATATTTTTAGCGCCACTAATCAGAAGTTTTATCGCTTTTAATGTTAATGTAATTAAAGAGGAAATTTATATTAATTAACAAATACAAAATACAAAAAATACCTCATAAGTGGTTTTATGAGTAAATAAAATTAAAGAAATTACTAATAACGGTAATTTCGCGTGTTTATTCAATAATTTAACTTCAAAAAAATTTCGTTAATTAAAAAAAAAGAAAAAAAAAAAAAAACACAAAAATATTCAAGACAACAAAATAAAATCCTTTTTATAAAATGTCCTTAATAAATCAATTGAATTCAATACTGCTAACTTGCTAAAGTCTGTGGTTATACAAAAATATATTTTGTATTATTATTATTATTTTTTTTTTTTAAATAATAATAAATTTTAACTGAGATAAATGTATTTAATTTTTTAAATGAAAAAATAGTCACCCGCCGTCGTATGACTGACCTTTTATTATAAAAAAAAAAAAAAACTCCCTCAAGATAAATAAGAAATTCAATTCTAGTAAATTATCATACTTTAACGATTGTTTGTCTTCTTTTTTTTTTTTTTTTTTCTCCATAGAGCTTTATTTGATAATTTATTATTCATAAGAATTTCTTTAACAATCCATGACAACTACCAAAAAAAAAAAAAAAAATCTCAACAACCAAACGAAAAAATTGAGAGAAGACCGCGCACTGATAATTAAATGTTAAATAAATAAAATAAACAAACAAACAAACAAACCAAAAAAAAAAAAAAAAAAAGTTTGAAGAATATGAAAAGCTAAGAAATGATCAAACGTGTCATAAATATTTAATAAATTTATTTATTATATAATAGAAATAACTTTTCATGGAATTACATAGTGTTGCTAGTTAAATCTGTTAGCGCATATAGAAAATACACTTAAATTAAGTCAAGGTTGTTTATTTTCTTTATCTTAAATGATAGAAAAAAGAAATACTTTAACAACAACCAAAAAAGAAAAAAAAAAAAAAAAAGTTCAAAAAGATCAGACAATTATTTAACATTATTTCTGTTGTAATCGGTTTTGGTTCATTAAAAAATAAATTGAAAAAAAATGCTAGGTTAGACATCTGTAAATTGTTGACTTAAGTTTATGGCACTTTAATAAATAAAACAGAGAGAAAAAAAAAAGCACACAAACACTTGTAAAATGAAGAAATTAAATGACTTTTAAAATATTTTATCATAGGCATCGCTTTCAATTTGCAAATAAATTGTAAATAAATAAATTAAAAAAAAAAAAAAACTTGTTTAAGCATAACTAAACATAATATTTGTTTAGTAATTTATTAAACATTAAAGCATTATATTCCTTATAATTTACCTTCCCTATTTTTTTTATTTATTTATCTTTATTTTTTTTTGTACCTCTGTCTCTCTTTTTATTTTATCTTTATGTATTATTCAAGTTCAATACAATACGTGGCCACGTGAATCGCTTTTTTATGTATTCTTTAATAATCCATGTTTCAATAGTTTACAACCTTATGTTATGTATTTATACATTTTTAGGCAATTAACATATACAATTAATCACGGTTAGAAAAAAAATCATTTTTTTTTTTCTATATTTATTTGATAAAATTTAGTTAACTGTCGGTTTAACGCTATCTAGCAGTTAAAGTGACAGTTAGTGGAACTTTTTTCTTTTCAATTTTAAATGCACCTTTATAGAATTATTTTATTACGATTGAATATTTACGATTGTTTTAAATTATATAAAGAATTAAAAAAAGAAAAAAAAATGCACAATTATCCCCGCATAGCAAAACAATTCTAACTTTTACCTACATAGATATTAATAATTGCTAAAAATAAAATAAAATACCAAATATAAATTTATAGTCATATAAAAATAAATACAAAAATATTTTAATTATCTGTGCCGTGTGTAAAATTTTTAATTTAAAATTTATTTTTTTTTTTCCTTACTTTGAAACAAATACAAGAAGCAAAAGTGAAAAAGAAAAAACAAAAAAAAAACCTCCCAATCAACCAACAAAAATACTTCAATAATGTTAAATTTAAAAATAAAATAAAATTAAAATCAAAATTAAAAAAAATTAAAATAATAATAGAAAATAATTACGAAACAGTCGATTAATATTATTGCAAAAAAATCTAGCAGCATCATCATGAAAAATTAAAAAAAAAAAATTATTTCTTCTATGTAAGGATGATATTTACATATATCTAATTAAAATAATATAATAAAAATTATCACATTATTCACGTTAAATATGTATCGTGATAAAGTGTTAAAAATTAATGTTGGCCGTGGTCATCTTTAATAAAATATGAAAGTCTTATTAAAATTTCTGTTGACAAATTAAAATATTTTTATCGTATTTTAATCATATGAGTCGTTATTAATTAGTAAACAATATAATGCTAATCGTTAAATATTCGATTAATTATTTTGCGTTAAAACATGCACAATTATTATCTAAATAGTAAAACGGTTCTAGTAAATACTGTAAGGCTGTAACAATACTTCAACACAAATATTCGTTTGTTGTATTATCAAAATTTTATCTTCACACATTTATTCAAAATTATTATTTATTCATTTATTTAGCGATGAGTTTTCTATAATTATTATGCGAGTCGTAGCACACAAAAATAAAAAAAAATAAATAAATTTATTTATTACATATTATTGTGTTAATAAATGGAAGAATAAAAAAATTATCATCGAGGACAACAAGTATATCATCTTTATAGTTTATTACATGAAAAATTTAAAAAAAATAAATAAAAAATAATAACCAACAAATGCGGAAATGTCTTGTTTTAATTTTCTAAGATTTATGCAAATAAATATTGAAGAAAGAATTAAAAATCTTTGTATAAAAAAATTAATAAACTTTGCAAAATCAATTTAACTTAAATATTTAGATTAAATACACACACACACAAGCTAATATTTAATTTAATAAATTTATAAAATAAAAAATCATCGTAAATCACGCAATAAAAAATTCTTCATTAAATAAATCACGTTTCACGCTTTAATCATCTTCATTTTTTTTTTCTTTTTCTTTTTCTATTTAACGCTTAAATTATAATCATTTTTTAATTAATAATTTATTTATAATTCAAGGAGTTATAATTCACGTTCTTAATTTTAATTAACAAATTTTATTATTATATCAGGGGTTTGCTATTACTTTATAAAAATATTACAAAACACAAGAGAAAAAAAAAACTGTTTCAACAAAAATTTAGCTAGATTTTAATTTTTAATTTACGATACAGCGAATAATAATAATAATAATAATAATAAAGAAACATCTTAAGCTGTATATCTAAAAGTTCAACTATTCTAATTGATATTAAAAAGTTAATTTTTTGAGTCATCAAACCTGAATTTCAAGTTAATTAATAAAAAAAAAAAACTAATTTTCATATAATAAAATAAACCAATTTAGTATCGATACTTATATTTCTGGTTTTGCATTAATTATCATTTTGTTTTAATTAATTTTATATCAAATTAAGTTTCTATTCAAATAAGGCTTTGACACTATAATAAAAATTCAGGATTTCTATATTGTTCTATGACGTCTAGAACTAAGTTTAAGACGATCCCTCTAGTAAATAATTCTTTAGAAAAAAAAATTGTTACTTAACTCTGTTTGAAATAATTAATTAGTAAATATTATATGTAATTAAAATTAAAATCTTATTTTATAAAAGAAACAGATCAAAACTAAGGTTAAATCACATTTACTTTATAAAATATTCTTAAAATATACTTGAAAGCTTTATTAGTCTACATTTTTTAATATTTTTTTTTTTTTTTTATAATTTATAAACATGTAATTATTGATCAACTACGAGATCATCTTCAAAATATATATGTGTGTGTGTGTGATGCTTTGTTTATTTAATGTTTGGATTTGTTTTCTATTTTATAAAGCATTCAAATTATGTGTCGAGGCTGCGATTATAATTTTTTATATTTTTATTTTCTTAAAGTACTTAAATTAAAATAATAATTATGGACAATGTTACAATATTATTTTTATTTTTTATTAAATTTAATTAATAAATAATTTAAAAAAAAATTGTTTGTTTGATGTACTATCAATATTACCTTGTTTAAGTCTTACTATACCTTAAGATGGTGTTTATTGTCGTTTGGTTGTTATTCATTATTTATTTATTTATTTATTTATTAATTTAAGAAGACAATCTCGTACAGTAACCTGTGTGAAGGACACAATCATAAATTAATTAAAGCATTTTTCTTAGTAAAAAAAAAATTTTTTGTTTTTTCTTGTATTTTACGTATGTATCATCGATTTATAATGTAAGGAGAACGGAATAACATCATCTTCATTATTCAAAGAAAAAAATTCTGATAAAGGTTACAAAAAAAAAAAAATATGATCTTTTCACCTTGTATACATACTTTAATCATGGTTTATAAATAAATATACAATTAATACATCCGGAGTAGGAAATATAAATAAATTTCTTCATTATAATGCACAATAATTAATTAATCTAATTGTTCTAGAATTTATTTAAGGCGATAGTGTTAACATTATAAATTGTTATTAAACATTCAATGACAATATATTTTTTTTTTTCGTTATATTTTAAAGATTAAAGATGCATAAAAATGCCTTGAATTAATAAATTTGCATATGTAAAAAAACAAACAAACAGATTAACAGATAATAATTTGATAATATTAAAGCAATCATTGGATAATAATTATTACTAGAAGAGTGTAAATAAATAAATAAATTTTGAAATAAAATTCATTAACATATGCAGGGTCATTGTGTTGCATTTAATTAAAAACAAATTATTATTATTATTGTTTATTATTTTTTTTTTTTTTTAATGAAAATGATTCATTTTTGATTTGCATTTAATTATGTTAAATAACAATAATTTTTTTTTTTTTATTATTTTATGTTAAAATTTAAAACAAAAAACCGAATGTAAATTATTTTATATTATTCGCATAAGATAGAAACGTTTTTTTTTTTTTTCTTGTTGTAAAAAAAGTAACATCAACACCACATAACATATAATTATTTAAATTTTAATTTCTATATTAAATCCCACATAAAATTTATTTATTGTTTAAAAATAAAAAAAAAAAAAAAAAATTATTTTAAACAATCGATGCAATTTATAATGAAAAATTTTCTAAAGCGAAAAAATGAAATGAAATTAAATTAGAGAGAGTTATCTAAATAAAAAAATAAAAAAAAAAAAAACTTTTTAAAATTACGTTTATTCTGCTGCAGGCAACGCCGGTTTGTTTGTTTTTTATTTTTTTTTTTAAGCTACATAAAATTATATAAAATGACTTAATTAAAATGTATAAATATATAATTAATAAGACATGAACATGATTAATAATTTTTTTTTTTTTATTCATTACAAAAAAGCCTCGCGATTATAAACAAATTTCATCATATGCTCTCTGATCAATCAATTTGCTATCATCGCATTGAATTAATTATTTTTTTTTTTTCTATATATACATATATGCCATATAAATATATATTTGAAGGTAATAAAATTTATATTATTTATCTATTTTAAAGATAAATAAAGATTTATTTATTTATTTACGAAACTTTTAATATGCAAAACACAAGCGAAATACAATTAAGAGTTAAAAGAAAAATAAAAAATAAAAAACAGAAATGAAAAAAAAACCATGATATCGCAATTATGATTGATGACATCATTTTGATGAAGTAGAAAAAAATAAAATAATAATAATTTTTTTTTTTTTCATTAACATATATTGTTATATTGTTTTTTTAATTGTATAATTGTTATTTTATTTTTTATTTTTTATTTTTTTGTCTTGAATTCAATATCTGATCAAAGAAACAGGATCTTATAGAAAAAAAATTTTTTTTTTTTTTTTAATAAGAAAAATATTTAATATATATAGATATCATCAATTTAAAGATAATAATAAAAAAAAAAAAGAAAAATTGTTTGTAATAAAAGTTAATAAATATTTATAATTAGTCAGAGATGAGAACATTTAATGAAATTCGATGTTTTTCCATGTATCCTGCACGGGGAGAATTTTGGTTCAAATAAAGCATGTGGATTGGGGTACTGTTGTAGTTCCTTTCACACTTACTTCTCTTATTACTACTTTAAAGCTCATTAACTCTGTAAAATTGTTTAAAGACTTAATTATCCAAAGATTATTTAAACAATTCTGAGAGTAACTAACAAACTCTGGTAAACATTGAAACATTAGCCTGTGTTTCGTGAATTTCTTAAAGCAAAGCACAACCAATTACAGATTCATCTTTAAACTCTAAGTTATAATTTAGTTTGTAAATAAATAAAGCTTTTAGCTTCTTTAACAACCCTTAATATAAAAAAATGTATAGGATTAACTATTCCAGAAACTCTAAAGAAAACATCTGGTATCATCTATATAAAAATAATAAATAATTTGGTTTAACTCACTGGAATTAACCACCTAATAAAAATACATTTTTGTTACTATTTGCTATAATATCACAAACGTTCCAAACGAGACTATAAATTATAAATAAATAAAACTTGGTGTTAAAGAAACATTTTTATGCATCATCTTATAGCCAATAAATCGATTTTTGTTTTAAAAAGAAAAACAGAATGAAAAAAAAATATTTTTTTATATTTTTAATTTCTTTTTCAGTTTTTTATTGTTTTGATTTTTGTTCTTGTGCTAATAATAATATTTATGAAATAGTTTTCGTTTCGATTTTATGATATTTCCTTTATTTATAAATTATTTAATTCAATAATTTATTATGTGACAAGGTTAAATCTTTTATATATAATCATTTGCATAAAAAATTTTAATATTTTCTGTTTAACATTTGCGATTTTTGTTTTTAATTTAATAATTATTGGGGGGAAAACAGAAAAACAATAAATAAATAATTTACTAAAAAAAAAAAAAAACCGTGAAATTATTTTAATAATAATAGAAGAAAAGCACATACAAACACATACACAATGTGTTAAAATATTTAATTAACCAATTAACCAAATTTAGTTCGCATTTTTTCCATCATGATAATTATAATAAAATAATTACCTTAGCTAAAACAGGTTCTTTGTATATAAAACGCAGTTTTTAAAATATTCAAGAATATAAAGTCAATGACTTATTGTTGAAAAAATGTTTTAAGACAACAGAAGAATTACAAAAAAAAAAAAAAAAAAACCTTTTTATATAAAATAAATCAATATGTTTGGCACAAACATTATTTAAATGAATTTTTTTTAATGTATTTCTACTCTTATAAAAAAATTTGGTGTTTTATAAGAAAAAAAAAAGAAATTTATTTATCGTCATCCTTCACAAATTATCGCTAATTTATTATTTAATAAATAAAATAAATATAATTAAAAAATTAAATTAAATTAAATTAAATTAAATAGAAACGTTACGTTAATATGAAAATGCATTTATTTGTTAATATTTCTAAGAATATCTAATCAAATTAACCTTTAATAGTATACATTGTGTACAATTAAATCAAATTACAATTATTGTGTTCATAATTTTTTACGAAAAACATATTTTTTGTCAGAAGAAATATAAAAAAAAAATAAAAAAAAATGCAGCATAACCTTGAAGAGAATTAAAATTCAAGCGAAAAAAAATAATAATTTCAATTTCATCAACAACATATTAACAATGATTTAACATGACATTTAATATTTTTAATAATTAAATAAATATTTAACTTTCACTAATTGTTAACAAAAAAATTAAACAAACGCGAAACCTGATTATTTTCTTATTCACATTGTATGCAACTGTATTTTATATTTATTATTATTCACACATTTTATTAATAAAAGAAGTAATTTCCTTTTTTCTTTTTTTTTTTATAAATGCATTTGTAAAGATATAAAGAAAATATTTTTTTTTTTTTTTTAACTAAAACAAACACGCAAACTATTTGTTTTTTTTTTTTTGTGACAATAAAATGCATTTTTTTTTTTGTTACTGCATAGAAATTTCTACATAAAAAAAAAAAACCAAAAATATTGAATCAACGTTTAATGATAAGGCGAAAAAGCTACACAAAAGAACAATAAATTGTACAAGAAAATATGTTTATATGTCAATGTAATGTGTTAATTGTTATAAAATTATAATAATTAATAATTATTATTAATAATACATGTTTTTAGCATAATTTTTTTTTTTTTTTTAATCTAACAATGGGTAAAAAAAAATTAGGTTGGTTTGTTCATTTTGTCAAAAAAAAAAATTCTCACTGTTTGTTTTTTCTTTGTTTTGATCTTAACAAAATTACTAATTATAATTTTTATGTAATAAATTTATTATTATTAATATTAGTGATTAGCAAATTATTTAATTTAAATCAGGGGTTTGACAAATATTTATTTCTTTCTTCATTTTAATTGTTTACCGATTTATCAATGTTTTAATTAGGGTTTTTTGTTAGTTTTTTTTTATTCAAAAATGCTGTAAGTGGAATTTCTGATAATCTACTATTTCTGATAATTTCTGAAAAGATAAAACTCTCTCATGATTTATGCTTAATGATTTATGCAAAATTTAATTACATTGTGTGTCTATTTACTAATAATTTCATTGATCATCGATTTTATTTCATTATCAACTCAATTTAATTTTCTTGAAGTTATCCTTACGTCAATTGTGCTCAAGCCATAAAGCAACACCAATGGATAAAATCTACAAAGAAATGGAAAAGCAAATATATTAGACAAACCTGAAAGAGAAGCGAGAAAAGCAACTCTATAATAACATCTAATGAATTTAATTCAGAATGAATAAATATTTGACATAACAATAATGATACAAATGAAAATATTATAGTTTAATTACATCAGCACGTAATGACAATATTTTAGTAAAGTTTTCTATCCGAGAAGTCCACGTTTTTTACTATTAAAATCTGCCATTTAAAACTATGGCTGAAATTTAGAATTTTTTAATAATTCTGTTTATATTTCTAATAATTAAATAATAATGCAATTAATTTGGCATCAAGACAACAAAATATTAAAATTTCTTGTTACCTAAAATTACATTATTTACCTACCGGTATTACTTTAAACAAATTTTATTTCGTACACATAATTTTGAAAAACAATTATTAATAAAAAGAAATGATTTTTTTTTTTTTTATAAATTTCTATAGACCAAAAGAAAAGTCAAAATTGATTAAAAACAATAGAAATAAAGAAATAATTAATTTTAATTATGTAATCGATATTAAAAAGAAAAAAACTAAAAAATTAATAATTTATTTTAATCGTTTTAAGCGTTGCGCAATGAATTATATTACTGACAAAACTGTCACTTTTTTATATTTATTTTCATTTCTTTTGTTTAGTAATTGTTTTTTTTTGTTTCAAAAATGATAATTTAAATACGAATAATTCACGTTAATAAATTAATTTCAATCAATAATTAATCACAGTTAAATAAATATTTATCCTAAACAGTTTAATCGTAAATATACAATAGAGGAATAATTCGGTTTATTATTCAATTACCAAACCGTTTTAAGATGTTACTGAGCTGACAATTATTTTGTAATTTTTCGTTCATAAATATCATCTTAGGTACTTGTTTTAATGTCTTCACCATCCATTTTCCACTTCTTATTTTATTTGGTTATGTCACATTATAATTCAACATTAAATTTAATTATTATTATTATTTTTTTTTTCCATTACATTTTGTCTCATTTCTTATTATTATCTAAATATTTTCAGCAAATATTTAATATGAAAAAAAAACAAAAAAACATGAAAGTGAAATTATTTTTACATTAGGCTGAAGTTTATTTGCTTTTATTTATTTATATACTTATCTTCATTTATTTATTTTTTTTTTTTTTTTGTTGTTGTTGTTGTTGTTGTTAAATTTTAAGTCAATAATAATAATAAGAAAATTTATCTTTAAAGTCACAATTTATATCTGTATATGAAAGTAATTTAAATTCTGTAAAAAAAAAAAAAAAAAAAAAAAAAAAATGGTTTTATAAACTGGTTTATTATAAATTTTAAGTCGATTATTTTTCAATTTTTCGACTTAAAATGATTTTTATTTATTTTTTGTTTTTGTTTTGTTGTTTGTAAGAACTTTTTTTGAGTTTTTTGTTTATTGCATTTTATATAAAAAAAATTTATTAATTTTCTAAGCTCGTTGGTTTGATTTAGTAAACAAAAATGTTTTGTTGACATGAAAAATTAGGTTATTAATTTAAGTCATATGAATAGATGATAAACAACAAGATTTAAATATTTTTTTTTTTATTGGGTATTAAGCATTATATATAAAAAAAAAATTCAAAGAATTTTTCCATAAAATTTTTGTGTATTTTAACAGATTTTTTTTTATTTTTTTTTGGTTTTAAAGTTCAAATTGTTTTGATTTTTAAATGCCGTAATAAATATTAAAATAAAAAATTATTTTTAGAATATTTCCTATTTTTAATTGCTGTCAAAAATTACTGACATTCCTATAAATTTTTAATTTGATAAATAAAAATGTTTTCAATTTCTTATTATTCTTTATGGAAGCATAGGGCTATTTCAAAGTCTCTTCCAACTATTATTTTTTCCACTTTGATTAATGATTGATCACCTAAATCTGCTGATATTAATCAACTTTATGGTTACCTGATTGTCTTCGTTTCCTTAATCTTTACGGATTATAACACCTATGCTATTCTAGTGATGTTTTCCGGGTGTCGTTTAAGTGTGTGTCCAATCATATGATTTAATCTGATTGAAACTCACTCATAACATCATAAAGTATTTCGTATATGATTCTTAAAACTAAATTACGTTTAATCCTATTAAAAAAATTTATTCATTTGAAAATTTGAAATTTGTTGATCACATTTCTCGAAAAATTTCATAAATTTCTTGGCAAACAATCCGTTGCAAGCTTCCAGTTAATAATAACTCTCATTTACTAAATTATAAACCAGAAAAATAATTTAGTTATTAATTAAATTAAAGAAAACAGTTAATAATGAGCAATTTATTAAATTAACTAAGAATTAAAAAGATTTAAAAAAAAAAATTAATTTTTATCAAATGCCAATGTCGTTTGCTTTTAATTTTTTTTTTCCTTTTATTGAATTTATTATTTCATTAATAATTTTAATTATAAATTAATTAAATTATTTTTTTTATGGAGTTTAAATAAAAATTTGTAGCTATTACCTAGTTTAGACAGTAATTAATTGATCACTTAATTAGCAGCATAATTTACAAGAAAATATTTATTGATTTAAAATAAAAATAAAATTTTTATCTGAGACACACTATAATTAAATTGTCACAAAATTCATATAATGTGATACGTTCCATGTAACAATATTGTAGCAAATACATTCACCATTTACACAATAAATTTTTACATCATGGCGTCGCTATTAACTTGCTCATATTTCGCGCATCGACGCAAACGTCAAATAAAGTTTTTACAAAACAGCTGCTAAATTTTAATAATTTTTTTTTTTTTATTAATTTTATTTGTCGTCTACCTAAGGATTAATAAATAATTTGCTAATTACTAAAGATTTATCTAAAATAGTATAACACATATAATATTAAATATATAAAAAAAATAAGTATGGAAAGTGTATCAGAAAATACAAATAATATTGTGCAATCTGAGAAAGAAATTAAGGTGAAAAATGCGTTTGTTTTTTTTTAATTTTTATTTTTCTTTCTTTCTTTATAAAATAAAATAAATTTTAATCAATATTTAATTTAGCCACCTATAAAATTATGGACAGTGGAATTAACAAATATGTATTTGGATATTTATGAAGAATTAGTTGAGCATAATAATTATCAAAAAAGGAAACTTTTATGGGTTGATATATCGAAAAGATTTTTAAAAGAAATGTACAATGTGAGTCTGAGAATAATAAAAAAAAAAAATCAATAATGAAATCTTTATATAAAATAAAATAAAATTATTTCTAGATAACACCTATTCAATGTGAAAATCGATGGAAATCATTATTAAGAATTTATAAAACTGTCGATACTAAACATTTTCATTATAATAAATTTATTAAGTTGTATAATCGTGCTGATAGAAATTTGGATTTAATTTTGGATGATAATGTAAGTTTTGTGTCTCATTTGTGTTTAACTTTATTAATTAATAAAATATTCTTATTTTAAAAGACTTCGTCTATAGATAACGTTTGTAATCGATTTACTGATTATTCTTTGCAAGAGCATAATTATCCAAGTCCAGGTGTAAGTTATAAAATTATAAATTTTTTTGGTTAATTGGGTTAATTCATTTTGTAACATTTTTTTCAGCTGTCACCAATGAGGTTTACTGATTATTCCTTACAGGAGCATAACTATCCTAGCCCGTGTGTAAGTAAAATCATTTATAGAATTTTATAAAATAATTTAAAAAAAAAAATCTCATTTTAGCTATCACCAAATAGCATGCATAATAGTAAAATTTGGTCAAATGCAGAAGTAAGAAAATTGATTGATGTTTACTCAAACTTTTATGATAAATGTGGCTCTAAGAGAAATATGTGGGATGTTGTATCAACAGAATTACAGGAGCAAAATGTTATGGTATTATATAAAAGTTATTTTCAATTTATTCCTTTTTATTTAATTTTATACAAAACCAAAAAATAAAAAATAAAAATTAAGGTAACTGCTGAACAATGTCAAAATAAATGGAAAACTCTGTTACGTGTTTACAAAAAAGGTAAATGTCGTGGCCGTGGTAAAAATGAGATTGTACAAAAAATGATACAATTATTTGGGCCATATTTAGAAGATGTTAATAATTTTGAAGAGGTTGCTCAGGATAGTAATTATAATGAGAATACATTAACTTTTTTCGATATCAATGATAAGTTCAATAATGAAATAATTATTAATGATGATGAGGCTGAGGATGAGACAATTTCTACTGCATTTAAACATCAGCAGACATCAACTAAAAAAGACATTTTTGATGATAATAATGATTATCATAATAAACTATTAGTATTTTTACGAGAAAAGGAAGTGGCTAAGCAGAAGCGTCACGAGGAGAATTTACAAATTAAAAAAAGAAAATTAGAATTGTTGGAAATATTTTTATCTAAATAAATAGAAATGAAAAATCCATTGAACTAACTAGCTGTTGTGTTTTATTTGACATTTACCTTTTCCACTTTTTATTTATTCTATTGCATATTATTGCACAAATGTATATATATATTTTTTGTTAGGTTGTGTTAGTTAAAAACTAGTCTACTGACTGGTTGGGATTTTAATTAATTTATTTATCTTATAATAATTACATTGTTGATGCAAAAAGACGAAAATATAAAAAAAAACTATTTAATTAACATTTGTTAAAATGGCAGCCGTTGAAACAAAAGTTGAGGAGGTTGTAGATAATGCTGAAGATGTGGATGAAAATGATGTGATTGAAGAGGGTGGTGATGCTGAAAAAATTGCCGCTGCTAAAAAAAAGAAGAAAAAGAAAAAGTCGAAAAAGCCAGGTTTGTTCATTTATATATTTATATGCATTATTAATATTATGCACATGTTACAATGGGGAAAAAAGTGTATCTAATATGCAAATGCAATTATAACTAACAATAAAGGACTTTAGAAATTGAAAAATCATCATAAAACATGTTGATGGTTGAGGTTATGTTTATGCTAATTTGAATCGATTACTAATTTCTCAGCTGGCGGTGATGAAAAAGTTGAGTCGGAAAGCCCAGCAGAACAACAAGATTGCGATGATAATGCCGGTGACGATGATGGTAATGGCGATACTGATGCTGATAAGAAAAAAAAGAAACGTAATCGTAATAAAAATAAAAAGAAGACTGTCACAGTTCCAAGTGCAAATGGGCAAACAGATCCACCAACAATTCCCATTTCGGAACTTTATCCAGATGGTAATTTCCCTGAAGGGCAAATTATGCAACATCCACCGGTTCCAGATGAAAGAACAGCCAAGGACCGTTTTACAAATGAAGAAAAACGTGCTCTAGATCGTTTACATTTAGATATTTATAATGAATTACGTCAAGCAGCTGAGGCTCATCGTCAAGTAATTTTTTTTTTTTACAAAATTTTATTATTTTTGGAAATCTGAGTTTCTCATTAATATATTTTACAGACTCGTCACCATATGCAAAAGTGGATTAAGCCGGGTATGACAATGATTGAAATTTGTGAAGAATTGGAAAACACGGCACGTCGTTTAATAGGAGAAAATGGTTTAGAAGCTGGATTAGCTTTTCCAACTGGATGTTCCAGAAATCATTGTGCTGCTCATTATACGCCAAATGCAGGAGACACTACTGTCTTAGAATACGACGATGTATGTAAAATTGATTTTGGTACACATATCAAGGGTCGTATTATCGATTGTGCCTTTACACTGGCTTACAATCCAAAATACAATAAATTGTTGGAAGCCGTAAAAGATGCAACGAATACAGGCATCAAAGAGGCAGGTATTGACGTTAGATTGTGTGACATTGGTGCAGCCATCCAAGAAGTAATGGAATCATACGAAATTGAACTTGACGGTAAAACGTACCAGGTGAAGAGTATAAGAAACTTAAATGGTCACTCAATATCGCCGTATCGTATACATTCGGGTAAAACTGTACCAATTGTTAAAGGAGGAGAGACAACTCGTATGGAAGAGAACGAATTTTATGCAATTGAAACATTCGGTTCGACTGGACGCGGTGTTGTTCACGATGACATGGATTGCTCACATTACATGAAAAACTTCGACGCTGCTTATGTGCCATTGCGTTTACAATCATCAAAATCTCTATTAAATGTCATTAACAAAAACTTTGGAACATTAGCATTTTGTAAACGCTGGTTAGACCGTGCTGGCGCAACAAAATACCAGATGGCATTAAAAGATTTATGTGACAAGGGTGTTTGTGAGCCCTATCCACCGCTCTGTGACATTAAAGGGTGCTATACCGCCCAATATGAACATACAATTATGTTGCGTCCAACATGCAAGGAGATTGTATCTCGTGGAGATGATTACTAAGTCATGTTTTTTTTTCTTCTTTTAACAAATCTATTATGCTATTTACGCTCTTAAAATTCTTTTTATATTGGAATGAAATTGATACAAAAATAATTCAAAGGTTCAACAAACAAAAAAAACTTTTATAAAGAAAGCAATAAAAATAATAAAAAAAAAAAATATTTGAATAATAAAAATTACGTATTTAAACACGAAAAAGAAATGAAGAATTTTGTTTTTTTTTTAAATCGTTTTTTATTTAATTAAATTTTATATTTTACAGCGGTTATATTAAATGGTAGAAATAAAAAAAGATTTTTTTTTTCAATTATATATTATAACTGAAACGGTTGTATTTGGTCATTTTGTAAATACAAAACTGTTGTGCCGTGTGGCTCTGTTTTTGGTGTTGTCGGTGTCTCTATTGTCGGCTCTGTAATATTAAAATTTAATTTTACTTTATATTCATTAGACTACCTAAGTGTGAATGTACTCACTATAGTCCTCCGTTATAACCTCGTATACACAATCATTTGTTATTGTTTTATCGGATTTAGTTGTCTGAAACATGAAATAACTAATATTATATATTTTAAATTTAATAATTATTTTAATTATATAATTATTAACCTCTCTGTATTTATTTAAATATAATTTTAATGGTTCAACATAATTTTCAAAGCCTAACGCTGTCATTGCAAATAAAATATCTTCACCATTAATCGTTTTACGTTTTTCTGTATGACATCGTTCACTTGCCTCTGACGTTATAAAAGAGATAAATTCGGATACACATTCTTGGACACATTCTCTTGAATCTTTTGCTATCTAAAAATTCGGATTTTTTTTTGTTATCACTAAATATGTTATATTTTAAAATGGGTTTTTCATTACTTTTCCATTATTCGGAATGGCTTTCTTCATTATTTTAGCAACATTGGCTATTGGTAAAAATCTATCTTGTTCCCTAAGTGGCGAACATGGTTTTAAACCGTCTGTACATGAATCATCCGAAGATTCCAGCTCTAAAATATAATAAATAATATTTATTACAAAATTTATAACCACAAACATATTGTGCAATTTTCTAACCTAAACAATCCATTTCATCTGGGACTATATAACTTTCTTGTAAAAAGGAATTTCCTATATCATCACCATTTTCCGGTTCCATTTTATATTGCTTATAAATATTTATGTAGCGAATTAATTACAATAAAAAGATAAAACTAAAATAAATGCTTAAAAAATTCAAATAATAAATCCTAATTTGAGATCATTGAATACAACAATTTGACACTTTAATATTTATCAAAAAGAAAACGAAAAAAAAAAGAAAAAACTGCAGATATTTTAAATTCTATTCTATTTAGTATTATAGGAAAAAGATTTAATAATATTATAGTTAAATTGATTAATAAAATTAAAAAAAGAAAACAAATAAAATAAAAAGATATTTCACAAAAATATAAAAATTATTTTAAAAAAATAAAGAAAATTGAATAATAAGAATAAAAGTATTCAGCAAATAATTATCTAAATGCAAAACAATCAATGAATTATTTT
This sequence comes from Ptychoptera albimana, assembly GCA_961205885.1. NCBI lineage: Eukaryota > Metazoa > Arthropoda > Insecta > Diptera > Ptychopteridae > Ptychoptera > Ptychoptera albimana. The sequence goes on along the minus strand of OY540801.1, from coordinate 14,866,226 downwards.
ATATGGATATATGGTGGCGCTACAGTGGAGTATAAGGTACAGTGCATTAAAAATATTTGTCACAATAGTTATAATTTGTCACAAAAAATTAGCGCCATTTTTGATTATATTTTTTAACCGTTTTTTGTTTTCTGTTTTGACTCGTGCTTAATTTTATCTTTAACATAGATGTTGTTTTGGAACTTTTTTTTACCATAAATTCATAAGATTCAAGTTTAAGAATATATTTTTAATAATCGTATTTGGGATAATATCAGGAATAAGTTTTCTAGCATTTTACTTTATTATTTTAATTCGATTCTTTGAATAATGTTCGAAATGCCAAAGGTTTTTGTTAACTAAACGTTGTCAATTCTTTCTAAGTGAAATAACTTTTGCAGAAAAATGAGTTGAATTGTAAATGATTGTCCTGTTCTTTCAAAACAGTATGAATTATAATTATGTTATTAAAATTATCTGCAATAATAAATGATGAACAACACAGCACAGCAGGTGATTTCTTTAAAAGATTATAATAACATAAATAACGCAACGTCAAATAAAGTTATAACATAAAAACATTAAACAAATCGTATCAATCAAATAAATCAATTAAATAAAATATAATTGAAACAATATAAATAGTAATAATATTGCAGTATTTTATCAATATAATAATCATCTAGATGTATGTAAATAATAAATTACAAAGGCCTGATTGACAGGTATAATTGTAATTTTTCTTCTTCATCTTCTGCATCATCTTGCTGTTTTTTTTTATTTTTAATACATAATAGTTTCTACTGATTAAATTTTAATTATTAATATTTTTCTTTTAGAAATGTATGTTACTGACAGGATAATGAGATTTAAATAACATATTTATCTGAAAAAAAGGAAAAAAATAATGAAGAACCAGGGTAATAAAGAACCAGGGTAAATAAAAATAAAAACTTATTTATGTTTAAATGTTATTTGTAATGTTTATATTGTCTGCATAAATCAATAATACAATATATATATGTATATAGATATATATATATATACATATATATACATGGTTATATCATAATATTTAACATTTTTTTTTCTTTATTAATTAAATCTTATTTTTTTTTTTTAATTCAAATTAATATTGAATTTATATATATATGTATATATACATATTTTTGTTATAATTAATTAATTAATTAATTAGGTTTAAAACTAATTTTTTTTTATCTCTTTTTCTTTAGTAAATTGTATTGTTGGTTTTTTCTTTTTTTAATATAATTTAATTAATAATTATTAAGTTAAGGTTTTCATTTCGTAATTAAAAAAAAAAAACATAAAAAAAAAATTATAACAACTATTTAACACCAAACAAAAATAAAATTAAAATAAAAAATTGCTTTTATTATTAATTAATTAATTAATTAATTTTTTTTTATTATTTATTATTTTTTGTATATATGGACATAAAACATGTAAATGTTTTAATGTGGGTTTTCTTTTTTTATTCATTAAATATATCAACAAACTTTTACATAATCAGTAATTTTTATATAATTATAATGATTATAATTATTAATTAATTTTAATTTTTTATTTTTTTATTTATTTATTGATTTTCACTTTTAATTATTTTTGTATTTTTTCTCCACTAAATAATAATAAGAAAAAAAAAATTTAATTTCTTTTTTTTCATTAATTAATTAATATTTTTTTAATTAATTAATTTAATAATAATTTAATTTTTTTTCCTTTCTTAATTAATTGTTTTTTTTTTCTTTATATATATATATTGTTTTAAAATTAATTTAATAATAATTTAACGTTTTCTAGTTTTCTTTTTTTTGTTAATTTTTTTTTTTTCTTAATTTTTTTTTGTTTTACTAATACACACACAGTTAATTTATTTACAAACTATTTATAATTAATTATTTGTTTCATTATTAAGTAGATAGTTTTCAATTAAATCGATTATAGAGAAAAAAGTTTTTTTTTTATTTTTAATTAACAAATAATATAAATATAAAACAAAAAAAGAAAATTAAAAATTGAAAATAAATAAATATTGAGTGGTATTTTTTTTGATTATGTGAAAATTATGAGTGGTTGTAAGGATTGTTGTTTAAATTTTTTAAATAAATGATTACTGATCACTATTTATTGATAAGTTTTATGTAATGATTTTATTTTTGTGATAGTATTATCACTTTATTATAAACAGAATTCACATTTGCATTTTACTCTTGTTCATTTATAAAATTATTTATTTATCTAAATAGCAGCTGAATTTTTTAAAACTCACCAGCGATTTTATAATAATAATTTTAAACCAAAAAATTAATTTTTTATTTAATTTGTTAATTAATATATTTATTTTGATTTATAATAAGAGAAGAGAAAATGGGAAATTTCGTATTTTAAGTATTTAGTTTAATTAATTAAAAGTTTAATTTTTTCAATTTTTTTTTTTAATATTTTTTAAGGAAGGATTTCATGCAGAATTTTTTTTTTTATTTTTTATAATAAATTGTTTTTAATTAACTTTACTTTAATAAATTGTTTTAAACTTTAGCGTAGTAGCTTTCTTATGTTTTTAGGCTGTCCAGCAAATTTAGAGAAGCTAGGCGAACTTTTTTTTAATATAATTTTTTTCTTTTTTTTAAACAAGTATTTAAGGAAAATTAAATATAAGAAATAAAAAATGTTAATTTAATTAATTAATTTTACATTTAATTATAGTTTTTTTTTTTATTTTTGTTTCCTTTATTTATTAAATTTACAATTTTTTGATATGCACGGGGCCCTCATTTTTATTTTTTCTCATGTACTTTGACGATATGTTTTTTAGAAATATAATTTTTTAATTACTAATTATTTATTTTAATTTATAAACCTTTCACATGGTACAGAATTTTTGAGTTTTCTTTTTTTTTTATTAATTGAGCGAAATGATTTAAAATTATTATTAACGTTAAAAGGGGGTGCCAAATTCTTATCTTTTTATAAATTATAAAACTAATTAAACTTTATTCAATGTTAATTTAAAAAAATAAAATGCATTAATTAATGTTTCACTCATAATACAAAATAATGAACCAAAACATTTCTTCTTTTATCATCAAAAATTATAATAAATGAATAATTAATTAAATTATTATGGAATAATATATAATAATTAGTATTCTTTAGTATTTTGTTATTAAATTACGTCAAATTTGATTACATAATATTTATTTTTTTTTTTTTTTTCATAATTTATATAATTGCTGGGCCACCATTTCTTTGTGTAATTGTATTTGATTTATGCTTTCACAAAACATTTATTTTTTTTTTATTTATATAATTAAATGTAAATTATTGATTTTTTGGTTTTTAAAACATAAAGTTAAATTAAATAATTTTTTGTTTGTTTTTATTTTTTTTTTTTTAATGGTTTTAATTAGTTATTATAATATTTTTGTTTTTTTTTTAATTAATTTTTTTTTATCACAAATTAGCCATTTTATAAATGTCTCTAAATTTTATATTTAAATTATTTAATTTATTTATTTAATTACAACAAACATAAATTCATCACAGTGCTGGATTTAAAATAATTTTTTTTTTATTTAATTATAGTTTAAAAAAAAAAAGAAAGGAAGGAAGGAAGGAAGGATAAATAAATAATTTTTCAATGATGTGTTTTAAAAGTTCTTGTGCTTTTTTTTTATATATTTTACTTACTTAATACGTATTTAGCATGCAATAAATGCATTTTGAACACGAATATATAGAATTGTTATCAATAAACTATAATTAATACAAAAATAAATAAAAACGAATTGAAATCGATATAAAAAATAATTGTTTTCCCTCACATTCTGTTGTCTGGATTGTTTTAAATTATTTTCATAGCGTATATCCATAATTTTTGCATTATAATCATACCTTTAAAGTGTTCAATTAAATGTTAAATAACGTAGAAAGGATATTATTACATTTTTGGGCAAATAAGCCAAAGAATAAAAAAAATAATAAATATTTCATTTGTATTATGTGGTTTGTTTGGAATATTTTGCTGATGTTTTGAATTTGTATTTTGTATATTGAGGTTGCATATAAATATTCTAATAGAATGCATTGTTACTCGACAGTCTTCAAATTTATAAATTCTTTGTTTTCTATTTCCAATAAACATTTGCTAATAAATAGTTTTTTTTATTTTATTTTGTTTAATTGAATGAAATTTATGTATCGAATTTATATGAATCAATATTGGTTTTATCTCAATTTTCAGTTTGTTTTTTGTGAGGGAATACATTTATTAATTAATGTTAATGTTGGATTTGTTTTAAAGTTTTACTTAACGTACTTTTTATAAATGTAGCTACGGTTAATGATCTTAAGTAGCTTTGATAATTACACCTTCAGGAAACTAGTTTATACAAAACTAGAGTAAATCAAATCTGTTATAATTATTCCTTTATTTATTTTTCAGTAACAAAAATTCTGTTTGAATTTACTTCGTTTAAACACCCTAAACATATAATTTCAAAAACACGGAACATAAAAAAAATAGCTAAAAAAAGCACAACAAACCAATAAACAAACACCAATAAAATTATTACATAAAAATTATCTATTTAATTATGTCATTAAAAATTAATTCAATTAATTGTTTTAATTATTTATTATTAAAAATGGGGGTGGGTGATGTAGTAAAAACAAAAAGAAAAATATAAAATTGATTTTTGTTGTTTTTTTTTGTTAAATTTATTATGAATCAACTAAAAAAAAAAAATTATAAATTAATTAATTTAATTTTGTTAAAGAAGAAACATAAATGGAATAGTTTTTCTAGTAAGTTTTTTATTATTATTTTTTTTTTATATATTAATTTTCTTTATATATATTTATATTATAATCCTTTAATTAATTAAAGTTTTCTCAATGAATAAATTAATTAATTATTATATATTAGGAACTATCTATTTTAATTTTAAAATATTTAATTTTTTTTGTTAATTACTTCTTTCATCAAACATCAAATTTAATAATAATACTTTTCTTTGTTGTGTCTTTTTTTTTTATTTTTTAAATTAATTAATAAATTAAACAATAAAATTATTAAATAAATAATAATAAAATTAATTAACCAGAAAAATAAAAGAATAGAATTTTTTTTTTAATTTAGTTCATAATTATTGATTTTTAATAAACTTATTGATTTTGATTTGATTAAATGTGATAAGTTGAATGAGGTTTTTTCTTTTTTAATCTCGATTTCTGTGTTAAGTTAATGATATGATGAGCTTTTTTTTTTAAAACCTTAAATTAAAAATGTTGCACTCATTTTATCGTTTTTTTTTTTTTTTTCTTTTCTAACTCAAAAGTTTATTAATATTTAATTTTTACTTTAATTAATAATTAATTTTTCCTAAATAACTAGTTAACATTATTTATATATATATTTTGTGTTTAAATTAAATTATTTATTAAATTAATTAATTAATTTTCATTAATTATAAATATCGTTGTTTACATAAATAACTATGTAGGTTGGTTGCTTTATTTTTTTTTTTTATTAATTATTTGTTGTATTTTTTGGTTTGTTGGTTGGTTGGTTTTTTTTTGTAAATTATTTACACCTGTACCAGATTTGTATTGGAATTTTAGTTTTGTTGAGTAAAATGTTTCACCTTTTCTTATTTTATTAATTGAATATAATATAATGGTTTTGTTTGGAACAGAATGTAGAGAGGGATTTAGGTTTATTAAATAAAAATAAGTAAAACAAAAAATAAAAATAAAAATATTCTTTTCAGTTGTGTTGTGTGTAATTTTGTTTTTTTTTATTAATTAAGAATATTTAACGATTTGTGTGTTCATTCATTTGTGTTTATTTACGGTTCAAAAGTATTCGATAACCAATTGAGGTATTAAAATTTTTTTTTTTTTGTATTTTTTTCTTTACATAAATTTACAAAAGAACTTTTTTTTTTCTTTCACTGTTTTCGATTTTTAATTTTTTATTTTCAATTACGATGGACATCTCTTAAGTTAATATAAATACATAAATATGTTCATATATTCTATACTTTTCTTATATAACGATTTTTTACGTTGCTAGTATCTAAATTTAATTAATTTTTTCTCTTTTTTTTTTTGTTTTTGTGAAAAGTAGCAAGAATATTACATAACCATATGAAATTTGTTTTAATGTTATAACACCGTCAGTCGTTATTTAATGTAACTGTATAATAGAGATGAAATTTATTTCTTTTTTTTTTTTATTTATATTAAAGTCAGCATTAATATAGGATTTATAGTTTTTGATTGATTTTTGTAAAATAAACAATAGAGAACAAATTTTTTTTTTCGTAACATCTTAATTAATTCGCACATTAGATGTTTTATTAATCAATTTCTATGATTACTGAAATTATCTAATTATTTAATTATTATTAATTATTATTTTCACGTTTTATTAACTAATTTATCGTGTTAACTTATATATTAATTTAATTTTATTAATTTTTATCCAATTTTTGTTTTAAAAAATAATAATACATTTTCTCATTTAGTATTTTTACTTTTCTTTTCTTCATTATTTTTATTTTGTGCCCAAAAAAAACAATAATAATAAGCAGTGATTTCATGCCATTTTTTTTTTAATTGTTAAATAAATTGTGCTATTTGTGGTTTTAATTAATATATAAATAACATATTATTATGTATAGTAAATTACAATAAATGTTCTTGTTTTATTGTAAAAATTGTGGAGATGGTTGTTTCCTGTTGTTGTTTTTTAAAAAATAGCGAAAAGAAGGGAATTTTTTTTTTTGTTTAAAGTTGAAATAAGAGGGTGTCACATGAAAATAAGTTACTAGAAAAATTAACACTATCTTGGTATCTATTTTGTATTAATATAACATATCAATGATTTAATTTAATTATATAATTAAAAGCACAAAATTCTCAAAGTTCCTGTTTCAAATAATGATTTCTGTTTGCTTTTATCGTTGACGTTGATGTAAAAACTCTTTTGTAAGGAGTTTAAATTATATAATTAATTAAATCATGCAAGTTTCTCTAATCTTTGATTTTTAAACTATTTATATTGTTTTTTAAAATGCAAAATTAAAAGTTTCTTCTTTTTTTTTTTTATGTATAAATTAAAATTTTTCTTCATCTTTTTTTTTATTATTATTATTTTTTTTTTTTATTTTTCTTCTAATAATCAAAATGAACACATCTAATTGTGGCACCATCTAACTCCTTTTCTTGTTGGTTAATTAATATTTTCTTTGTTAATTAATTTACTCATTTTTCCTATCTGTTTATTGTGTTTTAAATTTTTTTTTTTTTCATTCTTCTAAATACTATTTAATTAAATAATCGATGTGTTGTCGATATTTTTATTCCATTTATTATAATATTTTTTCTCTTTTATTTATTAATTTATTTATAAATTATTAATTTACATTATGTATACACTTTGTTACGTAATTTTTTTAATTTTTTTTTGTCATTCATTATTTAATTAATTAATTTATTTAAAAAAATGCATTTCAAACACTTTTAATTGTAATTTAAAATAAGAAAAATGGGCATTTTAAGCTCCAGTTTCATTGTATTTATTTATATGGTTTGTGATTATAATAAATTTTAAAATTTCTATTATTTAAGCTTTTACTTTTGTATTGTTTAATCAAATGTGACTTAATTATTAATAATGTATTACAAAAATAATAATTTTAATTAATTGGACTTTTAGCATTAGTTATTAATTAGAATATTTTTTTTACTATGAATTACAATTGTTCTCGGTTTCCATTTTTATTTTAGTTTATTTTATTTTATTGCATTTAGATATTTTTTTTGGGGCCACATTTGAAACCTTTAATTTATCTGGTTTATAAATTAATAATTTTACATCTTTGAGTACATTCCTTGTTTTACTTATCTAGTTATAAACTAACTGATTACTTTGATCTAGTACTTTTCTATTGAATGTAGTTGAAAAAAAATTTTTTTTTTGTGGAAACAATTTCTCTTTGCAATTATTATTTAATTAACAAATGTTTTAACCGTTTTTATTTATTAATTGTGTTGTAATTAGGTATTAAGCTGTTAATTTTATTTTATGTAATTTTGTTGACGAAAATAATGCCAAAAAAGTATAATTAAAATAAAAAAAACAAGGTTTGTCAATCGATAAAACTTAAATTACATAAAAGCTATCTACAATAATTAAAAATTAAAATATTTTTATTTTAAACAAATTGTTTTTAATTAATAAATATTTATTGAATTATTTATTTTTAATTAAAAATCAATTCAATGTTAATTGCTAATTAATTCTCTTCTTTTTTTTTATTTTTTTTTTTCAATTAAATTAAATTATTGCTTTCATATATTATATGTTTAATCTTTTTTATTTTTATTTAGTTAATTAATTAATTGAACTTTTATTTAATTTAATTATGTTTAATTAAATTAAATTTTATTGAACAATTAATATTTAGTTAGGCTTTATTTACTCTTGTTACATTTTTTTTTCTTCTTCTTTGTTTAAAATTTGTTTTTTGTATAATAATTTTGTGGAGTTTTTTTTTTTTTAAGAAATTATCCTTTATGTTCTTCGTTTCTGCGTTTTCAGTTTATCCAGTTAGTTTTTAAGATTAAAATTAGTGTGATGAACAGACACATTCTTCCTTAATGTAATAACCAAATGGTTTTTATGTTTCTCTATGCATAATTCAGTAATGGTTTTTCTCTAGGATGTATAAGATGTAAAATATTAATTTATGATTTTTTTTTATTGATATTCGTGATGATTTTCACAGGTAAACCATATCTTTAATAATTTATATTTATACGATTATATATGGTTTTTAAGTGTATCAATTTCTTTAGAAAATCTGTCTAATTACACGCATCTTATTTTAATAATTAATTTTGTTAGAATTCTAGCCATTACGTTCCCCGTTAAGGTTTTATATTGTTATCCGGAATACTGTAACATAAATACTTGAGGTTTGTTAATTTGTTTTTATTGTTGAAACTTAATAAGGTTTTTTATTTTTTTTTTCTGTTTAGATTAAAATTGTGTTTAGATTTACATATCTGATGATTATTAGTTCATTTTCTCTTTTATTTTGGTTTGTTTGTTTCCAAAGTTCCCAAAAAAAAAAACATATTCTATAGGCAATTTCATCCAAAGTTTTTTGTTTTTTAATCATAAATTAACGCAATTAACTCCACCACTACGCTGTTTATTATATATTAACAAAATATAAATATTATTAACTAATTATTTTTCAAAATTATCTACAATCTTATTAATTAGTTATATTCTTAAATATATAAATAACATGATTTTTACATGAATCATATTATTTTTCGTAATTTTTCTAATTTAAAATAATTTATTTTTTAATGCATATTATTTTAATTAATTAATTAATTTTCTTTTTTTTTTTTAATTTTTTTTGTTTTATTGGAAGTCTAAAAAGCATTTAAATAATTAATTTCTTCTTTTTTTTTTTCTCACTATACAATAAATAACAATTTTCTTTTTTTTTATTATTAATTTTTCTTTTTTATGTTTATAACTTAATATTGCATCTTTTAGTTTTGTTTATTAATTGATGCTATATATATATATATATATATATATATATTTGTTCAAATAATTTAATATAATTAATTAAAAGCGTTTTTTTTTTTATTTATTTAGTAATATTTTATTTAATTATAATTTTTTTGTTTTTCATTTTTTCTTTTTAATAAAACTGATATATAATTTTTTTTTTTTTTTTTAATTTTAATTTTAAAAATTATTAATTAATTTATTTATTTATTTAACACTCCTAAAAACTTTAAAATTTATTTGTTTAAAATTTCTATTTTGTTTATTAATTAATTAGAAGCGTAATAATCATTTTTTTTTTTTTAATTTAATTAAGATTTTATTTTAATAAGTAATTATATATTTTACGTTATTTAACAAATTTTTTTTTTGTATTCGACTTTGGGGTAATTTTTTTTTTCTAGTGTTTTTATGGTTTGTCTTATCATTGATACAAAATGTTTTTTTTAATTTTTTTTTATCGTTATATATGTATGTATATATTAAAAAAAAAAAGAAAATCTATTGTTAGTATGCAATCTACTGTATTATATGTTTATTAAATAAAACTTTTCTAAGCCAGATTTGTCGTTTTGTATATGGATATTAACAAATAATTTTATATACGTTAAAAGTGCTACAATGAATGCATATTCTGTTGTATCTGTTTTATCTAATTATCGATGTTTAATATAAAATTAATTTAAATGAATCAGGGTTATTAAATATATTTGTCTGAAATTACAAATTTAATTAAATTAGATGAAATAAAAATTCTAGAAATAACAAAAAAAAATAAATAAATAAAAAATTCTTAATCATTTAAGTTTGGTTTTATCTATTTTTTTTTCTTTTATTCATTTACTCATTTCTCTATTATTTATTTTATTTTATTATTTTAATTTATTTATTTATTATTATTATTATTTTATTTTTTTTTTGTTTTGATATTAAAAATGCTAAAAAAATTATTAATTATTAATTTTATCCCTTTTATCTTTTTATAACTTGTTAATTATTTTTGTACTTATTTTATTAATATTTATATATTTCTCTTTTTAAATGTTATGACAAAATCTCGTTAATTATTGTTTATTTATTTTTTTAAATTTAATTTAATTAAAATTAATAAAATTTTTAGTTTTTTTTTGGCTATGAAAAAAAATAATTCAAAAAAAAAAATAAAAATTTACGCGGTTACGTTGTTTTAATTATTATTTATTTATTTTTTTGTTTTTACTTCATAAATTAATTTTAATTTTTTTTTTTGTTATTTTATTTTTTTTAATTAATTAATTTTACTATATATAATAGAAACTACGCGGCTCGTTTTATACTAATTTTTTTTTTATTAATTAATATTATTTTATTTTTATTTAATTAATTAATTAAGTTATTTATTTATTTATTTATTACTGCTTCTTTGTTATGGGGTAAAAAAAGGTGTATCTTGTTACTAATTTTCGTTATTGGAATGCTTGAAAAATAAATTACTTTACCCTAGTTTATAGACTGCAAAGTTTATAAGAAAACATACGTTGGTTAAAATGTTTAACACGATATGTGTGTATGTTTTTCTATTTTCGTTTTTTTATTGTTTTATTGCGCTTTTTTATTTTATGATAAAAATTTTAATTATTAACCGATTGGGAATAATCCAAAATTACCATCATGGTTAATTTTTTTTATCCTTTAGTTTTCTCCTTTGTTTATCCTTTGTTTTTTCTGAATTCTCCAGTAATAATCTTTGTTTTGTATTGTTGTTCGATGGTATCCGTAGTTTTCTTTGTTGATTTCTTACACATAAAAGTCGTAAGGAAGTTCTATTGAAAATCAATTCTTTCATAAACGGTGCATAATAATTATTAAATAAAACAGAAAAATGTTTTTTTTTATTCATAATGTTGAATAATCGAAAGTATGTAAGACTAATAGTAATCAATATTGGATAAGCGAGAAAAATTGCTTTATATGTGTGATAGTCAATAAAATTATCACACAATTTTTTTTTTTCTTTTGCGTTTCACATTTTTATGTTGGATTTTTGTTAACTTTTCTTTCATAAAAATTATTTTCTATCTATGACTAATGTTGCTAACGTCTGATGATGATACATCAAACAAATAAAAATAACTAAAACTAAAACCAAAATAAAATAAAAATAATCTTTTGAAAATACTCTAGTTTTAGTAGTTTTTTTTTTTTTTTTTTTTTTTTTTTATTGGTTTTATATATTATGTATATAAAATAAAAAAAAAAAAAAGAAAAAGTTTATTCTCCTTGTTGTAAAAATTAAATTTAATTAAAAATAAAAAAAGGAGCTTTTGTGACGAAAAATATATAAAAACAAAAAATGACTGCAATGCGCTAGATATTTCTTTTCCTTTTTTATTGTTTTATTTTTTATTTCATTTATTAATAATAAGATTTAAAATTATTATTTACCTAAGTATTACGCAATTATATTGTTTTAATGGTTTATTAATTTTTTTTTTTATTACAACGTTTTCAGCGTTATGTTACACCAATAAGCAAATACTTAAGAAAGGATTTCTATTTGAAATTTATCCACATATTAGTCTTACTTAATAATAATTAAATATTTAATAAAAAGAAATAAAAATTAATTAATTAATCAACATTATGAATTAAAATGAAAGATTTTTAATTATTTATTTTTTTATGTTTTTGTTTTTTATTATTATTCGGATGACTGTGCGCATTTAATTAATTAATTTATTTATTTTTGTTTTCTATATATTAAATTAATAAATTCTTGTATAACTTTATTTAACAAGTATACATAATTATTATTTATTAATTATTAATTATTATTTTTTTTATTTAATTTTATTTAAAATATTACTAATTGTTCTTTCTTATTAATTTGGTTTTTTTTTTTTTTTGTTGTCTACGAAAATAAATAACAAAAAATTTTAATTTTAATTTAAAAAACAAACGGAAAAATAAAATCTTAATTTATAAGATAAGATAATATGAAAGTTTTATTTCATTTAATTAATTTAAATTTTAAATTAATCATTTGTAACTCTTTTTTTTTTTTTTTTTTTTTTTTTGTTATTTAATAATTTTTATTTTTATAATTAAATAAGTATGTAACTAGTATTTCATTTAAAGGTTTAATATTAAATATATATTTCTTATTTTTTTTTTATGAAAAGAGAAGAGAAGAGATTATATAGCGTTTTTTTTTTTTTATTAATTAATTTAATTTAATTTATGAGAAGATTATAAATGGAATAAATTTTAATTTTTAATTTTTTTTTTTAAAGATTCTCTATTTTATTAATTAATAATTAAAATTATGTTTTTTTTTTATTTATTTTATTTTTAATGCTTAAATAGTTTTTATTCGTGTAATTATGTTTATGTTTTATTTTTTATTCTCTCTAAAAGGGACATGTTATTATATTATATTCAAACATTAGTGATACTGCAACAAAACAAAAATATAATACAAACATAGTTAGGCCTAAACCTTTATTCATTCGCCAACGGAAACAGGCAATCGATAATACAACAAATAATAACATCATAAATAATATTGTTATTGAACAAACCATACCAACAGAATTAACTTCAACTGGTTCACCATAAATTATACCATAAAGTAACCATGGTACTGGTAATCTGTAATTAAAATTAAAGCAGAGTAAAGAGATAGAATTTTATTATTATTTTTTTTTATTATTATTATTCTTGTTGTCATGTCACTAAAAAAAAAATTTTTATTTAAAATGAAAAAACAATTTTATTTATTTTTTGCATGCACTTTTATTTACTTGTCTGTCATTATAAATAATAAAAAGTGTTGATTAAAGCTGAGCATATATTAATTTTTTATTTTTTTTTTTTTATTAAATTTATCGCGATTTTGATTTGACACAATTAAAGTGAAATAAGAAGATAAAAAATCTTTTAAATGTTTGGTAAATCTATCATTAATTTAAAAAATGTATTTTCATCAAATGAGCAGAAATAGTCTTTAGGTGATACTGAATCGACTTTGGCCACTAAAAAGCAATTTGTAGGAATCGAGAAAAATTGTGATTTTTATCAAAATTATGAATTAACTTTAAATATAAATAAAAAATAAATATAATACAAGTGTTTGGTAAATGACGACAATATTACAAGAGCAATCAGTTCAAGTTATTCGACTACTGCCATAACAAATTTCCCCACAAACAAATCTCTCACAATAACACAAAAAAAAAACAATTTATTAAATTAAGTAAAAGTAAATAAACCAAAGCAGCAAATTTATATGATAATAAACGGAAAATGTATGATTTTCTCGATGGGGTTTTTTCTTAAATAATAAATAAAAAAAAAAAAAATAAACACGATAGGAAAAATATGTGAATTTTTAGATAAATATATTTACAACATTGTTGATATGATCAATTGGATGAATCATTAAATATCTTTATTATACAAATCGCATGTTCTCAGTTGTGTCAAATTTTTTTCTGTTCTTTTCTGTTCTGTTTATACATATAATTAATATTTGGTATATTTCTCATTCTTAACGTTGTATAATAAAAAAAGATCTAATTTTATAAATGATATAAAATGAAATGAAATGAAATGGAAAAAAAAAAATATATAGAAAAGGCAGAAATATAGAAAGCATTTTACATAATCTCATAGCTTCTCTTAAATTTGAATATAACACACAAAGTAAATAGTCTTATAACCTACGCTTAAGAAATAATGATTGTCACGCGCGATGCTTGTTTATCTTTTCATTTTTTTCTTGTTTTTTTTTTTATCTAAAATCTACATATCAAAATGAAATGTTTGCAAAATTTCCTTTAAGAATAATGAAAACTAAATAGAACAAAAGTTGTAGCAAAATTCTTAAATTATCTTCTCTGTTTTTTTTTTTTAATGATAAAAATTATTCTGGTTTATTTTTTGTATAGTTTGTTAAGGAAATTAATTTTGTTTTCTATAAGAATTATTATTGATAATTTTATTAAATTAATTACGAATTATATGTATAAAAACCTTTTTAAACTATTTTAAACTTGTTATTTGGTAACGTGTTTTTAAAAGATTTTACTCCTTTTACATATCTTTTAAAGAAAAATATTTCTGCCTTGTTTGTAATAATACAAAAAAAAGAAGAAATGCGAAAATTATTTTAAAATTTATTAAAATGGTTTGTTGAAAATGTCTTTGAAAAAACAGTGAAAAAGTATTTTAATAAGCTAAAAAAAGCAAAACATAAACATGGATTATGGTTTTTAATGTTATAAGTAGATGTTATGTTACGTTATAGTAACATTATGTAATAAAAATATAAAAGATAAAAGACAATGACGTGAAATTATATATTAAACATGTTTTTTTTTTTTTTTTTATTAAGGGAGGAGTAGTTTTTATATATAAATATAATTTAAATTAGAAATAATAATAATAAAGGACAACAATTATGGTTTTAGCTAACTTAAACTATTAAAAATGATGTCACTTATAAATAAAAAATTTAAAAACCATAAAGCTTATTACTTTTACAGCTTTTACTATGTTTCTAATTTGTTATTTCTGTTTACTTTTCTCATTATTATAATTTAAATTTGCACTTTGTTTTTGAAATTATTTTCTAATTTTTTTTTTATTATTATAATAATAATAGCAGTTATGACATTTTATATTTTCTGTTATTGATAGAATAAAATATAAATCAGAAACTGTACTGTACTATTGTTTATATAATATAATATTACGTATTATATATATATATATATATATTTGATTACATAATCATATCATAATATTATTATATAACAATTTATTTTATTTTAAAATAATTCTTGAAATATAGATGCTTTATGACAATTTTTATCAATATGATTAGTTTTAATACACAAGGAAATAGTTTTTCTATTGAAATTTCTAATTGAAAAAAAAAAAAATGTAGAAATATTTTTAAAGTGTTTTTAGATTTTTAATTAAACATTTAATAGTTTATAATAATAATAATAATAATAATAATAATAATATCGAATATGTTTTTTTATGTAATTAAGTTAAGTAAATCAAAATTTATCTATAGTGATTAAACATTAATTTTTTCTTTACATACAAATATTAATAATAATAATAAAGCTTACCCAACAGTGACATCAAATATATTACTTCCGACAGAACTTGATACTGCCATATCACCAAAACCTTTTCTAGCAACAATAACTGATGTTATTAAATCAGGTATTGATGTACCAGCTGCTAAAAATGTTAAACCCATTACCTATAATAATAATAATAATAAAAAGAAGAAGTAAATTTTAATTATTCATAATATTATAGAAAAATTTTATAATTAGTTTTCTCAAATATTTATAATAAAAATATGAAAAATTTTACCTCTGGTGGTATTGATGCTGTATCACCGACTACATTTGCCCACCAAACCATAAGATATGAATATGCGGCTATCCATACAATTGAACCAATAAATGTTACCGAAAAATATTTTTTACCTCTTGGTGTTTTTGTATCAGGTAATGTTAACCATAATGGAAATATAATTGGTGCTACAAGTAAATATGTTAAACGTTTTCTACCAGTTTTAGGCCAAGATATGTTTAACGGGTCCGGTTCATCATCTAACTCATTACCCTTTAAAACAACAAAAAAAAAAATTATTATTTTTATTATTAATCAATAAATTTTACATTTTACATTTTTTTTTTTCTACACCTGTTATAAGCATAAAATTTATCAATAATTCATTTTGATTTATTTATTTTTTTTTTTTTGGCAGTTTTATAAAATATTAATTTTATATAAAATTCACTATTGTCGAAAGCACATTTTCACCATTTTTTTTTTTTACCATTGTTATGTCATTTCGTCAGTAGAATAAAAAAAAAAAAAAACAAAACGAACCAGAAAAGGTTACAAAAAGGAAATAAAGGAAAGGGGGAAAAAAAGAAAATAAATATACACAGATCGAACTGGACAGTTGCTTGGCAACCTAAGCTTAGGTTCGAACACTATTGTCTTCTTTTCCATTATTTATTTATTATCTTTTACTTTTCCTTTGAATTTTCCTTTTTTTTTTATTTTTTTTTTGTTATAATATTTCATTGATTTATTATTATTTGAATGAATATCAGTTTCAGTATTTTTCAGGATGTTGGAACTTTTCTTTCTTTTTTTTTTATAGCGTAGAAAATTATTTTAATTAATTTACGTGGATAAAGTAAGCAGAGTGTTAAAATGTTAAACATATAATTTTTGAATTAATGTTCTAAACATTTGTGAGCTTTTTTTTTATTACATTGGAATAGAAACTTATTTTAGTTTGGTATGATAGGGGTGAATTTTTATTTTTGTTTATTAATTAAAGATGTGATTCTCAAACGTAGGCATGTTTTATGTATTAGTGTTTTCAGGAAAAATACCTTTTATTGAATTGCAGTGAAGAAAAATCCTTATCAGCTTTAAAATATTGTTAAAAGTAGGCATAAGAAACTTTATTTTTAATGAAGGTAATAATATTTAAAGCATAGTAAAACTGATTGAGAATCACTTGTATATCGAATCTGTGTGATAAAAACATTTATCCACCGAGAAACAGCAATACAATTTTTATATTCTCTATAGAAACATAATTAAATAAATAAACTTTGTCCAATTATAAATATTAGAATATGTTGGGTAGTACAGGTACAAACATTAAAAAACATTTTTAACGAGTTTATAATAGTTGAATTTTTTTTTTTTTTTTATTTTCAAAAATAATATTGATATGCAAATGTATATAAAGCAATGAATTGTTTAATTTAATTTTCTATCGAAACTTTTAATTATTCTAAAAAGAAAATTGTTTCCCAACATAAAAATTCAGCTCAATAAAATTTGTTCATTTAAGTGTAAAAAAAAAAAAAAAATTAATAAAATTAAATTAAATAAAGTCGATAGGGATGGATGGAGATGGTACATACTAAAGAGCTAGATAAAAAAGATTGATATTTCGTTTGTATTTTTTAGGTGACCGTTAAAACTTTTTTTGCTACACAAATAATCAATAATAAAAATTCAATTTTTATTATACAAAAAAAGAAAGAAAAAAAACAAAGCAATAAAATAAATATTGTTTTTATTCATTTATGTTTTTTTTTTTTTCAAAGTTTCATAACATAACATAAAAATAAAAATAAAAAAAAAATGCCAACGTCCGCATAAAAGTGAATTTTTCTTTTATTTAACAAAAAAAAAAAAAAATAATAAAAATGTTTCCCAATAAAAGAATAAACGGGTTATAAGGCATAAAAAAAAATACAAACGAAATAATCATAATCAATACATCAAAATGTCATTTATAATATTTATTATTATTATTTTTTTTTTTTTTTGTTAATAACACACGCAAACATTTATTTTCGTTGCGCTTTTCACATCATTCTTATGATTTTTTTCTTTAATATATATATATATATATATATAAAAGCTCTTAAAGAGAGACTGGGCTCACTTCTTAAACACCACAAATATGGTTACTGGCGATTTTTGTTTTTCTTTACAAACCTAACATAAATATTAGAATATCTTCTAATAGTTAGTAATGTTATTATGAAATAAAAAAGCACACAATACAATATAATATATGTGACATGGCATAATGAATTGTTAATGTCAATGTTTGGAATCATTAATTATAAAATTTATAAAAAGTAAAATAAATATTATTAAGCTTTAAATGATGATTTTTTTTTCTAGCTTATCATTAATCAAACTATTTATGCATTGAATAGAATTTTTTATACGTAAACATTCATAATTTTTAATTAAAATTTTTTAAAGGTGAATTAATCTATGATGTAACTATGTAATAGAATTATTTATTTTAATATTATTACATAAATAGAATTAGATAAATTAGAAGAAGAATATATGTATGTATGTACATATATTGCATGATGATTATTATGTTAAATGAAGAATAAATTTTACATAGAAATGTACAATTATCGTACTAAGCCAATGAATAGTTTGGTATTTTTATAACAAATAATTAATTTTTTATTATGCTAAAATAAGCTACAAGGTGTTTTTGTTGTCTTTAAGTATTTTCAATTAATCTGTGGATAACAAACAAATAAACAAACAAACAAACAAAAAAATCGACCAATTTAGAAGAATTTTTTTTTGTTTTTTTTTTGGTTCTTTAGTAAAATCATTTTATAATACATTCTTACATCGTATAAAAGATAGTGGGATATATAAAAGAACTTAAGTTCATGACACTTGATAAATATAAAGCTCTCATGAGAATAAAACCAACTCTAAAACAAATATAAGGGAACATCAATTGTATATCGCACGACATTTGTACATTTTTAGCTTATTTCTGTTAAACTGTTAAATCGGAAATGGTAAAATGGTTCATTCTTTCAGCTCTTGATATGGTTTTTCTATTTGTTATTTATATATATATTTAAATAAATAGTACACAAGATATAAGTCCTATTCATTATTTAGCTTCTCTACCAACACAAAATGTGTAATCATTTTTATTTTTTTTAACCTTTATTAGAAATTATTAACAAAGTTATAATAGAAATGTTTGTATAATTATTCTTTTACTTCTTCTTCTTTAATTATTGTTTATAATTGTTTAATATTAATATTATTAATTAATTATTGACAAAAGACTTGACGTCATTAAATGAATTATTTTACAGAAACTTTTTTGTTTGTTATTAATTAATCGGTTTTTACGATTAATTAATTAATTTATTTATTAAAATAATAATAATAAAAATATTTATTTAATTCCGATTAAAGCTGTCGTTTTTTTTTTTTTTTTTTTTTTTTTTTTTTGTTACCATAATCCAATTTTCATGACACATTAAATACTTTATAATAAATAATGTTTTATGAATAGACGGACAAGATTCAAGTTGTTTTAACATTTACAATTTACATGATTGCATTGATTATAATAATAATTGAACATAATGTTACTATGTAACAGAAAGAATTATTACATCACATTGTATAGATAGATATTGACAAAAAATTAATGTAACACTGTACGTTACATTGATATTATTATCGTTTTATAATTGTTAATTAAATAAAAGAAATTTTTGAATGGATACGATTAAAAAACGAAAGATGACAAAATTAAATAACAAAAAAAAATATCTCTTGAATATGTAAATAAAATTATATATATATATATCGGATTATTCAACCTTAAATAATGTTATTTATGTATATTTCGTTTTTTTCTATTTACTTCTTCTATTTCTTTATTCTATTGAAATGATGACGCTTAGTCATCCAATTATATTAATAAATTCAGAAACAAATTTTTTCTTTTCTTTCCTCATTTCTTTTATTTAATATTTGTAATTCTTCAAAAATCAATAAATTCAACAGAATTGAATATATCATTAAAAAAAAAAAAAAAAAAAATAAATTTATTAGATATCTAGATATCTATTCCACTTTAAATCAATAAATAATCAATATTTTGCATTAACTCAAGATCATGGATATATTTTATAAAATTTAATAAAAATTAACATACTTAAAAATAATATATATAATTAATAATATAATGTTTATAATAATAATGTTTTCTAAAATTAAATTATCGATTATATTTGAATAATTTATTTTCTGTAGAAATTATTATAGTGAAAACATTAACAAATAAATTATAGTTTTAAAAAGAGAGTACAGTAAAGTCAATTAAATAATATTAATTAAATAACACAAACAAAAAAAAAAACCATTAATTAACCTATTTGAAACCTGAACCTTTAATCTCTTTAATTAAATTCTATAACCTGGTATTGATTTTATGATTTTTTCGTTTTTTGTGTAATAAAATAATTTATGTAAAATGTCAGAAAACGATTAAATAAAAAAAAAACATTATTATTACCGAGTCAAGTGTTGTATCAATGTTACCATTTGGACGATCATTAGCTAATGTTGTCTCTTTTAAATTAATTTTAACATGATTTGCAGCGGTTGATGTTGCTGCACCTCGTTGTGGTTTTGTTGCATCAAGTAACACTTTTAATGATGCGATTGCATGTAGTTGTGTTGCCTTTTCATCAACTTTACCTATAAAAAAAAAAAAAAAAAAAAAAAACAAAATAATAAATTAATAAATATTTTTTTCACCTTTAATGTTAAAACCATGTCACCATTTGTAGTTTAATGCTCTGTCAAAAGCATAAAAAAAAAAATGTTTTTTTTTTTTTTTTTTTTTTTTTGTTTGTTTAAAGAGAATAATCAAATAAAATTTACCATCATGCAGTGGATCAATTGTATGAATCATTAATTGTAATAAACCATGACGAAATTTTGCACCAGTCACAGTTCCTGTTGATGTACTATGACTACCGGCTGCTGCACTACTAGAACCAGGGGGTCCAGAACGACTTTCTGATGCAGCACGTGATGTTACAGATCCACCAGGTTGTGTTGCCATTGATGTTTCAGACGAATTCGCTGCGTTACCCTAATTTTTTTTTTGTTGTATTTTTTTACATAGATATTTTAATAAATTTTTTTTTTATATAAAATTATGAAATTAGAAGAAAATATTAGGAAAAAAAAATAAAAATTAAAACCATTTGTTATAAATTTGTGTCATTAATGCATTATATGAATGCATTAAGTAGAATAAAAAAAAAAAATAAAAGCGCACGAAGCACCACTAAAAAGCTTTGCTGCATTTTCTTAAAAACATTTATTTACATAAAAATTAATTAAATAAATAACAAAAAAAAAAAATGAATAATTAACAACAAGAACAATTAAAACAATAAGAAAATATGAAAGATTAATTAACAGAGAAACACGAAAATGAAAAAAACGTTCAACTTCAATTTCCGTTTGTATTTTCTATGAATGATCATCATAGGGTGTTTTTGTGGTGTTTTTATCATCTTTGTTCTACTTAAATGCAGAAATAAATTAAGAATTCATCGTACTTTATCAATTCCTTTCAACATCCACTGTAACACAGCAGTGTTTTATTTAAAAGCATACAAAAAATAAAAATATATGATACTTTTAAAAGCTTAAATGTAGTTTAATATGAGACTAAAAACATATTATATGAACTAAATATTTGATTAGAATGTAAATAATTAAAGAAAATTTAATTAAATGCTATTAGTCTTTTGTTATAATTATTAAAAGCTTATTTTACTGTTTGTTAATATATTATTATATATATTTATTGGATTAACAAAAGATAATTGTTATAAAAAATACGGACTTTTACACCTTAAAATTTTTAATTTAATTTAAATTTTAATTAGTTGGTAAAAACCGTGTCGATCTTATTATGATTTTATGTATTAAACGCATTCACCCACTTAGTTTATATAACGGAAATGGAAGTTTATTATTAAATAATTAATAAACAATCATAAAACAAACAAACAGAAAAAAAAAAACGAAACGTAACAATAATCAATAAATTATTAAATATTATGCAACATCAATCAATCAATCAATTTTTTTTTCTTTTACTTTAAAATTTAACACAAAAACAAAAATAAAAAGTTTTTTTAAAAATACAATCAGGAAATAATAATTTTTCGTATTAAAAAATAAAATTAAAAAAAATGTCAATCACTATGATAGGAAAACCATGGAATTTTTTTTAAAAAACTTTTCTCTTTTTTTTTTTTTTTTTTGCCATCATAAATTAAAATAGAAAACTTTCTCCTCTTTCGCTACGTTATGTAATTTTGTAAAATAATAATTCGTAAAAAATCAAATATTTTTTGTTGGAAAAACTTTTTGCGTTTTTTGGTTTTGTTTTAATAAAAATATAAAATTTAATAATAGTTTAATGAAAAAAAAAAACTAAAATTAAATGGAAAAATGATGAAGAGAGAATTTTTTTTAATAATAATAATTAACAAAAATATGAGGTTTGAGGTGATCTAGGTATCCTAGGTATCTAGGTAAATTTAGTATTTTCAGTGGAATTTTTTAAAATAATTAAAATATAATTTTGTGTGTTTCAAAATAAAAATCAACTTAAAAAAATATTTTACGATAAATGTAAATAAACTAAAAGTTCATAACATCAGCGAAAATTCACCTATTAAATTGTGCTTTCAGCTTCTTTTTTTTAATAACCTCATAGAAAAACGAAAAATACCAAATAGCCAGATAAAATAATTTTGTTTTTTTTTGTTTTGTTTCTATTTATTTAAATTATGTTGATCGAAAGACGGAAAAACCGAAAAAACATTTTATAAAGGAGGGGTACAAGCATATAAAATAGTAAAATAAAATAAAACAAAGTAAAGTAATGCATGAAAGCTTTACACAATAAAAAAAAAAAAAAAAACTCAGCCAACATTTGTGGCTCTGATCAAGAAACCAAGAACAAGGACGACAACACATTCGGGAAATAATAATATAAAATAAAATGAAAAAAAGAAAAAAGAAGGAAAACAGTTTTACGCAAAGCTTTCTGGTTAAAAATATCACTATATGTATTTATTTGTTGGCTGATGGCTGATCAATAATGTTTTGCATAAATGCATGGTTGGTGCTTATTTTACCGAATTTTATTCTCATTTCTTCAAATATTTTATTCCATGTAACGCAAAAATTTATTTCGGTTTTTTTTTTTTTTTTTTCTATGCTCCCTTTGCCTCTATATTTTTGCTCATACTGCTTGGTTTGAAATATTTTTTGATTTGATATGAGGATTATTTTTTATTTATGTTGGGTTTTTTTTTTTTCACACGCACACCTTCTATATATATATATTTTTTTTATTCATATATAGTGCTTTTAAAAATAAAGTTCATAAATGTTTCGTTCGTATATTTTTTAGCATAGCGAAAGTTCTGAAATTTTTTTTTATTTAATACTAATTGAAAGGATAATTAAATAAAAAACAATTTTTTTATTTTATTAATAGACATTTAGTGGGTAAATATAATTAATTATAATGCTTTACGTTTATTGTCCATCCATTTCTATTCAAAAATATCTACGTTCACCCACAATTATTGTAATATTTTATGAATAAAACTGCTCGAGCTACATAATTTACCATAAAATTTTGTGTTTTTAGTAAATTTTGTAAATTACGAGAAGTGAAAAAGCTTTTTTTTTTAATAGACGTGGGTTTATTTATGGATCTTTAAACTTTCATATTTTCTTTACGTTTTATTATAGCAACAAAACGAAGCATATACACACATAATAAAATGCATAAAATGTTTTTTAGTTTCCTTTAACAATATTTAATACTAAATTGCAAAAAGTAAACAACAAATAGAAGCAAAATAACATTAACCAAAGTAGTTATAAGTAAGAAGAACCGAAATAACCCCTGAATGTTTCTTAAAAGAAAAAAAAACAAAATACATTAAGGTTGAAATTTTTTAAATAAAAAATCAATATAAGCTTTACCACATAAGCTTTTAACTTATTTAAGAAATGAATACAACTTAAGTCAATATTTTATTTCTATCGTTAAACACATACATATATAGAAATAGTTTTTCTTTTTATAGTTTTAGTAGGGGGTTTATTGTAGAAAAAATAAATAAAATAAATAAATAAAAATAATAATAAAGCAGAAAAAAGAAACAAAACGAACAAACCATTACCACCATGTACCGGTAATCTATACAATCAGCTATATAAAAGAAGCAAAAAACAAAAAATTATTTAACTACCACCCACAACAATACAGCGAACCTATAGGCACTTGTGTTGTATCGTGTTGAAAGTTTAACAGAAATATTATTATTTGTAGTCAGTTTCTGTATGTAAGTTTTGAAAATAAAAACGCGGCAGCTAAAGTAAAGAAAATGAAACAAAAATAATCAATAATTTTCTCATGGGGAATGTACTCAATTTATATTAAACTCAACCCAACATATTTTATTTTCTTGTTTTTCTTTCTGTTTTTCCTGTACGAATCCGCCTGACCTGACTGTAGAATATTCGCATCAACGTGTGAGCTTAATAATTTTTTTCTTTTTACATCGATTTCTATGACCAATCGGAAGAGGAAAAATTATATGAAACCAAAAAATCCCACCTTGATTTATATGACTGACTTTCATTATAATAATAAAAAATTTGGTTTAATCAAGTCTAGCGTTAAGACAATTAAATGTTATGTCTCTTTAACATAGAAAATGTTAAAATTTATGATCTTTCAACAACAACAACAAACAACCAACAAACAAAACAAGAAAAAAGGCTAAAAAGCTTTTAATTTCTTAGTAAAAAAAAAAAAAAAAATTAAGAATGAAATAAAAATTTTAATTTTATTTATTTCTAGTTGTTAAATCAGTCAAATTCAATAAACATAAGTATTTAATTGTTTTTTATACTAATAAACGCAAGTGAGGGTAGTAAATTTTTTTTTTATGTTTTCTTTTCTTTTTTTTTTTTCTATAACATACAGCGCATAATTAAAAAAAGAAAGGAAATTTTTTTAACATTAATTACAAAATAATTTTTGATGGCATAATAATAAAAAAAAAAAAAAATGTACCGTGAAGGTGTTGGAAATATTACCACCCATCTGTGCAATTGATTAAACAATAAAATAAACGAAAAATGTAAATTGATTAATGTCGCCAGAATACAGAACACATAAATATCTAGGAAATTCGTCACAAACAAGCGTACATGATTGAAGTTTCTGAAAGCAAAATGCTGTTGATGTTTGTACATTACACATTAGTATGAGAGGATTAGATAGTCAAGTGGCATTGGGTAGTAATAACAAACCCTCTAAATTCCCAGTTCAGTATAATCCTTGTCCTATTTACATGTAAAACTCAACATGAAATTATACATTTGGTAACAACAATTTATTTTTTTTTTTTTCAATTTGATTTCAAAAAACGAATCATTTTTTGTTTTATAACACCCATATATAATGCTCATTCTAATCGTGGCGTTTACTATTCCACACAATGAATAATTAATTATCCCATGTGTAGTGTAATAAAAGTACATTTTTGATTTGTTAACAATTTACTATCAAAAATTTTTTTCTGTTTTTATTATAATTTAATTTCCTTTTTTGTTTTTTTTTTTCTTCTTTTTTGTTGTCATGCTCCCTATCCGTTGATATAAATAAATATTTTTTATTTTTATTTTTTGATATGTTTATGTAAAGTGAAAACACCATATATTTAAATTTTTCAGTATATCAGATTATCATTTTAATCTTTTTATTATTTTTTTTTTTTTGTCGTTTATATTATCAATTTTCCCTTGTTGTTGTTGTTGTTGTTGTTGTTGTTTAATATTTTTATTCTTCTTTTCTTTTTTTTTATGTATTTAAATATTCAATTTATAAACAACAAAAATTTAAAAAAAAAATAATAACAATGCAGTGACAGAAAATAATAATAAAAAAAAATTATAATAATAATTTTCAATTAATAATTATTACCGATTACAACAATTAACGATAGAATTGTTAATATAATTTTCCAATTAAAAATCATCACATGTAATGTAATGTTAACTGGGATTTTCAGTATCGGTGCATTTTTGCTAGTATCGAATTGTTTAATAATTATACGATTCTTATATAAAACAATGCGTTGAAAACATTGAAAAAAAAATTTAAACAAGCTAATGTAATGATGTATTAAAATGATTATAGGAAAGTATCGAAAGTATCGATGTTATCATTATGAATTATCGATACTATTGATACTGAATTTTGGCCGATAATATCGAAACTCGATACTGCTACTATCGATACTGAAAACCCTAATGTTAACACAAACAAATAGATTTTTTTTTTTATTAAGTTTAAAATTAAAAATCAGTAAACGTTGGTACACATTTATGACAATAATTTACTGATTTTTTTTTTTTTTTTTTTGATTTATAGATTCCATAAATAACAGCAAAAATAAAAAAAAATGTTTTCAATCGAAAATAATCGATTCCTAAAGTATCCTAAAACAAACATTCTTCAATAATATTTTTTGATTAAACTGAATAGCAATTTCCTATATTTTGTACAGGAAAATAAAAAAAAAAAAAATACACAAAAAAAGTTTAAAGTTTTTATCACTAAATAATATTTTTCTCTATCTTTTTTCACTTCTTATATTTACTGTGCTATCTGTGCTGTAATGTAGTAAAAAAAACGAATTTTTTTTTTTACTTAGTTATATACATAAAAGTCATGTGGCTGCCTATATTACAACTAATAATAATAAAAATATATATATGTATATAGAAAAGACCAAAAATTGACAAAATATACTAACAAAAATCTATTTTTCCAAAAAAAAAAAAAAAATAGATAAGAAAGCGACCAGACATCAGTAGCCAAAATAAAAACTTGGCAAAATGGTTTTACTGTAAATTATAACATAAAATGAACAAAAGCTCAAACAGTTTTTAGAGTGTGGTTTAAACCAAAAAAATACCCATTTTTAAATTCACGAAGCGGTGAACAACAAAACTATGTTTCGAGAAAGGAATAAAAGAATGAAAAAAAAAAAAAAACCTCCCATGTGGTATGTCTGATACAAATTTATTCTAATAATAAAAAAAAAAATTGTTCATTATCTTCTTTTTTTTTTTTTAAATAAAATAATCAATACACAAAAGTGTGGGTGCTTTTGAAAAATTAAATTAATAACCGAGCATTACATAATGTATGTGTAGTAAAACAAGAAAGAAAAAAAAAAAAACTCGTAAAAGGGGTAACACAGTATATAGTACTGCGCCAATTGTGCTAGACAAATGACATTGCCAAAAGTTCTTTTTTTTTTTGTATAATAAAATTATGTAAATATAAACATATAAATTAAATGTAAAGCACAAAAAAAAAAAAGAAGAAAATTACAATAACTGGTCAAAAATCAGCACAAATAGAAAGAACAATAATAAAAGACAAATACGAAGCTTTCTCTGTTTGTTGAAATCACTTGATTTCGCTTCTTTTTTTTTTTTTTTTGTTTATTATTTTTATTTTAATGTAAAACACGATCAACGGTTTTTTTTTTTTTGTTTTTTTTTTTTTTTTATTGTTAAGGAACTCAATCAATGGAATATATGTAGATAATAAAAATATAAAAATGAATTGTGGTGACCTTAATATAATATTAACGGTGTTACGGTTGTAACAAAAAACCTCATTTAATGGACACAATAATTAATGTTGTCTATGTCAACCAATGAACAGTATAAAAATAATAAATAAAAAAAACCAAACCAAACAACACCCTATGTGGTGCTTGGTTTTATGCTTGCTTTTTTTTCTTTTTTCATTCCCTTTATTATAATCAATCAATGTTGCATGTTAACTTTTTTATACCGCAAAAAAAAAAAAAAAAAAAAAAAAACAAAATTAGTTTAATCAATACATAATAATTAAAGCCATGCTAATTAAAATATATGATTTATACCGGTAATGTGTTACCTTTCAAGATATCTTAATACTAAACAGAAAACAAAAAAATTATATTTTTTAAGCTTTATTATTTCTACTTTAAAGTAAACTAACAAAAAAAAAAGCTTCGCATTTAGCTACATCAATGAATTTTTCTTTTCTTTTTTATTTATACATTTCAAATAATCAAATTTTTTTATTTTTTATTGTTTTATTTTAATAAATGGACCGTGCTGTTATTCCTTTAGAATTAAAAAAGAAAACAAAAAAAATTTAAATAAATGTATCGATGTGTAACTATCTGTCCAGTCAGAAAAAAAAAAAAATACCCCGAAATAACAACAGCAAAATATAAAAAAAAAAACACACAAAACGCTTTGAAATTGCTGTTTTAGAATAATTTTTTTTTGTTTTTTATTTATAAAATTGTGTGGCAAAGCTCAAAGAGTATTCAAGCATAATTCTAGCATATAATACATTTATATAGATAGATAAAAATAATGTTGTAAAAGAGAGAGAAAGAGGGCAAGCAATATTTTATTTGTCCTATATAACCTTTAGCGTTAACGTTAATACTAATTGCATGCCTTTTAAAATAACAATCCATTATTATTTCCCGATAACAAACCGACAGCAAACAAAAAAAAAACCACCCGACCCCAACTAAAAAGGATATATATATATATATATGGATGTATGAATGTATAGCGAACATAAAGAACACAAGAGAAAACATAAAAATCAACAAACTTTCTATATAATGTTATTACAAACACTACAAGAAGAAATTAGAAAAATAGAAAGAAAAACCACTATGTAGCCTTTAGCGTTTTGTAAATAAAATAAAAAAAAAAATATTATAATAATATTATTAAAAGCAGGTAAATGAAAATTTAGAGTGAACACATTTTTTTTTTTTTAAATAATAATATAAAAAACCGAGTCATTACGATTCATTATGTCCTTCATGAATTTATTTAATGATAATGAAATTTTAATAGAGAATTTTTTTTTTTTTTGCTTATCAAGAATAATCAATCGATTGTTTTTTTAGTTTATTCATGTGTTTTTTTTTTTCTTTAATTAAATTTTTAATTTAGATTTAAGAAATAATTTTATTAGCGCACCACTATTTATTCGCTTCTTAGTTTGTCATCACGCATCACGCTATTTAACATCATGCAATAATCAATTTTACAGTATTTCGATGAATAATTATCTAAAAACACTAAACAGCATTTTTGTTATGCAGATATTTACGCTTTAATAATTGTAATAATGATAAACTAGAATAAAAACCACAAAGATACTTTATCTCTGACTTATTTAAACGATAAATTAATAAAAATTTTAAGGTAAAAGCACACACAGCCCACAAATAAGATTACGAACGAGATGCGTACACAACGCATTTGGTTATTTGTTACAAACAATTAATAAAAATGTGTGGATTATTATTTTTATTTTTTTTTCTTTTTTATGTAAACGAATTTATGTGTTGACAAATTGTTTCTACAATTAACAAATAATAAATTTTCTTAATTTTCAGATTAAATATTTATTTTTTGTATTACAAACAAAAATTAATTTTTATTATAGCGATAATCTGTTTTTTTTTTTTTTTTTTTTTTTTTACTATTAATAAATAATCGATTTATGCTTGTTTATGTTTATACATATATAGGAGAAATTAATTTTCTTTTTTGAATAATCAATAATTTTTCTTTCATTATTAATAAGGAGAAAAAAAAAAAGAGTAACATGAAAATTAAAATAAAAAACGGTGAAAAAGTGGTGAACAGTGGGATAAGATGTGATTTTTCTTGTTTTTTCTGTAGTTTTTTTTTTTTTTTATTATTATTATTATTATTTTATTCAAACATCACGTTCTTATTTATAATTAATTACTAATGTCAGCTTAATAATAATAAAAATGTGAGAGAATTAATTAACAACACAAAAAAGAAAGAAATTCTTTTTTTTTTTCCATTTATTTTTAGATTATTTTTAATTATATCAAGTATTTTTGTCGTTTTTTTTTTTTTAATTACAATAATAATGTATGTGAGAGAGATAGAACGAGAAAACATTTCTATAATTTATTTCATAAGTGGGTTCGTATTTTTTTTTTCTTATTTATTTATTAAATAAATTCCGTGGTCTTAATAAAATAAAATTTATAAATAAAAAGTCACAATTTTTTGACGTTGAAGGTTTTTTTTTTTTTTTATCGCCTTGTTGTCCACTTTAAAACGGGGTCTAAATTTTAATTTATTTAGTTATTATTGTCATTGGACGTATTTTATATTTGAAAGATAAAGTTTAGCAAAATAAATTGAGCACAAAACTGTTAACTAAAATTAGAATAAAGCGATAATTATAGAAAGAAAGAAAAGAAAGAAAAGAAAAAAAGTTCTTTTTCAAATGGTTATGCAATCAAGGGAGGAGAACAAAAAGAAAATAGAAAAAAAAATGTCAAACCCCTTGAAATGTAAAGGAAACTTTTTATTCCAAGAAAGAAAAAAAAGAAAAAAAAAATCCTAACAATTACAAGTGTTTTTTAGTGTGGCATAGGAAGTTGATATAGCAAAAAAAAAAAAATATATTGTGGATAGGGCGGCGGGCTGGATCTATTTTTAAGTTTAATTAGCATTTTTAGCTGTCATTATTCAACAACTATTAAATATATATAATTCAGCAAATAATATGACATATAAAATCTAATTATGCTGTTATTATATAATTATAGCATTAATTGATTTTTACATAACGATTTATTATTCTTCGTCCGTACTGTACACGATTAAGCAGTTTAATTGCAGTCACACTCTTTTCTTTTTTTAAATACAAAATGAATAAACAAATAAAACGTTTGTTGACAGGAATTCAAGTAGAAATAGAGAACGAAATGCAAAAAAAAAAAAAATTCTTTCTTTAAATAAATAAAATTAACCAAATGACAAGGCAAAGATAAGAAGAACAAAAAAATGACAGACAACAATTTGTCAATGACCTGTCGTCGTCATTGTTTGTTGCTTTTATTATTATCGCATTTACAAATTATTTTATTTTATTCATTCATATCATGAATGACTTTTAGTTTTAGTTTTTTTTTTTTATCAATATTCGTTTGTACTGCTCAATAACATTTCTTTCGTCCTTTTAATTCGTGTTTGTGTCATACGAAAAACTGCCCTAACAACATTTTCGTTATTCTATTTATGTTATATAAAAGTAAAATATTTTAACGTAATGCAATTAATACAATTTTTTTTTATAGTAATTTCTATATTAAAATAATATTTTCTTATCAACAAAAATATCATAATTATATTATTTTATTACGAATTATAGAAATAAAATTTAATTTCCTTTATTTTTACGTTTTTTTTTTTTTGGTTAGTTAATTATTATTTTAGTTACAAGAGTATAGAACAGAATTGTTCCCTAGATTATTAAGGGTAATTAAATATTAAATAATTTTTACATACATACATAGATAGTAATGAAATAAAAATATATAAATTTTCTATTGCATATAAACGAGTGTTAATAGTACAAAATGTTTATTATTAATTTAATTTAATTTTTTTAATGTAGTAAAATGTAAAATATTTAACAGAAGAATTTTTTTTTTTATGTATTTTCATTTAAATAAACAATTAAACAATATATTTATATAACAAAAAGCTATTATTGATTTAAGTCAATAAAAAAAGAAAAAAGATAAAAAAAAGGGGGCAACAATTAGATATAACCACATACCCATTATTGATTATTAATATTTCTATGTAATATAATCAAGAAACGATTATAAATAATTAGTATACAAAAAATAAAGAAATAATTTTATAACCGAATATGCATAGAAAATTATTTTATTAATTACATTTAATAAACTATAATCAGTTTTGTTGAATTAACGCAATGTAAAGCTTTTTTTACAGCATTACGTAACGTTTTTTAATTAAATTATTCTCTCTTATTAACGAACAAAAATTAATTTTTCTGCTTCTTCTTCTTTTTAGTTTTGTAAAAAAAAAAATAAAAAAAAAATACAGAAAAAGATTAAGCAGACTTAAACTTTAATCGAAACTTTTCTAATCAAAAACGCCAAAAAAAAAAAAAAAATAGTTTTTCATCATCGATTTAGACTCATCGTTGTTGTTTTCTTTTATTGCTATTTTTACTGTACAAATATTACATTTTTACTAACCATTAACCCATCACAACAATAATATTTTTGCGATTTAAATAAATAAAAACAACCACATAGCATTTTTCTGTTCAAAGAATTAATTTCAGTAAAATCAATAAGATATAGTTTTAGAAACATATTTTTTATTCTCTCTCCCTAGTTTCGTTTAGTTTTTTTTTTTTTTTCTTCTTCTTATTATTATTTTTCTATTAGAACAATAAGAAATTAGAAATTATATCTGCGTCATATTTTCTTTCTATTACAAATGTGCTTTTGTTATAAATATTTTTATATATAAAACGGATAAACAAAAAATCTGACTGCTAATGGATTGCATAAAAGCATCTAAATAAAAAAAATGGGAAAAAAGAAAATCTTTTGTCGCCTTAAGTTAAAGTTTGTAAAGAAAATAATAATAATAATAATAATAGAGACGCCTGGTTACTTCTATGTATGTCAATCCCATCTGATCTTTCTATGTAAGTAATTTGATAATAATATAGCTTTTTCTTCGTCTGTTTTTCTTTTTTCTTTTTTTCCTCATCTACAACCCTAAACGTTTTCATTTTTTCCATTATTATTATTATTATTATTCTATTATAAGCCTAGTTATTATTTAATCTTCTAACCACTTATCATAATATCAATTTCTTAACATTTATTTATTAATATTCTACACAAAAAAATAAAAAAATTAATATTTATATCTGTTTTTATGAATGTATATATTATTAAATAATTTTTTTTTCTTTTCAATTAACTAATAGAATAATAATAAATAATTAAAAGAAAAAAGAATTAAAGAAAACATTTTACTGTCTGATTTGAAAAAGGTGAAAATATATAATTAAAGCTTGCAACAAATATAATGAAATGTTGTTAAACACTTGGGGTACTTACTATAATTTTAACATTTAATTATAATGAAAAGTATATAAAATAAATATTAAATTCATAAGTTAACTAACGTGAAATAACAAACAAAGAAACAAAAAAAAAAAAAACGAGAGAAATTATATAATAAATTAAGGGGCAGCAAGTATAAAAATAAATAAATAAACAAACGAAAAACATAAAATATTCTTTAATATTTTTCATCCATTATTTTACTTTCTTATAATTTTCCATTTCTCTATAATACGTAATAAAGATTTTTGATGAAGGAATAAATAACCATGTTCAAAGCTTACAAACGACAGCTAGAGAGGCGGGTTCACTACATATAAATAAAAAAAAAACTGAATAAAAAACTGTGATTGGATTTTAGGATCTTGGTTATTATTTTTTTTTTTTTTCCTTCCTATTATTATTATTTTCATGAGTAATTTATCACAAACAAAACTAAAATACTCAACCCATATAAAGTAATCAATTTTCGTTCTTTATAGCAAAAAAAAAAAAATAAAAATAAATAAAAAATAGTTAAATAGGACAAGAGAACAACAATATCAACTAAAAAATAATATGCATGGCATGACTTTAATATAGGCTCACTTTCAACACGCAATCAAAGTTAACGAAGTTCTTTCTCCTTTTTTACCTTTTTTTTTTTTTTTTTCATTTTTTATTATTAAAATAGAAATAATACGCTTTAGGATTTTCATTATATTTTATTGAGTTGAGCTTAAAAATTTATTTTCTTTCCTATCTACAAAAAAAAAAAAAAAACATATTCCATTTCACCATAAAGAATTTCTAATGATTTTCACTCAGTTTGCTTTACAGAAATAAAAAAAAAAGTCTAAAAACATTGATGTATCTATAAAAAAAAAAAAAAAAACTTTAAATAATTATTTCTTATCTATCGTTTTTTATGTATTATGTTTTATCATTTGTTAGAAATCAGTAATTTTGCATAATAAATTAAAAAACTTAACTTCAAAAGAGAAATATTTAGTACAAGTGGAGGCGCCTGGTATTCATTATATACTAATAGTAAAAAAAAACTTTTCATTATATTTATTAATTTATTTATTTATTTTCTTACCTATTCTGTTTATTTATTATATATATATATTTTGATATTATTCAGGCTAACTATCTTACATTTAATATTGTTAAAGTCAAATAGAAATAATATTTGTTACATCAGTATATAAAATGAACTTTTAACATTTAATGTTAAACAATTAATGGCCTTTCGGTATATTATCGTGCATTTAACTAATAAACAAAATTCTATTTTTCGTTTTTTATTTTTCATTTCCTATTTATTTATTCAATGCACAATTATTCAGCCTGTCCTAGATAAAAAAAAAATATGTAAAAACCGTACTTAAGAAACTATCGGGTAAATGATGATTTTTTTTTTAATTAATTAAACGGAATAAGCTTGACATTGTAATCTGTAAAAATTTTTATACATTAATGTGATCGATCTAATAAATTTTTTTTAACTGACTTTAACAGTAAAATAAATATTTAATTAACTAAAAAATTAAAAAGCAGCAGCCAAAGCAAAAATGTATAATTAAAAATAAAATTTAATTAAAAATAAATCCGCCTTTATATTTTTTTTATTTAAACAAAAATTCCATAAACTTATAAATTTTATGCTTCTTTTTTTGTGTTTTTTTTTTTTTACTTTTTACAAAGCATAACAATAAAAGATTCTTTTATTATTACCATTAATAATAATGTTTATAACAATCTCGTAATTTCTGATGTTTACGTTTTATTTTTTTCTTTCTCTCGCTCTCTTTCGATTTTATTGTATTAAAAGCTTTTTTTTTCTACATCTTCTTCTTCTACATCATCTTCTTCTACAGAGGTGTTGTATAGCAAGTCATTCATTTTAATAACACAACACACATAAAATACATTTTCTGCGCCTTGCATTATCCCTCTTTATATTATTTATTTATTTAAAAAAAAAATTTTTTTATTCTTATTATGTATTAACAAAGGCAAATAAATTATTAAAACTAAATGTGTGAAAATTTTTAAGTAAATAATTTATTATTACTTCTCAAAATAATAAAAACAAAAAAAAAATGTAAACAAAAATGTGTTTAATTAGAAAATATTGAAAAAAGCTCCATTTTATAAATTTAAAACCATCAAAATGGCTGCCTTGAAAAAAAAAAAAGGTTAAACAAAAAATAAAGAACTAATTAACTTCCGTTTCTTTAAATAAGCTTATTATGTCAACTTAAAAATGTTTTAAATTCGTCAAAATCTCATTTAGAAAGTGAATGAAATTTTTTTTTTACATATTTACCATCCAACCATTAACTAAGTACATTGCGATGTTATTTAAATAAACAAAAATGATCTTTAATCATCGTTTAGAAGAATTTAGTTAAAAGGCGTTAAAAAAAAAAAATAATAATAAACTAAAAACTGATTACATTTTATTTCGAAAGCTTGTAAGCTTTCATTTATTTTATTTATTCATCCCTTTTTTTGTAATAACAACGTTTAGATACGTTTAGAAGAATAAAATTTATTTTAAATAACAATTTATTACTGTAATAGTTACTATTAAAAAAAAAAAAAAACACTCCCCAATACACTTAAGCTATTAACAAAGTAATCTTAAAGAATAAGTAAAACAGCAGTGATTTCAAAATGAAACACTTCATTAATTTTTTATTACTACAAAAAAAAAAAAAAAAAAGAAGAAAAGAAAAAATTGTTTTCTCCATTAATTTTATTGCATTATTGTTTGTTTTATAAATAAAAAACAAATAATCAAGTAAATCGTAACCGTTAAAAAGAAAATGCAAAAAAAAAATTAAAAATAAAATCTTTTTAAATGGTAAATCCAAAGGATAAAAATAATTAATAATAAAAGAAATGACATTTTAAAGCATACATAGTGTTGTATAATGTAATGGATAATGCAATAAAAAAAAAAAAATACAATGAAAGGAGAGAGAGAAAAAAAAAATGTTTTTCTTGTTTACAACATATATGATAATTAGAATATAAAATGTAGCTAGAGGAGACGGAAAACATTCACATTTTTTCTTCTTTTTCACCGTTTTTCTGTAATTTTCACCCCGTTTGCAAAATGAAATATAATGTTTATGATGCGTGACATAATAATCAAGTAAACAAATAATAAAATAAATGTATTGTAATTCCTTTAACCAAATACAATAAAAATGTATGAAAAAAAAAAAAACAAGACCATTGGTAATAAAGTTAATACAGAAATTATGTAATTTTTAATTTTTAATTTTTTTATTTACAGAAAAAATTCAGGTGAAATAAGAATTTGAATTAAAGTATGTTAAATGTGTTAACAGAAATATAGTACTGGACGACAAAAAGGCTACAATTTTAATGATTATTTAATTAGAAATATAGAGAAATAATTAAAAACGATCATATTCTGTACAAATAATGTCATGAACTTTGGTCACGAGAATTGGTTTTGAGAATTTCAACATGAATTCAGGATAAAAAAAAAAACACTTCAATGTCTAGTCACAGGGTCGCCCTATATAAGAACAGACAACTCTAAGTTTAGCGTTGATTCCTTGATTATTTATTTACGCTTTTGCACAAGGAAAAAAAGCTTCAATCAATCCTTAACACACTAACGATCTTTTACTTTTGTATACGTAAAATGCTTAAAGAACCGGGTAAACAAAAAAATAAAAAAAATAATATATATATTAAAAATCAACAAATAAAATCAGTTCTGTGAAAAATAAATTATTAAAATCCCTTACGGTTATGTAATTAATATTTTTGTTATTTATTTTTTTTTATTGTTTTAATACGAAAAATAAGGGTGGGAAGAAAAAAAACTTTTCTATTTCTATTTTTTTTTTTTTTTGCTTTCTTTTATTATTTTTAATCAGTTTATATTTACACAATTATACACGTTTTTAATTATAACTAGGGATATAACCTACCTAGTCATTTTATTTTCTGTGTTTTTTTTTTTTTTTTATTTCTATTTCCTACGTGACATTATTTAAGTTTTCTGTTAACAATCTTAATACCTATAGGTATATATATATATATACTGTGTAAATCCATATAAATTTATTAAGGAATAAGAAAACATAAAAAACAATAGAGAGAAAAGGAAAATTTCTGTTTTTAGTTAAAATTAGAGAAATTAAAAAAAGGGGGTTAATTGTAATTAAGTTAAAAATAAAAAAAAAAAATATTATAAGTCAACTTATATAAATAAATCATCGAAAATTATGGTTAGAATACTTTTAAAAAGAAGAAAAGTTTATTACAGAACTTAAAAAATGAACTTTTTTCTAACTAAATTTCAATTAAACTATTTTTACTAATTATAATTTAAGTGCTTTACGTAGGTTAATGGATTAGATTAAATTGTATCTGCATACTGAAGTCGTTGTTATTAAGTTATTATGTAGGTGTACAATTTTATAGAGTATTCTAACTACTTATTTAGTGCCTTTAAGGCTAAAATGTGATAAGCTTAATGTCGAATCCTTAGCGTGTAGAATTTTTATTGTAGACATTTTCTATCCTGTAACGACTTTAACCGATAACGTATGGGCACATTAAAAGCACTTTTAAACACAATTTCTAATTAAAAATTAAGTAAATTTTATTATTGTTGTCTGTCTGTCTGTCTGTCTATTTACTAAATTTTCTCTACACACTTTTTAACTTTATTATTATTGAACAAATAATAAAAAAAAAAAGTAGAAAATCAATTTCCTTTTGCTTACACAACAGCAAAACATTAACTATAGGGAAAGAAAAAAAAATAAAAAGTGTTATAAAAAATTGATTTTTCTGCTATATACACCCTCACACTTTATGTGACTTATTTTTTTTTTTATTTTTAATACCCGTGAGTATTTTTGGTTTATCTACGAGAATGAAGAATCACAAATATTAATACAACAAAACAATAATTTAGCGTCGCAAATTTTGGTAGGAAAAAAAAATATGAAAAGTTAAGCAGTGAAGAAAGAAAGAAAAAAACTTTTTTCTTAACGTACCATTAGCCAAATAAACTTTTCTTCACAAAAACTTTTTCTGAATATTTTTGTCCACCCATTTTATGCATTTTTTAAAATAATTTTTTTTTTTTGCTTTCTCCCTTATTTATGCAAATAAAAACAATTGTATCTTTTTGGATTTTTGGTATTAGTTTTGTTTGAACTTTAAGCAAAATAGGAAAAAAACAGCGAGAAAAATAAGCGAAGCTTTTAAATAAATTTAAAAAATGTCAATAACATAAAAAACAAAAAATTAATTTTTTTTTTTAAAACATAATTTATGTTTTGACATAAACAAATTTTTTTTTTTTATTTTTTTTTGTAAAACAAACAACAGAATTACGATAATAAAACTAAAATGAACAATTGAGAGCAAAAGCACAAACAATGGCCGGAATTTTTTATGATTCAATAAAAAGCTTTAAAATTTATATTAATGATAAAAGGCAAATTAATTATTATTTGTGTTTTTTAATTAATTAATTATAATCCGTGTTGTATTATTTCAATAACGCATTATTTTTATTAATTATTTTATCGTGTTTCTAGTGTTGTGTAGTTTAGTTCAGGTGTTAGTAAAGTTAGTTAGAATTACTGAAATTAAACCGAAAATGTTTATTATGATAAATGTATACGTGTGATTTTTTTTTCTTACATTATTTCTCATTAGATTATATTTGACATAGGTTACGAATTTTTAATGTGTTACAGCACGTAGATTTTTATAACATTTTGTTGTTAGTTATATATAAGAAAGAGAGATTTGTTCAACTGTCGTCAGTATTTTTATATTTTTATTTTGCCGCCTTGATGTCTCGACGGCATACTAAATTATTAATTGGGTGTGTGCTGTTTTCTGATTTTATTTTATTATTATTATTTTAAATATATGTTTACGTTTACGTGTTAATGCATTTTCTAACGCATTTTGATTTTATTATCAACAATTAATACTTCTAACTTGTTAATAATTCATTCATTAGGTGAATAGAAATTTTATTTGATTTCATCTTTAAATTTTATGTTAAAATGCTGATGTAATGTTTTATGTTTCGATAATAAATTAATGCTTGATATTTACAGTTAATATCACTGTTTATACGTATTAAATCCCTTTTAATTTGTGTCCCAGACTAAAATAAAGTTTGATTTGAAAAGTTCTATTTAAACGAGAAATCCTTTAAAGATTTTTTTTTGTTTTTTTTTAACGCAAACAATATAAAAAATCTTAAATAAGCAATAAAGTTAATTAAATAAAATGAAAATAGAAAGCATTATATTATATTTTACTTCTAATAAAATAAAAAAAATATATTCAGCAACTACGAATATTTCATTGTAACCAATAATAAAAAAAAGCACAAAACTTGCTATAATTTTGTTATAAATTTTTACTGAAAATTTATGTTTTTTTTTTTTTTTTCTTTTTCCAACTACAGTTAAAACAATGTTATAAGTCAGTACATAAAAATGCAACATTATTATGAAACTATCATAATTTTATCAATCTTTTGAGTTATTAGTTTAACTTTTTAATTTTCCTTTTAAATTTTATATTGCAATAAAGTTATTTTTGGCAAGTAAATATTTCCCTCCATTTAATTTTATTATTAAAGTGAAACAATTTAATTAAAGATTTTCATTTAAATTTAATAAAAAAGACAATAGATTTATTTATTTAACGTAATCAATTAACCGCAAAAAAAAGATTTATATTTTTTTTTTATTATTGCAAATAGTTCTAAACACAGTGTATAGTCAGTCTCTTTTCAATAACCTTTAATTAATAATAATAATAATAAAAATAAAAAAAGAATAGAGAAATAACAACCTAAAAGCATTTCATTATTATTGATGGTAATGAAGATAATACAAATTATATTATGATTTAAAGATAATAGATAATAAACCCTACCTATTCATGTAGAAAAAAAAAATTAAAAAAAGATTTATTACTGCTTCTAGAATTTTATAATAATAATTATTGATTTTTTTTTTTTTTTATAATTTTTTTTTGTTATATAATTAGAATTGTTCTTCGTTGTTCTAAACAAATTTTAAAATCATCACACTAATTGAATTTAAATGTTAAAAGTTTAAATAATAAAAAAAAAAAACCGAAAAATTTATTCCTTCAAAAAATTGTTTATCAACTTTTCTTGCTTATTTCATTTTTTTTTTTCTTTCTTTCGCAAAATTAATGAGACGATTTTTTTTTTTTATACATAGAAAATACAAAAATAAACAAACAAAACGATTAATAAATTATTTATGGAAAATATTCAAAATCTATACAATTAATTATGTAAAGAAAATATAATTAAAAATCTATTTATTACGGGAGTGTAAACAAAAAAAAAGACAAAAAGAATGATTATGCGGAAATAAAAAAGAAAAAATCTAACCACTAATGATGCTGGGGGTTGTTTTTTTTTTGTTGTTGTTGTGTTAAATAAGGAATCAAGAATGACAAGAATCTGATTTTCTTTTTTACATTGATGATCGCATAAAATAAAATGAAACAATCAAGTGTTGTTTTTGGAATAAGAATGAAAATGGATTTTTTTGAATATGCATGAGAATACAGGAGAAGTACGTTTAAAATTCAAAAGGCATCAACATCTTTAAAGCTTTATACGCAATGTTAGGGGTGGGCTATCATCAGCATTTTCAACATTAACACACTTAACACATTTATATGGAGTTTGTGTTTTTATCAGGTTTTGATAGATTTTTCTTCGTTTTTTATCTAAATGTCTTATGTTTGAATTTTATTTATTTATTGTTTTGTGAGTTGTTGACTAGGATAGAATAATTCCATTTTGTAAACATTGATAAAATTTTGGAAATTATTAAAACCGGATATAAACGCGTTATGTTTTTCGTTTACTTTTCTTGTTAATAAAGCATTAATGTAATAAAAGTGTAATAAGAATACATTAACAACACTTAATAGTTATTAAGGTCAATTGACTGCAAAACTAAGCATCACTTGTTTATCTTTTCCTTTACTGTTTTACTGTCTATA
Organism: Ptychoptera albimana; assembly: GCA_961205885.1. Lineage (NCBI taxonomy): Eukaryota > Metazoa > Arthropoda > Insecta > Diptera > Ptychopteridae > Ptychoptera > Ptychoptera albimana. The sequence continues at coordinate 14,825,042 of OY540801.1, read as the reverse complement.
TCATGTACAAACAATTTTCTTTTCTATCCTTCTTGACTCCCTGTTTGTTTTCAACATTTTTTTATTCGCTTTTTTTTTTTTTCTTCCTTTGCTGATTATTATTACAAGTAGCGCAAAAAAAAAAATTGTATTAAAAACACACCCATTATGCTTTAATTTTTTTTTACTATGTGCTTAATAGTTTTTATGCTTGTATTTTCTATTTAAAAAAAAAAAAAAAAAAAAATAATAATAAAGAAACAGCACCCCGGATGTTAAAAAAAAAAAAAAAATAATAAATAAATCATGATGTAGCGAAAAGAAAAAATTGTTTGTGGTTGATAATAAAAAGAAAAGTAGATGGATCAGCAACGTCATTGATTGTACAAACAAACATATTATAAATTGTGTCGTAACGTATTTTTTGAGCATGCATAGGGCTGACTTTTTTAGTTATAGAAGTAGAGTTATTTGATCAAATAATAATGGTTTGACCGTATAAAAAGGCCTCTTGTTTTTTTTTTTTTTGCTTTCGATTTTATGAGCTTTTTTTAGTTTCTTTTCTTTTTTTTTTTTTTTTTGTTGTTATTAGAAGCATAAAAAAAGCAAAGCTGTCGTCATCTAAAAATTGGATAATGTAGATGATAAAATAGCAAGTAGTTTTGTAGTCATATCAAGATCAAATATAAAAGCAAAAAAAAAAAAAATCGATGATATCAACTAAAATAGGCATAACACCCATCCAAAATAATCATATTCGTTCCCTATATACAACAATAGATAGGAAGAATAAATGGAAGAAAAAAAAGAAATAATTTTGGGCGTCACACTATACGTCTACATTACATGAGTTAAGTTAATATTGAGGTGGTCGTTTTTCTATAATATTGTACTACGATTCCATTACTTCTATATCCTGTGACTAATGATTAATATTTAATTGTTTTTATTTAAAACGAAATATAATGGCTTTTATATATTCTATTGGAATTATATAACTTTTTAACTCTTTCACCCACGAAATCTAAGCTTTTTCGATTCTTTTATCATTTTATTTTTTTTTTTTTTATAAACATTATCCATCTGGTGCTTTTCGTTTTATTAGTGCTGTCTTGTTGTTGTTTTTTTATTGTAGAAAATAAAATTTCTACAAAAGCATTATATTTTACTTAAGTAAATTAAATAAAATAAAAAAATGATAAACAAACAAAGTAGTGCTTAGCTTTTGTGCTTTTTCTTGTAAAATTTTTTTTTTTTTTTTTACTAAATAGTAGAAAATGTTTTTCATTTTTTATTTTATTTCTTTCTTACGATTAGATTTAATGTTAAATTGTGTTGAAATAAAAAAATTTCTTTTTTGAATTAATTACATATATGTTGAACGTTGTAGCTTTATTTGTGAGCTTTAATATTCGGTTAAAGTATAACAGAATACAGAATTATGACTAGATATGTGTCTATCATAACTCACCCATTTATCACATGCACACAAATGGTCCAAAGTTTATTTTTCATTATTCATATTTTTCAGTTTATGCTTGAGAGTTGTTAACATAGAATTAGAGGTAGAGGAGAGCGAATAAGAAATTTCTAAAATTCACGTATTACGAATAAAATAATTTTTTTTTTCTTCTCTCCTCTACTGTATGTGTTATGCATAAATATGTTTTTGATTGATCGGTGGAATGTGTTATTTTTTTTTTATTTTTGGGAAAAATTGACTGAATAATCTTGTTTTTCTTGTTTGTAATTTTTTTTCTTCGTTTTTATATAACACTTTTATGTTATTTGTTTGTAACATCGGTTAAATTTAGAAATTTATTCAACTATGAAATGTTGATTTAATTATCTGTTTTAAGTTTTATTTAACAGATTTAACGAAAATTCTAATTTTCATGTCCATTCTTATACGACGGCATATTTTTGATAAACTGTAATTGAACAATCAAATAGGAAAGTAGATTGTTATGGTTTGATGATTAGATGTCTTAACGACTTTCTTACAATAAATTTGTTCATCTTAAATGCGAATTGTATTTATAATAAAGAAACGAAGATCGGTTAATATAATAAAAAAAAATTTTACGTAATAAATTGCTCAATCATTAACATAAAATTACTTTGAATAAATGGTAAATTAACTTTTATTGTGGTTTTTATTGATCAATTCGTATAAATTTGTTCAGCATTATTTCTACCAAACTATTCTACAAAAAAAAAAAAAAAAATTCAAAAAAAAAAAATCGAAAGATTTATGCTTTAGATTAATGATTTTTTAAAAGATTTATGAATTTATACAGTCAGAAATTTTATCAGATAAATTAGATTTTAGTTAAAGTTATTTTTAGGCAATATTATATAAGAAATGAAAAAAATGAGTTAAAGGGAAAGTATATCTAAAAATAAAATATCACACACTATGTGGATAAAAGTCACATAATTTTTCTATATACATATATATTTCTAATAAAAGCATCCCAAAAAAGAAGACAAATAAAATACCATACGGTGCCAATGGTTGTCTTTTCTTCGCATACTTATTTGTCAACCTCGTGTATAAATATTGTGTTATCCTTTCACATATTTTTTTTTTTTTTTATACTTTTTGCTTCCTTATTTTCCTTTAACACAGAATTACCCTAATTCTATAGTTGAATTAAACGAAACTTTTCCCATAGCATGTTATAAGTACATTGCAGCGAGTATTTTCATAAAAAAAAGAATAACGAAAAATGTACGATGAACGTGTAAGCAAGTAAAGTTAACGTAACAATATTAAATTATATTTTAGGTTTGAGGAGTAATAGAAAAATGTGTAAATGAAAAAAAAATCTATACTGAGTGGCTGAAAGACTAAAGCCTTTTTAATTATCCTTCATGGTTCAAAAATTTTTGTTTTGTTTTACTTATTATAATATTACAGCATCTATTTTTATTTATGACCCATTTATTTCTATTTAATCAATTATTATATGTTGTGTTCTAATTTTCTATATAATACTTTTACTAAATTATTAAAAATGTAACAGCTTTAACTTAAAAAAAAAATTGTTTGTTTATAATAACGATACGAAGAAAAAGGAAAAATATTTATTTTTTTACAAATTAAGAATAAAGTTGGATGAAATCTGTCGCAGTTAATTTAAAAAAAAAAAAAATAAAATTTCTTTTATTAAAGAATTAACAACAACATAAAAGGACAATGTAGAAAATAAAAAATTGTATAAAAGAACACAAAAAATAGGGTAAACCACTAATTTAACCAAAGAGACTAAGAAATTAAATGCTAAAGGGCATTTTTTTTTTTTTAATTATAAATAAAAAGGAGTTGTTTACGCTGTGGCAAAAAGTAAAAAATTATAAATTCTCTGTAGTAATTTATTGCAATAAGCTAAAGTATTTCGCGGTAGCTTATATTGTTGTTGGTAATATTTTAATTAAACACCAAAACTATTATTTCTTTGTTCCTGGGAGATACATCCTTTCTTTGTAAGTAATTTAATTATTTAAAATGTATGATTTTGTCATAAAATAATAATTTGTTTTTTTTTGGTTAATATAAAAAAAAAATAAAATAATGTTATGTAACATAAAAAGCATGCTTTTTAACACTCTAATTCTGTTTCTCTTTTTTTTTTTTTCTATTTCTCTTTTTTAACACTACTTACAGCAGGCATTAGTTGATCAGTGCTTCGTACTCTGGTCACCTTATTTTTATAGATTATCTTTTTAACACAACGCTCCATTTGCTGATTCCATTTCATAAAGCTGACATATCCAATATATATAATAAATAACACTAATGCTTCCCACCAATGAATTGAATTATCACGGAAAAAATATATTAAAATTAATAAACTAACACTGTAAAATGTACAATCACGAAATAATGGCCACCATGTTAACGTTAATACAGTTTTTGAGAATAATGCACACATACCAATAACAAATAATATATTGAACACAGCTGAACCAACAATTGTACCAATGCCAACATCATCAAATGATACAAATACACCGATTACACTTGTAAATAGTTCTGGTGCACTGCCACCAGCTGCCATAAATGTTGCACCAGCTACATCATCCGTTATACCAAGTTTTTCAATAATCACGTCCAATGAAGGCACGAAAAATTCATCGCAAACAATTGCCAATGCGACAAACATATACATAACACCCATTATATGTAAAATAATAGCACCATTACGACGTTGTTCTAATGTAAATAGATCTTGTGGAAATAGGGGCGCCTTGTGCGTAAAATTGGTGCCTGAAAATAAAAAAAAAATATTTTTAATAATTATAAAACAAAATGAGATTATAATAAATTATCGAAATAAAATTTCAGCGTAAAAGCACAACAACTATAAAACCAAAAACAGAAAAAAAAAACTTTATAGTAAGGTGCGGTAAAAAACCCATCAAATTTCATTACAATTGACTTTTTAATTATATTTAAGTTTCCTACTTTCAATTCACTGTAATTATTAATTAAAAATTAATTTTAAATATTTCTAATTAAATTTCTACGTATTTAACGTTTACCACTTGCTCAGGTGTTTATAATACAAAATATGAATACAGGATGAAGAACAAAAAAAAAAAAAAAAAAAATTTTTTAATTTTAAAATCACGTATATAGGCCAAAGAAACAAGCTTAAAATCTTAAAGCTTTTCATATGCACAACAATACGTATTATTATTACAGCTTATTAAAAAGAAAAAAAAAATCAAAAGATTAATTAGTTAAGATTAGATAAGAAATTTGAAAAATGAGTTTTTTTTTTTTTTTTGTTTGTTATATTAAATTAACCCCAATATTATTGTAGCATTAAAAAAAAGCAGCAGCAATGTGAAACGATTTAGTTAAAATACAAAACGAAAGCTACACTCATACAAAATAGAAAAAAGTATTTATAATCATGAATTAAAATCAATAAATTTTTTATTCGAAAAGGAAACTAATTTGTTTTTCATGCATGGTAGACATTGTTTGAAATTATAAACGGAAAACAAGAAAGAAAAAAAATTTTTTTTTTTTTTTTTTATTCAAATAGGTAAAAAGAGAGAAAAGCAAAAAAGCGTTTTGCCACTGCTGCTATTTTATATCGTCTTCAATAATTATTGTGCTTTGTATCAAGTATTGTTCTGTTGTACCCAATATTAATAATAATAATAAAAATAATTTTTTTTTAATGCGATATTGTTGATTTTTCATGATTAAATTTAAAAGGAAAAAAAAAAATTAAAAAAAAAAAAACACAAGGGAGAAAAATATTCTAATCAGTTTTGTTTCATTCGAAGTTTTATTTGTTTCGGTGGGTTGTGTGAGAGAAGGTAATTTCCCATTAATTTCATTTTTCTGTTGTTTTGTTTTTAACATTATTATTATTATTATTATTATTATTATTATTATTAATATTATTATTATTGTTATTAAGTAAGCGTAAAAGGGACATTTCTTAATACCAAGAAGTAAATATATAAAAGGGGGAAAAAAAAAGCACAAAAATTATTTGTATATTAGTTATATAAAAGTGTGTTTTTCATTACAAAATAGGTGGTATAGATATATTGTTTACGTATTATAACCACCACCCAGGTTATACGCACTTTAGTATCATTTTGAACGAAGTGGAAATTTTCTCCCCGGACGACACTTCATATAATAAAATAAAATAAAATAAAGAAAAGAAATGAAATGAAAAGAAAAAACAACAAAATCTATAAAAGTTTGTTGTTTAGTATAAGCTCTCTTAGTTTTTTTTCTCTGTATTTTTCGTTAGAAATAAATAAAAATAAACAAAACATAAGAAAATATTTTATTCGATTTTATTATCAACACATTTAAACCATAAAAATGATTATATAAACGACTACAAAGTAGCTTTAGCGGTATGTTGTACAGATAAGTACAGGTAAGCTTTTAAAAATTATTTTTTTATTTTTTATAGTAATTAAACCGTTATAAAAACCGCACTTAAAACACTAAACATAAATAGAAAATTTTATAATTACCATTTAAATAAGAACTATTAATGCCATAATCTAGGTAATTTTGGTCGTCATGAGCAAGAACAAGAATATTTGTGGGCATAAAAAAGGAGGCCGCATACAATCCAACAAAATAACGTAATATTGATGGAAATCTTATTATTATCCATTGTGTTGATTGATGTTGATGATGTTGTTGATGTTGTGGTTGTTGTTGCACCTTTTGTTGATGTTGTTGACGATATACATTTTTTATTTTCACCGTTGATTGCATTGATGCTTCCTTTTTATCATCACCTCCTTTACATGTTAATAATAGTGTCGGCCCCATTTTTATTGAATTTAAATTTCCTTTCCTTCACCGTTTTTAATTCCAGTTTTCCTTCTATTTTTTTTTTTTTTATTATTTTTTCTAGAGAGAAATTAAGAACTTAAATTCTAATCGATGATATTTCTCTTCGTCGTCGCCTTCGCCGTATTTGTAGTAGTTCTACGGGTGGTAATGTTATGGATGTTGTTGTTGTTGTTATTACATACGTGTATGCTTGTTGTGTCATTGAAATTATTTAATTTATACATTTATTTATTTGATATCTGTTCAAGACGTATAATTAATTAAGAAATTATGAAATTAAAAACCAAAAAAAAAAAAAAACGACAGGTAAACGAAAAAAGAGAGAAAAAATTAATTTTAATTTTTGTTTGTTAAAAACCAATAAAAGGAAAAAAAAAATTTTTTTTTTATCATGGGCTACGTTTTTTTAATGACATTTTTGTGGAGTTTTTCTTCCGTTTTTACTATTTTTCTATTTTTCTCTTGTGAAAATTATTCTTTTTTTTTTTTTCCTTTTTGCTCCGTTTTTTTTTTACTTTGCACACTTTTCTCCTTAACTTTTTCTTTTTCTGTTTTTTCTTTCTATTTCTGTTAAAAGCTTATTTATCTCTCTTTTTATGTATGAGTTACGTTTTTGTGTGTGTGTGTGTGTGTATGTAGGTATTTTAATAACTTTTCATAATTTTAATTAATTATATTAGATTATTTAACGTTGATTTTACAGTTTATATATAAGGCGGCCAAACCACACAAATTTTCATTTTTTTTTTAAACAAAAATAAATAAAAATAATTAACAAAAAAAAAAAAAATGGAAAATAAAATGAAAAGAAAAAAAAAACCACCACAAAACTATTCTTTTTATTGTTTTAAATTCATCTGCATGGGATTTATGTGTACAAATTAAAAAAAAAAAACAAAAAAATAAAAACAAACCAAAACGAAACTTTTCTTTCTTTTTTATTAATTAATTAAACTTGAATTAATTTTCCTTTTCTGCTTTTTTTTTTTTTGTTTGCTTTATTTTATTTAATAAATAATACAGAACAGTCGTGATGTTGTTATCGCAATGGACGCGCACGAACTACTAGCTAAATATGGGAATTTTCTACCGCGAACTGGTTAGAAGAATCAAATAAAAAAAACGAAAAAAAAAAAAAAATAAATGAAAGAAAAATTCTTTTCTTTCGTTTTTGCATTTTTGTTTTTTTTATTCGTTTATTTTGTACAAATTACACAGTTAGAAATAAAATAGAAAATTTCTTTTTATTCAACTGATAACAATGATTAAAATTTATTTATAATTTTCCTACAATTATGTTGATCAAGTGTCATACAATTTTAACTAAGATTAAGTCGTCTCTCTTATGATTCACTTATCTACCTGAAAAAAAAAAAAAAAAACAAATGTCTTCTCCTGGTGTCTTAAGTCATTTTTATTCCATTTCTGTCATAACGGAAATAAGATAATTAATTAAAGACATAAATAATACCTGAGAAAAATATTGTTGATAACATTTCAATCATTTAGCATTAAAATGCGACAAGATAAGTAGAAAACAATTTTTTTTTTCTATTTGTTTAAAACTAGCACCGAAATTATGTCAAATAATCAAAGGAGCTTTAAAGTGTACAAAAACTTCAATACATTTCTATAAAAAAAAAAAAAAAATTTTTTTGTATAAAAATCGTAGCAAAGTAGCAAAGAGAAACATGAGGCATACAAAAAAAAAAAAAAAAAAAAAAATTATGTGAAAACCTGAAGAGCAAAATACATTAAAAAAAAAGGAATAAATAAAATTAAAACAACAACAACAACAACAAACGTTAGAAGTAGAATAAAAAGGAAGAAAAAGATTTTCCTTTTTTCTTTTTTGTGATAAAAAAATAAAATTATAGTAAAAACTTTTAACATTATGCGCAGACGTACCATTCGTTCGATATGATGCAGAAATTCTTTCACAGTGCTTTCTCTGTTTTTTCTATTTTTTTTCCTGTTTATAGCTCGTGTCCTGTGCTTTTTACAGTTGTGCGCAAATACAAAATATTTTCTACATGTTTTACGAACAAAAAAAAAAAAAAAATTATGTTGAACCAAAAATAAAGAAGAAAAATCAAGAACTTAAAAAAAAAAACGAAACGAAACGAAAAAAAAGCATTATTATGAGAAAATCAGACGAATGTTGGTTGTGTACAGGTTTATGTAAAACTTTTTTGGAGAAATCTATATATATATACATATATACATATATATAAAGCTATAATATTGTATAGAAAATTAGAGTCAAACAGGAAAAGTATAAATAAAAAAAAAAAAAAAAAAAAGTCCAAATATTTTAGTCAAAGTAAAAAAGCTCAAAAATATTCTCTTTTCTGCCTTTTTTTTTTTTGTTGTTCTTGTTTTTTCATTAATTTTACATTTAAAGTTGTGTACGGGTACAACAAAGTAGTATTTGTTGTGTTTTTTTTTATATTTGTGTGTTTAAAACGAACCGATGGAAAGGCTTTTCTTGTTATTAGTCCCATTATTTAAGTTTGCTGCTTTTTAAGTATTCATTTAAGTCATCATTCTCTGATATTTATTTAACAAAAAAAAAAAAAAAAAAGATAGAAACACCAAAAAATAAATTAGTAATCGATTAAAGAAATTATTTAAATAAAAAAAAAAATAAAATCCACATAAAGCTTTTTTTTAATTTTTCTAATTTTTTTTTTTATTATTATTTTATAGTTTACGCCGCACCCTATTCATGTAATAATATTTTTATTTTTTTTTTTGTTTTGTTACTATGTTTCTATAATTTAAATTAAGCATAGTATGAAATCTTTAAGAACACCTAACGGTGTATAAAAGGAGAGATTAAAAAGCAAAGCAAAGCGAAAAGGAAAACTTTAAAAGAAAAGTAGAATATCAACGATATTAGTTGTGCTTTTAAAAAACAAAAACAAAAACAACGAAGCTTTTCTTCCTGCTGAATAATTTGTAATCAAAACAAATACATTACAGAAACAAGACTAACAAGACATTCCTTATCAACATGCCCTTATCAACGTTGGTGTACCTTTTCGACATTTACTTATATATTTTGGTTTAATTTATTTATTATTTTATTTTTTTTTTTTTTTTTTTTGTTTTTTTTTTTTTGCATTAAAGAAAAGCACAAAAAATTATAAAGTAATGTAAAGAAAATCATATCAACTATAAAAAAATTATTCTCTAGTCCTATATCTAGGGTATACAAGTAAAAAGCATGCGCCCTACAGCTAAAAAGATAGCTTTTTTTACACCAAAAAATAAAATAAAAATTTATAAATGAGAGCGTGACAAAAAAAAAAACAAAAACAAACTAAACTAAAGTAAAGGAAAGGAAAGGACAAAACGTATAGAGAGCAAAAGAGTATATAGTAAATAAATAAATTAGAAAAGCTACTGACAATCGTCTACTGCAAAGGAAAAATTATTTTTTTTTTTTTTTTTAAATATGTTTTCCTTGTGGCTTGAAGAGAAATCACTAATAAAAAAAAACAAAACAAACAAACAAAGCAAATTATCAATTTTTATTTATTTATTTATTTATAAATAAACTCAAGAAAATATATAAAAACAAACAGAAATTAAGTCCTCCTTAGAAAAATTGCGACAGTGATTGATTTTATCAAAAAAAAAAAAAAAATTATGTTTTATTTTTTTCCTTCTTCTTTAACAAAAAAAGCTTATATTGTTAACAATTATGTGGTTGTGGATTTACTTCTTATTATTTTTTGTCTTTCTTTTCTTTTCTTTTCCTTTCTTTTCTTTTAAACATGCCAAACCACAATGTAAACTACAAAAGCTTTATTTGTCTTGCCCTATTGTTGCCCTTGGCATTCGATTTTTAATATTAAACATCATAACCTTTTGTGTATGTGTGTATGTTTTTTTTTTTTTTGTACTTTATAGCGGGAGAATAATTGTTGGATTTTTATTTTTTTCTTATTTCTAAAATGTAATAAATGAAGGGAAGAAACACAAAAATTCATTTATCACTATCCTAGGATGTCAACAATGGATGGAAAAAAGAGAAAAAAAAAATAGTTTAATTTTCTTATTTAAAAAATTGTCACCCCCCAAACCAACTGCCAGACAATCAAATAACCTTCAGAAGCTTTTTATAATCCACGATGATAATTTAACTCAGCTGTAAAACACAAAAAAAAAAAAATTAAATCTTCTTGACACATTTCTAACATTTTTTAAAGTCAGAAGAAAGATTTTTTTTCAGAATTATCCACAAAAGAAACATTTTTTTGGTTTTTTTTTTTTTTTTTTTTGGTTAAGACAATTCAGTTTCGCTGTTAGTAATTTTCTTAAGTAAAACAAGTCTAGAGAGTATAAGAGCGCCACGAAAAAAAAAATTTTAAAGAAAATAAAAGACAGAAATCTGTCACAAAGAGTGGAAAACTTTTCTATTAACGCTGTGTGTATGGCGGATTAATTTTGCGGCAAAACAAAAAAAAAAAAAGACAAACCCCCCAGAAAAACCAGAATCTATTTCCTTTATATTTTAATAGAAAAATTATTAAAGCTATACCATTCACTATCAAATACTTTTAAACACTAAACAAAACTATAAAATAAAATGAAAGAATAGAAAATCACTTCTGAATTAATTTTCAACACACAATATAGAATACGAAAAAACTTAAAATCGTTTCAATTTTTTAATATATATAAAAAGGAACTAATAAAAATAAATCAAATATTTGACAACAATAAGACGGCTTTTAACATAAGATAGAGGAAAAAATAGACGATGACAGATCATCACACATTCGTATAGTAAGTGATATAAACAAAATAAAAGCTTAAGTGGGTATACTAAAAATTTCTTCAATGCACAAAAACCAACATATCTTTAAAGTCAATAACAAAGACAGCATAAAATATTGTCCATGTTCTTGAAGGCGATAGCAGAAAATATGATAAGAGTAGAAGAATGGAAAAAAAAAAATCCAACGAAAACTTCATAAAATTGTCCATATAAAACGTTTAAGATAAATCATGGGCGGTTTTTGTTGTGGGTGTTATTTTTGATAGTAAAACTATCAGGAAATTATAGGGTATGTACGCGACAATCTGATTATTACATAATTCCTGTATCTCCTATATCCTCCCACACACTAGATAGTTATTGTAACTTTTTCTTTTGTCCCTCAAACTGCTGCTGTTGCTTATTTAGTTCCATTAAATTTAAAGTTTAATAAAAGCTTTAATATTTATGAGAACGGATATTCTAAGTCATAATATTTTTTATTTTTTTTTTTTTTACACAAATGATTAAAAACCATTTAGAAGTCAACGATTATAAACACCGGACAATAAAATATGCTGATTAGCTGTTTGCCTGTAGTATTAATAGAGTCTTAAGGTACTGTACATCCTGAAACTAAGATGTCTATAGCAGCACCAGCACGAATAATAACACAAAAAAAAAAACGAACCAGATACTTTGTGTGACAATATCCCACCTTTTTTTATCTCTATAAGATTTTCATAACTTTATTGTACCGTCGTTAAGGCGTTTTATCATTAATAATATTTCAAGATAGTTGTGTTAAATTGACACAAATCAAACTTAACATTTTTATCTGATTTATTTGTATTTTGTACGAAAAATACATTAGAGGTATCCGTAACTCGAGGACCTTTTTTACACATTTCGGTATTTCCACGTAAACATATCTGGTCTATCAGAATAATTTCAAGTGTTTTAATTCATTACTATTCCTTTTAAAAAAAGAAAAATAAGCGTAATTAATCCTGAAATTTTGTTTCTACTTTTGCCACTTCAATGTTATTAAAAAAAAAATAAAAAAATCTATCTACTCTTGTTACGTAGAAAAGGAGAAAGAAAAAAAAAGCAAACGAATGACAAAATGCAACGAAATTGTATATAAATGTGATGGCACTCAAAATACAAACTAAAAACATAACAGAAGGAAGACCTTGACCGCAATTGTTTTTATTTTATCTCCCTCCCCAACAACAAAACTCTTTAAATAATCACCCCCAAACACTCCTATCTGTTGTTTTCTGTCTTCTTTCTATTTTTCCATTTTTTTTTTCTTCCCTGTCAACATAATTTTGATGCGAACAATTGATCTTGGTTTGGTTTCGTCTGTTTCATTTTTTTTTTTTTTGTTTTTAAACACAGGATAGAAAGCCCACTACATGTGGTACAAAAATTGTTTTCATGAAATTAAGAAAGTTCGTTGTATTTAAGAAAAAAAAAAAAAAAGAAGAGAATTCTTTGTTCTTTTTTTGCTTTTTTGTAGAATTTTTTTGACAACAATAAGTGAATAAAACATCAAAAGGGAAAATTTTAATAAAAAAAATTTTTCATCGGAGATTTTTTTTTTTTTCTTTTCTTTTTTCTTCATTTCTTTTCTTGTTTACCCAGAAACGCTGAAAATTACACAGGAAAGTTATACGAACCCATATACGAATTTTTTTTTTATTTTTTGGCAACGTTTTAAACTTTTGTTAAGCTTATAAGTGGATAATTTAACACCCTCTTGACACAATGAGTTTTTTTTTTTTTCCAGCTACCGGTAAATGTATGCAATTTTTGTTTTTCTGTTTAGACAGTGGAAATAGTTGAATTTTTTTTATGACATAAATTATTTCTACTGTTTCATAGGTATTGAAAACAATTAATATTATTTTTCACACGATTTTTTTTATTGTTTTCAATTTAACCTACAAATACCTATACTTATATTGTATATATTGTATATCCTCGTTTTGTTTATAATTGTTTTATAAATTTTTAATTAATTTTTTTTTTTAATTTTATTCGTTTATTATATTATTAATTTATTTTTTTTTTTTTGTTTTTTTCATAATATATAAATGTTAAACAACGATTATTAACGCAAGGAACAACAATTAAATCCTTACAAATCATAAAAATTTCTTTATAATAAAAAAAACATTTTTTATTATTATTATTATTATTATATTTAATGTTATAAATGCTTTAAAAGAAAAATCAATTTATTTAATAAATTATGTTTTTTACTTAAAAATTATTTTTGTGGTAAAATTAGTCCTTTTTTGGTTTATTATTTAAATAGCTTTAAGAACCCTATATAAATTATAGTAAAAATAAAAAAAGCCTAAATGTACACAAAAAGCAATACATATATTGTTGTTGTTGTTATTTTATTTTTTGCCTCCGTTGAATTTATGTTGGTTTTATAACTTTTGGACATCCCTACACGTTAATGTGTATATATATATATTGTGACGTCACAGAGAGATTTTTACTAAATCAATACTCAAGCTCAGAGAATGTGTTCGTATACCATTTTGTGTGAGAATGTAAAAAAAAAACGCAAAATAATAAAACCAAAAAAGCGAAACGCCATATTAAAAACAAAAAACCAACAAAAAAAATTTCATTTTTCCTGGTTTTTCATTATTTTAATGGCAGTGTAAAAATATTATTAACAATGTACTTTTTGACAAAGTAAAAATAAATTAAAATTTATAAATAAGAAAAAAAAAAAAAAATAAAAGTAAATAAATAAATACAGTGTTAAAAAAAAAATTAAAATAATAATAATAAATAAATAAATGTTTTTAAATAATTAATTTTATTTGTAATTTTCTTATTAAGTTTTTTTTTTTTTTTTTTTTCTTGTTTATTTGTTTGTTTTTTTAATGTCAATTACATGTAAAGACTTTATTTAAAACCAAACCAAACCATAAAAACACCAAAAGATTTCACATAAAATATGATTTTGTTTATATGATTTGTGATTATAATTGTATTTTTGATAATAAGTTATAAAAAAAAAATAATAATGTCAATAAAAACAGATGAATCCGGTAGTGATTATGATGATAATACTGATGATAGTGATTATAATGATAAAAATTCAATAAAATCACAAACAAGTTGTAGTAATGGTACTGGAATAAGAAATCCCAGATTTAATTGTAAATTTTGTGGTAAACAAAAAAAAAATATATATATATATAAATAAATGTTGTGAAACATAACCAAAGAATTTTTATAATTTCTTTAAAGGTAAAAAATTGCCAACTGATATTAAGCGTAAGAATCATGAGGATACTTGTGAACATAAGAGAACCGCTGCGACAGTATTACAAGAAGGTGAAATTAAATTTTTGTGCCAGGTACAGTAATTTCTACATAATTTTTTGAATTACCAAGTAGTTGACAGTGTAGTTTATTTTATACAAACAAACAAAATAATTTTTTTTTTCTTTTTTTTAAATTTAATTAATTAAGGTTTGTAAACAAACGTTTAAATATTTAACTGGACTCACAAGACATGAACGAAGGCACGAACCACCGGGAGGATTTATATGTAAAATATGTGGGGAACATTTTATTACTGATGTACAACGAGTGCAACACAAAGATGATGTGCATAAGGTTTGTGTCTTTGACATTTAATTTAATTTTTTTTTTTTTGTTTTTAATTAATTTAATTTATTTATGTAGATTTATAAATGTCAATTATGTGAGGAGACGTTTAGCAAAGATGCTGACTACATAGAGCACATTCAAGCGGTTCATGATGGTAAAAAAAGAGATTATGTTGTTTGTGCGGATTGTGGCCAACAGTTTCGTTCTGCTGTTCAGCTTAAGTAAAAATAATTTTTGATTTGTGTTTACTTACATGTTTTGTATGTTTCAAAAAAAACATCTTTGTTTCCAGGCATCACACCTTTTCAAAATGTGGAACTGAAAAGTCATACACATGTGAACAATGTGGCTCAAAATTTATGACACAAAATACGTTAAATGCACACAAAATGATCCACATAGGAGAGAAAAAACATTTATGTAATTTTTGTGGTAATAGTTTTTTAAGTAAAGGACAATTAAAAGTGCATGAACGTAGTCATACTGGTGAAAAACCTTTTAAATGTGATATTTGTTTAAAATCATTTGCTTATCGTGAAAGTTTAGTAACGCATTCATCTCTTCATACTGGTATTAAACCATATATTTGTGAGTCTTGTGGAAGTCAATTTTCTTGCATCGGTAATTTAATAAAGCATAGAAAAGCAAGACCAGAATCTTGTGGTTTACCACAATTTAGTAAAAATACAAAAATAGCACCACGAGCAAGTGCAAAAAGTAAAAAAAAAAAATTATTTTTATTAAATATTTTCACAATCTAATAATTTTTGTTAATTTTTTTAGATCCAGGCAGTTTAACTATGAAATGCCAAAAAACAATACCAAAAATTACTCGCGGACCATATAAAAAGAAAAAATTAGATAATCTATCTATAGAAAATAATGCAGTAGTGAAAAAAGAAGAAATTGCTATAAATGAATTGAGTAATCATAATGAAAGTGATACAAATAATTATATAATTAATTATTCCGATTTAAAAGGATATTCAACAATTACATTAAATAAAAACGAAGATACATATCATATAATTTATCCAGATGGTAATACAATAGCAACAACAGATTTAGAAGCAACAACATCAAATGAACTAATAACAATCCCTTCAGATACAATAGCTGAAGAAGAAATAATAAATAATGAAAAAACAATAATAATTACAAATCATAATTATACAGATAATTATAATATAAATGATAATTATACAACAACTGCAACGATTATAAATGGTACAGAAAATAATTATAATTTTTGTAATAAATGGATTAATAATGATGTCGATGATACAAATATTATTTACAATAATATAACGTACGATAATACTTGCTATGAAAATAATGATGAAAGTTTTAGTCAGGAAAATACTATAGAAATAATTGAAGTTAAAAATGAAGATAAAGATGAGGTTTGTTTGTATTTTTCATCTGCATTACTAAGTTAATGAATCTTATAAATTTATTTATAGTCGGGCATAGCTGAATATTTGAATGCAAAAGTAGTTGAAGAAATTATTGACGATAATATACCGTTGTCAACTTTAAAAGAAAATTTGAGTGATAAAACGAAAACGATCAGGACAAAGTAAAGAAATATTTTTATTAAACACCGAAAATTATACTAAATAGAAAAATTGTTTTTAGAAAATCTAAATCATCAACACCTATCGCCACCACTCCAGAAGCAAACCATTATGAGGAAACTGTTTTAACTGATTATGATAATGATAATGATGATAAGTATTCTGGTGGAAGTGCACATAATTCAGATAATGATTCAAATGCTAGCAATAATGATAATAATGAAGAATATGAATTTATTGATTATTTAGATGAAAAGGAAATGTAAAGGAATATTTTTTTATTTAATTTAATTTCCTTTCAATATTTAATAATTAAAATTTATTTTAGTATTTCGCCAAAAAATGATAAATCGTTTGAATGCAAAATGTGTTCCAAAAAATACACAACAAAAAATTATTTAGATAAGCATATAAGAAATGAGCATTCAATAGACGATGCGAATGATGATGATGATGTTGATGTAGATGTCAATGAAAATAGCCATCATGACGATGATGATGATAATGATGAAGAAGAAGAAGAAGAAGACGACGACGATAAAAATGATAAAATAATGCAGAATAAAAGTAAATCTAATAAAAATAAAAAGCCGAGTAAAAGTAAAGGACATTACATATGCAGTATATGTAATAAAAAGTATATTAATCTTAATTTATTGGATAAACATGAATTATTACATGGTCCCGATGGTGATTTAATACATAAATGTTCGTGTTGTAAATTATTTTTTAAAACACAAAAAGAATGTGAAAAACATCAATTAAAGCTTCATGAAAGCAAATTAAAATGTGAGGAATGCAATAAAATGTTTCGAGAACCAGATAATCTACAAGCGCACATACGTTATGCACATAAATCTGAACAAACAACACCCACTTCAGCAACACCACCAATAAAAAAATATTCATTTATGTGTCCAGTATGTGGTAAAAACTTTTCATCAAAAGTATCATTGTCCGATCATGAGCAATCTGATTGTGGTAAATCGCCAATATATAAATGTGATACGTGTGACAAATCATATCATAGTGCTGGCTCATTAAAAACACATCAAACAATCCATTCAGGTGTTTTGCCACACTTATGTAAATTTTGTGGGAAAGCCTTTCGAACACAAGGCCAAGTTAAAGTACACGAACGTAGGCATAATGGTGATAAACCATTTAAATGTGAAGTAAGTATACCGTAAATAAATTGAATTTATAAATAATGTAATACTTTTCCATTTACAGTATTGTTCCAAAACGTTTGCGTATCGTGAAAGTTTATTAACGCATCTGTCATTGCATACGGGTTTAAAACGTTTTATGTGTCAAGCGTGTGGCAATCGATTTTCCTGTATATCAAATTTGCAAGCACATCGCCGTTCCCATAAGACAACATGTGGACGGTTACAACTAATGACAAAAGCAGTTGGTCCGATGGGTGTGAATGATTAAAAAGTTTAAAACAAACATGAATTCTTCAGCAACAATAACAATATTTTATTTAATTAATTATTGCTTTACGTGTGTGACAAATAAATAAGGTTATCAACGGTTAGGAACTACAGTTTATTTTGGCTTATATATATTGTGTTGTGTCTATTGTGCTATTACATTAAAATATATATATATAATTTATTTTTTATTTAAAAAAAAAAAGAAGTCAGTGTTAATATTAATTTATTTTTTTATTTACTTTCTAAACAATTAACATTTTATTAATAAACTTTTGGTCCACTTTCACATAATTTCATTCTGATATCGGTATCATCATTAATTAAATCTTTCTCAGCATTATCATCTAATATATTACGAATTATATTTTTAATTTCATTTACATCATTTAAATTATTTGCCGATATTGGTATTATATTATGAAAATTAAATAATTTTTTTGGTTTTAATTCGTCCGGACATAATTTTAAACCTTCAGATAAATTATAAAAATATTTTTTATAATAATTAAATTTATTTAAACTGTCATCCAGATCCATTTTATTAATTAATAATAAACATGATTTATTTAATAAAGCCTCATTATATAATTCAATTTCTTTATTAATTGAATATAAAATTTCTAAGCAATTTCTTTTCTTATATTTATCATTTAACTGAAAATCATTTATATCAATTAAAATAATAATAAGACGTGTACGTTCGATGTGTTTTAGAAATTTAATTCCCATGCCATAATTTAAATGTGCTCCTTCAATTAGTCCTGGTAAATCTGCCATTGTAATTTGTCTATAATCTTTATATTCTATAGTTCCGACTTGCGGACGAATTGTTGTAACTAAAACAAAAACAAAAAAAAATTAACAACAAGAAAATTTCTTCAACCGAAATTAACATACATGGATAAGAAGCGATCTTTGGTTTTGCGAGTGATATTGCTTTTAAAAATGTACTTTTGCCAGCATTTGGAAATCCAACCAACCCTACATCAGCTATTAATTTTAAATCTAAATTAATTGATTTCTGTTCTCCGGGTTTTCCTATAAACATATTTCCACTACATCCGCCACCTCCTCCACCAGCTGCCAAACATTTATTTCCATTTTCATTTAAATCACCTACAAAAATATTTTATTAAAACAAATTACTAACTAAAAATTTTATTCCGATATATACCAATGATTTTTCCTTTGTCATCAATAACTGTGACTCCCACAGGAACTTCTATTTGACGATCATCTCCTCGAATTCCTAAAATTCTTGTCTTTGAACTATCTTCTCCGTTACCAGCATTAATTCTTTTTGTTGGAAATCTAAAAATTATTAATTATTATTTACTGTGAAAAATCAGCGAAAACTTCTTACTCTTTTAAAACTTGTTTCAAAGAAAGTCCTTCTTTGGCAACCATATACACGCAACCACCTTGTCCTCCAACACCGCCATATTTAGGCAATCCATTGCCTGGCAAATCAAAAAAATTATTCATCTTATGTAAATCTAATCTTAAAGATGAAGAATCTTACCTCCATGTCCGCCTTTTACATTTAAACGCAAAGTATCTATAAATTGTCCTGAGCGTAACGTCTGTCTAGCTATCTGAAATAATTTAAATTTTGTTTATTCTATTAAAGCACAGATGGAAAAGTAAATGAATAGGTTATGATAAACAATTTTCTTTTTAATTAATTATTTATTATCCATTGTAGACATATAATAATAATTTTGATAAAAACTTTTATAATAAATAAAAATCACAGAATAAAATACTTTTTTTTCAGCTGCAAATAATATTCTTTGAAGAAACACCATTTTAAAATATTTATTATCCAACTGAACATTAACTTCCAATTTAATTAATTAATATAAAATTGTTTTATAAAATAACATTTTATGTTAATTATTATTAATTATTATTATTAGATTATAATTTAATTAAATTATTTTATAAATTTAATTATCCGGCATAAATTCACTGTCAAAACTTTTTCAAAATCAAAATATAAATTTTCGAAATAACAATTCGAAATGTCAAATATACTGTTGCGATATATTTTTATATATCACATGTTAATTTAACCTTAAATATTCTTTACCTTAATTATAATTAATATAAGAATTTTTTTTTTATTATTATTTAATTAAATAAATAATGGATTCAGGAATTTGTGCCATAAAACCAGAGTAATTAGAAAATATAAATTAATTTTTATTTGTGTTTTTATTTTAAAAATAAATATTATTTTATTTATAGATTTTTAATAATTTCTAAAGAAGAAAATAGTAAACATAATGATAATTGTGAAATAAAAACAGAAAATGGAAACGACGATAAAAAGGATGATGATGATTTAAATGAAGCAAAAATAGAACCAGAAGCAAAACGACAAAAATATGATAAAAAATCAAAGAAACGTGGACAAAATAAAGTAAATATTATATTTAAAATAAATGTGTAATTAGTGTTTTATTTAAAAACTATATTTTAAGGCTCGTCCACTGTTCAAAGAATCAAGAGATGTGAAATTATGCAAATCATTATTAAATGGAAAAAATAATATTGATAATGCATGTAAACATCCAAATTGTATATTTATACATGATATTGAATTATTTTTAAAAAATAAACCAAAAGATATAGATGATAAATGTTATGTTTACACAACAAAAGGATATTGTAAATATGGTTTAACATGTCGATTCTCTTCATGTCATATCGACGATCAGTTCAATAATACAAAGTTAGATATTTACGAACCAGATTCAAAACCCACAGTAACAAATCAAATCAGTAATGGTAACTATTAAGATCAAACACATTTTTTTAAAGTATATAAAGTATAAATAAATTTTCCTTTTTTAGAATTGCAATTAACTTTAAGAAATAAAGCATACAATTTTGAGAAATCAAAAAATATTTTAGAAAATATTGATCTAAAGAAAGTGAATTCTAATGAAAATGGAAAATTAAATGGATTTACAAATGATACAGATATAATTAAGGAACGTGATTGTGAAAAGAAAAAGATAAATTTTAAGAATAAATTATTTTTAAGTCCATTAACAACCGTTGGTAATTTACCATTTCGTCGAATATGTAAAGAGTATGGAGCTGATATAACGTGTGGTGAAATGGCATGTTCTTTGCCAATATTAAATGGACAACAACAGGAATGGGCACTTATAAAACGTCATCATACGGAAGATATATTTGGTGTTCAATTGTGTTCAAATAAATTAAATGTTTTAGCATATTCAACAGAATTGTTATTAAACGAAGCGAATGTTGACTTCATAGATATAAACTTAGGTTGTCCAATTGATATGATTTATAAATCGGGTGGTGGAAGTGCTTTATTAGGGAGACACAAAATGTTAGAATTGATGGTGCGAAGCTGTTCAAGTTTATTAAATAACAAACCACTGACAATTAAGACAAGGATGGGTATTTATTCAAATAAAAATGTGGCACATGAGTTGATTCCTAAATTTGAAGAATGGGGAGCAAGCCTAGTTACAGTAATTATATCAACAACATAATTTATCTATAATGTTTTATTCAAGTAATAAATATTTAAAGGTTCACGGACGTTCAAGGGAACAGAGATATACAAAAAATTCCAATTGGGAATATGTTGAAAAATGTGCACAGGAAGCCAAAAATATACCAATTATTGGTAACGGTGATATATTAAGTTACGATGACTATAATGAAGCAAAAGTACGTTTGCAAAATATTTTAATATTTTTTTGTGTTTTAATTATAATTTTCTATTTTAGAAAATAGCACCACATGCATCTGGTGTAATGATTGGACGTGGTGCATTAATTAAACCATGGCTATTTAAGGAAATAAAAGAAGAAAAATATTATGATCCATCAAGCAGTGAAAGATTTGATTTAATTAAAAAATATATAAACTATGGTTTAGAACATTGGGGCAGTGACACAAAAGGTGTTGAAAATACAAGGCGATTTTTCTTAGAATGGCAATCATTTTTGTATCGTTATGTACCACATGGTTTACTATTAAATCCACCACAAAAGATTAATCAACGTCCACAATATTATCGTGGTCGTGATGATCTAGAAACTTTATTATCATCACCGAACTGTAATGATTGGATAAAAATAAGGTAACAAATTCGGTTACATATTGAATTAGAAGGATATAATGGTTTTGAATATTTTTTTTATTATAGTGAAATGCTGCTAGGACCAGTACCAGAGGGATTTGTTTTCTTACCAAAGCATAAAGCTAACTCCTATTAAATGTAAATAATAATAAAAACTAATCCCAATAGGACAAATTGAATTTTTTTTAATTTTTATTATAAAATGATAATTAATTTGAATTAAATGTTTTTATGTACATTTTTGAATTTTAAATAAATCTTTGAAAAGTAAAAAACAATTAGTTTTGTTATATTTATTTGATATAACTAATTGCCTCGTCAACATCATCAGCAGAGCCTAAATAACAAGGTACTCTTTGATGAATCTTTTCTGGTATAACATCAAGAACGTCCATTTTGCCAGTGCTAGCTTTTCCACCAGCTTGTGTTATTATGTATGCCATTGGATTACATTCATACAATAAACGTAACTGAAAGAGCAAATAAATTTGTAATTTCCATAAAAAATTATTAGAAAAAAAAAAATTATATTTTACCTTTCCGGTTTTAGCAGTATTTGTGGCAGGATAAATAAAAATTCCACCGTATTTGATAGTACGATGAACATCAGCGACCATACTGCCAACGTATCTATTATTATAGGAAAAAAATTTGATCAATAGAATAAAGAAAAGAAAATAAGCTACCGTATTACCTTGCACCGTACGGTGTTCCTTTGGTGGGATCTTTTTTATCTTGGATATAATTGTAAACTGATGGATCCCATTGACTACTGTACCCTTCATTAATTGAATAAATTTTACCACGTTTCGGTACACGCATATCTGGATCAGTCAATATAAATTCACCAATTGCTGGATCGTACGTAAAACCATTTACACCACTACCTAAACTAATAACTAATGCAGTTGCTGAACCATATAACGCATAACCACCAGCAACCATATTACGTCCAGGTTGTAATGCATCAGAAACATCAGCATCTAAACCATCGGTTTGTTTACGGAAAATAGCAAATATTGAACCAATTGATGCTAAACAATCAATATTTGATGAACCATCCAATGGATCAAACGTGACTATATATTTTCCTTTATATTTTGATTCGATCTACAAAATAATTCATTTTTATTATCATGATAAGTTTATGTAAATAAATTTTCTTTTATTTACCTGAATGCATTCATCATTTTCCTCAGATACTAATAAGCATGTTGTGAAAGATGATTGCAACATATTAACGAACAATTCATTCGCAAGAACATCTAATTTTTTAACTTCTTCACCTTGAACATTTGTTTCACCGGATATACCATGACTTTAAGAAAATTAATATTACAAAAAAAATTTAACTTTATAATAAATACGATGTGGAATAATTAATAATTAATAAACATACAGTTTAGCAATTCCTGCCTTTCTTACAGCTGAACTTACAGCCTTCACAGCTGTTTGAATGCAATTCATCAATTGCGATAATTCACCAGTTGCATGCTTAAATTTGCGTTGCTCTTGTAACACAAATCTAGTTAATGTCATGCAATTTGTGTCAATTGCAGGCCCTTGTGATGTCATTTCGGCTAAATTTAATTATAATAATAATTATTATTAATTATTTAATTAAAAAAAAAAAAAGGAAACATAATTAACGTGCACAAGAAAAAAAAAACAAAACAAAAAGTAAAAGTTTTCACATTAAAACACAAACAAATATTTAGTAAACTAATCAAAGTTTTAATCAGAAATGCAAGCAGCAAACGATAATAAATTATTAATTAAATTATTGTGAAACAATAAAAAATATTTGTTGTTTAATCTTATCAATTTTAAATTTAGGGAAATAAGCGGTTGAACTGGATGTAATTGATATAACAAATAGATAAAAAAAAAAATAAATATGATTTTGTCGTCTATATACAGTAGAATCTTTATTTATTAGTGTGACCGCGTATATTTTAATTAAAAAGAAAAAAATAAAAATTAATTTCTCATAGTCGAAGGTTAATAAATATATTTTTATGCGTCTTATCCGATATTTATTAACAAAAAATACATAATTAAACACCTAAATACACAAATGTTGTGACTTTTTAAAAAATAAAAAATTGTCAATAACCACACAACATTGAAATAAATTTTCTTATTGGTTTCTCCGCATACGAATTTTAATTAATTTACGCTGAAAATAAAATTCATATTTTGACATTATCTTATCCGTGAACTTTTAACGTAAAAAAAAAAAAAAAGCATAAATTAAATAATTAAATTCTGTTCACTTGTTATATTTTGCATAAATAAATCTCATGCAGATTAAAAGGCGAAAACTAAAAACAATAAACTAAATTAAAACTAAAAAAAAAAAAACAAAAAATTTTAATTAATTAAAAATAGAATAATCGTGTTCGCTAATAAAACTTTAAAATTAGTTTTTCTTGTATTAGAAATTTTTAAAGTTTTTTTTTTTTTAGGAAGTTTTAGGAAAATCATCATCAGTTTATTAGTTAAAATAAAAGAAAAAAAATAAAAATTTATTATGTTAAATTTCGTGCTGTTTTTCCTTGCATAATTTTCTTTTAAATTATTTTACTTACACTCCATCTTGTCTGATTTTCTTTTCTTTTTTTTTTTTTAACAATTAATTTACTTAATAACCAAAATACCTCCTAAATCGTTGATAATATAATATTAATTAATTAAGGAATTTTTTTTTTTTAATAAATAAAAATTAATCTCACCTAAGATTCTTTTCTTTTTTGTTTTTGCTTTAAAATATTAAATTATTAACTAATAAACTACACACTAAGTAGATTTTATTCCAACAAACATAAAGCTGTGTTCATCCGCACTGGTTTAATTACAAGAAGCAACTGACTTAACTTAAGTATTATAAAAAAATGAAAATAATTCGTATGTAGGCAGAGTGGCAAACAACGATAAAATGACGGTCAACTGAGGTCAAAACGAAAAAAAAAAATAATAATAATAAAAATAATAAAATTTATTTAAATTAAATTAATTTTTCCATCAGTAATTATGTAATTTTGTTGTATTGGATTTTTGTATTAAAACTACAATTTTTTAATTAATTAATAAAAATTATGCGATAATGTCGATGGCATTAATTAATCAATTGCATTAAAAAAAAAATTTAATTTAATTTGTCTCATTTTATCATAGAAATAATTTTGTTAATTAATAAACTTTATTAACAAGACAATTAATAGTAAAAAAAAAATTGTCTATACTGATAATAGAAAGGGCAAATGTAGGACAAATAATTTTGTTTTCTTTAATTTTCTTACATTTACTGAAAAAAAAAAAAAAAAACCAGAATTGTTTGTTCCATAATATGAGGATTGGAAACGAAATTAAAATTAAATCACCTACGGAATGCATATAGAAGAAATTTGTAAATAAATTAGAAACACGTGTATTAAACTGTTATGACTGTGTGCGTTAATTCTTGCATATTTAACGTAAGCCTTTCTACTCTGATATTTTATTACAACAAAAAAAAAGACAGAATATGCCAAAATAAAATTAAAGCAAATATATATAAGACTGATAAAAATATATTATATAACGTAAAATACATAAGAAAATATAATCTATTTTTGTGTGTGAATATATTAAATATCGTCGCATGTGTGCATTTAATGAAAAACTTTCAATTGAAGTGGTTTATTTTTTTTTTTTTTTCGTATAAAAACAAAAATATCACAGTCAAGGTCAATAAAGAAAAGTTGTGTGTGTTTTTTTAATATTTTTTTTAAATATTATTATTGGTTTTTAAATGCCAAAATATATTTTTATTTATTAAATATTTTGTATTTATTTCCTGAATTCAGTAAACAATCATTTATAAACAAAAAAAAAAAACCTGTTGTATTTACCTGTTTCATATACCGGTAAATGATTTGATAAAGCCATTTGTATTTCTACACTTTTATATTATATTACGATAATATTACTACCGGCAATTCATTTTCTAAGCAAAATAAACAGTTTATGTATGCGAATTAATAATAATTAATTAATTAATATATTTTATAATTAATTAAATATTGATTTAAGTTTTTTTTTTTTTTTTATTAAATATTTATAATAATTATTTTGTGGAGATTTTTTAAAAAATGAAAGGATCGTTTTTTAGAGCCATCTATATTATAATAGAAAAAAAAATTAAAATACTCTTATTTTTACCATGTACATGGTTTTAAATAAATATACATAGATTAGAAATTAATTTTTTTTTTTTTCAAACAATAATGTAAACATTGAGTGTTTGTAATGCATTGGTATTTGTTTAACGAATTCATAAATTTTTGACAGCAAAGTGTATTTGAAATTTTCTTTATCATAATATCAATAAAATTAGTCATGTTTACATAAAACCCTGTGTTTGTTTAAATAAAAAAATAAATTATTTTACCATCTTTGTACAATCGAATTGTATTTCTTATTATTTTTTTTAAAGTATATATTAAAAAGGTGTAGATTGCAAGTACATAAATGTAATTATAATAAATGTATTAATAGTTATTGAAGTACTCTTAATGACTGAATAATTTTTTAATAATCATTATCTGTATAACCTTAAAATAAAAGGTTTTCTTTTAATTATTTAAGTTATTAAAAAACATTATTATATTTTAAAATATAAAATGACTAGTGATATCGTTGCTGTTGAAGCAATATATACAAAACATGAATTTTATATTGGATTAGGTTTGGCTATATCCTCTAGTTTATTTATTGGTTCAAGTTTTATAATAAAAAAGAAAGCATTGATACGCCTGAATCGTGTTGGAGGTTTAAGAGCTAGTGCTGGTGGTTTTGGTTATTTACGTGAATGGATATGGTGGACCGGACTTATATTTAGTAAGTAAATAAAAACATTAAAAGAATTATTGTTTTTGATTTAATTAAAGGAAAATTAATTTAATTATTAGTGGGTATTGGTGAAGCGGCTAATTTTGCAGCATACGCATTTGCGCCGGCATCATTAGTAACACCATTAGGGGCGCTTAGTGTTATTGTTGCGGCAGTATTATCATCAAGGTTTTTAAATGAAAAACTTAATCTTCTTGGAAAATTAGGATGTGTGCTATGTATAATTGGATCAACAATAATCGTATTACATTCACCAACCGAAGTAGAAGTTGAAGATATTAATGTTTTACTACAAAAATTACAAGACCCCACATTTATAATCTATGTATTTGTTATAATAACAATTGCATTCTCGATATCATTATATTTTGGACCGAAATATGGTCATATAAATGTGTCTGTATATATAATATTATGTTCAGCAGTTGGAAGTCTTACTGTAATGTCATGTAAAGCCCTTGGACTCGCATTACGTGATACTATATCTGGAAGATCAAATGATTTTAATGGATGGTTACCATATTTCCTAATAATTACAACTATCGTATTTATAGCCATCCAAATGAATTACTTAAATAAAGCATTAGATATATTTAATACCAGTATTGTAACACCAATTTATTATGTTATTTTTACAAGTTTAGTAATTGTCGCCTCTGCAATTCTGTTTAAAGAATGGAAATATATGAAGGCCACAGATATTGTTGGTGATTTTTGTGGATTTTTTGTTGTTATTATTGCTGTAATATTATTAAATGCATTTCGTGATATGGATATATCTCTCCATGATGTACGTGGAATAATGAGGCCAAAACGTGAATATACATTATGTAATTTTGAAGATACATTAGTACGATACGATTCTAGAGATTCGGATAAAGGTAGTTATGGTACGAATTTAAATCGTATTATATGATTAAAGTTTCGCACAATTTATATTTGCATTAAATTGTGGTTTTGTAAATAATAGTGAAAAAGACAGAAAAAAAAAAAAAAAATTAAATAAGTTTTAAATAATTTATTAAAATTAAATTAAGAATAAATATTTATTTTTTATTAAGCCAAAAAATTTCCTTTAATTCATAAAAAAAAAAAAAGTGTAAAAACGGATTTAAAATAAAGAAACGAATTTTTGTGAAGAAAAATAATTCATTTTTTATTTTTTGTATAAAGCAATTATTTATTATTAATATCATTTTATCAATAAAAAAAAAATTTAATTATTTATTTTATTGATTTATTAATTACAATAATCTTATAACCTATATGTATTTTAATGCTTAAATCGTTTATTTTAATTTTTTAATTTAATTCTTAGTATACTAGGTGTAGTTTAATTATAATTATAATAATAATAAATTTATCTAATTATTGTTTTTATTAATTAATAATTAATTATCTGATAAAAAATATTTTTTTTTTTTTAATTTTAAATATTATTTCAAGCAAATATTTCCCATTATTATTATTATGTTTTTCTTTTTTATAAATATTTTGTTTAATAACAATAATTATTTGTACAACATAAAAAAATTATGTAAATATAAATAGAATTGTGCTAAATATATGCATGCATTATAAGAGATAATTATTTTACTATATATATATATATAATATGTGTGGTGATTGGATTTAGTTAAATAATGAGAATTTTAATTTTTCCAATCACTAAAAACTTAAACAATGACTAACATTTTATTATTAGAATCGTTTTTATTTTGAATACTTTATCACAAATATATTTCTTTTTTTTTTTTTGGTTAAATTAATTTCATCTTTGCCTTTATGAAGTTTTCTTTAGAAAAAAAAATAATTATATATAACTTGGCTGTCTGGCTGGCTGACAAGATAAATAATTATTGTTTTTTCGATTTACATACAGTACAAAAATCAATATTATATTTATCTGGTAAACAATTCTCATGGAAATAATGTCGACAATTAAATATAACGACATCACTTTTAATTGTATCTGAAAAGAATTCAATAAAAATTATAAATGAATATATTATGAATTATATATATATATATATATATCAATAATCACCTTTAACTATAATTTCTCGTCTACATTTACCACATGTATTATTACTTGATATATGTATTGCACGTTTTTGTGTATTTAATAATTTTTCATGTAAATTAAAATAATCTGTAACTAAAATTTGATTTGAACCATCTTGTATTGAAACCTAAAAAAAAAATATTTTTAATTGTCAAGTGAATAAATAAATAAAAAAAAAGATATTTTTATATACCTGCAGACTATAATCACATAACATTTTAATTAATGAATTTTTTAAACCAGGTATATCTTGTCCCATTTTTATTTTATTTACTAATATCTCTGGATTTATATAACCAGCAATACCATCTAATAATTGTGTCATAATATATGGTTTATCTAATGATTCATTTATTAAAACATACCATAAATCCATATCATCATTATCTTTACAAAAATTTATAGCCATTTGAATATTATTTAACTGTAACCAAAAAAAAAAACATGTTTAATAATAATTTTAAATTAAAAATTAAATAAAAATTACCTTATGTATTATAATTGATAAAGCCTCTCTTGTATTACCCATACGTTCTAATAAAAATACCATTTCTGGATAAAATAATTCACGTTTACATATATCATATGCTTCTTGTATTGGATAATTATTTGAACGTTTTAAAAATGGTAAAAGTTTTTCGGGTGAATATTTTGCATATAAATTAACTAATTTCCAATGATATTTACCACTACTCTCAGTTTTATCAAATGCATCTAAATACTATAAAAATTAATTAATTAAACACAAGATTAATTAATTAATTAAATTAATTTACCAAATATAAATATTCTTCATTCTCTTCTAATTGCTTAACAATAATATCCGATGGTATTTTATTTTTCTCTAATAACATTACTATAGCTTTTTCATTATCTAATTTAATTAACGATATAATCATTTTATGTATGAAAGTGTATAAATCATGTTTCTTAATTAAATCGAAAACATCTTTATGCTGTAATCTGGTTTAAAAAATAAAAAATTCAAAAAACATTATAATAAAAAATAAATAAAAAAAGAATCCAAAATTATTTACTTTAAATACATTGCTAAAGCTTTTTCATATTTTTTCTCATGCGAATATAATATGGCTAATGCTTCTAATAGAATATTTTTGTCATTCTCATTAAAATGATCATGTATTGCATTTATAACTGCTGATGTATTATACAGTGTTGGTTGCCATTCCTTAATTAAATTTAAAAAACCCTAAACAAGAAATTAAATTAATAAATAATTTTATTTAAAGAGTTAATAAGATTTATAAACTCACTTTTGGATCTAGCTGTAAATATTCATACAAAACCATTTCATATACATGCGGATCTAATTTACAATCATTTGTTCTAGGTAAATAAGCACTTACAGATCTAAAATTAAAAATAATATTAATTAACCTGAATAGTAAAATGAATAGAAAATATAATAATTTACCTTAATTGTTGTACTTTAACAAATTTATAAACTTCTTCTTCCCACAATAATTTATCATTACCAAAAATACGCAGACATAATTTAGCTGCACTATCATATTGTTCAATTGATAATAAATGATCCAAATATAATCTAAAAAAAAAAAAAAAAAATCAATAAAACATTTAATTCTAAAAATAAGAAAAACAATCTATTTTACCTTGCCACACTAATTAATGAGTATCGACCACCATGCTCCGATATAACATCCATAGCTTGTTCATATTTACTTAAATTAATAATTAAAATTATAAAATAAAAAACAGATAAATCAAGCACGAAAACAATAAATTAAAAGAAAAAAAAAATACGTTTATAAATTAGAAATTATTCAACAAAATTATCACAACATTTAATTGGTAAATTATACCAATTATAATAATATTCTTTAGGTAGATTTTTATCAGCATAATTATCACATAAATAATAATTATTATATAATTTATTTATATCATCAATAGACATTTTATGTAATGCAATATGATAATTTTTACAAAAACGTTTTTTATAACCAGTATCAAAACGTACATCATGTTTTTTATATAAATTATTAAATATTGATAATAATGTACCAATTGTAACATCTTCACTATTATATTTCATTAAATTCATATAATTATTTGTTAAAAATTTAATTATATTTTTACTTAATATATATGAACCACCTAATGCATATGGTAAGTAATTATTACATAAATTATAATTTATTTCTTTCCATTTACCAACATTTTTTATATTTGCACGACCATAAAAATAGCCCCAATATAATTCTGGTTTTTTATCAATAATATTTTTATAATTATTTATTAATAATTTATCATAAATATTTAATTCATTTTTTATTATATTTAATTTAATATATGTGTCATCATCACATTTTAATAAATATTTAAAATTATTATTTATTTTATATATAACTTCAAAACTTTGTAATAATTTTAATGTTAAATTATTATAATTATCATTGAAATTCTCTAAAATTATTAAATCTTTATGAATTTGTAATTCATGATTTAATTGTGATTTTAATATACTATTTAAATTACCATCACCAATAACAAAATAATGTTTTGCCTGTTCTTTTTTTTTATTTAAATTATTATTTAATAAATTATTTTCATTTTTTTTCAACCAATCTTTATAATTAATTAATAATTCTTTTTGTTCATTTACTGTTTCTAATTGTATAACATTATGTTCATTATAATGTGGGATAAATACAATATTTTCATTATAATCATCTGTATTGATTGTATTCATATCAATATCTAAATTTAACCATGTATTTCTAATTGCATTTCTTTGTTCAATGTTATTTGGTGATGATATTATTAATATAATTAATAAATCATCATTATTATTTTCTGTATTTAAATTTTTATGTAAATTATCACGATTATAAGTATTAAATTTTTTATCACAATTGTCAAGATTAAAAAAGGATAAAGTAAATAAACAGCCTAATGTAAATGTTAATAATATTATTAATAAATTAAATATATAACTTCTTCGAGTTATTTTTAATAATGACATATTTATTTATTAATATTTAATTTTAAATAAAAGCCGATTAATGAAAAAAAAAATCTTTTTTTTTAAACAAGAAACAATATGTTAAACGATTAACATAACCTCAAACAAATTAATTTGACAGCTGTATTATGGAATGAAGTAGGAAACTTAATACGGTATTGTGACACCATAAAAAAAATGAAATTTTGAATGTAAAGTAGTGAAATATAAAACTTCGATAATTTAAATAATCTATTTAATAAAAATAAAAAACATTAATTAAATTAACTTACCCATGTTCAATAAGCCATTGTACACGATCATCATTTTCATATAGACTAGCAACAACAATATCTTTTGGTGATACAATAAAATACTGATTTTCGTCAATTAAACAATCCAAATGGTAATCATTACATTTGTATTCTTGATACCTAAAAAAATATAAGCACTTGAGGAAATCTAAAAATATATCTACTAAATACAATCTATATACCCTCTTAATGATAAGCTATCAGTACATATTTCAACATAATCTGAAGTATTATGTTGTAAAACCACTAATATTGGACGCAATGCTTTATTATTAACCGAATCTTTTTCTTTTGGATATCCTAATACCACTAACTGTGTAGTTTCTAAAGGTGCTAATCCACATATATAGAAATCCGTTTGAAATGTAGATACTAGAAATAAATTTCTTATAAAACAAACAGTTTTTTTATTAAATAATAAATTTAAACCCACTGGGATCAACTATAAATCCTGGTAAATTTCTTGTTGTTACATCTATAGTGTTTCTTTTCCGTATAACACATATTCGAATTGTATCAAACCAGCCAATTAATAATGTTGTCTTATTTGACCAAAATAAATTACAACGATATTCTGATAATTTTATATTATTATTTGTATTCCATTTAATTAAACCTAAAGACAATTTTTCATTTAGATCATATACACGTACACCTAATGTTGTTGCCCATGCAACAAATTGTTCATTCCATTTTATTGTCGTTACAATCTCATCACTATCATTTAATATTGTTGTCTTTAAATTTTTTAAAAATGTTTTTTCATATAATGTTAATTTATTATCCCCTGCAAGTTTAATAATTACTAGTTATAATGACATTTTAAAAATGACTCATTAACAACAAAAGATAATTTGTTTAGAAACATTTTTTGAGTCACATTGATAATAATATTACTTTCTAATCTTACCAATAATAAATTTTCTACCCGACCCAGATTTATAATGAATTGGATCTAATGCAATTGATTTAATTGCTTTGCCTATATTTATTTTTTGATTATTTTCATCTGTATATAAACCACTTATAATTATCTAAAAATAAAAAAAAAATTTGTTTGCATTTAAATTAACTATAAATAAACTTTTATTAATTACCATTCCGTCATCTGAACATGTTCCTATATATTCTCCTTTATTATCAATTGATATCTGATTAACAGAAACCATATGTGTAGGACAATTATTTTTATTTTTAATTGATGTTTCAATTGTGTTGCCTTGATGATCTAATAGATGTACACCACCCCAATGTGTGCCCAGACATAAGAACTATATAGCACATATATATTTTAGTTTACATTTTTTTAAATAAATTAATTTTGTAAAATATTAATAACCTTTGTATTAACAGCTATACAACTAACAGCATCTTTACTTAAAATATTCTGTAGATCATTTGATATTCTTATATATTTTAATTTTGGTTCAACTTCATCTTCTGTTGTACAGCTATCCGTTTCTTGGTCCTATTTTTCCAAATAAAATTTTACCCAAAAATAAAATTATTTTATTGTTTAATTCACATGAGAAACCATAGAAAAATATTAAATTTATTTTATAAAATAACTTACACTATTATTTTCTGTCATTTTATTAAAAAATTATGCTTTAAATATCTAAAATAAATTTTGGATATCAAACTGATATTCGTTGTTATCTTAAATTGTCAAAGTAAAAACAATAAAAAGCAACTTTTTGACAGATCCAAAATTTCTATATTTTTGCATTCATTTGCGATGATAACAAAATTATTATTCCAATGTAGTACTAAATTTAAAATCTAAAGTCTAATTCCACATAATTTTTTTTATGTTTTTGTTGACACCTGTTTATTGTTATTTATAAGCTTTTTTAAGTTACTGAGCTTACAATCCTTAATTTAATTAATATTATAAATACATATATAAATATGACTAAACATATATGTTATATAATTTAAAATTACAATTTAATATATATGAGAAAATAAATGTTCCACATATAAAATAAGACGAATATAAATCACAATTCAATACTATATTGTTAGTTCATTTAATACTTGTCAAGTTTACGGAGTATATAATTTATTAATTTTAGTTTTTTTATTTTATTCATTCACATTACATTTCATCACATTTTAATTAAAATAATAATTAAGTTAAAATTAAAAATGAGTTTAATAAATAAACGTTTGCCAACAATCATATTTATAATATGTTTTATTATATTTGTTATAATAAATATAAATATAAATGGTTGTAATGGTGATAAAGAAATTCCCATATCAAAATTTGGGCAAAATGTTGGTGTTGGACCAACAATGACATTTCTTTATTGGTAATTAATAAAAAAAAAAAAAAAAATTTTTTTATCACAAAATAATTTAATTATTTGATTTTATTTATTAAATATATAACTGATTTTTGAATATATATATATATATTTTTTTTTTAGTTACTCATGTGGTTATAGAAAAGCTTTTGAAGAATATGTAAATATATTAAATGATAAATATCCTGAAATATTAGTTAAAGGTTTTAATTATGATCCACCGGGTTTTAATATGTATTTATCAAAAATAATATTAATAATGAAAATTGTATTAATTATTATTATAATATCATCATTTAATATATTTACTTATCTAAATATAATAATGCCATCATGGTGGCAATGGTGCATTGATAATAAACTTTATGCATGTATGATGATATTCTTCGTTGGTAATATGATTGAAGCACAGGTAATTATAATAATTTGTAATCAATAATTAAATATAGATATTGTTCTATCTTTCCATGTGTAAAATGTTTATTTAATTATATAATAATATATTGGAGAAATGATACAAAACTTATATAATATCAAAATCTTATCTTTGACTTAAATTTTCTGAATTAAACAAACAAATTTTTATATTAATTACGCGTTAAATTTAATAAATTTAATTAAAAAAACATTTAATTAATAAATTATTATTTTCTTTATAGTTGATATCATCTGGTGCATTTGAAATATCATTTAATGATGTTCCTGTTTGGTCTAAATTACAAACTGGCCGTATACCAGCACCACAAGAATTATTTCAAATAATTGAAAGTCATATGCAATTTACTGATAAAATGGAAAAAAATCCTGATTTTGTTAAATAAATAAATTAATTCATAAAAGATATTATCTTCTATTATAATAAGTGTATTAATTAATAATTAATTTGTAAAATTAAAGTACTCTACCATTTTTATTATTTAATTTAATTTCTTCATTTTAATTTTCATTTTAATTTTTATTTTTATTTTAAATGCATATTGTGTGAAATAAATGATAAGTAATTGAAACATGTGTAAGAGTAATTTAATTATTTTTTAATAATAAAAGAATAAGATAAATGGAAAGAACGAAAAATAAAAAAAAAAAAAAAACAAGGAATAAAATAAATATTAATATTGTAAAGAACAAAAAAATATAGCAAATGCATTTTGAATTTTTATTTTTCTATATACAAATTTTGTAATAAAAATTCACAGTAAGGTGGTTTTTTGTTAAATGGTGTTAAAGAATTTAATAGACATCAATCGCGTT
Source organism: Ptychoptera albimana (assembly GCA_961205885.1). NCBI lineage: Eukaryota > Metazoa > Arthropoda > Insecta > Diptera > Ptychopteridae > Ptychoptera > Ptychoptera albimana. The sequence goes on along the minus strand of OY540801.1, from coordinate 14,789,320 downwards.
AATATAAACACGGAAATTAATTTTAATGTAAAGTAAGCAAAAAGAAAAAACGTTTTTGAAAATAAATTTTAACCTTGGAGTTGAATGCATTTTACTAAGCGTAAATAAAATTGTGTCATGCACTTTAAAGAAAAAAAAAAAAATTCTTCGTATGCACATTTTAATAAATAATTTTACAATTCAGTGTTACAAACCTGTGTTACACTTTCCAGACGGATTAATGTAATTTCTTATTGGAAATCGGTATACTGTGTTCTTCAACGTTAATTGTTGTTTGGACAATAATAGATTAAATTAGGAACAACGTTGGAAGTTGCAAATGAATATAATCTTTTTCTTGCAATTCAGGCGCATTTCTACTTATTTCTTTTGAGATTTGTAATCTTCTAAAGTAGCTTAAAGTAAATTTAGGTACTTTGAAAGCTACTTACATCACCAACAGTTCAGAACGTAAAACAATTCCCTATAGTTCGTTAATAAGGCAGCATAAAATCACTATAAATGTAAACCAATATACAGATGAATACAACAAAACACAATATAACATCCTGAAACAGAATAAATAAAAGTAAAACTCTTCATCATTTTGGTTTTGTAATTTAATTATATTTTTTTTTTTATTTTATTATAATTTTATTTTTAATTATTATTTTTATTTTTTTTTTTTTTTTTACATATATATAAATTCACAATAAAATTTCATTTTATTATTTAACAATAATATTAATGTGACTTAAAAAACATAAGGCTAAAACATTTATTTGATTTAATTTGATTTGATTTATTTTTATTAAAAAAAAAAAAAAAAAATTGAATGCAAGGACACTTGATTTTTAATTATTTAATTTGATTTTAAAATTTCTCTTTTTCTTTTTTTTTTGGTTATTTTGTAATTAATTAATTAATTATAATTTGATTCAAGGAGAAAGGTAGATTATTATCTTATTAGGATTTTATTAAAAAGCGTTGCACACTTTATTTTAAACAAAAAGAAAGAAAGAAAAAACAATGAGAAACGTGCAGGATTATATGAGGATGATAGAGAAATTTTTTGAATAAATTTATTTTTTTTATTTATTTTGTTTTATTTTATTGTTTTGCTATAAACTTTTGAAATTTATATAATGTTATCAATTCATAACAATATAAAAATTTTTTTTTTTTTTTTTTCATAATGGTTTTTTTTTTTTCATTTTATTTATTTATTTATTAAATGAATTAATTATTTTTTAACCATTGATAGTACTTTCGTTGTTTCTTCGTCTTGTTTGTTGACCACTTCGTACACGTGGACGGGATACTGGTCGCCGTCTTGGTGGCTGTACTGGTATCGTTTGAAAAGCTGGTGGTGGAGGATATGGTCGTGATAATTCTGGTTCACGACCAATTAAAGCTGATGCTCGTGAATATTCTTTTGTTTCTCGTATAAACGTATCACGTTTCCTACATACTGTACATCTAATGAGAAATTTAAATAATTTTATATAATTAATAATTTGAACGAAAAACATTTAGTTAGTAAAATTAACGCACCTGCTAATTTTACTTGTTTGATCAGTTTTAAGTGTTTGCTGTCTTGGCTTACTGAACATTTCACTATCTTCAATTGTTGTTAACCAGAACGATGTTAGTCCATCGTAAAAGTTGCATCTACCATGACCATGACATTCAATTATTGGTACAGCTCGGAATTCTTCTAAACATGAACCAGGCGATATTAAATCTTGTCCATATCCACCATTTGTGTCAGTTGTGTGCTATTTAATAAAATATTTAATAATCATTAATAGGTATTTTATTTGTAAAGCAAATTATTATTATTATATACCATTATGTAACTGTAGCCAACCCACATTTCTTCCCAACCATTTGGACAATCTGGAATAGACATCGACTGACTGTGAACAGCTATTGATCGTGTTGTTGTCTCACAAACGGAGCATCTGATTTATAATTTATTAATTAGTTATTTAAAGCCAATAGAAACAAATGATGAATTTATAAATACCTTGAGACATATTTCTCTACTTCTCTAGCTTGAATTGGTGTCATAGACATGGGCATCGGTTCAGCTGTTGAGAGCCACATACTGTCGTCATTGTTTTGTGCATAATTGCATACGTTATTTAAATCACAGAACAGGTATGGCATTGTCGAAAAACGTCTCATACAGGATCCCGCCTGTCCGAGATCTTGTCCAACTGAACGACTTGATCCAACAATATTTACTAATGAATATCCATCCCATATTTTATTTGTGTTCGGTGGGCAATTAGGTATACGAACAGATTGAGAGTGACGGGAAAATACGAATCCACGACTTTTTGGTCTAGGCGGAGCTGGAGCTAAGTCACCATTAGGACCCTTCAATCCTCTGTAACCGTCTAATCCAGACATTCCTTTAATTCCAGGATAGCCTTTTTCGCCTTTATTTCCTTGCTGTCCCATTAAACCTGGCCATCCAATCTCTCCATTAAAACCCTTATCACCACGGTAACCAATAACGCCATATAATCCACCTTCGCCAATGTCTCCTGGTTCTCCTTTTCTACCAGGCATACCATCTACACCAGCTTCTCCAGCCATTGCCATTTCAAATGGATATGTATAACCTCTTTCACCTTTCATACCTTTTTGGCCATGTAACCCATCTACACCATTCCAACCATTGTCACCCTGCATTCCTCGAAGACCTGTTGGACCTGGTGGTCCAATAAATCCTAGCATGCCAACGGCACCGTTTTCACCAGTTCTACCAACACTACCAGAAAAACCTTCTAATCCAACCATACCAGCTACTCCTTTTTTGCCTCTTATGCTTCTGCCTCGTTCTCCTTGTGAACCTTTAAAACCTTCATCGCCTCTCATACCGACTGGTCCAGCAAGGCCTGCTAATCCAGCTTGTCCCGTATAACCAGTAAGGCCGATATCGCCTTGCTCTCCTTTTCGTCCATCTTGACTGAATCCAATTGCCCCCTGTAATCCTATTAGGCCATCATCACCATAATCTCCTGGAGCACCCTTTGGTCCAGTAATACCAATAGCCCCAGGGAATCCATCGGAACCTGCTTCCCCTTCTTCTCCATGTTCTGCATATGTGACGGCAAGTCCGCGCAAACCTTTTCGTCCTTTATCACCTCTTGCACCATTTTGACCATGCATTCCTTCAATACCTGCTGCCCCTTGGAATCCAAAATCTCCAGCCAAACCTTTCCTTCCACGAAGTCCGGCATAACCTTTAATACCCATGGGACCAGATATACCTTGTGCACCAATAAAACCGTACTCTCCCATATCACCTTTTGTTGCATTTATACGTGATACTTTTCCAGGCATACCAGTAAAGCCTTTATCACCTTGCATACCTTGTAATCCATTCAACCCATATCGACCTGGTATACCGGTAAAACCTTTTTGACCCCGTAGTCCCATAAATCCTTCATCTCCATAATCTCCTTTTTCTCCAGAAAAACCTATTCCACCTCTTGGTCCGACAGTGCCGGATATTCCGTGTAATCCATCTGGACCTTTAAGTCCCGGGAATCCAATCATACCTTGATCTCCTTTAAGACCTTGACGACCAAATAAGCCACGATCTCCACGTTCTCCTTTGGCTCCGTTAAAACCATCGCGACCAAATGACCCTGCTGCTCCCATTTCTCCATCGAAACCAGGTGTTCCGTCAATAATAATACCAGCGTCACCTTCAACTCCTTTTAAGCCCGAAAAACCTGGAACTCCGTCAAAACCAGGCATGCCTCTTAATCCATTAACACCAATTTCTCCCTTAACACCACTAAATGATGCACTGCCTTTTTGTCCTCTGACACCTCGGAATCCGAAGTCACCTTGAACTCCTTTTTTACCATCTCGTCCAAACCTTCCAGAGATACCTTGTGCGCCTTTTTCTCCTACTTCACCAATAAATCCGATTACACCAGGTATACCTTGTGCACCAGGTGCACCGACTCTACCAAGTTCACCGGTATCACCACGTTCCCCATCTTCACCATCAGTTCCTCTATAACCAGGCAAACCAGCTATTCCCACATCTCCTGGCTCACCAGAATCACCTCTTAATCCAGGTCTTCCGGGTGAACCAATTTCACCTGGAGCACCGTGAACTCCATCTGGACCTGATGCGCCGACATCACCTTTGCTACCTTTCATGCCATATGGTGCTGGCTGGCCATCACGGCCGGGAAGACCTGGTAATCCCATGTCACCCATTATGTAATCACCACGTTGTCCTTTATTGCCAGTTATACCATAGATACCAGATAAACCAAGGGAACCTTTTAAGCCTTTAATACCCTTTAAACCAGGCATTCCTCTTTGCCCCGGGTATCCAGTAAAACCTTTGTCGCCCATAATGCCTATTACACCTTCGTCACCTGGTAAACCTTTTTCACCTGGAATAATTGCACGTCCTGGTTCTCCTCGTCCTCCTTTCATACCGGCTAAACCTGCACTGCCAACTTCTCCATTTTTCCCATTTTCCCCAGCAGAACCTGTAGGTCCATGATCACCAATTACACCAGGATATCCTTTAAAACCTTCCAACCCTTGTAATGATATTCCTTGGAAACCAATATCACCATCTTGGCCAACATATCCTTTATCACCACGTACACCACTTATGCCTTTTTTACCAGTGATGCCTATTTTACCAGGCAATCCTTTCAATCCCCGGAACCCTTTCAATAGTACAATGGATTCAATGTATATTGAGCCTTTTTCTCCCTTTATACCTGGAGATCCTGGTTCACCCTTTAATCCACTAATTAAAAAGATCTTAATGTATTAAAAGAAATTAATAAAATTATTGTTATATTTACGTTAAGCCTGTGCGACCTGTATCACCGATTAAATAAATAGCAGGAGTCCGATCGTCTTCTCCATTGGGACCATTTCGTCCATCACGTCCAGGTAAACCATCTTTACCCGGAGCCCCATATAAACCATAGTCACCGGGTTCTCCCTTTTCACCAATTTGTCCACGATAACCATCATCACCAGAAGCACCCATTAATCCCGTAGCTCCTTGAACACCAGGATATCCTGGCTCACCAGCATCACCTGGATTTTTAGTTGCTTGGCCAGCATAGTTTACTGTTCCTGCTGGACCTTTAATACCTTGACGACCTGGTAAACCATCACTTCCTTCCGGACCTATTTTATAAAAAATAATTTTTAATTAATTGCCATAAAGAAAGAGTAAAAAATAATGTTATACCTGGTTCTCCTTTGAATCCAGTCGCCCCACGTATTCCATCAATTCCCTTTACACCCCGTGGACCTGGTCGACCTCTAAAGCCTGCTAAGCCAGCTTTACCATCTCGACCATCTTCTCCTTTATCACCTTTATCACCATCGGCTCCTGGTCTGCAAACACCGCAATCTTCACCACGATAACCTTTATCACCTCTCTGCCCATCGAATCCAAGTAAACCATCAATTCCAGAAGGTCCACGACGACCTGGTAATCCGTCAACTCCTGATGGTCCGGTAATATTAAATCCTTGTCCGGGTAAACCCTTAACACCAGGTAAACCAGCCTGACCAGTGTCACCTCGTAATCCAGGTTGTCCATTTTTACCATCGCGTCCTGATTCACCCTGTGGTCCTATTCCATCTCTTCCAGGAAAACCGCGAGGTCCTTGACGGCCTTGAAAACCTGTTGGACCTGTCAATCCTAGTAAACCCGGTGGTCCAGTTTCTCCATCTTCACCACCTTGTCCTTTTTCAGAACTTCCTTTTTTACCAGAGGGTCCATCGATTCCTGGATCACCAGAGGGTCCTTGTAAACCCATTAATCCTACTCGTCCTGGCTCTCCAGGTACACCATTCATTCCTCTCTCTCCAAAATCACCTACATCACCTTGTGGACCTACTGGACCTTCTCTGATTTCATCTAATGTTGGATCATAACGACCTGGTGGCCCAGATGGCCCTTGAAGACCAGGTATTCCACTGTAACCTTCTTCACCTCTTAACCCTGGCAAGCCATCAGCTCCATCTTCCCCAGCATAACCCGGTGCTCCTTTATGACCCTTTTCACCCATACCACCGATTGGTCCTTCTTTTCCAACCTTTCCACGATCACCAATAGCTCCTTCTTCACCTCTATAACCCCTTGGACCCATTTCTCCTCGTTTTCCAGATAATCCTTTTATACCTTTGAACCCCTGATCACCAATATATCCTTTATTACCCATTTCTCCTACTTGTCCTTTGAAGCTAGTTGTAGAATTTTTTATTATCAAGTATTTGTCAAAACCAGATTCACCAGTTGGACCAGGTTCTCCTTTAAGACCTTTACTTTCTGCTACTTTCTGAGTCATAAAACCTTTTAAACCTTTATCACCCAATTCACCTTTAACACCCTATAAATAAAACGCATAAAGAATACTCATTTATAGTTTAATTGTATTATTTTAATATAGATTATTAAAACCTCAAAACCGGGAATTCCTTCATAACCTTTCGGACCAGTTAATCCTGAATATCCCATGGATCCATCTATACCATCTAAACCAGAATCACCTTGTAGACCTTTCGTACCTTTGGAATTAATACCACCATCGCCAGCTTCGCCACGTAATCCTGAAACACCAGGTTCGCCTGCTGTTCCACGAGGGCCGGGTACACCAGGATTACCTGGTATTCCGGTTGCTCCATCAGTACCATTGCAGCCATCAATACCAAGAGGTCCCCTGGGTCCTTCGTCACCTGGCATGCCCTAAATTATAAAATACAGTTTATTCAAATTTTAGTTTTTTTTTTTTTTTTCAATTTTATTATAAATATATATTTGAATTTAGCTTACGGGAATACCAGAGGAACCCCTTAGTCCATTATCTCCTTGGTCGCCCTATTAATAAGTTTAAAAACAAAAATTAATTAACAGGAAACATAAATTATGAATATATTATTGAACATACTCGATAACCCTTTTCACCAATAGCTCCATATTCGCCAAAATCGCCTTCATCGCCAAGTCTACCTGGTGGACCATCTGGACCAGTGTCACCTGGTTGTCCTTCTAAGCCGGGTAACCCAATAACACCCATTGTACCTAGTGCACCTTTTAATCCTTTACAATCACATTCTGTTCGATTACAAACCTATAAACAATCAAAATAAAGAAAATATGTTTTTGTTCTTAAAATATTCAAATATTTAGCGTCGTTAATTAAGTTTATAATTTTTTTTTTTTTTACATCACACTTTATTCTAAGCTAAATGCTTTCCTCATAATTGAATTTCAAGGGTAAAAATTTAATCAATTTATATATTAACTAAAGATAACCTTAACCAGAGTAACAAAAATAATTTTTTTCTATTTTTTTTTTTTTTTCATTAAAAAAAATATTTTGTAATTTCCGTTGATGAAATATATTTTTTTAATATACTAGTGCTTTATGATAAGTAATTAATTAATTAATTAATTCATTATAAACCTAGGAAAGCGTTAATAAAAATATAAAAACTACAATAAACATTAAGAAATCATAACAATTAATTATTATTATTTGCTTAAAAACTATTAATTAAATCCTAAAATCAATTGTTAATTAATTAATTAATTGAATTTATAATAAAAAAATTAATTTTATTCAAGGTTCATTTCATTAACAATAGTATACTATTAGGCGGATAAAAATAAAAATAAAATTCTATAGCGTGGGCGTAGATAAACAGATGAACAGATATAAGCATAAAACGACATTTAATGTTTATTGGTATTTTTTTTTTTTTTTTTTTCAATAATTTATAAACAAAACGATAAAAAAGAAAAAATAATTAAAATAAAATTTTATCAGACATATTGGCAACAGATTATTTTGGAATTTTGCATTAACTTTAGATATTCATTGAATGAAATGCATTGTTGTTACCAGTTGGTTATTGTTTTATGGAGACTACAGAGTTAAAAGTTGTATAAAGCTTAGTAAAGTTAAATGTTGCTTAATTTAGTTTAAATCAATAGGTTAAAAAGCAACCTACGAATGCTTGTTACAGGATTTATTCTTTGGAATTAATGGAAGTTTTAGTTTTTTTTTTTTTATTTCTTATAAATAAAAGAAGGAATGCGATGTACAATAAAAGCTTAAATTAATTTCAATTTTGTCAGTTTGAATGCCAAAAGCAAGAAACCTACATCAAATTTACGCAAATAAAATTAAATGAGATCATTGTTCTGTTACGTACACCTCATATTTATCATAAATGAACACAACTACAGTAATTTTGAATATTTTTAACCATCTTTTCTGCATTAATTTTTTGATAATAAAACGCGTAAAGAGTGGCCTATTATCTGTTTTTAGTAATTCCTCTTTTCCAACTACAGCTACAATCAATTTATTCATACTTAATTTAAAACTACAAAACTTCTACCAGGCATAAATTAATTTCGTCTTAATTAAATTTTACATTAAAAATTTAATTCTATTTTTAATTAAAAAATTGTTTTAATCAGGAAAAAAAAAAAAAGAAAAGAGCAAAAAAAAATATTACATAAAAAAAAAAAAACTGAATTTAATCCGCAGGGTCAAGAAACAATTACCAGAAAGGAAAATAATAAAGAAAAAACAAAAAAAATTATTATTATCATAATTTTTTATTAAAATTTTAACTGATTTTTTTTTTTTTTTCGTTTCGTTTCGTTTAAAACAAAACAGTTTTAAACAACAACAAAAAAAAAACTTGTCGCCGACAGAGGAAACAAAATTAAAATGGAGCATATCACCACCACTCAGTTTTTTTTTTTCATTTTAATGATAATGGATTTTTGTTTTTGTTTTTCTCTTCATTAAATAAACAAAAAAAAAACAAAACAAAACAAAATTTTTTTAATTATAATTTAATTAATTTAAAGACAAAGAAATAATAAGAATTAATAACTGAATTTTTGTAATTCGTAATTTAGAAGTTAGAATTATTTGTTACAGTACGGAAATTAAAGGTTAATTTTTTTTTTTATTTTTCTTCCTTAATCCACTGTTCCTTAATAGTTTAATTTGTAACGATAGGTGTTAATACAAATGAAGTGTCTCATTTAAATAAACAAAAACAATACAAACATCTGTATCTACTTCAACCAGAATCTAGAAATTCTTTAAATATTTCCGACAAAACAATTTTTTTTTTTTTTTTTTTTTTGCTAATATAAAATTTCATCCTATTAACACGTTTCATAGAGCATAGGAACAAATTTCTTTTACAACATTTGAAATTTGATCCTTTTTTTTGGTTCCATATTATTTTAGTAACACACATAAATGGTGTTAAAGCGATTGTAAATTATATTGTGGTTCTATATAGACAGCATAAATTATTTATTTATTTTTCTTTATATGTTGTTATAAAACATACGCAGAATGCTAGCAAATAACCGTTGTAACATAATGTAGCCCCTTTTTGAAATGAAATAAAACTAAAAAGAAAATCCATCTTTAAAGAAAAGTCATAAACGAAATATTAATTGTTTTCCATGTACATTAATCTCTAGCAAAATCATAATCACCAATGAATTTAAAACAAAATAAATAATAATAAAATGTTTCTTCTATTGCATCATACTAATTAAAAATAATTATTAATACGATGCAACATTGTTTATGCTGTTAATGCGTCTGTTATATATTTAACATGTTTAAAATGCTTCTATTAATGCAATTTTGTTTATAAATTTAATGAGAATACATTTTTATTTTTTATTAAAATGCATCAAATACATAAATGCAACATGTGTGTGGTTTATTATTATTATTATTTTTTTTATTTTTATCAAGCAAAACATTATTATCTTTCTGTTTTTTATTGGTTTAGTTTTAATTTTCTGCTGTTTTATATGATGCAAAAAAAAAAAAAAAAGAAGAAAATAATGTTTGTGTGTGATCATTAAAATATTTCATTTTAAGTCATTTTATGCATTTTGTTTGTTTTTTTTTTTTTTTTTTTTTTGCATATATATGCTCTTATTCTATTTAATAAATAATTTAATACTAATTGATGTTATTATTAATAATAATAATTGAAGCCAATTGAAATTGTAGTGAAAAATGCATTGAAAACAAGAAGAATTTATTTTTTGTGTATTTATGTTTTTAGTTTAAAATAACAATTAGTGATAGGAATTGATTACTAATTGATCGAACCGATGTGATCTTTATGATCTAACAATTTGCATCATTTGTGTTAATAAATTTATTTTAACACCAAAACAGACTGATCTGTGTTTAAAGATCATGAATAAGTAAAAAAAAAAAAAAATTCGCAAAGTATTAAAAGTGATTTAAATGTAAATGCTTTTCAGTCTTATCTGTATGTTTCGATTAATAATTTATATTTAACGATCATCATCACAATAAAATTATTTATTTTTTTATTATAACAAACAACCTACGTTTAATTTAATTCAATTTAAAGTCAAATAGGAGTAGGGAAATAAATAATTTTTTATATTGCAAAAAAAAAAAACACAAAAATTATCAAATTAATGTTTTTTTTTTTTTTTTGCTTTATTTTTATAAAATAATTTAATTAAATTAATAAATGTACAAAATGGACAAATAAACAGACGAAAAAAAAATTGAGATTATCAAAGTAACACTTTTTGACATTTTTTTCTTTTTTTTTTTTTTTTTTAATTAAAAGATTGTGATTTTTGTGGTTAAAATAAATTTGACATAAGGTTATCCGTTTTATTATTTTTATTTAATTTTTTTTTTTTCATTTCTTTTCTTTTTCATTCATTTAAATTTTTTTATTAATTAAAAATTAAGAAAATTCGTTAAATGCTTTAATAAAAAATGATCTAATAGAAAAAACTGTGCTTGACGCTTTTTATACATGAAAAAACTAAGTGACTTAACCATCAACCATTGACAAATCATATTAATAAAGATTTTTATTGTATTAATTTCATATCGTATCTCCTTCATTATAATTTTCATCGTGTTTCAACCATTCCTTTGTTGTTTAAAATTAAAAACAACCAAATGTTAATTTCACAGTTTATTCATAATTATTTAACTAAATAAAAGAAATAAATTTCTTTATTATTTTTTTTTTAATTAATTAATTAATTAATTATGATTATGTAATTCTTTGTTGTATTTATTTTTTTTTATTTTTGTGGGTTAGGATATAAAATGTTTATTAAATCAGAATCGTTAACCTTAACGTTTGGTTAAAAAAAAGTTTTTTTTTGATTTATTTCCATCAAAAAAAGAAAAGAAAAAACAGAAAACAACAGAAAATTATTTAATTAACCAAAGAAAACATTTTTAATTAACGGATGATTTTCATATTCGATGTGTCATTATTTAAATAAATATTTTTCTTTTTATTATTATCATCCTGCGGTTATATAAATTTTTACATTCAAATAAATCATTTTGTATATGCAAATTTTTTTTCTTCTTCTCCTTCTTTTTTATGTTTGTATTGAATATTTTTTGTATGCTTTTCTATAAAAAACCATTTCACACTTTGTTTTCATTATTTATTTACCATTTATAGTTAGAACGGGGTTCCGTACGACATGTGGATATACTAATAAGGTTAAATAAAAAATCTATTGCCACTGGAAAAAAAAAAGTTTTTTAAACAAAAACAATACAAAGTCAAAATCGTCCACTATCCACAATCCACTATTCAATTTATATTTAAATAACAAGAAGAAGTAGAAGAAGAAAAAAAGCACAGCCGTACACCATACACATAAAAAAAAAAAACATCTCACATGTTTTATAGGGATTGCATAAAAGCCAAACAATAAAAACCGACAACTTACAAAATGTATACCGCTCCAAGCTATTTAAACATTTAAAAAAAAAAAAAAAGTTTTAGTTTGTGATCTTTAGCAAAAAAAAAAAAAAAAAATGCGAAATCGTCTTTGTTGTGCCAGTGATGCGCGATCTTTTTATTGCATTTATTCACTGCATTTTACACAGCAGATTTCGTTGCGATGATCGTATGTGGATGGATCTTCAGTGTTAATTTTTTTTTTATTACTGTTGCATACAAAATGCGATTTTTTTTTTTTGTTCTGTTTTTTTTTTTAATAAATTAATTTAAGTACAAGGCGGTCAAAGTTTTTTTTATTTTTTCATTTTTTTTTTTTTAATAATAATTTTCTTGAAAAATTTTTATGAAAATTTTTCGTTGATCAGGTTTTTGATCTTTTTATTAATTTTTTGCTTTTGTATGTTTATTTAAGTCGTTTAATCATTTTGCAACATTTATTTTGTTAAATCAATTATTTGATTAATTTAAATTTAGATTTAAAAACGTTTTTTGTAAATCTTTTCATCACCAGGTTTTCCTGTATTTTCAATAGAAAATTTTGATTTTTTCTTTAATCAATGATTTTTTCTAACTTCGCATTGAAATTAAATTGAAATTAAACATTAATTTTGTAATAAACAAATCAAAATAAATTCTTTTAATCTTTGTAAAATTGTAAAACAAACCAAGAAATTTCAATTAATCAACGTGAAATAAATGAACAGTAAAATGAACACTGTGGGTTTCTATATAAATAAACGCAAAATGCTAAAAATGTAGCAAAACCTGTGCAATTTTCATATAATGATGTCACTGTCAATACATTTATTTACATTTTAATGGTAAAAAAAAAAAAAAGCATACATTCAAATATCGATAGAAATCATAATATAAAAAAGATTTTTTTATTAGATATAATTATTATTATTAATATTATTGCAGGGTGATACACAAATAAAAAACAAACAAACAAATTAATTTTATCAAGCTGTTTGTTTGATTTATCTTAAGAATCTTTTGATTTTCATCGCATTTATGCAAACAACAAAAAAAAAAAAGGTTTTTTGTTTTTTTTTTTTTGATTTCAAAGCCGGCTGTTAAGTTACTGACATGACGTCACTCAACTATACATAATAGGCTACTTAAGCTACAAAGCACAGCATGCATTTTTTTTTTTTTCGTTTGTTTTACTATTGCAAACTTTTGTATAAAAAATATCTTGAAAACACCTGACAGTAAATAGAAAACAAGAAAATTTAAATTACAATAGTAGATTTTTTGCGTTTATTTTTCATTCAAAAAATAATCCTTATCGGGTATAACAATGTTATTATAGATAAATATATAATTGCATGTATTGACAATAAATAAATTATTAAATTCTTATTTTAAAGCTTCGATTTTATGTCACTATCCAGTACCCTAATGCTTAAAAGTTAACAAAACAAATCAAATAAAATTCCTGCATTACAAAGAAAATTTTCTTAGAACAAATCATAAAAGAAATAAAATAATTAAATAAATTAGGGCATACTACGTCATCAAATAATTTTTATACAAAATATTTTTCACACATTTTCACCATGTTGTTATTTTCGGATGAACTAATTAGAGAACAAATCATTACAAAATGTTCCATCTTTTTACATTTTCTCTACTCAGTTTTTCTTTCTTTTTTTTTTAGTTTCTGCTTTTCTTTTTCTATAAATTTTATTTATAACGTTTCTTTGTATCAATTCCTATCAATTTAAAATCATATTTTTAACCCTCATTTTTCAGTTTTGAATACAACAAATAAAATAATTAAAGAACAGAAAAACAGAAAAACTAATTAAAAAATTGTTTGACTTTTGTCGCTATTCATAGTGCGAATGATGATGCTGCTGATGATGCAAAGTTTTAACATATTTTATAATTAACGTTTTTATTACATTGTTGCCCTCTTAAATTAAATCTTAAACTGGTTTTTTTTTTTTTTTTTTGAGGAACCACAATAAATGAGCGTACGCATAATGAACAGAAATAATAAAAAAAACGCGAAAAAAAAAAAAAAAAAATTAAAATATTCTTTCTATTCTTTGTAATTTTTGGTTTTCCTTTTTCTTTTTTAATTTATTTCTTTTTTATTCTGTATCATAATCTGTGCGTGCTTGTGTGTGCGTGTGTGTGCAGATGCTAAAAATGCATTAAATAAATGTGGAGAAGAAAGAAAGAAAAGAAAAAGGCAACAATGGTCGATTTTTACGATGCTATGCTATGCTATGCTATTACACAACATAACTTGCATAAACCAAAAATATAATTTTTTTTTTCTCCTCCTTTCTTTAATATGGAGGAACGTTGTATGTCTGAAGAAATGATTTTTTTTTTTTTTTTTGTTTATCCAAGGTTATAACGAAAGTAAACAATAAAACATAATACGATAAAAATAAATTTTTTGTACAAGAAAAATCATTAAACATAATTTTAGTGTTAATGTCACTTAAAAATGTTTTAGACTAGGGATACAAAATTGGTATTGATTCGGGTTATAACAACGGTAGCATTTAACCATAAATTGATTTAAGACTTAGATAAATTCCATTAAAACTATGCTCGTATTATTAATTAATCTATTTTCTATGCTATCTTACTGTGCTATTAACAACAACAATAATAATAAGCGATGATTCTCTAGTCTTCTATCCAATATTTACTTTCTTAATCAAACAAAAAATGTATATCGAGGTATTACAATGCATAAAAAAAAGTTTATATTCTCGCAATGTTAAAGAAATGTCCAGTCTTTCATAATTAAAAAACCAATTCAGCAAAACTAGCAAAAGATAATCCATTAATTAATGTTTAGTCTGTTTTTTGTATTTTTATTTTTAAAAGTAACAAAATACCATAAATGTAATGTGATAAATGTATATATATTTATTGTCCTTAACCACATTTTTGCTGATAATTTTATTTAAAAGAATTAAATAAAATGAATTAATAATTGAAATAGTTTTTTCTTTGCTTTTTGTAAATTAACCAGATGATTTGAGATCATCTACAAATGCATACGTTAAAGCTTTAACGAAAACAACACACAAAAAATACCACAAACTTCCGACAGAATAAATATAATTTTTTTTTTTTTTAGTTTTATACAATAATAAACAATTTGTGTATAATGAAGAAGAACAAAAAAAAAAAAAAAACCATATAATAGTGTATATTTCCGCGATATATAATATATTTTTATTTATTTATTTATTATTATTTACGCGTTTCTGTTGTGTTTCTCAAAACTTTATGCTTTTCGCATAAACGGAGAGAATTTTAGGTTTTCTAACCAAATCCATGTCGTTTCTTGAGACGATGAAAATCCATATGAATCTTGATTTATTTAATTTATTTTATTCGTATTTAGTTTTAATTTATTAATGTAACTAGAATCATGCAAAAACAATTTCGTCATTCAATTCATAATTTTAGGAGATTTAAAAGATAATTCTTTTCCGTGTACAATTTATATATGACAAATCTTTTTAAATCTAATCACACGAACCTTTAAAAGCATAATAATAAAAATAAAACATTAAAATAATCAAAAACCGTATGTTGAGAAACATAGTAAATGGAAATTTGTAAATTTTAATTTATGTTTAGCTTCATTATTTGCTTATTTAAAAAAAAAAAAACATCAAGAACTTTAACTGAAATATAAACCAAAAGAATACATAATAATAATAATAATAATAATAATAATAATAATAATTAAACTAAGAAAATTTATAGTGTGTTAAATATTAATGTACTAAATTTAAAAACATAAAATTAAAAACGATGAAAATCTATTTATAGCGAAACATCAATCTATAAAAATTGAATTAAAAAACCAAAAAAAAAAAAAAAAAAATCATTTTTCTGCGCTCTTTTCTTCTCTAAACAAATCTTTTTTCTTTTTTTTCCTTTTTTTTTGTCGATCAGGTGATGGATGATTTAAGAAATTTATATTTTTATAAATCAATCATTATGTTAATTAGAAGATTAATTTATTAATTAATTAAATACGAATTGATTGTATAATAAATCGTATAGTTTATTGAAAACAACATAAAACATTGTAAAATAGGTTATGAAAAAATTTGCTGCTTTCCAAGTAAATCGAGTGAAAGAAAAAAGGCAAAAATTCTTTAATTAAGGAAATCATTGATGCATTAAAAATTAGTAAAAACATGTTTGTAAAAATAATCTAAGAAATATTAATTATAAATTAATATTAATTCTCTTTCTACCTCTATTTTTTTTTTTTTTTTTGTTTTAATAGCATAAGAAATTTTTCTTGTTGTTTATTGATGCTGTTGGTTATTTTTGCAAAAATAATTTTTCTTACGATTTTTACTCTTCTTTAACAACCATTCACCACCATACGTTTAATGATTGGATTATGGTAGAAAATAATAATAGTTTTTTTTTTAATATTCTTAATAAATAAATAAACTTATTACTCTAACATTTAATTATTTAATTATTTTATTTCTAACTTATGTATGCGGTACTCCTACATCGAATGTTTTATTCTTTTAATTTTCTTTTTCAAGTTTATTTGTTATTTAAGAGCGATAGCTATTGTTGGAGGCTTATTGTTTTATAGCTATGACATATTTTTAATCTTTATTATTATTAATAAGACTTTTACTTTTAATAATATTTAATTTTTTTTTTTTAGACAATTTTTTATAAAGAAAAACGTTTATGATTTAAAACGTTTATTAAGATTTATTAGAATTTTTTCTATATTGCTGTTATCATAATTAATGTATTTAAATGAGGAATACTTGCATAATAATTATTTCCTTAAATAAATAATAACATATAGTATTATTATTATTATTATTATTTTAAATCAATTCAATGTCATAACATACATTTAATAATAATAATAACATATTTAAGTGTAAAAAGTCATTTCTTTATTAAAACGTTCTAAAAACGATTGTGCGTTGGTTGTTTTTTTTTTTTTTTTTTTTTAATTTTATTTTAATTATTATTATTATTATTATTATTATTATTATTATTTATGTAATGCAAAATACTTTTATAATAAATGTTTGTAATGCATTTTTATTATAATATAAAATAAAACTAAAAAAAAAAAATATCATGATGATGATGTTTTAAAATAAAATATCATATTTGTTGTCATATAATTATTGTTTCATTTTATTTTCTATATTTTATGATAAAAATTGCTGATGTTTGTTGTAAATAAATAAATTTTGAATTCAAATTTATTAATAATTAGTATTAATTACTCTATTATAATTATTTATTAGGGGGAATACCCTAATTAGATGTAAAGATATTTAGTTGATGATTGATGTTGTTATTCCAATCTGCCACTTCAGTTGTGAATATATTTAGTGTTCGTAACGCAGTCTGGTAGTAAATTAGAAGTGTTATTGTATCACAGTGTGTTATTAATTCTTAAATGATGGTAAAGTACAGCGTAAATCACTAAACTTGTTGCATTGTTATGTTTAGAAAAATTAACAAAAGTAAAAAAACAATAATATTTAGGTAATATCCAGTTTCCTTATTAAATTTAAATAACATTCAAAGGTACCACCCATCGCTACAAACAAATTACTTTAACTAATCCAAAAAAAATTTAAATCAATTGCAAAATAAACTAAAAATAATAATTCAAAAAAAAAAAAAAAACAACATAAAAACCAATTTCTCACTTACAAAACGATATTTATACAAGAGTTACTAATTACCTACTTGATGGCTTATGTTTAATTTTAAGTAGAATGAAATTAATTAATTTGTATAAAACGGCAACATAAGATTAAACAAAAAATAAACCAAAACGTAAAAAATTATAAACAAAAAATGAAAACGAAAAAAAAAAAAAAAAACTGCAGCAAAGAACAGAAAACATTAAAATAAAATCAAAAAAAAAAAATAAATTATTTAATTTCTTTATATATTCTAATTAGAATTTGTTTATTTGTTATCTCTAATTTCAGTTCCGATTATACAAAAAAAAATGAAAAGAAAGAAACGAAACGAAATTTACATGTGCATCGTAAAAGGAATTTTCTTTTCTTTCTTTTTAATTTTTTTTTTTTTTTTTATGTATTTTGTAAATATTTACGGTCATCCACCCCCAATTTTAATGTGTATATATTTAAAAAAGCATTAAAAAAAATTAAAAGAAAAAACAATTTGTATTGGTAGTAAAAAAAACACAGAAAAACCAGAAAAAGAAAAGAAAAAAAAAACATTTTTAATTCCAACATTTCGTAAATGTTTGTTTGTTAAATTTCTGATATCACATTTTCTTTGCCTTAATTAGAAATTAATGAAAACAATATGTTAATTATTAATTAAGTGTTAACATAAGTATATAAGGTAAGATAATGTCTATTAAGAAAATAATTTTAAATTTAAATTTAGATACAGATTAATGAAAGTAAAACATGTAGCAAGTATGCAACATATACAAATGCATCATTATTAGCCTTTACGCAAAACAATAAATTATTTTTCTTAATTAAATTTTGTGGTTTAATTATTGTAAAAAAAAAAAAATTTGTTTTTGGGGCGTGCAAAATAATTTTCTATATTTAATTGTCGTTGAAAATAATTTTGTATAAATTTTATTGTTTCTGTGACTGCATAAAACATGTGGCTACCAAGGACACAAAACATACGAAATTCACCCACCCAATATTAATTTTATAGAACTGCAAATGCATTAAAAAAAAAAAAAAATCTTTTATGCATCGGTTTTATTTAATAATTTTATTTAAAAGATTTGTTTTTCCAATTTTTCTTCATTTTTTTTTTTTTTTTATATAAAAAACAACGACTATATTGCCTGTATAGTTTTGTTGTTTAAAATTCTATTTTTAAAAAAAAAAATGATGTTATATATTTTTTTTTTATTATTTGTGAAATAAAACTGAATGCAGTGTATATATGGTGGAACCGAATAAATTTATTAAAAACGAAGAAATGTAATAAATGTGAGGGATCAGTTAATAATAAATAAAGAAAAAGGAAAACATATGTGTGTTTTTTAGTTTATTATTCTTTATTATTAATTAATACTATTGAATTGCATTTAGTTTGTGTAGTGTTTTTCTCTAAAAAATAAAGAAATCGAATAAAAAATGACAACAAGCAAAAAAAAAAAAAAAAAAAAAAAGAAATGATTTCTCGCCATATTCAGTTATTTCAGAGCTTTTCACACTTAATTTTGTTTAAACAGAATAATCCTATGTAAAAGCTTATTATTTATGATTTTAATTAAATTAAATTTTATTTAATTATTAAGTCTAGACACAATTTTTTTTTGGAAAAGTTAATTTAGGTTATACAATAAGTAATGTAATTAAACGAAAAAATTATTAATTAATCTGTTGTACGATGAATTATGTAATTTTAATTGTTTATGTTATTTTAACTAATATTATTTTGTTTTGTTATTTTAATTAATTTGTAAGCATTTTTAGTAAATAAATCGTCTTTATGCAAGCAATAAATATATCGAAATAGTAATAAAATTCCTAATGTCTCCACTTGCAATTTATTACTTTTAGTTATTCTTCTTAACTATTCCTTAGTTAAACAAGCAGAAAAATACGATAATTCATAATAAAAATGTATAAATAAGAAAAACATTTATTATTTTCTAAAATAAGTCACTTAACCACATGAAAACATTTTTGTTTAATTTTTTAAGAAACAAAAATACAAAATACACCTGCCACAAACATATTCAAATTCTAGCTAACGTAGTAAACTAGTCACATTCTCTCTGTCACATCATTTAATTAATTCCATTTATTAATTAATATAAAAAATAAAATTATAACCAAAAAAATATCAAGGAAATAAATATCAAGGAAATCAAGGATAAAGTTATTTAGTTGCTTTAAAAAAAAAAAAAAAAAGAAAATACAAAAAATAGAAGAAAAATTAAAGGAAATAACAGACAAAGTTAAATGTAAATTATGTTAAATCAATAAATTTATAAAAAAAAAAATTTTCTTTTTTTTTTTTTTGTATATTTATACGGAAAATAAAACGTTTTTCTTTTTTGTGTTCTCACTAAATTTTCTTGGAAATAAAAATCCTGAATAAACATTAAGAGAACTAATGTAAAAATTTATAAAAATATCAAACATGTGTCCTGTTATTTTAAATTAAACTTTTTTTCTTTTTTGTACTTTTAATAATTTTTATTTTCTGTTTAATTGTATTAAAAAAAAATCGAAAAATAAAACAGCAAACAGTTTAAATAGTCAGAATCGAATAAAAATAAATAAATAAATAAAGAAATTTATGAAAATTTAGTGTAGTTTTTTCCATTTGGTGTTTGTAGTCTGGTAGTTTTTTGCACCCACATTCTCGTTGTAATTTAAACAAAAATAATAAAAAGTAAAATTTATATAATAACGATTGTATAGCAAATTACTTTATTGATTGATCAATGGATCTATTTTTGTGGTATTTGCAATAGTTTATATACAAAAAAAAAATGAAAAAATATATAATAATTTTGATTAAAACAAACAGAAATGTTTAATAAATACGTTAAGGAATACAAGTCAAATCGGATACACATAGAGTGAATAATTATTTTGAAACAGAAATGAAGAATGTAAATACCACTTTTTTTTTTGGTTAATGTTCTGCTGAAATAAAAATTTGTTATAAACACTGCGGAGGGCTATGGAAAATGTTTTTTAACTGACAAAATTGCTTGTGGATGCTTTTTTTTTTAATTTTAAATTAATTTACAAGACTACATGGGTATAAATGAAGTTCCAAGACAACCAGTAAACCTATCTTGGGCATAAATAAACCTACAAGACAAAATGTCAATCTAAATCAATCGTTTGCTAAAGGATATTTCCATTAACTTGTTGCAAGCAAGTCTAGAATCGGCTGAATAATTCTTAATTAAGAAAATTTATATAAATACCACATACAGCCAGACTATTAGATAAATCTAATTAACAAATTATAGATTAAATTCTATAAAAGTAGAATCAAAAAGTTACTTTAACGACGTTATAAATGTCACATAATTTATCTGTTGATGGATGCACGCGTGCCATTAAAAGTTTATTCACATTTTATTTCTATTTGTTAAAATAAAACTTTTATTTTAACTAATTAAAAGGCAAACAATTTAACTGATATTAAATCATATCATTAACAACAAAAATATATTTCGTGTTGTAATAGAATGTTACAGAATGTTCTACATTTTATTTTTTTTTGTTGTTGTTGTTTGTAGTTAAAAAAAATTAAAGATTTGAACGCACGGACAAATGGACTCATTTCTTTCTTAATGCGGTTAAAAATAATTTTTTTTCTTTTTTTTTTTTTAGAAATTTGTTTTTATATAAAATCAGAAATTATTTCTTATCAGTAAAATGCATTCGCGGCATCCGGGAACAAGAAGGCGGAATAAAGAAAAAAAAAAATAATAATAATAATTTTTTTTTTTTATTCTTTCATAAAGATTTTTTTTTTTTTTTTTTAATTTATTATTAAAATTCCAATGAAATATAAACATAATTTTTATGAATGACTAAAATAAATCATATAAACTGTTGATAATTATATGCAAAAATTTGCAAAAAAAAAAAATTAAAAATAAATCGTTTTTCAAAGGAAAAACTAAATGGAAAAACTGCATTCGTGTTAAAATGAATTTGGCACAATTATTATAAAAGAAAAAAAAAATTTATTATTATTTTTTTTTTCCCTTCTATTTTCTAATCACATTTGACCTAATAAAACTATTAAAAAAAAAAAAAAAAAAAACCCAATTTCAATAGAAAAAAGAAAATTTCATTCAAAAGAAAAGAAAAAGAATTTTTTATTTTTTTGTCATTAAACAAAACCGGAAAAAGGAACATCATCTCCTTCATTCATGATTCATTTTTTCTGTTTTTTATGTTTTTCATTTTCTTTTTCTTTTTTTTTTTAATCGCATTTTTACTTCCGTACATTTATGATTTAATTATTTTTTATTTTATTTTCTGTTTTAATTGTTTTTTTTTTTAAGACATTGAACTCTTTTGTATTGTTTACATACGTTAAAAAAATAATTTTCCGTTAATTATCTAGATCGGAAAAACGAAATTTTTTTTTTGCTTTTTATTCTAGCCTAAATTTTACATTGGAGAAATTTTATATTTTGATTAATTTTTAATATTAATATCTGCGAATTTATTGTTACATCAATATGTTAAAAAAATTAAAAAATCTAAATCGCAAGTAATTAAAGGGAACAGAACAGTGATAAAAAAAAGGCAATAAATCCACAAATAAAACACAACTAAATTAAATAATTAAGTAATCTAACCGGAAAAATTAAATAAATTTTTTTGCCTATGTAATATATTTAAAATAGGCGTTTTATGACTTTAAAACCAAAAAAAAAAAATTGCATCAAAACTGGTTTCACAACAGTAAGAGAAGAAAAATGTTTACTTTATTTTCGACAATTATGAATAATTTTTAAGTAAGATCATTTAAAAGAAACCGGATACGTAATTGTATTAAAAAAAAATTTGGTTAAATTATGAATAATAATTATAATCAATAAATAATAATTATTATAATGAAAATCGACCTAAATTACCCTGTATGCGTATAATTTATAAATGAGGGCCACAGAGAAAGGTTTAATTATATAGTATTTGTACAAAAAAAATTACTTAATTGTTTTGAAAAATACTTTAAAGTGTTCTAGTTGTCGTACGACAATAAATCTTAATACGAGCAGGTATTTAAAACGTTATTGTAACGTAACGTTGTAGCGCAATGTTGTAACGTTAACGATATTATAGAACGAAAAGAATAAAATGGACGCAACATAACAGAAAGATGGCTTACAAAAGGATATATCGCTTAAAAGTTCGTTAATAATTAAATTTAAACGGCTTTTTAAATAATATTCCATTGTGTAATAGTCTATTGTGCTTAACCAAATCAATTGTAAGAATTATTAGTGTAACACTGAATAAATGTTTCCAATGGTTCCGACATAACAACGGTAGTCTCTAATAACGTAACAGAATAACGAAACGAAAAAACGAATTATTTAAATAACATTTTATTACCACAACGACAATAATTTTCTTTATTATTTACACGCTTAAAAATTTAATTACAAAGCAAATTCTAAACGAAGATTACTTATAAAACACACACACACAAATGACGTAAAAACAAATTAACAAAAAAATTTCAATTATATAGAAAACGAAAACGGAAAAATGACATAAGAAATTTAAAAAAAAAAAAAAAAAAAAATTGCATTTTTAACCAAAAACGATAAACATTGTGCTGTTTTATATGCTTTTCGATGTTTACAATTTATTCAAAAACACTTTGCGTTATTATCATTGTGTAGGCGACTTTGAGCTACTTTAAAGGCTTTTTTCTTCAACGACATTATTTTTTTTATTAAACAAAAAAAAAAAAAAATTTTTATATTATTTTTTTTTTAATAAAATTGCATACTAAACAAGTTACATTTATAAGAAACAAACAAACAAAAAAAATATGACAAATTAAGACGATAAATGATGATGTCATTAGACTTAATTTATTAAATTTTATTTTCATTGTGGTTTATTATTAATTTTATTTCATTACATTTTTTTTTTTCTGTTAATGTTTAATGAAAATGCATGACTTTATAGGGATAATACAAAAATATTGAATTAAATTGATTGTAGTGAAATGTTTGTATTAAATAAAATTTATAATATTTTATTATATTACAGCATTGATAGCAATAAATAGCGCATATACCTAATTTTGATTCAATAATAATAATTTTTTGCATAATAATAATAATAATAATAAAAAACCAAAACATAAAAATATTCGCTGTATCGCCAAATAACTTGAGAATAAGTTTTTTTTTATTTTTTTTTTTTTTCCGTTTGCTAATAAACTTGAATCTATATCTAAATATGGAAACTTGTTATGTTGCTTTGAAGAATGAAGAAAAATAACGAAAAAATAATAAATAAAATAAAATAATAAATAAATAATTCATTCATGTGTAGTTGACAAAATTCATGTTTCATTGACAAAATGCAAGACAATTGATTGAATGTGAAAGGTATTAACGTATTATCAATTTTATAATTAACCATAAATCACTTGATAATAATTTTTATTTTTATTTATTTATTTTTTTTTCCTAATTAATTAATAATTCTGCACAAAATTCTTTTAACTTTTATTTAGAAAAAAAAAAAAGAATTTATATTTCCTGATCATTGAACTCATAATTTCTATTATATTTCTAACATTATTTAAATGTTAAAATGTGTTTCGTTTTATTTATTCTTTATCTTATATTACCTATAATGATTGTATATATATATATATATATATATATATATATATATATATTAACCTGATTATAATACATTACGCTTTTAATACTTTTTTATAGAAATATAATCGAATAATCGATCAAATGTTAATTTATAAAAATTAACAAAAGATCTTCACCGTTTAACAAGTTTTTTTTCTTTTTTTCATTTTAAACAGGTAAAACATTCCCTATAGAAAAACCTTATCAAATATGAATTTTATTTTATAAAACAAAACAAACTAAATACAAAATGTATTGTGTGTAATATATAGTTAATAATATTAAATAATAATTTTGTAAAAATGTTAACGTAAGATTAATTTTAAATAAATAAACGCCGGCCGGCTAATAAATTATTTTATTTAAACTTACAAAAAAAAAAAAAAAAAAAAACTGACCAAATTGCCTTAATAAACAAAATTAAAAATAATTATATTAAAAATGAATAATTTCTACAAATTATAAACATAAAACAATACAAATACAATACAAATACATACATTTAGATTAATTTAAATGAAAAAAAAAAAATGAAAAAAAGAATAAAAATAACTAGTTAAACCACCCACAATGATATTTATTATGAGGTTAAATAAATTTTTATAACAATTTTTTAAAACTAAATCCATTTAAATAGTTTTCTGTGGTTTTTATTTTTATTTTTATTATTATTATTTTTATTGTGATAATTATGCTATAATTTATTAAAGATTTTTTCTCTTTATTTGTATCACTTTGTTTCTATAAGAAATAATTAAAAAATTATGTTTTTTATCTAGACAAAATAATTGAATAAATTAATTTAAAAAAGTAATATTTATGCGTCTAGCCATCTCTCTAATTAATTATAACAAATTTTAATGTTTTAAGTAGGTAAAAAAAATGTTGAAGAAATTATTTATAAAAAGCTAAAAGCTATGCATTTAAATTATTTATTAAAATGTTAGTAAATTATCTAGTTTATTATCTAGTGCAAAAATTTTTTTTTTTTTTTTTTTAATTAAATAATAGCGACAATTAAATAAAATAATTAAACTAAATGTTGTAAATGTCATCAGCTCATGTTAAAATAATTCTTATCACTAAGTGACATTAGGATATAAAATAATAAAACATAATTAATAAATGACTGAATAGTAATAAAAAAAAAAAAAAAAGCAAAAGAAATTAAATCATAAAGAACTGTTGAATCAATCTTAAATCTTTAAAAAAAAAATAATAACTCTAATTACACTTAGTTACTACTTAGTTACTAAATTAGTTAATAGTTGAATGAAAATTATGAAAATAACGAACAAAAAAAAAAAAAAAATATTTAAATAGATAACAGAAAAGAAATAATTTTTTTTTTTTTTTTTTTTTAATTGATGCCCAAAATGACCTTTTTGGTTTATTTATAAAAAAAAAAATTCAATTAAATTAAAAGAAAAAAAACGAAGAAAATGAAATGAAGAAACTAAAAAAAAAAAAAAAAAAAATTTAAGTTTGATAATTTGCGCAAGTCAAGGACAAAAATCTTATTTAAAAAATTAATTACTGGGTTCCCAGTGACAATAATCTACAGGAAATTAATCTTATAGTTTAGGGAAGTAAAAAATAATTTAATTAATTAATTAAATAAATTATTTTTAAAAAAAAAATAGTCGAAATTTTTGTCGGCGTTTAGTTTTGTTCTTCAGCATTAGTAACCGAATTAGATTAATTAGGGAAATTATATAATTGGCACTCACTTAAAACAACGAATTTTTCTTATCGGATTATTATTATTAATTTTTTTTTTCATTATTATTGCATTGAATCTAGGCAAAACGTTTATCAGGTTTATTAAAGCATTTTAATTTACAAACGAAAACAAAATAACGAAGCGAAAAATGTCTGTAATCTTATTTTTGGTTTTATCAAAAAAAAAAAAATTATTTAAAAAAAAAAAATAAATATTGAAATGCAAAAAAAAAAATTGTTAAAAATTGTATCAAAGATCAAATTATTTAATTAAAATTAAGAAAATAAAAACGTTTTTTTTTTTTGTTTTCTGTTTTCTAATTTAATCAACAAAGTTGTCTTCTTATCAAAGTTTCCAAAAAAGAATTAAAAAAATTTTTTTTTTTATACTTTAATTATCAAAATTGTGTTAAATTTAATTACAGAAAAAAATTATTTAATTAAGGTCTCAAAGGTTATTCCTTAGATTTTAGCTTTAATTTAATAAAATAAAACAAAAAAAAAAAAAAAAAAAGATGACATAGTTAGATCATAACAAATAATTATTAACATAAAAAAAAAACTTTTCCGCCAAACATCATTAGAATAGACACAGTTCAAAAATTGCGCAATTTAAAACGTTTTTTTATTTATTTATTTATTTATTTCACATCTCTAATCAAATTCGTTTAATTAAGACAAAACAAGAAGAAGACGAAGAAGAAGAAGAAAAAAATATATATAAAAAGAAAATAAGAAAGAAGAATAAAACCGGATGAGCAAAATAATAATCACTATCACTTAAATTTTTATTAAAACAAAAAAAAAAAATTTTTTGTTAATTAAACAACAAAAAATATAAAAATTTATCACTCAACCGTTTTTGTTTTCCACTCAATTTTTACAATTAGAGTAAATTTTTAACGGTTTGAGTTATTTTACATGTTTTCGAGTCATTTTTACAACGCACATAAATATTATTTAATTGACAAAAAAAAAAAAAAAATTATTGCATTTCTTACATAAACTTCTTTTGCAGTGCATTAAAATTACATGAAAACAAGTTTGAAACAAGTTAAATGAAAATAAGAAGAAAAAAATTACTCATTTTG
This sequence comes from Ptychoptera albimana, assembly GCA_961205885.1. Taxonomy (NCBI): domain Eukaryota; kingdom Metazoa; phylum Arthropoda; class Insecta; order Diptera; family Ptychopteridae; genus Ptychoptera; species Ptychoptera albimana. The sequence continues at coordinate 14,762,302 of OY540801.1, read as the reverse complement.
TATGTTATGAAGTTTTATGCTCAAAAAAAAAAATAATGGATAAAACTTAACACTTATAATGGGAAATTTGTTTTTTAATTAATTAATTAATAATAAAAGAAATGAAAATAAAAAAAAAAAAAAAAAAAAATTGTCAACTTACCACAGCATTTGATGTATGAATAAAGCCCAATAAAACTAGGAATATAACCGTTATTATCGGTGTGCCCAGGCCCAATTTAGGGCCTATAGGCAATCGCATTTTAAATTTTAATAAAAAAAATGAAAATTTCTTAAAAATTGTAAAAAAAATTTATGAATTTAAAAGGTAAAAATTCTCCTTATATTATTTTTATGCACAATTTTTCTTTTAAAAAATAATAAAGTTTTTTTTTTCTTTCTTTCTTTCTTTCTTTCTTATTTTTGATCACAATTTCACTTTTGTTTGCTTAAGTTTTCCTTTAAGTAAACAGAAACAGAAAAAAAAAAAATGATTAATTAATTAAATAAATAAATATACAAAAATAAATTATAAACTTTAACTAAACAGAAAAGGATTAAAATTAATAATGAGATAACTAAGGATAAATGGCAAATTGAATTAAAAGTAAAAAGAAATAAATTTCAAAATTTAATTTAAAAAAAAAAAAAAAAAAAAAAAAAAAATGCCGTCTGGAACTAGAAAGGAATTTTTTTTTTAAAATAAAAATAATTAAATAAAAAAAAAAAACACTACGAGACTGTTAGCTTAGGCGAAAAAGAAATTCAGTTGATACACATCGAGGAGCCAAGCTAAACGCTCAAAACGGTACTAAAATCATGTTGCGATGTTAAGTCAAATCCATGCTACAAAAATTTGTAAAAAAAATTTGTTGTTTTTTTTTTTTTCTTTTTCCTTTTCTTCTACATGATCAATGAAACTTTTTTTTTTTTTTTAATTTTTATTTTTTCGTTTTGTTTTTGTTTCTTTTTCCCATTTACCCCATTTATTTTATTTTCTGTGTATTTCCACTAACACCGCACAACAGAGTTACTTAAGTTCGACTGTTTAACGAACACAAATGCATGGCATACAAACACAACACGTGTTGGTTGGCTAGCACAAAACTAACTAAAAACATAAATTTTTTTTTTTAACTTATTTTTACAGTGAGTGAGTGAGATTTTTTAGTTTTTTGTTGTTGTTCACTTGGAATAGAAGCAAAAATTCATTTTAATAAAAAACAAGAAAATCACGCAGCAATCGCATCTCTTCCATTATTACACTGCTGGATCGCAGAACGACAAGCAACAGTAGGAAATTTTATTTATTTTTTTGTTTTTCTTGTCTCTTCTGTTTTTTTCTTAATTTTTTTTTTTTATTAAAAATTAAGTCACCATTCGGGAATATATAAATTTTGAAGTTAACCATTCAGTACGCTCTGGACGATCCAACGTGTTAGATCGAAAAAAAAATATTTTTTTTTTGTTTTAAATAGAAAACGGAGCTTTAACATAGTGAGTTTAGAAAATTTTTCCTTTTTCTTTTTTTTTCTTTTTTTTGTTTTTGTTGAATAAATTTTTTATACTAACTTTTATTTTAATTCACTAATTTCATCAAATTAAAAACAAACAAAAAATTTCCTTTTCTTTTTCCCTTTTTCACATCGCAATTATAGAGCTTGAAGGGTTTTCTATTTTACACATTTCTTTTATTAATTATTTAGAAAATAATTAAAAGAAAAGTAAAAATAAGGACGAGGTAGCACCACACAGTGATATTAGTGATTTTGAGGAAAGCAATTTTCCTTAATTTAAGTTTAATTTAGAATTTATAAAAGAAATTGAAAATTTAATTGGAAAAAAAATTGAGTGAAATTTGTGTTTCCTTTCAAAGAAATATTTTGACTAAAGTGAAAGTTTGAAGTTCTGTGCCCTGGATAGGGCTAGGGGAGCCATGCGCACCCCATCTTTACGGTGAGTGATTTTTATGTTTTTAGTTTTTTTTTTTTTTTTTATTACTCAAATTCTTGAGCGGAAAAAAATAATTTTGAAAACACACTCCAAATTGAGTGGTTTTTTTTTTCACTCAACAACATTCAATAAATTTTTTTTAATTCATTTAAATAACTTTTTTTATTTTTTTTTTTTTTTATTTTTAATGATTAGGTTGGCAGCAACTGCTTCTTTACTTTGGTTGGCTGCTAGTGTAACAGGACAATTTTGGAATGAACAAAGCGGTGGTGGCGTTGGATTATTTAGGCGTCCGGATGCGTATCAGGAACCACAACCACCACAAATAGATAGCAGTTATGATTTAATTGAACGAAATACTGGATTAATAACTGGGCCACCAGGAAAAAATTGCACTAGTGGAGGATGCTGTGTACCTAAATGTTTCGCTGAAAAGGGTAATCGGGGTTTATCAGGTTTACCTGGATTACAGGGGCCGAAAGGTGTACAAGGGTTTGCTGGTTCTGAAGGCTTACCAGGATCAAAGGGTAGTAAAGGTGATCCAGGTCCATTGGGCCCCCGCGGTCCTAAAGGCGATCGCGGTAAATCTGGTATTCCCGGTTTCCCTGGTATTTCTGGTTTACCTGGTATTCAAGGAAACGCTGGTGCTCCTGGTATTCCTGGAGTTGATGGTTGCAATGGAACAGATGGTTTATCAGGTGTCCCTGGTTATACTGGTAATCCTGGACCTCGTGGTTATCCTGGTACTCCTGGATACAAAGGTGAAAAAGGTGAACCCGCACAACAATCTGATTTTTACAATAAAGGACAAAAGGGTGAAGCCGGATTCGAAGGAAGACCTGGTATACCTGGTACACCAGGACCAACGGGGCCACGAGGTACTCAAGGCGACCATGGCCGTACTGGTCCAGCTGGTTCAAAGGGTGACCGAGGTGATAAGGGAGATTCTGGAGCATGTACAATTTTTGTTGGTGAAAAAGGCGATATAGGAATGAAAGGAAATAAAGGAGAACCAGCGCCAAATAATTTAAAAGATTTCACAGCAAATGTTACATGCACTGGCCGTAAAGGAGAGGCAGGTGCAATTGGTTACAAAGGAGATATGGGTATAAGAGGAGAACCTGGCAATGATGGTGATATTGGTGAAACAGGATATCGTGGTCCACAAGGCGAAAAAGGTTTGCCTGGTCAACCAGGTAAACGAGTGAGTATTACAATATATATATTTATTGTATTAATATTAATCATTTCACTAATTAATTAATTGATTGATAACAAATTAATTAGGGTCGAGATGGTAATTTTGGACCGCCAGGACCATCTGGTCAAAAAGGTGATCGTGGTGATAACGGAATTCACGGCTTAGATGGAAAACCAGGATTAAAGGGTGAACCAGGACCTTATGGTGTAGCCGGAAATCCTGGGTTACCAGGGCCACAAGGTCCACCCGGTGGTGGCAAAGGCAAACCAGGACCTGCAGGTCCTAAAGGTCCAAGAGGGTTCATAGGCCAGCCTGGTCCAAAGGGATTGGATGGTTTTCCAGGAGATCAGGGACTTAGGGGACCTATGGGTCTTAAAGGAGGAATTGGTATTCCTGGAAGAGCCGGTTCAGAAGGTATGCCTGGAGATAAAGGACAAAAAGGAGAGGAAGGCAAAACTGGTGGACAAGGCTTACCTGGTGCAAGAGGTAATGTAGGCTTTACTGGGCCCGAAGGACAACGCGGTGAAACAGGTCCCGATGGAGTTGGTTTTATAGGACCAAAGGGAGATGATGGTATTCCTGGGTAAATAAACAATTAGTTAATTAATAAAAATGTATTAATTAATATTAATATCTTAACAGAATTCCTGGGATGAAAGGACAAAAAGGAGAAAGAGGTTATCAGGGAGTCATGGGAGTTCCTGGAGATTCCAAAGATGGCAGACCTGGTTCTGCTGGCCGACCAGGTAGAATAGGAGATAAAGGTGACGCAGGACGACCTGGCTTACCAGGAAGTAAGGGTGACCGTGGTGACAAGGGAGATATAGGTGGTCGTTGTATAGATTGTAGACCTGGACAAAAAGGATTTAAAGGAGATCGTGGTCTTGATGGCTTACCAGGAAATATGGGATCACCTGGCTTATCTGGTGAACGGGGTTATCCAGGAGAAGCTGGATTAGATGGACCTCCAGGATTAACTGGAACACCAGGAGCCAGAGGCAGAGATGGAAAAGATGGCCCTCCAGGTCCTGATGGCGAGCGTGGAGACAATGCAATTATTGCACTAGATCAATTAATTTTAGAAAAAGGTGATACTGGACCCCGAGGTTTAACTGGACGTCAAGGCCCTCCTGGAGAAGTTGGTCCTAAAGGACCTGCTGGCCGTGATGGTCCAAAAGGAGATACTGGCTTAAAAGGCGATGCAGGCCGTAATGGATTCCCTGGTGCAGATGGTGTACCAGGCACTCCTGGTCGTGAAGGTTTACCTGGCTTAAAAGGAAAAAGTATAAAAGGAGAACCCGGAAAAGATGGATATTTTGGTGACAAAGGAGATAAAGGTGACACCGGTCGTCCTGGGTTACGGGGTGACAATGGTGATTGTCCACCGGTCGATTTTACAACTAATAGAGGTTTACCGGGAGATACTGGCGCCCCTGGTGATCAAGGACCACAAGGATTCCCAGGAGAACCTGGTGATAAAGGAAATCAAGGTCTAATGGGAGAAAAAGGTATCCAAGGATTCACTGGACCCGCCGGCCCAGTAGGACCACGTGGTTTAGCTGGAGTTAGAGGTGACAAAGGCAACGCAGGACCTATGGGCTTCCCAGGTATCAATGGTAGAGACGGATTACGTGGCTTACCAGGTTTAACAGGAGAAAAAGGAACTAAGGGAGAGTTCGGAATTTCAATGGCTGGTCCTCCTGGACCAAAGGGTAATACAGGATTTATGGGCTTAAAGGGTGATCGTGGTACTGTTGGTGATCGTGGTATTGATGGAGCAGTAGGTCCAGTAGGTTACAACGGTGATAAAGGTGATGCTGGAGAACCAGGTACAGCTGGTCCCCCAGGCTTAACAGGTTCAAAAGGTGATATAGGACCAAGGGGACCACAAGGCTCATCCGGACCTCCAGGTAGACCAGGTATTGATGGTGTTCGAGGAGAGCCTGGTCTTAAAGGTGATGCTGGCTCTCAAGGTGTCATTGGAATGCCAGGCAGAAAAGGAGCTCAAGGCGTAGCTGGTGTTGAGGGTCAAAAAGGTTTCCAAGGACCTAAAGGTACTGCTGGATTACGTGGAATGTCTGGTGTAGTAGGTCAACCTGGTTTAAGAGGAGGTAAAGGCGATAAAGGTTTCCAAGGTATGGAAGGTATGCCAGGAATCCGAGGTGCTCAAGGTCGAATTGGACCTCCTGGATTGAAGGGAGATACAGGTGTGATTGGACAGCCTGGATTAGATGGTTTACCAGGACATGATGGAGATAAAGGAGATCGCGGATTTTCAGGAATTGAAGGCCCCAAAGGAGAACCAGGTGATGTTTCAGAGAAAGGACAAAAAGGAGAGGCTGGTTCCCCTGGTTTACGTGGTGTTGACGGTCGACCAGGATTAAATGGACTTCAAGGTGCAAAAGGAGATGCAGGTTTACCAGGAGTTGGTAGACCAGGCATGATTGGTAAAAAGGGAGAACCAGGTTTATCTGGTAGAGATGGATTACCAGGCTTATCTGGCATGAAAGGTGACCGTGGAGAAGAAGGATTTACTGGCATGAAAGGTGATAAGGGTATTGCGGGACCTTCAGGCATACCTGGAGTTGCAGGTTTAGATGGTAGACCCGGAGCGGAAGGCCCTGTAGGCCCACGTGGTTTTGACGGTGAGAAAGGAATCAAAGGCGATCGTGGTTTAAATGGATTACTTGGAGAAAGAGGTGAAAAGGGTGACGCTGGAAATCCAGGTCGCGATGGAGAATATGGCATTAAAGGTGAAATTGGAATAAAAGGTGACACTGGTCCACCCGGACCTGCAATAGACATTAAGGGACAAAAAGGTGAACAAGGAGCCCACGGCATGGTGGGACTTCCAGGTGAACAAGGGCGTCCAGGTTTAAGAGGTGAAGATGGACTTGTAGGTGAAAAGGGCATTCGTGGTATGCCAGGACCTGTAGGTATGCCTGGAATGAGTGGTATGCCAGGAGCTAAAGGTGAACAAGGTCAAACCGGTGATATAGGAGAAATCGGACCAGCATTTAAAGGAGAAAAGGGCCTACCAGGAAGACCAGGTAAAAATGGTCGTGATGGTTTAATAGGACAAGCTGGTGAGAAAGGTGAAAAGGGACTTCAGGGCTTGGCAGGTGCTGTTGGCTTACGTGGATTACCTGGACTACAAGGACGACAAGGAGAAAAGGGAGAAAGAGGCTTCACGGGTGTTGCCGGAAAACAAGGAACCGATGGAATGACTGGTCCAATGGGTATAAAAGGCGAACGTGGTTATGAAGGCCAAAAGGGAGAAATTGGAATGGATGGCTTCCCAGGTCAAGATGGTGAAAAAGGAACAAATGGACCTCCTGGTCCACCAGGCTTAAATGGTTTACCTGGTCAAAAAGGAGAAAGAGGATTACCAGGCTTAGATGGTCCTCAAGGTAAAATAGGATTAACAGGAGAAAAAGGTTACGCTGGAATTCGAGGTATTGATGGTAAAGACGGCTTCCCGGGAGAAAGAGGAGAAAAGGGTGCACCAGGAATGATACCACCACCTGGTCCTCCTGGTCCACCGGGTAGACCTGGAAGAGATGGAGATAAGGGTAATCAAGGTATGTCAGGACCTATTGGAATTCCTGGTCTTAAAGGTGATCGTGGCTCGCAAGGAGAAAGAGGCCTTCCAGGATTAGAGGGACCACAAGGTCCAGCTGGTCTTCGAGGTGATACTGGAATGATTGGTGCACCAGGTATTGACGGTCGCCCTGGAGCAATTGGTTTGAAGGGTGATGCTGGAGCTGCATGTGCTCCAGCCCCTGACTATCTTACTGGCATTCTACTTGTTAGGCACAGTCAGTCTGATGAAATTCCACAATGCGAAACCGGACACATTAAATTATGGGACGGTTATTCATTACTGTACTTTGATGGAAACGATTATCCACATAATCAAGACTTAGGATCTGCTGGTTCCTGTGTAAGAAAATTCTCAACACTTCCAATGCTGGTATGCGGTCAAAATAATGTATGCAATTATGCCTCAAGAAACGACCGAACATTCTGGCTTTCAACATCGGCCCCAATACCAATGATGCCAGTTGAACAATTTGAAATGAAACAATATATTTCTCGGTGCGTTGTATGCGAAGTCCCATCAAATGTTATTGCTGTACATAGTCAGTCTTTAAGTATACCAACATGTCCTGCAGGCTGGGAAGGTTTATGGATTGGCTACAGTTTCTTAATGGTAATTCACAATAATTCAATATAAATTATTTTGTTTTTTTTTTTACTCTTATTTTTTCCTTACTTAAATTTCAATCTGTAGCATACTGGAGTCGGTAAATCTGGTGGTGGCCAACAACTATCTGGTCCCGGTTCATGTTTAGAAGATTTCCGTACAACACCATTCATTGAATGTAATGGCGCTAAAGGACATTGCCATTATTATGAAACACAAACTAGTTTCTGGTTAACAACAGTTGAAGAATCACAACAATTCGCCAAACCTGAACAACAAACACTTAAGGCTGGTAGTTTACTGACACGTGTCTCAAGGTGTCAAGTTTGTATAAGAAATTAATTAAATAATATAAATAATAATAAAAAATAAAAAAAAAAAAAAGAAAAGAAATTTTTAAAAAATTAAAAAAAAAACAACAAAAATAAAAAAGATGAAGAAAGAAATATTAATTAAAAAAAAAAAAACAAAGAAAAAAAGGAAATTGTTTTTTTTTTTTTTTCTAAATAATAATTATAAATACAAAATAATAATTTTTATGTTTAAAATAAATAAAAAAAAAAAAAAAGTTAAATCATACATAAATACATAAAAAGAAAATAAAAAATTAATTATAAAAACAGCAAAACAATAATAATAATAATAATAATAATAATAATAATAATAATAATAATAATAATAATAATAATAATAATAATAATAAGAGAATTATCCCGAAATAGTTACTGTCCTACTAGAGTTTTAATATAAATTTTCCTCTTGAGCATTTTTTCGTTTTTTTTTTTTCTTTTTTTTTTGTTTTTCATCATCTATAAAATACCAAAAAGAAACAAATAAATAAAAAAAAATAAATAAATTTTTACTATTAATATTATAATAAATATATAATATAAAAAAAAAAAAAAAGTTTTATAAAAATTAAATAATTAAATAAAATAATTAAAAAAAAAAGAAAACACCATTGTTTAAGACGTTCAAAACGCAATTACATTAAACGTTAAAAAAAAAAAAAAATAATAAATAAAATGATTAAATTAAATTAAGGAGAAAAAAAATTTAAATAGATTTGTTTTTTTTTTTATTCTTTTTATTCTTTTTTATTAATTATGTAATTTTAAATGTAAAAAAAGTTAAAAAAACAGAAAAAAAAAACAAACAGAAAAGTTAATAAACGAACGAACGAACAACAGAAAACACCAAAATTAATTAAACATTACATTACATTGCATTATTAATTAAAAGTTCAAATACATTAATTTACAATAACTATGTGATATGTATTATAAAATTATAAATTCAAAAATAAAATAAAATAAAAAAAAATCCATATGTAAATTAATGAAAAAAAATCTTAATCTAACAATTTAACTGCCATTGCTTATTTTAAATTAAAATGTAAAAAAAAAAAAAAAAAACTTTCTTCTATACTTTTTAAATTAATAAATGTGTTCAATATATAAATATTATATCAGAACAAAGATATTCTTTATTATTATTATTATTATTATTATTATTAATGTTAATATTAATACTATTATTAATATTTGGTTTTATATTATTCATGTATATTAATTAATTAATAAAATTAAATAAAAATTAATTCTCAAACTAAGTGCCATTAGTTTTTAACGTCATCTTTTGTTGTGTCTTTTGTTTGCTATTTTATATAAAACGTAATGAATCAAACACAATTAACGTAAGAAATGTCATTTTAGAGCTTATTAAGCAGACATATGTATATATTATGCTTGAATGGAAAACTTGAAAATCTTGATCAAACGATAATTTATCAAATGTAGTGACAACTAGAAATGTGCACTTTGGATAGGTTTTACGTCCAATTAAGCGTCAAATATCAGTTGCAGGATTTTCTATCTTTATTCACGAAACGAACATTGAATTTACCAGCAAATGTAAGTTACGATAATTTGGATTAATTACTACGGAAAATTAGTGAATTTCAAGATGAAAAACTTTAATCCGTTGTGAATGAACTTTTAATTGCTTACTACCTATTAAGGGTTAATTTTTTTACAAATTATCCGCGATATATTTGATAAAATAATTTTCTTAATTACAATCACCAATAAACCAAGAATATCGTAATCAACCTTTAGTATTTTACATACCAACATGCCACATGCTATACAAAAAAAAACAAAAATGAATTACGTTTGTCAGTTAAATAAAAAAAAAACGTTAAACATCGCATAAAAAACTTGTATAAAAAGTATAATTATAATCACTAATACACCTTTAAATACCTGTATAAGTAAGAAAAAAAAAATTAATAGCATAAAATAAATTAAATAATTAAAAAATGGCTTCCATCATTTAATTTTTGCTATAACAAGAAAATAAAAAAAAAAACGTGAAAATTGTTTTATTTAATTATTAATTATTCCATTGATTAAAAAAAAAAAAAAAAAATTGTATTTAGTGACAATGAATTACGATAATTATTTAATCGAAGATAATCATTTAAATAATAATTTAGTATTAAAACAAATAAATGTGGAGAATAATTATTTACCACCATTATCCGATTGCTTAACTGATTTAACCTATTATAATCAAGAGGTTAGTTTATTTTCATTAATAAAAAAAAAAACTACATTTATGCTGATATATTGTGCGTTATTTAAAAATTTCTTTTAAGAATATACAAAAGAACGAAAAGGAAATTCAATTAATACGAAAAGATAATTATGTAGAAACAGAATTAATTAATAGGGATACAGAAGTTGTAATAGATTACTGTAACACAGTAATCCCTGATAATCAAGATGAATTAAATACACAAAATGGAAAAGAAAAAAATATTTTTAAGAATAATATCTTAAAATGTAGTGTCAGTGATTGTCATAAAACGTATGCGTCTATTTCTGGTCTTAATAATCATATGAGAAAGTGAGTCATTGAAAAACATTCACATACTTTATTGCAATGAACTTGAATTAAAAAATCAAAAACACATATAATAATAATAATTTTCAGAAAGCATCAAGGTTTATCAATCTATGGTTGTGATGAATGTTCATCACAATTTAAAACCACACAGGAGAGAACAATGCATAAAATTAATGAACACGATGGCAGAAGATTTCAATTACCAAAATCAATTACAAATAATAATATAACAAGGAAAATATTTACATGTAATGTAATTGATTGTGGTAAAGAATTCAATAAAGAAACAAATTTAAATCGACACATGAGTATACATAAGTAGGTATTTAAATTAATTAATTGATCTATATTAAGAGACATGAATAAATAAAAACAACGAACCTTTATTGATTTTTTTTGTATATAGTAAACCAACAGACAACACAGAAACTCATCCGTGTCCAGAATGTAGTAAAATATTTTATACAATCGATATGTATAATGAGCATCATAATTTATTTCATAATGTTAATATAAAAAAATTTTTATGTAATGATTGTGGTAAAGAGTTTTTAACAAAACGTAAACTAAATGAACATTCAATAATACATAAGGAACGTATAATGTATAAATGTGAAGTATGTAATAAAGTGTTTGTACGTAGTCAAACGTTACAGCATCATCGGATAACATGTAAAGCGGGTAAATAATTTATTAATTAATAATAATATTTTAATGCAAATCATAAATTAAAAAAATTCTATAATTTAGCATATCCATGTGATGAGTGTGTTGATAGTTTCATGACAATGGATAGTTTAATAAAACATCAATTATTACATAATAATAAAAAATTTATATGCAATCAATGCAATAAAATATTTATAAATCAATTATTGTTAGATTTACATAAAAAACGTCATTCGTTACGTATTAATTATACGTGCCTTATATGTAAAGAAATATTATCGACACGATCAAATTTTTATCAACATTTAAAGAAACATTTAGAAACGAATTTACAATGTAATATATGTAAGGAGAAATTTTCAAATTTAGTACGTTACGGATATCATAAAGCTGAAATGCATGGGTCAACACGACCGTACGATTGTATTTTATGTGATGAGAATTTTTGTACCAGACATGAATTATTTATACATTTACATAATCATAATGGTATTTAATAATTTATTTTTAATGGTGGATATTTATCAAATAAAAAAAAAATTGTATTTTTCAGATATAAACACTTCGTTTACATGTGAATTATGTAATTTAAAATTTTCAACAAAGGATAACTATGAGCAGCATAAACGTTCACATAATCGTGATAAAGAAATTACAAACACAATTAATATTGATAGTAATGGTAATGCTAATACTAATCACATTCAACAGGATACTGATAATAATAACAAAATTAAACAAATAGAAGTGATCGTTGCAGCACCTGTTAAATGTGTCTTATGTAATCAATTATTTGAAAATAATAATGTATTAACAAATCATAAGCAATTTTGTACATAAAACATAAAGCATAAAATAAATTTTTACCAAAACGAAGAATGTGTTTTACTAATTAAAGTAATAAAAAGAAATTTAAGTTTTTTTTTTTTTAAGAATATTTAATATTTGAAAATCAAACAAACAAAAAATAAAATAAATATTAAACAATGTTAAAAAACTAAATTGACAAATAATCAATAATGCCTTATGTGATTTTACATATTTTTATAAAAAGTATTCCGCTAATTTGTAATTTTTATTTTTTCTAAATTGTGATTTTGGTGGCTCACACAACTAATAATAATTAAATTTATTTTCAGTGTCACATCTCATAATTAAATATTATTAAAATATGGAATTTATGTATTTAAAAATAATTTTTATTATGGAACATATTCAAAATATTTATGCTTAAATTTTTTTTTTAATTTAATTATTCTTTAACGTCGACTTGTTCATATCGTGTCTTCATCATACGTTTAATATATGATTTATAATCATCGCCTGGACCAAAGTTTGATGTTTTACTACCTAAGCCAGCAGTTGGTGCACGACTTTCAGCCTATAAATAAAAACAAAGATAGAAATAAATATATTTGTTGGAACGTAATGGTAAAAAAATAAAAATAAAAATACTTACTTCAATAATATTTGTACGCCCTTGATTGCTTCGTCCTAGACCTTGGCCTTCGGTCCATCCCATCTTTTGTAATAAACGATTACCTACATTATTTTCACCAATTGGTACATTTGCTATATTTGTTTGCGCCTGTATAGCCGCTTGTTGCTTTTCCATTTCTCTTTGGAATCGTTCTTTACTACGATTTACTGGCGGCGAATCTGTTTCACCATATTTTAAACGACGCTCCTTTGCACGATCCCGATAATTACTATAAAGTACAATACACAAAATATAAAATTTTATTATTCAATAAATTATTAAAAATAGTATTACCCCAAATTAGCGTTTCCTTTATCATTATTGCGATTCATTTTATATTTCTGTAAATTCTCCTTATGTAAATTAGACATTTTTAAATGTTTATTTAATATATCCTGTGACTGAAATGCACGTTTGCACAATAAGCATGTTAGACGTTCAAAATCAACGTAGTCTTTATCACTTGAACCCATAGAATTAAATTGCTGATCATCTGCATCATTATCTGAATCTGAACCATAGGCAGCTACCAACACTTTGCTAGTATTACTATTGTTACTTGCATTTGCATTTGAATTTGAATGTGCATTTATTGGCAATAATGTCGACGTTTTTGTCGTTGCTGATAAATCCATTTGAAATTTATTTGTGTTTTTATCCTTTTTCTCTAATATAGAAAAACCAACATCAGCATAACCAGAATCATTAAATAATTTTTGTTGTTGAAGTTGTTGTTGCTGCTGCTGCTGTTGTTGTTGTTGTTGTTGTTGTTGTTGCTGCTGCTGCTGTTGCTGTTGCAATTGCTGAGTTTGTATCATTTGTAATTGTTGCTGTTGATGTAATAATTGCTGTTGCTGCTGTTGTAATTTCATGTCATCTAATTTAGCATTGATTGTAGGTGGTTGTAATATATTCATGTCCTTCTTTTGATTCAATTGTTTTGCCCATTTTTCCATATCCTTTACTATTTTCTTTGCAACTTTAACTTTATCTTGTTTTTGTTCTTTATTATTAGTTCCTTTATTGCTATTATTATTAAACATATCCTTTTTATCCTCAGTATAATTTTTGGACGTATCTTGAGATAGCTCTTCTGTCTTAGTTTTACTTGTCTGATTTGGTGCTAGTAAATATGTACTCTTTTCATTATCCCAATATAAATATGAATTAGTTTCATTATTGAAATAGTACTGTGAATTCGGGTCATAATATAAACCAGAAATTGGATCATAATAAAAACCTGATGTTTCATCGTATTGATACTGCGTTATATCAGGTGTAGCTAAAAAATAAAATTTAAATTAACCTCATATTATAATTTATATTATTTATTTATTTATTTACCATATTTTTTGCCATCATTTCCTTTGGGTGTCTGCATTTGTGGCACCGCAACAGATGCTACGGATGTCTTACTTGAACTATGTGCATGAGAATTATTTGGCATTTGCTGTTTTTGGGCATTCTGTTTACGCTGTATAGCTGATTGTGCAACGGCAGCACCTGAATTAGCTGTCTCTCCTAATTGGCTCATTGATGGCAAATTATTAAATTGTCCTTTGGTTATTTCATTTATATAATAATGAGTGTAGTATTTTATATAATGATCATGTTCATGTTTATTTGACGAATAAATACTAGCACTGTATTCTGCCAGTCTTGGTACATCGGCCAATGTATATTGATAAGTACCATGATTAAATGAATTCTTCATATCATTATTTGTATGATTCATTGATGAATTTTTGTTCGACATATGATGTTCCTTAGATGCTGCGGCAGCGGCAGCTGCAGCTCTTGTCTCAGCATCGACACAATAAGATATCATAACTATTAAATACACAATATTAGTAAATAAACAAGTCGGATATAGCGAAACAAATAATTTACCTTCACGAGTTTCAATTGTCAGTGGTGTCTCCAATGATTTTAATGCATTATGTAAATTCATTGAATCAACTAAATTGTCAAATGACAAATAGCAAATACCTCGTGACGTTGATGTTAAGGGATCACGGCATATTAATATTTTTGAAATTTTTGATACCAACGTTGGGACAACTTCTTGCATTATTGTCAAAACACCTTCTTCATTTGTTAAAACATCTAAATTGCGTAACATAATTTCTAAACAAAAACAAAATTTTTATATAAATATTATTTAACAAAATATTATTATTTTTTCATTAATACTTTTGGTTAATATATTGCTTATTTCATCACTTCCTTCACCGCCTTTTTCACTTTCTTCACGTGAAGCATAACATTTAAAACAATTTTCTCGACGTTTAAAATTAAACACACCACACTATAAGAAGTTAAAAAAAAAACATTAATTAAATTATCAATAATAAAAATAAAATTAAAAAAAATAAGTTTATTAATTACCTTTGCACAATACCAGTCAGTTACAAATTTCTCTTGGCATGGTGGATCTTTGGAGATGCTGTACTGCATAACGGCACGATATTGATCTTGTAACATCAAAATTCCCTATACAGAAACAAAAAACGAGAAAAAGAAAAAAAAAATTATTAATATTTTTAATAATGGCAAATATAATAAAAAACTTTTTCTCCTCTTTCTCATTTTTGTCCATAAGAAGTTAATTTTTTTTTTTTATACAAAAAAAAAAAATTTTTTAATTATTTAAATTAAAGATTAAAAAAAAAAAAAAAAGAAAAGTCATCTCACTTATTCCATATATCCAATTTTTAATAAGATTTTTACTCCACGAGGAGTTTTGAGTTTTCGAAAACTGTTGAGACAAGGACGTTGTTGTTGATGTTGAGTATGATGATGATCATGATGCTTATTATTAATTAATTTTATATTTTATTTTGGTAATATTATTTCGGTTTTGATTGATGATGATTTGAAAATAATATTTTGTTTCTGAATGTTTTATTTTTCGCTCTCATAATAAACATTGCGTATGTATGCGCTTTGAAAAATTTTTGTTTTTTTCTGTTTTGTCTATTTTATTTATTATTTATTTAAAAAAAAAAAGAGGAAATAAAACTAAAACATATATCTCTTGTTGTTTTATCGTATAAATAATAATAATAATAATTAAAATAAAGCAACAATTAAAATGAAAACGTTTTATGTTATCAATTAAAAAATATTTAATTAGAAATGATGATTTCAAAACGAAAATATATATTGTGAAATGAAAACGAATTAATTAACAGAAAATAATGAGAGCTCTTAATAATTGGTTGTGCATTTTTACAAATGATAATTCAATTAAAGAGATAAATGCTTGTTTTATTTTTCCCTTTTTTTTCTCTATGTTCATAATTTGTTTTTTATAATTTTATATCATTTCGCCAGATACTATGATACCTGTTTATATTCCATCCAGCGAGTTGCTTCCTCTTCTGTACTAAACTCGACAAATGCAAAACCTCGTGATGCACCTATATTATGAGAATAAAACAAACAACAAAATACGATATCAATTTTATACAATTTGGGGAGAGAGATGTTGGGTGATTTTTTTTTTTTTTAATACTTTTTAAACTAACATATTTTTTGGGCCACCCATGATACACACAAATGTTTTTCATTTTATTATTATAGATCTTTTTGTAATTTTTATAATTAATTACAAATGAATAATAAAAACGAAAAATATTTTTTTTTTCTTTTACCATACTTACTGTTATGTTTTGTTTATTTATTTACTTTTTTTTTTTTTTTGGTTGTTTTATATATAAAATGATTTCGTTTACAATTTTTTTTGTTTTCATAAATTATAAAATAAATACATAAAAAAAGATAAACTTTTTATTTTTCTTTCAATTTTAATTACCTGTTTTTCTTTTCCTTATTAAACGTATAGATGACGGCTTTAAACTGCACTGCATTAAATCACTACTAATCTATTAATGCATAATAAATAATAATAATTTAAAAAAAAAATTGTATGACATAAAAATTAAAACAAAATAACTTACATCTGCTTCAGTAATATGTTGTGCTAGTCCTCTAACAATTATTTTATTATTTGGTGTTTGATTGTAATAATGTTCACACGAATCACTAATTAAATCAAATATAATAAATAAATTGTGTTTAGATAATAAAATTTTATTTAATAAATACCTTTCATGACTGTCATTACTGTTGCTTACACCGTCATCATATGAAGATGGGGAATGATTCTTTTTATAACCACGATCTCTATCTCTGTTTTTATTTTTATTATTATTTGTAACATGAAATTAAAAATAATATCGTTTTAGTTTAACAAATAAAAGAAATTATTTTAATAAATTCTATTCTAATTAAATTAGAAAATCAATAAAATATAAATGTATTATAATATGCATATTATTAACATAAAATACCCTTATTATAATAAATATTATAAACTATAATGTTATAAGTAAGTTAATAGTATACAAATCAATAACTAATGTACAGTTCAACACTATACACACCCACGATTAATTAATTTTAATTTTTGCTAAATGTTAATATAAATTAGATTAAATATTACGTAAGTAATATGCTTAAAAATTAATAATATATACATAAATGTAAATTTTTTTATTTTTATTATAAAATATTACCTTCTATCTCTATCATGATCCCTTCTCCTATCATTCTTATAATAATATCTATCCTTATCGCGATCTCTGAATTGTTTAAAAACATTTTTATGTTTCTGTTAAAATAATCATTTTTTTTTTTTTAATTTACCTGTCTTTATCCTCTTGATAATCTTGATTAATTAAATCTTTATACAAATCTCTTTCAGAGCTTCTGTGATAGTTACGATCTCTACTACGAGATCTTGATCGACTTCTACGAGATCTACCACGCTCTCGACTTCTGTCTCTAATAATTTTATATACAAATTGAAACATTGATACATTAAAACATAGAACAAACAATTTTTTCTGTTTTTTTATATTGATTTTACCTCGACCAACTGCGTTTATTTCTATTATAGTCGCGATCATCTTTTCGACGACTTCTTGAATAATGTGCCGGAGAACTATCCGGACTATGAGAACCTATAAAAATATGTTCATAGTTTTGTTTTGGTTATAATTTTTAAACACATAGTTTCATGTTTACGCTTATAAAAAAAACTTTATCTAATTTTAGTTTAAAAAGTTCATTAAAAATATTTATATTCAAAAGAAAATAAATTTATATTATAAATTAAAATTAATTTCAATATGGCGGCTGTTAGCTTACGTCGATCCATTGTGTTTATTTTATTATTGTTTTAAGTCCTTTAAAACGTTTATTCAATTATATTGAATTTTATTTGATTATTGTGAATAACTACAACTTAATATGAAATTATATTAATTTTATAACTCAAAATTCATTCCACTTTTACATTTATTTCACTGACATTAATCACACTAAAAAAAATTTCCATCCAAGTGCGATGCACACTTTAATTTGTATGAAGTTTTTCTTCTTTTTTATTAGTTTATTGTATTTATGCAAAAATTATATGTTGGCTATCCTGGCAAATAGGGTAATTTTTACAATAATCTATAGCGGTAATATGTTAGATTAAAAAATAATCAATTAATAACTTGATTTAAAGTTAAACTGAATAATTAAATATTTATATTATAATATATGCATTTAATAAATTAAAACTTTTAATTTAATTAATTCTTTATAATTTATTAATAAACGTTTTTAAAATAACTTTTGTATTATAGCAATAATTTTATTGTAGATTACCTGATATATAAAAAAGAGACGCCATTTAATGTTTGTTTATTTCTCTCTTTGCCTTTTGTCCAGACTTCATTTTTGTGCAGCAGTGAGATTAATTTTTTTTTTTGTTCTATTAGTTGTCATATATTTCTATAATTGTAATGTAATTCAATTTCAATTAAAGGGCGTACCCTTTTTATTTTATTGTGATTAATAAATAAATAAAAGTGTTGTAATTTAAAGAATAAAATTATAATTATAATTGTATTGAATTAATTTTTATAGAATTGTTTGTTTTGTTAATAAATAAATGTTACCAAAAGCAAGAATGCCTGCTATTAAAGATTCACACATTGTAAAGATAGCTGTTGAATTAGAAGGTCAACAAGCACAATTAATTGAATTTGATCAACGTCATCCTTTGACTGGCATTATACAAGATTTATGTAATAATTGGAATATAACGGATGCTGATAATTATTCATTACAATTCTGCGAACCAAATAATAAAAATTATGTTACTGAAAAAAATCGTAATGAGGTAAAAAATGGTTCAGTATTAAGATTATGCCATTCACCATCAAAAACAGCCAATGATATATTAGATGTCTTAAAAAATGATTGTTCCATATCTGAGAAAACAATAAATTTAGAAAAATTATCAATTTTAAGCTCTGACATAACATTTGCATTGGAATTCATAAAAGAACAAGGTCTTAATATAATCATAAATATGATAAAGGATGACAAGTGCATAAATGATATGTTAAAATATGTTTTATTATCCTTTGTTGAGGTAATGGAACACGGAACAGTATCATGGGATATTTTGGAAACTAATTTTATTAATAGAATTATACAATTTATAAATAATATCAATATTAGTAATAAAGAAATAATACAATCGTCTCTCTCAATACTTGAAAATATTGTACAAAATAGTACAAATTATAAAATAATCATTGAAAAAGATGTAACATTCGATAATTTATTAAAATTATTACAAGAAACGAATAGTCAAGTTATACAACAAAATACAATTGCATTAATTAATGCATTGTTTGTAAAATCAGATGTTACAAAGAGAAAAATTATTGCAAATACATTAAGTACTAAAAAATATCGTTCAGTTATATTAAATAATGTAATTAACACAAATACGGGAACTGGTACCGAAATGGCACATCAACTATATATTTTACAAACTTTAACATTAGGTTTACTAGAGAATCGTATGATGACAAAAATTAATTCACAAGATCAGGATGCATTAGATAAGATAAAAGAGTTACGGCGTATTGCATTTGATGATTGCAATGATGTACAGCAAGATGTTCAGGGACGTCGTCAAAATAATGGTTTATCAAATTATTACAAGAAGTTGGGTTTCAAATGTGATATTAATCCAGCACAAGATTTTATCGAAACACCACCAGGAGTACTAGCATTGGATTGTATGATTTATTTTGCTAGAAATTATGTTCAGAATTACATTAAAGTTGTGCATGAGAATAGTTGTCGTGCAGACGAACATGAATGTCCATTTGGTAAAACCAGTATTGAATTAGTTAAATTACTATGCGATATTTTACATATCGGTGATATACCATCGGAACAGGGACAAGATTATTATCCTATGTTTTTTACTCATGACCATCCTTTTGAAGAATTTTATTGTATATGTATTGTTATTTTAAATAAAACATGGAAAGATATGAGAGCAACTAATGAAGATTTCTATAAAGTATTAAGTGTCGTCCGTGAACAAATAATCCGAAGTTTAAAGGAACGTCCAAATAATTTAGATGATTTTAAAGTGCGTATACAAGTGTTTACATATACAAAAATAACAACTTTGAGACAACAAGAGAGAACAAATAAAGAAGACTTTGAAAGCACAGCATCAGCAATTGTCACACTGAAAGATAAAATAACACCGGATATAATGCATTTAATAAAATTACAGCGTTTTAGCTATTTAATCGATGGCACTCGTTTCTCAAAATATTTACGTGGTGTTCGTAGTAAGGATAAATTCTGGTATGCAAGATTATCACCAAATCAAAAAGTTATCCATTATGGTGATTGTGATGAGAAAACAATACCAACAATTGATGAATTAAGTAATAAAATATTAGTGAGTGATATAAAACAATTGTTAATTGGTAAAGAATGTCCACATATAAAAGAGATAAGAAATCGAAAGTCAACGGTTAATTTAGGTTTCTCAATAACATTTGATAATATGGATCATACAACATTAGATTTTATTGCACCAGATGATATAACATTTTATTATTGGACCGATGGTATAAATGCATTATTAGACCAAAATATGATAAGCAAACAAAAAGATGATGATTTTGAAACATTATTATCAATGGAAATAAAATTACGTTTATTAGATACTGAGGGTGTTGACATATCAAAAGAGCCACCAATAATACCAGACGATCCTGATAATTATGATTTTTGTTTTGAAAGTTAAATTAATAAATATTTATTTTATTAAATAAAATACGTATAATAATAATAATTTTTTTTTTTTAATTGTTTTTATTTTTTTTAATTTTGCATGCCAAAGCCATTATTTCTTTATTTTAAAAATGTTTTTTTTTTTTTTTATATATATTTTTAATTATTAATTAAAAATATTTTACTATTTAATTGTGTAGCACAAACATACGATGTCTATTTTTAAGGATTATTTTATTTTATTTCTTTTTTTTTTTTTATATAAGGGTAAAACATTGTTTAAAAGAAAAATAAAAATTAATTTTAATAAATAAATTTATCAAACGTATTGTTTTTAACCGATTTGTTTGTAATAAAATTAAAATTAATTAAAGGTTTAATGTGACTCCCTTTTATTATTTAAAATTAAAGAATATATAAAAAAAAAAAAAAACTTGTCAATTTATAGAAAAAAACAATGTAAAACAAATAAAATAATAATGGAAATATTAATTAATCAACACGGACGGTTATTGTTTTTAATTTAATTTAATTATCTAAAAGTATTATGCATATGATCTAATTATTTTATTTTATAAAAAGCATATTTTTGTTATTGACAAGTTTTATTCTTTTACATTATCTTCTTATTATTTACAATTTTTGTTATAATTTTATTAAGTATTTCCTTATCATGTTTGTATTATTATATAAAATATCAATTTATGTTCAACTTATGACATTTTCTTATTCCTCATATATATATATGTTATTATATATTTTTTTATAATTTGTGCAATTAGTATTAGAATAAATATATATATTTTTTATTAAATTAATTCAACAATCAACTATTATTATATAAAAAAAAATAAAAAATATTTAAAATAATAAAAACCAATTTTATATAATAAATGTAATAAAATCTAAGCAAAAAGTTTCTTTTATTATTATTATTTTTTTTTTTTTCTAGCTTTTAATAATATTCTGTTTATTTATATTAATTAATTTTCAAATATTTTCATCAATTATAATATCATTATCATCATCAATACGTTCTGGTAAACATATAAAAAATTCAAATAAATTTAATGCTGGTCCACGTGAAAATGGATTATTATAACGTCCACGTTTATCACGTAAATATGGATAACGTTTATAGTTAAACATTTCGTTTGTTGTTAAATTCATACATGCGTGTAATATCTGGAAAATTACATAAAAAATAATAATTTTAGAATATAGCAATATTTTTGTATTATTAATATTTTACCGAAGTGCACGTAAGTATCCAGCCAAGACCACAGAAAACAAACGCTTCGACAAGACCTAATACATATAATAAGGTAAAACCTTCAATCATAACACAATAGCATGCAAAATAAATTGTAAATGAACAATTTATTGCGACACTTAAGACAAATAGGAAAAACCACATTCTATTTTTTAATCCAACACAATTATATATGAATGGACAATGATGATCAAAGTATGAGATACAACGATTGCATACACGACAATGTTTTGCACGCAATGGCCGTAAACATCTACAGCTATGACATAATCTTGATAAAATTATATTACGTTTCTTCCATTTATCATAATATGGTATTTGTTTAATTGCTCGATAATATGTATCTGAATTTAATGGAATATAACCTGGATCACGTCGATTTGCAATTATCCAACTGATCCACATAACTGAATTCCAGTATATAAAGCAATAATGTGATCGTCTTAATACATTCCATGTTATTGGGATACACTAATAAAAACAAAAAAATATTTCATGTTATTTGGCAGCCATTTTTACGGCAAGAGTTACATAACCGATAAAAAAAAAACTTACCCGTATCATATACATAGGATATCCCCAAAGTAATACAGAGCACATAAATAATAATAACGGTCCTTTAGAATCACCAGCACCACCAAATAATAATCCCCAAAGTTCTGAAATTGGTGGCATCCATCGTGATTTCTTCTTTATTTCATTATGCAATAATTTTACGACTTCGTTGTGACGATGACTTTGTGCCAGCATTAATGGTGTTTTATCATTTTTATCCTTTGGTTCCAAATCCAAATTACTTTTTTCGCAAAGCAAACGAACGCATGTTAAGTTACCAGATAAGCAAGCTAAATGGAGAGGTGTTGAACCAAAGTTATCGGTTTTTTGTAAATCAACACCAGAATACATTAGTAAACGAATTAAATCTGCGTGTCCTTTATAGGCTGCCCAATGAAGAGCCGTATCACCATTAATATCTGTTAAATGGTTATGAGCTCCCATTCCTAGTAAAAAAGCTGCTGTTGCTGTTCTGCCGTACATACAAGCAGTCATCAATGGCGTCAAACCTTTAAAATCCGCAGCGTTTACTGCAACGCTTGCTTGAAGTAAAACTTGAACAACAGCTGCATGACCTTTTCTGCATGCCCAATGAATTGGACGAGGTCCTTGGGTTCCAAGGCAAGGTAAATCGACTGGCGCATTGCGTTCAACCAAATAACGCATCATTTCTACATTACCGTCCAATGCAACCCAATGAGCTGGCGTATATCCATGTTTGTCACGAGCACTCAGTGCTTCTGGACCTAGTTTTTCCACCAAATTTTCAACATCAGATACCTCACTAAAATATTTTATTTTTTTGTTAACAATAATAAACTTAATTCCAATTTGAATAAGTTACCCATTCTTGATCACATCGAAAATATCATCCGTTGTGTGCTGTATTAGCAATTCAGTGCTGTCGGAGCAACACAGAATATTACTGTCTTTATCTTCTGTGGGTGATGTTTCTTCTCGGTCCGTATGATTATGCTCATTTTCTTCAGCAACCATATTACACGAGGCTGTCAGGGGTAATGCCCATACACTACGGGCAGCCCCCGGACTAGGATGTACCTTGCTGCACTGCGTTCTGATGCCGTTTTCGACCGCCACGTTTTATAAAATTTTTTCAATTTCTTAAGATAAGTTTACCTTCAATAAAATTATTAATTAATCTAGCCTTTGTTAAACATTTGAAAGAAATTACCTTTTACGTTAAAATATAATTAAATGAAATGGATTTTCTAGAATAAAAAACACCAGTAGTTTTCCCTTTATATATTGCGGATGATATGTCAAAATTATTGATTATTTTTTACAATTTTTAATTACTTAATGACGAATTATATTTCGTTCTAATTATTAAGATTAATTATTAATAAAACTAATATTTAAGTATTTTATAAAAATTATAATGCACTTTGCGATATTTTTATTTTATTAATTTTTCCAAAAAAAAATATCTACTGACCTAATTACGCCAAAATATATACTGTAAGCTTGACTTTACAAAATCGATTTTAAAATTTTCCACTTTTTATTGTTTGAAAAAAAAAAATCAATTTTTAACACTTTTTCAAATAAATGTTATAATTAATCATTTAAATGTTTAGATTTATAATCAAAATGATTATTTATGATTATGTAGCAATATTAAATATATTTTTCACTTTGAATATTTTTATTTGTTAAAAAACTATAATCATTTCGCCAAAATGTATACTACTTATTTATTTTTTTTTGTTTGCTTTTTGACTTATAAAGAGAGGCAACATTTGAAAAATCAATAAAGCCTTGGAGGAGAGAGTAAATAACAAAAATGTTTTCAATTGTCACTTTGACAGTCTCACGCACGTGCTATTGTTTAAAAAAAATATATATAAAAATAAAGTTTGTTACGAAAACAACAAAATCTTAAAGCACAATAAATAAATGTAAAACGTAAATAAAGTTATTATCCTTTAAAAATATAGATTACATAAATATTATTAATTAAAAAAAAAATCTAATAATGTATAAAAATACAGTAAAATGTTTATATTTAAATAAAAAAGTGTTTATAAATATATATAAAAATTATCATAACCTTAATTTATGTAGATATATAATAAATAATAAGTTTAAAAATAAAAATCATTTAAATATAAAACGTTCGTATTGTATAATAAATGAAAATGATATTGATAATTTAGAGCATATATATGATGATGATTTTATTGATGTTAATAATTTAAATACATTGGCATTAAAAAAACTATTATATTATAATTCAGATAATAATTTAATGGAAAATTTAAATAAATGTGATAATTTAGAGAGTGTAAGTTTGTACTGTCTGTTTGATATTAATTAATAAATAAAATGATTTTTTTATTTTAGTTTTTTGATTTATATACAAAAATGCATAAAGAATTTAATTTACAACATCTTGTACAATCAATATTAGTTTTAAATGATATACAGAGATCTATAAAAATTGTAAGTTTAAAGTAAAATTAGTTTAACAGTGATTTTTAATTGTTTCTACATTAAATTTCTAGGAAAATAATGAGGAAAAATTTAACACAAATTCAACAATAAATAATCATGAATTTTTTAAAAAATATTTAATAAAAATAAATAAATATGATCTATTTTTGGATATAATAAATAAATTAACAAAATTTCATAGAAATATGACACCAGATGAAATAACAGTTTCATTATTATATTTAAATAAATTAGGTGTAAATATAAAAGATGATTTATTACAGAAAATGCTATGTCATTGTTTAACATTAATTAAAAATAAAGGTATAATAAAATATTTATTTAGTTTATAATATATTCTTGTTTACAAAAAAACTATTTCTTTTTTTTTATTTTAGATATTGTATTTCCATTAACAGCATTATCACGTTTAACTGTTGTCGCAAGTACTGAACATGGTATTTATACATATTTAGTATGTAAAGATGCAATACCACATATAATTAATTATTTATTAAAATGTAATACAACTGATGATATAACATTAATAACAATATGTTTAAATAATTTACATCAAATTGTAACAAAAGATTTATTAAATATTTATAAAAATAAAATTGAATATTTAATAAAGATGAAAATTATAAATAGTACAACAATACGATGTAATTTAAAAATTATAAATTTTTTAAATTTTCCATTTTGGTCACAACAAAATATATTATTAATTAGAAATATTTTATTATTATTAAGTGAAAATATAAATGAAATACAAGCAAAAGAATTAATGACAATATTAAGAGTAAGTGTCTTATTAATAAAAATAATTTTTATTTTTAATTCATTTATTTATAATTTATTTAGACATTTCAAAGTCAATTAGAACCAGCTGCTTTAGTGCCAATAATTGCAAAACAGGCAACAAAATTAATGAGTGAGAATCCTTCTGCTGAGTTATTAGCATGTTCTGTGTTATATACATTACCCGAAGAACGTTTAAAATTTACAGAAATTGCTAAAGAATTAATCTATTCAAATGATTTCAAATCAAATAGTTTATCAACATTATTTAAAGTAATTAAATATTTAATTACTTTATTTATTTAAATTTATTTTAATCATTTATTTGTATTTTATTAAAGGCTCTACGTTTATTAAAAATTTCAAATATGAAATTATGTAATGCGTACTGGCAAAAAGTTATTGATGAAATAAATAATAATAAGGAAGAGCAAGAATGTTATAAATTAGCAAGGCATTGTCATAGGTAATTATTATTTATATTTCCTTTTTATTTTAATTTAATTTAATTCTTTATTAAAGGTATATGCATTTTAATAATAATTTAGGCGGAACATATCGTCATTTTAATTTTGAGAAAACAATATCAGAATTTATTATGAATGATATTAAAAATGGTATATCATGTTTGGTACCATCAAAATTTACAAAATTAGCACCATTTATAATTGCATATGGTTATAATGAGGATAAATATAAAACTGATAAACGTACATCAAATATACCAAATATAATAATTGAACAAATTGAAAATATGTCGGAACAATTTTCAATTATTGATTGTTTACATTTATCCCGTGGTATACAAATAGCACATGAAATGCGTTATAAATATTTTATACCACCAGATGTTGCATTAAAATTAATTAAAATTGAAAATGTATTAAATAATTGTACAGAACGTCATTTAAAAATAAATAATTTAACATTAGGTGATATTAATTGTATTATGCGTGCATATAATAATCGAAAATGTAAGTTTTTTCTTTTCTTTTCTTTTATTTTAATTAATTAATTAATTCATTCATGTTTTTTTATTTTAGCATCAAGAAAAACAAATTTATTTTATAATATTATAAAAAAATATGAAATAACTGATGATAAATTAACATCACGTTTAATTAGAGATATAACATATAATTTAAATGCATCTGATTTTCGTATAAATATAATATGTAAAAAATTATTTAATTATATATTAAATAATAACGAATATATAATTGGTGATACAATTGAAAAAATATTATATTGTTGTTATAATTTAGGTTATATACCAGATGATGATAATGATAATAATAATGATAATAATAATAATAATGATAATAATTTAATATTTAATTATGCAATAAATATAATTAATCGTGATTTTAATTATATGAGCGGTTTAAGTATTATACAAGCATGTTTAGCATTATGTTTTTATAAAAAATTAACAGAGAATTTAATTAATCGTGTATTTAATATTGATTTTATAAAACGTTTAGAAGATGAAATAAAAATGTGTTATTCAAAGGTAAATTATTTATATATATATTGTTGTAAAATAAAATGATTATATTCTTTATTGGTTTTTAGGAAACATATCCAGAGCGTGTACTTAATCAGGTGATGCAATTAAATCGTGCTGTTTGTTTAGATTATCCAGAAGTTGGTGTACCCTGGTTTCAACAAAATTATATAGAAGCACAAATGTCAAAATGTAAATTAAACTGCTCAAAAAAAAAAACTCAAAATTATTTATTTATAATAAAAAAATAAAATTCTTGCATTTCCAGTACCAACAATACAATCAAAATTTCAAAATGATATTAAAGATATTCTTTTATCATTAGTTAGTGATCCATCGGTGATTAAAACAAATCATGTAACCCCGTATGGATATAAGGTAATTTTTGTTGTGTTTTATTTCTTTCTAACCAAATTTTTTTTTTTCTTCCAATTAGATTGATTTCGTACTTCATTTAGATAATAAAACAAAAGAATTTATTTCACCACCAATATTCGATAATCAATTAAATAATTATGAATTACCATTAAAGTATATAAAAAAATATGCAATATTATTATTAAAATTAGATGCATATTGTGAAAATAATAAAAATTTAGAAAAGGGAACAACAATAATAAAGGATCGTCATTTAGAAATATTAGGCTATAATATAATTCATATAAATTTAAATGAATGGAATTCTTTATATATGAATATACCAGGGGTTAAAATACAATATATAAAAGATTTATTGCAAATTTAATTAAACAATTTATTATATATATTTATTAAAAAAAAAAACCCCCCCATTTATAAAAAAAAGTTTGTAGAAAAATATCAAAATCTAGTCTAAAAATGAACAAAATTTACTTTTTCTTTTTTATTTATACACCTATAATAAGAGATTATAACTGCTCTAAGCACCATTTATACGCTTCATCGAACATTGTTTGCCATGGCGATTTTTGATAATTAAAATTATTTGGAACATATGGCCATTGATACATAATACTACAACGTTCCGGATGTGGCATTATAGCCAAATGACGTCCATCATATGAACATAATCCAGCAATACCCTCTGAAATTATAATTTAAATTATTAACGAATTTTCTTATTAAAAAAAATAAAAATAAAATCATTACCCGGAGATCCATTAGGATTCATTGGATATTTTTCTGTCATATTATTTTCATCATCAACATAATTTAATGCAATACATTGACTCATTTTTAATTCATTTTGTATCTGTTTATTTTTAAATGAAAATTTTCCTTCACCATGTGCTATCCAACATCCTAAGACACTGTTAGTCATGTTGCGTAACATTATCGATTTACTTTTATTTATTTTTATCGTACTCCAACGACATTCGTATCTTTATTAAAAAAAAAAGAAAAATTAATTTTCCAAAAAATTTACATTCTATTCAATAAAGAAATTACCTTTCCGAATTATTCTGTAATAAGGCCACATTCGGTTCATCAATTATATTATCGATATTGCAATCACTTTGATAGCCGATCCAACCAATTAAACTCATTAATTGACAACCGTTGCATACACCCAAAGAAAATGTATCTTTACGATTTTTAAAGTGTGAAAATTCTTTATTAATTATTTCGTTGCACATAATATTTGCTGCCCAGCCTTTAGCTGAACCAAGTGTATCCGCATAACTAAAGCCGCCTGTTTAATTGATATAAAAGCTATTATTTAAGGAACAGATTTTAAAATTAATTAAACTATATTACCAGGAAATACAACACCACGAAAATCATCTAAAAATATTTTACGTTTTATTAAATCATCCATTGTGAGATCATAAACCGTGAAGTGTGACTTCATGAGCGTTGCAATCATTTCACGATCACCATTTGTTCCCTCTTCACGTATCACTGCCACTTTTATATTATTTTTTTTATCTATTTGATTAAATATTATTTCCTGATCAGGGTTAAATGTACATAAATATTGAGCACCTTTACGATAATCATAAGAATTATATTCATCTATGGCACATTGTTTATTTGCTTGTAACTTTTCAATTTCAAAACTGGTCTCTTCCCATTGTTTTAACAAGTTTCGTGTTGAATTATGAATTAAAGTGCTCTCATGATATTTTATTGTAATATTGGAGCTCAATCCATAACCAATAGACTGTCCAATATGATAAGCATTTATGTTGCTATCCGTATACAATTTAACGATATCATTTAAATTCTCTTTTGATACTTCAATTACCAAACCACATTCTTCGGCAAATAAAATTAATAATAAAGGATCGAAATTTTTTGTTACGAAATTATTAATTGGAATTCGTTTTAAAACGTTTGATAAGTCAATATTTAATCCAGATAATCCACTAATCGCCATTTCTATTAAACAAACAATTAAACCTCCATCGCTTATATCATGTCCAGCTAGAATTTTTTTTTCGCTCAATAAATTTTGTGTAATTGTGAATAAGTTTTTAAAGGATTCCACATTATCAATATCTGGTGTATCGTCACCTTGCTGACCCAAGGATTGTGCTAATGCAGACCCGCCGATGCGGAATTTATTGTCAATATTCAACCATATTAATTCACCAACTTTTCCACATGCTGGCGACTTTATATCTGGTGTAACTTTAACACGAACATCAGGACATGGGGCATATGTTGATATTACCAATGTGCCAGGCGATTTAATTGTTTCATTATCAACACGAGCAGCCATTGACAATGAGTCTTTACCGCCATCAATTGCTATATTTAATTCATTCATCATAGAACACATTTCTTTGCATGTTTCATACATTTTGTATCCTTCGCCAGGTAATTTTGCGGGCCACATCCAATTGCCTGAACATTTAATGTCTCCAATCTCAGTTATTTTGATAAATACTAAATTTGTTAAGGCTTCAGCGACAGACATTCTAGCGCCAGATCTTGGACTAATTAACCCTTTGATTGGTTGAGTACCAATAGATGTTGCAATACCTTCATGGCCAAAATATGACACTGTCGTTGCACCATAATTGGATAACGGTGTATGTAATGGACCAACACATTGTTGTTGTGCAATTAACCCTTTAAAAAATATTTGTAAAAATTGTTCAAAATATAAAAGACAATAACAAACTCACCAGTAACGCATCTATCAACTTTATTTGTTAAAAATCTTTTACTTCCAACCGTAACAATATTTAAAACATTTTTCAATAAAACATTGAAATTATTACCATCAAAGGATAATTCTATTGGCAGAAAACGTTTCTCAATTTCATTTAAATGATAAACTTTTTTTGGCATATTGCCCAAAACATTTTTCAAATGCATATTAAATGGTAGATTCTCCTCTTTATCATTATTAACTAAACATTGATCATAATTATTGATATTAAGGTGATCAGTTTCATTTAATTTAACATAACCATCACCGGTAACAATGCCAACAAAATTAATTGGGCATCGTTCTCGTTTGCATATTTCTTCCAATAATGAACGTTTATCAGAATCGCATAATATAGCATTATTCTCCTGGTATTCAGCACCCCATAATTCTAATGCTGTTATTGTGGGATCGCCCAATTGAAATTCTTTAGAGAAAATTATCGCGCCTGCATATCCAGGTTCTACAAGCTCTTTTAAAACATTGCCATTGCCGCCCGCGCCTTGATCATGTATAGCTAATATAGGATTTTCGTCTCCCATTTCAATACAAGCTCTAACTACTCGATTTAATTTATTTTCCATTTCAGCATCACCTCTTTGCACTGCATTAAAATCTAAATCAGAACAATTCACCCCTTGTATTTCAACTGAACTTGCAGCACCACCGCCAACACCAATTCTATAAACAGGACCACCGATTTTAGCAAGTAACATTCCTATTACCAAAAAAAAAAAACATTAATTGTTGACATTTACTAAAATTATCAAAACTACCTTTAGATGGTTCAAACTTTTTTGTCTGTTTAGCATCCATGATACCTAAACCACCGCTAAACATAATCGGTTTAACATATTCATCACGTTCATTAATTGAATTACATAAACCATACGATATTGTAAAGCCATTTATTAAAGGCTCACCAAATTTATTACCATAATCTGAAGCACCATTACTTGCCTCAATTAATATTTTCAATGGTTTTGCAAATGATTTTGGATACTCGAATTTATGATCTTCAAATGGCATATCATAACCTATTAATTATAATTTAAAAAGAAAGCATTCTTTTATTAAAAAAACATATGTTTATTTAAATTATAATTAACCTGGAATATTTAAATTTCCTACACAGTAACCAGCTGTACCAGCTATAGTTAATCCACCTCTGCCTACACCTTGAACATCCCTAAAATATTACAATTTTTTTTTTTTTAATAAAACTTCAACAAAGAGTAAACATTTTCTTTACCTAATTCTACCACCGGTACCAGTTGTTGCACCACTAAATGGTGCAACAGCAGTAGGCATATTATGTGTTTCTGCTGTAAATATTAAATTTGAATCAATATCATCGAGTTTAATTAATCCAGGACCAAAGAAATTTGTTGGTCGTAAAATTTTATGTTTATATCCTTTAATTGCACTACTATTGTCATTAAATTTAATTACATTATTATCATTTGTAAAATTTTGTGTCTCAATTATTATATCAATTAATGATTTCTTTATCTCATTACTGTTAACGATTAATTTTCCTTTAAAAAACCAATGACGGGAATGTTCACTATTACATTGAGCACAATCAAATAACTCTACAGTGGTTGGATCTCTTTTTAATTCATTTACAAACAAATTTGTATAATAATCCATATCCCAATTATCAAATGCTAAGCCTAATTTTTTATTAACATTTTCTAATGCCTGCCGACCTTCTGTAAGCAATGGCACATAATACCAT
Organism: Ptychoptera albimana; assembly: GCA_961205885.1. Classification (NCBI taxonomy): domain Eukaryota; kingdom Metazoa; phylum Arthropoda; class Insecta; order Diptera; family Ptychopteridae; genus Ptychoptera; species Ptychoptera albimana. The sequence continues at coordinate 14,730,261 of OY540801.1, read as the reverse complement.
TTTTCATTATGTTTCGGTAATTGTTCATCAAAACTTTTAACCGGACGATTTTCAATTGTATAAACACATTGTGTCATTTTATCACTTAACGCATCAACTATCACATCCTAAATGAAAATATTAATTAATATTATGGAAATGAAATAAATTTGAAAATTACTTACAACAACATCTGTATATTTTTCATTAAATGTTATTAAATATTTAATTGACAATTCTAAACGTTTAACTGATTTTAAACCAATATTATTACAAATACTGATACAATTTGTTGAATAAGCTGTTGAAAAATTAAATCTAAAATAAAATAAATCAAATTAAAGTTTTTATGAACAAATAAAATACAATAAAAAATTTATTACCTTGGTCCAATCTCTATCTCTAAATCTAAGTCTAAATTTTTATTTGCTAAACTGGAAACCTTTGTCAAGTTATCATTCTCTTGTGAATTCTTTAATAACCATCTTAATTTTAAATCATTATCATTTGTTAAGGGCGTATCATTATCAAATTCAATATGATAACATTTTTCCGTCTTTAAATCCACAATTGATTTATTTAACTTAAAAAAAAAAGATTTTTTTTTCTTACTTATGTTTATCAATAAATATTATTAAATTGCATACTTACATCTTGTAAATTTTTTAATATATTAAAAGTTTTACTTTCATCAAAGGCATTTAAAAGGTAATATCTTGTAATAGACATCTTTTTTTTTACTGGAAAAAATAAAATAAACAAAAAAAAAAATCTCAGCAAGTGGTTGAATAGAAAATAGAATAAATATTTCGCAGCTTTTAAAGGGTCACAAAAGTTATCACGTCAAAACAAATCAATAATATTATTGCAAAACAAATAAATACAAGTTTTTCTTAAATATTAATTAGGTTAAAAAATAATTCAAATATTAAACAGAGAAACATAAGAAAAAAAACAAGATAAAATTTTTGAAGGTTATGTTTAACATTTTATTGAACTTTTTTTTGGTTATTTAAGAATAATATTATATTTCAGGAAATTGTAATACAAAAAAAATTTTTTAATAAAACAATTCACTTGAAAAATAAATATTAAAACAAAAAAAATGATTGTTTTTAATTTTTTAATTAACCTTTTCTTTGCTCCAATACGCGACTATACACAGTGAATAAAATTAACTGACTGAATCAACGATTCTTATTTGATTCTGATACTATACGAAATTATAATACTACGCGCATAAATATTTATGTATTCAGATTATTATACAGTGATAATGAACAATATTTGTCTCATTTTGATTATTTATTTATAATATAAAATTAATTAATTTATTAAAATTATATTACACGTGCAATAAGAAATAAACTTAATCAACAAAAAAATGGTTTGAAACTTAACTTAAATAATTCTGTGCACTTGCTTAATTTTAAATCAAACGGTTTCTACAACTGAAAATTATAAATTCGATATACGTTGTTTAATGTTTATACAAAAAAAAAAAAATAAATAAATGAAAAATCAAATCTTTTCTATTTCAATTAAAATATTATTTTTGATTGATAACTAAGAAACAAAAAAAAGGGATTTATTAATTTTTAATAACTATTAATTAAAAAATAATTTACTTTAATGCAACGTACTAAAACGCTGCGTTGTTAATAAAATGTTTATTTTCAGTACATAACTGTGCACAGTGCTTCGTAAGTGACAACACTTTGATTACTTTGACGGCAACGTATGTCTGTAATCGCATCAGAAAACTTAATATTTTTTATTATTGTTTTGTTGTTGTAGAAATCGCTTCTATAGCTTTTTACCGCAGTAAAGTGACATTTGAACTTTTTTTTTTATTTTTCGTTTTTATTTATTTATGTGCACTCAGCCATTTTTCGTTGCGTTTGCGTTCATTTTGAAGTTTTGTGTCAAAGCAAGAAAAAAACAATTTTTTATAGAGAGAAATCTTTTATACGTCAAATAACGTTCGAAGAATTAAATAACAATTTTTTTTTGTTATTTTAGAATTTAATTATTAAAAAGTTTAATAAAAATAAAATAAAAATGCCTAAAAAACGTGAATTTCGTCAATATATATGTATAAATGAGGATAAATTAATAGAAGAAATAGAAAAACGACCTATGCTGTATGTAAAGGCAATGAAGGGTTATCGAAAACCAAATTTACGTGAAAATGCCTGGAATCAAGTTGCAACAGCATTAAATTCACCAAGTATTTCTTTTTTTTTTTTTTTTTTAATAATAATATGTATTTGTAAATAATTTTTCTTAATTATTGTTTTAACTTATTTTTGTTTATTAAATCTTTAGTTGATGAATGCAAAAAACGTTGGCGTAGTTTACGCGATTCATTTATGAAACAGTATCGTTTAGTTGGTAATGTAGATTACAATGTTAATGATAATATGTCAATGAATAGTACAAATAAGAAAAAATGGTTATTTTATGATCGTATGAATTTCCTGCTACCGCATATTGATATAAAAATAGATCCAGACAATATTGATAATGAATTAATGGAGAGCACACATCATACAAATGAAATAAATATAAAAATAGACAAATATAATAATGACGATATGATGGATGATAACAATAGTTTAATTAATACAAATAATGATACTAATAATATAATATTATTAACAACAACAACAGCTGCAACAGCGGGTGGGTGCACTTTAACTACTACGTCCACATCAAATTCATGTTACAATAATCAAATGAGTGTTAATCAATTAGAGGAAGCAGCAACAAAAGCAGCATGTTCAAATAATTCTGGTGGAACTATAATGGATGGTTGTATGGTAGAATCTACATTAGCAGCAGCAGTAGCTGCCGCTGGTATAACGCCAACTATTCCACATCATAGTATAACGATACAACATCAGCCAACACATCAACAATTACAACAACAACAGCAGCAGCAACAGCCATCCCATCAAATTCAGCAACAACAGCAAACACAAATCATACCAGTAACCCCAATTCAACAAATATCATCAACTGGTTTGAGTAGTAATTCTGTAGGAAATATAACACCTGGAACAGGAACACCAATATCCGGATCACCACCAACACTTGATTGTGATGAACAATTTTTAATGAGTTGTGCACCAGCATTTAAACGCTTATCGGTACAGAAAAATGCTCTGGCACGTTTAAAAATACAAATGATTCTATATGAGATTGAATTTGATAATGACATAGATAATAATAAAAAGAAACGATATAGTTAAAATGGTTGAATGAGCCATCAATCAAACAATTGTAATATTACTAAGTGACTTTTATACGATAAATGTCATTTTTTATATAAAAATGTTTTAGTAAGAAATAATTATTATTTAATTCTTAATTATTTATATTAATTAATTCATAACTTTTTTAATAGAGTTAATTCCAAAATTTTAATAATAAAAATTACAAAAAAAAAAAACTTAAATGTAAAAAATTAAGGCAGGCTATTGTTATTTTCTGTAATTAATTTTATTTTATTTTTTCTTCTCGTTTTAAACGTTATTGTTGTATATTTACTGTAAATTTTAAATGTGTAATTACTGTTTAATATAAGACCAAATTATATTTTATTTTAATAATAAATAATAATATTAAAATTGTAATAAAGTAAAACAAAATAAAAAATGTTTTTTTTTCTTCTAAATATTAAATTACCTTATAAATTAATTAATAAGGCTCAATAGTACCTATAAATTAATAAATAAAATAAACCAACAAAAAAAGAAATTTGTTTGTCCTTACAAAATCTATTAAAAATAATAAAATTTTATAATAGATGGCAGTATAATAACAAATAAAATTTTTACTTTCTTCAAGCAAAATTACTTTTATTATTAATTAATTAATAATTTAAGAAATTAATTATTTAAATAAAAAAAAAATTTATGATTTAATTTTATGTTTTGGTTTTTTTTTTGTTAAATATATAAATAAATTAAATTAAATAAAACAAACACAGACAATTTTTTTTTTTAATTAAAAATTAATTTATTTTATAAATAAAAATCCAATTTTTTTTTTTGTTTTATTATTAATTTTTATAGTGTTCCTTATTATTATTAATTTTTTTATTTATTTTATTTTATTTTTCTTTTTGTTTTAATTTTTATATACACAAATGTGTTTTTTAATTGTTTTTTTCTTTCTTTATATTTTCTTTTCATTGGAAATAACAAAAAAAAAAAGAGAAAAACTTTTTACTTTTTAGTGATTTTACAAACCAAACATAAAAATATACAAGGAAAAAATGCGAAAATTAAAACAACAAAAACATAAAAAAAAAACAAAAATAAAATTACAATTATATTGAGACTAATTTTTAATAAAAATAAAAAATAATTAAGAATAATTAACATCTGTAAAATAATAATTAATTTTTTGATTGAGTTTTACTTTTATATTTATTTTTTTTTTGTTTTATTTATTTAAAATTAAATTATTAAAAAATATTCAACATTTTTTTAGGGAGGGAGAGAGAATGGGAGTGGGTTGTGGTGGTGGTAGTAGTACTTTTGTTTTATTTTAGTATTATAATTGTTTTATTTTATTAATTAATTTAATTTAATATTTTATAAATATTTTTTGGGGGAAGGGGATAATAAGTTTATACAATTAAGTATAATAATTAAAGAAACTTTTTATTGCTGCTGGCTTCTCTCTGCTTTTTTTTTCTTAAAAGGATGGGGCAGAATGATTTTAGACAATTTTATGCAGCCTCTTATAAAAACGTATAGGGATGGTGGTGGTGGTGAGATATGAAAACAATTTTATTTTTGGTTGTGTGTAAAGAAAATAATGAAAAAAAAATAATAATATTAATAAAAAATGCGTTGAAAACATTGCGGCATAATAAACGACGACTAATAAAGGGAGAATTTATATTAAAAATTTTAATTTTTTTTTTTGTTTGCAATACATTGGATAAATATGATTAAATTTAATTAAAATTAAATGCGGGAAAAATAAAGAAAATGAAAATAAAAATAAATCGTTGTTATTACAATTATAAATGATGTAAAAAAAATAATTAACCAAAAGAAAAGAAGAGAATTTTTCATTAAGCTTTTTAAGCATATTTTTTATAATTAATATTTACTTAAATAAAAATGTTTTCATCGAATGTTTTTCTTTTATTTAAATTTAATTTTTCCTCTCATTATAAATATATTTAATCATTTTTTGTGTTTTTTTTTTTTTAAACGTTTTAATTATTTTACATTGAAATTTACAAGCATTTATTGCATTATATTTATTAATTTTTATTTTTATTATTTGGCCATTAATGAAAATAGCATAAAATCATAAATAAATAAATGTGTTAATAAATCTTAATTAAAATGTCTCTAATCTTTATTATCTGATTTAAGTATATATACATAAATGTATGTATATAATATTCATATATATTTCTTCATTTTTAACACATTATTATTCCTCTCTCTCTCTCACATAATTTTATTTAAATTTTTAACCAAAATATAATAAAATAAAAGAAAAAAAAACTCACATAGATTTATGGGGTGTAAGGACGATTGAAAATTATTTTTCAGCTTCATTTCTTCTATGCATATTTCAATGAGAATTAATTAAAACAAAAAAAATGAATGAAAATTAAAAGAAAATACTTAAGAAGCGGCTTTATTACAAAAAAAAAAAACCAACGCAAATTAAAAACCTGTAAATGCGCAACAAACTTAAACCATCCAATTATTAAATTTTACTGTTTTAAGCTACAAAAAAAAAATTAAAAGAAAAGAAAATCTTTATGCATTTTTCTCTAATTTCATTAACTTTTTTTCTCGTTTTTTTTTTTTTTATGTGTGTTTTATAATTTTTAATTAAACATTTTTCTTTTTTTTATTTGTAAATTCTTATATATAAAAATAATTAAATTAATTTAAATAATTAAACATAAAAAAATAACATTCATCATTTTTATATTAAAAAAAAAAACTGTTCAATAATTTTCAACTTTCATTATTCGTTTTTTCATATTTTTATTATTGTTACTGTATGCATTATCAATATTTTTTTAATTTTAAATTATATATTTACTTTCTTTCCATCTTTCTTTCAATTTAGTTTGTTTAACTTTGTTGATTACTTTTTTATTTTATTTTCATTTATTATATATATATTAAAAAAAAAAAAAATTATTATTTTCTTTCTCGCTTATTATTTTTTATAAAATGGCTCTTCAACATTAAACAAAATTATATAATTAAAAAAAAAAATAAATAACTAGAAATATTTAAATAAAATCATTCCCATTCTGTTGTACCGGGTGGTTTCGGTGTTAAATCATATAATACCCTTGATATACCATCAACTGATGTTATTTCACGTACCATTCTCTCCAATACCTATATACATTTAAGATTATTGGTTAATAAACCGCCATATACAAACAAAAAAAGTTTTATTTTCGATCTTAATTAACACTTACGTGCATTGGTAATTTATCAGAACCAGGTAAAACTGGAAGACCAGTCATAAAGTCATTTGTTACAAATGGTCTTAATACAATTGATCTTTGACATGAAGGTATTCTATTTGCAGGATCTCTATCAAAATGTAATGGTATTAATACTACAGGCATTTGAGATATATTTTTACTACAATTAAATGATTGTAGCACCTAAAATAAAAAGAAACAAAAACATTTTTATTTTCTATATATACATATTTCTGTAACATTTTTGATAAATTTATTACCTCATTAGCAATATAGTCTGCTTGGCGTAATTGTGACAATGCATAACTCGATAAGTGTGTATATGTTATATCTGTTAATTGATATTGAACAACTCCACCAAATATGTAACAAACTCTATTTACATTATGTAATATTCTGGGTATTAATTGGGCCAAAAATAGCATATCATGCCAGTTTGGTTCATAATCAGTTGAAATTCCTACAACGTAACTATATGTACGCTTATCACCTAAAATATAAATACAAATTTTATTATTATTAAAACATAATTCAATAATCTTTTAATAATTATTAATTTACCCTGAACACCAACAGTTCGTATTGGTAAAACGGTAGCTGATATTTTTATAGTACTGGATATACGACATAATTCTTTTTGTTCTTCCTTTGTTGTTGCTCCAGCAACACGATTAAGTAATGCATGATTTTTTAATAATTTTTGATTATAATCTACAATAACTCTTACTATAACCTTTAATAAACGTTTTCACAAACAAAAAAAAGTAGTTTTTTTTATTTATTTTATTAATTTATTAATGTCAAAATCAAAATTTACTTGGGTTTCAGAAAAATCTTTTTCAATATAAGGCTCATCGGCACATATAATCCTTATAGCTAAACCAGGGCCGGGAAATGGATGTCTTTCAACTAAGTGTGCTGGTAATCCCAAATCATAGCCTAATGCCCTAACTTCATCTTTATGAAAATCTTTTAAGGGTTCCACGACTCTGCCAGCATCGCGTAATTTTCTACAATAAAAAAAATTATTTAAATATTGTAAAAATTATTAACAGATTATCACATAATTTACCTAATCATTTCAGTATCATTGTGATGTGTTTTAATTGTATCAGCATTTGTGCTAACTAAATTTGATGCTGATTCAATTAAATCTGGTCTAAGTGTGCCTTGTGCCAAATAAACATCTTCTGGTTTTAATTTTAATTCCTCAATAACTTCATTTGTTACCTTAACAAAGATATCACCAATTATTTTACGTTTATATTCTGGATTAACAGTCAAGCATAACATTGGTGTCTCTGTACTATACAATGTTCCAATTAATTTTATAGTGGTTGTTCCTTTTAAAAATTGATGCTTTGCAGTTTTAACAATTAAATCAATACCAATATCACGTAATAATTTTTCAACAGAACTACTTTCATTCTTACGCATAAAACCATTATCAATATGAACAGCAATTACTTGTTCTGGTAATAATGCTTGCCTTAATAATGATGCACAAACTGTAGAATCAACACCACCACTTAATAATAATAAAACTTTATTATTACCTACTTTATCTCTAATATATTTAATACATTCATCTTTTCTACATTGCATTGTAAAATTTGGAGTTAAACCAGTTATATCAAACAAAAAATTAGAGAGCATTTGTTTACCATGTGTTGTTAAATCAACCTATAAAAATAATAAATCTGTTTTAGTTTTTGTTTTTATTTAATACTAAAAAAAATCAATCAATCAATTTATACCTCAGGATGAAATTGTACACCATACATTCGAGCTTGCTCATTATATAATGCAGCAATTAAATTATTGTTTGATATAGCAGCAACTTTTAGTTTATCACCAATACGGTCAATACTATCCCCATGGGTTAGTAAAACTGCTTGGGTTCGACTTAATCGTCTAAAAAGTAAACAAATATATTTATAAGAAAATTATTATCAATCAATTTTTTTGCATTAATAAATGTATGGCTAAAGTGTAGTTTAATAACTAATATTTAAAATTATTAAATTGTTCAGTGCCTAATTTTTATAGGAGAATTGTATCAGAACAGACTTGTGCTTAAATAATACAGTTCTTTCTTTATTTCTCCAAGCAATTTAAATTTTGTTAAACATACTTAAAAAGTGGACAGGATAACTCTACATCTATATTTATTTGACCATCTTCTCGAATCTCTTTTTTATGTACAGTACCACCATATTCTTTATTTATTAATTGCATACCATAACATATACCTACAAAACATTATAAATTAATTAATTTATATAAATGTTTAATTTATAAATAAAGAAAAATAATTTTACCTAATATTGGGATACCAATTTTAAAAACATTAGGATCATATTGTGGTGCATCATCTGCATAAACAGAATTAGGACCACCTGATATTATTATTGCTCGATAACCACTTTCTTTTAATTTTAAGGCAGATGTATCCAATGGTAATATATCCGATTCAATTTGTAGTTCCCGTACTTTTCTGTCAATAACCTAAAATAATAAAAAAAAATTTTTATTAAAACACGTTTTTTTTTTTCAATCAATTTTATTTATTTCTTTTTTCTACATACTTTTCCATATTGAGATCCGGCATCCAAAATTGCAACTTTATCATTGTGTAATCCCCCATTTTCAGCTGATGGTATTATTGAGGTTTTTTGATTAAGTGCACTCATATCTTGTTCGTTACAACACTTAAATTAAATCACAAACAATAATTAATATATATATAAATAAATATATGTATATAGAAAAGAAATGTTATTTATAACACATTATATATAAAATAATATTTATCCGTATACTTAATTAAATTTAAAATAAAATGCAACAAAATAAATAAGAAAAAAATAATAATAATTTTACATTTTAGTTAAAAATAACTAAGATGAATTTATAAACAAATTATTATTAAAGCTTTTAAAATTATTAAAAAATATTTATTAATTATATAAAATGATTATAAATAAAAAAAAAAACAAATTTTGTGTGATGAGAGTTTTGTGTTTTAGTTTTAGTTTTTTTTTTTTTTTTTTTAAACCTATTTTACCTCTTCAATTTTTTTCTCACCAGTTAAAGCAACATTTTTCATTAATTTAACAAATGATAATGGTGTTGTCATTTTTATTTTACATGAATTAATTAATATTATAAATAATCTTATTACTTTTATTGTTTTAATGAATTTTTTGTATTTTATTAATTAATTACATTATTTTTTACTATATCAAAAAAAAAAAAAATTAATAAAAATAAAACAATAAATATGATTGAAAATAAATAGGTCACAAAAAGAAAATGAATTTTTAAATAAATAAAAAAAAACACACACTTTGGAGAGAGGATGCCAAATTGTAAATTGTAATAAACAAAAAAAAAAAAAAAAGAATTTTTTTTTAAAGTATGCAGCAGAAATACAGTGACACAAAAGAGCTTATCAAAAAAAAAAAAAAAAAATAATAATAATAAATATATTTTATATAAAAACAATAAAAAGAAAAAAACTTGTGCGTTATTATTATTTCTTTTTCTTTATTTTACTTATAATATGGAAAAATCACTGATAACATTATTTTTACTTGTCAATTTTTTTTTTTTTGTTATAGACAGAAATATATAAAAAAAAAAAAAATGAGTAAAATAAAAAAATAACTATTTAGCAGCCAGCCGTGATGTCATTAAAATTTAAGAAAAAAAAAATTAATAGTGCGGTTGGTCTATCTATTTTGCTATATTTTTTGAAATAAAGGAAAAATAATTACAGCAATAACAGGGATGTGTGTGCACACAAAATATTATCACAAATCCAAATAAAAGAATTTTATTTTATTTTATTATTTATAATACAGTTATAATAAAACAATATGATTATTCTATAACAAAAAGAAAGAAAAGTTAAATAAATGCGCTAGACAAACGATAAATCGATGAGGATTTGGAATTAAAAATCTATTTCACTGCAATTTTTTTTAGTTTTGCTTCTTTTTCTTTTGATTTTATTTATCAAAAATTGTAAAAACACACAATTTTTACACAAATTCAATGTTACACTGTTATCAATGGTTAATTATTTTTTATCTTTATTATTTTTATTTAAGGTTGATTTAAAGACAAAAAAATAAAAACTTCTTTTTTTTTTAATTATTACAAATTCCGTGAAAATTAATCACACTAAACACTTTATTAATTAATTATTTCTCTAATTTAACACATTCATAAATTATTAAACATCCTATATGTTTTAGAAATTAATGAAAAAGCACCATAAAAAAAAAAAAAAAAGGTTCATTCTTACCACCTTTCATATTTTTTTACATTTTATAGAATCAATTTTGCATGAATTTATTCCAATATAATAGCATTTAGCATATTTATTTAAAAAAAAAAAAAAAAACATTTAAATCTTGTGATTTAATTACTAATAAACAAATATAAATTGATAAAAAAAAAAAAAAAAGAAGTGATTAGAGACAAGCGAGAACAACCGAAATAAATCAACAGAAAAGAAAGAAGAAAACGAAAAAAAAAAATTAAACAGGAGGAAAAGATGTATGAATGACATGACATTGCACAATATACACACAAGAAAATTAATATATTTTTTTTTTTTTTTGACATTTAAATGGATAAAATTATTTTCTTTTGCATTAAACACATTAACATAAATAATCTCTATTATCTAATTCATAATTATTAAGCGATATATACTATATTTAAAGATAAAAAATAAATAAAGTGAGGTTATGACAAGTAAAAGGGCGGCTTCCCCATAACTATATAGAAAAATAAAAATTCAATTTTAAAATCAGACACACAACTACCATTTATATAAACAATAAAATTATTTATTTAATAATAATAAAAAAAAAAGTTTTTATATGATTTTAATGATATTTCTGTGCTTTTTTCTGTACTTAAATGATTTGAATGACGGGTGACTAATATAAAATTTAATACAAATAAAAAGCATGTTTGGTGGGTTTACTTCCAAAAGCGTAATATTGTATTAAATATAACAAACACAAGAAGCAATAACAAGAAAATTTATTTTTTTTATTTAATTTAAAACATAAAATAAAAAAAAAAAGAGGAAAACTTTACAATAAAAACACCAGAAAAACCACCCAATTTACAAATTAAATTTCCATATATTTCTTTTGAATTTTATTGACATGTGTTGGGGTTTTTGTTCAAAAATGAAGAACTTAACGAAATAAACTAGCAAAACATATAAATATAAAATTAATAAAAAGAAAAAATTATATTAAATTAAATTTACACGACAAATTGCACGAAGAAACATTTATATAAAAAAAAAAAAAATTTGAAAAGTTTTAAATAAAATAAAAAAAAGAAAAAATAAATCATAAAAATGACTTAATTAACTTCGAATGCAAAATTTAATTTTTTTTTCTTTTCTTTTCTTTTCTTCTCCTTTTTATTCTTCTTCTTCTTCTTCTTTAAATTGATCCTTTTTTAACTCGCTTTTGCGTTTCTTCATTAACAAAGTGAAAAATTAAACTAAAACAAAAATTTCGATTTAATTATTATTATTTTTTGTTTTTTTTTTTTTTCTTTAAATTTTTTTTTAATGATAAGATTATATTTTTTTATTATTATTATTATTTTTTGTTTTTCTTCTATCTAATTTTTAAATTATTAGAAATATGAATTAAACTCTTTTTAATTGTAAAATATTTTAATTTTCAAAAAATAGAATAGAAAAAAAAAATGAACGATATGAAAATGACATACACAATAGACGAGACTCACACTTATAAAACAATTTACATTTTTTCGGTACACAAATTTCATTAACTTTTCATTGAAAATATTCACATCACACACTATGCTACATACATTTTATATATATATATATATATATATATTAATTTTTTTACACAAATTCACATACACACAACAATAATAATAATAATATATATATAAAAAAAAATAAAAAAAAAAGAAAAAAATATATTTTTATTTTTTCTTCTCCTTTTGTCGACAATTAATTTTTTTTTACTCTTTTTTTTTTTTTTTTAGTTAACAAAATTACATTGTATACACAAAAATACTTTCATTACCTTTAGAAATTGACAAAAATTAAATCTATTTTTTTACTTTATATTTCATTAGTTATACAATTATTTTTATCTTAACTTTATTTTTAATAATGCAAAAAATATACAATGATTATACTTTGCATTAACACACAATAAATTTTTGCTTTTCTTTTCTTTTTTTTTTTTACTATTCACGTACACAGTGCACTATTAAACTTCTTCTTTCTGACAATACAAATACCGAAAGATGGCGACCTGCCGGTCCGGCTACGTTATAATTTTCGAAAAAACCATGCCATTTAATTAATTTTTATTTTTCTTCACCTTATTTTTTTCTTTTATTGATATAAATCGATTAATTTTTTTTTTCTGTATTTATTTTATATTCTTTTAAGTTTAATTAACATTATGTACCTTAAACATAATAATTAATATATAAGACAGTTGTTTGAAAAAAAAAAAATATATATATATAATTTTACACTTTTAATATTTATAATTATTTGATTGTACTATTTTACTCAGTGATTGAAAATTTATTTGGCGGGATGTTATTCTATTTATCTTTAAACATCACTTTTACAGTTCAGTCTTGTGGATAATTCAATGAATTTTCTTGTTAAGTTATAATTTAGTTATTTTGTGAAGCAAGTAAGTAAAAATATATATATATATATATATATATATATATATAAATATAAATAAAAAAAGAAAATAGAAAATAATAATAATATTCTAGTTTACTATGATTATGGTTTTAATTCTTTGAAATTCTGCTTAAAATTTGTTTTCGATCATCAAAAAAAATATATAAAATTAAAAAAAATATAAAGTTTTGGTTTGGACGTTAAATTTTCGTTTTTAAGTTAATTATTATGGCAGAAGCTCCGGCTGATAGTCAAGCTGAAGAAACCGCCTCACATAGAGTTCAAATAACTGCTTCATCGTCATCATCCGAGGAGAGTATTAAATCATTATTAGAAGTATTTGCGCCTCAATTATATATGTTTAAAATGGAAAATGAAACTCATATTAAAAGTGTTTTAGATCCTTTAAATACTTATCGTCAAGCACAAATAATCTGTCCAGAATTTCATATTTTACTGGATCATACAATAGCTGTCGTGTGGATGATTTATTCTGATACCAAAAATTGGAGTAAGTTGGCTCCAGTCCATTTACATTGGGCTCTAAAATTTCTTGAAGGCATTAGGAACAAACAAGGCAATTCTCCAAGAGACATTAATTTAGCAATTAATCAAATTCAGGATATTATTTTACTATTGTATTCTTCATACGGGGAAAAATATTTAGATTCTGGATATTTTGAGCAAATAGCTCCAGATGAATTCGATCCAAATACTACACCAAAGAATAAACGCAATAAACCAGTAGCAATGTCAACACCAGATATGTCACGTTTTCCAGAAACTGTGGAAAGTGATGAAGAACTCAATCATTTATCACCAATTGAAAACCCCGATGAAACTGTTGATAATAAAGTTATTAATAAACAAGAGACTACATTTAATACTACCAAGAATACTACTACTACAGAAGGATCTAATAACGATACTGTATTATCTTCCTTTCCAATATCGGTTACACTCAATGATATGTTAAGTACCACAAATCCTGCAAAGTTAGAGAAGTTAATGCAATCATCGGCACAATGTGACCCATCCACATTGCCGTCCGACAAAGATCAGACTGTACAAAAAACGGATGATGGTGATGATAAAGAACAATTTTGCAAACAGTTACGACAGTGGCGAATTGAGCAAATGAAGAGAATTGAAAGTGATGTCAGTCGTTTAGTATCAATAGAACAAATTTTGAAGGATTACGGTGCTGGAACTCAAGAAGATAATGAAAAATTAATGGAAATGATAAATAAACGAAAAGAAGAAAACCTTGGAAAATCAGGAGAAGAATAATAAATTTTATTGTATTTTTTTTTTTACAGACTTATCGAATTTAATAAAATGTCTTTTATATAAATAAAGTAAAAATTTTTAATTGTTGTATAATTATATGTTTTGTATAATTTTTATTTGCAGAAAAATGAATGACTTAGCAGATGCTGAGTTGGATGACTTAGAAAATGCTTTATTCAATTTAGAAAATGATATACCAGCAGAAAAGACTGATGACAAAAAACATGACACGAAAACGAGTAAAGCTGATGGAAGTAAAATTTCACGTACAGAATTTCGCGACATAGATTCATCAGATGAGGAAAATGATAATGCTGCATTACTGTCAAAATATAATGAGTATGGCAAAGATGTTAAAAGTTTAATTAAAATAAAAAATGACGAGAAACAAAATCAAACTGTCTCTTCGTTTGTAAGTAGATCGATTCAGGATAGTGCACTTAGAACTACAAATGGGCAAAGCAATTCATTTTTAGATAAAGTCAATACAACTAATGTAATCAGTACTCCGACAATTATTCAACAATCAAATATTATTCTTGACCCTGTATTTGGTCTGCGAATAGTTCATCCATTAATATCTAGTGCATTATTAAAAGAACGAATGGCTGGACGTACTGCAATATTTATGAATCGTATACGTTATCATATTGAAAATAGTGATTTATCTAAAGATTGGGTAGTTGCTGGTATTTTAGTAAATAAGAGTCCTGTAAAACAAACACAAAAGGGTGCTGCATTCTCAATATGGAAATTAAGTGATTTGAAAGGTGATATAAAGACCGTATCGTTGTTTTTATTTAAAAACGCTCATAAGGATTTATGGAAAACAAATCAAGGTACAGCTGTAGCTATTTTAAATCCCGCTGTATTAGATAAACGCGATGAAAAATCTGATGAAGCTGCATTATCTATTGATAATCCATCAAAAGTAATGATTCTGGGTCTGTCCAAAGATTTAGGTACATGTAAAAGTAAAAAAAAGAATGGTGACATGTGCACCGCTATTGTTAATATAAATACATGTGAATATTGTATTTATCATGTAAAACAGGAGTATGGTAAAGCATCCCGTCGTTCAGATATACAATCTTCCACAGCTGGGCGTGGTCTAAACGAATTGCGCAACAAAGTTTTAGGGAAAAGTGAAGTGTTTTATGGAGGACAATCATTTACAGCAGTAACAGCTAAAAAGAATCCAAAACTTGTTAAAGAAGATCAGCAACGGTTACTGACTTTATCAGAGTATTATCAATCACCAGTTGGAACAAGTACGACAGCATCTTATCGTGCTCGACCAATTGAAATAAAAGCTGCTTCCAAAAAAATTCAGTCAGCTGCAAGTGTTGAAATGAATGTGCAACAGAGGAAAAAAGATATAGAACGATTAAAAATGTTAACTGGTGGTATTCCCGATTTTAAGTGTACCACGAACATTATTGAGAAAAATGAAATAACGAAAGATGAGGAAATACCAAAAGAAACCATAACATTGGATAAGTTTAAAAATCGTGAATTTAGTGGTGCTAAGGCTATTCCGAAATTATCTAGTGGCAAATTTTCAATTGATTTAAATTTATCATTAAAAAAATCGGAAAATGCCAAAGCGCTGGCTCGAAACATATTGAAAAGTAAACCATTGGAAAAATCAAATCCAAATTTTATTAAGTATCGTGGAACGGAGACTGGCAAGAAACGGACAATAGAATGTTTGGATGAAAATTTAAAGAAAAAACAGAAAATAGACGATGAGCTGAAAATGAAAGAACGTGAACAAAAAATAAAAGAAATGATTGACAAAACCTCATCCCATGTGGATTTAATAAATAAGCACGAAATGGAGCAACAAGACGCATATTTTAATAAACTAGAGAAAAAGGAAGCAATGGAAGAAAAAATGATGAATACGTTTAAGATGACTTGTAAGGCAGTTATATGTTCACAATGTAAATATATAGCTTTTGCAGCGGCCGATCATTGTAAAGAGGAAAAACATCCGCTTCGAATAATTGATGCTGAGAAACGTTTTTATGAATGTCAAGATTGTGGTAATCGTACAACCACTCTGCATCGAATACCAAAGGTTAGTTGTAAAAATTGTCAAGGATCACGATGGAAACGCTCAGCGATGATGAAAGAGAAAATAATTAATGCAAAAAATAGTAATCAATTATCTATACGTGGTGATGAAGAAACATTTATTGGCACTTCAACAAAATCTTCGAATATTAATTTACTGGTGCCAGAATAAACATAACTATAAAATTAATTTCTATCTGTGGAATTTTAATAGTTTTATTAAATTAAAATTAGAAATTTTAATTTATTTTATTAATGTATGTTTAATATTTAATAATTTAATTATATTATTATATTTTTATTTCTTTGTTACAGTAAAACATTAATCACATTTTTCATTTATTTTTTCTTGTTTTTGTTTCATTAGTAAAAGTATAAAAAATCATTTTTTAAATACATGTAAAAAGCTGATAATAAAGTTTTTTTTTTAATTATTTTTTTTTCTGTTTTATTTATAAATTACAAATGTAATTAATTTACTGCCAATTAATTAATTAAATTATTTTAAAAGAAAAATTATCAGCTATGTTTTCATTATAACAACATGAACGACATCTATATTCTCATAAGAAAATTATCATTTTAAAACTAACAAAAATTATTCGAAGCATTTTTTTCATTTTTCTTTTCTTTTTTTTTTTTTTTAATTTTACTTAAATTACTTAATTTAAAAAATAATAATAACATTGGATATATTAATTACAATTTATAATACTAATTATAATAGTATTATATAATTTTAGCATGAAACATATATATTTAAATGTTTAAGTTCAGTTAATAAATAATAAAAATCATTTCAATTATAAAAATAAATCACATAATTTTGTTTATAAAATAAATTTTTAATTCTTACATTACAGACGTCATTTGTTCATTTAAATTTAATAAACTAGAAAATTTAAATGTTATGTCTTTTGATAATTTCTTCTCATCATTTTTTGCATCTAAATTGATACTCAGACCTGTACTTAAACCACCCTGGCTACCATTAATACCCGATGACATATCAATGTATGATTTGCCACGTTTTATTGGTGATTCATAATGGCTCATACCGACTAGATTTGGCTCACTAATTTTACAATCCCCTGGATTATTTATATAAGAATTTACATTATTACTATTACATGTTGATGATCGTAATAATTTCGTTGGTATTGCGACATCATTTTCGTATCGTAATTTTTGTTCAACGGTTTTCGTGTCAATTAATGGACGAGGTATATCATAACCAGTTGGGTGCAACTGATTTTGCGGTGAAAAATCTTGTGCAATTGTTGATGGTGTCGTTATTGTTGTACTACTTGTCCTTTCTCCGTCATTTTTATCTGAATTATCATCGTTTTCAGTACCATTTACATTCGGTGCATGCCAGAGATGCTGTAGATCATCGGGTTCATTATTATCGGTTGGTGATTCTAATTCTTCGACAATATTATTTAATTCTGTACAATAAAATGGATTTGAGACAGCAGTTTGATCAAATTCTAAATATTTTGCAGTACGTCCTAATAATTTCTCCCATTGTGAGGCTATATGTTTAAATGATGGACGTGACGCTGGTTCATCTGCCCAACATGATCGTATAATAGAATATCTATAACAAAGAAGTGAATAAATAAAAGAAAAATATATAAAAATTTTAAATGGAAGCATACATTTCTTCAGAACAATTTTCAGGTCTTTCCATACGATAACCAGATTTAAGCAAGTGATATAAATTTTGTGGAGGAACACCTGGATATGGAGAAGCTCCTAACGTTATTAATTCCCATGCAAGAACACCAAAAGCCCACACGTCAGAACGACAAGTATATACATGATCAGCTAGGGATTCAGGTGCCATCCACTAAGCAACAAATTTCCATAAGTTAGCAACGAAAAATGAATAAAAAAAAAACTTTATTTTACCTTCACAGGTACACGATCTTTACTACGTTTTAGATATGCATCATCTTCATAAACATCCCGTGTTAAACCAAAGTCAGACACTTTACATATTTTACCTTCAGCCAAGAGTACATTACGAGCAGCTAAATCACGATGCACAAGCTTTAAATAGATATTATAAATAAATATATATAAAAAAAAACGAAAGATAAGTAATTTCCATCTGAACTTACTTTAATCTCAGTTAGATATGTCATTCCTTTACATATTTGCCAGGCAAATGATAAAATATCTTTAACCGTTATAGGCTCAACACCATCAGATGGTTCAAATCCACTACACTCAAGTTTTCTACTAAGCCGCAAATAATTTCTGTTAAAAAATAAATTTTATTAGAAAAAAAAAAAAATGATCAGGAATTTATGCTTAAATAACGGTATAAAACCTTAAAGATCCGAATTGGCAATATTCGATAATGACTAATGGTGTGTCACCTTGTGTACACGCACCAAGCAATCTTATAACATTTGGATGTGATACTTCTTGTAACAATTGAAATTCTGATAAAAGTGCTAAAAGCTCAACTGAATTTGCACCATTTTTTATCATTTTTACAGCAACTGTGGTTGTTCCTGATTTACCATTAATATCCGTCGCATATCCTTTGACAACTTTACCGAACTCACCCTCGCCTAAGCTAATGTCAAGGATTAATTGTTGCCGATTAAATTCCCATTTCGAATTAATATCACATTTAAAGTTGATATCATTTGTGTTATTCATTGGTACCAATGGTACTTCCACATTAAACGTTTCGGTTTCATTAAAGCTACGATTCAGCGTGCAATTTGTAATCGTTTTACGTTTTGTCACCCGTACAAAATGACGACGTGATAATATTAATAATAATAAAATAATTATTAATAATAATGGACAACCGACAATTAACGCTAAGCACGGGGCATCACATTGAAATTGGTCCCAAGAAGCTGCAAAATGTTTAAATGAAAGAAAATTAAAGAATTTTTGCGATTTTTTATTTAAAGGGGAGATATATTACCTCGTTGCGCTGACACATTATAATCTTTAATAGACATTGTGGCGGCAATTTCCATTAAACCCATACTTGGAGTAACATTCTCACTAGCCGTACTTGTTTTTAATTTTTTAACACTTTTATTTTTTGGTGGTGTATGGATTCCACAAGAACATTTCCCATAATCATCACATGTGCAAATACCCGACGCTGAATATATACCTAATTTTGTCGCCTCATTTGTAATATGTGGTCCGAAAATTTTATCAGATTTAACACAGTCTTGGGGACAAATATATTTTTCAACACTCTGTCCAATCTGTTCTAATGGATCGCATACATTATCTGGGCATGTGGTTATATTTGGTGAACATGTCGCATAATTTGTTGTTAGTAATCCAGTAAAATTATTTGGTCGCCATTGGCAAACACCAGCTTCCGTACCAATACCACAATTTTTATTACAATCTTTTTTCGTTTCCATTTCTGAACATGGCTTAAGGAATTTCTCCTCAATATTCTTACACGTATTATTATTGATTACCGTCTCTTCGATATTTATTAATATTGTTGCTGTATTCCTTTGCCATCCAATTGTTAAACTTTTTTTATTAAAGAAAAAATAAATTATTTATTAATCAGGTTGAAATATTTTTGGTAATATCTTACGATTACTTACTAAAATCTATTTTCTGTTGCTTCATTTAATGCTGTTACATTGTGTACATAAATTATTCCACCAATTTGTGTTATACCAAATGCTCCAGTGGGATCTGTTACAATTCTAAGAAAGGAAAAAAAAAAAAATTTTATTATCGAAATATTTAACTGTGGATTAAATTATATTTAGAAGAAGAAGAAGACGAAGAAGATGAAGTAGTAGAAGAAAAAGAAAACAAAAATGTTTATCTAAGTTGAAAGCAAAGTTTTATCATTTTCAATTAGATAGAGAAACTTTTTTTTCTTTTTTTTTTTTTTTTTGCTATAGACAGGCAAATAAGAATTAAAATCAGAGTTTTGAGAAACAAATAAAACTTACTTAAATCTTGTAGAAGTTTTTAATAAATCAAACATTTTTGTTGGTTGTGTAACACGTGATAAGTTTGTTGCTGAACGATAAACAGTGACATCAGATGGAAATGTAAAGTTTCCTATGATAAAGAAACATAAATAATGGATTAGGAGTTTTTAATTTATTTATAAAATAAAATTAATTTATTTACCAATTTTAAGTACAGCTTTCATTGTGCCATCACCACCATTTTGTACATCTTCAGCACCCCATGTAAATTTTCTTCCAAATTTTTTCTCCTTACCATTTCTACGTTGTGCTGTTGTTATTGTATCACCAATCGGCGGTGTAGACTGTAATGCTAATGCCGTTGGACGATCGGTTTCATGTATTTTCGTTAAATCACTTTTTATACAAATATTTGCAATTGCCATTGCCGTATCAATGTGTTCCGTATAATTAAATGATAACGATGAAACAGTTGCATCACTTGCCCTCAAACTTATACAATACGGACTATGCCTTAAGATACCATCACGAGCAAATGTTAATTCTGTTTTTATTACGAAGAAAAGAATCCATAAAAAATGAAATTAAATTAAATAAAAAAGAAAAAAATGTCCACTTACTACAGTTGATAACACTCATTTTAGTTCCCATATGATCTGTTTCATATGCTTGACATATTGGTTTTATAATCTCCAAAGTGTCATTTAGTACCTCATAAAGAATATGTGTATTCACAAATAATGAATCATTATCAAGAAACATTATACTGTTCCTACCAATCGGCTTATCCTATAAAATAAAAAAAATAAAAATTTCTTAAACATCACATTTAATAATTTAATTCAACAAAGTGGAAGTGCTTTGAAGCATTCATTTAATTTTCCCTTACATATTGGGTTGTTAAAATTTTTTATCTAAAATAAAAAAAGGACATTGAAGAGACGAAAAATGTTTTATAATTTTATAACAACGTTAAAGGTAAGTCATTATAAAAAGGTAAATATGTTGAAGACGCATAAATAGAATTAATAATTTCATGAAAAAAAAAAAAAAAAATGTTAAAAAAGAATTTCAAATAGTGAATCTTTGATAAAGAGAAAATAAAAAAAAAGAAAATCCCATACACAAACCATTCGTGTACGGTTTGTTTGTAATAAGTTTTTATAGAATTAATTGGCCTAATTCTTACATAGGGCATAAGTGTGTGCTTCTAAGCAAGTATTATTGAAATAACCAAATAATTATCACACAATTAAGGTTACAAGTAGAAGAACTAAGTTTATAATTAAGAAAACTATCTTGAAACTATTTCTAAACTAAGAAAAGACAATTGGTATAACTACAGCGTTTAATACGTGGTTGTAAGTCGTATTTAAACAACAACAAAAAAAAAATTAATTTACAAAAAAAAAAAAAATAAAAGAAGTGATTAGAAGGCAAAAAAACTCGTGGAACTTAATTAAAAGCTTAAAAAAAAGCTGTAAAAACTAAACAATGCAAAATAAAAATGAAAAAAAAAAAAAAAAAAAACGAAATGAAAAAGGTTTGTGTTTATGCTTATCACGTATTTATACGAGAATTAATTTTTTTGTTTTGTTTGTGCTTTTCTTGTTTAAATTACCTTGGTGACCTTTTTTTCGGTAAAATCCTTTCTTTTTTTTTTTTTAGTTTTATTTTAAATTTATTTATTAGTATGCGGGGTTGAATAACAAAATATTCACGCTTCATTGTCAATTAACATTTTTTTTTTTTATATATATATAAGCTTATGCACTCGCTATAGCGACCATATGTTTCGTTGGTTTTTTTTTTCTTGTATATTTTTGCATCACATAACAAACTGCCACCTTTATTAGAATTAATCAGCAATTGAAGAATTATTTATAGAAGTGAAACAGAAATAGAGTCATTACTTGTTTAATACAATCCGCTTAAGTTTTTACGTTTTTTTTCTATATGTATTTTAGTTCGTGCATTCAAACAATTTATCAGCATTGTTCAGCTTTTATTTATCATTGATTAATTTGATGATAATCAATTTATATACTCTCAGTGCTTTTAAATTAAATTTTATTATTATATTTTTACTTTATTCGTATACGTTACGTCTTTACATTGTTTCGTATCTAAATGTGACAACGTTAAAAGATTACTCACATAAAAAAAAAAAAAAAAAGTAGAAAATTGAGAGAACAAAACTTCAATCAATAAGAAATAACTTTATTCGCATGGTACATATCGGTGGGTGGTCGTTAACTTATATATATATCGTATGTGATTTTTTTCTTTCTTCTTCGTCTTCTTTTAGCAAAATTTAATAAAAAGCTTCTTTTTTTTTTGCTTAAAGTGATAAAGTTTTTAGTTTTTATTTTATGATGGTTGAAAAGGATGAAAAGTGTGAAATTAGGAATAAACGAAGAGCAAACACGTTAAACACTAGATAAGTAAATGGAAAAATAATTATTTATCATCTAGTTACAAATTATTCATTTACGTTTATCAAACTAGGAGACTTTTAATCAAATTCTATTTACAAGAGTTTTTTTTTTTTTTTTATATTCTTAAATAAGATTAGAGATGTGGTAGCCGTCTTAAATGTCATTGATCTAGTAAAACAGAGAAAAGCTTTTAAAGGATTTTATTCTAAACAGTCTGCAACAATATTATCTATTATTAAAAAAAAGTTTTTAACCATTGATAATACGAGTTAAAAACAACAATCGTTACCAAAAAAAAAAAAAAAAGAAAAAGATTAATCTGGTCAATGGTACTTTTAATAAAACGTTTTAAATTAATTGTGCTTTGTGCTTAATAAACCCACTTTTAACATCCGTTGTTACTTTAATATTTAGGGTAGTACAATTAAATTATTATGTAAAGCTCTGCTATTTTTGTTTCTTGTTTATTTTTTTTTACATTGAAAATACTTTGGAATCTGATTAATTTATTCAAATTAATAATTTAAATTTTGAGTGTAGCGTTGCGGTGATATTTGTTGTTTTTCAGTGACAAAAAGCTTTACATAAATCTACAACAAAACATTTATGCTAAATGCAAAATTAAATTAATTGTTTACATTAGTTTTTGTAAATATATTTTTGATTGTTATTTACATGCATATTTAATTAAATTTTAAAACACCTTTAAATTTGCTGTTTTATTGTGTTTTGTTTAGAATTATTTATGTTCCTTAACGCGTATTTAGTGGATGCTCTAGAAAATAAAAAAAAAAAAAAAAAAACTTTGCAAATATAAGTATCAAGTAGGCCAAAGCTTTTAATTTAATTTTTTTTTTTTTTTTTAAACAACACCTAAGATCTCTCTAGAAAGGATCCTGGCAAAGAACGTTAGTAAAAAAAAAAAAAAACTTTTTTGTTTAACAAAATAAAAACTTTATTATTTCCTTACACACAAAAAAAAAAAAAGTCACAAGGAACTTACGGTTCGCTGTTATTCCAAGCAGGTGTAATAAAAACAGTTTCAAGATATATCCAAGATATTTAAAATGAAAACAAAAATAAAGTTATAACCGTTAAAACCGTATCGTGATAAAAAAAAAAACAAAAATAAAATAAAATAATAAAGTCACGAAGCGAGTGAAGGCTTTTTAAGGTAAAAAAAGAAAGAGGATTCTGCTGTTAAGAATAATAAAAGTTAAAACCATTTCAACAATAATGACAATAATCATAAAACAAAGAGGTGACAACAAAAAAGATAGAATGAAAAATGTAAATAAAAGCTAAGGAGCAAATGAAAGTTAATGCAAAAGTTAAAATTGAAATTACTTTTTAATTATTGTGTTAATTATTGTGTTACAAACAAAAACATAAAACAAACATATGCACAAATTATTGTGTTAATGGTAAAGAATTCGATTCATAGCGTATATTGTGAGTGGTTTTTATTTACAGACATAATTAATTAAAGAGTATAAAATGTGATAACAATTATAATTATCAAAAATTTATTTTTATTTAACAATGTAAGTAACTTCGGTATATTTATTATTATAAAAAAAATTAATTTTTTGCTCTCTAATTGATTAAATTTTATACTTTTTTTTTTTTTTGTTTATTTATTTATTACTCCAACTACAACATTTCCGTGACAATAATTAATGTTGATTAATTTCGATGAAATAAACTATTTTCTATTATTACAAGATAGTTTTTTTTTTTTTTTTTAAAGATAACACCAAATTCTGTCGTTAAAACATTACGATACAGTTGGGTTTCAATTTGATTTCAAACAAATGCTGTCCTAATGCAAGTTAATTTTATTAAAATGTTCTGTTGATAAGGAGGATTAAGAACTGAGTGATTTTCAAGATGAGTGCTCTTCGTTTTATGTGAAGTATTTGTAATGTTGAGTGGTGTTTTTAAGAGATAAAAGATTACAAAATAAATAAATAAATATATATATATAAAAGCACCTGGTTGATAGGTTAACATCCGTCATAACTTTAATAAAATTTATTACATAAATATATCATATTGTTAATAACAAAAAAAAAATGGATATAAACTTAAAGCTGCTTTTAATTTGTAAATTACATAACTTCGGTTCTTTTCGTTACACCTACACACAATTTTTTTTTTTAATCTAATTAGCAATTATTATTATAGCAAAAATAAAAAATAACGTAAAACCACAAAATAAGTAAAATGACGAGGAGTGGTTTATGTTTCGTTTTGTCTATTTTTTGGCAAATTTAAAGCACACACGGGAATTTTATAAACATATAATAATTATTAATTTAAATAAAGGTATTTTTTTTTTTGGCTATTAGGATTGACTTTCATCAACGTTGCTATTTCAACGAACGACAAATATAATTAAAAATTAATTAAATTCCCAATGAGAACAACAAAAAACAATTATTCTTTTTTAAGTTTAGAGTCTAGACAGTTTAGAGTCTGGTTTTTATTAATTTCTAATCATTCTAATCAATTTTAGGTCACATTATTCACATGTCATAAAATTTTTTATATAGGAATTTGATTTCATTTATTATTCTGACAATAAAATGTCACTTCTTGTTTGTATAAACGTAAAATATTTATTAAACAAGTAATTCATGTGAAAGGGTTTCCAATTTTACTATTTCCATAACATTAGTTTTGATATTGGTTAACCTTAACTGACATTTCCTCATAAAAACAAAAAAAAAATTTATCGCAAAATTTTTTAGAAAAATTTTTTGTAGACTTCTCCATAAAAACCATTTTAAGGGTTTCAATTAAATTAAATTTATTATGATTAAGTGAGTAAATAAAAAAATGTTACCTTAACAAAATGTGGTTCCTCCAAATAAATTTCTATTAATTTATTATCCTGTAAATACGGTGGATTATCATTTTTATCCAAAATATTAATATGTAAAAATTTATTATGTGTAAAATTTTTATTAAAATTTTTTACATTACACTTTAGTTCAATTATTAAATTTGGTCCAGGTTTAAATATATCATGATCATATATTATTTTTGTATATAATATATTATTATTTAATATATCTATATAATCGGTACCATTTATTAAATTATATTTTATTGTATAATTTGAACATAATGTTTGTAGATACTTTGGACCAATTTCACCAATTTTACGTTTTATAAAATTTTTCTTATCATCATCTTCGGTTATTGTATATAATATATTATTATAAAAACATAAATTTTCAATATTATTAATACAAAAATCATTTATATTATTATTATTAAGAAATTTTGTTTGAATTTTTAATGTAACACGTGCTATTGTGTTTGTATTTGTTATAGTGGAGACGCCCGGTTTTTGTTCAGCTGATATTATAAACAAAGTTGTATTATCTAAGATAAATAAATTTTATTAACACTATTAATAAACACCTTAATTAAATTAAATTAAAAAAAATAATAATAATAATAAAAAAAGAAAATATTCTAAAACACTTACCATGAATTTCTTTAAAATTTCTATCTAACCATACATCCCCTGTATTTTCATTAATTTTCAATAAATTATTATTCTCATCAATTTTATAATTATATAAATTTTTATTATATTTATTAAAATTTATAACATTTAATTTAATTATTGGCTCTTTTTCAATTAATTTTATTGTCTCATTTAATATTGGTATTGTCATTGTAATTGTTGATAATGGAAAGAATGCTTCAAAACCTGTAACAGAGTAGTGAAAAAAATGGTTATAAAAAGAAAAAGAACAAAAAAAAAAAAAAAAAAGGTAAAATGTAAGTGAAAATTAATATTAAAATATCTATATACATTATATTATAACATAAATTCAATATTTACCCTTAAACTAAACAAATTTATAGTAACGAAATGTCAATGAAAAAAAATGAATTATTTTTTTTTTTTGCTGTTGTTTACTTACAAAAAGGTGAATTTTGTTTGTTTTACCATAAAAAAAAAAAAAAAAAAATACAATTTGTATTATAATAATAGTTATAAACTGTATATAACCAGAAAATATAAATAAGGGTTGCAGATATTCAAATAAAAAAATGTAAAATGTAAATAAATTTTAGCTAGAATGTTTTTTTTTTGGTTATTATTTGTTTAAAAAGGAAACAGGGTATTGGTGTTAAGGTGTGTAAAGCAATTGATTTTCGACTTCCTGTTTGTAGTTGCATGCACGATTTTGTTACTTTTATCTAAAATTCCCTTAAAGTTTTATTTCAATAAACGACCAATAAAGTATAAAAAAAAATTGTATGGTGATTGAAACTTTATCACCGGATCTGTTTAAATAGTTTTTCATTGACTATTTATATAGGAGTGTAATGTTTAATTTTTCCAATGAAGAATTAACAAAAATTATTTCACATTTCCATGACTTTAAAGTCATAAATTATGTTTTCACAAAAAAAAGAAAAAAAAATAATGAAAGAGAAAACACTTTGGTAAAACCATCAATGATTTGCGTAAAAAATAAAAGGAAAAAAGGAAGACAGAAAATGTCCTTTACATTGTATACCTTGTTTGATTTGTTAAAAGGCAACAGAGAAGAATCAAAATTATCGTATATTTATGTAGTCGCGATGACGTGTTGATTGTGTTGACTGTTTTCAACGATAATAATGAGATTGGTGAACGTTGGTATATTAATGGTGTAGCAAACATTTACGATATAATATTATAATAAAAATGTTTACATTGTAGTCATCATTGGTTTGTTTGTTTATTTCTTTCTTTCTTTCTTTCTTTATTTTACAATTTTGATGCTTTTGCCTAAATTTCATTATTATACAAACATAATAATGGGATCTTATTGTGCTTTAGGGTGGAATACAAGGAATACCTGATTTACTGTCACAAAAAACAATATTTTCTTTTTTTATTTCTTTATTTTTCTTTATAATTAATTTTAAGTGTAGATTTAGTGAGTTGGAAAGGACACTTTTAATGTTTCTCCATTGTTAGTTTTCAAACAAAAAAAAAAAAAAACAAAAAAAAAAACAAATTATTTTCTATAGAATTTTCTATTCTATCAACCACTTTAAAGCTCACAGCATTTTCGTGTAGTTTTATAAATAAATAAGAAAAAAAAAATAAAGAAAGAAATTTCCTATATTGTTACTGACATTTTTCAAATTGAACTTCCCTTTGATCACGTCAATTTAAATCAATAATTATGTCAATTGAAAATAAATTTACAAATACGTAGAAAAATCAATTTAATAACTTTTCCTTAGCGATTATATAAATCGTAAGTCATTCAATTATTATATATAGTAAACGAATAAACAAATTAATTAATTAAATAAAACAATAAAAGCTTAAAATAAAATTCTTTTTCTAATCTTAAAGCATTTCATTTTATCAATTTAATTCGCTTTAGTTCGTTTCTATTATTGTTTTCTTTAGCTTTATACATTTAGAAATGTCTTAATAGATTTTTTAATCAGTAAATAAAATTTGATAAAAAAAAAAAAAACCCGAAGCAACAAAATAAAAGATTAGAATCAGAATTGAAAAAAAGCCAAATAAATTTGTCTAATCGTGTTAATTAAATAAATAGAAGAATTAATTGAGGTTTAATGTATTGAAAAGGTTGCTATAGATAATAAAAGAGTTTTTTTTTTCTTTTTTTAATTTGTTTATGGATTCAACAATTGTATTTCTCTAGCAGATTCAACAGTTTATTAATAATTAAATTCACGGTAAATCAGTGTAAAGCAGTTGTTTAATCATTAAAAATAAAAAAAAAAATGTTCACCATCTTATAACTATTACTCGATAAATATTAGTTTTATAATCAAACAAAAATAGAAATTATTAAAAATAAAAATCAATTTATAACCGATTAATAATATGATTGAAAATTATATGTCAAAAAAGCATTAAGCTATAGCCGCCGCATGTCATCAAGCGATGTTTTAACTTTCTAGCCTTTGTTTCGTGACAGTAAATTAACATTTACGTGATGTGTTAACGCTGACATTAACGTTAAACGATATGTTTGTGTCAATTAAATAAAAAAGAAAAAAAATAGAAAAAGGGTTTTTTTTTTTAAAACGTTTAGGGTTTGAAAATAGAATTTCAATCATTAATGACATTAGGTTCGTAATAAATCCTTTTATAATCAATTTACTATTTACTCATCATTTATTTATTTATGCAAGTAAATTTCTATAAAATAATTAAAACATAAACGTTTCCTAGACAGTATATATAAACAAAATACATAAATCAGTTTATTTTGAGTGGATAAAATAAATTCTCTGTGTATTGAATACTAAAACAGCAGCCTTAAGCATTAATCAGAATGTACATCTTTAGGGTGAAAGAAAAAAAAAATTTGATGTAGAATGTAGTAGGTGTAAAAATTAAAGGATATAAAGCATTTATTATTCATCAATGTTATTGCTGGAAGCAAGGATTATGCTGTTCACATATAAATAAATAATTTGTTTTTTTTTTTTTATTAAATTAGACAACCGTTGTAATGATAACAGTTCATCAATTTTTTTTTGAAAAAATAATTAAAGCTTAAAACTTCTGTTATCTCTTTAAAAAAACAACCAATTAAGGTGATAATTTTAACGATAACACATCATTAAATAGTTTTATTAACAAAAATGTAATAAAGACTAAAGTTTGTCTAGTTATAAATTTGATTAAATTTACCATTGAAAGTTCTCATCACTAAAATTTCTCTATTACACCGTGAATGAATAATAAGATAAGGACCCTATGGCACCGGAAAAAAAAGGACAAAAAAGATAAGAAAAGTACGATAAAATGTATATTTATTAAGTTATAAAAAACAAAAAAAGAAGAAGGTATAATAATAATGAGTTAAAGTAATAATGAAATAAGTTAACAAAACAAATGGTAAAGCGAAGAAGAAAAACTTTGCTACAACTACGACTAAAACTATGACAAACAAAATCAATTTAATCATAAATAACAAAAAAAGTTCTAGTATTACCATCACATCTCATACCATATCTATAAAAAAAAAAAAAAAAACATTTTTATTAACTTTATGTGTTCAATGGCACTTTTTGTTCGATCAGATTAATCGATTAGAAAATAAGAAAAAAAATGTGCACAGAATTTTTTTTTCCTCTCTTTATAAACTGATTTTTTTTAAAGGGTTTTACAACATTTTAATTCCCTTTATTAATGTTTTGATAATTTTGTTGATTATAACATAAATAAATTAATTAATTAATTAAAACAACGAAAATATGCAACAAAAAAAAAAAAAATGTTCCAAACGTTCAGCATTATTATGGCATAGTTAAAAGAGATTAGGCTAAGTGACATTGTTAAATTTTTTTTTTTTATTTTTATTATTATTATTATTTCTCTTGTTCTTATGTACGAAGATTAACAAAATAATTGGATGGTGACAATTTTTTATGATTCATCTTGTTATGATTTTTATTTTTTTTTTGTTTTCTTCATTCTGTTACATTAAAAACGTTTCATTGTTTTGTATAAAACATAATGGAGAATTTCACTGTTTATCTGCAATATTTAACTTAAAAGATTATTATTATTATTTTTTTTTTTTTTATTTCCTTTTTGGTTTTTGTAATTTTGTATTAAGCTGCATTAAGCTGAATTTTATTTTTATTTCTAATTATTCTTAAATTGTTCGTAAATGAGGTTAATTTATGTTTGATTAGCTATAATTATCACAATAAATTATATTTATTAGATAATAAACTGAATAAAAATTGCACTAGTTGCTTTATTTAATAATTAAAGTAAACTAGAAATGTTTGCATATGCGTTAAAAAACTTGTGGTTTGAGGTTTTTGTAAAAAAATTTTTTTTTTTAGATTTTTATTATTGTTGAAACTAGAGAGAAAGATAACAAAAAACGTGTGGTTTGCATTAAAAAAAATAGTAAGTTTATTATCGCGTTTTTTACATTAATTAATATTTAAGGGGTTTTTTTTTTTTTCTTTTACCTGTTTTTTGCATTGTCACAAATTAAATACGCGTGACATTTGTTAATTATTAATACAATTTATTATTGTTTTTAATTAATAAATTATATTAAATATTAATTAAATAATATTTGTTTAACGTATAAAATTTTTTTTTTTTTTTTTTATTCAATCTATAATCTATTTTAATCAATACTCAGTACATTTTACTTGTAATAATATTATTTAGTATTATGCTTTGGGTAATTTTTTTTTTTTTTTTTTTTTTTGTTTAAATGAAATCCAATTGTCATAAAGTTTTATGTGAATTTTTATAAATATATATAAACTATATACAAATATGTATAAATAAATAAAAGATAATATTGATAATTATTGTCTATTAGAAATAACATAAACAAAGTTCTTATTTATTGTCATCGCTTATCAATTTTCATAATTTTTTGTATCTCGTTGTGCTCAGTTTTTTTTTTTTTACAGTATTTAATTTTATTTATGATTCATTGATATATTTGCATTATATTTTCAATGGCTTCTATATGTATTTAACTATTTTTATGTGAATGAATCAACTTGTAAAATATTCTTTAAAAAAAAACAACCCTCTAACAGTTATCACAACTTTGATTCAAAAAAAAAATTAAAATGATGAAACATCTTATTTCCTTTAGTAGTTTATATGGGGAAATTTTGTTGTTCTTTCGGTTTTTATATTTATCTTAATAGAAAAAAACGCAATAGTTCTTGGCAAGGAAGCAAATAGTAAATGTTAGTCAGCGGATGAGTTGAACTTGATGAGTCATAATGACAATATAAGAGAAAACAGCATCATATAATGTAAAGGAAAGATATTATTAGTTAAAAAAATGATTATATTTCAGGTGTTTGTCATCCATAATCTATTAATTTGTTTATAATTAATAAAGACATTAAAATATTAATTATGTTAACATAACGTAGAATAATCGGAGATGTTAAAGTACGTTTTAAATAGATAACAACAAAATATCGTATCTTAATCAACAGTGTGACAGTTAAATGTTAATAAAAGGTAATAAAAATAAAGGTAAAGTAATTAAATATTTTACTGCGCTTAATTAGTGACGTCTTCTTTAAATTTCAATGTTATTTAAAGTGGATAAACAGATTTACAATAGACGCATTAATTCTACTTGTTTCAAATAACAATCAAAAAGCATTTTTTTTTTTTTCATCAGTTTTAAGTAAAAATCCAGATACAGAACTAAATGGTAAATTTTTATTTATTTATTACTTACTCTAGTATTCACACCTGATTATACAATTAAATAATAACAACAATAGTATGAGGTGTTAAATGCTACGCTACGCTAACCTATTTATCATAATTTTGTAGAAAAGAAACTTTCTCGTTTCTTCTTTGACAGATTTTCTTCAGTTATAAAAAAAATAAATTAATGAATATAGAATGAATTATTATTATTTTTTTTTTTTATTAAAATCACAATAATTTATCATAATTAAATACGTTGGCGTATTGTACAAAATAAAAAAGAAAAATTTAATAAAAATTAATTTAAAAAAATACGTAGAAAATTCGTAGATAAGATAAATTTCTATGGTTTTAGCATTAAAAAATTCGATTAAATATTTAATTATTGTTAATTATTAATATAAAACGATTTAAAAATAAATAATTAATTAGAATAGTATTAATAACCCCTGATTTTCTCTGTATATATTTAGATTTAGCTTAAAAGCTTTGTATTACCTTTGTGAAGTCTCTAATATTAAAGTAACAAAACCGATCTTAAATTAAAGATTATTAATTACGATAAAAAAAGCTCTAATAACAATAATAAAATTAATTTTTTTTTTTTTTTTGATGAGGATGAGAAGCTCATTAGAAGAAAACGTAAAATAAAATCTGAAAGTACTTTGTATTACATTCTGTGACAAGGGGTCAACAATAATAAAAACATCACGCTGTCATAGTAACTCTTCGGTTATTTATTTATTTATTAAACAAAAAAGAGCCAAAAGCTTTGCTACGCTACTTTCTCATTAATAAATTTAAGCACAAAAAAAAAAAAAATTAAATTCCAGGTATATCAAATTACCTTTGTTTTTTTTTTCTTTTGTTTATTCAAACTCATTAAAAATAAAAAAAAAAAATAAAAATGTTTTTCTGTTTCTAAATAAATTTAATTTCGGTAATTATTTTTTTCACAAAATAATTCCTAAATAGGCTGAAACTTTACAGGACTTTACTCTGTAACAAAAAAAAAAAAAAATTATTTCTCAAGTTATGACCAATTGAAATATAATTTTCAAACATTTAACAACAATTTATGGTTGCATAGCGACATTTCACTTGGTTTTTGTGCTTCGGTTTTTATCACCAAAAATACACACAAAATTAATTTGCTTTTGTTTATAAATTTATTATCGGTAATTTGAAAACATTTACCAACAAACTAAATACTGACGTCGCATTTAATTAAAATGAAGCAACAACAACAGAAAAATTATTTTTAATCAATCGCAAAATAATGAGATTTTGTCCGAATAGTTTAGAGACTGCATTTGTAGGAAAAAAATATAAACTTTAAAGATCCCAGAATAATTTCTAACACTAAATATACAATTTATTTATATTATTAAATTAATTTGTTGACCTCATTTAATTTATTTATTGCTTTACATTCGATTAACTTCACAATGGGATATTTAGTCACAATTATATGAGTTGATCGACAAGGCAAAATGTTTTTACAACGTATTAAATGCAGAAATTAATGCCAATTACATGTGTGGTAGTTAACTCACAAGATGTGACTGATTCATCAAAGTAACCTTCTGAGATCGATATCGTAAAGAAAAAAAAAAAACAAAAAAATCTATAAAACTTTTACCTCAATTGTGTATGATTCAAAAAAAAAAAAAATAATCATTTTTTTTTTTATCTCAACTAATTACACCAAAAAATGGCAACGAATTAACAATAAAAAACCGTCTGCTGAGCATTGCTGTAATAAATTTTTATACATTTATTCCACTTTTATTATTATTATTATTATTGTTGTGTGTTTGCCAAAAAGAGTGAAAATAAATAAAAGAAATTTTTTTTATTTTCATTTTCATTTCATTCTTATTATTTTACTTTATTTTCTCTCCTCTTTATTAATTTTTCTTTTTATCACTTAAATAACATTTAAACCGTTGAAAATACAATTTTTAATTTAGTATTAAATTAAACTCGCAATATGTCCATCAAAGTAAAAAATAACTTTTCCGCCCTCATCAGGATACACGCAAATAAATAAAAAAAAAAAACGAAAATTCTTTCTTTGACGATTATTTGGTTTTGTTGTTCGGTTGTGTGATTTTTTGTTTATTAAATTGTTTTATCCATAAAAAATGTTTGGCATAAATGTTTACTTAGAATGGTTAAAAAAAAAAGAAATAAGTAAGTAAAGAAACGAGAAAGAGTTAAATAAGACAAAAGTCATGTCAGTGGATTTGCAACGTTGAAAATGTCAAAAGTGGAAAATGCAAACAGAAGATGAAAACGAGAAAAAAAAGAAAAAGATGTCAAAAGAGAAAATAGATGAATCATGGCATACATGGATTTGATCGTTGGAATTTAATCTTTGAAATTATTTTTGCTATCAATTTTGTCTAGTAATTTTTTCGTATATTCATCGTTGTTTTTCTTTTTTATTGAATATACAAAATGACAAAGTACGTCTCGATGAACTTGACTGGTATGTTTTTTTCTCTGTTTACTTATATGATTTGCATAAAATCCTTAATAATAATTTAAAATCATGTTTCACGAGAAAAATGTTTCGTTTACTTAACGAAACTTAAAGAATTAAAAAAAAAAAAAAAAAAAACAAACAAACATAGGAATAATAAGGGATAATAACTGAGTGAATATTTCGAATAAAAAAAAAAAAATTATTTTTCTGATTTCTATTCTTAGTTTTTAGTTAAGTAAATTAAATGAAATTTTTTTCACTATAATAAAAATGCAAAGTAGATAAGATAGGCGAGACATGAAGTAAATTTTTTTTTTATGTACTTGTTACGAAAAGTTGCCAGAACTTTATTTACCGGCCTTACGGATAGTAGACTGTCCAATAGCATGAACTTTAAATGACGTTTCTTACGTTATGGCTACGTTCATTGTGGTTA
This sequence comes from Ptychoptera albimana, assembly GCA_961205885.1. Lineage (NCBI taxonomy): Eukaryota > Metazoa > Arthropoda > Insecta > Diptera > Ptychopteridae > Ptychoptera > Ptychoptera albimana. The sequence continues at coordinate 14,695,152 of OY540801.1, read as the reverse complement.
AACTATAACGTATTTCGTTACATTAAAACGCGACCAAACCACAGCTAAATTATTATTTTTTGATTAAGCTTCTACTTTACTGGCTTTTTTTTTATTAATAGAAATAAATTATTTTCTCAAAGACCCTTAATCTTAGATGTTTTTGCTACATAAATGTTGAAGATGTTGAGAAAAAAAAAAAACGTCAGAGAAATTCCATATTAAATCCTTAAAAATTCTTACTAATAACTAAAAGCAAAATGAAGATAGGGAAAGGAATCTCAACAAAATAAAAAAGCAAATAGGATAGCAAATATAATTGACAAAAAGAAAGAAAAGCGAGATAAAAAATAATAAAAAAAATATGCAAATTAAATTTGTTTTCATTTTTTTTTTGCTTTATTTTCTCCGCTTTTTCATCGCAATTTCATCTCATCCTTATATTAATAAAAAAAAAAAAATATATATATATTGAAGCTATATTTAGTTGTTCATCTATTTATGTACATAATACATAAATTTATCGTTTTATTTAATTTTTTCCTTTTTGTTTTTATATCACAATTTTTATGAATTTTCTCTTTTTGTCTATCGCTTTTTTGCTTTTTTGTTCATTCCGTGGTTGTCACAAGATTTATTTCATATCGATAGCAAAAAATGTATAATGAAATTTATTAAACAAACTGAATACACACACACAAAAACAAAATAAAACATAATAATAATAAGTAATGAAAACAAATAAGAAAAATTTTTATCTAGATAAATTAAATTTTTCTGATTGATTTTGCACTTTGTTCCTTTTTTTTTCTTCTATAAATTTTAATTTCTAATCAAATTGGTAGAAATGTTAAATAGGATTGTACGAAGCGTACCGGAAAGTTTTTTCTATACAAAAAAAGAAAAGAAGAAAAATAAAGGAAAAATTCTTACCCTTTTCAAATAGAATAAAAATCAAAGTTCAACCAAAATTTACGAATCATTACAGACAAACTTTTTACGTTTCATAAAACAAAAAAAAATATATGATAGTTGCCTGGTTACACGGCGATTCTTTATAATTTAACGAAGGTAAATATGATTTAAATTTATTTTTAAATAAAAAAAAAAAAATACATAGGCTGAGTATTTATTTCTGTTTTTTGTTTAAAAATATTAAGCACGGTAAAAGTTCGAAACTTTTTACTATACTTTCACAATGATAACGTTTCAATGTGATTTAATCAGTTCTGTTTTAAGTACACGTTAAGTACCAACTTCTATTTGTTTGTGCAAATATCCGTTAAATAAAGTATAAAAAAAAAAAAATTATTTTATGGACAAAAATAAGCAGCTATAAGTAGCTTAATTTAATTTAATTTTCATTTACAAAATAATAATATTTGTTTTCGCTTGAAATAATAAAAACGAAAATAATATTTTATCAAAATATATATTTTTTTTCTTTTATTATTAAAGCCTTTTCGAGTTTAATTTAACTAATTAAAAAACATAGAAAACAGAAGAAGAAAATTAATCGTTGTAATGTAATAAAAAAAATTTTTTTTTTTCCTTCATATAAATCCCATAGGAATAAAAGCTTTTGTCTAACAGCAAAGCAACAATTATATTTGTGAGTGTAACAAATTGTAACAAAAAAAAAATTTTGGTTTTATATATTTAGACGGATTTATCTATCTTGTTAAAGACTTTTCAATGTGATTAAAAGATTAAAAAACTATTTTGTATTTTCACTATCAGAATAACGAAAAGTTTCTTAGCACAAAGCAATTATTACACGATTACGCATAAAATATTAAAAAACAATAATAAAAAATTAAATTCAACAGTGAAGTCAAGTGTTGAGATTTACGTTATCATGTTAAATACAATAGAAAAAGCACAAAATTTACTTGATTTACCAATAAAAAAATAAATAAGGAAACAAAAAACCGCCCACACAAAAAAAAAAAAAAAAACAGGAAAAAATTAAGTCAATAATGATTCAACCTGATGTCTGTCACTTAGTTTAACGTTTTAACGTTCTTTTTTTATTATTATTATTATTATTATTATTATTATTCTTTACTTCCCTAATCGTATTTCTACTAATAAATCAGAAATTAATCGAGCACGAACTATAGAAAATTTAATAATAAAAATTGATATCGTTATTGATAACAAAAATTTAATGTGAAATTACCTGATGTTAAATAAAATGATGAAATATAGAAAATTAAGCCAATAATCATGATCCTTTGTTTAAACATTTTTTTTTTAATTAATTTACTTTCACTTTTAATTAACAGAATTAATTTCACTTAATTAATTACACTTTTGATTATTAACAAAAAAAGAAAAAACCCTTTTTATTTCACATATATACATATGTTTTCCAACAAATGATTTATTTTCACTTTATAACCACTTTTTCTATTCTCTCACTATTTTAATAACCACTTCGTTCAAATGACAGAATTTTACTAAATATATTTATACACGTTGGAAAAACATTTTCATATTATCTATTTTCTGTATTCTCTGACAACGTTATGAAATTTTTATTTTGTTGTTGTTCGGTTCTTTTGCAGTTTTGGCTGTTGTATTATTAAATTGTCGTCACGCTAGGCACAGCTTACAAACGTAAAGTGAGTGAAATTGTTGAATGATGATATTATTTGTGGGCTGTATTTGTTATAAAATGCCGGTTTTTTTTTTTTCTTTCTTTCTTTCTTCTTTCTACGTTGTTGTTATTATTTGTTATCATGTATTCGTGTATTGAGAAATAAAGAATATTATTACTGAATAACAACCCTCAATAATATTGTTTTTGTTTAGTTTTGTTTCTCTGGACGATTTTTGTTTTTTTTTTATTATCATCTTCTCCATATTTCTATTCAGTTTAAGAGCGATAGAGAAAAACATAACTCAATGTTAAAATATATAACAATAAAGTATTAAATAAAGCTGAAGAGAAAATAATTTGAGTTTAGTTTTGTTGAATAAAAACAAATTAGAGAAAGCGAAAAAAAAAAATCACCCATAACCCACCGATTAAAAATCGAATACAGTCATCAATTCAGTTATTTAACTGATACATATAAGTAATATCCTTCTTAGATTAGTTTAAAGGACTTTCTTTGGAAATTCATTATATTGGTGAGCTGATTACTTTGCTATAAGAATTACACAAAATATAGAATAAATTTAAAAAAAAAAAAAGAAGAAACGTCTAATAAATTTTATTTACTCGAAAAATGTTTATCTATGATTAAACACGAATCACGTCTTATATTTCATAATTTAACCTAATAAAGTTCTAATCTATTTTTGAAGGATTTTAATCTAAGTTTATCTATTTAATTTAACAAGAGACAATTTTTAATCCTTAAAAAAAAAACAAAAAACACAACAAAATAAAGGGAAAAGATTGACGTGGAAGTGGGTTAAAACATTTCAAGTACGGAACACACCTATAAAATTTTACCCTCTTCAATGCGACACAAAAACAAATGGTCAGTAAGTTGTACTGGTTTAGAAAGATTAAACTAAAAAATAAAGTCAACAAATATAAACGCGGTAACAACTTGCATTTCGTTAATAATTAAACTTTATAACCCTGTTTAAGGTAATTTAATTCTACATGCAACATTAATGTAATGACATAGTAATAAAAAAATATATATAAAAAAAAGGACAGAAATCAGTTAGATTAAGGTTAATTAAATTTAATTTATTATATAACAAAAGGTGGAGGAATAAAACAAAAAAAAAAAACAAAACATTAACAAAATAAGAATTAATCAACAAAAAAAAAAAAGACGAAAGAAAACATGTAGGGTGGAAATAGTTTAGAAAATTATACCCAACTGTGCCATTTAAATTAAAAAACAATAAAAAAAAAAAAAATTTAGAAACGACAATCTCTGCTCTGTTTGTTAAATTAATTTTTGCTTTATTTTTTTTTTTCTAATAAATTAATTAACAAATTTTTGGAAAATGATGGTTTTATGTGATTACTCTGTGGCATTATGATATGTCATTTTTTTTTTTTGTGACAGATTAATTAATCTCGGTTGCATTTAAACTAATTAAGTTTTGTTGATAAATTTATTTTTAATTATAGAGTATTTGAGAGTGAAATATTGATGTATTGTGTTAATCCTGGGTTAGATCCTGAAATCCTAAAATAAACAAAATTCTGTTACAAAACATTTGCGAATGTTAAAATTTTTTTACATAAAAATTTTCTCTTTAAAAACTACGTCGATTCAGGACTAGAACAGTCAAAGATTAAACTACAAAAAGGGTACGCACATTTCAACGAGAAAATTAATTAACTAAACGACATCACTTATATCAATAAAGTCCGCTTAATAATAACAAAAATCAAACACATGTTTCTGCTTTGTTTATATTTCTGTATTTATAATTAATAACACAAAAAACCGGTTTATCTATTATAATTAATTTACAAACATTTAATTATGTAATTTATTGATAAAATATTATTGAATTAATAAATCGATAATTATTAAGTATTGTGTTATCATGGAAATAAATTTATAAAAAAACTATTTGCTTATCAATATGACTTTTGTCATACTTTATGATTCATTTCTAGCCTTCTGAGTTACTTTTTTTTTGTTTTTTTTTTTTTACGATTTAAGTCATTCATACAACATTTGTTTACTTTAAGTCCTAAATGTGTTAACTTTAATTATTATTTCTTAGGATAATAAAGGATTGGGTTGTAATCAATGAAGATTTTTATCATTTTTCCCCTTTTTTTTTTTTTTTGTTCATGTGTTATAGAACCATAAAGGTTTCTTATCGTTTATCTAAGCAAATAAATGCTAAAGATTGACAGCATTTTAATGACATTTTAAGTTAAGAATTTAAGTATAGAAAAACACAATTCAACTGGATAAATTAAATTAAAACGTATTGAATGCGTCAATCATGTTTCAACGTTTTTTTTCTTATTTTGTGTTGTGCTGTGTGTTTGAATAAAATGATTATTTTTTTTATCAATAACGTTTTGTGATTGTTTCATGTGTTTAATCTGTTGTAAGATGACTTTTTGACTTCAATTATTTTTGTATTTTTCTTTTTTTTTTGGAATTCTTTCAAATAAGTAACGCAACGCAACGCAATACGTATGCGAACCCATAAAAACTCTTAAATCATTGGTCAATCTTCACCACTATTCCGTTAATATTTCAATAATTTTTTTTTTTTTATTGCATAATATAACATAAAAGCTTCTATAAGCCGTTAAAAATTACAACGATATAAATTTATATATATATATATTTTGTTTGTTATTATTTAACAACGGAAAACACAACCAAAAAAAAAACAAAAAAAAATTTTAATCAATAATTTACTTCGTTTTTTTTTTTTTTATCTATTTATTCTCCTCCACCCTAATTTATTATTTTTATTTATGTTTTATGATTATTCTCGTATATATGTTTTATGTGTTGTGTGTTTATACATTATAATTAAATAAAAAAAAAATATCCACAATTATGTGGATTTCATTAATAAAGTTTGATTTTAATAATAAAAAAAAAGCTTTAGGCACAGCATAAGAATTATTATTAGCAAGCGTTTTATTACTTACTTTGGAAAACACTTGTTGGATTTATTGTTGGGGCTTTCACTTTTTTAATTATTTATTTTTTTTTTTTTTTCATTTCGTTACCAAAAACACTTTTGGTTTTAAGAAATTTATTAATGAATTTAAAAAAAAAAAAGATGAGAATTTTTTTTTTAATATAGAATTAAGTCACCTTATTATAATAAAAATTATTATCAACATCAGCCACAGCAGTGTGGAAGAAAAACAAAAAGAAAAAAAATTAATTAAAATTTTTTATAAAACATATTGTGTGTAGGTGGTTAGTAATGTTATTTACTCATATTATAAACCAGGTGTGCAGGCTAATAAAAATGCTGCAAAAATATGTACAAAAAAAAAAAAAGAAAAAACTATTAATTTAATTAATTTTGATAGTTTTATTAAATGTAATTTAGATAGAGCATGGCTATTATTTGCGTAATTTTATTGTATTAATTTTTTTATTTTTTTAAATTGTTTTTTGGTATAAAATATTATCAAAAAAAAAAATTCAGTTTGCATTAACATCCCAAAATGGGAATAAAAAAAAAAAAAATGTATTTTCAACTTTATTTTGCGGATTTTAAAATTTATTTTTATTAACTGTGTAGTGTCAGTAGGGTATTTGGGAAGGTGTTCACACTGAGTGCTGAAAAATGAATCATTTTTAATTTAATTAGGTGTTTATGTTAGGAATATAACAGGGAAACAGTAAAATGTTACTTCTAAAAGAAACCGAACGTAATAATAAATTTGTGTACTGAATTCCAGGGATGATTAAGTATATTTGAGAGGACATATTTACAGAGCACACAATTAGTTATCAGACAGAAACAAAACGTTGCTAGATTCCTGATGGAAAACTGTCGATCCAGTTAAATATAAGTTTAGCGCGTTTAGATTTAAACTGGCGAGTGCACCATAATCCAAAACACCGACACTGCATACAGTAACAAAGCAACGTAAAGTGAAGACATAAATTAATCCGATCAACAACAGCAATTCAATAATCCTTGCAACGTTATTGTAAAACACGTTCCGCTTATTGAATGACAAAACGCGTGCCAAACATTGTCTGCTAATAACAACAAAGACGTTTTTTTTTTTTGGATTTTAAACTTACAAAACTAAGTGACTAATGTGCGATTAACAAAATTTAATTATTTTCTTCACAAGGGTTTTTATGATTTTAAACATTTTTATTGATATTTTTCTATGGATTGTTGTTGATGTTTGTTTTCGGTTTTTGTCTCGCATAGCACAATAAACATTTTTCTATTGTACGGTTTAAACGAATTTTATTACTTTACAGCATTGAGTCATTTTATTTTTTTTTTCTAAAACTGCTGTCATAATAATCAGAATTTTTAAAAACCATAAAATAAGCATTTATGACACGTAACAATTAATTGATAAATTAAACTAATTAATTAATTTTTCATTACAATTACAAAAATCATAATTATAACGAAAAAAAAAAAATAAAAATATTTTTGTCATCGTCCTCGACCGTCATTTTGTGTTTTTTTTTTTTTTTTTATTAATTAATCTCTTGCCTAGTGGTTCGGTCGAGGAGGAATAAAATAATCCGCCTACAAATGGTTAATAAATGTAAAATTATTGTTAAAATGTCAAAGGACTAAATGATAAGAAATAATTTCAATGAATTTATCTGCACACAAGGAAAATATAAAAATTCCATTAGGGATAAGAGAAAGCAAATACATAATAAATAGTGACAGGCAACCACCATGACCACCAGAAGCGTAGTTTTAAGTAAATAATGCATTGGAAGGAAAACATTTTTTTTTTTTTTTTGTAAATAAGGTGGTAAGGTGATAAAACAAATTACAAATTAGTTGAAATTTATTTTACTTAAATTAATTGTTATATTTCAGTAGGTGTTTCATGTTAATTGCGTGTCGTTTTTATTAAATAAATCATTAAAAAAAAAAAATAATATATGAAAAAATTTGAATACATTTTCTATGGAAATACACGCAGGCATTTCAATAGAATTTATTTCAATTTTTATTTACGTTACTTAAATAATCATTGACTAGCAAAAACAAAAACAAAGACAAAAAACAAAAAAAAAAACTCCCAGAATATTAATTGCGAAATAAATTAATTTAAAAATACCAGGACAGTTGTGGCAGTCATTTAAAAATTTCAAATAAAATTTGCTGTCTAGCGGTATGCCTGTCTAAAAATTTTTTTTTTTTTAAAATCCCTACAAGGCGTGTATGAATCAAAAAATTTCATACTAAGCATTTTTCAATCATAATTATGGGGTGATTTTACAGGATTGTTGTAGACCGAAGCAAAACCATGCATGATTTAAGTAAAATTTATTGTCATTCAAGAGGATGCAGATTTAACCATTTGACTCCCATATATTTCTTTTTTTTTTTCCATATAGTTTTATAACGAAATTTGCATAGAAAATATTACTTTACCATCCAACCATCCAACACTCATCATCCCTTTATGCGTTTTTTCCTTCCGTTTTTTTTCTTATTTTCTTTTATTACAGTTTGTTGAAAAATGCGAGTTTGTTTTTTACTTGGTGAAAAATTTATTTCCAATTGAATTTAGTTTAAAGAAATTGAAAGTAATGAAAACTTTGCAAGAAGGGTGAGTTTTCTGCTTTTTAAATAATAATTTATTTACATAGTGAGTGTAACAAAATTTTTTGTGGTTTCTGAAATTGGCTAAAATTTAATGCGTTTCATCATAATTTATGTTGTAACTAAACAGAAGCAACTGTTACTGGTTATAGGTTTATTTCTTTGGTAGGATTTAGGGTGGAAGTACTCCGAAGAACTTCGTATCATTAAAACTGGATTAAACTCAACAGGGCGTTTGTAATTTTAATTACAGCACTGGTGTTCATAAAAAATATCGAAAAATCAATAACATTTCAATTTGTAAATTTGCAAACTATTTATAACAAAAAAAAAAAAAAAAAAAACGACAATAATAGCCCCTGTAGAAATAGAAATGTGCGAGGGCGTGTACATACAGTTTAATGAAAGTAGTTTTTATTTATTTTTTAATATATTTTGCATACAAACAGCCTCATTACAGAGCACTTTATCTCGATAGATACTAGATGAAAATGATTTGAATTTGCATTTGGTTTTATGCAGACACAATTAATATTAATTCTCTCGCACATTCACAGTACACGTTTGATTAAATGCGAATCAAATTTAATTTATTTATTGATTCGTGTATCTGACCTTGTGATTTGTTTTTCTTCATAAAGCCTGGCTTGTTAAAGATAATTTCTGTGTTATTTCACTAATCCGTTTTGTAAATAATTTTGCTTAATCTATCACCTCGAGTTAGAAATTAAATCAATCGCAAATGTGAATTCATAATACGATGAAAATACTTGTGGGATCCTAAACACACTCCCTGTAATAAACAAACAGAAAATCAGTATTAAGTATGCAAACGTAATTTACGTAAGAACGTAACATAAGAAACGTCACTAAAATAATATTTTTAACAAAAAAAATCCTTAAAATTTATTAAAAAGTATAAAAAAAAAATAATTTTTAATGCAATTATTGCTGTAAGCAGCTAGTAATTCAATTTTAAAATGGTTTTTTTTTAAATGACATTTCTTAAGTTTTCCTTACGTCCATTGTGTTCAACACATAATGTAAAACGATGTACAAACCAATAGAAATAAATTCTAAAGCAGCAAGTTGTACCAATAAATTAATTTAATCGGAGAAAAACACAAATAAATCACCAATAATTCACGATTTTAATTACTATCATGTCAAAAACATAAACTCATTGTGGTTACTGCACTGCCAATAGAAAACAATTAAAAAAAAAAAAATCAATAAAAAAATGTTAGCCAGAGACCATGAGTAAAACAAACATTTCTAATGTTGAACGTTTGGATTAATTTTGAATTTTAACAAGCAATGAATAAAGTAAAATCCAAAAACCACATTTTGTTGTTGTTTAGTTTTTAGTTTTTTTTTTTTTTTTTTTCATCCCTTATTAAATATAGGAGTGGTTCAACAGTATAACAAGCAATAATAATCAGTCCATCACCAGCTAACCCTCATTTCATAAATAATCCTGGTTTAATTTTCATTCTTATGACTATCCTGTATTATCCTGTACACAAACGTTAAAGTCTAATGTCGATTCTTATGTAAATAACACAAAAAATTTTGTTTGACTTACTTAACGTTAGTTTACCGTGCGTTCTATAGTATCCATTTACCGGTGTAATATCTTTACTAATTTACATCACACTATTTATGAAATATTTATTTTGCATAACATACAGCAAGTCTTCCGTTTCGTTTATATTATATGCTTTGTCCTTTATTGCATTTAATTTATTCAATTTTTTTACTTTACTATCATCTTGCACGTATTTTACAAATTTTTTAATAAGGTGTTTAGGGTGGGTGGTTGTTAGTTGAAATAAACGGAAAGCATATGAAAAGGGTCGAAACGTCTCTTTTTTTTTTTTACTATTTTTTGTTGATGCGTTGATTATAATTTTGTTTATACGGTTTTAGATTTCAGTGTTTCTCAATTTTTAAGGAAATCTCCTAGGTTTTATAGTTAGGAATTAGAACAGATGTTGTACACTGTGCGATCGTATCTTATCTTAACAGTAGCCCATGATTATAACATGGGTTTTGCGTGCGATACTGATACATTTTTTTTAATTTTAAATTAATGCTTTCGTTCGTAAATATGGGAAGATTCCCGGTTTATTAAAAATCCCGAATTATTTAAACAAAATATTAGGTGTTGTAGGACTAAAATCAAAATTTTGCTGAAGTGTTTTAATCAGCTAAATTAATAATTCAGGGTTAAACTGATTTGCGTGCATCGTTTATATCATTCTAGATAATTTAGCCAACCGTTTTTTTTTTTTTTTATCATTTTCCTTTTAAAATAAATTTCAGAACTAAAATTAAATAAAACCGAATAAAGATGTTAATCCCCAACGGATTATTCAGTACAGAAAACTATCTCCGATTATTAATGACAAAATTAATTCAACGGCGGACAAGACAAGATTTAAAATTTGTTTCTTTTATCTTCTAAAAGCTCACCTGAATAAACCTGAATTTAGCAAAAAAACATGTTGACAGTTTATGATAACATTTTAATTACAATATGAATCAGAATTTATTATTATTATTATTATAATTCTGTACAATGATTTGCCTTTTATCCCTTGTGTTAATTTTAATGTACGATTCTCCCTTAAACATAAGGCTAAAAAATAAAAATAAATTATGATAATTATGACTTAAATAAAAATAAAAAAGAAAAAAAAAGTAAAACTCACCCCAGTCCCGAAATCAGATGGTCAATAAACTTGTAAATAATAAAAAATTGTATTAACTTATATAAGTAAGGGGTTTTTCAGTCTACATTTACCATATTCTACCTTATTTTTTATTATGATAAACAGACTGTAAAGGAGTTCAAATGGGGAAAAAAAAATTATCCTTTAGGGTTGGGTTAATGATTGACTTATTTGTCGTTTCTGTTGTTGTTGTTTTTTTTTTTTTTTATATAAAATTATCATTTGTTGCACTTGATTCATAGTCATGCGTGCGTTTTTAGTGTTATTTTGTCATCAGTTACCCTATAGACATGAACAATTGATGTTCCTAATGGTTAATAAAAAAAAAAAAAAACATAGAAAGGATCACTAGCACGTGATTGTATCTATTCAAGTTGGTTATACACAAAAGAAAGCAGGAATCTTGGTTTCTTTCATCAAGAAAATTAGTAACAGTAAATCCTGTGGGGAAGAAATACTAAGATTACTTTTTTAGGTTAGTTGAGGTCAGTGAATTTGTTTTGAGTTTTGTAAGGAATTAAAGTTTTTTTTTTTTTTGAATTTTTTCTAATAAAAAATGTCCCTGGCTTTACTTTGGTATCAGGCAATAATAAGGAATTTGGTTGGATTCACCCGGTTCATACATTTTTTTTCCCTACAAAATGACAGTTCACAGCTGTGCGTTTACGTCTTTAAGCCTCTTTTATACAAATTATCCCGTAAATAAAATCTTGAGAACTTGGTGGATAAAATCCGGATTATTTTTCCAGGAAAAAACAATTTTTATTTTGTCAGTAGCAGAATATCGAAGCGGTTCGACATTTGATTATTTGAATCCAACCACCAGTTTTCTACTATCACGTGAAATAAAACCTTTTTATTTTATCAGATTTTCCATTAGGTATTTCAAATCCGTAGAGAGTTTAAGTCGATTAAATGATTTTTGTTAAGAAAGCTTTCACGATGAAACATAGCCACAATATTTCAATGAAATTTTTATTTATTTATTTACTCCATTTAAATGTTCATTCTCATCACATTACCAAATACGGTTAACCCCCTTAAAAGCACCAATAAACCCTGGTAACTTTATGATTATTGTTAAAACGTGAGGGTATTTCCATTATTATTTTATAAATAACGTGATCAGTTTTTAACCCAGTTACATTAATAGAAAATTTGATTAAAAAATAAAAAAAAAAAGAGATTTTCCAATAGGAAGGAAAATTTAATTTTACGTGGTTGATGAAACTTTTTCTAGTTTTTCTGAAAGTTTACTCAATAATTGTCAATTTTCGGTCAATTTTTTACAGACATGATAAAATAATTCAAAAAAAAAAAAAACAATTAAAGGATTGAAAGGATGTTTAAGAAAATAAAATTAAATAAAAAATAATCTTTGTGTTCGGGATAAGGTGTTTAAAATATTAGTTTCCAGACTCTAAAACGTATAGGGACTGTGTCCAGTTTTGTGTAGAATTAAAAATCACAAAACAACCCTTATAACATGTAAATATTTCTTCAATAAATTCTTTGAAATAAATTGATTGAACTATGGAATGCTTATAGAATGTAATTGATTATTCCATTAAGAATGTATGGATAAAATTCCTTTGATATCGTAATAACAACACAACAAAACACAAACATCACAAAGCTAATAAATACAAAAATGAGATAAAACTTTAGCCTACCGAGTTTAATTCCATAAACTTAACAAATAACCAACGAGAAGATTTATCTAATTTTAATTATTTCGTTATAACAAAAAAAAAATGCCATCACATAATAAAATTGTTTTTTTTTTTTCTTTTCTTTTCTTTTAATTCAAACATCCATTGTAATTCGTGAAATTCTTTAAACGACAAAAATCTACCAACAACCAATAACAGCCAACAAGTAAATAATAATAAAAGCAGAAAAGTGTAATAAAGAGCAAAAAAAAAAAAGAAAAGCAGCCTTCATATGAGTGGGTGGTTTCAATGGGTGAATTAATAGCAACAAGAAATTTATTTAAAAAAAAAAAAATAGAAAAGATTTTCATCCATCTACGTTATAAAATTTGAACAGAAAAATTCCATCACAATTTTCATATTGTTTTGTCGCTTTGACTATACAAACCTACTTCTGGTTGTTGCTTGTCTTTTGCATAACACGACAGAATTTTTTTTTCAGTTTTTTATTAACCGGAACAATAAGCTTGTTGTGTGTCGCCAGCTTAACTTCCTTTATCCAATTTTTTTTATTGCTTATTGCTTTATTCTTTATTAAATAATTATTATATTAAAATTATGGACGAAATTTTTTTTTTTTATTATTATTTTATTAATGTGAAATGTGTGTGTGTGTGTGTGTGTGTGAATAAAAATTTCTATTTTAATTAAAAACTTTCTAATTCCCAAATGATGAATAAAAGAAAAAAAAAATTGAAAAAAAAAAAAAAAAACACAGAGAATTTGCTTAGCAAATATTAGAACCGAAATACATAAATGGAGTCAACAGAAAATATGCAATTATACCGCCTATAGGGCGCTCTTTTCGCTTTTATTCCACAATTAACGGAATAGAAAAAAATTTGTAAATTAGGTTAATTTGCGTTTAGTAAAATTAATTTCAAGTGAAATTAATTCATTTATTACCACCTTTATGGTGTAATTGTGGTTGTTTTTGTCTAGTTTGGTTTTTGTCTGATGTATTTTCTACCCTTGTGTGGGGCTTCAATAAATTCTTTTCAGGGATGAGAAAAGGAATTTATACATAAAATTTCATTTTAGATTATTATTCGTAGTGTTGTCACGATTTTATTTAATTGTTTTTTCTTGCATTTAATTTCAACATTATTTATTGCATTAAATTTTTTCTTATTTCATCTCTGGTCATGCAATTTTTGCTTTTATTGATTGAGATTCCAAAACAAGTATTTATGTCTCACGAAATGCATATTAGTCATATCACTAATGTAAAATTATTTTCTAGATTCCAGAAAACACTAGACTGACGTTTATTCTTTAAAAACTTTAATAATCTGGTTACCTGGACAGTACTACGTGTCCAACCACAGAAAGAACTGCAACGCTGTTTATACCCAAAGAACTTTAACTAAAGCAAATATAGTTGAAAAAACTGTTTGACCAAAGCTTTTTTTAATTAATTAATTAATTAAATAAAATTTTGCGCATTAGAATGGGCATTAGAATGACCCAGTTTTCCCTATTTTAATGTAATAAACAAAATTGTATTGGGGTTATAATTTAGGTAGCAGTGTAGCTAATGTCACAATGCACTGGCATCATTTTTTTTTTTTAATAGAAAATAATTTTCCGGTTAAAACACAGGGTGTAATTATAAACACAAATCAATAATGACTAAAAACAAAGACAATAATTAAAAGCACAAAAAACGTACAAATTTATTAAATACACAAAACAAAAAAAGCAAAAAAAAAAAACAAATTGAAAACAAAAAAAAAAAAATAATCTCAAATAAAAATCATAAAAAAATTAATCGAAAAGAAGAAAGAAAAAAGAAAATATACGCGAGAGAAAAATATAACGAAAAATTACTTCGGTGAGGTAGAAGATTGTCCCTTTGCTTGTTGTACTTTTGTCTTAAATGACAATGATGAGCCGGGCTTAACAAATGTAAAATCCGTAACAAATTCTAAATTTTGTAAACGTTCAACCTCAGCCAATATATTATTAAAGCAAACATTACGTAAACGTTTAATACGTTCATTCAATACAACATCATCATTTGATTTCTTATTATTATTATTGCTGTTAATTATCGTTTTATTATTACTTGTTATTAAATTATCATTTTTATCAGTTATTATTTTATCATTAGATAATTTCTTTAATTCATTATCAATTAGATTGATAACGATATTTTTAGATTTCTCTAAATTAACAACATCTAATGAATTCGCTATACTATTATAAATATAATCATTATCGATATTATTTAAATTATGTATACCGGTGGTGGCAGTTGCTGTTGCAGGTCTTTCATTAAAATTTTTATTATGATAATTTATTTTAACATCATTATCAATCGTTTTCTTTTGATGTTGTGATAATGATGTGAGTGCTGTTGTCGTTGCAGCCTTTTCCTCGCATTTTAATTGTTGGTGGTGGTGCTGCTGTAATTGTTTCTCCTTTTCCTTGGAATTTAATAATTTCTCCAATGTTATACTACGTGGTTTTACATTTAAACAATTATTTACGATTGTATCACCGGTCGATTGGATTGGTGGTATTTGTACTTGATTTTGTAATAATTTTGTCGTTTGTTTGATATCATCTAGTTTCGATTTTTCCATTGTTTGTAAATTATAAAATTCATCATCCAATTGATTTATCGCACTATTATATGTATTCTTCTCTAATTCCTTCATATAATTGTATTCATATTCGTCATACTTGTAATCACCGTACTTGCTATCATCAAATGAATAATTATCACAATAATCACCACAATCACCACATTCTTCGCTTTGACGTATTGGTGATTTTTTAGATACAGCCGGTGTTTTACCACTTTGTTTATAATTTTGCGATTGCTGTGTTTTCTGATGTTGTTGCTGCTGTTGTTGTTGCTGTTGTTGAGCTGCCTGTTGATCTTTTTTCCCACTTTCTATCAATTTCGTATTTGCCAATTCCATTTCATTGAGAGCCATCGAATAATTATTATTCGCTTTATGTATTGATTGTTGATTTAATTTCCGTTGATTTATTTTATTATTTTGTATAAAAGTTTTTTTATATTCATCAATCATATTGTTTGTATTTTGTTGTGCCTTTTATTCATTAATTAATTAATTAATTAAAAAATCTAAATAAATAATTTATTAATTTTTTTTCTTGTTTCGAAAATTACCTGATCTGGTCCAACAGCGGTACGTTGCACAGCGATATTACAACGGGTTTTCAATGATGATTTTGATGTTAAATTAGCTGACGGTATTGGATATGCTTCGAATAATTGTGGTTGTTGTTGTTGGTGTTGTGTTGAATTTTTAGTCCCTTTTCGATTATGATTATGCTGTGGTTGTAATATTTGCTGATGTTGCTGACAATGATCAATATTTGGATTATAGTAAAGTTCTTGTACTGATTGTGGTACTTGATTTGGTTGTTGCATCGACTGATGATGCTGATAACCATTTTGCTCATTATAATATGGCATCTAGAAAATTAGAAATTTTTTTTTTGTTAATTATTTAATTTAAATGTAAATTAATTTACCTTCTCATTATAATATTTTTGTTTTGTAACCGGACGTCGATTTTTTGTTATTAAATCATTAAATAATTGTGGTTGTAATTTTTGTAAATGTTGTTTCTCTTCATAAAGTTGTTTACGTATTAATTCCACTTCTAATTGATGTAAAACATTATCATCAATCTCATTTAATTCATTTGTATAATATTGACTCTCCTCTAATTCACTAACTGGTGATAAATTTTGATAATTTTCATCAAATGAACAATAATTCTGTTGTTGTTGTTGCTGATGTTGCTGACGATTTGTTGTTTTATTTAATGACATTTTTATTTTTTTTTTCGTATAACTTTTCTCTCTTCTATTTTTCTTATTTTATTTTATTTATGAGAATAAAATAAAAAATAAAAAAATTCGATTAATATTAATTAATAAATTTTGAATTAATAAAATTTATCAATAATTAATTAATTATTATTATTATTATTCTTTAATAAATTTGCTTAATTATCCGTTTTTATTATAATTATTAATAAATAATAAACACATAAATAAAAATTCTAAAATAAAAATTAAAAATTAATAAATTATTATATTTATTTAATTAAATAATTTAAAAAGGTAAGGAAAGAAGGAAGGAAAGGAAGAAAAAAAAAAAAAAAAAAAAAAGTGCGTTTATACTAAATTAAACAGAAAATTTATTTATTTGTTTTATTTATTTATTTTTTTTTTTTTTAATTAATTAATTATTATTTTTTCGTTTTTAATTTCAAATAAAAAAAAAAAAAAAAAAACGAAAAAAAATTTTAACAAACAATTTATAAAATAACAAATGAAAAATATGTCATAAGAAATTATTTATTTATTTATTTTTTATTATTATTCATTAATTAACAATTTCATGACGCTCTTTGTTTTCTTTTAATTTTTTTTGAATTTTTATTTCAATTTATTTTCAAGTGGATTTGGGCGGCAAGTGAAAAAGAAAAAAAAATTTATTTAATTAATTTATTATTTATTACAAATGTAAAATGGTTTTTATACAACAATTAATAAAAATCTGTATAATGAGCAAAAAATTATTATTTTATTAAGGAGTTTAGGAACCAATTGAGCATAAACAAATCTTGTTTGTTGAATAAATTTCCGAAATTAAAAATAATTGTGTATTTTTTTTTTTTAAAGAATAATTAATTAAATATTTACAATTAAATTCATGTGATTAGTTAAATATAATTATTAAAAAAAAAAAAAAAAGAATAAAAATTAATTAATTAAAATTAAATGCAAACAAAAAAAAAAAATCAAAAAATGCGTCTTAGCTAAGGAAATAATTTTTTTTTTTTCCTTTTTTCTACAATTTTTTCCCATTACACAGTAATGGAATTAGAGTCTTTGCTAAGTAAATATTTCTTTTCCTTTTCGTTCACTATCTCTGGTGCTTATGTTAAGTTAACTAATTAATTAATTAATTAATTAAACCTTTGCACGATTTATTTATTTAAAAAGAAAAAGAAAAAATACAAAGATTAGATATATATATATAAAATGATTGTTTCTTTTTTTTTTTACATACACATACAAAAATAAATCACATATTTCTTGTATTTAAAAATTAAATTAAATTAAAAGAAAAAAAAAAATTTTTTTTTCTTTCTTATTAAACAGTCTGATTTTTCATTTCATTTTTCCTTTTAATTATAATTTAGCTATAAAATTTAACATTTAAATCATTTTAAATTTTATCTTAATAAATAATTTATTAAATTCTAAAACAGAAAACTAACTTAAAACCTACAAAAATCATTCAAAATTTCTCTTAGTTTTCTTTTTGCTTTAATTTGATCGAATGTTTAACACAAAAAATGTAATTAATTTAAATATACAAAACACGACGACATTTCAAAGGAATTTTAAATAAATTTTTTATTTTTTTTTTGCTGCTGCTGCTGCTTATTCTGTGTATTTTTTGTTAAAAGTTAATTGAGTTTTGTGTAATGCTGTTAAGTCTATGTCTTTAATAAATTCTGTTTTTTTAATTAACTCTTTGCACGTTCATTCACGTTGATGATAATTTTTCTAAGCGAACACATAGTTCTTGGGCAAGTAATTGACTAGCAACATTACTACTGCATGTTGATGGTGTAACCGATGACATCGTTACAGATGATGAATGATGATGATTTACAACAACGGATGGTGGATATATTTGGCATATTCCTATCCAACGTGCTTTTCCCATTGCATGTGACTAAAAATTAAAAGTTTTTTTTTCCTATTATTCACATAAACACAATTATTATGTTAAGAAATTAATAATTACCATGCTGAAATCACGTTGCCATAATTCACCACAATTACCATCACATAATGGACAAGCACGTTTTGTACTGTAACCACCACATTCTTGACAATCAAGTGACACATGATCATCTGTCCATGATACACCACATGTAAAACATGATCCAATATGAGCACGTAATTCCTCAATCGTCAACATATTATTATCATTTGCTGTATCAAAATTAAGTGATGACGGACTACTGCTAACAATAATATCAGACAATGATGACGATAAACTTAAATTAGAACGACTGTAAAAAGAGAAGAAATAAAATTTAAGGTTTGTTACCATACTAATACTTAGTAAAGATTTCATCTGTTGAAAAAATGATTCAACAATTATTCCAAAAAAAAAAAAAAAAAAAACACTAATCAATAAAACTCGTTTCAATCGATTACATTTTGTTCAATCGCAATAAAATTTAATAAATAAATAAAGAAAAAAAAATTTCAATAAATTTTTCTTAAGAAAACAAATTTTTTCTGAATCATAAAATTCAATAAACAAAAAAAATAAAAAATCTTTAATCAAAGTTTCCAACCATATCCATTGCACGTGCTTGAATAATAAGTCATAAAATTTAATGAAATTTTTTTCGCTTCTTTTCATTATTAATTACTGTATGCTCTAAATACCACACACGTTACGTTATTTTCTATGTTTCAGTAATTAAGTGAAAATTAAAGAAAAAATAAAATATTATTTATTATTTTTTTTTTTACCTTATTGGTGTACACAAGTCAGATAAATGTGGTGCGGTTTGTACACTTCCAAGAGACATTGTAGCTGCTGATGGTACTGCAAATAAAAATAAAAAAAAAAAATTAATAAAAGTTATTAACCACTCTTTGCCCCCTTTTAATTATTTATTAAAAAGTGCAAATCATGATTTTTTTTTTAGATAAGAGAATATTGCATTTTGCTATTTTTCCAACACAAACGATTTTTCTATTACGGGCACGTTTCTAGAACATGCATTCTATATAATTTCTACAACAACAAAAAATAAATAAATAAATAAAAATCGTTATCGTATGATTATTAATTAGTAGAGAGAATAATAAAAATCAAATAATTGCACCCTAACAAAATATAAAATGAATTCAAACAAACCAACTCAACGGAATTTATATTTTTCTAATAGAGAAAACGCAAAAATAATGCATGGAAAATTCCACTGACAAATTTTTATTGATCGAAACTTTCTTCTTCTTCGTCTCCTTTATATAAATAAAAAGTTCTATTTGGACGGGGTATCTACATTAATTCGCCTACATAATTCACCCATCAACAGTATATAACTTAGCACGATATACCTCTCTATATCTCTTTCACTGTTTGTGTGTGTGTGTGTATTTTATATTTATTACAAAACCGATAAAAAAATTTCCACTGCATAGAAAAAAACAAAAAACAGAAAAAAAAAAATTTTCTCGTTATTTCTTTTATTAAAACTTTTTTAATCAATTAAAATTATTTTCCATTTGCCATTCAATTATTAATTAACAAATGTTGTTTACCAGCAGTTAAATTACTTGTTTAAAAAAAAACGATTATAGCATTCGAGAAGCCACCCTATAGTCGAAACATTTCATATCAAATAAACCGAAAAAACCATGTGATAAAGCTTTTTTTATTCATCTGTTTGTCACTCATCCAAAATTAACATCTTTACGCTAATTTTATATCTAAATATTGCACACTGAAATAAAACTACACAACTCGTTTATAATGAATTATTCTAATTTTCTTTTATTGAATAAATAAATCAGAATTTTATTAATTAATTGCAAATTTTTGTCAATAATTCAATAAACAGAATAATTGCACATTTAGCAAAATAAATAAATACATTTTTTTTTCGTTTTATTACAAAAAGATTTTGTGTCAAGGTAAATGTAGGTAAATTGTGATGAATGAATATCATAATGTTTAAGAGAGATTTTGTCGTGTCTATAAAATAATAATAATAAATATTACATGACACAACAAAATGTTACATAATTAATTACAAAACATATACACAGGGGGGTAGCAAATAAACGTTTGCTAATTAACGTTGTAACAACAAATCATCTCTGAATGAAATCTTTTTTTTTTTTTTTTTTTTTTGTCAGTTTAATGAAAATACATTTTTCTAATTGTAAATAATTAGCATTAAATCGCAATTATATAATATTTCCTAAAAACCTCATCATCATTATTATTGCATTTAAAGAACGAAAAAAATCACGATAACCTTCAAACTGTAATAAATAAATATTACGTACAGGTGTAAAAAATATTTTAATGCATACAAAAAAAAAACCGGGAAAAACCGCGAATAATTATTAATTGATAACAAGGATGAAAATTAAATTACGTTGTGACTAAAAGTGCAAACAAAACAACGAAAAAAAAAAAAAAAAAAACTATTTTTAGCCAAGACACCGCACACAACAACAGCGAAAATACGAGAGAAATAAAAAATGTTTAATCTCCAAATTGGAGAATAAAAAACAAGAGCTTCAAATCACATGAAATGTATTCAAAACAAATATGACTCAAAAATATGTAATTAATTATTCAAAATTTATTTAAATTAAAATTTCGACAACGACGCACTCGAAAAAAAAATAAATTTCTATTTAAAATTGAATTAAATTTTTTATGTCTGCTGACCAGTCATGAGTATATTTCTTCATAAATATTCGTTTTATTTCTTTATTCATTCATATTCATTCATTCATTTACATAAAGTTATATACAGTTAATAATTATTTTTTATAAAAACCACACACACACAAAATAGCTCAATAAAATAACAGCAACAAAAAAATTTATCTCAACACAAAATACGTGTCTTCATCGAAATTTCCCATATAAACAAATCAAATCCAAATAAATTAATTGGTTTATGCATAAGATAGCAAAAATTTTTTTTATTTCAGTGAAAGCAATAAACAAATATTATAATTCCTAGTGTTATTACGTTTTATAAATTACGCTTAAGTTGACCACTATACCACTATTTAGCAAACAAACCAAAAAAAAATTCAATAAAAGAGACAAACTTGACATAGTTTTTAAAGCAATCATAAAGTTTTCACTTTTTTATAAAAATTATGTTTACACAGTGGTTGATTTATTTTTAATAATTAAATAAATTGGGATTCTCCAATTATATTAAACGAAATAGAGTAAACAAATAAACAACAAGTTTTAATTAAGTCATTGTGTTTAATGCCAGGCCAGTGTGTTAATTGTTTTGTTTAAACAATTAGAATAACCTTTAATAAATTTATTTAAAGTGCATTTTGTGGTTTTTACTTAATAGAATAACAAAAAAATTGATTTACTGTCATTATCGTCATCTTATTACTATCAAAACTCAGGAAGACAGTATACGTTTCATATTTATTCATTTTCAATGATCAACGATTATTAAGAAAATATTTCCTGATTAAATAATCATAAATTTTCCATGCTTTATTATTTTTCTCACTAAAGTCAATGAAAAAAAACCAGACTTTTTCCTATAACATTATAGAAAACATTGCAGAGCATTTTGTCGTCGTCGTCGTCGTTAAAGAATATTTAATTTATTTATTTATTTGTATAAATGAAAGAGAAAAATTAAATTAAATACAAAACAAAAAAAAAAAAAAATGTTTAAGCATTAATCAAAATAAATAAAAAAAAGCGAATAACACAGAAACGTTATAGTAATAATAATAATAATAAATAAAAGAAACCAAGCTGTACTGCTATTGTTTGACAAACACTAGTATTAACTGGTAATAATATCCAGTGTTAATTTAAAACAAATATGACGATATTGTTATTACAGTAATAAAGCAACAGAAAATTTAAAACAGACAAAAAACACTACAGATTCCTTTACTCAGGATATAAAACCGAAAGAATTTCACTGTTATTAGGTAATCACGGTTATTATATAATCACAAAAATAACAAACAACTACATTTATACAAACTAAAGCGAAATAATTAACAATAAATCGCTAATTGTTAATCGAAACATGTTTCAAATTGCATTTTCTTAAAACAAAAAAAAAAAAATAAATAAAATAAATAAATAAATCTGTGAAGTAACAGACAGACAGAAAAAAAGATTTTTTTTTTCTTCTTATTAAATTATGACAAATTTAAACTTAATTTGCATAAAAAAAAAAATAAATAAATAAACTACGACGTACAAAAAAACACAACAAAACCATTTAAACAGTTTGTATTACGTTGTTTTAGTGTAAATTGGGGCACGCGCTTAATATGTACTTGCATTGCATTGCGTCAATGACTTAACAATTGCGCTGTTATATTATTTACATTGCATATATTTACTTTATTTAATTATGAAATAAGTAGCTAGGTGGTAGGTAATATTGTTTAGAATAAAATGTAGTTTTTTTTTTTTTTTTTTTCGGTTTACTCAAATACAAAACACTCCCATTGTTTGTTACTAACCAAAACAGCATAACGTGTATAATATTTAAAACATAAAACTATGCAAATATTTTTATTAACAAATGATTATTCAGCAGAATTATTATTTATTATTTTTTTTTTTTTGTTACGCTTGATTTATTTGTAGAAAATAGAAAATCAATTTTGATTTATATTTAAAAAAAATATATATAAAATCCATACAGTAAATCACCACATTTATAAGTTTTTAATAATAATAATAATATGTAAAAAAAAAAACACTCCTGTGTCTTGTGTTTCTTCTTTTCATTCTAATTTTAAAAATCTATTTAAACAAAATGAAATTGTAATTTGCATCCTATTAGCGTTACATCCCACACATTTTTGTTTTTCTTTCTTTCTTCTTTTTTTTTTTTTTTTTTATTAAAACCGTGAGTTATATAAATAAATATTTTACATACGAAAAAAGAAAGAGGAAATCGTTAAGCAATACATAATTACTATGAAAATCACGAAAAAATAGAACGAAAATTAAATTCAAATCACGGTTACTCTATAGCAAGGTAACAAACCGCCATTAAAAAAAAAATCACCGATTACTCTTATATTTTCACTTTGTACAGAGACAATACGTAATAATATTAATTAAAATTAATTAATTTTTATTCTTATTATCAAGGTCTATGTATAATTATTTTTATTATCACATTTGATTAGTTATTTCACCTTTTATCATGATTATTAGATACTGATTATACTAGGAGACTGATAATTATAAAAATTATTTTTAAAATTCCTCTTTTTTAATTAATAATAATTATTATGGCGCCAATTTTTTTAATTATTTATACAGAGTAAAAATTAATGAGAAAAAATTCATCCAATTAAAATGTTAATTAATACTGATAATAAAAAAAAAAACAATTAATTTTACTCACTTTTAAAAGCAATG
Source organism: Ptychoptera albimana (assembly GCA_961205885.1). Taxonomy (NCBI): domain Eukaryota; kingdom Metazoa; phylum Arthropoda; class Insecta; order Diptera; family Ptychopteridae; genus Ptychoptera; species Ptychoptera albimana. The sequence continues at coordinate 14,671,279 of OY540801.1, read as the reverse complement.
TTAAAGAAGTAACGAAATAAATAAAAAGTAAAATTTAAATCTCAAATTGCTTAATTAATTATTTTTTATCCACAATAATAATAACAATAATAATGTTTTAAGCTGGGCTGAGTAATTAAATTATGATTTTTATGCAATAAATAAAAAAATTCACAAATTATGAAGAAAACACAAAACAATAATAAAAACTAGAAGAAACTTTAACTTTTTTTTTCTTTTTTTAATAACAAAAAAAAAAAAAAAACCTTAAAAGCTGCTTAAATTTTTTTCTTAATTAATTAATTAATTATTTTTAATTAAATGTTTATATGGACACCGGCAAAGTCAAATGTTTTAACTGAACTGAATAAAAATTTCATGTTGCTACTAAATTTATAATCTTTATATGCGGTTGATTTGGATTGAGTTATTTCTTTCGCATTAAAAGCTTTGACTAGAGTATTAAGTATTAAGTTTCGGTTTGATTCTTTGCTAAGGCATTATTATATTGGAAATATTACGATACGTATTCAATACTATTTCACTTTATTTGCATTTGCATTTTTTTTTTTACATAGAAATCCATAAAAAAGCGGTAAATACTGGCTAAAAACATTTTTAATTAAACATTTTTTTTTTATATTTTCAATCGTGAAGACATTCAACAAAAAAAAAAAAATAATAACGAAAAACTTTCAATTTATTTTTAATGAAATAAAATATAATAAATAAATAATGAATAATTGGAATTAAAAATGAAAAGAAAAGAAAGAAGAAAAGAAATGAAAAAATGCAAAAAGTAATTAAATAAAAATTCCAATAAAATGTCATTTTCAACGAAACAAATATACATATAAAATATATATATATAACTAATAATCAATGATTTATTACAGATGAAAAAATAAAATTTAATTAAAATAATAATTAGCAAAGAAATGAAGAAAAGAAAAGAAAAAACAACAAGAATTTATAGTGAAAACACTTGTCTTTTAGGTAAATATATTTCATAAATACAAAAGTTTATAATAACCAAGTGGGTGGGTTGTTGTTGGTTGTTCAAGCACAGATTTTTTCTATCTTTCTTTCTTTATTAAATTAATTAAAAGTAAATTTTTTTCCCCCCCACATTTTATTATTATTATTACATTTCGGTTTTCTGATTTTAATAAATTATTTAAATTGTCAACTCGCCTCTGGTATGTATTTCATCTTATTAAAAAAAAAAATTAAACGACTGCAAACAACATTTAAAAACGAATAAAAAAAAAAGAAAAAACACCAACTACTTGGCACTAGTGCACTTAAAACTCACAAACCGTACACACAAAACATTTTTGTAATTTTTTTTTTTTTTTTGTTTTTAAATTTCAAATTTCTTTACATCACATAAAAAATTGATGCAACAACAAAAAAATTTACAAAGACTTGACTAACCACCATCGCGTTGATTAATTTATATATATAAAAAAAAACTGCAAAATTGTTTAAATAAAAAACATAAATTCATGTTAAAACATATTTCGTTGGGGAATGTGCACAATAAATAAAATAAAAATTTCATAATAATTTCTTCTACACATTTTTTAAACAGAAAGTTTATACAGGTAAAAATCTAATCACGTCCTAAATACATGAATCCTACATACACCACCCACCATAAACATTTAATTTAACTTTTTTTTTCAGTTAAAATTATGATTTGTGTATAGAAAACTCTCTTATTAATTCAAATAAAAAAAACGACGTGTAGTCAGTCACAACAAACGTAAAGCTGACATTTATCAGTCTGCTAATTATATTAGAAAATAATTCAGATAAAAATTATTTCTTAACAAAAAAAGAAAAAAAAATTCAATCAAAGAAAATGATGTCACCTTCCAAGTAAATTAAATTAAAAAACAGTTTTTTTTTTTTTTTTTTTGAAAAATTAAATTTACGTTAAAACAATTTACAAATTAATTTAATTAGTCATCATCATTTCATTTTATTTAAATACATAAATTAATTAAAAAAAAAGAAGAAAACACAAAGATAAAAAAAAAAATTAGAATTATTAGATAAGTTTGTTTTTTTTTTTTTTTCATCTTAAGGAACAAACAAGAAGCTTAAAATGAAACAAAAAACTAAAAACACGTTTAAGTAGCATGATTAATGTGTTTACCTCTATCATATTGTTATCATTTAAATTAATTAATAATCACAGATGATGATTTAATAAACAAAACAAAACAAAACAAAACGAAAAGCAAAAAAGAATTTTATCTATTTTTATGTGATTAAAATACTGCGGTTTTAAGCCACCTTACACAAAATAACGAATTAAGTCAATTATGCAGTGATTTTAAGACACAACCACCCATTTTAAGAAATCGCTTTGGTAGTTGATTTTACTGCACTGTAAGTACCATCAGCTACTAAATAAAAAAAAACCTTGACATTTCTTGTAATTTCTACTAAAGTAAAAACAATGAAAATTTCAATGTTAGTTAAGGTCATCAATTGGATAAATAAAAATAAAACAAACAGGAAGAATTTTACATCGATAGTTAAGTCATGCAATTGATGAAACATAAATAAAACATTGAAATGCCATTTGTATTAATTATTTACGTAACATGAAACGTTAATGCAACGAAAAAGAAATAAATAAATAAATCAATTCACACCTGTTGTAATAATTTATTTTACCTACCTAAATGTAACCTAAATTACAGAATATTATACAAGAGAATTATGTTTAAAACAAGCATTAACGATTAGTGACTTAGCTCAACATAAATCATTAATTTATACAGAAAGAAAAAAACAATTAAAACAGCGAATGGATAACGAAAATGCACAAAAAAAAAAAGAAAATTTATTTTAATTAATTATTTACAGTTTTATAGTCGAAGGATTATTGATTTAATATTTTATTTCCATTCTTCTATACATTTATATAAATTTCCGTCATATGATGGTTAATTATTTTTCCTATATAATTATAGATTTTTATTATTTTACAAATAAAGCAAAAGGAAAAAAAAAAAACAAACAAAAATTTTTTAAATATAAATAAATTCTTTAAAAGTTTTTATAAACAAACAAACAAACAAAAAAAGAATTAAATAACCCAAAAAAAACAAAATCAAATAAATAAACAAAAATAAAGTTTTATTTAACTTAAGTTAAGTCAAATAAAGTAAAGTCACCTTCAAATTGATACAAAAATAAAAAATGTATTAGAGGTAATGACAAAAAAAAAAAAAAATAATAAGAGACAAATTTTTCAGGGAATTAGAAATAATTTTTTAAAAGCAAAGCAAGCCCTGGTGCCCATCTAAACTGGCCTAAAAGGTTTATCTTACCTTTCGCAATAAACTTAATAATTCACTTTACGTGGTAACCAGTCACTAACACTATGGTGTCAATAGATAAATGTTTGTTTACAAACATTTAATAGAGAAATTTATACACGAAAATTATTTTATTTTTTAGGCAACGCGCTACTACAATTTTCCTACATTTCTGCCAGGAAAACCATAGTCAACGCTTTTTTACTTTAATGCAAAAAATACGTAAAAATAAGTCAATAAAATCCAGCAAACAACATCTAAATAATTGTTTGTGACTTTAAAGCATTCAAATTTTAAAAATTTCCGCGAAAAAAAGGTACGCTGAACACCGTTCCACCACCTAAAAAGCCCTGATTATCAACAAAGCAGCTGACGGTGCTTAATCTTATTATTATTATTATAATTTAAAATAATTTTACAACAAAACACATAATATTTCTAATTAAATTAATAATTAAATTTCTATGGTAATTAATTTTTATTGAAATTTTAATTAATATTTCTCTCTATTAAAACAATAAACATTTATTTTTATTGATTTTATTACATAATAATTGCAAAAAAAATTCAAAACATTATAATTCCATTACCATTGAAGACAGAGTAAGAAAAAATTAAAAAACAAATTTCACTATACCAAAAATTAATTAATAATTAATAATCAAAACAATAAAAAATTTCATCATAATTCAAAATTAAAACATAAAAACTTTGATGAGAAATTACATATTATAAAAACGCGTTTAAATGAACAAAGGAATAAATCTTGAAATATCCTAATCAATGTCTAATTAGACTATCAATTGATAATAATAATAATAATAATAATGATAATAATAAAAAACGCGTAAACAAGGTGTAAGCGTAAACAAGGTTTTGTAGAATTAAAGAGGGGCCAGGCAAGCAACACAAAAATAATAAATCTGTAATATATTAAGTGCAAAAAAATAATAATAATAATCAATGATAAATAAATAAATTAACATACAGAAAATAAATAATCAACACAATGATTATCGCAAAAGAATTTCACGTAGAAATTTGATAAACAGATTTTTAAATGAAATTTTTATTTACACTTTTCATATAAAACTAAATTAAAAATAGTACTTAATGAGTGTGGTGGTACAATAATAATAATAATAACGATTAATAAACATGTTTACAGCTAAATTATATTAATTAATTTTATTTTATTTGTAATTATTTATTTATTATTTCTTTTTATTTTTTGCAACAATAATAATAATAATAATAATAATAATAATAAATGTTAATAGGTGATAAAAATATAAATAAAATCTCGCGTGATAATAGAAATATTAAATATTATACCAATCAATAATGACGGGATTATCTTATTCATTTTTATTGCATAGAAAATAAATTCTAGAATTAAAGGATAATTAATTATATCCATGCTTAAAATAATTAAACGGATTAAATTGGTCGGAAGAGTGTTCAATGCTTTAATGAGATCCACTTAAAAGATTTTGATTCAAATGATCTGCCAAATATTTCAAACAGATAATGAATGAATTCGTCATAGATACGCGCATTATAATTAATTTAAATAAGAACTAAATTAATTATTAAATCCAACTGACGCGATCGTGGTTTAAATGCCAGATTTTATTCTATTTAAGATCACTCCCTGAAACTCCTTCTGGGAAAAGATAATATTTGCTTGAACGATAAAAATTCGATATAGTCCCTACCACAACAGTTAACTGTGATCAAACCTAACACTTTGTAATCGATCATGCTACCATCAAGGTTGCCGTGCCCCCTAGATAAAAAATAATAATGAAAAAAAAAAAACACGAGAGAAAATTATAAATTTTCTTTCATTGCTATTCTTATCAATTGTTGCTAATTAATTAAGTAAACAAATTTTTTTTTTTTCTTGTAATATATTAATTTAATTTATATTTATAAAAAAAAATAAAAAAATTGTATGCAAATTAATTTATTTACGCGTATTTAATATAAAATTGAATTGGATGAAATTAAAATATAAACAGATAAAATATGAAAATCGCATAAAAATAAATGGGGGCCTGGTCTTGTTTTTCTCTAATAATCGCGATTTTTTTTTTAAAAATTTATTTAATCTTTTTTTTGTTATATAAAATAATTATTCACAAAAATTACGTCAATAAATTATTTATAATATAAACAGATTGTTGACATGAAAATATATAAAAAAAAAAGAAAAAAAAAACCAAAACGAAACGATAGAAAATTTTTATATTCGAAAATAATATTTATATTTATAATTAACAAAAAAATATATATATGTATATAATATATAAACCATGATATAGTATTAATTATCAGTCTTATCACTGCAATATATAATATTAAAAAATAAAATAAAATAATAAATAAATAAAAAGAAAAAAAAGCTGAAAATGTTTTCAGTTAAATTAATTTGATAGGAAAATAAAAGAAAATAATTAAACGAAATGAAATATATACGCAGTTACACACAGATGTAATATGAGTTTAGAGTAAATTAAATTGCATAAATAAAATAAAATCAAATGAAATTTAATAAATTAAATTAAACATGATAAATATAGAATTTTTTTATTTAATTTAATATTTAACGTCGCGTGTCTTTATCGTGCGAAATGAATAATAGTTATCAAAAAAATAAACGTCTTTAAACATATTTATGATGATTTTGCATTTAAAAAATAAAAAATGATAGACAGACACGTTTATCTTTTCCGTAAAAGATAAAAAAAAAAATTTTTATTCATGTAACATGATTTAGGTATATTGTTGATAAATGAAAAAATTTAATATAAGTATGAAATTATAGAAGAAAATTATGTAAACGTCAGGTAAAATTAAAGCACATAAATTATGTTTCAAGGGGGAAATTAACCAAGTGAAATAGAAACAAACAGTAAATATTATAAATTAACAACGATCCGATCCGGAAATCATAAACAAATCATTAGATTAGGAGTGACGTCGCGGATTTTTTACAGTTTTTATTCTCTCTTAAATAAATATCAGCAATAAACAAAAAGGTCCCGAGAATCTCAATTACACGCCACAATGACTAGAATAGTTGCCAACTGCCAATAAAAATTATTAAGATTCAAACCGCGAAATGCCAAAATTATTTCTTCAATCATATTACAACGAAATGGAACCGTCTTTCCAAAAATTAACATCCAAACCTCTAAATTCACTACTTTCACAAATTCCAATTATTTATTCACAGATAGACAAGTTTCTTTTATAAACCCTAAGCATGCCAATCTATATATAAAAACTAAATAAAAACACTTGTTGTTGCGCACACATTAGCATATACATAAATAAAATGAATAAAAAGTTCTAAATATCAGCTTGTTTATAAATAAAACGATGTAACAAAGTAATTTAATAGAAAATAAAATTAGAAAAACAAATAAACATATACACGAAACAAAAAACAATAAAACAAAAAAAAAACTGTTCTTCAATAAAAATAATTAAAAGAAACCAAATAAAGAAACGTTTAAACAGCAAATTTAATTTACTTCTCAAAATAACAAAAAAATCTATTAATAGTGTGAAAAATGAACTTATTATCAAAAATAATTCATCTTCAGCGTAGTAAACTAATCGAATAATGAATGGAAAAATTCAACATATAAACCCCAAACCGTCTAAATAATATACAGTGTTGGCCAAAACTAAGGGAACTGAAAAAGCGAGTGCACAATTGTTTGTGTAAATAATAGAAATGCTTAGAAAATACATTTTTTTTTATTCATATTATTAGGTAAATTCTTAAGCTACAATAATAATAAAAAAAAAATAATTTCTTACGAAAGTTAAAAAAAATATTGCAATTTTACCGTCACCACATCCATTATCGACTGGACAAAACTAAGGGAACTGAATTGCAATGCTCAGTTTTATTATCAATATCAATTATCAATATCAATATTTGGTTGAATATCATATATTTTTTTAAACTGCCACACATCTCCGAGGTATTGATGCCACTAGATTTTGAATTATAGTATTTGGAATACTTTTCCAAGCCACTTTAACTTGATTAAAAAGGTCGTCCTGAGTATTACAGTTTTCGCTTATTATTTTCCGATCCCATAAATTTTCTATGGGATTGAAATACGGGGACTGAGCTGGCCACTTAATAACGTCAATACAGTTTGTTTCCAACCACGTCTTCACTACATTTGACGTGTGTTCCGAATCATTGTCCTGTTGGAAAACCCAACTCAGAGATATTTACTCTTCAGCATGTGGCAGCATATGGGATTCCAAAATATCCTTTTACACAAATCGATCCATGATATCCTCTACTCAACAAATGGTACCAATACCATGCTCAGAAGAACTCCCCCAAACAATTGTATTTCGTTTTCCGTATTTCATAGTTCCTTTTGTATACAAAAAATGGAGCCCTTGATTCAAAGTTCTCCAGACGCGGTGGAATCCATCCGATTCTTTGATATTAAATTTGGAATCGTCGGAAAATAGTACCGATTTCCACTTTTCAATACTCCAATCAATGTAATTCATCGCAAATTTAATTCTGGCTTTCCTATTCTCCACTGATATAAATGGTTTTTTTACAATTTGAAATGAAGACAGCCCACCATCGACACCTCTTCACCGAATTGACCTGCATCTTCAAATTGTTTTTCAACTCACTTGAGGATATGAACAGATTTATTTTTATTATCCGAATTATCATAATGTCATCATGGCTACTTGTGTTTCGTGGTCTGCCACCTCGATGCACAGTCTGAACCGAAATATTGGCTTTATAAAAGTTAATTATGTGGCATATCACCGATTTTGCCATTGAATATTTAATGCACAATAATTTTTGACTAATTCTACTTTTATAATCAATTAGTATTTTTCCTTTAAGTTCGATCGAATATTTGTTTCTAGCCATTTTACAAGAAAATGGTATTAAAATAACCAGAACTCATCTGCAGATAATTAACGCACAGCATCCTTGACTTTTGTCGATTAATTTGTTAAAAGACATGGTTACTGTGCTTAGTTACGATATATTCTGAAATTTGGTCAAAAATCTGATAATAAAACTGAACATTGCAATTCAGTTCCCTTAGTTTTGTCCAGTCGATAATGGATGTGATGACGGTAAAATTGCAATATTTTTTTTAACTTTCGTAAGAAATTATTTTTTTTTTATTATTATTGTAGCTTAAGAATTTACCTAATAATATGAATAAAAAAAAATGTATTTTCTAAGCATTTCTATTATTTACACAAATAATTGTGAACTCGTTTTTTCAGTTCCCTTAGTTATGGCCAACACTGTATATTTATGTAAATTTTTAATTATATTAAAAATAAAAATGATAAAAAATTTATAGCGTAGGAGGGAACATTTTAGAATAACAAGGCAACCAATATTTGGTCGCTTTAATGACGTTTTATTATAACAAAAACACAAAAAAAAATTAATTTAATGACGTACACAAAAGAAAAACAGTTTTAATAATAGAAAAAGTCATTAAACACCAATTTCCTATCATAATAACAAGAGAAAATGATGAAAATAGATTGATTGAAAATTGGTTTAAAAAAAAAACGTTATTACATCACAATTTTATTCGCCAAAATGTAGGCAACAATGCGTATTGAGAGAACAGAGAAGAATCAGTGCATTGAAAATTTAAATTAGATCACACATAAATGTAAAATTACCTGCATAATAATTAAATAATTAAATAAAATAAAAAAATTTAACATCAACTAGATAAAATAACCTAACATAATAAAAAAAAAAAATAATAATAAAAAAATTTCCATTAATTTTTTAATTAATTAACAAAAAATCTTCCACTGTTTACTATTTATTAATTATTATAACACATAATTAATTTTGTAAACCAATAATCCACTGTTTTATTTATAGTAATAATTAATAATAATAATAATAATAAATTAAATATTTATTTATAATTAATAAATAAAAAAAATAATTAATTGAATTGTTTTTACCATGAACTTGATATCATTAATAAATTTTTTATTCATTTCATAATAAATAAATAAATAAATAAAAAAAACAGAAATACAGAAAGACAAAAAATAAAAAAATAAATTATGAAAGAAAAGCATAAAACGTAAACATAAAATTCTGCGATACAATAAAATTCATTGACATTTTTTAAACATTTTTTTTTTTTTATTTTCGGTTGATATGAAATGTCAATAACATTTGATTGAATGGGTGGGTGGAACAGTGATACAGTAATACAGTGAATATATGATAAATATAAATACTGATTGACTGACTGGTATTTTTAAACCAATCTGTAAATTACGTAATACTACTAACATTAAATCTTGTTCTTAAAAGTACACCAAAAATAATCCATTTATAATTAGATAAATAGTACAGCAGGCAAACACCTGAGATTATTAATTTATTTATTTAATTACATCAACAACAAAAAAAATCTGTCTTTTTAGAGTTTAAAGCCAAGTAAAATTAAAAATAGATTTTATGCAACAATTACTCTGCATTCCACACAGCATAAATGTATCCCGTAAAAACATCACAGAAAGCCGCCGTTACACATAAATAACAAAACATTTTGAAATAGAATTTCACTAAAATCATTTTTACACCATATATCAAACACTCATAAAAATGGGTCACAAATTTTCTTTTAACAAACTTAACATAAGGAAAAGAAAACGCTTAAAATAGAAAATTTCATTTCATAACAAAAATTTATTTTTAAACTTGTATCGCACGAGAAGCATAAACTAAAAAAAACTGAAATTTTCAGGATAAAACAAAGCAAACAAATTCTATTTAATTAAATTAATAATAATCCATTTGATTGATTTGATTAAATTAATTAATTAAAGCTAAAAAAAAAAATCATGTTTACAATTTATTTTCCGCTAGAATTAAACGATATTTGCTGACCCTACACGGTGACATGACTTAACAGAAAAAAAAAATTAATCTAAATATTAAGTTAAACAAATAAATTGTCTACTACCTGCATTATAAATAAATTTTTAATTTTAATTTTAATTTAAAACAATTTAAATAGGTTATAACGTTACGTGACACTAAAATTACTTCATTCAAAAATAATTTCAATAAATAAATAAATCAGAAAAGGTTTTTTCTTTTTTTTTTATTATTTTTTGTTCTTTGTTTGTTAATTAAATTTTAATTCCTTCCTTTATCGTAAATACACGCATTTTAAATCATTTAATTTTAATAAAAAATATTATTTGTTAATACGAAAACCAATTATTCTACCATCGAAAATAGCAATTTTTCTTACCACAATTGAAAAATTAAATCAAATCCAATCGAATCCAACAACCACACACATCATTTTAAAATCTATTTATAAATTTACAAGTTCAAAAACCGCTTGATCTTCGTTCTCTTTATTTATCAAAAAAAAAAAAAGAAAAAAAAAAGAAAGAAATCATTGAAAGCTTCCACAAAGCAACAGGTAACTTAATGTTACTTTACGAACATGTACTTGCAAAATAATCTCAATGTATCATCAAAAAAAAAAAAAAAAAAAAAAAAAAAACACACAGAGAGAAATAACAAAATAAAATTAATAATTATAAATGAATAAAAAAAAACACACAAACCCAACGGCAATATAATTAACGTTATTAGCTTTAAATGTGCGTCATTTTTAGCGGAGGTAATTTTTTCATTGTTACCAAACATTAATTTTAGAAGAAACTAAAAACAAAAAAAATTTTTTGTTTATATTGTTACCGGCATAAAATAATTTAAAAAAAAAAAACTTAAATTTTTTAACAAAAAACTGTAAATGTCAATAATTTGCGGATGTTATTAGATTTATTTTTTTTTTTGTGCTTTTTTATTTAATTATTTTTTAATTCAAGTTTGTGATAAATAAAAATAAACAGATTCCGGTTTGTTTGTATCGCTTTTGTGAGCGAAGAAAACTTTTGAAACCATTAGGATTTTTAACACAGATACATCCGAAAGACTACGGAACACTTACTGGTATAATGCAGGATAGTGTATTAGGTATATATGCTCTGATCTAGTTTTAGTACAGCTCAGCTAGTAAAGCCCAGAAATAATGTCGTGGCAGAATAATTGACACCTAGTACAGCTCAGCTATCACAGAATAATATATTCCACCCTAGTACTGAAGACATACAAGTATATCCCATCGCAAACAGCATACAATACTCCAACCTAAAACACACCCCAGCTAACAATGAATCATATTTAAAAATCTCATTTATCAGTCAGCAAAAATAAATAAAAAATAAAACTTATCCGACCTGTGCTTTGAAACCTGTAATACAAAACATTTCACAAAAAATCCAACACATTAACTCCATACAAAATATACAACGAAAAAAAAAAAAACCTTTTTATAATCAATAAATAACTCTTGATCTTGAACTAACAATTTTTTATTTTAATAAAGTGGATAATATGTCATAATAATAATAATAATAATAATAATAATAATAATAATAATAATAATAATAATAATAACAACAGAAAGTTACAAAAAAAAAAATAAATAAATCAAATTTGATAAAAAAAGAAAAACAAAAAAAAAAAATTTATCAACATTTCTGCTGCTGCTTCACATTAAAAACAAAGAAAAAGAAATTTTTTCGCGATAATAAAACAAAAAAAAAATTCACAATTAAAGCGGTTAAATTCCTTTATGATAAAGAAAATTATTTTTAAATAACAACAACAACAACAACAAATATAAGAATAATAATAATTAATTTAAAAAAATCAAAACCAAGATAATATTATTACCACCTGAAGGTTTTTATCTAAGCTAAATATAAAAAAAAAAAAATTAAAAAATTTATTATTTACGGTTCATAGATCATAATTAATTATGCAGTGGTTGCGAATTTATAATTATTATTTTACTTTTTTTTTTTTTAATTATTTCACATTTTATGCTATAATTACAAAGTACATAGCAATAAGAAAATAATTATTTATGTATATGCTGATTAGTTGAAATACATACAACAAAGTTCATAATAAGAGAGAACAAAAAAAAAAATGGTTTTTTTTTATTTAATTAACACAAATTAAATAACAAGGAAAATATATCATGATGACAATGCATCAAATTATTTAATTAAAAAATCAGCGATACAACAATAATAATAAAATTAATGACAAGAATGAAAGACTAAAAAATTCTTTTTTTTTGTTTATCCTTTAGCCTCGTGCTATATAACATGATCATATTCCACACTTCACGTTTATTGGGTGGTTATAAATATATTTATTTATTATTTTATTATAGATACTAAATACTGAATAGTGACATTGATATGTGATTTATTTATTTTTTATTGTTGTTAACAAGTGGAGTAGTATAGGCAACACACATTTGTCAATATTTACAAATCAATTATTAATCAACCTATGATTTACACAGATCCGATTATTAACAAAACACAAATAGAAGCCGTAAATCGTATAAATCAAAATCAAATCAAAGAATTAATAAAGTTTAAAAAAAAAAAAGAAACACCCTGCACACGCTAACAACAAAAAAAAAACCATCAGAATCCGGATAAAATAGATTAGATTAGAGAAGACAAAACAAAAATAAACAATAAACTTACCACGAAATATTAGCGTATTCATTTGCATATCTAAATCATCATTATTATTATTATTTGTTGTTGTTTGTCCTGTTATTAATTGTGGAGGTTGCTGACCAACACAAAAATCTGGATCGTCAACATCAAATAATATATTATCTTCCCATTCTGAACGTACTGTTGTTGTCCCATTTGTTAATTGATTATTACTTCGTAAACTATTTCCATCTGATTTCATTTTTTTTTACCTTTTTTTTTTTACTTTTTTTTTATTTCGTATTTTTATTATCAATGCTTTAAAGAAAAGAATAGAAAAAAACAAAAATATTAGTTATCAGTTATCATATCAATGAAGTAATGAAACAATAGGCAATAGGAATGGGAAGGTACGGCAAGGTAAGGTAACACAATTGTCATAATTTAATCAAAATACATTTTTATGAATCATTTTTTATTTTTATTTATTCATTTAATCAAATTTTTTTTTTTTTATTGATTATTATCCATTGTTTTGCTTCTATTCAATTTTATTTGTTATTATTTTATTGTTAATTAGGTTAATAATATTGCTGAATATTTTTTTTATAAATAACTACGCAAATAGTTTAAGCTTTTACCAGGGATGTAAAGGCTTACCGAAAAATGTTCCGAAATTAACTAAAACTATGTTAAAAGGATATTGTCAACCTTTTAAACACATTGGGTCGCTAAATGTATCTCATAATCCAAAGCTATCAAGGGCCGCAGATACAATTAAATATTACCTTTGTAAGCGTTAAACAAAACGAAGCGGTGCTCAAAGCGTTTCGCGGGCAACGGGTTAGACTCTAGATGATCTAAACTTTCTATCGTTTTTTTTTTACGACCCTTTAATGATTCAACTAAAGATAATTTCGTTTCAAAAATTGTTAAAACTCTCCAGAACCGCAAACATAATTTTTACACGGTTTTAACTTTTTAATGCAAAATTTCAAACATCCTGTGATTCATTAAAATTCACAAAGAATTGACTTTAATTTACCGACAGATTTTTGGTATATTTCCCGTGTTTAATACCATAAATCAACTACCACGTACCAATAATGCAATAAAAATAGATAAAATTACCCAAATAACACGTCAAGGTGTTTGTTTTATACAAAAAAAAAAAATTAATCACAATAGAAAACAATTATGTGTTATTAATTTCTTTTAATAATCAAATCAATAATAATCATATTAACATTTAATATCAAATATAAATATATAAAAAGATTTAATTCAATTTAAATCAATTAATAGTATGTGAGAAAAAAGATATAAACATTTTTTTTTTTTTGGCACAAAAAGAAATGACATAAAAAATCAACTAATAATAATAATCATCATTAATATATTCGTGTCATGATTTTAATTTTTATTGCATTTTAGTAGCTTTTAATTTAAAAAAAAAAATATTTGTGACAAAATTTTTTCTGCTAAAATTTTTTCGTATGAATCCACTCTACACATTATAATGGAAGTTTGTATCATTACATCGGTTGTAAACATTTTTTATTTTGCTCTCTTTAACCATTATTCTTGCGAAAACACAACCAACATTCAGCGGTTGTAGTGAGAGCTTATTAACTAAGCTTAGTTGCCATAACACAAATTTTACTTCAAATGCTGGTCTTACAGTTTAAAGATTCGCAAAAAAGCTGCGAGTCGTACGTTAGTAAAATGATAAAAAAAAAAAAAAATTATTAATCAATTTGGTTAATAAAGCTATAAAAGCATATATTTGCTCTAGATAAAAACTGATCAATTTATTTCGCATTAAAATCGTGTGACATACACGATAAATGTGTGCCAAAAAAAAAAAAAAAAAAAAAATACATTTATTACGCCACGCGATATATAAAAAAAAAAAATTTATTAATATTCGCACTTGAAAATATACACAAACTAATTAAGTAGTTTATCATATTTTCTTATCATATATTAATAAAATTAGAAAATTACCCACAGTATAATAAACATACATAAAACGCACACATGGTTATAATTATCGAAATTTAATTGAATAAAAATCAGAAAAATTCAGAAGAATATTTATTGGTATGAGAATTGTGACATTGACCTTCTGTTGAGCGAATAAACAAATTTTTTTTAAATAAAATTACAAAATTGTCTCTGGGCGTATTTTTATACTTGCGGAAAATAACATTTTTCTTTTCTTTCTTTTTTTTGATAAAAAAAAAAATTTTCCGATTTTTTTTTTTTTTTTTACTATGAAATTAGGAATTTATTTTTGCTATTTTGGCAAACTCGTGAAAAAAGATTTTTCTTAAACTAATAATGACTTTTAATGACTCGTAAAGATATTCTATTTGTTAATAATCGATTCACATACAGCGTACAGCATAGAATTGTCACAAACAAAATGTTATAAATATTTATGACGTACAAAATTGTTTAACCACATTAAATTTAATTAATGAATTACTGTTGTGGAAATAACAAAACTCAATTGAATAATAATTAAATTAAAAAAAAAAAAAAAAAAACAGAAAATCAAACCACAGCATCGTTTTATCCACAAAAAAAAAAAAAAAAAGTTGATCGATAGCCATATTGGGGCCAATTTATAAATGAAAAATAAATTTAAAAACGCAGCTACGCCAGCAGTGTAATGAAAAAAGAACTTGAAACGCTGAAAAACATTTAAAATTACTGTGAATCAGGGTTTAAAATAAATTATTTTTTTAATAATAAAACAAAATATATTTTTTTAATAACAAAGATCATATGATTTTTACCCACGAAAAAAGAATAAAAAAAAAAAAATTTTTTTTTTTGTTTTGTCTTATGATCTTTTGGCACTAGACGAAAATTATTAACGGAATGAAATAAATAAATAATCATAACGAGACATTTTAAATAAAAATATTATGACAATGCCCGATATGTTTAATAATTAATTAACAAAATAATTATTTAAGAAATGTATTAAACAAAATTTTTAAATCTCTATATACCCCTACCAACAGGTTTATGAAAAATTGTCTGTGTGATAATTATATTTTTAAAGTAAATAATAATTTATGCTTCGAATATTTTTAGGCAAATATTTGTGTCTATTATTTTTTTATTTTTTCATAGCAATTGACGTAAATTATTTAACAAAAATATTTGCATAGCGTCAAGCTAAAATTTTTACTTTTCCGTTATGCGTATGAATATTAATTGCACGTAAATGGTTTGTGACATTACTTAATATTTAAAACACAAACCTTTTTTTGTAATTAAACTCAATTAAGTCAATTTGTAGCTCTTCGCATTTATTTTTAAATATTATTTAGATGATTTGATGGTAAATTAAAATGTGAATAAAACGCGATAAAATAAAAAGAAGCGCATTAACGCGTCTAAAATAGGAAGTACAAAAAAAAAAAAAAGTAATCAAAGCATAACAAAGAGAAGAACCTGCTTAAGAACCAAACAAACCTGTTTGTCGCTTTATTTAGTTTCTTTTCTTTTCTTTTTTTATAATAAACTAATTAAATAAATTATTTTTTATTCTAAAATTCTTTTATATAATTAAATTAAACGTTAAAATATTAATTAAGAAAAAGGCGTATTATAATCCTTTTTCTGCAATAAAATGAAAAAAATAAAAACTAAACACATGGTAACTGAAATAGTTTAAAAGGTCAACACAAAAAATGTTTCTCAATGCAAAAATTTCATACAAAACACGATACACACACAAATAAAAAATGCGGTAACATAATTTTCCAATCCCGGTGTTTTTTTTTTTTTTTTGTGAATGTGTGTGCCTTTTATGTTTTTCTTTATCTATTGCAGATTTTTTTTTTTTTTTTTTATGTTTTATCACAATCAACTGCAATGAAAATGGGAAAATAAATAGAAAAACTTTTGACATTCACCTATCTTAACCTCACATTCACAATAACAAAACAAATTTTTCGCAATTTTACCCACCTTTAAATTTTTTTTTATTTAATAAATTTCTTATTCACAATTTTTGTCTCATTAAGATGAAGAAAAATAAATAAATTATAAAAGAAAAGAAACAATTTTGCACACAAAAGTTTCACAAAGTTACAATTTTTTTTTTCTTTAAAGCTTTTCTGGGTTGATGATTGTTTTTGATTGACTAACAACAAATAAAGCAAAGAAATTTTTTATTTCTTTTCATCAATTATCTGTATGATATCACAAAATGATTTTAAAATTAACACAATAATATTTTTATTTTATTTTTGTTCTTATTATTGTTATTGAATAAAATAATAATAATGAATAAAAAAATCTTTTTATTCAATTATAAATTAATTTAAAAACTTTTTTCTTTTATTTCATTTGTCGTTTTTAATTTTTTTTTTTTTTTTTTAATGAAATAAAATGGGAAACGGGACAACAGCTGTGTATTAGCTTTCAAAAAAAATTTCTAACTAAAAATGTACAAATAAAAAAAAATTTAATATACGAAGCAAAATACAGTTTTATTATCATGCAAATATATACCTACACATAAGAAAAATATGATAATAAAAAAAAAAAATGCCAAACACGTATAGACGTATTGTAATTACAATTTGATAGAAAAAGAGCTAAAATAGTCATGCTGGTTTATATTATATGCATAAGCACATTTATGAATGTATTAAAAATGCGCAACACATAATCACATTATATGTATGGAGAAATAAAGAATTTTTTTTTCTTTAAATATTACCAGCATATAAATTAAAAATAAAATATATTATTTTATTTTACCACTGGATGTCACTTTAGACAATTAATAAATTTGAGAACATTCTGTCAAGCTAAACTAAATAAAAAACCGCCATCTATCTTAACACTTTTAAAATTACTTTTTAATCTATGCAAAAAAAAATAAAAATAAATTTCAATGTCAAGAAAAAATAAAAGTAAAATCATTTGTTAATAATTTAATTTAATTTATTGTTTTAAATAAAAACATTTAAATATATCATCTATTATATAATTTTAAATAAATTTCAATTTTATCGCTTGATCATTTACAACTTTTAATATAATTAAAATTATTCTATAAAATACCTAAATAATTAATTAATTAAAAAAAAAATATTTCACATGGATATTACAGAAAAATTACATTTAAAAAAAAAAATTAAATTTACACACAAATTATCAATAGACTGACTAATTATTTATTTTATTTATAATAAAGATAAAATTTTATGAAATGACTTGAATTTATTTATCAACACTTATAAATTTAAGAATTTGCTTTGATACAATTACTGTTACATTGCTGGCATCCGGTATTAAAAATCTATCCATATCAGTTACAACTAATTTATCCTTATCAGAAAAGCCATATTTAAATGTAATTAAATCACGGTGACGTTTTTTCGCTGTTATTTTTACAATACTCGATAATAAACGTTTAACAATTATTTTCGCCTCATTATTATTAAGTAAATCACGTAAAACAATTAAATGATTTGTTGTTATAATTAAATAACTATCATACATATAACCATTTAATTGGACCTCATGACATTTAAAATGATTTATTATCTCGGGATTTTTTAAATATTTTTGTATATTCACAATTTCATTTAGATTATTATCATCTGTCATATTATTATCATCGTATTGATTATCATTATCGATTTGATTAAAATCATCATTTACATCATCATCAATACTAAACACTGGCTGAATATTACGATAACGTTTTCCATCATTTTTCTCATTACTCGATACATGCTTTTCTAATATATAATTGGAGCCGGATGGTAAATTATTTGATCCACCTGATGCTCCAGCACCACTACCTAAATTCGCATTTGATGTTGTTGGATTAACAATGTAATCATATAATTTATCCTTTACTTCAGCTGACTTTATTTTCATAACCGATGATAATTTACTAAACAAATCGGATGATTGTTGTTTCTGTTGCTGTTGTTGCTGTGTGAATTGTTTACTATTTTTACTTGTTGATGGTAACATCTTTTTATTACTATCATAATTCTTTACTAATGTATTATTTTTATTACAACATTCAATGCATGACATTGAATTATGATCCTCCAATACATTATCAATATTCTCACCAAAATATTCATGAATCTTTTTATAGCCACCTTGTAATATTGATACATATTGGGTTTTCTTTTGTAAAAATGATGATATTATCATATTTGTATATTGTTCATCATCCTTATTACCACTATCCATAAAACATAAATGTTCACCACTATTATTCATATTATTTGTACTATTCTTATCAATAATCTTTTTTTGTATTAATAATAAACCTTGTATTGATATTGAAAATTCTATTGGCTCTTGTAACATTAAATTTCTATCCAAATTATAGCCTTGTATCAAATGGCCACTATTATACTCATTATATGGTCGACAATCGATTAAAAAAAATTTTATATTTATATTATTTGTATTAAATAATTCATTTATATTAACTGGTAAACATAATTTTTGTGATAATATATTATTATTTATTGGATTATTATTATTATTATTATTAATATTTGTTGTTGTTGTTGCTACTGTTATTGATGATGCTCCAGTAGCTCCTGATGATGTACCATCATTTTTTATAATAAAATCATTATCATCATTAAAAAAATCAATATCATTATCATTTAAATTATATAAATTATCATTAAATATTTTATTATATAAAATATGTTTAAATGTAAGTGGTGTTTTAATTAAATAATATTTAGCTAATGTACAAAAATCAATAACATCATCTTTATCTAATTTTGATGGTATATTTATTAAATATTCAATTATATCATTATTATTATTATTAAAATTATCTAAAAAATTTATTATATTATCACGTTCATTTATTAATATAATTAATATTAAGAATAATATTAAATATTGTTCATTTTGTAATAAGTACATATCCCATATTAATATTGTTACATTTAAATCATTTATAATTGTTGAAAATAAACTCTCTAACCATATATTTATATATAATTGTGGTAATATACGTTTTGTATCTAATTTATTACATAATTCTGGATCATGATATAATAATAATAAACGAAATAAATTATATATATTATTATTATTATTTATTTTATTATTTATATATAAATCTTTTGGTATAAATAATTTTAATATTTTATCAAATATATTATATGTATCATTTATATTTAATTTTAATGTTAATATTGGTAATAATATGTCTAACCAATAATTTTTATTACATTTATAATTTTCAATATTATTCTTTTTACAATAATATGTTATAATTGTCTCAATATTACTTAATAATAATAAATTATAATCATTTGCAATTGCTATCTCATCAGGATCTAAATTTTCTATATCATTATCATTATTATTCTGTATAAAATTATTTAAATGTAATTTCTTTATTAAATTTTCACAATCCAAATGTATTTGATTTTGATAAGGTAGATCATAGATTAAATTAAATTTTATTAAATCATTTGTATCATTATTATCATTATTTATATTTAAACATATTTTCCATATATCAGGACGTAAATGTTCCGGTATTATTTTTCCATAACAAATTGAACTTATATCATTTAAATTACATTCATCATCTAATAATGCTGATTCCAATTCAATTAACCTAATAAAAGAAAAGAAAATATTAATTAATAAACATATATGATAAAATAATAATTTAATTAAATGTTTTATGACATCATCATCTTAATTTTTATTTGTTTCTAAGATAGTATCGTGTCACTAAAACAATATTTACTTGGTTTTATCTATACAAAAATAATTATTTATATAATCGGTAGTCGATGCTAGCTAAAAAGTATAAAGTTATCGTAATAACCAAAGCAGGTGATAATTAATCTTTAATGTTTTAGAAGAAAAAAAAAAGAAAACAAATTATTCATTTGTGGTAAACAATTTTTGTTTTTTCAATAATAATAGAAAATTTATTGATTATCGCTATTTTTGATTTTATTAAATAAATTTTAATTAAAGGAATTAATGTTGCTTTTACTGATTGCACAAAATAAAACAAAAAATTTTGGCAACATAGTGCAATTTTACTGATAACACACAACAAAACAAAAAAATATCTTCGCGCTTCTATAAGTTAAATAATAAAGTAATTATAGTCAAATGAAAATTGAATATAATTTTATCTATTATCTTTTATTAATGCTACGATAAAATAAACTGATAAAGAGTACATTTATAAATGATAACAAATAAACAAAAAAAAAAAAAAAGTAGGAAAATACTGCAAAGAAAATTATACAACTTACCATGAATTGTCATCCATTTTTATTTTTTTATATATATATTTAAAAAAAAAAAAAACGAAATATTATTTAATTATTTCACCTGATTTTTTTTTCTGTTTTTAGAATTATTAATTAATTAATTTTTTTTTTTTAAACACATTTATTCAATTAGTAACACAATAAATTTTTTTCTTTTCTTTTTTTTGAGATTTTTTTAATTTTTAAAAGCAAATTTATCGATGTGTCAACTTTTCTTATATGATAATAATGTGAAAAAAAAAAATTCTTTTAACTTCAAAATAATAATTGCCCGATGTAATATTTTGTCACACATTTTTTTTTTCATATAAGTTTCACATATGAATTATATACTAAAAAGTGGTTAACTTTGATAAATTTATTAAAAACTCTATTGGTTTAATTAATTTAATTAAAATTAAAAACATTTTATTAATTACTATACGCATTAATATTTAATTAATTACAGCACTGTTTTAAAGTTAAAAAAAAAATAAAAAAACAATTAATAACATTTAGAACGCATGCGTTCTTGGTAAAATTATTAAAAATATAAAAATGCAAAAATTTGTTATACTTTCACCTTAAGAGTTTAGTTATCCGGTGTGAATCCACCAGTTGACATCGTCTTCAATTAAATCAATAGTGAAATTATAAATTTTATTTTTATTGTTTCGCTAAGGCCAAATTCATAATAAAAATGTTTTTAAATCGACAAAATATACATTTGATTTTATTCTTTTTTATATTAACAATATTATTATTTGTTAATTGTGTACCACAATCAGTTTTAATCAATAAGAAGGAAACTAAACGTTTGCAGACAAATAAAGGTAAAAAACCATAAAAAATTCTTTCCTTGTTAAAAAAAAATTATTTATTAATTAAATTCCTTGTGTATAACAGTTAAACGGGCACCGTTTAATGAAAATTTAAATGATAAAGATAAAGTAACTGAAGTTAAAATAAAAGAGATCAATGATGATGAAAGTAATAAAATTGGTAATGATGTGATTGCGGAAAAATTAAAATTAATACCAAAGAAACGTGGAGGTGTGTTGATTTGATTTGATTTGAATATTTTTTCTATTTCTTTATATTTTTACATTTTATTGATTATTGATTATTTTAAGTTCCAAATCAATATTATAATGATGGAAATAATTTAATGACAAATTTACCATACGGTTTTTGGGAGGATAATGATAATGCTATGCTGTATCCTGATTTACAAGGTAAATTCGATAAAAGCAAAAAATCAGATAAAATTAAAATGTGAAAACAAATAACAATAATTTTTATTTTTCTTTTAATATTAGAACAACCGTCATTATATAACAGTGAGCAATTATTTACCGATTTAATGCCATTACAAATTGGTATTCCATCACCATACTACAGTGATAAACGTCGTAAAAGATCAAATGGTAAAATGAGTAAGAAATTTCCAATGCATCCAATGAGCTTTCGGTAAGTGTAAACTTGTATTTAGATATTAGGGATGGGTGGGGTGGTTTATTTAACGGTTTAATGATTACACCATCAAAAGATTTATTTATTTGGTGTGACATTCCTTTTGATTTTCTTTTTTATTTTCCTTTCCATTTTCACCATTACGCCGTGCTTATTTCTGTATATAAAAATAATAACGAAACCTGTTTGATCAATTTTTTTATACAATTTCCTATCAAAAACCTGTTGATATAAATATTTCATTCTTATTTATTTTGTAATTCGATATTGATTGATTGGTTATTGTTTTAGAAAAATATAGAAAAATTGCTTTAGAATTTGTTTTTTTTTTTCTTATGTAAAACGTCTATCAAATGCAATCATTTCATTTATGTGTGACATGAATAATAAAATACAATTTTTTTTTTTTTTTTTAATGTTTCCCGTGAGTAAACAATTTATTTTTCATCCCTTAGAGAAAATCTAATTTTAAATTTATTTATTTTCAAATAAAACAACTTTCCCAAAACATAAAAATACAAAGATTGATTTAAGAAATGGTAAAATAAATAAAAAAGTTTTCTTGGTTTTGCTGTTAAGGGTTGATTTTTATTTTATATGTATTTTTTGTTTTGTTAATTAAAGAAATGATAAAAATCGAAATACAAAAAAAAAAAAAAAATCCGAGAGATTTCTTTTCGCAAAAATATGACAAAACTTTTTGAAAATAAAATAAATCGAACAGAGTAGGCGGATAATAAAATAAAAAGAAAAGTTTAGAAAATACCAAAATAAGAATTAACTTTTCTCAAGGTAATTTTTCGGTTTTCGGTTTCTTTTCATTAAAATTTTTTTTTTTTGTTGAATAAAATTTATTATAGACGAAATGAAAATTTTAGTTAAGTAAGTTATTAATTAGTTTTTTTTTTTTAAATTATTTTTATTTAATTTTTTCGAATAAATGTGGATAGTGGAGGCGCCTGATTTTTATTGGAAAAACAAATTTCTTTTTTTTTTCGCTGTTTTATCAAACTTTCTTTTCTAATTAAATCATTAAAATTTAATAATTAAAATAGGCTTATCTATCTAAGTTAAGATAAGAAATATTAGTATTTCCAAAAAAAACATTTATTATATTTAGCCTAAGTATGCATTTTGTATCGAAGGGCATCAAGAAAATTTGTTGAGTTTTAACCAACATTTTTAGAGCTTTAATACAAATATATTCATCATATTTTATATGAAACGAATAGTAAAACACATCAGGAAATAATTTTTAACAAAAAAAAAATAAAATTCCCTAGCCAACTAAAAGCAAATTCAATGGAAAACATAAAGTTTTAGCTTAGCACAGATTATGTCACGGTGAATTTTTTTATTTTTTTTTTTTATTAACTTTCTTTCGGGGATTAGATTTCTTTATTTTTTATTTCTTTATTTTTTTTAATAATAACTCAGATTATATTATCATGTAATAAACTCATAAATAATATCGAAGAGTTTCTTTTTTTTTATTCCATTTACAATTTAAGACGAAAAAATGAATTTACTTCGTAACTTTTTTTTTATTTAACTTAATTGACTTTTGGTTATTTCTGGGCAGAAGTTTTCTGTTTTTTTACTTCTTTTATTGTACTGTGCTTGAATGATTTAATTACTAAATCCAAGTCAATGATATTTGAAAATTCTAATTAAGTTTTGATTTGCTTTATTTGTAAATGCTGTGGTTGTGATGGCAAATTATGGTTTAAATTCTACGATAATTACAATTAAATAAAATAATAAGAGACAATAAAATGTAAAAAGTTTATTTCAGTATAAAAATTAACAAAATAACAGATGGCTAATAAACTATAACAGATATAGAGCTTTTATTAAAAGCTCGTTAAAATCTTAGGAATAATTTCACCTCCATACATAAAAAAGTTATTCTTTATCATTATCAAATATAACTACGCAAAACCCATTAATTATTAATACAGAATTAAATTACCATCAAATTTGTTGATAAAAAAAATAATTACGAAAAATGAATTTAATTAACTATTTAACAGCTGAATAGTTAAAATTCTTGTATCTAGTGAATTTACTATTTTCCCATTTTATATATTCATGCTAAATAAAATTTCTCTATAAATAATAAAAGAAAAAAAAAACGGCGAATATTACAAAGCTTTTCAGCTTACTAATGTATACATTTGGGATTACATTTCTATGCTTTTATCTGGTTGTATTGTTAATAAAATAAAATAATATTACTTAATATACATTAGTTTCCCTCAATGTGGTTATAATTTACATTTTTATGTTACTACAATACAACCATTATCAGTTGGAAATTTATTTAAATTACAATAGATGTGTATTGAGAGATACATTGTTTTCTATTTATTTTCATCCCCCAATGAAAATTTATTTATTTATTTTTTTTTTTATTATAAATCAATAAGAAATAAGAAATTAAGTGAAATTCTGAAATTTCGATTGTTCATATCTCGTAACTTAACGGGCAAACTCAGTACCTTCCAAAGAATATTCCTGCAAAGTTTCAGCTTATTTGGAATTTAGTTTCTTTTTAGCTGCATCAGGCTTTTTTATCAGTCTCTGTTTCTCTGTCTTTCAATTTTTAATTAGAATGAAATTTGTGTAGGGAGTTGTTTTCGAGATACGCTTAGGATTTTTCCCATTATTTTCTCAAAACAAAAAAAAAAAAAACACTACGTAGTTACAAATAATTTGATAAGAAAAAAAAAATTGAAAATGTAACGCAAAAAACTTAAATAATTGAAAGCCTTAAAAGAAATTCTTTTGGTTGTTGTTGTTGTTGTTAAATAAGCATCGAATATTAAAAGTTCACTTCACATGGCTTCAATCCTTGTTAAAACACAAAAATGAATTAATATATTTTTCAATAACAACACAAACTTTCTTTATTATCAAAAAAAAAAAAAAAATAAAATAAAAACCGATAAAACAAAAGATAAATTAAAAAAATCATAATTGACATTATTAAAAACGAAAAATTATTCTGTTTAAAATTATGCGAAGTTGTATTCTGTTGGCTTCATCGTTCTTGTCCTTTGTAAATATTTTCTCTCCGTATTATTAGCGGCAATGACAAAACGGAAAAATGTTACCAAGTTTCAATTTCATATTTTATATTTCAATCACATCAAAAACATAAAACGATGTAAAATAGAAAAAAAAACATGATTGGAACAATTAAACATTAAGAAAAGAAGTTTATTCAATGTATTTGATTGTGCTTTTTTGTGTAAAAGAAATCAATAATAAAGGAAAGAAATAAACTAAAAGCTTTTCATTGATATTTTTCTTTCGTGTTTTCTGTTTTATCCTTTCTTTCCTTTGATGTTATTAATTAAAGAGATAAATTAATTCGATACTGCATTTTTATAACAATCTGATTCCTGTTAATCATTTAGCTTTTGAGCTTTTTTTTTATCAGACCAACAAAAACGAAATTTTACTTAAATAAAAATTTATTCATTTTGTGAAAAGTTTTTAAAAATTGTTTAACCAGCAAAAAAAAGCTATAAAATTACCAAAAGTACATAAAAGCTCATAAAAGGAACTGTTAGAATATGTATCAGGTGACAAACTTAAATTTCATAAATAATGTAAATTTTAAAATGCTACAATTCTTATCAATATTCCACTATAATAATATTTTATAACTTTCTATTTTTATAAGCTTAGCGAAAATTAAGTTTTCTTGCATAATGCATACGATTTCTAGTAGCTTTTTTTTTGTAATTTCAACTCGATGTTTCAACTACAACTACAACCAGTTTCAGTTTGTTTTGTTTATAATTAATTAATTAAATAAATAAATAAATGTATGTAGAGAAAGTTTCTAAAAGTATGAGGGAACTTTTAAACTTTTTTACTTATTTACGTTTACGTTTGCTAAATTTTATAAATAGAAGTGAATGTGATATTCTAAAAATATCTTATTCTCCTGTACGAAGTGGCGTTTTTTTTTCTTTTTCTTTTTGTGCTAACAACAATTAATTTTTTTTTATTCGTAGTAGTTGTTGCTTATTTTTAGACAATATTAAAAAATTTACTTTAAAGTAAACAATGTAAATTTAATAAAAGGATTATAAAGGATTTTGTTTGATAGAAAAAAAAGAAAAATAATAAAAACACCACCCACCCACACACTGTTCACAGTAATATTTCCTATATTTTTCTTTAATTTAATTTAATTTATATTTATTTTTCAACAAAAAAAAAAAAAACGACAATTATTTAATTTGCTTAACACTTCAAACGTTGAATAAATATTTATAAGTGCTATAAAAAAAAGGAAACGAAACAAAACGAAACGAAAAGCAAAGAAGGAGCTTTCACAAAGAACAATTACCTTAAGTAAAAATATAAACAAATAATGTATTCGTTTGCTATAAAAGCTATGTTTTGGTTGTTTTTTCCTTTTCAAAGTTTATTTTAGTAACAATAAAATAAAACAAAAAAGAAAAAAGCACAAATAAAACGTTTTTTTTATTCACTTTCAAAATGATAAATGTTTTTTATTTACTCAAAATTTTATATTCAAATAATGTTTATTTGTCTGTATGTATAAATCAGTTTCTTAACATATAATAAAAGCACACAATGTAATAAAAAAAAAAAAAGCTAACAGAGAATTTTTGTTAATCAAAATAAATTTTATTTTTTTTATTTAAACGAATGTTTTAGCCACATACAGAGTGAAATAAATAAAATGACGACGAAAAGCAATAAATCTTTAAATTAGTTGGTGAATTAAATTAAAATTTTTTTTTTTTTTTTTTTATTGTTTGTTTTTATTTTTCAAATTCATCACAATTTACGCCTATTTAAACGTATGATTAGAGTTTTCTCTTCCTTTTCGTTGGTGTTGCGCTTCTGATTTTATTTTGATCACATTTGTCTACGACTCCGAAATGTCTTAGAAGAAAAAACCAAGAAGCTTTCTTTGATGTTTTACCTAATACAATTATTTATAAAAGAAACACAGACTGAGAAATGAAAAAAAAAAAAAAAAAAAAAGTAAATATTGTTGAAAATTCTTTCTAAAGCTAGGAATTTTCACATTAATTGTTTTTTTTCTTAATTAACTTTTTCTTGTTCTGTTTTTAATGAAAAAAGAAACTTTTTGTTTGTTGTAGAAGATATTTTAGTTAAGATGTCAGAGGAAGATTCATTTAATTTGTAATTAATTAAGTATTAACAAGTTATTACATTGTTTAGATAGTATATATATATATTTTTTTTCTTTGCTTAGTACTTTAACTACGTTATGTAAGGTATGCAAGCTATGTATCTGCTACAAGTGTTCCCTTACGTTGATAGAAATTAAATAAATATTTTATAAATCCAACAATAATTATTATAACTCTGATTGATTTATTTTTATTCTCTCTTATATCAATTTGATTTAATAAATTTTCTACTAAACATTCGATAAAATAACGAAGATAACGAACAAATAAATAAAAAGGAGAAAAAATTTCTATAAAGTAAATAAAATTTAATAAACTCTTAAGCTTTTCAAGAAGCTCGCTTTTTTTTTTTTTTTGTCTTCTATTTTATTTATAAAAATCTATGTTGGAAAATACTTTGAAATTGTTTTTCCCATTTATTTTTTTGTTTTGTTGTTTTTTTAATCAATTTCCAAGATCTTTCTATTTTTAAAAATTTTAATTTTTTCTTAGATGTGATTTTTTGTTGATATTTGATTATTGTGTTTTTATTTTGATTATTAATAGGGATTTGATTTGAATATTTAAAGACTTTATTTGTAGTACCTAGAAATTTGCTGTTTCCAAAGTTTCTTATACTGAGTTTTAGTTATGAAATTAACTGAAAATCAATGTGAAATCACTCTAAGATGTTAGACCCATTAAAAAGTTTTACTGAACATGAAATCTTACACCTCATCATTACTTGTTATACACATACAAATTTTATCCATAAAAATCCTTAAAAATGCTTTTAAAACACAAAACAAAGCAACTAAGAAAATTCTATACAATCAATCCACCCAAACAATAATTTAATACAAATACAAAATAATATTATTGCTTAATAGAAAATATCAACAATTGAAATTTATGTATATTGAATAAACACTTTGAATAAATAAATAAATAAAAAAATTATTTCATAGACACGTTTTATGGATTTATTTTCTAGAAAATTTATGAACGTAAACAAAAAAAAAAAAAAAATTTAATAAATAGAAAATAAATAATATTAAACGTTTAAAAGCAATTTGTTTGCATTTAATCGTTGAAATTAATTAATTAATTACTGAATTAATTAAAATCTATTTCGACAGAAATGTTGTTCACAAGTACGACCAGTATATAGTCAGTACTCAAACCAAACTGTACAGTGGTCGAATGTTAATATCAATGCAAGCCATTAGGGATTATTCTGTGAAAATATAGAAACCCCAGTCCGTATCTATTAACAAAGTTTAAACGAAATTTTAACGGATTTTACTCTACTCTATTTTTTTTTTAATTTTTTTATTTATACCGATTGTATTATAGGCACGAAGTCTATCTCATTCATTTCTTTTTACAGTTTTTTTTTTTTTTTTTTTTTTTGGAAACTTTTTCTATTTTATGTTTGGCGTAGTGACGTAATTGGAAAATATTTTCTTTTCCAAATACTTTTAAAGAAAAAAACTCTTTCTGGAAATAGAAAATACGAGGTAGAAAAGAGCAATCTTATTATAATAACCTTAAAACACACCTTGAATAACATTTGATGCTATGTCATCTGTTTACATAAAACAATCACAAGGGAAAATTAAAAAGAATCCAAAAAAAAAAAAAACATAAAAAAGCAGCCTAAGGACAAAATATTTATTTAAATTTATTTAAAGTTTTTAATTGATGTTTAGTGATTAATAAATTAATTATTCAACAACCAGAAAAAAATAAAAGGGTTTTTAGTGTCACCTTTGCTAATTAATTATTCATGAATAATGCTGATTATGAATTATTTATGATTTTCTGTTTGTTCAGTATCAATATTTAGACGATCAGATTTCATTACAGCATAGCACAGAAACAAGGTAAAATCAATTGAAGTATCTTATGGATTTTCCATGGATAAAACCACAAAATAAATATTTAAACAAAGAACCCCTTTGTTGATTTTATTATTAAAGGATTTTTTGTCAGGAAATTAAACGTTTTTTTTTTGTTTGTTATATAAAGCTTTATCGGGCGCCTCCACTGTTATTTTATAACGAATTTAATATTTAATACAAACAAAATTGTGTAATCAGGATTATGACAAATTTATTAACAATCTTCAATTTTCAGAAATAAACGTAACTCAAAGTTGACACCATCAATAGTGACTGCAATTGCACAAGCTGGTATGCAAGCCCGTGCAAATCCTGAATTATATAAAGATATTTTTGGTCCAGTGAAAACTGCTGAATTAATTGCTGCAACACAATTATTGTTACCATTTGGAATGGGACAGGCGAATATACAAAATTTTGATGATTTTACTGAATGGGCTAATTATTGGATTGAACCAACGTATGGTTATCAATATGAAGATGATGATAATTATGGTTATGATATGAATATGGATCGGACATTTAATCAATTAATTAAAGGAAATCGAGGTATTTCGTGGTTTATTATTTTTTTAATAATTAATTAATTAATTTTTTTTTTATTTTAGGATATCCAGCTAAACGATTTATGGTGGCAAAAAAGAAACAAATTGATGGTGGATCGATGAATAATAATAATAATGATGATGTACGTTATGGACAGGAACGTTTTTTCAGCGAACCATCGGATGTTGATGGAATACCAGAAAATGATAAATATTATTCATTAGCAGATACATTTGTTCCATTGCGTAGAGCACCAAGAATTTAATTTATTTAATTAATTTTCAAAATATAGATGTTAGAGATGAAATTTTCAAAAAAAATTTAAAATAATAAAATAAAAAAAAAAAAAATTAATGTAAAAAGGAAAAATTATTTAAATAAATATTCTTATGCAGAAAAAAAAAAATTCTTTTCTTATCCAGAAATGTACAAGTGAAAATGTGCTTTCACTAATTGAAGGTTCAAACCATTAAAAATACATAAAAAAAAAGTTGTCTTTACTAATGAATATAAACTACTTGAAAATATTATAGTAGTTTTTTTCTTATGTTTATATATATATATATTTTTTTTGTTTTGAGGTCATACATTTGCAAATATATTAAATGATATTTCTAGTTTACGATTTAAATATTAAAATGCATTTTGCAGTAAACGATTAAAATTTATAAATAATTCTACAAAAAGAAAAAGAAAAAAAATTATTTACCAAATTCAAGGACTACTAAGAATTTTATTAAAATTTTTATTGCAGCACGGCCGATTTCTGTCGTTTAGAAAACAGTATGGATGTCAATAAATATATTTATTTATTCATTTCTTTATCATAAATAATTAAACATAAATAAGCATTATGTACATAAAAAAAAAATGTAAAGTACAGTTCTGTAACCAAACAAAAACATAATTCTAAAATACAATTTATAACACATTTTAATGTTTTTTTTTTTTTTATTATTTTTATCTAAAGAAATCGCTTCTATATGCTAATAATATAATTTTATCTACAATACAAAGAAAACAACTGCACTAATTACAAAATTGGAATTCGTCATATATTTAACTACATCAAACTAGTGCACCTACGCTTAGAGATTTAACTCAAATTTAAATTTAATTTAAAGTAATAAGCAATTAGATGATAATGACTTTTGTTAATTAATTGTATACATATAAAACGGTTTGTGTAATCGTAGTGTTAGTGAGTTAGTAAAAAAAAAATAAATTTAACAACCGGTTCAATGCGGGAAATAAAAAACGTCTTATGCATTATAATAATTAGTATATTTTATATAAAATATTTATTTAATAATTAATAATAATTCATGATTAAATCAGATTTATTATATTATTTAAAAATGTAGAAGAAAATGCTTGAATCTGTCTATTTTTAGCAACTGCTGTTTTAAATAGTTTTACAAAACCGGTGCGAGTTAGCACCTGAATCCGTCTACAAATTAGTGGGTGGTAAAAAAAAATTAATTACATAACAGATTTAAACATATAATTCTCATTTATTTATTAATCATTTTTATAAATATTCATATATTATTATTAGTTATCAATTAATAATTTTTTTATTTTATTTTATTTTTCTTCATTATTATTATTCTCTTTTCAATTACAATTTTCTTTTCTTTTCCTCTTTTTTTTTTTTTAATTTTAAATAATTCTCTGTAGATATTGTTAGTTTATATTTTTTCTCTTTAATATTCTATGATGATTTAGTAAAAAAAAAAAAAAAAAAAAAATTTCTAATTGTTTTCTTGCTGCTTGTGTGCTGCTAACACTAATTGCCATTTTTTTTTTAATTCTATTTTATTATTTATTATAGCTAAAAAAAACACAATTTTTCTTTTTCTTCTCTCTTTTTTATTAATTAATTATTTTATTTTCTTAGCTTTGCTTTAATTTTTGTTTTTTTTTTTTTGTTGGTTTTTTTTTCCTATTTTCACTTTTTTTTTTTTTTTTGTTTTTTTTATTTATTTTATATTTTTAGATTAATAAATTAATAAACTTTTTTTTTTCTTTCTTTTCTTTTCATTTTTTTTTTTAATGGTTGGGGGGTTTTGTTAGTGGTGTGTGGGTGGAATTGGGAGAATTCTTTTGTCCTTTTTGGTTTATTTAATTCACCTGTTATTATTACATAATTTAACTGATTTTCTTTTCATTTATTTCTTTTTCTTAACACACATATATATTTTACTTTAATTTATTTGGCTTTTATTATTTTTGTTGTTTTTTAATTATTTTTTAATTGATTTTGAAGCTTTAAAAAAATATTTCTTTATGGATTTTTCATACTTTATAATTTTCTTTATAATTGGGTTTGTTGTGGTCGTTGGTACGATGGTGGTGGTTTGAATAGCGAATTTTTTTATACATCATTTAAAATTTCTCGTTTTTTTTTTTTTTTTATTATTAATTAATTAATTAATTAATTATTTTAAATATTATTTAAATTATAATTTGTATTGTTATTTAAACAATTTCCTCTTATATTACCAAAATCAAATTTTTCAAAAATATTCTCAGATAAAACGGTTTCCAATTCTTTATCAAATATTAATATTGATTTAAGTAAGAAATTTTGTGGTTTTTTCTGAAAAAAATTAAATTAATAATTAATATAATATAAATAATGAAAAAATAATTAAATTTATTCATACCTGAAGATATATTTTAACGCTAACAACAATTTGACGTAAATCATGTACGATTTCAAAAATATTTTTATAACCACCGATTTGCATTTTTAAAATGATTGAACGAATATCTATGTAATTTGGGACAACTTTTAAAAAATCAGGAAACTAAAATAAAATAAAATAAACAAACAAAATAATTAATTAATTAATTAATAAAATAAAAAAGAAAAGTAAAAGAAATTCTCACATAATTCTTAGTAAAATTAACAGAGAAAAAATATTTCGCTTCATTTAGATTACAAATTTTTTGCAATAAATATTTTATTTTTTCAATTATATCTGGTTCAAAATATTTCATTAATACAGTTTCACTTAGTAGACCATTATCAAATAATTTTTTAGAACCCTGTTCACCAGATACTAAGTTCTCATTATCAAATAAATCACATTTTATTGTTAGATTTGTATTTTGTGGTCCTGTTGTACCATCACCTTCACCATGTGTTGGTGATATATTAAAATCACTCAATAAATTTCCATTTTGTTTATTCTCTTTATCCAAATTATTATTATTATCAAAATTATTCATTGCATTATTATTATTATTATTAATATTATTCATATTATTATTCATTGCATTATTATTATTATTATTATTCATTGCGTTATTATTATTAATATTTTTTCCACCATTATTCACATCTTTTTTACCAAATTTATTATTACCCAAAGCAAAATTATTTTTCGCTTGTAGAAAATTATCATTTTCAATATCTTTAACAATTGGTAAATGTGGATTATCAATAATTTTGGTAAAAACAGTTGCATTTGTATCCCTTTTTAATGGATTATATACACCAGTCTTAAAATATGTACCATTTTCTAAGGCCTTACGTTGTGACTCCTCAGAATTTTTAACAACTGTTGAAAAATAATTACCATGCGTATCATTATTGGAATTCTTTTTAATATGTTGCTCATTATCAGAATATGTCTCCAAAAAATAATCATATGGATCTTCGATATTTTTAAAGAAGGGACTTTTTGTCATATCAATATCATCCTTTGGTGATTTACCAGATGATGATGAATTCGATTTATTTATTATAATATCCATTTTTTGGAATGTTGTTCTATGATTCTGAACAAGTTGATCAAGACTTAAAAATGATTTTATAATATTATCAACAAAAATCATTGTTGCGTCCTGCCATTTAATAAAACTTTCAATAAATTCAGGATTTAATGCGGTTTTAACACGATTTAAACCCTCTGGAGTATTATAAACATAACCTTTTATAATTATCCATGCATTTATTATTCTTGTGAAAACAAATATAAAATCTTTAACTGCCCAGGCGATACCTTGTGAATTTATATTTGCTAAAACACCATCTGGCCGTATTAAATCTTGTTTCATGCGGGCACATAAACTATCAATTTTTTTAAAACATGGACGATTTCTGTGTGTATGAGCCAAACGTTCAGCTAATTCACATCCCTTCATTGCCATTCTAGTTAATTCACCAAGTTGATCAGGATTTAATTGATTGCATGAAATGACAGGTACGTCCGGTGTGTCATATTCGGACATACGATCAAATTCATCACTAAAAACAAGATTTTTTATTTAATTTAATATTTTTTTTTTTTTTTTTTATAATAATGGATGATTAGAAATTCACCACTTTTGCTGATCTAATTCCTTTAGAGCGATTATTTCTTCATTCGAAGTTTTAAATGTCTTTGTAGCTTTTATATTGTAAGACTGTGAGTATGGCTGATCAGTTATGTTATTTGAATTCTTTAATAATTGCATTTGAGTGTCTTGTGACGTTGACGCTTGCATATTATAAGATTCCATTTGTGATCCACCACAATTAAGTCCTAATTGCATTGCTACAAGACTAGTCATATCGTTTTGTCTTTGATTTTGCATATTATAGTTCTGCATATATCTAAAGATTATCCATATATAAAAAAAAAAGAAAATTTATAAATAATTCAATAAAAAAAAAAAAAAAACAAAATAGAAAAATGGCCAAGAAAACTTACTTATTGTTATCATATTGCGACATAATTCCATTTGGTTGTTGATAATAAATTTGCATTGGTATTGCCATTGGTGATGGTGTTGGCATTATAGAAACACCTGCTGGGCACATTGGTGGTATTATTTGACCATAAGACCAATATGAGTGATAATCTTTTATTTTTATTATTTATTTTTAATTAATTTTATTTTATTTACAATTTTATAATCATTGTCTACCTGTATTATTATGTTTTTTTTTTTTTTTTTTTTTGTATTTAATTTAATTGAAAGTTTTTTTTTTTATCTTACCTTGTGAGATTACATTTGGAAATTGCCAACGATCATTACCACTAATTAGTGTATTATTTATATTTAATGAAGAACTTGATGGTACCGACATATTAGACTGTCCAGCCATTTGACGACGATCAATACTATTCTGTGTGTTCATTGATCCTAGAATAATGTGACGAGCTAAAAGAGATGAAAATCAAAAATAATATTATTGTAAAATAGAATAACATTTTTTTTTTTTAATTTTTTTTTTATTATTGATTTTTCCTTCTTTAAAATTCGAGAAATTTTATTTAATTTTCTCCGTGATTAAAACAATTAAAAACATGGATGACAAAAAATTTCGTTTAATAGAAGAAAATAAAAAAAAAAAAAAATTATTTTTCTTATTTATTAATTAAAAATCATAATTAAAAAAAAAAAAAAAAACGCAGAAGATTTAATTAAATAAATTTATTAAATTATTAACAAAAAAAAAAAAAAATTTCCACCAAAATATTATTTATATATTTTTTATTTTTATTAAACGAACTTACTAAATTTAAAGATGCTACAATGAAAAAAAAAATTAAATAAAAATCAGCGCTGCTACTTTTGGTTGAATTAAAATATAAAAAAAAAAAAACAAAACAAAACAAAACAAAAAACACACACAAAAAAAAAAAAAAGAAAAAGAAAATTTCTTTTGCATGCAAACAAAACAAAACGAAACTTTCTTTCTTTCTTCCTATAACAAAAGCAAGTCGGTTTGGAATATTTAAAAAATTCAATGAAAAAATCCGCAAAGTAGGCGATTTGTTTTTAAATTATAATATAGAAAAAAAAAAAAATATATTGTCAAAGTAGATTTTAGATTAATAAAAAATCTTAACGAAAAAAAAAAAAAAAAAAACATAATTACTAATAATTAAAACAATAAATAAAAAAACATTTATTTTTTTTTTTCTTCTGGTTTAAATCATTTAATTAAATTAAAACATCATAGATTTTTTTTTTTTTTTTTACAATAAATTACAATTTATATGTTTTGTATGATATAAACATAAAATAATGTTTATATGTTAACATAAATGGTATTAAATAGGAACAGGAAACGTTATTTACAAAAAAAAAAAAAAAAAAAATTTCTTTTTATTATTATTATTATTTATAATTAAATTATTGTCGAGTAAAACTAATACAAATATTTCATTTTATTATTTTTTATTTATTTATCTTGATTGAGGGTTTTTTTTTTATTATTATTATTATTATTATTATTATTATTAATTAAAATGTTTTATACGTTTTGTTAGACGATTATAAAGTTATTAAATGATTATTAAAACCATTTCTACATTACATTAATATAATTTATTTAATTTAAAATATATATTAAGATATATATTTTATTTAAACATATGTAAAATATGTTGCGATTAATATAAAAGCAGCACCTAGAGTAACAAAAGTACTTTTTAATGATGTGCTACCATTGCAATTGTCTTCGTAACAGGCACATACTTCTTGACGTCCACCAAAACCAGCTCTTTGATAACATTTGCCCTATAATTTATATTGATTTAGGTTAATCTATTTATTTATTTATATTTTTTTATTATCATACTTTAATAGCTGAGTCTTCAACACCACAACCACGTATAACACGACTGTCTGGAGGCACTATTTAATATAATAAACATTTATTATTATATTTATCATTATTATTATTAATTAATAAAACTTACATCCATTTACTGAAAATTCAATAACTTGAGTAATTTTACGACAAAATGTGTATGCAACACCATGTCTATGTTTTCCACATTCAATTGATAAATCTTGTGGTGGATTATCATTAGCACATCTTGAATCGTTATGGCTGTTACATTCAAAACATTGAATTGCTGAACCTATAATACAAATATAATTTTTTTTTTTTTTTTTTTTGTTACTAATTTTCCATAAATATTTTGGGTTTTATTATTTAATTTATTTAAAAAGTATAAACCAATTTTTCTTATCAAAGAATAACAACAAGACACGATAACCTTTAAAGATTCACATCGTACAACAACAAAATATAATTTTATTTTTTTTTTACTTCTTAACTGAATAACAAAATTTTATTTACATTTTTAATTCACCAAATATTTATTTAAATAATTTAATTTAATTGTAAAAAAGAAAGAAAAAAAAAAAATTAAAATTAAATTAAATAATTTCTCACCTTGATGCACAAATAACGCGAATATAATTAATAAACTAAATGTTGATATAATTGATTGTATTGATTTCATTTTAATATTTTTTTTATATTATATTACTAAAAATTAATTAATTGTGATAATAATAATAATAATAAAATAGAAAAACACAACCTTAAGCTTAAGATTTGTTCTTATTACTGGTCTAAGTAGATAGAAAATAATGTTTTATTGAGCGCATTTAACGAAACCAATTTAAAATTGTAATAATTGTATAATCATTCAAGTTTTTATATATATATATATATATATATATATATTTATGTGTAATATAGAATATAATGTTTATTTATTAAGTGTTAGTAGTAAATATACATTTATACATATAATAATATTAATAAAAACTGATAAATGTTCAATATGCAGAAAAAACAATACATAATGAAAGAAATAATCACACAGAGATGAATTTATTTTTATTTGTCGCGTTAAATAAAAAATTAAAATTTCGCGGCCTAAGTACAATAAACGTAAGAAATGTCACGTTAAAATTTATTTAAATATTTTACTTGTAAATTACGGATTATATAAAAATAAATCAATTAAATATTTAATATTTGTAATATTTATTCCTTTGTTCGTTTATTCGTTTATTAATTCTTAGGTAACATTTCTTAAGTTATCTTTACGTAGATTGTGCTCGGGTCATTAGAATACTAAGGAAATATTTTTTTTTTTATCTAAAACAATCTTAGATACAAATAAAATTCCAACACTTGTACTTGATAATAGTTTTATCTAAATTAATCCATGTTAAGTAATGAATTATATTAAACAATTTAAATACAATAACATACTAATAATGTTAATAATAATAATTTCATTCATAATCTACACAGCGTTACCGAGAGGCACACATTTTTAAATTGATTTTTATTATTTAACATTTTGTATAGAACCGGATGTAGAAGATTATATAGAGTTAAATTTGTGTTAAAAGAATAAAATAATAATAATAATAATAATATCATTAGTTTAACTTATATAATAATAGAGTATTTAAAATTGGCATTTTATTTAATAAATGTTATTAATTAATTAATTTCATTTAAAACAAAAAAAAAAAAAAACCATATAAACGACAGAATAAATTTAAAAAGATCTTCATAAACCACAAATAAAATAATAATAAAAATACTTCTTAATTAATTTTAAACTATAATAAAACAATAATATTGTGTGAAGAAAATAAAAAAAAAAAATCAACTTTAGAATTAACAATAATATGAGAATTTAATTAGTCTCTAATATTAATTACTTGTCATGGATTATTATTACAATTTTAATTAACTTTGATTAGTTATGTGGAAAAAAAAAATAATCAAAGTAATCCATGAATTTGTTTTCTTTTTTTTTTTCTCATCTGCAATAATCTACAATAATTGTTTTATTTAAAAAAAAAATAATAATAATAATTATTATTATAATAATAATAATAAAAAAAAAAACAATGTTTTTAATTAATAAATTTTTTATATTAATTGTTTTATTATTTTTAATTATAAATAAAGGTAAAATTTATTTTAATAATATTATTAATTAAAAAAAAAAACGTTGTATGTAGTGACATCTAATTTTATTTATTTATTTTTTAATTTATTTTTCTATTGTTGTTCGGTTTGTGTCATTACTTATTTTCGAAAAATATTTTATTCAAGTTACAACCAATAATAATCCAAAATTACTAATTCCTTCTGTCCAATTATCATGTTATCAATGCATTTCAACTATACACGCTGATTGTATAATAAATCCAGCGAAAAAATATATAAAATTATGTGACGATATAAAAATGCAGATATGCAGAAAGATTTATCAAAAAAGTAAAAACAAGAATTAATATAATATATTTATTATTTATTTTAATTAAATCTTTATAGTGCGTGTATTAGAAGAACATGAAATATTTGTACAAAGAGAATGTGCATATCCAGTTAGTAATTTTGAATGTCAAATTGGTCCAACACCCACTAAAATTCATCAAGTAAATTTATTTAAATTAAACTAACAAACTTTTATTAACCCTTAACTAATAAAATTTTGATTAATTTTTTCTTTTATATAAACAGATAGTCTGTGAATGTAATGGAGATAATTGCAATGGTAATTTATATAAAAATAAATTAACAAAAAAAATATTTTTATTCATTTTTCTTCTTATAATTATTATGTAAATATTTATCATATTTTTAATAATATTATATTAAGTAATAAGAAAACATTTGATTGATTAGTATTAAAGAAAAATAATAATAATAATAATAATAATAATAATAATAATAATAATAATAATAATAATAATAATAATAATAATAATAATAATAATAATGATGATAATAAATAAATAAGTAAATAAAACTGGTAAGGAAAATATCAATAAATCTAATTAAATGATTGTCAATATTGTTTTGATTTTCTTTATACGAATACAAATTATTTTCTATTTTTTGTTAATAGAAATACAGTGAAAGCTCTATTATCTGGTATTTTAAAGTCTTAAAATACCAGTTAGACTACGGTATTCCAGTAAAAGAAATATGAAATTACAGTCACTCCAAAACTAAATCGTTTTAGAGTAAAAACTATGGTTTGTAGTAAACTAGGAAACTAGGGTATTCCAGTAATAGAAATACAAAATTACAGTCACTTGATAATTAATTCTTTTAAGAGTAAACCCATACTGAGAAATAAGGTTCTGACCTAATTATTATTCATTTAATATGTTAGAGCTTTCACTGTATATTTTAATCACCCATGGGCTGAGCGTTTGTTTTTTTTTTTTTTTTTTTTTATTAGTTACTGGCCACAAAAGTACTACTTATAACCCCAAGGCCCAAATATAATAGAATCGAATAAAATAAAATAAAATAAAATAAAATTCCTTTACAGTTGTAGATTTATTATTATTGTATTTTTATATATTTACCCCCAAATATATTACATAGAATTTCCTTTAAGTAATAAACATTCTAGATTAAGGATAAACATAAAAATAGAAAAAACAATTCAACTGTCCAAAACGCCTCCACAATTTAATGTTTTCCTGTTAAACATAATACAAAATATGTCAAAAGTTTTCTTCTTTTGCGTTTTTTTTTTCTCTCCACTGTTTTCCATTTTTTTCAATTTTTTTCAATTTTTTTTTTCTTGTGAAAATTAATTTAAATTTTATAAAATAAAAACAAATTAAATTATTTATTTTCACCTTTAGTTTTTCTAAAGGTAACAATTTTATAGAAGAAATTCTTTATTATTATTTATTAAAAAAAAAAAAAAAAATAGAGAGAAGGAGAAAAAGGAAAAAACCTCTTCATTGTGATAATATAAAAAATTAAAAAAAAAATTTATAAAGAATCACTAAACACGCAACATGTGAATTTTTTTTAGCTTTTCAATTTCAATGTGGTGAATTTCGTATATTGATGGTGAATCGGTATATATCAGTTGGCAATCGGTATAATCGGTGGTGAAAGAATTCAACAA
Organism: Ptychoptera albimana; assembly: GCA_961205885.1. Lineage (NCBI taxonomy): Eukaryota > Metazoa > Arthropoda > Insecta > Diptera > Ptychopteridae > Ptychoptera > Ptychoptera albimana. Next base: position 14,630,229 of record OY540801.1, on the reverse strand, counting down.
AGAAAACAAAGAAATGAAAAAAAATGCAATGAAAAAATACAAAAGAAATAATTCAGGACAATCATTTATGTGAAGGATAGAAGAAGAATATATACTGATTGGAAATGCCAAATTTTTAATGCTTTTCTGTTGAATAATTTTCAATTTTTTATTATTATTTTATTTTATTCGATGGTTGTTTATTGATTTTTTGTAGCTAGCATGTTTTTTGCCTTTGCCTTTGTTTTTTTTCATTATTATTATTATCGCGTTATCATCACAATTTATAATATTATTTAAGACACTATAATCGTGTGCTTTTTATTTATTTATTATTATTATTTTTATCATGTTTTTTTTTTATTTTTCAAATAAAGAAAAATAAAAAAACAAAACAAACAAAAATTAGAGAAAAATTAATCAACAAAAAATAAAAAAAAAAATTGATTAAAAATTAAATTTTAATTAAATCAAAAATTATCCTAAAAATAAAAAAAAAAAAACAAATAATAATGAAAAAAATGCACTTAAATTAGGCTTAGCGAATTTTTTATACTGTTTTAATTTTAATTTTTAAAGTAAATTTGCAAAAACAAAAAAAAAAAAAAATTTATTGACACAAGACTTGATTTTTATACACCCAGCGTAGCTTTTATTAATTATTATGCTTTAGTTTATTGTTTAAAGTCACTAAAACAGTTTATTATTTTATGTTTAATTAAATATTAAAGCTGAGTTTACATACAAAAAACTATCCAAAACTGTTGGGGGTATCAGAATAAAACTCTTATAGCGATAGTAAATAATTTTGTTTCTCTACATTCATGGAACTTTGTTAAAATCGTTATAAATGACAAGTCATCCGTTTCATAATCAGATGAACCAAACGATTAAAAATCAGGAATTTCCATAGAGAAGTTTTTAAAACTTAATTTCGGTCTTCTAAAGCAAAATAAAAGTTAATTTCCACAAGAAATTAAACGGGAAATCTGAATGAATTTCGATAAAGTACAGTCTGGAGGATAAATTCTAATCGGGAGATAAATAATTAATTTCTTTATGGTTAAAGGAAAACTATCCTGAATTTCGAATACTTTAAAAAGAATCACACTGATGACCTAGTTAAATCGAACACGTTTAAGAAACACTATTCTACAGAATATACAACAAAAATTTTTATGATACTTGAACGCAGATCACGTTTATCGCTTAACTTAAATGTTAAACGTTAACGTCATTGTTACGACATTGCTAATGTTAATTTTTGTTTCCATTTCATTGTTATTTACTTACCATAATCGCATGTGTTGAAGATTTTCTCTTTGTTGCTCTGCTTCCATTATTATTATTATTATTATTAGTTTATTTATTTAATATTTTTTGTCGGTTTGTTGTCGCCATAACCCCTCTTACCAAACATTTTTTTTTTCTGTCTGTTTCTGTCTGTTTTCTTCCTTGTTGTTTTCAATTTTTCTTTTTTTTTTTGTTGGCGATTTATTATGAACGATACTTTACCATTAATAAATCTGAATTTATCTATTCCACATAATTTGTGTGTTTTTCTTTTATTGTGCTTAGTAGTTAATTTAAATTAATTAAATTTAACTGAAAAACTCAGGTAGAATTTCGTTTTTACTAAATAAATAAAACACGAACAAAAAAAAAAAAAAATTAATCGATGATGATTTTTAATAATTAAAATCCTGTGTGTGTGGGGGGTTTTTTTTTTTTTTCTTCTATTCCTTAATCTTTTTCAATTAAAAAAATATAGAAAAAAACAAAAAAAAGAAATCAAAAATAAAATAATTTTTCTATATTTAGCTACATTGAACTGAGTCGACAAAAATAAAAAATACTTTTTTATTTCTTTATACAAAAGCTTGACTAGACACTATGATTTAATTTTCGTTTGGTTTTTTTTTCTATCTGGTTTATTATCTTTGTTAGTTTCTTTTTTTTTTTTTTTTTTTTTTTTGTACAATATTTTAGATGATAAAAACCGAAAATTATAGAAAAATAATTTTATTACTATTTTTACAGTTGATTCGTTAACGTTAATAGTACTGAGAAGAAAATTAATAAGTGAATCAAAATAATAAAGAAAAAATTGTTAAAATAAAAATCCAATAATTTTATTATGACCACCAAATTTAATACAATCCGTAAAAAAAAAAAAAAATTGTTATCATGTTAAAACTTAATTTTTAAAACTATTGAAAAAATTATTAATCAGGAATATAAAATTTTTTTTTTCCTATGTTCAGAACTTTACGTTATTTCAGAAGTTAATGAAAAATTCTGATATTTTATTGCTGTAAAATTATTTTATTAAGAATTTTAAACGGTTTATTATGAAAATATTTATTTTGCGTGATTTTTATTAATTATATGGTGGTGAGATTTGAATAAAAAAAAAAATTTTCATTTTTTTCAATGTTAATTAGCGTTTTCAATATATTTCTAATGTTCTTATATTAGGGATTTTGTACTTTATCCTGTTTACCCTGTTAACGATTTCATGACTCTTGAACACTAATTAATCATGTTTAGTCCTACTTGAGAACACTTTTTTTTTCTTTTTTTGAAGAGCCATCCTATAAAACAGCAACAAACAAACTTGTTTTGTTTATAATTTTTGATTACATTTATGCTTCCACTTTGTTTGCTTTTTTATTTTATTATATTTTCCAATTGTAATTACATTTAATAAAAATACACAATCAAAATCTTGATTAATTTATTATTTTATTAATTTATTTCATTATATTTACCGCTTTATATATATTTATATATAAAACCAAAAAAAAATTATATTTAAAATTATGAATTAAAATAATCTAATCGATTATTAGTTTAGGTGATGATGGTGGTGTGGTGTCTTTACATTTTTATTCATAAATTTTAATCAGTATGTAAATATACTTATCATTACATTAAAAAACATACAAAGGGAATTTACCTAGCTACATAGAATTTATTAAATATTCGGTAAAAAAAAAAAAATTCGTTTATATCGCATTAATCAATAAATCAATTAAATTTTTCCAATTAATTTTGGGTTTTTTTTTTTTTTTTTTTTTTTTTTACTGGTTGAACAAAGTCAGTGTGAGTCATTTTTGGTGGTAATGTGATTAAATAATTATGTATGTATATGACGTCAGAAAAAAATAGAAAATTAAAATTTTCTCTTTAAATTCACAAAGTGAATTCACATCAGTACTTTGCAACCTTTTTACTATTATGGTACAGTAATGAATTCTCAAAAATTCTATGGCTTAATTATTATTCGTTAGTTAATTTGTTAATTATTGTTAGTAGTTTTAATAGAATAGTTTGTAATTTACCGTCAATGAATTAAATGTTGATGAATTTACATTAAATTACTCGAAATCCATCCATGTTTGGCAGAATAATCTGTTTAAGAGAATACACAGCAAACATTTACTATTTTATAGTAAACGACAAAATATTTAATTAATAGCGATACATACCAATCATCATCGCACGACACTTCCTACTGTGTCGCGGTGCACCGATTACGAAGCTCTGCCATACACCATCCAGTTGATCGTTAAATGTTTAACAAAAAGCAAAGCAGCAGCAACAACAACAACAACAACCACAAAACAGCCAAGTTGATAAGCTGTTTTTGTGTAATCTGTAAACACTTCAAAGTACGTACGTATAGTCTTATCTAAAGTTGTAAATTGTTCTTAAAAAAAAACAAATAAAAAAACGTAGTAATATCCTTTTAATCTCAATTTCATAATATCTATGTTGTACCCTTTGCTTTATCCTTCTAGTAAACAAAAAAAAAAAAACCAAAAACCAAATCATCAACAAGACCATATCAGCTACACACACACACACGCATATTATCTATTATTCTTAAAACGTATAATAGTAACAACAACAACAAGAAGAAGAATAAGAAGAAAATATTTACTATCGATAAGAAATAAATTTTTACAAAAACACTAAGAATAAGTTTGATGTTCCTAGAAATTATAATGGATAAAAATTGTGTGGAGAACAACAAGTTTATATTCAATATTCCGTACGTATAAATAAATAAATAAATAAAAGAATAGAAAAAAAGGGAAAGAAATATTTTTTTTTTTTTTTTTTTTTTTGGCGCCAGTATGTCGTTATTTAAAGATCTGTTTCGTCCTTATGGCGCCCTATTACTATTTTTAATACTTTTTCCTCTTCTTTGTGTTTTTTCTCCTTTTCTGTGCTTTTTTGGACGTTAACAGTTTTGGCGCATCTGATTTACAACACCCGAACGTTTTTTTTTTTTTTTTATTTTTTAATTAATTAATTAATTAATTAATTTATATTTATGTGACATTATCGAAACAAATTTTTTTTTTTTTTAATAAAAAAAAATATTTACTTGCGTCTGCACTTTATAATCGTTATCATTTGATTTATATTAATCGATTAAACACCGTAAGTGGATTTCGTATTTTTTTTTTTTTTTTTTTTTTTTACAGAATTTATCTTTTTTTTTAATTTGTGTATGGATTTATCATGCAGGAAGCTAAAACGGATGCAACAGACTTTATACCTGATTACTGATTAAATAATCGTTGATTATCAATATTGTTACACCTTAATGACCATTACTAATAAAAAATAATTAATCCCTAGAACTAGGTTAATGAATTATTATTTAATTTGAGAATTCTTCAAAAAAAATCCTGAAAAGGGTGAAAATGGTACACAAGTATTTTTCTGTTACTTTTTTTGTGAATTATGTAGGAATTTTATGTTTAATTTTCAAAAAAAATTTGTATGGAAATTTCGGAAAATTTCCTCCACATTTTATTGACTAGACTATCGTTTATATAATTAAATTTATTTTCTATAGGTTTTTAACTTGATTATTAGGTTATTCTGCACATTTAAGGGATTTCAGGATAGGTAATGAAAATTGTTTTTTTTTTTAAATGTTTTTGTATTTTTTTCTATGATTGTTTTAAACTCTTGTAAATGATAAGAATCCACTTTCTACCTTTACAGATAGTATCCTACCGTAGTTTAGCTTTTATAGAATGTTCAGAGAGTTGGTGGTTCCGCTTTTATAAAACATCCAGAGATTAAAGGTCGTTTGTTATCCATCAATATTCTACCGTTTTATAGAACGTGGACTAATTAAAGCTTTAAAAAAATTCAAAACTAATTAATACCAACGGGTATTTACCATACGTGTATTTCCTGTTGTTTAAAGTAAAAAATCAAAATTTACTTGAAAAAAAAAAAAATCACCGATCAACCTGTATCAATTATAAATTTTTGTTTTTTTTTTAAACATTTCTACGAAACAAAAAAATCATGACAATTAATTTTAATAAATTATTCATATTTAATCAAAATTAAATTGATAAAAGCACATTCATTATTTTTGTTTTGCTTTTTTTTTTTTTTTGATATTAAATGAATCATTTCCTTAAACAAAATCATAAACAAAAAACATTATCAATCAATAATGATACGAATATCTAGAAGTAACAGAAAATAAAAAATGAAAAACCTTTATCATAATCTCTACAAAACGTTATAAATGTATGGTTAGTTAGTTGTACATTAATGACAAAAATCGTGTGAAATATTCTGATAAAACTATAAATCATTTGATAAAATGTTTTGATGACTCTACACAAAATTTTTTTTTTTTTATTATTATTAAAAATTATTTACTCTTGACGTTGATTAAATGAAATAAAATGAAATCAACCTGATATAATTTTGCTGTTTAAATAAATTGTACACAATTTTATCTTAAATAATTTTATTTAATTAATTTACTGATTATTAATTTATCGATATCTCTCTTTATTGTATTAATTACTTTCGTTTAAGTTTTTTTTTACAAGCTTTTTCTGTTAAAAGTTTGTGTTGACCGATTTTTTGTACCTTTTTTTCTTTTTTTTTTTTTTTTTGTATCTGAACAAACAAATTTTTCTGTTTTTTAGAAATAAAATATTAAAATTTATTATTATAAGGAAGTTAGATCAAAATAAGATTTAGGCATAATATTGCGTCACGTAAAAAATTAAAACAAAGCAGAAAGAAAGAAATAAAAAAAAAACGAACGAACAGCTTAAAGCTGTTTAGGTTTAAATGATAAACTAAACGAATATCAACTGCGTTCGTATTGGTAAAAATAAAAAAAAAAAAAAGGAAAAGAATTTTTGAATAAAAATGAGCTTTTCGCATTAAAAAAAAGGAAAGGAAAAAAAAGCGTTAAAAGTAGGTAGCTGAGTGTAAAAAACAGACAAAACTTTAAAATACTTTTTTTTTTTGGTTTTATTATTTATGAAATCAGCAGTAGTGGTAGCAACATCAGCAAAAAAGAAAAAAAAAGAAAAAAGAAAAAACAAAAATACATTTTTGGCACAATAGGACTTCACAATAATTCATATAAAACATAATCATTTCAAAATGTTTTGACCTCTAAAAACTAATAAACATAAATTTTTTGTCACCAAAAAAAAAATATAATTTTTATAAAATAAATATTTATTTCTAGGCTACAAAAAATAATATTTAATTATTTTAACATAGGAACAACATAAATTACTTACAATTAAATTAATAATAACGATAGAATAATTTTGTATACAGGCGAATGTCTGTTTAAAGAACATCAATTACCACGGTTTCTTTATACGGATTACGTTACTTTTTTAAATCAACGTTAACACATTTAAGTGAGAACTACCTGTAATATACAAAAAAAAAAAAAAACTATATTATTAATCATAATACAATTATATTAAATAGATGTTTCGGTTGTCACCCAAATTACAAAGCATTAATTATAAATCGATTTAATTTTAAATAGAATAAAAAAAAACAAACACACACATAGAAAAGTAAATAAACTAAGTGTCGTATTAGAATCACCAATTAATAAACCGAAACGATACCATAACCCGACCGTCCAATGCGTAACTTTAATGAAATTTCAGTCACTAAATACTCTACGTAACATATCATAATTGTAAATAATACAGAACCGAACAACCGAAAATAATATCCTAGTTGCTTGTTATCCCTAAAAATTAACATATAACATACAAAAAAAAATATATATATTTTAACCTTATTTCGTCCTTAATCAATACACCAAAAAACTTTTAGCTAGTAAAAAAAAATTTTTTTTTTTTTTTTTTTTTAATAAAATAAAACGATAAAGGAATGAAATAGTAAAAGCAGCAAGAAAAAAAGAAAAACAAACGACAAGAGACAAAAATCCAATTCTAAAATTTTTCTTTTATCTAATAAAAAAACCACAACAACAACAACAACCAGATAAAAAAAAAGCTCGACAGTTTATATTCAGAAGATGCCAGAGTTTTGAACCGGCCAGTTTTCTGACAGTTTGGGATTGATTTTTTTTTTTTTTTTTGTACATTTCGTTCGGATTGTGGTTTGTTTTGTTCATTTTTTTGTCTATGAGGTAAACAGTTTTAGCTTTTAGAAGTCATTCGGAAATCACGTTATTGATAAATTACTTTAGAAAATGTAAAAGGCAGAGGAATGTGCCTGGAAACTATCATCGAGCATACAGGAGAAGAGGTGAATAATAAGGAATGGAAATAAAAAAAAAAAACTAACCGATTATTACTAAGTATTTTGTGAATTTTTATCACTTTTAAAATAATTCGTTAATTACCTAGAAAATATTTCATTACTTCTAAGGTTCTGTACACTGACTGTGAGCTGTAAAACGTACATTGTATGTGTACACCTTTTCTCCAACAAATTTTATTAGTTTTCCTCATTTTTCTTTCATTTTCTTTTTTCTTTTTGTTTTTTTGTTTTCTATAGAAAATAGTTTGAAGCTGTTAATTAAATGAAATTAATTATTTAAATACTGTCAAAGTGATATTATTTACATTAGAGACATATATTATTAAGGATAAATAAAAAATAAATATAGACAGTAGATAATAATTAAATTTTTTATTTAAAATAGATGAAATGAATACAGAAAAAACAAAATAAACAACAAAAAAAAAAAAAAACCGTGTCGCTTTTCCTTAATAGCATGATAAAAATAATACAGAAAATACAGTGAAAGCTCTATGGGGGAACGGGAAGAAATTCTCAACAAACATACGTAACTTGGGGTGTCACCATTACCAAATCACCTAATTAAAGGATACCGAATTATAGAGCAAACCTTTCACTGTACAAAGTTCACGTTTCAGCTATAATTTTTATATTTCGATAAATTTTGTTGCTGTTGTTGTTGTTATAAGTTTTGGTTTTTTTAGCATATTATGATTCGTAATATTAACCTTGTAAATTCCATTATAATGAAAAAGGAAACAAACGGAAAATGCTTCAATTTTAACGACTGAGTTAATCTGATGAAAAGTAAACAAAAAAAATTTTAAACTTTTTCAACTTTCAACCAGAGTTATCACATTTATTAACAAGATTTTCGCACCTGAGTTTATTAACAACTTAAAACAAAAAAATGTCTCAATGGAGGATCACGTTTCTAATATTAACTTCTTTTCGCACATTAAACTAGGTCCTCGTCGCACCTCTTTATTTAATTCTATTCACGTGTTAACGATTTACTTTAAGATTTTTTAAATTTTTGCTATTTGTATATTTGTTTCTTCTACACACACACACACACAGTGTTATTATGGAAATATTCCGGGAATAAACGAAGCAATACATAATAGTGTAAAGTGTGCCGATAATATTCGTTAAACCAATTTCATTCTAAATGAAATAACGAATAAATAACGAAAAATATTGGCAGAAACAAAAATTAAAAATACAAACGGAAAAACACTTACGGTAGTGACTTCCAAAAAATTAAAAGTGAAATCTGTGGTTACAATATAACAAAAAAAAAAATCATCATTATCATCATTCAGGTTTAATATGTGGCCAAATTGTTGGCAGAACACAAAAGTTCTATTTACTAAGTTTGATTGTTATCAATAAGTAAACAACGAAAACATAAAAAAACAAAAAAATTGAAAAATCATTACATTTGGCTAAAGTTTTGCTTTTGAATTGTGCAAGCACATAAATATCCAATTACCTATTCTAGAAGAGAATAAAAATGTATCATTAATTATCTACAATAAAATTAAAAACCTGTTGATGTTTTAAAAATATTGTTAAAGCTCTCTATTCAAAGTTTTATTCATTTTTTTTTTCCATTTATTTCCTAATCGTTTTGTTCTTAAATTATTTATTTTAGCGGAATCCCGAAAGTGATTTCAGGTAACACTGTAAGAAATTATTTGATTTAAGGGAATCCCCTACAAATGATTATTACAAACAGTATCTAAACCCACTGTAAAACCGTTGATAAACTTTAATTAAATTCTGTTAAGTTTCCTAAATGATCACTAATCATTCTTCATCAATTTTTATAACAAAAAAAAAACCAAAAAGTTCTTTAATTAACTAAATGTTGTATGTTGCATGTCATAAAACAATCTAAAAACCGAAAAAATTATTATTAGTTTCTCCACAATATCAATATTATTATTTATTAATTTGATTTTTATTTTTTCTTCGTCTTCTTTTTCCTTTACATAATAACATTATTTAATATAATTTTAATTAAAAAGTAAAACAAAAAAAAAAAGAAGAAGAGTTTTAATAATATTAAAAACCGCACCACCTAAAAAACGTAGAATTTTTGGTTTCATTGAAATTTCTGTTCAGTTTTTTTTTTTTTTTTTTGCTTTATAAGAACTAAAAAATTTTTTCTGTTTTTTATTTTATTTAATATTGGGCAAATAAAATTTATAGAAATAGAAAAATAGAAAAATAAACCCTAAGAAACTGAACTAATATAGTAAAATTAAATTAACAAATTTTGTCACCAATTCAAATCAAACACACACCCACACAAATGCAGAACTCTCTCACTCTCATCTATTTTTCTTTAAAAAAAAATTCCTTTTTCGTTTCATTTTTTTTTGCTACTTTACTCTAGTCTATTTTCTCCCTTAACAATAAATAAATAAATGAAATGAAAAGAAGAAAAGAAAGCACAGAAAACAAAAAAAAAAAAAAAAAAAAAAGCCCATTATGAAAACACATAAAAATGCGTTGTGTCGGCGGGTAAATGTTTTAGATTTAGCATTTTCTGCGCATTCAAAACACATAAAACATCTTAAACAAAATAGTAGGAAACCCACCCAAATGACGGCCCACCAACCATCGAATTACTCACTCAAGAAGATACACATATAACGCACACAAACAAACAAACAAACAAACATATATTGAACACAAACAAAAAAAAAAAAATAAAAAATTCAGTCAACATTCAGCAAAAGTTAAAATTTTTTTAGAATGAAATCATCAGAACAGAATCAGAGTGACATCAGATGAGATGAACAGTACTGGCTAATTTAATAAAAAAAAAAAAAAATAAATAATTTCTTTTTTACCACAAAAAAACTACTTTAACATACACAATTTAATTAAATCAAATTTTTCATCTTTTAAATTAATCTGGGTGGAGATTATTTAACCGACATTTAAGATTAGTCAAAGTAAAATCAAGTGCAGTAGTTAGTTACTTCGCGATTTCTATTGATAAGCGTTAAATAAATATATATATATATATATATAAAAAAGTGTCAAGTGTTATTTTAATTTAATTAAATTATTACAAGTGCATTTTCAATTAATTTATTAATTAATTAATTAATTAGTTAACAACAATAACCGCAAACAAAACAAAAAAAAAATAATAAAATGAATAAATTAAGTTTAACGATGCTACAGTTATTACTGATTACGTTACTTTTTGATAATGGTTCGATAATTTATTTAAATCAATAAATTATTTTCGATTTAATATTAATTAAATTCATTTTCTTCTTCCCCATTTTTATTTTTATTTTTATTTTTAAAGGTTTGGCAATCAAATGCTTTAATTGTGATTCAGCAAAAAATCCATCGTGTACTGATTTAAGTACTGGATCTGGTATCGTAGCTGAGGTGCGTAATTATTGTTGCTTTTAAAAAAAAAAAAAAATAATAAAAATTTAAATAACGAATTTTATTCTGATTTTATTGTTTAGTCTCCCAAGTTATTCTTCTATTAAATGTGTTTATTCTCCCAAGTTCTTCGTGTATTGAATGTGTTTTTTTTTTTTATTTATCCTCGTTTTGTAGATCCTTAACAACAAATCAAAATTATTTAAATTTCTTATCCGTTTTACTGTGTGATTGCAGCGATAATTAATTAATTAAAAACTTGATTTACTTTTCGAAAATCGTTAGGTTTTTATTTTCAATCATAAATCTGCTTTAATTACATTTTATTGGTTTTAACTGAATTTGTGGTGATTCATAAGTAATTTTTTTTTTTTTTTTTTAATCATAAAGACATGTACACCAAGTAAAATGGGACAGGAGGCATCAACATGGTTAAGAGATATCATAAAAATTGATTATTTTCAAAGTACAATGGAAGTTAATGTGCCAATGTTATGCCAGAAAATTATTGCAATTAATGGTAATTTAAATAAATTTTCGTTTTTTTAATTTCTAGAACAATAATTTATTTAATTTTTAATTTTTTTTTGTAAATATTTTTCAATAGAAAATAATGAGCGTACAACAATTAGAAGTTGTCAAATTGATGGTGGTAAAACTGATCCCTGTACAATAGCAACTGGTAAAGCAAAAATTGATAATCGTATTAAAATAGAACATTGTTCGGTTTGTGACAAGGATAATTGTAACTCGGCTACAGATGCAAAAATTTGGCTACCAATTATTCTAGCAGCTTGTTTCGCTACCATTTTTAGAGAATTTTTGTAAAGAAAGAAAGAAAATTAAAAACAAAAAATTATTTTATTATTTTTCTTTTTTTTTAATTATATAAGAAAACCAAAAAAAAAAAAAAAATAATGTATTTTTAGAAATTATATATGCAAAACACAAATAATTCACGCATTTGCCTTCGTATATATTGAAATAAAATAACTAAAAAAAAAAAAAAAAAAAATGGAAAAAAAACAGAAAAATTATTTCTGATTACAGTAGATAACAACATAAATTAGTTAGTCAGGTGTCAAGCGACCATAAAATCTCAGTAAAGCAAAATATTTTTAAAAAAATTCCTGAATATAAAATTTCTGCACTAAGTGAAATTTCTACTGTAAAATTTTCCTTTTTTTTTTTTTCTTTATTATTTTAATAGCAAAAAAAGAAATGTATTTATTTTGCACAAAACATTGATTAATTGATAAAACTGAGCTTTTTTTTATTTAAAAAAAATAATAAAAAATTTATTATATTTAATACAAATAAAACACCAATAAGAAAATTCGTATATACATATATTTTGTGCGATCAATTATGATAAATTAAGCAAATTAAATAATAAATGTTAGTCAAAAAAATATGAAATTAATAATAATAATAATAATAAGTATTTTGTATGTAATTTATAAAGAAAACAGAAACAAAAAAGAAAATAGATGAAAATTTGTACTTTTATCCAATTAATCCAAACAAACAAACAAAAATAGGAAAAAAAAAAATAATAAAATTTATTTCAATGAATTATACTGACTAAGAATTAAAATTGTTGCTTAAAAGTGCTTTTAAAATACAAAAAAAAAAAAATAAATAAATAAATAATACACAAAATACGGAAATAAATGAATTAATTATGAAAATTTGTTTTATTATTTAATTGTCATGCCAGTGGCAAAGGATATTTCAAAATATTCAATATTGCTTTTATTTATTATAAAATAGTAAATGGTAAATGTTAAATGGTTTTTGTTTTTAATTATATGTATTAAATTATAACGAAATGTTTTCTTATTATATTTATTTATAATTTTTCTTGAAGAAAATCAATTAAATGTTTATTGAATGGATAGAGTATTGCATTGCATTGCACCTAATTATGTAATTAATAAATATATATATATAATAAAAATACAGAAAAACAAAAAAAATTAATAATTTGACAATACTTTTTAATTTGTTTTATTTATTTGTAATTAGATATTTAAAGGTTTAATTACGTTTACGTGTATAAAGTTTATCGCTTAGGACATTATTCTGCGGAATATTTCGTTAGAGTAATTACATAAAAAACTCAAACTTTCAGGTTTATTCAAACCAAACTAACTAACTTTATTAGTTTATTCGTTCTATATTCATTTTATTTAATCTTTAACTTCCTTAGAGCACTCACCTTAAAACAGCAAAATTTTTGAGGTTTATTGAAACAAAATTAACGAATTAATAATGGATCTATGTTCTGGAATTTTTATATAAACTTTATCGTTAAGGACATTGTTTTCCGGAACTTTTTTTTAGAGCACGTTTTAGATTATTTTTTAACCTAAACTAACGAATTTACATTCTGGAACGTTTTCCATAAACTTTATCGCATAATTTTCCGGAGTATTTTCTTTGAATAGTAAACTGAAAATAGAAAATTTTCAGGCTTTTTCAAAGCCAAATCAACAAATACATACAGAATTTTGGGCTGTCTCTCCCTTAAAACACTAAGCATAAAAATGCAAAGTTTCAGGGGTTTTTTTTTTGCAACTAAAATAAAGGAATTTATATAGGATTTTCGTTCTGAAAAGTATTTCCAATTAATTAATAAAATATTACTCACATTTCTCTTTATATAAAAAAAAAAAAAAAAACGATTGAACGTGATCAATAAACATGATTAAACTGGTATAAAATGGCGTACAGAGAATCCTTGTTAAATCGTTTGTTATTCACCGTCGCCATAAATATTTTTTTTTTTTTTTTATTCTATTAATTTATAATATTGATGAATCGAATACCATGTGAAGAATAAATTCACTAAACATTTATTTTTATGATAAATTGAATGTTTTTTTGTTTGTTTGTTTGTTTTTCTAATCAAACGGAGACACAACGTTATTAATATTTCATAATAATAGAAAATAAATCTAAATCACCTTATAGGTAATTCATAATTATTCAGCAAAAAACAATTTTTTTTTTTTTGTGTATGTAATAAAGTCTAATTGGTTTGAATATCAGATAAATTTTTGTTAAAAATATTTTTCTTATTTTTTTTTTACACACGATCTAATTATAAAATAAATAATTAATTAACTTAAGAGAAGTATTAAAGGTAATAAAAGCAACAAAAAAAAAAAAAAAACCGAAATTAAAAATGTCTACAAGCAACAGCAATAATTTTATTTAATTATGACTAATTTTGTCTTTATTTTTTTTTTTTATTTTGGTTATATGAAAAATAATTGCGTTATACCACCAACAAATATAGCAAAAAGGTAAAATAAATAAAAAAAAAAAAAGCAAACAAACTATTTCATTTTTTTCTGTTATAAGAGATAACGAACAAAAAAAAAAAAAAAAAAAAAGAAAAAAAAATCGCTCATGACTGTACAAGACTTTTTTTTTTTTTTTTTTTTTTTTTATCAAATGCAAGCTTATCAAATCCATCATTTTATCAAATTGCGTATGTCCTACACATAAGCAAATCAACTGATCAAAAAATGCTATAAAAGGCAGACCGTAATTACTGGTAAATTCATAGTTCATAGCAAATTACCTAGTACCAAATACCATTTCGATAAAATTGTGATTTTACTTACACATTGCTTTTTTTTTTTTTTTTTTGTTTTAAATTAAATAATTAAATAATAATTATGGTGAAATTATTCATTGGAATATTTATTGTGGCAGCGATTTCTAGTCAAGGTGTGCATTTAATGGATTATGTTTCTGTGAAATAATTGGTGATTTTTATAAAATTAAAAAAAAAAAAAAAAAAAAATATGTTTATTTATAATTAAAGGTTTCGCACAGCTACGGTGTTTTGTATGTGATAACTGTCCAGATCCATTTGATAGAAATAATGATTTAGTACAAACATGTGAAAATCCTGTACCAACGACAACAACAACAACCACATTAGAACCAGATACAACAGTTTCAGTAATTATACCAACAATACCAACAGAAGAGCCAACAACAACTGCACCACCAGTAACACCGCCACCAATAACATCACCAGAATTAACAGCAGCAACACAGGCAACAACAACAATACCAACAACTACACCAATTGGTATACCGCCAACAACAACATTAGGTCCAACACCAGCACCAGCACCAGTACCGCAATTACGTAAACGACGTGCAACACGACAAGAAAATGAAATTAGAATGCAGTGTTTCCGTTTAGAAGTTTTAAGTAAACAAAAAAAAAAATTTTCTATTTTTTTCACTTTTTCTTGTTAATTATTTGACTTAAAAAAAAAAAAAAAACTAAAAACTTTTACTTTTTCAAAATTAGTTAATGAACAACAAATTGTACGACGTGGATGTGTTGCCGCTCAGGTTGATGATACAGCAACATGTTTAGTAGCCAGTAATGGTTTAACACCGCAACACTGTACATTATGTGAGGGTGAGGGTTGTAACACAGGAACCAGATTAGCAATATCCTTTTTAGCCATTTTTTCTGTTATATTTATTGCATTACGGAATTAGGGATAACAGAAAATTCTTTCATTTATTTTCTTTTTTTTTTCTTTCTTTCTTTTCAAAATTAAATGTGAAATTCCCATTGGAAAAAAATTAATAAATTAATTATTAAAAATGGAATTTTTCGAGAGATTTTTCTTTTTTATTGTAAATTTTTTTTTTTGTTTTTTTATTTTCATATTATTAATTAATTAATTATTTATTCTATATTATTATTATTGTATACTCATGTCATTTTTATTATGTAACAAAAAAACAAACAAAAAAAGAATTAAAAAAATTTTTTATTCATTAAAACAAAAAAAAAAAAAATCAAAAAACCGAATAATGATCAAAAAAAATAAAATTATTTTTTTCTTGCTTTTGTTTCATTATTTCTATTAAAAAAAGAAAAAAAAAAAAAAAAATTATGATAAAAAAAAAATTATTTTTACCTTTGATAAAATCGCTTCTTTTTTTTTTTTTTTTGTACATAACTTATGTAATAAAATTAAATAATTGATTAATGATAATGTTATAAAAATAAAAATACAAATAGAAAAAAAAAAAAATAAAATAAAAGCGTAATGAAGTTTATTTATCTAAAGGAAAATATGTATGTATATTATTTTTAATATTTATCATAGAATTTATGATTTATTTTTACTGATTAAAGAAAGAAAAACAAAAACATATTTTATGCTTACTTAACGAAATGACTAATTAAAACGCATATACAGATTGTACAGTGATTATTTTCGGCATGTTTATGAAGAAATGAAAATCTCTACAATCTCTATTTGGATAATTATTAATTATCCATTTCAATTATTATAGATTTTTATTAAGGTTTTTCCTGCTATTATTGTTGTCGCTCTTAAATTGTCTTCGCTTAGCAAATGGCTGCTATATAACAATTTTTTTTTTTTATTTATTTAATTATTTATTTTTTTTGTAGAAGGTTATGCTTGTAACCTGTTTATATAACTAATTAATAATTAATTTGTCTTTTTTATTTTTTTTTTCATTGCTGTTTTTCTTTTCAACTGATAATCAAATTATTTTATCATTAGATATTGATAATGAAATTATGATTTCATTGTGCTTTTTGTGTATTTGCTAAACTCAAAATAGTATTATTATTTTTTTTTTTTTTTTTTGTTAAATTACTGTAATAGTGACATCTGTTAATGAACATTTTTTAAATAACAAGCAAAAAAAAATTTTTGTTATAATATTATTGTTATTATAGTTTATATATGAACCTTTTATAATAAAATCCCTTATAACGTTTTTCATTATAATAAATTTTTAGTTATTTTCAGGATTAATTTTCTATAATATTTACATTACTTCTGATATTTAATGTATTTTATTTTGTTTAGTTATTAGTTAAATAATAAAATTAATTTAAAAAAAAAATTTTGATTTTTCTTTACTATTA
The DNA here is from genome assembly GCA_961205885.1 of Ptychoptera albimana. Taxonomy (NCBI): domain Eukaryota; kingdom Metazoa; phylum Arthropoda; class Insecta; order Diptera; family Ptychopteridae; genus Ptychoptera; species Ptychoptera albimana. Next base: position 14,613,293 of record OY540801.1, on the reverse strand, counting down.
AACGTAATTACGTTGCTTAAAATTATTACAATAAAATTTTTTTGCATTAATTACATAGAAATAGTTTTTTGCTGAGATTTTTCATTACTTAATAAAAGATTAATTAAGCTACCTGAATAGTCGGAATTATAAATAAATAAATAAATAAACAAAAATATTAATTATATTCTAAGTGATACCAGGTTATCACTAGATAATAAATCAATAACACATCTCTATCATTATTCAAGTAAATTAAATAATTAAAAATAAAAATTAAAAATAAATAAATGTTTAAATTAATGTAATTAACCATAATTTGATTAGATATATATATATATATATATATATATATATATATATATATATAGATCAAAACCACACTTATTTATCAAATCAACATAATTTTTATATTTTTTTTAGCCTAACTCCTAATCGTATAACAGCTTATCAGGTATCACTCAGAAACTCATAAATTTCATTATCAGCAAAATTATATTTTTTCTTATTTTCCTAATTTATTATTTTATTCATCGAACCAACAAAAAAAAAAAAAAAACATGATAAAAAAACATTATTTGATGTAAAACAAGAAAATGAAATGATAAACATTGCAACGTACAGATATTTTCATTTCAAAAAAATTATATTTCGTTTTTTTTTCTCTAGTTAGATTTTGTCAGTTCATTTTGCAAGTGTTTTTTATTTTTTCCTATTACAAAAAAAAAAAAAAAAGAAAATCATTTTTAATTCATCAATAATAATGTTTCGTAATAATTGTTTTAAGTTATTACAAATTATATTATTTGTGTCCTTGTTAAATATAAATGGTAAGATGATTACCATTATTTTATAATTAATTTAAAAAAAAAAATAAAAATATATTTCAGTTGCTGAATCCTTTTCATGTTATGCGTGTACATCGGAAAATGATGTAAATTGTATAACAATGCAACAGACATTACCAACAGTTGAATGTACAGATAAATGTTACACATATTTTGCAAATAATATTACATATCGTGGATGTAAAACTGATTTAATTGCACCAACAACATGTAATAGTAATAATTGTAAGCAATGTACAACAGGTAACTGCAATAATATTAAAGTGCCAACGACAAGACGATCATGTTACCAATGTTCTGGTGCTGATTGCCTTACACCAAGCACAACATATGATTTTCCTTGCGTCAACTTTATAGATGTTAATGACAAATGTTATTCGACCGTTAAAAGTAAGTTTTTTAATTTTTTGTATCTTTATATAAAAAAAAATTAACAAAAAAAAAAAATAAATAAAATAAAATTTTTTTTTATACAGATAATGTGGTCTATCGAGGATGTGAATCCGATTCAATAGAGTCTTTAGGACGTAAAGTTTGTATTGAAAATGATAAAACATGTGATATATGTACTATCGCTAATGGTAAATCATGTAACAACTATAAACCATATGCAGAGCCAACATTAAGTTGTGTACATTGCGATTCAAGTGTTGACGGAACATGTCACTTCAAGCAAGTTGTATCAAGTGCCACAAAGTGTACAAAAGAAATAATATTTAGTGAACAAGAATATTGTTATACATATCAAGTAAATGGAGATCCTTATAATGTTAAACGTGGTTGTTTACTTGATGAAACTGATGAATTAAAACAGACATGCCTATTAAATCCATCGCATTGTAAAATATGCAGCAATAATAAAAATGGTTGTAATATAAATCAGGAGTTTGTTGAAACATGTTTAACATGTGATAGTAAACAAAATGGGAATTGTTTAACAGATCCATCTGCTGTGCCATCAATCACATGTGATCCAGTTGAAGCAGAGAATCTATTAGGATGTTACCATAATATTGATGGTAATATAAATATATTTTCTTTCTTTTTTTCTTTTTTTTATTATTATTATATCACCAAAAATATATAATAATGTACTTTGGTTATTACAATTTAGCGAAAGTCAATGATAATTGAAATTATTTTATTGGACTAAAATTTTTTTTTTTGTTTTTTATTAATATTTTTATTGATATTAATTATGCCGACCGCACAAATTATTATAACATATTTATCAACAATTTCAATCATATTATTAATTATTTACACCAAAAAACAAATATAAGCTTATGTTATCTAAATGTTGAAAATAAAAGTATTTATATGAATTATGACTTAACTTAACTTAACTTAACATAACTTAACTTAACTTAGTTTTACTTGAACTGACCATAGTTTAATTTTGAGTGCATTTTGATATAATTTGTTTAAAAGAAAATTAATAAAAAAAAAAATCAATTTAAAAAAAAAAAAAAAAAAACTAGAAAATGGAACACAGCGCGGATGTGTTTCATCTTTAAAGGCAACACCGATACTATTAGACACATGTCAGAATGGAAAAACAACGTGTAAAACATGCATTGGTGAACGTTGTAATATAAGAACAGAATTTCAAACATGTTATAAATGTAATTCCACGACAGACCTTAATTGTGCCCAGATAACCAACATCGATATATTACCAACAAAAGTTTGTGATGGTTATACGGATGTCTGTCAAATGTATGCCATAAGTAAGCATTGATAAAATACCAAAAAAAAAATTTTTAAATAAAAAAAAAAAATTATTAATAATAGGGAATGGTGCTACCGAACGTGGTTGTGATAAGGAACTAGAGCGTGGTCCATGCGTTGGTGTAAATTCATATTGTTTGGTATGTCCACAAACTATGTGTAATAATTATAGATTTCCACGAAATCGTATGGAATGTCATTCATGTCAGGTGAGCGCTGATTGTGCTGATGAAATATTATCCGGTTCCGGAAAACAATTTGTTTGTGAGAATTTTGTCTTTTTCGACAGATGTTATGCGGTTGTTGATGGTAAAAAAAAAATTCTTTTTTTATTCCCTAATTCATAGTTTATCCGTTTTTTTTTTTTTTTTTTTATTTCTATTTTAGAAGAAGGACAAATTTATCGTGGCTGTGAAACAGATAATACTGATGGTAAAAAGAAATGCGATGAAGCAGGTTCTAACTGTCATATATGTAATACAATGGGATGTAATTATGCAGCAGCATCTAGAGCACCTACTTTAAAATGTATTAAATGTGACGCATCAGATCCAGGATGTGCATGGGGTTATGATGAAAAATCAGCAGTTGCATGTACCAATTCAATTACAATTGGACATACGGAAAAATGTTTCCAACATGAAAATAGTCAAGGTCAAATTTCCCGTGGTTGTTATTATGATCAACCAGAAGTTTGCAAGGATAATGATGAGTGTGTAGAGTGCTTCGGCGATAGTTGTAATAATAGGAATGTTGTAAACCAATCATGTGTGAAATGTCGTAGTGATAATCCTGCTCAAGCAGCATGCGCTACAACAGGTGACGGCTTTTTACCATCCACATGTTCCAACGATGTACAATTATATGAAAATCGTGGATGTTATGTTCTAAGAGCAGGTAATTATTATCACAAATTTATTTGTTTTATTTTATTAAATAATTAATTTATTGTTTGTTTTTTTGAAGATAATGTAATAATCCGTGGTTGTGCTAATGATCTGGTTGTCGATCGTAGCTTATGCGAAGATAATGACAGCTATTGTAAACTTTGTATGGATAATGGATGTAATACAATGGCATTAAGTGGTGCCACAGGAATTTTCCTTAATACAAAACTTCAAATAATTTTATTATTTGCATTTATTTTATTATTTAAAAAAAATATCTTTTAGAATAGTAATTATGTTGTTTCCTCTAAATCCATTACGTTTTCTATATATAAAAAAAAAAAAAATTGGTAATAAATAATTGTCAATAAATGTGTTTTTTCTTCTTTTTTTTTTTTTTTTACATTTGCACACTCTCTTATTTAGAAATTGTAAAATTAACAGGTGACTAAAAATATTTAGATAAAAAATTAATTAGATTTAGTTACGATAAAATAGCATAACAATATTAATAATAAATATGTCAAAATTACATTCGTAATGTACATAAATTAATTAAAATGAAACAATATTGTTTACTTTATTTATACACAGTTGAGAAGGATTTTGATTTTTATTTATTTATTTATTTATTATTATTATTATTTATCTATGTATATACAAATTGATAAAGAGATAATAAAAAAAAAAAAATAAATAAATAAAATAATAAAAAATGCACATGTGATATATAGAAAGAATCAAAGAAAAATCCACTTTATTATCGGATTTTATTTATAATAATTCAGTTAAATAACATAACTAAGAAGGCTTTGTAATAAGTTTTTTTTAAATTTTTTTTTTATTATTAATTCGTAATAAGTTGTTTATCTGTCATAAGATAGAATTTACCGGTTTAGTTAATGCTTCTTCGAATCTCTTTTCGTTTTTATTTTCTTTTTATCAATTACTATGATAAAATTGTAATTAATTAAGTTTTTTAATTTCGAAAATGTTTTCTAAATTATTGCAAATATTTTTTATTATACATTGGATTAAAATGATAGGTAAATTTTTTTTTTTTTTTTCAAAATATTTATTATAATAATTAATATATATTTTTACAATTATTCAAAAATAAAAAGATCAATCTGACTCAATTTCATGTTATACGTGTACATCAGAGTTGGATATTAATTGTATAACAATGCAACAGAAATTACCAACAATACATTGTTTTGAAAAATGCTATAGTTATTATTGTAATAATAAAATTAAATTAAAAATAAAAAAAAGAAATAATTAATTAATTATTATTTATTATAGCAACACTTGATCGTATAACATATCGTGGATGTAAGACAGATAGAATTGCGCCAGAACATTGTAATACGAATATATGTAGACAATGTTCAATATCAAATTGTAATCTTATACAAATACCAATAAATAGACGTTATTGTTATCAGTGTTCAGGTCCAGATTGTATAAATCCAAATTCATCGCTTAATCATCCCTGTATTAATTATTATGTATCTGATCGTTGTTATTCAATGATCAAAAGTATGTATACGTTTATTTCTTCGAATAGGATTTTTAATCAAAATTTTTTTTTTTTTTTTTTTTTAATTCTCTAGATGATGTTGTCTATAGAGGTTGTGAATCAGAAGTACCTTTAAAATTTAAAGAAACCAATATAAATATGGAAATTGATATAATTGAATATTGTGATGTTTCGAATATTTTAAAAATTGGTTGCAACTATCATAAACCATTTTCACCATCATTATTAGAATGTATTCATTGTAATTCAAGTACAAATTTCAGTTGTCGTTTTCAACAAGATCCGGCAATTGCTGTAAAATGTATGAATGAAAAAAAATTTAATGAACGAGAGTACTGTTATACATTACAAATTGATGGTAATATTAATAATGTACAACGTGGTTGTCTTATTGATGAAAACTCTGATTTTCGTGAGATGTGCCTTGATCATCCATTATATTGTAAATTATGTAATAGTGATGACACATCAGCATGTAATGTTGAACAACAATTTTTGGAAACATGTTACAAATGTAATAGCAGTACCGATACAAAATGTTTATATAATCCGAAAAATTTTGTTAATTGTGAAACAAAAGCAATATCAAATGATGAAGTAGGATGTTTTCATAATATTGATGGTAATTTCAATTATTATCTTAATTAGAAAGTTGATTAATCATTATTAAATATTAATTTGAATAGAATCAGGTGTTCAACGTGGTTGTATGGTTGCAATAAAATCAATACCAACACTTTTTGATATTTGTAAAAATGGAACAACAACGTGTAAAACATGTTTTGGTGAACTTTGTAATAATAGAACAGAATTTCAATATTGTTATGTTTGTGATTCAATTGCGGAGCTTTCTTGCGTTCAATTAACAAATATAGCAAATATCCAAACAAAACGATGTGACGACTATTCAGATATATGTCAAATACGTATTTTAAGTATATAAAATTAATCCTATTAAATTAAGCATCATAATTAAAATTAAAAAAAAATTTTTTTTTATTATAGAAGATGGAAGTACTAAACGTGGTTGTAATAAAGAAATTACAGGTGGTCCCTGCATTAATGAGAATGATATTTGTGAGGTGTGCGATTTTAATTTATGTAATAAATATAAATATCCTATGGATCGTATGGAGTGTATCAGATGTGAAATAAATTTTGATTGTACCGTTGAATTACTACCAAATTCTTATAAACAACTTGTTTGTGAATTTTATGATCCTTTTGATAAATGCTATGTTGTTGTTGATGGTAAATTTAATAAATTAATTTAATAATTAAAAAATGTATATAATATTTTGTAGATCAGGATGATATTTATAGAGGATGTATATCTGATAATTCTGTTGGTGTTGATAAATGTGGCCATGCCGGTGACAATTGTCTTATATGTCTTAAAGATGCATGTAACAATCAACCAAAATTGTTGCCACCTTCATTATCATGTATAAAATGTACTGATATTGATGAAAAGTGTCCATGGGGTCAAAATTTCAATGATGGTGTAATTTGTTCACATCAAATAACAATTGGACATACAGAAAGATGTTATGAATATTTAACCGATGAAAATAAAATATTTCGTGATTGTTTCTATGATAATTCGGAACTTTGTATTTCTGATGCAAATTGTGCACAATGTACATCGAAAAATTGTAACAACCGAAATTTTATACAACAATCATGTTTACAATGTCAAAGTAGTGAGAAAAAAAAGTCATGCGAAAATAATGTCACAAATTTGGTATCGACACCATGTAAAAATATGTTTCTCACATATGATACTCGTGGATGTTATGTATTAAGGATTGGTAAAAATTAAAAATATTTTTTTAATAAATTATTAATTATTTATCTTCTTAGGGGACATAATACAGCGTGGTTGTATTAATGATTTGTTAGATAATAGTTATTGCCAAGAAACAGACAACTGTGAAGTTTGTTACACAGATGGATGCAATACAATGGACATAAATAGTTCTGTAAAAATTTTGAACAATATAAAACTTTTAATAATTTTTATAATTTATTTTATGATATTAACTAAATTGTGTTAGTCGATTTATTTATTTTATTTTTAAGATTTTTCGCATTAGTAGTTTTCTGTTGATTACATTTATAATAAAAAAAAAAGAAAAACAAAACAAAATTAAATAGTATTGTCAATGCATTTGCTATTTGTCAATTTTAATTAATTCTTGTATTGCTCCTTGGAATTTAGTTTTTTACTTACACGATATAAGGTATAATCATCAAAATTATTTCAATTTTTCCAACATTATACCAATTACAAGTAATAGAGAATTTTCTTCAGGTATTAATTACTATACTATTAATTAATCTCTGCAAATCGAGCGTGAATGTCTGTATGATCAGAAAAATTGTAATCAAAAGATTTCACCGAACAAAGTTTGTAATGATAGGATGCAATAATCAACAAGTTACAACAGAATGGTGTTATACCATCCATGGTGCTTTCACCTATTATTTTAAACAAAATTAAATTGTAATTTAAACAAAAGACTTCTTGTTTTGTTACCACCATATGGTAAACTTTGATCTTTATAGCATAGGGAAAATAAAACATAAACACCACCAGATTTCTTTTGTAATTTTTTTTTTTTTATTTTTTAATCAAATTAGGTCTTTATTTAAATTTTTCTTTCTTTTTTTTAATTATATTGGCAGTTAAGTTAAGTCAATTTAAATTTTCTTCTTTTTTTTTTTAAATTTAAATTAAATTAATTTTTTTTCTTTTTCTTTTTATTAATTATTATTATTATTTATTAATTATTTATTTATTATTTATTTATTTATTTAATTAATGAATATAAAAATAAAGAGGAAAATAAATAAATAATAAATATAAAACAAGGGAATTGTTTGTAAACATTTTTTTTTGTTATATTTTTACAGTAAAAAGCTTAGATTGTATGTAAAACATAAGTCCTGGGGTATAAATGAATGCGTTTTACTAAAATGTAATGCAAAAAACAAGAAAAACAAATTTTTTTTAATACGTTTTGTTGAAACGATTTGTTTCCTAAAAATTGGTAAATTGTTTTTGTTTTTATACATACTGTACGTGTTTTACACAAGTTATAACACCACTTGCAAAAATCTAAGTTTTTTTTTTTTCTTTACTGTTTAATAAAAAACAGGAATCAATTCTTAATTATGATTGCGCTTTTTTTTGTTAAAAATTATTATTATTATTATTTTCTTTTTTTTTTTTTTTTTTTTGATTACTTTCCTATTTTATTAATTAATTAATTTATTTTATCTCTTTTTTTTTTTTTTTTTATTTTTAATACAAAAATATACAATGCGCACAATTTTTAATTGTTAATTTTGTGGGTTGTGTTGTTTTGTGGATTGTGTTTTGTGTGTTTTTTATCTCTGTATCCAACTATACACCAAATGTTGTTTTTTTTTTTTTATGTTCAAAAGAATGCAGCATAATTAATTAATTATTTATTTATTTTATTTATTAATTTTCATAAAGAAATTATCGGTTAAGGAATTTTATGTGTTTTTATTATTTTTTTTTTACATTTCTTTTTTATTAAAAAAATTATCGACTTGCTATTTTTAATTTATTTCATATTTCGTTATTTTAATTAATTAATTTAGTTCTAATAAAAAAAAAATTATTATTATTATTATTATTTGCTATTTTATATTTTTTAATTTTCTCATTTATTTATTTATTTCTATACAATTATTATTATTATTTTATTACTTAAAAAATAATTTATTATTAATTTACATAATTAAAGCAATTTTAAGATTATTTTTATTATTTAAGATTATTTAATTTTATATTTTATTTATTATTTGTAATTTTATTAACAAAAATTTTTATTTAATTTATAAATAAATAATAACAAAGTAAAAAACAAAATTAATTAATTAATTAATTAATAAATAAATAACACTTATACCTCGATATACGATCATTTCGTAATTAACACCCGTGATTAAAAATTGTTTTCTTTATTTTTGATTAATGTCGTGAAATTTATCAGTTTATAAAGCCAGAATATATTCAAAATTAATTTTAGCACATCAATCAAGGTATGTGGTAAATTAAAAAGTTTAAAAAATAATCATTATATGGTTAAGTGAGTGTTACTTAAAACCAGTTAAGTTTAACTCGACAGTAGTAAATATATTTCTATCGGGGTTTTTGTTTTGTGAAAAATTCAACCATTATTATGTAATTAATTAATTAATACGTTTAATTAATTTATTAAAAATGATTTTTTTCAACATAATTATTAGTTAAAACGTTGATTAAATGAATGAATTAATGTTTAAACCAAATTTTCAACGATCAATTTAATGTATAGCTAAGGAAGACTATTTAATTTTTACTAAATTACATTTAATTAATTAATTAATTTCTTTTTATATTTTCATTTATATTCATTGATTGTAGTATATTTGTTTTTTAATTATTTTTTGTTTGTGAATGTTATGTCAATAACTTTAATAATCACTATACATAGTTTTATTGATCGATTGATTGGTTTTTTTTTGTTAATAATTTATTTCATTTCTTATTTAATTAAAAATCATAAGATTAATTATTTAATTAACAATTTGAAATAAGCCAACTAATATTATTTTGTTTTGCGTAAATTATGTAGAAGAATTCTGTTTTACTTTAAAGTAGATAATTTTTTAATTAAATTTATTAATCAGCGTACTGTATAATAATTAACACATCTTAATCGGTGATGGTTGATTCAATTTTAAATATGCTGACGTTGCGTTTTTATAAGAAAATGAAATAATTTTGTATGTGAGTAGTATTAGGATGTTTATTCCGTCTTTTACAATAAATGGGACAGCAATCAGGATTTGATCAATTTAAATTCTAAATTACGACTTAAATTTTGATTTTGATGGCATAAAAATTGTATTTTTCCGTCCAGAGAAATGGGTTGTTTAAAGGTAAAAATATTTTTATTTGCATTTAGAATGTACTATCAATCCAAGGTATGAATGTTAAATAACCAAATACCAATATAAATGCGTCCATAAAGCCTGAGTAGTTGACAACCGTATCAGCTACTCTCAAATATATTTTTATTACTAATTCAAACGGAATGTGTGTAAAAATAGAAATCTCACCTCAATCAACCATAATAAATTTGTTCAATAATTTAAAAATCGCATAAATCATAATTAAATTAAAAAAAAAAAACAACTTTTTATAACAAACTCTCTATGTGTGTATGTGCTGCGCGCTAAGTTGTTGATTATAAAAAAAAAAAAAAAAAAAAAAAAATCTTTTTTATTCATTAGTTTTTTAATTAATTTTTAATTTTATTCATTATAATTTGCCACTACTTTTTGTTTCATTTTAAATTTATTAATTATTTTTTATAAGTTTTATTATAAATTTGTTTTTTTTTTTTCTTTTTTCTGTTTCTTATTATTATACAAATTAATTAAATTTTTTTTTTTTTAATTTATTAATTAATTTATTTATTTACTATTATCAAACATTTTTATTTTTATTTATTTATTTCTTTATCATTACAAATTACACATAAAATGCTGAATAAATTTTAATTAATCGTTTTTATTTTATTTATGTATTAATTAATCAATTAATTAATTAATTAATTAAATTGCTTTTATGCTGATAAATTTATTAAGGGTTTTTTACATTTGTCTATTTATATAAAAATAATAATAATTAATTATTCATTATACGAATTCAGTTTTTTTTTTTTCAATTAATAAATTAATTAATTATTTCCGAGAGCTAATTTTTTTAATGATTAATTAATTAATTTTGTAATAAAATTAATTAATAAAACAAAATAAATATTTATTAAATTCGAAATTTATTTCTTTGTTTTTTAAACTGAATAATAATTAAAAGAAAAATTGTTTTTTTTAAATTAATTAATTAATTAACGATTTTTTTTTAATTTAAAAAAAAAGAAGAAGTTATTTTTTAATATTATTCAAACATAATAAAAAACTAATTAAACTTTTTCATTTTATTTATTTTATTTCACCCTTCGCGCATTTATACATTTTTTATTAATTTTATTAATTTTTTTTTTTTTTTTTTGTTTTATTAATTATTTTTTAATTAATTCAATATAATAAGTCACGTTTGTTTGCAATTATTTTAATAAATTTATGTTTTGGAATCATTTAATATTTACAATTCGTGGTTTTTCATCATTTTTACTCATTTTTTATTTTTTAAATTAACTTAATTTAATTAACATAATTAATTAATAATTTTTTTTTTTTTTTTTTGGTAATTTAAGTAAATAATAATAATAATAATAATAATAATAGTATTTTTAATATAACATTCATTTTATTTATTTGTTATTACATTACAGATTTAAATTACTCTTTTTAATTAATTAATTAATTTTTTTTTTTTTGTTATTTAAATAATTTTTTTATTTTTTTTAATTAAAATATTGTCACCATTTTTTTTTTTTTTTATATTTTTTTTGAAATATTTTTCATTATTATTTTATTTTATTTTTTGTTATATAATTCTGTGTGTGTGTGTATGTGTTGTGTATTTATATATATTATTTATTTTTTATTCTGTTATTTTAATAATTTAATTAATAATCTAATATCGACCGATTTATATCGTAAGTGGATATTTTTGTCTACTTATGTGTTTGAATCCTGTCAAGACTTGATGTATTTACATGTTTAGAATAAGTTTTAAACGAAAATTGAATTGAATGAATAATAAAAAAAAAAAAAGTAAAAATTATTATGTAAATTATTAAATTATCAGATTAAGAGGTACTAATTAAAATGATTAGCATATATGACGCCGTTTATTTTATATTCTCTCTGTTAATTAAAGAATTTTTTTTTATTTTCTTTTATTTAGCGAATTTAGCGTGCATTTCAGAGATTAATTTTTTATTTTTAAATCAGATTAAATTTTTTAATTAGCGGCAGTGTTATTTGCTTTTTATTTAATTTTTTTTTTATATCTATATACTCCATCATACCTCGATAATTGGCCGTACGATATAGACGAGTTTTGTTATAATTTGCTTAATTAATTTAATTTTGATTTTATCGCATTTATTTATTTTACTGTTTTCTATGACATTGCTTATTGTTGTCATTTAATTTTTTTGTTTATTTCTTTAAACGTATTTAGGTCGTAAATCGAGGTATGACATTTTTTTTTTTAATTAACGATTATTAATTAGGCGCGCATAGAAAAAGAAAAATAAGAAAAAAAGAAATTAATTTTAATTAATTAAGAAAGCAACAAGTTATTATTATTATTGTTGTTGTTGTATAATAGAATAATTAAATTTTAATGGACGTGTGTGTGTGTGTTGTTTTTTTTTTGCATTTTATTAAAATTTGTGCTTTTTATTTTTATTAAAAGCACACTTTTAGCGCAAATTCAACAGAAAGGTTTTTTTTTTTTTCCTTTATTATAATTAAAAATATAAATTTAATTTATTAATAAACGTGTTTTTTTTTTTAATAAAAATAAATAAATTAATTATAACTAAGAATAACGGCTATATACATATGTATATATGTATTCGCTATCTATATAACGCTTTGAAAGCCAAAACAGCCAACCAACATACAGAATTATATTAAATCAGCCACACATAACGTTCGTGTGTTGTGTAAAAAAAAAAATTAGAAAATAATAAATAAATAAGCAGATTTAAAATTTTGTTTATTTTTTTTTTTTACTTTTTCTCGTTTTTATTTTAATTAATTTAATTAATTAACAAAAAAAACAAAACAATAATTGATTATTTTACTTATTTTTTTTTTTTTTTTTTTGGTTTTTATTAAATATTATTAAATAAATCTACACCCTGTATTTTGATTATAAATAAAAAAATAAATTATTTTTAATAAGAGATTTTTTTATTATTTTAATTAATTTTTTTTAAAAAACTTTTTCTTTATTCTTCTTTTTTTTTTTGTTATTTTTCTTTTAAATGGCAATTAATTAATTAATTAAATTTTGGTATTTTTAATTAATTAAATTTTATTTTTTTTGTAATAAGACGTGATTAAGAGATTAAAAAAATATATTAAATATATATTAATTAATAAATAAATTAATTAATTAATTATAATTAGATAAAAATTTCTATTTGATTTTACTTCTTTATTATTTTTTTTGTATAACAAAGAAGAAAGGAAATATAATTATCATCCGGTTGAGTAAATATTTCCTTTGTGTTTTATTTTTTAAATTATTTTTAATTACTTTAAGTACAATTTTTAAATAATTAATTAATTAACAGAAGTAAAGAAAAAGAAAAACGAAAAAGAATGTGAAAAATAATCTTTCTTCTACAAAATATTGGTAAATGTTAATTAGTTTTTTTATTTATTTTTTTTCTTTTTTAATTAATTAATTAATATAAATCGGACAATTTTTATTTTAAATTTAATTTAATTTAATTAGCTTATCTTTATCGAAACGTTTTTTTTTAAAGTTATTTTTTTATTCTCTATAAAGGGTATAACAAAAGTCAAAATTGGCGTAAAGAATGTTTTTGTTTTTTATTTTTAATTAATTTTTAAATTTAATTTAATCTAATTAATTAATTAATTAATAAAAAAAAAGAATTTATTTTAATTTAAATGTGTCTTTTGTGTAGTAAGTAGTAGTAGTTTTTTTTTTTTTTTTTTTTTTTTTGTGTGGAATGTGGAAATATTATACAAATTTTATATAAATCGTTTTTTTTTTTTTTTTTTTTTTTTCTTTGATGTCTCTATATTATTCGTATTTGGCTGGAATAATGATTTTAAGAACCCCATTTGTGTCCAGTGTAGTTTTTTTTTAATTATTTAATTTAATTTTTAATTTATATTTACAAAGTATTATTATAATATTCTTATAATAATTATATTTTTAATTTTATTTAATTTAATTTAATTATATATAAGGACGCGACATAATTAATCTAGAATTTTTTTTTTTTAATTATAATTTATTTATTTATTTAATTCTTTTTTTTTTTTTAATAACAAAAATAAGTAAAAATAATTAACAAATAATTTATTACAAAAAAAAAAAATTAATAATCAATATTTAATTATTTATATATAACAAAAACCAAATAAATTAATAATTATTTTTTTAATTAATTAATGTTTTTTTTTTTTTTGTGCATTTGACAGGAGAGATTGAATTTTCTTTTCTTTTTTTTTTCTTTATTGTTACTTACTTTCTACAATTTATTATTTATATATATATTTTTTTTTATTGTTTATTAATTAATTAAACATTTACTATTATTGTGTTGTTACATTACATATTGCCATCATGTTATTATATCGATTAATAATAATTATAATAATTAAAACAACAACAAAAAGAACAAAAAACAAAATTAATTAATTAAATCCACACACAACAACAACATTCCCTATTTTAAAACTGATTGAATGAATAAACGGATTTACGTTCCGTATTAAAGCACCATAACAACATCCAAATAATTTTGGTAAATGTTTAAAAATTACAATTAAAAAAAAAAAAAACCCAAAATTGAATAAATTAATTAATTAATTACAAAATAATTATAATTTGCAATAATAACACAGCATACAAAATATTAAATTTAATTATTATTATTATTTTTTTTTTTTTTTGTGTTTTATAAAAAAACAAAAATTAATTAATAACATAATCGAATAAGAAAATAATTAAATTAATTAAATTTTATAATAACATTTGGTCTATATTATTTATATTACACTTTTTTTTTTTTATTACTATTTATAATTATTATTTCTTAATTTTTCTTTATCTTGTTTGTCTTTTATCTTCTTTAATTAATTAATATCTAAATATTAATTTTTTTTTTTTTTTTGTGTTTGTGTTGAATAATTTTCTTCTTCCTCATTTATTAAATAATTAATGTTTGTTATTTAAAATTTAATTAAAATTAAATCAAACTTTATACCGATTCACACACCCCCCATACCAAACAATTTATTTTCGTTTTTTTTTTCATTGATTAATGAATTGATTAATTGTTATTTAAATGAAATTATGTGGTGGTTGGTTGGTTAAACCTTTTAAATGTTTTTTTTTTAATTATTTATTCCTAATTATTTTATATATTTGCGGTTATTATTCCTCCTTTAAATTATTCATACCACCGATTATTAAGATATAACAACATATTTTTATTTTTAATTTTTATTTTTTGTAGTAATTTTTATTGTGTTTTTTTATTAATTAATTTTTCTTCGTTAATTTATTTTTATTTTACTAGATTAATTTTTTTTTTTTATTTCTTGCTTTATCTTTTTCTTCTAGTTTAATTAATTAGTAATTTTATTTAGAGTTTTTTTTTTTATTAATTTTTTTTTTTTTTGGTTTTACCTGAAGTCGGTAGTTTTCTTCTTTTCTTTTTTAATTTTAAATTTTAATTTTATTATTCTCGACTATAAATGGAAATGATTAAATCAGTGATTTTTACATTTTTTTTAAATATATTTTATAATATGTATTTTTATTTTTAATTAATTTTTATTTTATTGAAATTCAATTTTTATTTATTTATTTATTATAATTAATTTTTGTTTTTTATTTTTTTTTTCATTTTGTGTGACGCTCCCCCATGATTACCGGCTATCACGAGCAGAGCGTGGCCGCCCCTAACTGGATGTTGATGCTATTGGTGATACTGGTGACAGAGGACTACGTGCCGAATCTCTTGGACATCCAGATAATGTAATTACTAATTTCCTTGAACCGGCATGATCTCTGTGCTCGCATAACCAAACACCTTGCCATGTTCCTAATGACAATTTACCATCAGTTATTGGTATTGTCAATGAACTACCAAGAAAACATGCTTTTACATGTGCGGGCTAAAATTAAAATAGAAAACAAAATTTATTAAAGATTATTCTGCTTACTTCTTTTCTAGTAAACAAAAAACAGAAAAAGAAAATAAATTCCTAATTGATTTGACAATGGGTTTGTGTTTGTTACATTCACCACCTCCTCGTTATTTTATATTAAAATATCGAATTACTTTGACCTTTTATTAACTTTACTTTACTTTACTTTACTTTACATTACTTAAACTCTTGCTCTTTTATTATTACTTAATCTTATTATATATATATATATATAGTTTTTTCGTTTTTTAATAAATCAGTTAATAGTGGTAAGAGTGAGTGTTTGTAACCTTCAAGTATTTAGGTAATCAAGGAAATAAACATAACGATTATACACGTTTAGATTTTTATCAAAGATTCATAATGATAATTTAAATGATTATGCTAACAACTATATAACCATATGCTTGCTATATAATATAGTATGGTTTAGCTACAGGTATATATAATATATAATAAAGACACCTAAAGACACAGACAGCACTATGTCAAAAATCACTTTTTTAACCTTTGGGTGACCCAATTCATCAAGCAACATTCTTATCACTTCTTCTTCTATAACTTTTTATTTTTATTTTTGTATTTCTCTAGTTATTCTCATTCTTATATTCTAAGCGTGAAATTCTTAATTAATACTTATTATTCTTATTCTTATACATATATAAAGAAAATAAAGATTTATTTTTACCATGTCATCTGGTCCTTCACACGAGTGCCTATACGGTAAACCTTCTGGAACTATTTTATTTAACATCATTTCCATATCGTCTCTGTTGTTGTTTTTTTTTTTTTTTTTATTCATTCAAAGAAATATTACAAACAAATATTAATTTTTCGTTTTTATAATTTACAAAAAAAATAAATACAAATATAAAGAATAATTAATTAATTAATTTTTTTTTGTGGGATTTAAGGATTTTTGTTTTCTAAGTAATAAAAAAAAAAAATAATAATAATTTACCTGACATCTGGATCCCAGCTTTCATTTAATGCTAAGCTAGCTGATGTGTGCAAAACTAGAGAAGCAAACAAAAAAAAAAAAAAAAAAAAACATTTGTTGTTAATTAATATTAATTACGGTGTGTCAGAGTGAGAGAAGTAGTAAAATATAAAATTAAATCATTATGATAATTAATTAAAAAGAAAACTAAAAATTTATAATGTTGCATTGCTTTTTCGCATAAAAATTTAATTTAATTTCATTTTTCTTTTTCTTTTCTATAATCGTTATCAGCATTGTGATATAAAATATATAATTATAAAATTAATATTTCATTGCAATCAATAATTATAATTTTTATCAAGTTATTGCGATAATTTTTTATGAATTTTTTGTTAATAGAAATATTTCTAGTAAATACAAATTAACTAATTAAATATTTTAATATAAAAAATAAATTAAATAAAGAGTAAATAAAATACAATACAACGTGAAAAAAAAAGGAAGCAAGACAGCCAAATAATACATAAAACTATTATTATTATTATTATTATATAGTTCTGGGTCAAAAGTATTTCTATTAACACAAATAAATATAAAAAATTCTATTTGGTTATTTTATTTTTACTGCCATATAGTTAAATAATGTCATTAAAACTCAAACTTACGGCCACAAATAACACATACACACATTAGGTAGAGAAACGGACAAAAATTGAATAAATTAAAAGAACAAGAAGTATATTCGAGTATTCATATTTATTTTTTTAATCCTGATAAGGATTGGGTAGAGATACCAAAAAAAAAAAAAAAATTACACTTAAGATAACAAAAATTTGCTTATTCATTTCTATACGGATTTTGCCCTAATTTAATTAAGTACTTTAATTTAATATCTTAACTAATTAAAATCTACTGTACGCACATTGATATAACTAATTAATTAATTAATTAACTAACAAGGTAAATAAATGCTGCTCTATTTAAAATTACAAAAATAAAAATGACATTAAAACACAAATTTTCTCCTGTTTTTTTTTTTTTTTTTAATTCATTTAAAACATTTAACAAAACTAAAAAAAAAAATTCTTTTTAATTAAATTGTTTTGGGGGTGGTGTGATGGTGATGGTGGTGGTAGGTAATTAAAAAAAAAATACTACTTTTCAGTAGAGTTTGGTGACATTTATTTATTTATTGATAATAATAATATTTCCCTAATTTTTAATAAAAATTAAAAAACATAAACATAAACATGCAACCTCATAATATTTTTATTTCTAATTACTATTTACACATTGACTTATTAGTGTTATCATAATTTATAATTCTCAGCCTTTTAAAACTTCTTTTACTTTTAATTCTGCTTCTGATTCTACTTCTACTTCTTCAGCAAATACAACAAATAAAGGATATAAAAAGGACATACAGACAAACGCGGTAAAAAAGATGTAAAAGAAAAAAAAACCATTATAGATGGACAGACAGAACAGGACTACACAATGGGGGTGAAAGAGAATATAACTGAATTGAAATTTTATTTTATAATTTTTCATTTTTATTCATTATTATTATTATTATATTTTCCCTTTTCACATGTATGTTTTATGCTGTTTTTTTTTTTTTTTGTTTAATTATGTCGAGGTTATTCCTATATACCAGTTTTTTTTTTTTTTTTTTTTTTTAACTACTTTATTATGTACAAAATAATAACAATATAAAGTCATAATTATAATCTATATTTATATGTGTTGTTGTTAGTATTATTATTATTATTATAATATATACACATAGTCGGGTCGGTGGTTGTCATATTTGTTAAATAACTGTACGTAGTGTATTCATTACTGTGTATATTAACTGATATTAAAAAAAAAAGCAAAAAAGGAAAAAATATTATTTAGCAAATGATGAACACACAAAACCACCCCACATTTGGACACCAAACAATAAAGTAGAGAAAAACAGAAAAAAAAAGAAGAAAATAACAAAACATTGTAACTGATTGATGGATATATAACGAGAGTACTGTCTACATAAATAAATAAAAAAAAAAAATTGTATATAAATTTCTATTTATTATTACTTGTAAAATAAAAAAAAAAAAAAATTAGTTTATAGACAAAACATAGAAAAGTCAAAGAGAATGAAAAATAAAACTAGCAATTGTTAAAAATTAAAAAAAAAAAACTTGACATTTGGTTTTCATAAATTTCACACGCGATTGCGGAATATTGCAGTCAGAATGTATCTCTTAATTAATATTTTCATTTTTATTAATTTTTTTTTTTTTCTTTTTAATTTTAAAATATTTGCAAATGATTGTTTTTACAGCGTTTAATGATACAAAAGAAGAAAGAAAAAAATATATATAAATCAGGCACAGGTGTAACAGAAAATCTGTGAATCAAGTTTTTTTTTTTTTTTTTTTTAATTTGATAGGGCCTTAAGTTGTGTGACATTATTTAATTGTAAAAATAAATTTAAAAAAAAACCACAAATCACCGTTTAAACAATTAACAGTAAAAATAGACACAATTAATATAATTAATTAAATTATAAATACAAAGATAGATAATAAATAAAAAAAAAATCTTTTTCTTTTTTTTTTTTTCATTGGAAATATTATTCTCACTTTGTACATGACAGAGGCCGACTGAAAATTGTCCAAGCTCTGGCATTTGCCTCAAAATTTCTTCAGTGACCAAGTGGACACCACGATGCTGTGGTCGTAAATTAATTTTCCTTTGAAACCACGCCGAACCAATTTGTATTCCACGATTTGATGAAGCCATGTTGGTTTCATGAATTTTTTTTCTCTTTTCTCTTCTTCACAAAACAAAAAAAAAACAAATAAATAAATAATAAATAATAATAAAATAAACTAGTAAATAATAAAAAAAAATATATTTATATATATATATATATTTTGTATATATATATATATATATATATAAATCAGCTTCTGGTTTACACCATATACACACAAGCGCACACACACACACTTTTTGACACTGTGCCCCGATTTTAACTTTATTCTAAGATAACTTATTTATAATTTTCTTTTCTTTTGATAACCACACTGGGGGTTTATAACAAATTTATAAAACTATCCACCAAACATGACAAACACATTTATTAGTTAACATTTTTCATTTTTATTCTACTTTTCTATTTTATTTTTTTTTTCTCTTCTTTTCTTTCTTTCCTTTTTTTTCTTTTTTTCTTTTCTTATAAATTCACAACAAAATATTAATTAGTTTTGATTTTAATTTTTTTTTAAACCATTTTTATTATCATGAATAGGTCATTTTGAAATTATTATTTAATATATTACGAACTCTTTAATATATTATTAATTTCTTTTCTTTTTTTTTTTTAATTTTATTTAAAGTGTTATTTGAAAGGTTATGGATAATGATTAGGGACACCCTATTTTTCTGCGGGGTACGTAAAATTCTCTATGGCTCTTATTATACTTTTTTAAATTATCACCAGATGGTCAAATATGGTGTTTTTAAAAATGGCGATTATTAATATCGAATTCTATTATTTTTTTCGGTATTCATATAAGAATCTTCTTTTTATGTAAGGGAAAAATAAATTTCCCACGATTCTAGTTAAAAATGTTTTAAAAATTAAATATAAAATTTGGCATTAAAATAATAATTAATAAGTCCAGTATTTATTTTATTACAAAATAAAATAATAATTTTTAATGATTTATTTAACGAAAATTTTAACGGAAAAATTTGATAGACAGTAAAGAAAAAAATTACCCTTATCAATAACGAATATGTAACGAATTTTTAATTAATATTTTTTTTTGTTTTTGGATAACAATAATCTTTAATATTTTTATTATTATTTATATTTATTAATAATAAAATTAAAATTCGAAAGTAAAATGTATATATATATATTAAAAGCACAAAAGAAACAACCCCTAGTAATAAAATCATAACAATAACGAAAAAAGAAAGAAAAAAAAATAACGCAACACCACTGAATAAAATATATTTTCTATTCTATATTCTATAAAATATATATTATTAATAAACTAACCGATTCTTATAATCAGCAGGGTGCGTCAAGAGGCACTCCTTAATGTGTACATGAGATGTCTGTATGATTGCATTTTATATATATATATACAAAATATAAACGAAAACAGCGAAAATATAAATATAAAAAAGTAGTTAAACTATACTATAGTTTACAAGAAAAATTATTATATTATTTTTTTATTAATTCCTTTCACAGTTGTGCTGTTTTCCATTGGATTAAGACTTACCAGAAAACACATTCAAGTCGTAATAAGTAAAACAAAAAGAAAAGAAAAGAAAAATTATTATAGAAATAACAACAAAAATACGATGGATATGAAACCAGCTCTAGAAGATCCAGCCTGGCTGGAAACGGAAGCGTTTGGTGGATTTCGTGTGTGGCAAATTATATTCCTGTGTTTAGGAGCAATACTGAGTGTTGGTAATAAAATATAAAAAACACAAATAACAAAGTGAAATCAATAAAATAATTTTTTTTTTTTTTGTTATTTTTAAAGTGATTATGCTATGTTGCTGTTTTCGTTTTCGTATACCCCGGACAAAACAAGATATTGAAGCAGATTATCAAAGGAAAAAAATTGCAAAAAAATTTCGTGAAAAATTGGCATGTATACAAAATTCTGAAATGGATGATATGGATCTACGGAAAGGTGAGAAAATTTTATTAGGTGAGAAATAAGAAATTGATTTTTTGGGTTTTCTGTTTTTAATGCTCTTTAAAATCCTTTTGTTTGTTCCAATGCAATGGAAAATATTCCATTATTTGTTTTTAGAAATGTTCATATTATCTGTCAATTTATATTTTAATTATTATTTTTTTTTTTTATCAGCACTTGATCGAGTACGTGAAGGTGTTTTAGCTGAACTACAAAAGGAGGCGGAAGATAAAAAAGTAAACAAGGGAATGAACCAACAATTAATCTCTACAGGTGGCACAAAAGATTTTCATGCTTCCAAAGTATAATTTTAAATTCATCTTATTCTTTTTTTCGTTTTTTTTTTATTTATTTAATTTATTTAGTATCCAATGACTCACATATTGATTAAAAAAAATAAAATAAAAATATTCAAATTGGATTTACAAAAAATATATATTATTCCTTTCTCTACTCTACACTAGCCATATAACGTTTATCTTAAAAACATCATTTAATTAATATTTATTTCTAATAAATTATCACAAACCACATAAAAGTTGTAATTTAAATATTTTTTAATTTTTCTTTGTAAATAATAATAGTTTTATATTAATTTATTTTTTATTATTTAAATATAATTGTAAATTATAATAAATAGAGAGAAAATTTGTTATCTTTAAATATCTGATAACAAGTGTTTCTTCTTTTATTTTTGTATAATAAAATTTAATTATTTTAGTATTATTCAGAATTAATGCAAATTTCTCTATGACTTTCTCCAATGATATTTCTATAGAAATTACAGAAATATTTCACAGCATAAGATTCAAGTGTGACATACAAAAAATTAACGTTTTTCTTCTATAAGTAGAACACGTTTGCAAACATACTTTAATAATTTAAAATAAAGTGAATAATGAAAATTATTTAAATAAAAATAGAATAATTTTATTTATTTTTATCCGCATATATTTTCGTGGAAATATTACATTTATTTAACGTGTCTTCAATTTATTTTAATCATTGAAAGGGAAGAATAAGTTGAAGAAAAAATTTATGTAATTTAATATTTATTATTAATATCGTAAAATATTAATCATCTAAATTTAATTTACCCATATTTAGCACAATCTAATTGGTTTGTTTTTTTTTGTGATTATTGTGTGTCGTAGTTTTTTTTAATCGTAGCGTAATTATGTTGAACAAGAATTATTTCCTTTTATTATTTTTTTTTTTAATTAATTAAAATAGTAAAACAAAACGGGATTTTTTATTTTTTTCTCTTTTATTAATTTAATTAAATGTTTTTTATTTTTTTTATAATATTAATTTTATTACCATTTTATTAATATTTTTTTTAATATATATATTTATGTATGTATATGCTGTTTTTTTTTTATTTAAATTTATTATTTAATTAATATTTATAAAATTATTACAATTTAACCTTCTTTAATTAATATTAATTGAATAATGCGGGTTTTTTTTTAATTAATTTTTTTTTTCTTTATTTATTCCTTTCGAACAAATGTTCGGCCACTAAAAAAGAAATGAAAAAAATTCATCATAAAAATCGTCATTAAATATGAAAATAAATATCAAAACTTACGTAATTGTTTTCTTTTCTATAATTCGTGGTTCAGGACGAGCTCGGTTAAGCACCTTTAAAAATTCTGTTGTTTTTGCTCTCATACGTGAATGTATGTACGCCTTTGAACACTATAAAAAAAATTATTACTAATGAAATTATTAGTGAATAAATTATAAAACAAAGACAATTTACCTTTATATGATAATGTAAATAATCACGAAACATGTGAATTAAATTAATTGTATTGGCTCTGGTATCTTTAGTAGTATGACGTGGAAAAAGAACTAAAAAATTTAATAAATAAAAATTTAATAATTGAAATTCATTCATATTCATAGAAAACACAAAATTTACCAAATGTAACGTAACCAATATTATCACCAACTTTAGCATCTGTATTTTGTAATTCTAACGGTGGCTCCTTATGCGAAAATAAAACTTGTGGTGCCGTATGTGATGCGCGTCTTCCTTCTCTTAATTCCTGCATAAATACTTTACCTAATACAACATCATCTTCATCACGAAATATTGTACTAAATACAACCGTAACACGATCAGCTTTTGCCTCAACATACCTTAAAAATAATTAATTAATACAATTATTATTAAAAATATATAATAAAATCATAAAGTTAAGTAAATATTTATATTTATACATTGTTTCATCATTACGATAATTGATAACAGCACGATTTTGTTCCTCATCACCACTCTCTTGAAAATCAAAATATTTTTCAAAAACCGATGCAAAACAGTTTCTTTTAAGTAAACCAATCTTTTGAGCAATCTCTTCCCAGTTTGTAGGTATATTTTCTAAATCAATTAATACTGAAACATTATAACCATCCTCAGTATCTATGAGCAAATCACCATATTCCTTTCTCAATAATTCATCGGCTCCATGCTCTTGTAATTGTTTATAAAATTTCAACGAAATACTTGTCTAAAAAATTAAAAAATAATAATTAATAAATTAAATATTTTCTAATTGTACAAAAACTTACACGAATTTTCGTTTTATCCCCATTTATATTGGATATATGAAATAAAACACCATCAAAATCGGCTACAGTAACATCAATTGATTCCGGCTTAAGTCTAATGCAATAAATTAGAATATAACCAATATAAATTTAGTTTAAAAAATAAAATTTAATAAGAAAACATTCATACAAAAAATATATCAGTAAAATTTTATTATAAATTTATCTAATCTAAACAAAAATAAAAAAAAAATAAAATCGACACTCCCAATGATAAGAGAAAATAAAATAAATTATCCCTTTATTTGTCACTTTAATGCAAATTATTATTATTATTTATTTTTTTTTATTAACAAATTTAATTTTATTAAATAAACACATATTTATTGTTAAAAACAGTTTTATTATTTATTATATAAATAATTAATAACTCACCCAGCAAGAGCATTTTTAAATTTGACAGTCAGTGTTTCTTCCACGATTCTATTATTGATCTCCAACAAGATCATTTTGACTAAAAATTTATTATTTCTGTTTTTTCTTTTACTAGATTGATAAATAAAATATATCTGTATATAAGTTTTAAACTATTTGACTCGTTTTATTATGGTTCTAACTAATTTATATTTATCGAAACATTAATATTTTATTTTTTTATTCTCTGTGGTATCACAAAAAAAAATAAAAAAATACAAATTATTCTATATTTTTCTCATTTACTTTTTTCTTTCAACACACACATAAAAGTTATTTCTTATACACCAAGCTTCTTTATTTAATAAAGATATTTTACTTTATTTTTTTGATTATTTATACTTGAAATTTATTTAAAAATACTATAAATGCAATAATTCTTTTCTTTGACTTTTTACTTTCGTCACTTGGGGACGGGTAGCTCCGGAAATGACACGGGCCGACTGACTCATAACATTCTAATTGTAGTGAAGTTTGTATCAGTCACTTAATTGCCTGATAATAAATTCTGACTCAATGGAAAATTACTTTTTTTTTCCAATGTGTTAACATTTTTTTTTTTGTGAGCATGGTTCCGGTAAAATATGCCAAATTGTTCTGTCATTAATTATTTGTTTACAATATTTAATAATATGAAACAATGTTTGATTTAAATTAAATAATATTTCTTTAATTGCATAATATTTATAATAATAATAAAAAGTTATATTATTTTATTATAATATTAAGGAAATATGCTAGTTGGTGATAAAACTAAGGATGAATTATTGCTTCTTAATATACCACGTAATAATGATAAATCATCGGTTGTCAAATCCCAGCCACTAAGTTGCCCTAAGCTTTGTAACTCTGGACAACGATCCATAAGTACCTATGCAAATAACAAAATGATACAAAGCAAAAGATAAAATAAAATAATAATAATATAATCACAAACCTCAACAGTGAGAACAGATAAATTTTGGGCTGAAGTAAACCATACGTCTTCCAAAAATTTAAAGTCATTTTCTAAGAAAATTCTTTAAAAATTTAAATTAATTATAAATATTACTAAAATTGAACTTAATTTATACTAACTGCATCATGTCTTCATCACTGAGACTAACTGTGTCGATAGCAAGACGTCGTAGTGTTGTTAACTTAGATATGAATTGCTTTAAACAGGCTGTGGATAATGGACTATTAAGCATTTCTAATCCCTGTAATTGTTCGAATGGGATATCAGATGAAATAGATATAAGTTTCATCATATAGCAATCCAAGTTTATTAGATTTGGACAAAATCTTCGCACTTTACTTAAATCAAGGGTACCAATGCCTCTTACGATTGTAAGATGGGATAAATATTTTCCTAATATCCCAAGTGACTGTAACAACTCATCGCTATTGAATTTATTTATTTTTAAACGATTTAATTTTAACAATTCTAGTTGGCTTATAATCCCAGCTTGTGGATTGTCCATGTACAAACTCTCCAAATTTGGACATAATTTTACAATAGCTTCCAACTCGCATGCTTGTGTTTTGGTGTCATGAATATATTTTAATTTAGATCGGAAACTAGGATCTTTGTCGCAGATAAATCGTAAAGACTTTCCCACAAACGAGTAAGTGACCAAATTTACTAAATTTGGTAAACTTTGTATAAGTAGTGCAATATCCGTATGGCATATATTCTCTTCTCCTAATATTCCAATATTAACAATTGTTAAATTATTTTTTATTAAACTGGAGCATACAAATACAATTCCTATTTCTGTTATATCTGTATTACCAGATATATCTAAAACCTTTAAATTTTCACTACAATCAGCAATGGTACTCAACAGTTCATCATTCGCTATATACGGTATACTCAATTTTATTAATTTTGGTAAACGTTTAATTACTTCATGCATATAAACCATGTGTTCGTCCTTAATCCAAACCCCTTTTAAATTTAATAAACGTAAGCCTTGTCCTTGTGCAGCGATAACTTGTAATATCTTCTCATGATATGGAAATGGAAATACTTCCGTTGCTAATGATTGTACACTTTGATTTAATAACATTTGTAAACATGTAAAACGTATCGATGCTTCTAAATAATCAGAACATAATATAACACGTAATAAATCTTGATATATTATTCCTGTTGCACCTAATGTATCCAAATATGTATTCAATTCAACCATTGTAAATGTTACATCATTATCTAATTCTGCTTGCATAGCAAAACCAACAGATGTTACAATTATATTTGCTAATTCTGTTAATGCCAAATCACTCAGTGAACGTATTTGAATCTTCCTAGCCATTATTATTGGTTTTTTTTACACTTTGTAAACAGAAAATACACACGAGATTTTGCTTCTTTCTTTTTTTATTACACACAATAATAATTTAACTGGCAAATAGCCATAACTATTTAGATTAGATTTTTTAGGTTCCTTTATTATTTATTATTTTAAAAACGAAAAAAAAAAGAAAGTAAATTCTTTATTCAATAATATTTACCTTTATTAAATTATTTTATTTATTTATTTATTTGTATAAAAAAAAATATAAAAGTCAAATAATAATAATAATACAAAAAATAAAAATAATACAATTTTTCTATTTAATCTTATATTTTGCGTTTGTTTTTTTTTTTTACTTCTCTGCACTTAAATAATTTTCTTCCTTGCTTTTTTTTTTTTTTGATTTCGTTTATATATACACAAAAAAAAAAAATTCTTTGCATACTTTTCACTTGTACATATTACTTTTTTTTTTTAGTTTGTTTCTTAAGTCAAGTTTTTAATCATGTATTAGTTATATATTTAAGTAATAACTTAGTATTTTCACGATACTATTTCACACAAACACACACGAAGATAATAAAAAAAAAAAATCTGTCTTCTCTTGTTGTTATAAAAAAAAAAAAAAAAAAAATCTTTAAGTAATATTTTTAGATATTTGGTAACAACTATTATGAAAAATTAAAAATCTACAACAGAAATATATATATATATGTATAATTAAAATGAATGGATTAAAATGAAAATATATTTAATAAACAGAAAATTATTTTAATAAATGAAAAAAAAAAAATTCTTATGGCGGTTATAAACGGTGGTGGTAAGTGATGAGTGGACATTTTTAGTCTTTTTCTTCATCTTTGTCAATCAATTAAAATAAATAATCAAAATAAATTATCAATATATTAAGGTAGGGGGCGAGTGGTGATGGTACAGACATTTTAAAATAAACATACAGGACTAAATTAATTAACAAACAATACATTGAAAAAAAAAAAAAATTATTCGTTTCAGGTACAAAAATGCTTACATATGACTTACGAATAATTTTTTTTCTTCTTCTTCTTTCTTTTTTTCATCCCTTCTTGTTATTGTTTTCTACGTCCTCTTCTTCGGCTTTTTTTGTGCATGCTAACCTTACTATTCGTATGCGTCTTTATTATTTATAATTATGTTTGATATAAATCTCTTTTTCTTTTCTCTTTTAATACTTTTTTATTACATTATTCAAACTCAGTCTTAAGCGTAATCTACTTTTTTTTTTGTCTTAAACTTCTTCACTTATTTTAACTTAAAAAAATATATTTTTTTTTTTCCTTTTTGGGTTTTTTTTTTTATCTTTTTTTGTTTTGTTTTTTGTAGTTTTTAAATTTTTTTTTTTTTTGTTTTTTAAGCGTACAAAATTTGTACGAATTATTATTTAAAAAAAAAAAATAATAATAATTAAAATATAAAATAGTTATATTCACATTATTGAAATGGATATAACGACAATCTTAAATTACTAAAATTTACTAAATTCGGTGTATTTTAGCCAAGTGGTTTTTATTTTTTTTTTCTATACGTTTTTCTTTGTCTCTGTCTCTCTCTCTCACTCTCTATTTCTCTCTCAATTATTTTACTGCAAAACCAAATGACTAACGAATAACCGATTATTTGAAAAAAGAATAGAAAAAAAAAAATGAAAAGGAAAAAGAAAAAAAAATGGCGTCGAAAATTATTTCAGTATATTCTCCTTGTTATCGTTTGTTATTTTCAATGGTATAACATCCTCATGACGACTATTATTTGATTTAGATAAACGTTGTCGATACATTTTATTTTCATCAGCACATTTGGTTGTTATCGCATTGCGAACAACACTTTCAGGTACACGACTATACTTAGTCACTGTTTGTATGATGTCAGTAATTTTTCTATTATCTAACATCATTTTTGGTGGTTTTGCACGATCTTGGAAAGCTAAAATAAAAAAGAGAGACAAAAAGAAAGAAAGAAAGAAAAAAAAACATGTCATTAAAAATAAGAAAAGATTTTTTTGTATTAATTTTTATTTTACCTGGTGATGGTTTTCCGGTTAACGAATGTGTTGCCAATACTTGTCTGGGAAAGACAGCCATAAGCAATTTTCTTGTCGCTGCTGTATGTGTCGTCCATTTTATTGAACGCATTATATGAATAGGAATCGGAGTTTTATTAACTCCTATATGAATAAATTCGTTTTTCTCTTTTTCATCGGTTACTTCACTCCAATCAACCTTTGGCATTTGTACATTTGTTTTCAAATCTTTATTTTGTGATTCAATCGAAGATTCGTTAAACGAATATCGACTAGTCGCATTAAATGAAATCGTTACATTTTCATTATTCTCATAGCAGTCATTTGGATTCACTATATGAGAATTTTCCAAACTAATATCATCTTTTGTTTCGTCGTGTGTTTCAAATATAATAACCGATTCGTCTGGTTGGATGTTGTTCATGGCTAAACTACTCTTAGCACCATTTAATATTATTGGAGTTTTAATATTATTATTAGCATTTATAATATTATTATTATTGCAAACAAGTGATTTTGCTTCATTCAATTTTGTCTTAATATCGGTGCACATATTGGTCAAAGTGGCCAACTGCTCTGTTAAGTCATTCAATATTTGCCGTGTAGCTGTTGAGTCTGCACGTATTGTCTTATGTTCTTCTAATAATGATTCCTGGACGGATACGATTTTTTCAAGTTGATCACTTGTAAAACCGATAAGTACTGTCCCACTCTTTTTATCAGTTTGGGTTTGTTGATCAAATGTCATTGGTGGTACATGGGTGTAATTTGCTGTTGTTGTTGAACTGCCACAATTTGAATCTGGTGAGCTACCACGTGAGAAATTTAATGACGACGTAGAAACTGATTTGGTTAGTTCACCTGGTTTTGGTATTGGGTGCAAAGTACGACGACGTTTACGCTACCATTCAAATAAAATTTAAGATTTATTATCTATTTATACAAAGAAATAATTTTTTTTTATTTACCTGTTTCCTGTTTTTGTCCTCTTCTTTATTTAAATTTTCATCTGACATACGTTTCAACTGTCTTAGCTCAGTATCCAAGAACTTTTTATCCTCTAAAATAATTAAAAATTCATATATTTCACAATTAATTTGAAAAAAAAAAAAACGTAAAGAGAAGAAATTTTTCATACTTGAAATCGTAACAATTGTTGCTTGCAATGCACAGTTACTACGTCGAACAAAAACCGATTTTCCTGTATACAATTCATGTTGCGCTGCACTAACAATATCATTGGAATTTATAACTGTATACGTATTTGGACCAGTGGTCGTTTCCCATTCAATCAATAACCACAATTTTTCACTGGTCTTTGCTTGAGCTTCGGCTTCAGACATTTTAATTATTATTATTTTTTTAATTTTAAAACGAACAAAAACAAGACACAACGGAATAAGATCACACAAACACAAAAGAAACAGAAAAAGAAAAAAAAAATTAACTTAAAATGAAATAATTTTAAGTCAAAATGTATCCCTTATCACACGGTAACACGTTTGTATTATGAATTTAATTAAATAAATTAAATCAAATCAAAATAGATCTAACTATACATTTGATTATATTATTATAACTTATAATACACAGGAATTAATTAAATTATTTAATTCTTTTAGTTGTTAGTTTGTAATAAGACAAAACACGACTGTTTAACAGAAACGATAATTTAAAAGTGAGGTAAATTTCTAAATGTAAAATAAAACTGTCTGTATAAGAAGGTTAGAAGAATCCCTTATTTATAATTATTTTTTTTTATATATATTTTATTTATTTATTATTAGTTTTGTACCGAAAAATTACAATGTAAAAAAAAATAATAAAATTTTACGCGCGCTTTCAAAATTCTACTTGTCCTTGTTACACTTAGCAACATTAACGATCCTTCATTTCGTTTTTTTTTTTTTTCTATATACACCAAAAAAAAGAATGTGCATATTCCTGTTACTTAAAACATAACTATTTATGTGTGCGTGCTTTTCATTTAAATGAATTGTTTATTTGAAGGAAAATCGTTTTTGACCTGGGTTTTCATACCTGAATTTACTATGAATATATATCATAATATTAGTTAAGTCCCAATTGGAAATTTTTAGGGTTCTTTATTTTTAAGTATATAGATATAATATTATTTTATTTTATTTATTTATTAATACCCCAGCTTTTTATTTTATTTTTGCCATTTATTTTTGTCTTTTTTTTTAGCTTAAAATGCAGTAAGGTACAGCCTACAAGTTTTATGTAGAAAAAAAAAAAGATTTTTATTTTATTTTTTTTTAATAATAATTTTCTTACTAATTTAAGTAAAAGGAAAAAAAAAAAAATATATATATATATATAGTAACAAAATAACAGTACTATTAAGGTAATTGAAATTGTTTTATTACACGTAAATGCATATGCTTTGGGTTTTTTTTTTATTTTTTTCATAAGCCTAAGTTCAGGTAAAACAAAACAATAAGATGAAAACACCAACCAAAAACGATGTAAAATTACAAAAAAAGGAAAAAAATTTATTTATTTATTCATTTATAATTAGGTTTTTTTTTTTTTCTACAAAGTCTTAAATGTGTGCATCTTTTTGGTATTAGCAAGTAAATTCAAAATCTTTCCTTTTTTTTTTTTTTGGTTTCAACTCCATTACTTTCTAAATATATTTTTCTGTTAATTTTTTTAACAAAATATGCTGATCATTTGTTATTTTACTATAATTTAATATTTCATTACGAATATTTTCTATTGATTTTATATTTTTCGTTTTACAGGCTAGTACAAGACCTTGAAATAAATTTATTGTATCTTCGGTTAGTCCAAAGTCATCTGCAAGGACAAAATAGAATTTAAAATTTTTAAATTTAAAAACAATAAGCAAAAAATATGATATATGAAATATGGCTACGAAAATAAATGCAGGAAAACTTACTGGAATCATTAAAAATTTCATTATTTAGGGAATCTTCTGAAAAAGAATATCTTTCAATAAGTTTTATATGAGATGGTGAATGACGAGCAGGTGGTAAATCAAGGATTAAAAGTAATAGCAGCCTTGATAATTCGTTTCTTATTAGTACATCTGTGTACAAATTTTGAACTTTACGTTCAACAATGTCTTCGTATATTTCTGTTAATTTATCTAATGCTGTAACAAAGTCACCACTGGAAATACTTTGTTTAACAGATAATTCTAAATCATAGATTCTATGTGCTGAAGATGCAAAATTACTTGTTACTTCAATAATTGGATGAATATGCTTTATTTTTCTTATAATTGCTGCTTTCATAACGGCGTCATCTTCAAGTTTTGCTGCTGCTTGATGATAACCTCTTAATGCACCCTAAATAATATTTTAATTTTTTAAATTTATAATTAATAAATTTGCTTTAATCGATTTTCTAATGAAATTACTTCAATGTGCTCATGGTTATTACTGCGTATTCCAAGTAAATCAACATTTTTATTTGCATTTACAAATGAATCTGCTGATTTAACTAAATCATCAACTTCTGATAATGAATTTCCTAGAACCTTTTCACATTTAGCTGCTCCTAGCCAACATAAACCAGCATAATGTGGCAGAAAAGAATTATCAAAATTAAGAGCCAATAAGTTAAATTCCTCCGAGACTTCGGATACATTGGGTGCAAATCGCCTACCAAAAAAAGGTTTAAAATAAATTTTAATTATATATTTAAGAACCCAACATAAAATGCAAACATACTTAAAAACAATTTTTTGTATTTTCTTTAATTTACTTGATGTATTTCTATATTGATTAATTAATTCACTTGGAAACAAGTCTGTCATTTTGTTTGTTTTGTTTACAAAATTCCAATTAGACTTATGACATTTTTTTTTGACATGTGAATAATATAAAAATCTGCATTACCTACAATCAAACCTAACCTAATAATTTTTATTATTAGGTTTTTATTTTTATTTGCTAACAAACATCAAATTAATTAATAAGTTTCTAAAAATAATAATTAATAAAAATGCGTCATATAAAATATCTGGCAAGGACTGTATTTGTTCAAAATAATAATATTGAAGAAGCTACTCGTGTGCTTAACAGAATCCTGGGAAAAGAGGGAATCTTAGATCAATTTAGAAGAACCAGATTCTATGAGAAACCATATCAGGTAAATAGATATATTTGATTAATCTTTGCTATCTAATTTACCAAATTATGTTATTATTTATTTATAGACAAGAAGACGAATTAATTTTGAAAAATGTAAATCAATTTATAATGAAGATATGGATAGAAAAATACAATTTATATTACGTAAGAATCGTATTGAACCATTTCCCGGTAGCAGTTAAATATTTGTATTCTTAATTTCTTTAGTAATTATAATAAAAATTTAATTAAAAAAATTATGGTTTTTGTTTTCTTTTTGGTTTTATTGTCAAATTTTTCGATTTATAAAATTACACGGATTGAAAGAAACAAATTCAAGAGTAATTTACTTTAAAATCTGATGATTACTTTCCTCCTGATATTATTTCTTTTATATATATATATATTATAAAATAGTTTTATTCTGTTTAATTTAATTAAATTGAAAGTACAGAAACTGAATTAAATGTTATTTTCAATGTGGAACTCAATAAAACTAAGTATTTGAAATCCACAGAGTCCTGTATTTTAAATAATCATATGACAAAAAATAATAATTCGCCTAAAATATACTAAGTTTTACACTGATATTGAAATATACTATGGTGCATTAGAAAGAGCTGCATATATATTTTTTACGCGCCTATTTCACATTACTGTGCTGTTTTTTTTTAATTGCATTAATTATATCCAAATAATTTTAATTAAATTACAATAAAGTTATAATAAAAACGCTTAAAATTTAATAATATATGAACCGCCACTGGATCGGCGAACAAAATTTTATTTTTTGGGTTATAAAAGGAAAAAGAAAATAAAAGAAATTTTCAATTATGAATGCAATATGAATATAATGCATGTGCAAAAGAGATAAAGGGTGATATTTGGCGAATTTTTTTTTTATTATTTTTTTGCTTTACTTAGTATTGCATGAGAATTTTCTAAAAGAAAGAAAACACGTTTTTCATTTATTTTATATATATATATATAGTAAAAGAGTCAAACATATAGTTTGCATGCAGGCGCGCTCCTTTTATTTTTATTACAATAAGCATGGCATAAAATTCTAACAAGAATTTCATTTTCTTTTGGTTAGTATAAAGCAGACACGCAGATGTTCTAAAACCGTTCATTTTGTTGGAAGTTTATTTTTGGTATTATTTGTTGTTGTTATTGTTTTGATTCTGATTAATAAATTGTTTATGTTTGAAAAATAATAATAAAATCGTATCGAGTGTATAGTGCGAATTAATCAATATAAATTATAAATTCACTGACTTACTTAAAGTAGTTTCATTATTACATCACTTTCTTTATTTTTTTTTGTGTGTGTATGTTTAATTTAAATGCCGGCAATAACAAGGACATTACGGAACCAACGAACGACATGACGTAAAAATACGAATATATTCAACAGAAACGTTTTCTATTAAATAGAATTATTTAATTAAAGAAAATTAAAAAAAAAAAAATATAAATAAAACAAAAAACTAGAGCAGAAATAGTGTTAAAACAATAACAAAAGTTACATTGAGAAAACCAAAAAGCATGGTTACAGTAAAGTGCTGAAAAAAAAATTGTTTTTTGCTTGTTAAATTCAAAGTGTTTGTAGCAACAACCTGTTTTAGTGTAGAGTAGAAAATCAGAAGAAGCAAAAAAAAAAAAAAAACAAAAAAATCAACGAAAATGTCTGGAGACGTTACAAAAAATGATTTAGATGATAATACAGAAACGAATGATAATAATCGGATTGTCCTTAAACGTAAAATAACATTAATAAATGGTGTCGCAATTATTGTTGGTACAATTATTGGTTCAGGAATATTTATTGCACCTACCGGTGTTTTTAAATTTACAGAGTTTGTGCACAGTTTTTATAGAATTTTTTATTTTCTTTATATGAAATTTAAGTTAAAAAAAAATTCTCATTTTATTTTTTCTTTAAAATAATTCTTTAGATCAGTTGGAACATCTTTAGTTATATGGGGTGCTTGTGGTGTTTTATCAACACTAGGTGCTTTGTGTTATGCAGAATTAGGTACTTGTATAACACGTTCTGGTGGTGATTATGCATATTTACTAGTTGCATTTGGACCACTAGTTGCATTTCTACGACTCTGGATTGCATTATTCATTATACGACCGACAACACAGGTTTTTAATTGTTTTTTTTTTTATATTTTGTGTAGGAGTTTTGTATAATAAAAATCGAATCCTAAGTACTAAAAACATTAATTACTATTTTTTTCTGAAGTGCTTTCTAAATAAATTAATCAGTAATTCTCAATCAGTTTCACTTTTCGAATTTCTTTAAGTTGACAGCACACCTGAATTAATGAAAAATTGATTAATTTTACTTCTTTTTCTTCATGTTTTAAACTCTCAATTAATTTTATGTTAAATTTTAAGCAAGTAATCTGTTTAGGGTACTCTTTTGTCCTGTTATTAAATAATTTCCGTCTTAATATTATTTTTTTGTTATTGGTTTTTCATCCAAATACCCGATAAGGTGAAGCGAATAAAATATTAATTACTTAGGGGAGCGCCAGAAAAATGAAAAATGTTTACCTAGGGTTAAGAATTATTATTTATTTTATTTTTTTTTTTTCGTTCTATTTGTTTTCGTGGCACCCCCCTATTGAGAATCACTGTGCAATACATAATATCCGGATCAAGTTTTATCCAGTTAAAGCTGCTTTAAACATATTTAAAATATGTAATACGTAATACGTTTTAATTAGTTTACGTAATTATTATTATTATTATAAAAATCCAATCAAAATAAATTATTGCCACTTTTGAAATTCGATTACCTTTTTTTTTTTTGTTTTCTTCATTTTTATTTAAAATTTTCTATGCAATTTAATTTGTATTTTGCAATAAAATGGTTTTTCTGTTTTTTTTTTTTTTTTCTGATTAGGCTATTGTTGCATTAACATTTGCTGAATATGCAGCTAAACCATTTTTTACCGATTGTTCACCGCCCGATCATGCTGTACGATTATTAGCCGCAGTATGCTTATGTAAGTTTTTTTTTTTTTTTTTTATTTATTAATAAATTTTTCTTTTGTTTATTTTCATCAATTTATTTTAAATTAAAAATTATTCATTTTGGTGGTGTAGGAGGGAGACAAAGAAAACGCAATAGATATGAAGAGAGACAATTAATAATGACAGAACAGAATGAATTGAATTAAAAATTTGTCTTTGGATTTAAATTCTGTCATAAACATAGCATAAATAATGGTTTTTTTTTTTTTTTTTTATTAAATTTTATGCTTCGTTGTTAATAGTTTACAGGGTGATTATAAGAATTGTACTGGAAGAATACGGAAAACTTCTAGACATTACGTAAATTTAATAAGACTCTCTCGCCGGGACACCAGTCATTTAGTTAATGAATTTCTATAAAAGAATTTTATTAGTTTATTCCTAATTAAATTTCTTTTTGGATATAAATCTAATTGGATTGTCTTTTGAGACTTGCTTTAACAATTGTTGAATTATTTTGAATAAATCCATGAAGTCTCGTCTTCCACTAAAAACTTCTGTACACATTACTTAAGGAATTATTTTCAAATACGAGAATTGTGAAAATTTTATGGATTAGTCATAAAAAATATTTTTTTATTGTTTTAGAAACGAGGGAACGTATTAAATCAATATTCTGGTGAATTTTAATTTATAACAAATGATTCCAATGGTTGTAAAGTTGCTATTTATTTCTTATCACAATTAAAATCAATAAAATTATTATTATCATTATTATTTATAGGGATTCCTACATCTAATAATGGTATTATTTAATTAATTTTTATTAACTTAATTGATTTTGGGTTACAAATTAAATTCACCCCTGTTATTTTTACAGTACAGTCGTCGTCGTTTCTCATTAATTACATGAATAAAATGCTCGACTTAAATACATTCCTAGAATCCCGGCACATCAGATTTTTCCGTTTTATTATTAAATTTTTAGCTGTAATTTAGAAAGTTTATTAAAAGGGAGAAGTTTTTTAGCATTTTTTAAAGTTTTTTTTTTCATTTAAAAATAAAAATGACACACCCTGCACAAATTTTTTTGGTGTAAATTTTACAATTAAATATTTCTCACAAAAAAATAGTTTCTTTTTTTTTGCATGTAATTCATTTATCTTTAGCTTAATCAAAACAGAAGGCATAGAATTAAAATCTAGAAAAAGAAATAAATTTGAATATGAAAACAATTTTATGATATTTTTTACATAAATTTATTTTATTAAATTCAGTAAAGCAATTGATTAAAATATTATTTGTTGGAGCTTAATGTAGCAGAAAAATCATCTTTTCATCTGTTGTTGTTTTTGTTTTTATTTGTAACAATATTCTAATTAAAACGAAATTAATTAATATTCATTCTCGTATTTATTATTATATTTATTATTATTATTTTTTATGAATAATTAATTTTTCGTATCTTTAATTGATTTTTGTTGCGTTAGAAAGAAAAAAAAAAAAAAATTGTTTTATCAATGCAACAAGTTGTCTCAATTTATTCTTTTCGTTTTACATCAATATATTTTTTTTTTTTTTTACCGGATTATTATTTGTTTTAAGTATTTTGTAAATATAACTTCCTGTTGCTTTTGTGTAATCTATAATGTTTTTAAGCACGTTTTATTTATTTACAAATTAATTATTCTGCTATACACAATGGGCTTTCTACAGAGGAAGCGATTTTTTTTTTTTAATTTTTACTTGTTTATCATTTGTTGATTTTTATTATTAAAATGTGTGTTGAATAGAATTTGTTCTATTTATTCTTTGGAAGAAATTTGTATAAATTCATAATTTTAATGCAATATTTATGCAGTTAAATGTGATTGTTGAAAACCACTGTGACACGCTGTAGCAGTGTTTCTCAATCAGTTTCGCATTGTTTAAATTGGCGGTACCATCTTGAGTTACCGTATTTTGATTGTTAAAGCGATTTTTTTTTTTCAATATTATTCACCTTTTTTCACACTGCATATGTAAATCTTTAACAAAAAATTTATTGTTTACGAAAAGTATCATTAGTAGAGTTGTTGTGTACCTGCTCGATATAAATCTCACTACTTTGCAGGTAGCTGAAATTACCTACTTAACAAAACTAAAAAAGAAATAATTTATTTTTCAGAATATCATAAACCTTTTAGTTAAAATGAATTTTCTATTTCAGGTCTATTAACAGCAGTAAATTGTGCCTCCGTTAAATTGGCAATGAAAATTCAAGATATATTTACAGCAGCAAAATTATTAGCACTAATACTAATAATATTGGCTGGCCTTTATTATATGATATGGGGTAAAACGTAAATTAATTAATTAATTAATTATTTTTTAATTAAAAAACAATAAATTTTATTTTTTTTTTGCTTTTTTTCGCTTTTTGTATTTAATTTTTTGTTTAGGTGATTTGAATAATTTTGAAGATCCATGGAAAGGGAATTATACGGTACCGAATATTGGTTATGCATTTTATTCAGGTTTATTTGCATTTGGTGGATGGAATTTCTTAAATTTTGTTACGGAAGAACTACAGGATCCGTATAGGTGAGTAATTTATTAATTAATTAATTAAATAAATAAAGAAATATTCCCTATTCGTTAGAAAAAGTAATTTTTTTTCCTTGATTATTATTATTATTAATTTTTATTATTCATTCTGGGTGTGTTTTTCTATGTTTTCAAAAATATATTTTTTTCTATAGATTTTCTTTTATTTTATTTATTAATATCATAATTCTGATGAGTAGATAAAAGAAGGTAAATTTGATAAAAACATACATATTTCGAAATTAATGATAAAATGTAAATGTTTGCTTAAGGAGAAGTAAGTGGTTGTGTGGTGCGTAAATGAATAACAAAATAGATAGATAATGTAAGTGGAAGTTCATGTTTTATTTATTTGTATAAAATAATAATTTACTATCTGTCTGTGATGTTGGATTTTTATTCTGCTCCTTAAGTATTTTATAGTGTTTCATCGTTTAATTCTAATATTGATTTTATAACTTGTTTGAGATGTGGGTTGTAAGCTTCAAAGTTTCATTCATTTGTCTTATTCAGAGCAGTGATTCTCAACTGGGTGCTATGAACAAATTTCAAGGTGGCTTGATTCAAAGTCTTTAAGAGAAAAATAATTTTTGTTAAATTGAATTGGGAAAAAGCTTGTCAGTGAAATATTCTTGATAAAAAAGACTTTAGGGTGCTGTCATGTTTTAGCACCACGAAACGTGGTTTCAATAGAACAAACTGATTGAGAATCACTGAAAAAAAGTACGATTAAACCAGAGCAACAATTACATAAAATTTCAACATTAAATAAAAAGATATCAACAAGTGTTTTTCAGTTACTTTCTCTCCAGATACACATTGAACGGGTATAGAAAAAATTGTAATAATTTATTTTGCTCTATATAACCACCCACTAGCACTCTTGTTGGTAGGAAAAAGTAAAGAAATAAAAATCAACAAAGAATAAACTTGAGAGAATAAACATCGTCTTCAGCTTCTTCTTTTATTTTCTGTCTGTTTTTCTTGTGCTATAAAAAAAAAAAAAAATAAAAATTTATAACGAAGAATCTGTAGGGATTTACCGAAGAGGAGAAACCTTTTATAAAAGTAGTTTCATTACGCAATAGTCACGAATAATTTATTTTTAAAATGCAAGCTTTTCGTTTTTAATTATTAAAAATTGTTTCTTTTTGTTTTATATAGAAATTTACCACGTGCAATATGGATAGCGATGCCATTAGTCACCGGAATCTATGTATTTGCGAATTTAGCATATTTTGCGGTTGTAACTCGTAGTGAAATGTTAAGTTCATTAGCAGTCGCTGTTGTAAGTATTTTAATTAAATAAAAAAAAAAAAACATTTCTTGACTTAATTATTGACTTTATTGTATAAATGCGTAATTATAGACATTTGGTAATAAAATGTTTGGACCATTAGCATGGATGGTGCCAGTATTTGTTGCACTAAGTACATTTGGTGGTGTTAACGGTATAATATTTACGTCAGCACGTTTATTTGCAACAGGTGCCCAAGAAGGACATTTACCATCATTCTTTAATTTAGTACATGTCAAGCAACAAACACCGGTACCATCACTAATTTTTAGTGTAAGTAGTGTCTTGTAAAATGTAAATAAAAAATGAATAAATAAAAAAAAAATTATTATATTTCAGTGTCTAATGTCACTAGTTATGCTGCTATCATCCGATGTATTCATTTTGATTAATTATTTTAGTCAAATTTTATGGTTATCCGTTGCTGCTAGTATAGCTGGTTTATTGTGGCTAAGAATTAAAAAGTATTTAACGTTTTTATTATCTTCTTTATTAATTTAATTAATTAATTTTTTTTTTAATTACAGACCAGATATGCCACGTCCAATCAAAGTAAATATTATATTACCGATAACATTTATAATCTGTTGTTTAATATTGGTTATAGCACCATGTTTTGAGGAGCCAATGAATTTTGTTTATGGTATGCTAATTACATTAGCTGGTATTCCAGTTTATTATGTATGCATTATATGGAAAAATAAACCACAATGTTATGGTACATTAGCACATACTGTTGAACGTTGTTGCCAATTATTATTTA
Organism: Ptychoptera albimana; assembly: GCA_961205885.1. Taxonomy (NCBI): domain Eukaryota; kingdom Metazoa; phylum Arthropoda; class Insecta; order Diptera; family Ptychopteridae; genus Ptychoptera; species Ptychoptera albimana. The sequence continues at coordinate 14,572,595 of OY540801.1, read as the reverse complement.
ATGCTGTATTTGTTGATGGTTTAGAAGAGATTAAAAATGCATAAATTTGTTGTGTTTATTTACAAAATTCCTTATCAAATATTTAATTTATTTAATATGCAAAAAAAAAAAAAAAAAGCTTGATTTGTATGTGTTTTTTTTTTTATATAATTTTTCCTTACACATAAATATTATTAAAAATAATGAGAAACGAAACATAAAAAAATGTACTTATTATTTAAAGTAAATATAAATGCATTATGATATATTTTTTAATTATTATTATTATTATTAATTTGCTTAATAAATATAAACAAATGTATAAAAAAAAATACTTTTTTTATTAATTAATTAATTAATTAATTATATAATAATTGGATTATTCTCTAATATATTTAATAATTCATAATCGGATATTGGTAAAACTTTAATTGAATCATCTAATTTATATTGTATTGTCTCATTATTTGTTAATGCTGATGTTGTTATTGGTACGGTTACTGTTTTTACATTCGGTTTAGGCTTTAATAAACGTAATTTAATATCATTTATTTTATTATTATTATTATTAATTAATTTTTTCTCTTTTACATTCATTTTATTCTTTATTCTATTTAATTTAATTTTTTTTTTAATTACTTTTGTTACTATTGGTATTTCATTATCTAAATTTTTCATCGTTGCTGTTAGTATATCGGTTTCTCTGGTATCAAATACGTTTTGTACATCTTCAGTTAATTCAAGTAATAATGGTTTTTCTGTATGCTGACGATTTATATGTTCACGTAATTTATCTGTACGATGACTAGCAAATGTACAATGTGGACATTTATGTAAATCTTTTGATAAATGTAACAATGCGTGACGCTATAAATTTTTTTTTTTTATTTTACAATTAAAAATTGTTTATGTGTTTTGTTTTAAAATTTGGTTTACCTTTAAGTTTTTACTTTGACTAAAACGGTGGCCACAAATTTCACAAACGAATGGTGTCTCATTTTTATGTGTTGCAATGTGTATTTTAAGATTATCCTTTCGTCGGGATGTATGGGTACAACCAGCAACAGAGCAACGGAGTAAATTTCCTGTGTGACTTAATTTATGGGCGCGAAGAGTTTTAAGATGTGACGTACTATAACCGCATTCATCACATAATAGTTTTTTCTCCTGAAACACAATAATAAGCTTAGCTGGAAATTATTGGATATTATTTGACAGTTATCATACATTTGAATGGACAATTAAGTGGCTGTTCAGTCCATGTTTCCATTTAAAACCTTTACCACAATGTGAACACATGTACGGTGTTTCTGTAGAATGTTTTGGGGTGTGCAATCGTAAAGCGGTTTTAGTAATAAATCTTAAATCACAGTCAACACAAAAAAATGGTTTTTCATGTTCATGTAGTAATAAATGATTTCTATAAAATAATTAAAATTAATATAGAATATCTTTAGATCTAACAAACTGTTACTTTAAATCGTTATTTGATGAGAATTGTGCATCACACAAAGAACACTTTGTACATGTTTTTTTGCAATCATTTACATGCAGTATCATTTCTGTTGGTTTGTAACATTTAAATTCACAACTATAGCATGCGTGCATTTTACTTTGTGACGGTTTCGTGCGAATTCTAAAATAATAATAAAAAAAAAAAATAGTTTTGTATTATTGTTTTATTACATATATACATATGTATATATAATAGAATGACTTACTTATATTGATAATTAATATTTTTTTTAACAATTTTATTTTGTATATCTGTTATAAAATCACAATTACTTCTATTTTCTTGGATTATTTGCTTCTCAATTGTTGGCATATTAATACTTTTATTTAAATAATTCTGTAATTCTTGTAATGATAATATTTTAGATAATGATTTAATATGCTCCTCATGTTCATCCGATTTTATAATTAATTTTGATGAATAAATATAATCAAGTACATCACTTAAACATGTTTCACATTCAAAATTACATATTTCTATTTTTAATGGATTTAATATTGAAAATTGCATTTTTTCTTGTAAAAAATATTTATTACTAACAAAACCACTTTGACCAGCTAATATACAAAAATGTGCTGATAATTCATATTCACTATTTAATTTTATTATAACATCACAATATTGTCCAATTTTACGTTGTTCATTTAATAATTTTATTAATTTATTATCCATATTTAATTCATTCATAATATATTTTTTATATTATTTAAAACATTTTAATATAATTTAAGTCAACTTATGTTTTTGAATTAAATTTTAAAATGTCAAAAGAAAAAACAAAACAAAACAAAACAAACAGCTGTTTAAATTCTATTTACAATCCGAAATGCCATCTTACAGATTAATTAAATTTTTTGTTTTTAAATTTCATTGAAAATAACAAAGATACATAATTAATTTAAATACTTTTTTTTGAGTTGATTTACTATTAATTAATAAACGATTAAGTGACTTAATGTTAATTAAATAATAGTGAAAGAAAAAAAAAAATACTGTTTAATAAATAATAATCTTTTATTAATAAACCAGGTCATAATGATAGCAAAAATCTCTAAAATGTTGTATTATAATTAATAAAAATTCATTCAGGTAATTTATGGTAATTTATTGATAAATTTAATAATTCAATAAATTTTAAATTTATTATAATTAAATAGAATAAATAAATAAATAATTTAACCATGACATTGTATAAATGTTTCTAATTTTATTTATTTTATAAATAAAACATAATAATAATGTTATTAACAATGAATTGTGTGTTTATACTGCTTCCCTATTTCACAGTAAAACACATTTAATAAAAAACAAAAAGAAAAATAAATTTTTTATTTAGTTTATTCTATATATAAATTAGTTTAATTGCAAATAGTTTGTCTTAATCATGATTTATTGAATTATTAATTCGTTTTAATTGTTAGTAATTATCAAAGAAAAACTGATCATGGAATTCTATAACTGGAAATTTAAATAATTTTCTAAAAACAATTATTGGATTTTATGACTTTCCAGATACCAACAAATTGTTTTAAATATTTCAGGTAAGTAGCATTCTTCAGAATCGTATCATAAGATTAAATCGGCATGAATCACGAATTGCGACCTGATTTGTGACGGTTTAAAATGTCTTGTAAAATTTCTTTAAGATATTGAGAGGCCTCATATACTTTTGTGATTTAATAAAAATAAAATAAAAATGCTGGACAACACTGTACTTAATCTGTATATTGATTGATTATATAAAAGTACAAAAAGTTTCAACACGAATAGGATGGGTAAAGAATAACTTCTGAAACCAGTACAAAACATATTTTTGAGGAACATTTATTGTTTATGTTTTATTCATAAATAATAATTCTTGTTAATTTTTTTTATATCATGCAATCTGAATTAATCCCGGAAAAAAAATTTATTAAAAACTTAGATCAAACCACATGACAGCTACAATTAGAAATTATTTGCTATTGATACACGGTTTTAAGTTTTACGTTTATTTGTGGATCCTACGATCGTGAATTCGTGACTCTGTTTTTATTATTATTTCAAATACTATCTCGCATTACGTACCGCAAAAGTTTAAGCCGGTTAATTTAATAAGACAATATCGTTTCGTTATTATTTTGTATTTCCTAGACGTTATTTGTCACTTTTATTGCCTGTTTAATACATTTTTTTTTTACTTTAAATTCTATTCTTTGTTTATTTATTTGTTTTAAGCAAAAAGAAAAAAAAAATTAATTTTTTTTATGTGTTTTATGTTGCAAAGTGTTTTATAAACAAATAAATATATTTTTTTTTTAATTATTCTATATGTCGAAGGTCATTTTGTTTTTTATTTATTTATTTTTTTTTTTTTTTTGCACATTATCAGTATAATTATATTTAAAAACCGAAAAATTAAAAAAAAAAGAAATTGTTTTTTTTTTATTTAATCAACTTTAAGCCAACTGTATTTGTATTGTAAGATGTGTGTTACAAATTTTTACAGCGTCATTTGGTACAGAAGTTATAATAAAAAAACAAACAAACCAAAAAAAAAAAAATAAAAAAGCTTTGTATCGACCCTGGTAAAGTTTGTTGTAAGCAGAAAGCACATAGTCCGAACATATTATTTGCTATCGTCGTCACAATGGTATTAAAATTTTAAAGTCGCTAATTATATTTACAATAAAATCAGTCGTTATAAGCACATCAAAGAGATCACAACCCAAACGACACAAAGTTTTTATTGTTTCTGTTGTCTCTTGAAAATATTTTCATCTGTTTGTTTGGTGGTTTCTACGTTTTGTGATTGTGTCTTTTTTCTTTTTTTTTTTTATTTCAAAAGAAATTTCACATTTATTAAATTAATAAATGAATAATAACTTAAAATTTGACCTAAAACATTAACACAAAGTGTTATAATTTGATTAATCTTTGGTTTTTTTTTCTTTTTTTTTTTTTTGAAATTGAATTGAATTGATTTGAAAAAGTATAAAAGCGGAAGTGAAATTGTTTTGTTTTGTTTTGTTTTGTTTAAAAACAAACATGAATTCAATTAATATTAAATTTTATTTGATTTTAATTTTTATTATAAATATTATTTATTATGTAAATAGTGGTGATAGTAATGGTAATAATATTCGGTTTTATTCATAAATTCCTTAATTCAGTTAAATTACAAAAAAAAAAAAAAAACCTTTTTTTTTAACCGGATAAATAAAATCATTTCATTGATTTAACTTAAACATAAATATTTATTTCATTTATAGATTATAAGCCGACACGATTCTCATTAACAATTAGTGCACGTTTAAGAAAAATTGAAATATCATGGCAAAATTTAAAAACCGTTAATGGTGATTTTATTGTGATAACAAATGAATCGGTTTTAAGTACGTTTAAACGTTATCGTGGCCGAAGTAATGGAAATGATTTAGTTAAAGTTTTACCAATTAATGGTGTTATTGAGGATGAAGGCAGTGGTAGTGGTAATAGTAATCTTACAAATACAGCGATTATTGGATTACAAGACCTTGGCTCCGGTGAATCTTATGAATCTGCTGAGTATACTGATTCATTAGAATTGGAAAGAACACCAACACCTTTCGTTTCGTGGGTGTATGGGCCAAAAAATTCATCCGTTTTATATGAAACGCAACCAAAAGAATATCATGGATGGATTACAACGGGTAATTGATTTTAACCACGATTAAAACATTGAAATTTCTTTCTAAACCTTAATTAATTAATCTATTTATTATAGGATTAAAGTTTAACAATCAATTGGTTAAGAAATTAACAATAAATTCAACGTGTTACAACTATTGGGCCTATGTGATATCTGAGAATGGTACAGTCCTACGAACAACCTGTTTAAGAGTATATCCAAAATGGATGAATGACATGAAAGATATAATCGAAGATCGTAAGATTCGTGACCTTTTTATACCGGGGACACATGATTCGGCATCGTATCGGGATAATTTTCATTTAAAAAGTGAAACATTAGTCACAAAATACTCACTAACCCAGGTTAGTTTGAATGAAAAGTTAGTTTTTTTTCTTCTTATTTATTTGATTAAAGCTTTTCGTTCTGATTAGGATGACAATATAATGACACAATTAATACATGGAATACGTTATTTGGATATAAGGGTTGGCTTTTACAAGACAATGAAGCCACAATTTTGGGCAAATCATGGAATATCAAAGCAGCAGCCGTTAGACTTTATTTTGCAGCAAGTACGTGATTTTGTATTAGAAACAAACGAAATTGTGATATTTGATGTACAAGAATTTCCTGTTGGTGAAGTTTTCTCCATTTTCAATAATTAAATAATATTGTTAATAATGATTTCTCATGTAATCCATCCAATAGGCTTCCGTAAAATTGAAACGCACAGATTTTTGGTGAAATTTATTCATGATTACATTGGTGAGTTAATGGTTTTACCACATTTATCATGGAATACATCATTGAAAAATATTTGGAATCAAAAGAGAAACATAATTGTCAGTTATGATAAAGAGGTTGTGGTTAGAGAATTTCCAAATCTACTTTGGCCATCTGTTGAACAAGGTTGGGCGAATACACAAACGTTGACTGGATTAAAAAGATATTTATCATATTTTTTAAATAAATCTTTAATGTAATAATTGTTTTTGATTATTCCTCATAGAAAAATAATTCTTTATTAATTAATTAAATTCGTAGGGAATTTTCAAGTCGACCAAATGCTCATATGGCTGAATTTACACCAGATGCTTGGGGTGTAATAACTGATCGTTACGGTGGATTACGGTTATTAGCTGATGAAGTAAATCGTCATATATCAAATTGGTAAATAATATATATTTAATTTAATTTTGAATTCATATTGAAATAATTTTTATTCTAATTTCAGGTATGAAAATGAATGGGGAGCCCAGGTGAATGTAGTTGCTGTTGATTTTTATAGAGGGACAACAATTATTGAATCCGCTATGTACTGGAATGTTAATAAAGAATTTCGATGATTTTTATATATAATATAAATAATGAATATTAATTAATAATATTTAAAATAAAATAATAAAAACCATATTTATTTTTTTCTTATAATTTTATCATATTTATTGTTTAATTAATAAATATCCAAACCAATTAGACCACCAATAATATATCAGCGCCACTCATGTTATTTAATTATAAGTTTAAGTAACTGGTATAACTGGTACAATGCAAATAAATTTGACGTTTAATGTTTTTATTAATATTTAGATAAGAATAAAATTAAAAAAAAAAATAAACCACGTCTATTTAATTATTTATTTGTGCTTTATCGTTGTTTTATTATTTGAATATACAATTTTTATTTAATTTAAATGATAAAATAATTTAAGATAATTTCAATATAACTATGGTTTATTTAAATTTGTACAAGTCTATAATATTTTTTATTAGTTTTATCTGTTTTGTTTACGGTAATGACTTTAAAGGTTTCGATGATACAATTTTATATACCATTGATTGGTCAAATGAGAATGCCTTGGTAAGAATACCTTTAAAAACATCTAAATAATTAATTAATAAAATTTATGAGTATTTTTTTTTCGTTAATTATAGAAAGATCCATTGCAAGAAAGTGAACCATTAATTGTAACAACAAGCAATAAAGAAAAATATAAATGTATGATACCATCATTGTTAACCAAGGAGAATGACGTTGAACAGACTCTTGTTGGATTAGGTAAATTAAATAAAATAAATAATAAAACGTTAATAATTTATTATAAATAATAATTAAAGGTCCACTGGATTTAATTGTTCCACATTTTTCACTCACCGGTTGTTCCTATCGTATTGAAAGTTACTGGACATATGAAATATGTCATGGAAATTATATAAAACAATTTCATGAAGAACGTGAAGGTTCTAGTAAACAAAAATCCCATGTTTTTATAAAAGTTTTATTATTAAAATAAAAAAAAAATTCATTTATATTTTTTAAGGTAAAAGAGTAAAACTTCAAGAATATTTTCTGGGTAAATGGGATTCAAAGATGACAGATAAATTACGTGAGAAAATGGAAAAATCAGAAAAAGAAAATGAAAAATTAAGATATAAAAAAATTGACGGATTAAATTTACCTTATGTAGAATTAGAAATGGGAGATGGTAATTTGTTAATTAAATTCTCGGGTTTTTTTTTTTTTTTTAATTAATTAATTAATTGTTTTTTGTTTTTGTTTTAGGAACGTTATGCGATTTAAATAATGAACCTCGTGTTACAAAAGTATTATATGTTTGCTATGTGCATGGTAACAATGAGATTTATTCATTAAAAGAAACATCAACATGCAATTATGAAGTGATTATATTAACGCAAACATTATGTCTTGATCCAAAATATCGTCCACAAGGTTCCGTTGATAATATTATAAATTGTTTACCATTACAAAATGCACCAATTAAACCACGTAGTCTATTAGCAATGGAAGTTGAAAATCTTAAATTACATTATCAAAAAATTTCGGTGATTATAACAAAAATTTTTTTTCTTTTTTATTACATTCGTTCAAGATTTTTGTATTCCTTTTCATATTTTAATTTTTTTGTATTCCTATGAATATCTAGTTGAGTTGGTTTAAAATGCTTTAAACAATGCGTAAATTTTTTTAATTCATTGATTTGTTCATATTTGTTGTCTTGTAATTTTTAAAAATGTATTTAGTATGATTTGTGTTTGTTTGTTTTAAGTTAAGCTAAGCTAAGCTAAGTAGAGCTGGCTACTATTTTATTTATTTATTTTTTCGTTTTTTTTTTTTTTGTGTTATGATTATGTTTTTTTTTTTTTGTTGTATTTAGGAATCACACAAGAATATAAAGAAAACAATTGCTGTATTCAAAGTAGATCCAAAGGTTTGTAAATTAAAAATTAATTAATTAATTTTTTTTTTATTTCTTTTCTTTCTATCTTTCTCCCCGTCTTCCTTCACGCATGCATGGCACTAAATCTTCTTCTTTATAAATTATACTCACGCTTGCAAATTAAATTAAATTTATTAAATGTTGTGAATTATTTAGTTATTTTTTCTGTTAATCAATAATATTTGTTTGGTTTATTTCGTTATCATGGTACAGGATGGTACATTAAAAATGGAAATAATGCAAGCTGATGGTATTGACAATGAGAAAATTGGTAATATTTTAAAAATGGATTCATTGGTTCCGAAAGAGCCAAAATTACCGGTATTGACAACAAATGTTAAGGATACGACACCATTTGATACATTCTTTCAAGGAAAATCATGTCTAACTGGTGTACGTTGATAAGAAAATTAGAAAAAAAAAATAATAATAATTTCTGATATGAAAATTAAATGAAAATTTATTTTTAGGGGACCGGCTGGTGGAAATATGAATTTTGTTATGGACGTCATGTACGACAATTTCATGCTGACGGAGAACGTGAAACATCATTCCCATTGGGTTATTTTGATGAGAAAGCGCATAAAGAGTATTTACAAAGTAATCCACATAAACGTCCAAAACCAAAGGGTAGCCGTACTCACGTTATCCATTATTATAATAATGGTGCCGTCTGTGAGAAAACTGGTAAACCACGTCAAACTGAAGTGAAATTGAAGTGTCTAGAGAATGCTGCTAATCCATCAACAATTGCTTTGTATCTTCTGGAACCACAAACATGTCAATACATTTTAGGTGTTGAATCCCCTTTATTATGTGATATATTGGAAAAAGCTGATGATGACGGTTTATTACCGAAAATGAGTCTGGATGATGATGATGATGATGAAGAGACAACACCAGCTGATGAGGTGATTATTGGTAATGCTGTGGTTGAAGATATGGAAATACGCTTTGAAAATGATTGAAATATGTAAAACAGTTTTGTAGTTGCTGTAAGGAACTACAAAACATGTAAATAGTTTCTATCCATATTATTATTATTATTATTTTTTTTAGAGAGATAAACAAATGTGAGGAATTAGAAGTATGAAATATAAAATTTTGAATATAATATTAATAAAATAAAAATCGACTTTGAATTTGAGTTTGAAAAATATGTACATATAAATAAGATTGTACAATATATTGTCAATAGATGGTAGTACAGCTAAAAAATGAATAAAACACAAGAATATAGTTATAAAATATATAGTATATATAGAATTGACTTTGGATCTTTAAATGGAGGTGTGTGTCTTCTGTCTGTGATGGCACGAACTGGACATTGATCGCTTTAACGTGTTAGTACGCAGATCTGCTCAGTGGCTTCCGTCACACCAAATGGTAGAATATCTGGTATTGTGGGTGAACTCCCGATGCACGGCGACGGGCCGGACTGCACGGTTGAGCTCTCCTGTAATCCCAGATCCTGCCAACTTTCAAAATTTGTTGGTAAAATAAGTAAATTAAAACAGATAGCTTAGCTTCGGATTCAATTTACAATTGTTCAGAACACTTCCATGAAACGGGCACTGCCGAGCAGTTTCGCCCATCTCTTTTGCTTCGCTTCTTCTTCTTCACCGGCGGCGATTATATTTTCAAACACAATTTTTTTTTCTATAATTTTCTTTATTGGACGGAATTTTCTTTTCATTTCTTTTTATTCTTGCTAGTTTACATATTGGGTTTCGAGATCTGTGCTGGTCTGCAGGTTCTTGTCAGCATGAATTTCCGCAGTGACTTCTGTAAACAATTGCTCCCATGTCCACACATCGTCCGGTTCATCGAGAGCAGTTTCGCTCTGTAGACATTTAGCTAAAATGGACAAGTCAATATCCTCTAATGTGGCCAAGGACATTTGTTTAGATAAATCTGAATTAAGTTCCTTGTATGCTGCAACTCGGTTAACCGACACCGAAGGCGCCTCCACAACATCGTTCATTAATATTTCATCTTGAATATCATCCAGATCTGGTATTATAGGAATTTCATCATCCGACAATGGGGTTGTGTTGGATAAAAATCTTTCCCTGTAACAAACGGAAAAATTATAATTTACACCAGGAAAATCGCAACGAGTTTTGCTTACTGTTCTATAAGGTTCGATGTTGATTGCTTTGTTCTGGAAAAAAAAAGAAAGTCAGCATGTTTCAATGGAAGAATTTAAATTAATTTACTTTCCAGACTTCGTAGCATCATCTGCCCATAAGCCAGATTTTTTAGATCTTGGTGGTACTGGCGGCATTTCTATTCCAACTTCTACAGATATGTCGATTTCTTTTTCTTCGCTTCCAGTTCCAGTAGCTGTGTTTGATTGTTCATTAGTCGATGTCAAGCTAGGCTCTTGGCTTGATGTTGAACTAATTGCTGCCGCCGCAGCACGTCTTCCTTTTTTCGCTGTTGACTAGTAACACCAATAAAACAAATCACAAACGTAATATTCAATTGTGAATTTCAAGATCACCTTTCCTTTCAATGAAAATTTAAGATCTTCTGCCCAATCCATTATGCCAAAAATATATAAAAATTTAAATTCAGTTTTTCTAGCTTCTTTTGTTGATAAATATTACGGTTGTCATAGCAACAATAATGACATAACCTTATTAATTTATAATGCCATCTATTATAAATTTATAGAAATATATTTTAACAATTATAAATCTTTCAAAATGTATGTTGCCATGTGAAAGTGATAAAGTTTGTTTGGAATTTTAAATAGAAGATATTGAATAAGAAAGTTTTAGTGGGTGAATTAAAACTAATAAATTAGTTTTCAATAAAATCAATCAAAAATGAAACGACAATCAATGAAAAGACAAGATATTGTTGATTTTTGGAAATTATGTGAAAATTGCAATATATACATAACCTCTAAGGAACATGAAAAACATACAGAGTGCTGTCAATTTAATACTCTTATAAATACAAATAGTTATATACGTGATGATATTTTTTATACAAATCAACTTGATGAAAAGGCACCTTCTGAAGATATTGCTGATTTATCAGAAAAACAAATAAATAATTTAATATTTTTAAGTAAATTAACAATGCAAACATGTAATATACAATTAGGCGATTTTGTTATTATTAATATAACCGATTCTAATGAGACAAATATTATCAGACGTGCATGGCCGACAACTGATCGTTTTTTAACAAAAATATTTGTTTCTAAAAATGGTTCGTGTCTTTGTTCTATTCATTTTCATTTAGTTTTATTAATTTTTGCATTTTTATAGAATTTGAAAAAAATTGGGGAAATAACGGTGAAAATGTACAATATAAAATTAGAAAACTAAAAAAGGATCCTTTTCCTGCATCAAGAATAGTTTTATGTCATGTTAACCCAGATGATTACGATCCAAATGCATGTAATGATTTAATTAGGATGATTAAAATTGAGGGATATTTTAATGTTTTTTGTGTGAATAATATAATTAAATTTGACTTTTTCCATAAAACGTTTCAATTAAGAATAAAAACGATTATAGGAAAAAATGCTGATGATTTGGATGTTATCGGTGCCCAAATGAAGAATTTAAGTATTTGCAATGAATTAAAAAATGATTTTTATATCGTTACACAGAAAACAGATTTTGAAATTGAGAATAAAACCGAAAATGAAAACAACGATAATGATGAGATTATTGAAAATAAAATTAATATGATTGGTGGCTTGGATTCGGTAATATCGGAAATTAAAGATGCAATGAATTTAGCACTCGGGTATACAAAAGCAATTAGTGGTTTAAAGATAAGTCGCGGAATGTTATTACATGGTCCGCCGGGATGTGGTAAAAGTATATTATGCGATGCAATATCATCACTGAGTGGTTCACTGGAAATCAAACTAAACGCAGCTGAAATATTTAGTAAATATTATGGTGAAACTGAAACAAATTTATCACAATATTTTACGAAAGCTTGTGATAATTATCCACAGCCAAGTATTATAATTATAGAAGATATTCATAGTATTTGTCCTAAAGCGGAAAATTCGGATACGGTAAAAAGAATAGCAGCATCTTTGATGTCCCATTTCGATAATTTACATTCGACGAAAAAAGGAAGTCGGGTTTTTGTAATAGCAACAACTAATAATCCTGATAATCTAAATCCATCTGTTCGACGCAGCGGTAGATTAGATTATGAGGTTGAGATTCCAGTTCCATCGCCAAGTCAACGTAAAGAAATATTATTGAAACATTTATCAAAAATAGGAAACTCATTATCTGTAGAGGAAATATCTGAAATTGCAACAATTACACATGGCTTTGTTGGGGCTGATCTTGTCAGTCTTTTATCAAAAGCAATGATGAATGTTATGAAACGACCACAGAGCTCGACAAATGACTCAGGTGTACAATTTTCCGATGTTCAATTAGCTTTAGGGTATGTCAAAGCAAGTGCAATGCGAGAAGTTTTGATAGAAAATCCTAATATTCGTTGGACAGATATTGGGGGTCAGCATGATTTAAAATTAAAACTAAAGCAAGCCATTGAGTGGCCAATTACACATCCAGAAGTTTTTGATAGACTTGGAATTAAACCACCAAGAGGTGTTTTAATGTTTGGACCTCCTGGATGCTCGAAAACAATGATAGCCAAAGCATTAGCGACTGAGAGCAAAGTGAACTTTTTATCCATTAAAGGATCTGAATTATTTTCGATGTGGGTTGGAGAATCGGAACGTGCTGTTCGTGATCTATTTCGTAAAGCTAGACAAGTTGCGCCTGCTATTATTTTCTTTGATGAAATCGATGCCATTGGTAGTGAACGGTCATCGGACAGTGGGTCTTCTGTGAAGGAAAGAGTTTTAGCCCAAATGCTGACTGAAATGGATGGCGTTAATTCATTAAATCATGTTACAATAGTAGCGGCAACAAATAGACCCGATTTAATTGACAAGGCACTAATGCGGCCTGGTCGTATCGATCGAATTGTTTATGTAAAGCTTCCAGATGAAGAAACCCGCCTAGAAATTTTTCGTATAAAAACCGCTAAAATGCCAATAGAAGCAGATGTGAATCTAGATGACTTAGTTAGAGCAACGTCTGGTTATTCAGGTGCTGAAGTTCAGGCGGTTTGTCACGAGGCAGCACTTAAAGCTCTTGAAGAATCCTTTGATGCAATAATTGTCAATTGGAAACATTTCCAACATGCATTGCAAATTGTACGTCCCAGAACTAGTAAAGAACTTTTAGAATTATATGAAAAATATGTACAGGAATTCTAAATAAATTATATAAAATTATATAATTAATTTGTTTAATTTATGCTGCGAGATGTGGTTTCTTAAACTATCAGAAATCATCATAAATTGAGGTTAAAATGGCTGTATGTAACTCGAGAAATATATTCTTTCCGGCGAAATTCGTAGTTAAAAAGATTTTATTTTGTAATTTTATTTCAATTGTGTTTATTATTAATAATTATTACATAATTTCATTTATTCATATTATTCAAATATAATAATTTTATTATTTTCTATTATTATTATTATTATATTAAAAGATTAATAAAAACAAAATAAATAAAAAAAAAAAAACCCGAACGTCGAAATAATTTTAAATTTCACTCTGAACAAAAAATTTCCTTTCTTACTTTAATTTAATTAATTTATTGCGATAATTTTATTATTTTTAGTTATTTATTTAAAAAAAGAAAAGAAAAAGCTTAAACTACTAAAGAAAATAAATAATAAAAAAAAAAAAAAAAAGTCGGATTATATCCAGTGCAAGAAAGAATTTTGTTAATTTCATTAAACCAGTTGGAAGGTAATCAATCTGCTGTTTTTTTTTATTATACTGATGATTAGAAATTAATGGAAAATAATTCAAGCAAAGTAAGGAAGGTAATACGGGGATTAAAAAACTACAAAACCGAAAAAGCAAGGTTGGAATGAATTGCTTCTATATTTATATCTCCGATTTTTAATTTATTTTTTCATTATAATTTGGCAAATTGTTTTTCTTTTATTAATTTTATTTATTTTTATGTATAAAAACCGCAAAGACTAATTAATTTTTATTTTTTTTTATATTTTGCACTAATTTTTTTTTTCACTAATTTTATTTATTTATTTAAGTTTTTTTTTGTTTTAAAATTCTAAATAACAAACCAAACATATGGTAGAAGTAAGGAGTAGTAGTAAATAATTAACCAAAATTTATAAATAAATTAGAAATGGTTGGATGATGATGGTGGTGGTGGTTTGTGATTATTGGGGAATAATAAATCTTTTTTGTTTTCTTAAAATAAAAATGTTAGCAATGACTTGATAAACCATTGATTCCAGTTGATGATGATGCACCAGTAGTTATTGATCCTGTTCCAGTATTTATTGCACTTAATGGTGGCTGTAATAGATCACAGTACTGTAATAATGCTTCACGAAGTGATCGTGACACTTGAGCTGAGGACGTTGTCGTACAATCAACTAAATATGGATAGAGGCCGATTAATTGTTCCCAAGCGGTTTTACCAACTAAAAGTCATACAAAAATTTTTTTTTTGTTTGTTAAAATTATTAAATATATTTAAAGAAATAACCTTTTGACGGTGGAGCTTTTTTCATAGATATCACTAATGTTGCAACAGCTTTTAATACAAATGATATTTCTGATAATCTATATCTAGGCAATGGACATTTACCACTTTGTCGTTCGTCATCATTAAATTTTTTTAATACTTCTTGAAATCTATGTAATAATGCTGTTACAGCTAAACGTCCAGCCATACCACCCTCAACACTTAATTGATGTTGTTGCGGTTGTACTAAATTATTATTATTATTATTACTAATATTATTATTATTTGTATAATTATTTGTTTCATCTAATAATGAAAATTGTAATAATGTTTCAAAACATGTTTTTGCAAATTCTTCACGTAATTTTAATTCTGAATCACAACCTACAAAAAAATATTAAATTAATTAATTAATAACCATAAAAAAGAAAAACAAGAAAATAAACACAACAAACCTATATTTGAATTTGTTGCCGAATGTATTGAACCTTTATTTAGTAGGACAACAACTTTAAGGATAAATTGTTGTGGAATATCATTTGCATATGGTAAAATTTCATCACGTAGTAATTCAATTACTTGACAATCGATTACCTCATCTAATACCATTTCTTCTAAGCCACGATCTTCAATTTGACATATACTATTTGGGAATAAAAATTGATCTAATGTTTCTGCTAAATCTGGCCACATTGATGTAAATTGTTTTGGTGTTGTCCGGGCAACTGGTAAACCGGTATGTAATACAGACATCATACTTGATATTGCTAATTTCCATGTACTAGGTGACATACATTTATATTTTAATGATAGTGGTAATTGTAATGCTTTTATTATTTCATGTAATATTTGTCCTTCAACAACAACAGATTCATTTGCCGTTTGTTGATATAATTTTACGGCAACTGTTAATGCTTTTTCACCAAATGGTATATAATTCATACTGATCCATTCAACAATAATACTTTGTTGTTGCTGCTGTTGTTGTTGTTGCTGATGTTGTTGCTGCTGCTGCTGTTGTTGTAGTTGTTGTTGCTGTTGTCCCATACGACTCATACTTGTATTACTTTTAATTGGCCTTAAAAAGAAAACGTAACAAAACCATTAACTAGAAAAAAAAAATATATAAAAATCCAAAAGTAATTACCTTGTTTCTAAACGATCAAATGTTGGCGGTGTACATGCAAATTTACTAAAACTAAGTAATTGCTTGAATATTGATGGTATCATGATTTTTAAATTAGATGTGCCAGACATTGCCTCCTTTTGCAATAACTCCATACATTCTAAAACACCATCGTGCAATGGTATTAATAATGAATCATTCATTGACATAACATATGGTGTGGAGTCACAGTGTACCGGTACAGCGACCGCATTCATTAATACTGTACATAATTGTGATAAATCTTTATTATTAAACCTTAAAAACCGAAAACAAACAAATAAATAATTAATTAAAAAACATTAATTAAACACAAAGATAACCCACCTCATACGAATATGTTGAAATAATGCTGGAAATATTTGTACTAAAGCAGTTAAAAATCCTTGACTGGGAATATAAATTTCATCTTGTTTCTCAATTATACCCTCGGCTATTGGTGGTTTTGTACTTTCTGTACCAATATTTAACCAAACACGCCATGCAACCTAAAACACCAAAAAAAGGTAACAAGGTAAACCCAATACGTGCAGATGATTTAATTAAAATTTTAATTATGAATAAATAATTAATAAAAAAAATTCTACAACTAATTAATAAACGTACATTCCAAATATCAACCTCATCACCACTGCCTCCTCCATGATTGTTTCCACTATTTGTTGCCATTTTACCACCATTCGTTATATTTATTCCACTATCGCTACGCTCCGATTTATTATACAAAATCTCTTGGAATGATTTTAATGCAGCCAATGATACTTCATTGCTTTTACTTAATGCGGAATTTTCAATAAATTCCAATAATAATGACCATGCACGTGGAAAATCACCAAGCATTTGTAATAATTGACGTTTTGTGTTAAAAACGCGTGAAACCCCAGACAAAGTTAACACTTGTGTTTCAGCCCATTGCTTTTGTGCTGTATTCCGTGAATGATGTATCAATATATTACCACTGGTGTCAACTTTTTCACTGCTTGCCGAACTTGATAAATTTCTAACTTTATCAAGTAACGGAAATAAAACTTGCCACAGTACTGCCTGCCAGGTGGGTGGATTTAATAAATTTCCATGCGCTGATATTGTGGAGAATAGTGTTTGTCCAGCTGATTTTCGTACCGCCGGACGTGTATCAACACATAAATCACCTAATCTAGCATACAAACACATCCATAATTTATCAAAATGTGGCATATTTAATGTGCCCGGGAAATCCGGTAATATTGATGCATCCTCCGTTATTGTTTGCGATAATTTTTCTTGATTTTGATTAAAATAATCCGATATATTCCACATCAAACCAACAGCAGTTAATGATATATTTAACTCTTGGGTTTGTGAACCAAACTTTGCTGCTGTATTTACACATAATGGTAAACAACGCCATGGCATTACCGGCAAGAAATCAGTTACAACCAATTGTAAGCATTGGAATGCAATGCGAATTAATGTCTCACTGAAATAATTAAAAAGAAATTATTTATTCATATTAATGACATAAAATGAATAAAGTACCCATGATGATCTGAAACTGCTCCAATAATACCAAGTACCAATGGCCAGCCATGTGATAATGTTTCACCAGCACCATTTAATACTTGTAAAACACATTCCAATTGTCTTTGTCTTACATCACCATGTGGAACCGATGATAATTCAGCTAATGGCCCTAATAATAACGTTTGTAATTTCTAAAGATAATATAAATAAAAAAAAGAAAAAATGTGATAAAGCTTTATCTTGCTGATAATACAAATATTAATATTACCAAATTATCTTTTAATGGTTTTTCATATTTATATTGTAAAGCAGCTCGTACTAAATATGTAATCGCTTCAACACCCCACTCACGCATTCTAATATGGGGATGCTGACATACTTCTAATAAATGATTCGTTAATGGTCGCCATAAAACTTCGATACGTGGCAAATTCACCAATCCAGTTTCTAATAATTTTGCAACAGCAAACAATGATGGTTCCTATGGAATTAATAAAAAAATAATAATAATATTTACTTAACTAAGTCAGTAAATCAATAATTACTCGATTAGAATAAGCCAATTCCATAGCTTCGTGTGATAATTTACATAATGCATCAATCAAATGATGTAATGCAACGTCGTCTAAATATTGACTCGATTCAAACAGTTGACTTAACATTTGTGATAAAACTGGTAAGTCAGCCATTACGGCTGTCGTTATTACAGCATTAGTGTCCGTAGTTGGTTTAGGCACAGCCTTAAAAAATAAAAAAAAACGTTTATTCAATTATATTTCATTAATTTTATTATAAATACAAACCTGTAAACTTCCTCCTGTCGATGGTTTCAAACCTAAGATCCACACTAAATGCTGAAGAGTGGCCAACACAATATGCCACGATGTACCTAAAATACTTCCATGACAATGTGCCAAATGTAGCAAAGCACGCATACATTGCAAATTCTTTGCGGTCAACATAACAGGACCTTGTTGTACACCAACCGGCTGTGATGATGTCGGCAATGGTGTACCCACAGCGACTACCTGATGTCGAAAATCATTTTCACCACAGGATTGTATGTATTGATTCGTCATATCTTGACTACTAGCTCTTGAGTGTGCTGCAAAAATATATTCAACAAACATTTATGAAAAAGAAAATTAAAAATGATTAGATCAGCATAATAAAAAAGAAAATTACATTTTAATCCAGTACCCTGATATCCCATATTTAGCACAGACAATGCATAATGCGGTGGTAACGATGCCTTACATATTGCTGTTATAAATGCATCACGCGGCACATTTAATTCTAATAAACCGCATAATGCTGCATAATTTTGCATAGCTTTTAATACATTTTCGGTGACTGTTTCATCGGTTGCTGCTTCAATTAACGGTGTTAATGCTGCTAATAAGCCACACCAACTTGAATTCAATAATTGACAATGTAATAAACGCTCCTCATCTGTAACTCTTTCGGCATACGGTAATGGATTCTCTTCACCCAACTTATAATAAAACAGTTAATTAGTTTATATAAACGAAATAGAAGAAAACTAATTTATTTATTTAATGTTACCTTTGATGGTCCTTGAATTGCTAATGATATTGAACGTACAATGTCTAGTAAACATGCATATGCCACAGATATACCATAACCATCTGGTATACCCGGTGGTTCCATTTTATCCAACATTTCTAAGCTAAAATTTATTTTATTTTTTTTTTCCATTAAATTCTTTTCTTTATTTTTTAATAAAATTAAAAACTCACTAAATTGATTTTGCTTGTCCAATTGGGAATGTCGCAACTAATGGTAACATAATACCTCTAAATAAAAATCCTGGTTGTGGTGTTATACCACCACTAACTGCTAAACTATTACCAGACATTTGTGTTTGATTTTGTGCTAATGCCATTGCATTTAACTGTGTCGTTACAAATAAACTTTGTACATATGCACCTAATGAATTAATTATATCTTGGAATATATTTGTTGCATGATCTTTAAGATCATAATTTTCACAAAATGATACTAATAAATCCGGTTGTATTGTCATTTTATGTAATACTTCTAATGCTAATGAACGTTGCCATGATGGTTTATCAGGATCTAAGAATTTTACAATTAATGATAGGAAAATTTCACATTCAGTTACCTTGAGAAATGAAATAAAAAAAAAAAAAAAAAAAAACATAAATTTTGTTTTTATTTAATTAAATACTACATGAGAGAATTTTATTTTATTTTTATTTCTAATAATTACCAATAGACCATGATATTTTTGTATTAATATGGATACAACACGCAATAAACGCATACTTATTGGAAAATATGGTTTATCTGGCATTGTTTGGTGTGCACTAGGTGGCATCGAACGATATTTTATATTTGGCGAGAATAATTTAATAACCAAAGCACAAACACGTTCTTTTAATAAAAATGAAAATTCAGGATTCTAAAAAAATAAAAAAATAAAATAAAATGTGTCAAAAGAACAAAAAAAAAAGAAGCTAAAATCTTTACTTCATAAAACACCGGTATAAAAGATGTTAATAAAGTTTCTAATAATTCTAAGCCAAAAGTACGGGTCATCTCAGTCATACCCAGTAACCAATACGGTTGATCAACATTTACCAATAACACTAAATCCTATAAATGTAAAAAAATATATCTTTAATAAACTGAAAATAATATTTTTTTTTTCATGTAATTTACTTGAAATAATAAAAAAGCATCAGCAGCACAGGGCCGTAAACCTTTTGGTGGAATGTTTGTTGCTAATTTTAACTCTTCTAAATTAATATCCCTTTTAACATTATCACTTGTTTCATTTAAAATCTCCTTTTTCTCATTAACAACACGTTCAAATACTAATGACACTAATTGTCTAATTGTTGCCCCCGCTGTATTTATTATTGTTGAATCTTTTGTAAAATGTAAACGAAAACATAATACTAATGCCTAATATAGAAAATAAGGGTGTGTAATTGTTGTCATGTCATATCATGAAATAAATAACAAAAAAAAAAAATATTTATTTAATATTTTGAATAAAAATATAGAAAACGATTTGCTGACCTTAGCTAGTGTTTCACCATGAACAATACTGTTCGTTGTTAGTAATAGGGTGATTGTTTGTAGTACCTTTACCTCTTCAATACAATTCTCCATTAACATCCATAATGCGTCTGTTATATAACGTGCACCCTTTTGATCAACAACTTGTTGTGTTATCAGTCGTTGCATCATACCCAAGCAAAACTGTAATCAGTCATAAAACAGAATTTAAAAACGAAAAACAAATTGTTTTTTTTTTTATTATTATTATTCAAAAGTAAACAAACCTTAATAATTTTGACATCTTTAGAGTCGCACCCTTGTACCAAAGGGTATAAAATTTGATTAACAACATAGTAAACCGGTGTTTGGGGGTTTGCTGATGCATTTTGTAATTTTACAATTGCCTCCTCACATGACTAAAATATATTTAAAAAAAAACGATAAATTACCAACCCTGATAACAACAAATTGTGACTATTTTTTTTTTTTCTTTAACTTT
This sequence comes from Ptychoptera albimana, assembly GCA_961205885.1. Lineage (NCBI taxonomy): Eukaryota > Metazoa > Arthropoda > Insecta > Diptera > Ptychopteridae > Ptychoptera > Ptychoptera albimana. The sequence continues at coordinate 14,551,415 of OY540801.1, read as the reverse complement.
AATTTTAATAACCGCAAACAAACCATTAAACAAAGTAAATATTTTTATGATTAATTTGCAAAAACCAAACTACACAAATTCATTAATTTATTTATTTTTCATTATAATAAAAATTGTGTTTATGTTAAATTAGATATAGCCAAAGTAAATAAATTTAAAAAAAATAAAAAAAAAATATATATTTTCCACAAAAGATAAGGCTCTGATTAGAAATATAATTCAATAATTTTTTACCTTACTACCTGCCTACGTTTATATTTAATATTTTTAAATAATATATATATTTTTTAATTATTAGAAAAATTACTCACTTCTTTAATTTGTGGATACTTTTTCTTGGTCTCATGTGATAAATTCTTAAAATCAATTTGTAAAATCTCTAAAAATTTTTGTGCTGCTTCATTTGCGGTTGTTCCGCTTACAAACGACATTTTTTTAAATACTTTTTACGGATTTATTCTGTTTTATTTAACCTCTTCTCAAAATGTAAATACAACCTTTTTAATAAATAATTAATTAGGTAGTATTACACAAATACCACAGCAATATTTAATTAATAAATAATTAATTAATTAATTAAAATTTTGTGTTATCGTTTTTTTTTGCTTTTATTTTTATTATTAATTGTTTAACACTAGGTAAAGTTCGATTAATGTTTATTATTATTATTTATTAATATTAAATTCTTTTTATCATTTTATTATTATTATTGATGAGTTTTTTATAAAACACTTGGTAAACATAAAAGTAATTTTTTTTTGACATATTAAACCTGATGACACGTAATATTCATAATAAAAAATAAAAAAAAAAAAAAAAAAATTTATTGCACAAGAATTTTCCTAGTTTTTTTTTTTTTTTTAATTATTTATATTCGTAGTAAATAAATGTATATTTATTATAATTTTTTATTGTATATATTGTTGTTTTGTGTAAATAATTATTTATTATTAAGAAATATAATTTCCGAAACTTTTCTTTTTTTATTCTCGTATTTCCCTTAAGAACTTTTCCGACTGCTGTCAAAATCAGTCGAGTTGTCCGACTTGTCGTTGTCTTTTATTTTTCTCTATTTACCTTATGCGATAAAAATATATTTTTTATTTTTATTTGAAATGTCATTCGATAAAACACTTTGGCGATACTAGCGATAAAGTATTTTCAAACAAAAGTTAATTTTTTAATGTCGGCGAACTCAACAATAGTTATTAAAAAGATTTTTTTTTGCTTTTTTTTTTACAATTTAATATATTATTAAATATGCTTTTTTTATAAATAATTTATTTTTTATTAAAAAAACTCATTATTGATCCTTGTTTCGTTGTTGTTTGTTTAGCCGGCTTTTTCTTTGGTGTTTCCTTATGTTTTTTTACTACATCATTTTCTACTTTAGGTTTATCCACTTTTTTTGTTTTTTCCTTTATAACGGTCTCCACTTTTTCTTCTTCCTCCTCGGAACAGCTATATACTTCCTTTTCTTGAACTGTCACTAAAAATATAAAATTATTTTTATTAATTTTATTTATAAAACAAAGTATTTCGTGCTAGTTTCCTACAGAAATATCCATCTTCATCTTCATAACTTTTTGAAACAACACGAGTTGCTTTGTATCGTCTTTTCCCGTTTACAAATTTTATCGGCTCGACGACATTCTCTTTCATTGGTTCATCTTTTTCAACATCAGAAGATATCTTTTCTTCATCGGATACCACAGCATCAGCTATTGTTGTATCAAATAAGTTCGCTGAAGCGTTTATTCTATCGTCCAGTGTCTCTTCATCACTGGAATCTGCTAATTGCATCAAACGTGATTTTTTACCATTTGACGATTTCTTATTAACTTTTTGTAATTTTTTCGCCGGTTGAGTTGGTTTTTTATCCTTTGAATCATTCTCATCTGTAATTTTATTTTTTTTTGTTTAAAAATTTCAAAACTAATGGAATCTCTTACCGTTTGTGTCCGATAATGGTCTTTTCCGATTATTTTGTTCTTTGTCCTTGGACGCATCAATTTTTACAACGGGTTTTTCATCGACTTTGATTTTAACTTCTTTAGGAGATGTTGCCTCTTTATCGGTATGAACTGATGCTGGTGTTTCATCTTTAGGAATTACTATCTCATCTTTTGGTTTTGAGTTTCCTGTATCACGACCAAAGAACGAGGTTATTGAATTTTTTCCATTAACTTTCTTTTTGGAATCTTTAGCAGGCTAAAATCATAAAAAAAAAATTAGCAAAGAACCAAAAAATAATCTAAACTAACTGACCACTTTTTTTGTATCTTCTGTTGGTTTAGATGCACCATTTGTTGAAACAGGAGGTGATTTCTTTTCTGTTTTTACTGTAGTGACGGGAAGAACAGGTGGAGATTTCTGTTCTTTAATAATAGGCTTAGCCTCGATTTTTACCGGTTTTATTTCTTCTGGTTCAACATGGCTATCAAGCGGTCTTTTATGACCTTTTAAAGGCAAATTTATTCTATAAAATCGAAATTTTTATTAATTTTTTACGAAATAAAAATATTTTTACAAATCGTACACAGTATCCACAATTTCCGCAATTCCAAGATCCTTTGAGTTACCTATAGTTTCCACACTAAATAACGTTTTATGGATTTTTTTGAATTGCTTCTTAGCTAAATTTAATTTTTTTTCATTAACAATCTAAAAGAAATACAAAAATTACAACAAAAGATTTTAATTGAATAAATTTTTGTAGATTTACAGTAATTATAGCGTTTCCTTTAGCATCCACACCGCGAATAATAAATTCCTTTGAGAATTTCGCGGAATCCTCTTTATTTATCCATTTTTCAAGCAGTTCTTCGCATTGTATCAGAGTAAGATCCCATTTATTTGACATAAAATTTAAATTCACCTAAAATTAAAACATATCAATCATTAAATTATCCCAAAAATTAGTCTTCAAACAGAAAAATAAAAATAAACCTTCTTGTCCTTATCCTTAATGATATGTGACAGTTCCTCTAAATACTCTTTATCCATTATTTATAAGCACACGTAAATAAAATTTATAATAAAACTTAAAATTGATTTAACAAAAATTATTACACAATTTAATTACGTTTTAAATAAAAATTTTCGATTGAAAAATTATTTATTTTTAAACAAAATGTCAAAAAATGAGTTTGGGCTTTGAGGTTTTGTATTGACAAAAATATTCGTTGTATATGAGGCGCGAAAATTTAACAAAAATAATAATTTATAAATTTTCTACTTTCCATTGCAAGGGACATCTATTGGAAATATATAATTTTTTTTTTTTTTTTTTTTTTTTCCAATACGAATGTAATGAATTTTCACCTGAAATTAAAATTAAAATTACATCGTTACGAAATACCTTTTATTACGCTTCAATGACAAAGACACAAAAGCATAGTTAAAATATAAACTAGTTAATTGTTTTACATTTAATAAAATAACCCGAAATATAAACGCAATAAATGCAATAAAAATTAGACCAAAATATTAAGCAAAATCATAAACAAAGTACCGTCGATATGTAAATTAGAAATGGATTACCAACGTCACATAAACCATATTACCAGGTAAAACAAAATAATTAATATTTTATAACACGACCCCTAAGGTTCGTAATACCATAAATTTCATAAATTACTTTAATAAAATTTGACAAATTTTTTTGTTTATTGTTTTTATCGCAGTAAAAGTCTACAACTTGGTTTTTGAATTAATTTTCAAGAAGAAAATTTGTTTAACCAGGTAAAAATGTTGGATTTATCGACTGATAGCTTGCGGCGATGAATTGGTAATGGAAAAACATAATTTTAGTACAGACGTTTGTTTTAAATACTAAAATTTATTTCACAAGTTTTTTGTTTTGAAGATCCAGACTGCCCTAACATTTTTTTTAAAACAAATATTAAATTTTCTACGCATTTCTATTACCTGGTTTAGTAAGTTGTGGGTGGCGCCCTAATCCTGATATTAAAACAAGGAAAATCCCAGTTTTTAAATTTATTTTTTCAATTAGCTAATCAAGTAGTAAAATAAAATCTACGAATTTACTTAAACCCAAAAGTAACCTGCTGTGTAACCATTTAAATACCGACTTAAGTTGTCTTTTGAGGTCGTTATAACCAAATTTTTGTTTAATTTACAATCAACATATGAACATGGATTTAAACATAGTGAAACACTGAGATAAACGCCGAGAATTTCACCAAAATAAAAAAAACGCGCTTAAGACAGAAAAAATAAAAACAAACCTTAAATCTACCTTTGATTAAAAAAAAAAAAAAAGAATGAAAAATTCTATCAAAGCAACCATAGAAAACGTATCACATAATACGCATGTCATTTAAAATTATTTTTCTCCAACAACAAATCAACGTGTAAAATTGAATTATTTATGCTAAGCATAAATGTAGGCAAGCAGCTAATATACTGCGCAGTCAGCTTAATTTCATATTGTAACTGAAGACAAAAATAGTTTTCTTCAGACATTTGTCGATGACTGACTAAAGAAATTGTACGGAGTGCTAAAGAAAAAAAAAAATATTTTTTTCGTTTTGTTTCGTTTCGTTTTGTTTTTGTTTTTTTTTCTTTGTAGCCGTAAAAGTTGCGTTTTTGGTTTCTTCTCGTTTCTACTGTGCCGTTGTTGTTTTTTGTGTTATTGAAATCAATCGAATTTTGTTGTTTAATGATGGTTATTTGTGTGAAATTAACAAAAATGTGTTAACCATAAGTGTTTTTGTTGATTTATTTATTTATTTATTTTTTGTTTGCTTTTCTTCTCTCAATTAGTCGTCACGTCTGTTGTGTTACCTTTGAAAAATGTGCGCAAAACATGTTGCTATTTGAATATTTTCGCTAAAAAGACACAAAAATAAAATTTTTTTCTTGTGTTTAAGTTAAAAAAATTGTTAGAAATAATCATAAATAATTTAGTAAAACAAAAAAAAAAAAAGTTTTGAGCTTGAAATATTTAAGCTTTTGTAAAAAGGTGTGTTGACAAAAGTTTAAAAGTTTGGTGTTAATTGTTCACTTGCGAAAAGTGAGAGAAATCAATTATTGGAATTATTTATAAACAACAACAACAACAACAAAAAAATTAGCACGAGAAAAGTGACGATAAAGATTACTAATAAAGGTGAGTTTAACACAATTTTATACTTAATTAATTAATTAATTAAAATTATAATTTGTTGTGAAATTAAATTTTTTCAAGTAATAAAATTTTAATTGAAAAACATTTTTTTGCTTAAGCCACCAAAATGGTGTGTGTGTGTGATAATAATTATTATAACTGACTTAACACGGACACATTGACTTTGTGGTTTTTTGTTATTTAAACAAAATCTTCTGCTGTTTTTGCTAATTAATTGATTAAACAAAACATAATAAAAAAAAAAATTTTTAATAAACGCAGTGACGTATTTTTGAATAATTACACGCCTCTGATTACACGCCCCAAATATAATTAAAATAAAAAAAAAAAAATTATCATTATTGTTAAGGAGGTGTGTAATGTAAAAATGTTTTGTAGAAAAGTGTGAATAACACGCTTAAAAATTAGTTAAATGTTGGTGAAAACTATTAAATACGCAGGAAATAAGGATTAGTGACAATTTAAAAGGGTACTTAAGTACGTAATTTATAGAAAATAGCACAGAGAATTATTTTATCGGGTTGTTAAGATGCTTTTTTGAGAAGGAATGATGATTGAAGATGTGGTTTATGATTTTCTGTTTTTTTTTTAAAAAGATTTCCGGTACTAAAACTTATATATTGTTTATAATCGAACTTTATGGTAAAGTTACAAGCTTCTAAGAGTTTCGCTTTAGCAGATCTCAGTGTTTTTCTTTACTGTTTCTTAGCCTAAAATAAACTGAGGACTCGTGAGAGCCTATCGATGTGCATATGACTGTTAAGAGTTCCTTAGTGCTGTTAAGATTGTTGGGTATCCTAGAGCCTAGTTACAGCACTGCTTAAGAACACAACTATAAACCAAAATCTCTTAACAAATATTCCTTTTGTACAATGAGAACAACGAAAATAAAAATTTACAATTTGATAATAAAGACCCAAAAAAAAAAAAAAAATTATTTTGTTTCTTTCGAATAAAAGATTTGATTAATCGATCCTTTTGTTTTAGACATTTCGGGATTTTTATTGATTTTTCTGTTTGAAAACAAAACAAGATTTATGTGAAATTAGAATTTTTGTTTCTAAGCCACTAAAAAAAAAAAAAAAAAAAACACTGCTATAGCCAACAACACTTAATAAAGTTATTCCATTGTTTGTGGTATTAAATTATTTTGTGACAGTGGCCCAGGTGTTTTCTGATTTGTTTTTTTTTTTTCTTTTTTCCAACCGGAATTTATTACCCTATGCTAGAATAGATTAGATAAATCATTTTCATCGATTAAAGTTTTTTTTTTTTTTTTTATTGATTCTCTGAAGGCCGTTGAAAGGTCAGGAAACTGTGTTCCTATACAGGCGAACCCAGAGTTTTCTATAAGACACAAACATTATCTATTTGAATATTTTTCTTTATTGATAATTTATAAAAAAAAAAAAATTATTTTAAGACATTACGTTATGCATTTGGGAAAAATAAAATTAAAAAATCACAACAAAACCAGGCATTTCATTCACTTGACGTAATTTTCTGTTGTTTTGCTGAAACAAATTTTTTATTTTAATTTTTAATAGAAATGATTAGTCATAAAGCTATTTTATTATTTTTTTTTTTTTTTTTGAACGTAAATTAAAATTACAACCGCGTGTGATGATTTATAATTAGAGAGAGAGAAAAAAAATAACATTTTAATTCCGGAACTGTAATTACTTGTTTCGCGTGCGGATTTTGATTGTTTTATTCATTTAGATTAGAATTTAATTTTTTTTTTTTTGCTTGCTTATTTTACTTATTTTTAAGGTTTGTCTACCATTCTGTCTAGTCGTGTCATTTGTTTATTATTATTTTTTTTTTTTGTATATTTAAGCCAAATATAGTGCCGTTAAATTAAAAAAATTATTACGTAGTTTATTGAGTTTGGATTTATTGGTTTATGATAGTTTCTAAAATTGTTTTGTACATTTTTTTTTTTTTTTTGGTGTAAATGACAATGCAAATAGTTTTGTAATATAAAGGTCAAGATTACCATAAGTCCGTTTTTAAATAAAAATAATTATTTATTCCTTTGATATATTATTATTAAACAAGCAAAAAAAAAAAAATTATTATTTCAGGCTAAACTAACATTAAATAAAAATATTAATTTTATTTTTTTTATTACAATTATTATGGTAAATAAATTAGTTAATAAATTGTTTTTATTTATTGCGCATGTGCGTTTAACTTAAATCTATTTTTTTTTCTTTCTTTTTCTTTGCGTTATTCCAATTAAAATATATATTTTTTTATTAATGAAATAATTTTTTTCTTCTTCTATGATTAAATTAATAAAAATAAAAACACGCATGCGCGTGTTACTTAATTTTATAACTTCTTGTATTGTTGCTGTTTTATTGACTATTTTTTTGTTTTTTTTTTTTGTTTTAAATAAAAATAATATTAATAATAATGATTTTTTAAAGTAAAAACAATTAGATAAATCAATTTTGATTGCATGTCTAGTCCAATACAAAGCTTTTGTTATTTATTTTATTTTTATTTTGTTTGTGCGTTTTTAATTAAATAAGAAATTAATCAATTTATGATAAATAAATAAATAAATAAATATTTAAGCTGCTGATTTTGTAACTTCCTTATTGTTTTTATTCTTTTATTATAATTTATGAGTTATTACATAGAAAACAAGATTTATTTCTATTGATTAGAATTATTAATAGTTTTTTTTTTTTTTTTTTTTTTTTTTTTTACAAATTTACCTCTTTTACCTCTATCTATTCTAATCAATGTCTTTTATGTTATTTGTTATTTGTTGTGGTTTATATAATGTAATCTTGTTGTTTGTTATTCCTGTGTTAATAAATAAATAAATAAATTTTTTTTTTTTTAATTCTTTTTATAAAGGAAGCATAATCATTGCGGTAGCAAATTTAAAAATGTATAAAAATAAATAATGCAGCAGTAGCGTGAATAACAACAGGAATTATATTAACCGCGTACATATAACACAAATATACATATGTATCTATTGATAGTTTTTAATTAAATTTTTAATGTATTTCTTGTGCTTTATGTGGTTATCATGACATTTATTGCCCTATATTATGTTTTTAAACAAAAAAAAAAAAAAAAAACCATTCTGATTATTTATTTTCGATATAAAAAAGAAAAATTTAAATAAAAAATAGCGCGTGTTGTTTATTTAACTGACTTGGTTGGTTTGTGTCTCTCTCTTTTTCTTTCGTTTATTTTGGTTTAAAACAATTAAATGAAAAAAAAAAAAATAATAATATTATTGCCGATTGTTATTTTTCATTTTCTGATAATTTCAATAATTTATTTAATAAATTTTTTTGAGGAGAACTTGTTAATAATAAAAATCAAACAAACCACAACATTAATATAAAAGGTTACGCAAATCAATTATTTTACCTAATTTGATTTTGTTTTTTAATAGGAAATATTATTTGATTTGTTGCGACTTTTCGGTGTTTTTACACAAAATCCCATTTTTGGTACATTGTTTTGTGATTATTAAATAATTTTATTGATCGAAAACTATGGATATAAATATGTATATTATAAAATAAAAATGTTTTTGATTTTTTGTATCATTATTATCACGTAGATATCACATTCTATGCATTATAGAAATAAAGCTACAGTGAGCGGCGTACACCGCGTTGAGTACAGTGAGTATCGTACAGTTAGCAGCATACAGTGAGCTTTTGTTTGATTAAGTAACAAAAAATTGAGAAGAATTTTATTAATATTTGCTGGAATGGATCAACAGTGGATCCAAATTTTTTTAATTAGCTCAAAACTTCACAAGGAATACCCTTTGAAAGGTCCTAAATCGTCTTTATTCTAGCAAAAGATTAAAATATCAATGATCTACTGTAGTAAAAACGAATTCTTTTGTTGTAAATTTTTCTTAATAAAAAGAAAGAAAGAAAAAAAAATCATAAGAAACGTACAATCTACGACTTTAGAATAAATTAAGTTAAGTAAAGTAAATCAAAGTAAACAGAGTAAAAAAAAAAAAAAAAAAAAAAAAAAAAAGCCACACATAGAATCGTGTAAATTAAAATACCAATTGTTACTGAAGATTTATATTTCTAAGTAGATTTTTTCAGAATTTATTACCAAAAAACGTAACTAATTAACACAACGAAAGGACTTAACGGACTTTACAACATACTTACAAAATATATGCTTAAAAAGAATGATATGAAACAAAAAAAAAAAAAAAAAACACACACACAAAACAAACAGTAGTTTGTGTAAAATTAATATTTAAGTAAAATAATAATAATACGGATATAATATATAATATTCATTGTTATCATATCACACATGCCTTTGTTTTGTTGTTTTTTTTTTTTTGTAAATATGTTGTAACATAAATGGTTAACATTATTTTATGTAAATTAAAGTAGAGTAGAGTACTGTACAGTAGTTTTGCTTATTTATTTCTTCGTTTCATTTATGTATAAGGCATAAATGCGTTTTAAAAAAGTGTAATTTTATTGTAAATAAACGAAGCACGCGTTTATAATTAAGCTTTTGGTGTTTTATAAAACGTTTTAAAGATTTAAATAAGTAAAACTTGTTCTTGCATCTAAACACCAATAGATAAAACGAGCGTTTTATTAATCTCTTAGTAAAACTATTTAAATTTATAAGCAGATCGTTTTAATTAAAGCTTAATACAATAGATAAAAGTATTTTGCGTGTATAACTTAAATAAATAATAAAAAAAAAAAAAAACGCAAATATAAAAGCTCTTCCGTATACTACTTCAGTACTAAAAATAAATAAACAAAGAATTATTATTTTGAAACAAACAAAACAAAACAGTGTTAAAAAAAAAAAAAAAAAAAGAAAAAACATTTTGCGGTTTAGTACAAACTTTAAGTAACTTTAAACTAAAGTCTTGTGTTAAACCATAAATATTATTTACCTAAGAAATATTGTGGTTAATGTAACGGCGTGTCAGCTGTTATAAAATTGTCTTTAGTTACTTACTAGAAAAAAAAAATAATTTTCCGGTTAACTTAAGAATTTTTCGTTTTTTTTTTAATTATCAACACAAGTAATAATTAAATAAAATTTTCTTTTTTCACCTAAAAAATACTCTGTCCGTCATGTTTTATAATTTTTAGCGTTATTAGAGTTAGCAAAGTTTTTTTTTTGGTATTTATACGAAAAGTTAATGAATTTTTGTGTGATTTTATGCCGTTTTTTTTTTTTTTTTCACTTAATTTATGTAAAAGACAAGCAAAATGATTGTGCGTTTTTTTTTTTATTGTTGGTTATTATAAGTAAATCTTTGTGCTTTTTATTACTAGTTGATAAATAAAGAATTAGAACATTTACAATTTGTAACGCCGATTCAATTATTATTAAAAAGTTTTTGTATAAAGCATAGAAAATTATTTAATAATAATTTTTTTTTTTGTTTTTGTTTTATTTTTTTTTTATGCTATTAAAGCGATTATAATTATGTAATACACTGTAATAAAATAAAATAAAGAATTAATAAAAAAATAAGAAACAAAAAGTCGTCATCACTAAATGATTATGGGCGTGCGAATTATAATCAATTGTTATGAAGTAGTCACAACCAAAACATTGATCTTATATAATTTATTTAAAACAATTAACTTTCTAACATTAATAATATGTAACTAATGGTGTATTTGCTGTTGGAAAATATTCCATAGAAAAATTTATTACATTAAATGTACAGAACGATCGAATTTCATTTATCGTTATTGAATTTACGAAAATTCAATTAAAACCTTTTTTTTTTTTTCTCAAACTGCAAATGTGACTAAATTAATAAAAAATTTAATAAAAATAAATAATCCACTTACGCACCCGCATTCAATAATCATTTAATAAAAATATAAAACTCGAACGAAATTGTTGTTTTCTACTTAGAGAAATAAATATTTCTAAACACAACATAACACTTATGTTAATGCTGATGTTAACGTAATGTTAAACCTACATAAAAATAAATTTAAATATCGTTTTATATTACAATAATTATATTTTGTTATATCGTTGGTTATTTTATTTTATTTTTTTCTTCTGTCTTTTCTTTTTCTTAGGCTTTTTCTGTATACGGGAACTTTATTATTTTTTTTTTCTTCTTTCAATAACATAAACGGAATTCATATGGTTAAAACATATGTATTTTTGGTAATACATATTTTACTACCTTTGAATATCAAATAAAATAAAGAAAAACATAATTTGGAAAATTATTCATTAATTAATTATTATCAAAAAAAAAAACAGCACAACAAAAGTTATAAATTTTTAGGTTTTTTTTTTTTTATTACCGGCAACAAGAATTTTTCTGCTTCTTTTTTACTTTTGCTTATTTAATTACTTTTCCTGCAATAAACAATTTTTTTTTTTTAAAATTAATTAATTAATTAATTTTATATATGCTTATGTTTATGTTCTTTTAATTTTTTTTTATCGGTTATTACAGGTTACTTATGGTAAATAAATAAATAAACAAATTACTATATAAGAAAGCAAACAGTTTCCTGGGATTGCACTTACTGTTTTTTAGTTTTTTTTTTTTTGTAGTTGTTATAAACAAGCATTAAGCCCTCATCAGTAATTCTATGTTGGAATTATTCAATTATTTTCATAGTGCTACTCAAAATAGCAGGGCTTTAATTACCGGTTATTTATTATTATTAGGCTTAAACCCTATAATTTTTTTCTTTTTTTGTTTTATTATTTTGTTTTTTTTTTTTTTTTTTTTGTTATTTTGTTACTTCTTAAGTCATTATGGTGCTTTCCGTGCGTTTTTGGTATGGTTTTAAATTACACTTTAAATTATTTAATTTGATATTTTTCTTTTTGTGGTTATTTTTTTTCTTTTAACTTTGTAATAAGCAACCTTCATCTGTCTACAGGTAGTCGTGATTTACCGGAAGAGTTTTGCTTTTCTTTATTTTTTCTTTATTTTTGCTGTTGTTGTTTTTTATTTGTTTTTTATATATTTTAACCGAAGAAATCATTGATGAAGAATTGTTCTTTTGGTAATCAATTAAAAGGTTTCAAAAAAAAAAAATTATGAAAACCCCGATTAAACATCGAGATGCATCATTTTCAATGGTAGACTGAATGGTGATTAATAATTAATACTCAAAAACACAAAATCACTTTCATTTCACTGTGGAATTTTTATTTAATTATTTTGTTGTTCACATTTAATATTACCGGTTTTATTGGCATAATATTACCACTTGCATAATCGTTATTTTTTTTCTTTTATTATACACAACGTAACCGATTATCAAGTTTATCATCAAATAAAATTTATTAACGTTTGCAAAATATTTTTTTTGCATTAGTAATCAAAATTCAATGAATATATAAAGAGATGGGACAATTTTTAGTTTTAATTATGTGTAATTGTTACTCACTTTCATTATAGTGTAGATCCGTTTTAAAAATGTATTAACAATTTATGATTATCAGGCAAAAAATATTCGATAAACATCTGTTGATTTTTAATCTGTGGTTGGTATCAAATTAAAATTTCGCTTTAATTTACCAATGAAGTGTTTAACGTAGGAATTGTTATGGATTTTATTACCGATTATTTATATTTCGGTTGAATAACCTTTGATGAAAAAAAAAAATGATAAAAATTATATAAAACAGATTTCCTGTGTTAAAATTGCTATTTTTGATTATTTACAAAATTATTCGGCAAAAGTTAAAACATAAAAAATAGAAATAAATTATCAAACATTTTAATTTAAAATAATAATATGCGTAAGCTAATACAGTATTAGTTAATCATGGTCTATATAAGAAAAAGATACGCCTAATTAGATCAAGGTGTGATTTTGTGTTTTATGTGAATCAAGCCGACAAAAGTTATGTAAAATTTGTATGGTGAGAAACAAAATTGGTGAAATAAATTTAAATATTAATTGTTTCGGTATATTTTTATTGATAAATATCAATTAAATCAAGGTTAATAAATGTTGCATACAGTAATTTTAATCGGTTTAAAACCCTGTGTCACATCCAACATTAATATTCTTAATAATCTGTCAAAGTAAATAGTATTTGACAGTAAGAAAAAATTCTACAGAACATAACACTTGTTTAAATTCCATTTTGTAAGTGACTTAGAAATGTCTATGAAACAAACAACAAACAAACAAACAAAAAATATTAATCCGTTAGTATTGTTTAACTAAATAAATATATAAAGATAACAAAAAAATAATATAATTTATCTTATTAACCATCATGTAGGTACTTGGCGAACAGTTTATAAATTTTTTTTTTCTTCCTTCTTCTTCTTCTTTCATTTTTAAATGAAGAAGTTACAGTTATAACCGAATGCACTTTAGCTGAATTAACTCATTTAATGTTTGATGATGTTGAAAATGTATATTAAAAAAAAAAAAAGAATAGAAGAAAAATCAGTACTTAAAATTATAATAATAATAATAATAGTTGAAAACATTACTTAACTTTACTTCGCTTAGTCAGAGTAACTACTTGTCTTAGTTTGCTTTTTTTTTTTATTTTATTTTATTTTATTTTATTTCTCTTGCTTTCTTACCCATCTTTACTTAAATAAATAAAAATTCTAATGGACATTCGATCGAAAATTTTTCTTTAATTTTTATCTCATTTGCGCATTTACATGTGTGCTTTCTCTTGCGCATGTACATTTTACTTAAATCTCATATTTCAGCCATTTGTTTTTTTTTTTGTTTTTTCTTTTTTCATTCAATTACTTGACTTCATTTGTTTTTTTTTTTTTTTTATTTGTTTTATTTATTCAAAATTAAGTAAACATTTTTTTGTTTTTGTATTTTTATAATTAAATAAACCGCATTTGTGCTTTATTTATTTAATATTTTAATCAGCAGATTTTTTTTTCGTTCTTGTTGTCTTTATTTCATTGCATTCAGTTTTTTTTTTTTTTTTTTTATATTTTTAATTAAAATTAAGCAAACAATAATTTTAAAGTACAGATACTTTAAGATGAAATAATTATTTAGGCCAATCTTATTGTTTATGTTTATTTTTATATTTATTTTAATCTTATTTTATCTTGTTTTTTTTTTTTTTTTTTTTGATTATCGTAATAATAATGTTTTTCTTGTATATTTTTAATTAAGATTCAAATGAGTTTTTTTTTTTCTTCTGTTTTTTCTGTTTATTTAATGTAAAAAAGATTAAAATTAATAATGCAAGCGGAATCAATAATAATTAAACATAAAACTGTTATTTATAGAGTTTTTGTTTTATGTGTGCTTTATTTTTCATTAATTTAACCACAAAATTAATATCAACATTAATTATTTTATTTTTTAATAATTATTACACCACAGGTAGTCTTTTCTTTTAAAAAAAAAAACTTTTTTTTTTTTAATATCTCCAAACACTTGTCGTTTCTTTTCTCCATTATTTTTTTGTTTCAATAAATAAATGTTAAGCCATGTTTTATAATATTTTATTGTGTTATTTACCTTAATTAATCTACTTGTACAGGAAAAAAAAAAAAAAAAAACAATTATTCTCTCCAAAAAAAAAAAACAAAAAATAATTATAATAAAAAATTATTAGTTAAGTGTTTTAAATTTGTTATTGCAACTAACCGTTAAAAAAGTCAATCTAACAACAAGTTGAATTTTTTTCTTCTTGTTTTTTATGTACTAATAAATAAAATAATTATTAAGAATTATTATTATACCATAAATTATCCTATTTTACATTTTTAATGTCTTAACATATAATATAAACGAACGTAATTAGTTTATTTTTTACAAACATGTAATTTCCTTGTACTTAACTAATAATTGCATACTGTTTCTAGTTCTGATGTGTTTGATGTCTTTTTTGCATTTTAATTTTTTTCTATTACAATTAAATAATGAAAGAAATGTGTACGAGAATAAAAAAAAAAAAAAAGATTTGATTCTCACCTATTTGTTTTATGTTGTAAAAAAATCCATTTTCTCTACAAACGACAAATAAACGTTAGAAATTATAATATTTTTTTTTTTTGCCACAATAAAAATAAATATATATATATATATATATATTATTATGTAATTTAAATGTTAATTTTCTTTTTTATATATAAAATAGTGTGCACAAAAAATTGTCACTTAAATACCACAGGTATTATTCCATGTATGATGAAAATTAGTACGAATCAACATGATAATTAATTAATAACGCAATGCGATGCTGTTTACACGTTCATATTTATTTTGAAAAATAAAAAAATTAAAATAATAATAATTAAATATAAATTTATGTTTATTTATTAACTTTCGACGTTTATTTCTGTTGCTTAATTGCGATGTTTAAATATTATTTTTTTTGTTATTTACAATATTTTCTATTTTAATCAAGGTTATTACCTGGTATTACCTGAAGACAGATTATAAAATTTTTTTATTCGATACTTAAAGTGATTAAAATGAAGGACGTTTCTGGTTTTTTTTTTTTTTTTTTATTAATTAACCTGAAGCAAAAATTTTTATTTATAAATTAATAAAAAATTTCTATTCAATGTTTTAAAACCAATACTAAACGAAAAAAAAATTGAAATATTTCAAATAAACAAATCTAAATGCAGAAAATTAATTAATTAAATTTACACGAAAAAATTCCTAAAAATTACTTAATTTTAACCAAGACATGATATATACTCACAATATTTTCACAAGAATTTCATGCATTCATTTCAATTATTAAACTACATTAAAGATTTAATTAAATAATTACACCAGAATTACAATATATACATATATTAATGCATAAAAATGAAATGAAACATTTTTGAATTGTTTAAATGAATTTTTGGCGAAATAATGTGATTTTTCTCTGTTTAAATGAATTTTTTTTTTTTGTAACAACAACCATGTAATTTGCTAATCACACTCAATACAATAATAATGCAAAATTTATAAAAATAGATCAGTATAATATAAAATTATGTATTTTATGTAATAATAATGAATGAATGATTAATTAAAAATATAAGATTTACTCATCAGCATAACATAAAAGACGGAAAATGAACCGAATTCACACAAGATTATTATCAGGATTTTTTTTTTTTTCAGAGCAAAATATATAACAAATAAAAAAAAATGTTTAAATTTATTACGTGTATGTGAGAATTTTAATCTAATTGCAAATTTTTCATTTTGCTTGTTTCGTTTATTTTAATTAATTAAATTTTGTGTGACTTTTTTTTGGTTCATGTCTCTTCTGTTGGCAAAAAACAAAATACAAAAAAAATAATTAAAATTAGCTGAACAGCATTTTTCTAGTTAAAAAAATGAACAAAAAATTAATTTGATGGTTTTTAGTGAAGTAACTCTGGTTATAAGAATCAGTTTTGAAGGTCAGTAGGTTCTATTATCTGATCATAATGCTAGGTGATCATTTTTCCTTCATAATCATTGTTATAACGCTGCTGCTTTATTTTTTTTTTTTTGCTAATATTTTTCATAAAAGATCACATAAACGTCCATGATCTTTTATGAAATAATTAATAAAATAAAATAAAATATTTTTGTAGACATAAATACACAATTTATGTTGATTATGAAAAAAAAAAAAAAAAAATTTATTATTATTAGCGTCGTTTAATTAAATTTTTTTTTTTTTGTTTTTTATTTTATTTATTTGATTATTCTTCGTGTCCGTTTTATTTATTCAAGGTAAACATAATTTGTTTATATTTTATAGAGTTTATAATTATAATAAAAAAAAAGATTAATTAATTAATTTACCTGTCAACGATATCATTTAACAAAAACTTACTTATTCATTTATTTTTTGTTTATTGTAATTGATTTTTGTGTAAATTATTTTGGTTATAGACAAAAGGATTAATTAAACAAAAAAAAATTTAATTTCATTAATTTTTAAAATAGAATTTTTACTATATTGTTTTATTTCTATATTTCTATAATTAAAAAAATTAATTTACTTTATTTATTACCTTAAGTAATATTTAATATCATTTAACTAACTATAATAAGTAAGGCAACAGTAATAAATTATTTAATTATATTTTCACATAGAGAAACTTTAATTTATATAAGAAATATTTATGGGTTTTTTCTAATTATAATATTCTTAAGGCTTAATTAGTTGATTAATTAAATAAAAAAACAATTATTTTGTTGTTGTTTATTATTAACGGGAAACCACTGTACATAAAAATTAAACTTTAGGTTATCATAACTCTTTATCTATTGTTTTAACATAAATAGAAGACAAACAAGAAAATAAAACGAAATTTAAGGCATTTTAAAGGGTTTTTTTTTATTATACCATTCTAGTTTTATCTATAAACAAACAAACAAACAAACAAACATAAAAACCTAATCTGTGTTTAATTAAACAAAAATATTCAAATTAAATTAAGAAAACCAAATACAATGGTGTCTCGATAATATTTTCATTCTATCATGATTACAAAACTAATTAAAACTCAAATTATTTTTCAACAATTTCTTTTTTTTTCAATTAATATTATTACGTTGACTCTAAAGAGTTTCTGTTGAAATTATTAATTTTTCTAACATCATCGTAACGAACATAAAAAGTGATTTTTAGTAAAAAAAAAAAAAAAATTAAAATTATTTCATTGTTTATAGAAAAATTTTATTAACACGATAAATACTAAGAAAACATAATATGTAAAAAATTATCGAATAACAAGTGGATTTTGTATTAAAAAATCTTTTTTAGTGATGATGATGATGATAAAGAAGAAGAAGAAGAATTAAAACATTAAAAAACCACGCTAAAAATATTTTGATTTTTATCTTTTTTTATTAAAATTATTAAATCTTTAATAAATTTTGCGTTTTTGACAGTTTTTTTTTTTTTTTTAATTAATTTATTTCTTTCTATCCTAAAGCTCAGTGTTTTTTTTTTTTGTAGAAACTTTTTAACAATGTGAATACACTTTGGTTGATTATGCTTAAGTTTTTAATTTTGTTAATACATATAATTACAATAGCGGAGGTTTGAATATTTTATAAACAACCCAAAAAATTTTATTGATTAAAGAAATAGAGAAAATAAATTGAAACACACATCGAATAGTATTCTGATTACAACGTGTTTTATTCATAATATTATCAGAGTATTAATTAATTATTTATAATCATATTTATGTTATAAATTTATAATTTAATTAATAAAAATTCTATGAATTGCATTTTATAACAAAAAAAAAAAAATTACAAAAATTTAGCTTAGTTGAATATTAATTGTGTTGAAGGTAAAATGTCCTGTATAACATTTGTGACATTAATAATATTTTGTTACATAATTATTGTTAAAGGATTTATTGTTAATGAAACGTGCCCGATAAGTGAATTGTATGATTACTATGAGGGATATTTTCGTAATGCAGTTTTTTATTCACAAATACCGATTACGACAAAATATCGAAATATTTTCTCTTATACAAATGAACCAGTATCATGTTATCAGTATAATTTTTTGAAAATGGATGATTTTTATGTATTGAACATTACATGCCAAAATGAAATAAAAATATTATATGACACGTTTATATTACACAAAGTAGAGACTGGAAATAAAGGTGATTACAGAATACAGTACAGCGAAGAAATTGAAGAATATTGTCTAGATGAATTTCAAAGAGACATAAATATATTAGTTTTAAACGAGAAATTTGTTGCTTTGTCAAACTGTGTAAATTTATCGGAATCATCAAGTAATCAGGAGGTGGTATTTTATATGCATCGACCAACTAGATGGTATAAACATCTTTCAAAACCTTTAAATTATCCAGAGTATAATTTAACAAAGCAAATTTCAGCCGGTATCGTAACAACATTTAATTGTCACTGTAACCAATTGGAAAAATATACTAAATGTGAGAATAAATTGTATCGTGGCATATCTAAAAAAATTATCGGAGGTCTTTTCGTCGGACTTTTTGTCATTTTTCTTTGTATTTTAAAATTATTATATTCGTTAAAATTAAAATATAATAAAAATAAAGTAATGCACACAGTAACACTCATTTTCTAAATCAAATCAATTGAATTTTTAAATTAATTATTAAGATTAAAATATAAACTAAAATTAGTCTGTCTCTAGACTTGATTTATTAGAAAATATAATTTATTTATCATTTAGTCTGGATAATCCAATTATAAAGTTTCGATAATCCGAGTAATTTAGAAATGTTTCAATCATTTACTAAGGATTCTTAATTATTAATAAATTAATAATTTATGGTTAATTATCTTATTTAATTTTATCATATGAAATGCATTACCTTTGATTAAATTCCAAAAATTAATTTTTGTTTGATAACTAGAGGAATAAATTTGCCTTTTCAGTTAGTTAATCACGTTTAACAGAAATCGGTTAAAATGTTTTTAAATTTTCTTTCTTTTGCATCAATATTTTCTTGAATAAACAAAGTAAATGGTTTAATTGTAAATGAGACATGCCCGATAAAATTACGTGGAGTGCCAATTGAGAGTGGTTTTGAAGATTCAATATTATTGCTTAGAACACCAACTACATCAACAATTAAAGATCCCTTCTTCATTGTTCAGAATGAAAGAAGACAGTGCTACCATTATGAATTTATAGAAGAGAAAAATTTCTTTTTTAATTGTATTACACAAAATGGAATTTGGTAATAAAGGTGATTACAGAATACAGTACAGTGAAAAAATTGAAGAATATTGTCCAGATGAATTTCAAAGAGACATAAATATATTATTGATTAGAAAAACTTTTATTGTCTTTTCACATTGTGTAAATTTATCGGGATCATCAAGCAATCAAGAGGTCGCATTTATTACTTACCAAGATAAACTAGTGAAACAGCCTTATCTAAAACTACAGAAAATATATAATAAAGGTTTTCATTATAATGAAACCGGTATAACTATGTGCACCTCTCAACAATTACAAATATTTTCTAAATGTGAAAAATATGCCACTAAAACAAATGGATACATATTTGTGGTGGTTCTAATTATCTTTTTTAAATTCCAGTGCTTTTAAGTTTAAAGCATTTTATGAAATTAAAAAAAAGAATTGCGCCACAAAATAAAATAGCATTGGAGTGTTAATAACATCATTATCAATCCAAACCATTACTCAACTACCAGAAATTTGTACCATATCTCATCTTTACTTTAAACATTTCTAAATTATACAAAATGCAATAAATTAATAAAGATTATATGTTTTAATCATCGAGTGTTTTATTTACGGGTATTCCCAGATTATTTGTTACATTCATACATGCGCATTTGACCCATTTAACCCTTTGCATGATTATTATGTTGTTTCACCTCAAAATTGATTTAAAATGTTTTGTTTAATAAATAATTTTTGAGTTGATTGGTTATTATCAAATTAATAATTTAGTAAGGTGATGAAATTTCGAAAGAATAATTTTAATTTAAAATTAATTGAATTGAATTGTGATTTTGCTTGATAACCAGAGGAATAATTTTATTTTGTCCAGTATACTACACTATATCGTGTTTAACAGTAATTAGTTAAAATGTTTTTAAATTTTCTTTTCATTGTATCAATAATTTGTTGCATAAAAAACAAAGTAAATGGTTTAATTATAAATGAGACGTGTCCGAAAATATTACCGATTGATACAAATAAGGATTGTTTTACACGTGGAACTTTATCGCATAGAACACCAATTGAAATTCCAATTAAAGATCCTTTCTTCATTGATACGAATGAAAAATCAATATGTTATGAATATAATTTATTCAATGAGAAAAATGTCTCTCGTATCAATGTAACATGCGTTGATCATAATAGCGAATCTTATGAAAAAACATTTTTACTACACAAAATGGAATTTGGTAATAAAGGTGATTACAGAATAGAGTACAACGAAGAAATTGAAGAAAATTGCCCCAATGATTTTCAAAGATACATAAATATATTAATTATAAATCAAATTTCTGTTGTATTCTCAAAGTGTGTAAATCTATCGGAAACATCAAGCAGTCAAGAGATCGGATATTATTCTTATTCTCCATGTGATGATGATATTCACGATGATTTGTTTACTATAAGTGAAATGCTTAATTTATATAAAATAAATAATAAATCAGCACTGTATAATCATTATGAGTATAGTGATGGCTCTTGTAGTTGTAAAAAATTGGAAATGTTCTCTAATTGTTCAGGCTACATTGAAACATTGAAACCAATTTGGTTATTTTTTGGTTTTTTTGCAATTTTAATAACAATTGTTATCATTTTTATATATTTTCATTACGTGGATATGAAATACAGACCGTAGCCACAACAATGAAACTCTGTGTGTATTTATATTAAAAAACAATTAAAATAAATAAAAAATTTAATTGATAATCAACGATGTGTTTTATTTTCAACAAAAAAAAGATTTTACTAGAATATTTAATTATTTATCCTGCAGTATTTAAAAATGTTTAATCAATAATCACAAATTACCTGCTGATATTCATCAAGCTTTTAATCTGCTCAGGTAAAACTGTGAAATTTTGTCTTTTGTGTATGTTTTTATTTTTTCTTTTCAAAACAGCAGAATTAGCTGTTGCTTTAAAATTTATTCAATAAAATTAATGTTTTTCACGTTATTTATGGTTATCTGTTTAATTGTTAAATGTTAAATTTTTTTTTTAATTTTGTGTAATTAAAACAACGAACAAACCTTAAAATAAGCAATTCGGCAGACAATAAAAATAGCGAAAAACAAGATAATAAACCTGCAAAAAAAAAAAAAAAAAAAATTTACTAATTAAATAAACACAATAGCAATGTCTAGTGATTTTTTCTATTTTCTATTAAATTAATTAATAAAAATTAATTTATTCTAAATATAAAATCCATAAAACACATGA
This sequence comes from Ptychoptera albimana, assembly GCA_961205885.1. Classification (NCBI taxonomy): domain Eukaryota; kingdom Metazoa; phylum Arthropoda; class Insecta; order Diptera; family Ptychopteridae; genus Ptychoptera; species Ptychoptera albimana. The sequence goes on along the minus strand of OY540801.1, from coordinate 14,529,338 downwards.
TTGATGTGAGTTGTTTTTTGATTATTTAGTTTTCTTAGTTAAATATATATGTTTAACCGATTGAAATACTTAAATTAAAAATCATAGAAATAAACACAGAAAAATTTAAATTAATAATCTTTTAGGTAAATAAAATTAATTAATAAACAAAAAAAAAAAAAAAAAAAAGAAAAAGAAAAAACTACCAATGTCCATATTTAAATAATCTACGAATGCGAAACATGAAATTTTTTTTTTTTTAAAATCTTTTATTTACTGTCATAATATTTGACTGAGTTTTTGAATTATTTATTTATAATTATGGGAAACAAATGAGATTTAAAAAAAAGCAATAAATTAATTAATTTATTTATTTTCGATGATAGAAATCAGCTTTTTCGCTTGTTTAGTAAAAGAAATTTTATCATAAAATTTAGGAACTTCTCTGTTACCGGTGTTATCGGTTTTGTTAATGCAATAACTTTATAAACAATGAAAAAACAACAAAAATATCAAAGATATTTTACCTGGTTATACCTGGTATTTTCAATGCATAACATTGTTGATTATTTCTACGTTATGCTGTGTTAATTTATTTAATTAAAAAAAAAATTATTTCTACTTCATGTTGTTTTGTTGGTATGATGCTACACTAGTTGCTACTGCAATTCTTATTATTATTGATTCTGTTGTTGTTTTCTTAACATAATTAAAAAAAAAAAAAAAAATTATAATTAAATACCAAGACGTAAAACAGGAAATCATCGATTTTCTATTCTATTTATCAACATTATCGTTGTTGTTTTTTTTTTTTGATTTTATAAGTAAGTAATATGATTAAAATTAAAAATAAATTTTCTTATAAGTTTCTTATTGCTAGCTGCATATAATTAATTTAAAAACAATGTTGAAACAGGATTTTAATGAGAATTAATTTACATTATGAAGTGTGGAGAAGAAGAAGAAGAAGAAGAAGAAAAAAAAAATTCAAGGTTGATTTGTTGAGGTTTTCTCCTATTTTTTTTTTTTTTTTTACCTTTTATAACCTGTAAAAGTTTTTCTTTGTTAACCTGTAACCACTTTGTTAGGTTAATCGTTGCATCTAATCAATAAAAATTGATGAGTGAATTTTTTTTTTATATAAAATTACATGATAACAAGACATTTTCTCTGTGGATTTGAATCATTTCTAAGGTATAAATTTAATTAAAAATTTGAATTTTTAATGTCTTCATCTACATCAATATTCGAATTTTTATAATTTTCTGTATTTATTTATTTATTTATTGTTATAACATAATTGTTAAACAGTTATTATTATAAATATTATATTGTAATAAAAATAAACATAATTCACAAAATATCTATTGACATTTATTGACTCATCTCTAAATTAAATATCAAAAGAATTCTTTAACAGTTAAAACACTGGTGTTAGTTACTTATGAATATTTTTTTTTATTTATATTTCTATTGAAAATATGTTGCTTTATTTATCTAACGACATGTTTTTCGGTTATTATAAAAAAATAAATAAATAAATAAATTTCCTATTGATAACACTTAAAACAGAAAAAAGCAAAAAATAAATTTAACTACAGTCTAAAAGGCCTGAAAATAAAGAATTATTTGGTTAGATTCAGTTGTGAATTATTTGAATGAAAATTAATAAAAAAGTTATTTTCAAGATCTTTAAGGTATCGTAAAACTTTCCCAATAATAAAATATTTACAAAAGTGTAAGCATAAATCAATTAGCTTTCAAAAAGGGTTTTCAAATCAAGAATTTTCTTTAAAAAAAAAAAGATAAAATAAAATTTACACTCGTTTACGAGTCGTTTTTAACATATGCCAGGAATGAGTAATCTTTCGTTTTTTTTTTCAACTTTTATTCTGTTCTTTTTTTTTTATATTCAATTAATAATTAAGCAGAAAACCAGTTATCATCGCGATGACGCCTAGAGCATAATTTTCACTTCTTAAATTCTTCTTTTTTTTTTTTTTGATGACTGCTGCTGTTTATACCAAAAAAAAATAATAAAAAAAGAACGAAACACCTGATTAATATTACTGATGGAGGGAATTTTTGTTTATTTTGTTTATTATTATTATTTTTTTTTTTTTATTTTTTTTACCTCAACATGAAAGCGATAGTAAGATAACGGCATAAAATTGCAGCTGAGCTGTGCGTGCTATTTACCTACCTGGTGTATTTGATTGTGTTTTTTTTTTATTTTACCTGTTTTGCAATTTTCTGTTTTCTTTTCTTTTCTTTAAATTATGTAATTAAATTTTTCTTAATCATTGTGCTTTTTTGAGTGTTTTTTTTTTCTCTTCTTCATCGTCTTTTAAATAAAAGAAAATTTTTTAACTAAATAAATTAATGTTAAAAGGTGAAAGTAAATATCAACAAGAATAAAAAATAAAGAAAAATTTTAATAATTTAATAATTTAATAATAAATAATAATAATAATAATAATAATAATAATAATAATAATAATAATATTCGAATTAATTAATCATTTTATAAAAAATTAAATTAAGAAAATAATTTTTGTAAATAACTTCCTATATTGTTTTCAGAAGAATTATCTTTAATTTGTAAAAGTAACAGAAAAACAAAAAAAAAAAACAAAATGTATTAAGCGAAATTTATTAATTATTAATCTTCGTTGTTGTTTCTTAATTCCGTGGTAATTTTTTTTTATAATTTTTTGTTTATTGAAATTTATTTAATTTGTTTTTATGTTATTTAATTTTTTTTTTTTTTGTGTTTTTACAAATCATAAAAGCGCTGTGTATTACTTTTTTTCGACGTTGATAAATAAGTATCCAAAAAGCTTGTAAAATCGTATTTTTGGAAAATTAAAGTGCTCATATCTCATGAAATAAATTTAATTTAATTTAAATAATTCGGATTCTTTAGGATATACAAAATCGACTCTTATCAGACAATTTTCAGAAAATCGATTATTATCGGATTTTTTCAAAATTCAAGAGTTCATAACTCGAGAAATAAATTAAATGTTTTTTTTGATTTATTGATAAGCTATCTTAGCACAAAGTTATTTTCATTAACTGTGTTCACTAATTTATGTTTTCTTACCACGAAATTGATTCTGAACTATTTTGTTCAATAAATAGGAAAACGAATTTTCATAATAATTACGTGGTAATTTCTGTTTTCAAAACAATTATTTATAAATTAACAATTTAATAATTTACGAGTTAATTATGTGATAAAGTGATAAACTTTTTAATATAAAATAAATTACTTGAATTGCGTGCTATATAAAACTAGTAATGAAATCTAATTTCTCACTCAGTTAAATATTAATTGCGTTTAACAAGAGCCAGTGAAAATGTTAGTGAATTTAATAATTTTTGGGTTATTATTTCATACAACAAATGAAGTAATTGGATTAATTGTAAACGAGACGTGTCCTATAAAATTACGTGCAGATTCAGTTAAAGAAGATTTTAAAATAGCATTTATATTGTATAAAGATCCAACAACGTCAAATATGGCGAATCCTTTCTTTCTGAATGCTGACGAGATATTTTCTTGTTACGTTTATGATCTAATAGACACGCAAAATTTCTTCGGTATTAATATATCATGTGGTGTTAATCCAAGCAATGGATATTCGCATAACTTAAAACTTTCATTACACAAAGTAAAGGTGATTACAGAATACAGTACAACGAAGAAATTGAAGAATATTGTCCGGATGAATTTCAAAGGGACATAAATATATTAGTTGTAAACCAGCAATTTGCTGTTTTTTCGAACTGTGTAAATTTGTCGGAATCAACAAGCAATCAAGAGGTCTCATTTAATTATTATTATGAACCAAATATATTGTTTGATTTCACTCCTGTAACTGAAGCATATAAGATTTATAATAAATCAGCGATCTCTAATGATGTTAAGGCAAATAAAAATTCTTGTACTTGCAACAAATTAAATATATTCTCTAAATGTAAAAGTTACACAACTAATGCCAAAACAATGATATTTTGTGGAATTGCATCAATTTTAATTATAATTGTTTTGGTTTTTATATTTTTACATTTATTGAAAATGAAATGAAATTTATTAATTATCTCATCACAATTATACAAAATGTAATAAATAAATAAAAATTATAAGTTCTAATCATCGAGTGTTTTATTTATGGGGATTCCCAGAATAATTGTTACATTCATACATGCGCATTTGATCCATTTAACCCTTTGGCATAAATATCAAAAATGATTATAAAGAGGAATAAATAAATAAAAAATGCATAAAAAGCATCAGTTTTTAAACATTTTGTGCTGAAACCTTGCAGGAATACTCTTTGGGGCAAACAAAATCTATGAGTTTGGCTGAATAAAAAAATGTTTTTTCTCGCATGAAATATGTCGTTCTCATTGAATTTTTAGAAATTTTTCTTATGAAATGTTTAACCTAGGGAACAGATAAACAGATTTTATTATATCTATTATATAGTTTTGATTACAAAAGTCATAATTAAGCTTGAATTATTGGCTTAAAGTTACATTAACAAAAACAACCGAAACAAATAACAATTGCGTCATTTAAGCCAACCCAAAAAAAAAAAAAAAAAAAAAATTAATAAACACCTGAAAGAAAAAAATACACAAATGTTGACTTAATTAAAATATAATTAAATATTTTCTTATTTGATTGAAATGGCTACTTGTGCATTTAACAATAGCAATGAAATTCAAATAATAAAAAAAAAAAAACAAAAAAATGTGATCTCATTGGAAAATACAATAAATTAATTTAAATTTAGAGCGATATTAGATTATGATATAATTTTTGGTTTATAATAAAGAAAAAATAAAAAAAAAAAAACCAACGACAATTAACCTAAATTAAGGTAGAAAGAGTTGCATCATCTTCTCAAGCCGGCAACATTATAACAAACAAAAGCAAGAATAATGACAGAAATTTGGTTCATTGTGGAAATGTAATAGTTGTGATATTTGTGCTTTTAATTCAGTTAATTATTATTAATGCAAAGAGATGTTGTAATAGAAAAATTTAAGCAATAACACGTGTATCGATAGGATAATTAATTGTTTTTTTTTTTTTTTCCTTTTAAATGAAAAATAAAACATTTAGAAACAGGTTTTACAAAGTTAATAATAAAAATGTCAAATATTTTATAATGAATAATAAAATAAACAGAAAGCTTGATTCTGTGACGTTTTGTTTATTTAATTAAATATGCTAAAGTCGCTAAAAAAAAAAAAATTAAAAAAAATAAACAAACTTGTGACACACATTTCTTCCGCTTATAATTCACGTTTTTGACCAGATTATTAATACATTTTTTTGTATTTTTTTAAATTAAACTAAAATAAAATATTTTTTTTTGTGTTCTTTTTAATTTTTGTTAATTGATAAGTTTTCTTAGGACTGTCATGATTAATTGTGGTCACCAATTTATGTTTTTTTTTTTTTTTAAACTATTTTTCAATACATAGGAAAACGAATTTTTTATAATAATTACGTGGTAATTTCTGTTTTCCACACAATTATTTATAAATTTACTAGGGTTAGCTATGTGATACAGTTTGACGTATTTAAAATAAAAAAAAAACTTTTTAATGTAAAATAAATTACTTAAATTGCGTGCTATATAAAACTAGTAATGAAATCTAATTTCTCACTCTGTTCAATATTAATTGCGTTTAACAAGAGCCAGTGAATATGTAATGAACCCTTTGCATGAAAAAATTGATTTAAAATGTTTCGTTTAATAAATAATTTTTGAGTTGATTAGCTATTATCAAATTAATAATTTATGGTAAATTATCTGATCTAGTGTTAATTGTATTAAAAACAAAAATCAAATCTTTATTTCAATACGATCTTAAAATATGAATGTTATTACACTATTTTAGTGGGTGGGTAATGGGTAGTATTTATTTTGAATAGATTACAATATCAATAATGCATAGTAATGATAAATAAATTATCTATTTATATCAAATGATAGTTTGTGGTAATAAAAATTAAATATTAATATTATTTAAATTGATTAACAAGCGATTATATTTATAAGTAAAGATTCAATTTGTAACTTCTACTCAGTTCGACGAAAAACAGTGAAAATGCAGCATTTAGCATTAGTGATTTTAGTTATATTTTGTTACTACAATGATGTAATTGGATTAATTGTAAATGAGAGGTGTCCAATAAAATCAACGGCAAATTCATTTGAAGGAAGTTTTAAAAATGCACATATTATGTATAAAGTTCCAACAACATCATATATTGCGAATCCTTTCTTTTTCAATGCTGACGAGGCATTTTCTTGTTACGTTTATGATCTAATAGACATAAACAAATTCTACGGTGTTAATATATCATGTAATATTATTCCCAGCCAAAGCTATTCGTATAATTTAAAACTTTCATTACACAAAGTAGAGACTGGAAATAAAGGTGATTACAGAATACAGTACAACGAAGAAATTGAAGAATATTGTCCGGATGAATTTCAAAGAGACATAAATATATTAGTTGTAAACGAGAAATTTGTTGTTTTCTCAAACTGTGAAAATTTATCGGAATCAACAAGCAATCAGGAGGTCTCATTCCATCATTATTCTGTATATGGAAAAGCAACGCTTGAGTACATTCCTGTAACTGAAGCATATAAGATTTATAATAAATCAGCGATCTCTAATGACACCATGAACAATCCAAAGCGTTGTACTTGCAGCAAATTGAAAATATTCTCTAAATGTAAAAGTTACACAACTAATGCCAAAACAATGATATTTTTTGGAATTGTATCAACTTCAATTATAATTGTTTTGGTTTTAATATTTTTACATTTACTGAAAATGAAAAACAAGTGCAATCCATAATGAAATTTGTTAATTTTTTCATCTTAACTTTATTAATTTTTGAAATTGTACAAAATGTAATAAATAAATAAAAATTATATGCTCTTCTAATAATCGAGTGTTTTATTTACGGGAATTCCTAGATTAATTGTTACATTCAAACCCTTGCATAAAAAAATTGATTTAAAATGTTTCGTTTAATAAATAATTTTTAAGTTGATTGGTTTATTATCAAATTAATAATTTATTAATAAATGTATTACCTTTAATTAAATACCAAAAATTAATTTTTGATTGATAAGCAGAGGAATAAATTTGCCTTTTCAGTTAGTTAATCGCGTTTAACAGAAATCGGTTAAAATGTTTTTAAATTTTCTTTCGATTGTATCAATAATTTGTTGCATAAAAAACCAAGTAAATGGTTTAATTGTAAATGAGACATGCCCGATAAAATTATCAAGATATTCAATTGAGGGTAGTTTAACAGATGGATTTATATTGTAAAAAATACCATATGCGTCAAGTATTAAAGATCCTTTCTTCATTGATACGAATGAACAACCACCATGTTATCAATATAATTTAATCGAAGACGAAAATAAATTCTTAATCAAAATGATATGCTATGCTGCTGATTTAAATGATGATACGTTTGTACTGCACAAAGTGGAATCTGGTAATAAAGGTGATTACAGAATACAGTACAATGAAGAAATTGAAGAATATTGCCCGGAAGAGTTTCAAAGAGACATAAATATTTTATTCATTACACAACACATTATTGCCTTTTCATATTGTGAAGATATACCAGAATCAACAAGCAATCAAATGGTCGCAATTAATAGATACGAAACGATGTTTCAGTATGAACCTTATAGAAGTTTTACAATAATAAAATGGGATGGTTCATAATATAATGAAAGATTCTTCGAAAATACAACTGCATGTACCTGCAAACGAAAAAAAATACTTTCGAAATGTGAAAAATATGCGATTAAAACAAAGGCATGGCTATTTTATGGAATTTTCTTATTACCTTTTGTAATAACATTGATTTTATTACTAAAACAATTAATGAAAAGAAATACAAAAGTTGTCCCAAAATGAGAACAATTGGGATTTTATATAAATTTAGTGTTTGTGCGTTAATTGTATTTAAATTCAATCTTAATCTATATCTATTACCTGTATTTGAGTGGAAATTACTATTATTTTTAATGTATAATCGTTATAATAATAATTGTATAAACAATGCAAATCTTTAATAAAAAATTAAGAAAAAAAAAAATTGAATCAACAAATTCGTTTAGTTATACCAACAATTTTAAGTCCCACACAATCGTTTAGGAAATGTTTCCTTGGGCTCATCAACGTTAAAAAACTTTTCACAACTTTTAACTATTCACAAAAATTACAAATTCACCTTCGTTGCTCTATTTACCTGTGTTGTGCTGAATGGAAACACGTATAACAAATTAACACATATTGGCTAAACTGCAGATAGCAAAATAAAATTCACATGAATATAAAACGGAATTTAATCACTAGAATGATGATATATTTTTCGTTTTATACAAGCAATTTGTTAATTATTTGTAATCAGTGTTAATAACACTGTCTACCTGTGTGCTTAACAACTTATATTACGCCTTGATATCGACAATTTATAATTTTATGAATTTCGCTAGACACATCATTCCACATTTTTTGCTTGAATATTTTTAATCGAATAATTAATCGAATTAATAATGCGGAACTAATGAATACAAATATAAAACAAAATTAATTAATGACGATAATTAATTAATTAATTGGACGAGTTTTATTTTTTTCTCTCCTTAATTTTTGTATTGTTTTTATTGCTTTAAAGCTTTAAGTAGATATCGGCATTAAAAACTACAAAATAAATTTTTTTTGGGGATTTTTATAGCGTATTGTTTGTGCTTTTAATAAAAGTTATATTTTAAAAGCTTTTTCCTTAATCATTATTCAACAAAACTGTTTTTTTTTCCGGCTAGAAGTAGTATTTTCGTTTTCAGTGACTAATTATTTGATATTTTTAGAATCTTTCTGTTTTATTATCACCACAGTCATGAATGACCAGCACTGTTAATTGTTGATTATTTTTCCATAATAAATAATTAGAAATTACTGGTGTAATTCTACAGTTGCGTATGTTGTTTATTTCTTAAACAACACTTTCACCTAGCAGCATATAGTAAATTTATTAAGAACACGATAGACTCGGGCATCGATTTTTTTTTTACTATAGTTGATTGCACTTTTGTAGACAGAAAATATAATAAAAAAAAAAAAAAAGAATTAAAAAATCGACAAAAACTTTCAACAGCCAACAACAACAATAACAAGCAAAACAAGATTTTTTATTTTTTATTATTTTATTCACAAATAATAACAGTCTGCTGCTCAAAACAGAAAAGTTGCTTAACATGATATGGAAATTTATATTTTTTTATTCCATTATTATTATTATTATTATAACAAAAAAAAAATTAATTAATTAATATTTGCTTTTAATTAAAAAAAAAGAAGTAAAACAACAGAAAAATGATTTAAATTAGGCGAGCGAGCTTGAGTGATCGATAGATAGAAAACGAGAGATTTCATTGCGTTTGTCTAATGACAACAAGAAAATAATTTTTAGTTTATTATATAATTAATTAATGTTTCTTTTACATTATAAACCAGAAAGAAAGTATGGTATGACCTCGAAAGAAAAAATTAATTAAAAAAAAAAATTGCTTTGCAGCTTAATTTACTAAAGTTATGATCGCTGTTGTTTGTTGCAACTGTTTGTCTTAAATTCGTTTTCTTTAACAGGAGTAAAAATATTTGATTATCTGAGGATAACAGTCCTTTAAATGCATTTCAAATATTAAATCGTAGACTGTTTAATGTCAATTAAATAATTAAAAATCATAAATCAGCACAAGTTTGATCGTACAGTGTTTAAAGATCACTAATTTAATATAATTTGTATAATGATCGCGATCGTTTAATACTTTTGTTAATTCACCAAAGACATTGCAATGTATTTTTTTAACTGGTGTTATGGTGGTATATTCGCTTCTATAATTATATTTAAATTTTACTGTAATATTCTTCTGAATTATAAAAACAAAAAGAAGAAAAACTAGAGGAAAATACAGTACGTGGATTAGCGGATCAATTTTAGCAGATAAATTACAAACAATTTTAATTTTCTCTTCATTTACGTAATAAATTGTTTTAACTAAATTAAAAAATTTTATGCTTTGTTTTTGTTTACGTAATAAATTATTACTTATTTAGAAAATTAGTACAAAACTATCAATTCTAACAGGAAATTTATTTTTGTTTAAAAATAAATTAAAGAAATCAATTTTGGAATAAAAAAACAAATTTTTTAAGTGTGTCATACGCTTCCTGTAATTTGTATTTTATAAATTCTAATTCATTTCTATTAAATAAAATTTGTTTAGAAAAAAAATTGCAGCAATACGATGCCCAAACACGGGTAATTAGTACATAAATAAAATAGTCCGTCAACCATATAAAGCAATAAAAATGCATTAATTAATGTAAAACACATAGCATTGAAACATTAATTAGGTCTGGAGGTTATTTGTTTGTTCGCATAGAGACAACTTTTTTTCGAATAATACAAAAAAAAAAAGTTGTCTGATCGACATAACAAAATCAAAATAAAAAGCGAGAGACATTGTCAAAAACCGACTGAAATGGTAAACAGGTATTCTCCGGGTAACATTAACCACTTTTATTTACTAAACAAAGTGAAAGAAAGTCAACAGTACTATGTGTCGCGACTTGAATTGAATAAATTGGAAATTTAGAAGAAAATTTCTCTATTTGATTAATTTTACTCTGATTTATAATCGACGATCAATTTAAAGCGACACAAAACATAACACCAAAATGCAATTAATTGTGATTTTTCAACATTTCCGTTAAACATTTTTTTTCTTCTTTTTTATTATTTCTAATGAAATAGAATTTTTTTTTATTTTTTTGAACATTTAATTAATAAATTCTTTGTTAATTAAGTGTGAAGTTTATTTTAATTAATAATTTACTTCGTTCGTTGGTTATGAGTCAGTTGATTTTTTATTTTAAATTGTTTTCAAGATCATTGATCATTTAACACTGAAATAAGTAAGGAGCTTTATTCAGAATGTGTCTTGAGTTAATTAATCTTTATTGAAGTGAGATTAATAAACTAATTTGCTATATATGATCGACAGTTGATCGTTAAATTTTTTCTTTAGCAGTAAAATTTTTTTATTATTTGTCTTATGATCACTTGAAATATTTCTGTTAATCTGATTATCTGTATCTTCATTAATTATCTTTTATAACATATGTCAATTTGTATATAAAAATATTTAATAAAAGAATCAAATCACGTACATAATTGTTATTAATTTAAAAAATAAAAAACTAACAACACAACACTAAAGAACGTTGAAACTGTAAAAAAAACACGCTAAAAAAAAAATAATTTAATGCAATTTGAATTGAAATAAATATTTATTAAAAATGTTAAAAACAATTTTTTTTTTTTTTTTTTTTTTGGTTTGTTTTGTTTAATTTTGGATTAAAGAAAAGAAGCTGAAGGTCAAGCAGTAATAATTTTTCGTTCATTATTTTTGCAAATAAAAAAGAAAAAAAAACGCAAACATGTTATCACATTACTCAATGTTAAACATTCAGGTTTTTAATAATAATAATAATAATAATAATTTTGTATAAAATAATAAAGGCGAATAATAAATAAACGAAATGAAATGAAATAAAAAATTATTTTTGTAATGGATAAAGAAACAATAATAAAAGCTTAAAAGAAGCAAAATGAAAAAAAAAAAATCGATGGACTAGTTTTATTGTTAAACAGATAAAAGCAGCATAAAAACATCACAACGACAACAACATACCATCGTGAGCTAGCTGAGTGTAGTTAAGTAACAAAAAAAAAAAAAAAAAAAAAAACTAAAAAAAGACAACAAATTACAAGACATAAATTTAATTTAACTATTTGTTAGCCGGTTTATTTATTATTATTATTATTATTGAATTTCAGTTAACTATTAAGTGTTCCTGGTTGTCTATAATAAAAATTTTTTACTGTCACTGGACCTTTTTCAAGTTTTTTAATTAAAAAAAAAAAAGAATTATTTCTGTGTATTTTTCACTTTTTAATTAACTTTTTGTAATTTGTTTTTTTTTTAATGTTGCTTTTGGTTTACAATCATCATTGAAATATTTTGTTTCTAGCTTAAATTCGCTGAATACCAAGAATTAATTAATTATTCTGTACTGTATTCCGTTTTTCTAAAAACATTCAATGTGCTTATTAACAACAATTCACTGTATATAGAATTTTATTCTATAATAAATCAGGAATTTTCTATACAAAAAAAAAAAAAAAAGAAAGAAGAAAAATGAGCGAAACCAAACATATAAAATATAATTAAAAGTGACACAAATATGAATAATCAATGTAACGAAATATTACTTAGATAAATCTAAAGTTATTTCACTGTTTACACAAATTATATTCTATAACAACAAGCATTTCCGACATTCTTTAATAAAAAAAAAATCAATTCTTTAGCTGCTACCCAATTGAAACCTTTCAATGTAAAAAACGATTAAATATGATTAATCAAAAATCAATAAGCATTAAAATAAAACCGATAAAATTATTTTAATTAATTTTTTAACTAGGTTTTTTGTGTGTACTTTGCTTATAGAATTGATTAAAAATTATTGATGGTGATTAAAGAAAAATAATAATTTTTTTTTTGTTTTCAATTAAAAATAATGCAGGGATGTAAGAATGTGACTTAAGTCGTTATGATTGGGTTAAACACGTTAAAACACATAGTATTCGTCTATAAATAAGAATTTTAGAGTTTTGTAGTTTTCATCGAAATAAATCTTTTCCATGAGTTAATTAAGTTAAATGGTACATCCAATAGATGTCGTATCAAATTTTAAATCACATTTCTAGGCCAATTTAGTTTATTTACTGTCTAAGCTAAGATTGCTAAAGTTTTGTGAATTATTAATTGCATTACACAGTCAATTTGGATGCAAAAACTAATTAATTTATTATTAATTAATTAAAAAAAAAATTATTCCTGTTGTTTGTGTGGTGTTCACTTCATTGATTAAATAAAAAAAAAAAAAAATATTGTTTTAAAAAAATAAATCCATTCTTATATAATAAATAAAGAATGTAGAAATTCTTGGAATATTATAAGACATTTTTTTTTGTATAAAAATAAATTTATTTCTTGTTGTATATTTATTCAATTAAATTTTTTAAAGTACATTAAACTTAGTTGGTTTGGTCGTTTGTTTAATTTTTTTTTATTTTTTTTTTACTTTTATATTATTTGTTTTACTTAACTTAACGTAACTTAACTTAACTTAACGTTTTTGTATGATATCAATGATGTAGAAAACACAGAAAACTACAAAAAAAAAAAAAAAAAAATTGTTTTTTTTTTATATTATGGATTTTGTACGGAAATTATGTAATAAATCTTTACCCTGTGAAAACTTCTTTTTATTTGTCTGCAATTATTTTGATTTTTTTTTTTTTTTTTTTTTTTGAGACTTTTTAATTTTATTTCTCATAACAAAATTTTAAATAACAATTTGGATTATGTGACAATTAAATTTAATTCCAGTTAAAATAGAGCAGAAAAAATAAAAATAAAAACATTTATCTGTATATCCGGAAAAATGTTACAGAATAAAATTGCCGAATTTCAGTGATCCTAACATAATGAAAGTGCACAGCACTTTGTTGTGATTCTTTTTTTTGTTTGCAGCTAAATCAAAATCAAAGAATTATTCATGCAACAACCAGACAGATTTTATCTTTATTTTTTTTTTTCAAGACAAATCAATGTTAAGAAAAATATTTTTTCTTGGCTTTTTATTAAAAATTTATTTACTTTATTTTGTAAAAAAAAATTAATCTTTGACCGCACTAAGGCGTACAACGAACGTTATTTACTGCATTTTACACTTTTTTCTCTTTATCCTGATTTTTTTTCTTTTTTAGCTCATTTATTTTATTTAATGAGTATAATTGGGTCTCGTTATTATGAAATGTTAATTGTGGTTAGATAGTTGATAGATTGTTGTTGTTTTTTTTTTTTTTTTAGTTTTTATTTGTTAAAGCCAAGCATTTCTGTATGTAATTATTTTAATTTCTATTTGGTTTGATAATTGCTTGATGAACATGATTGACGGTTAGAAGCGACAATTACCAAGTGATTATTTTCATTCAGGGTTAATAAACCAGAATTGTTTGAAAATTACAATGAATTAAATGTATTCTTTGTAAAATTTACTGAAATACTGAAGCCCTGGTAAACAAATAAACAGTTGAACAATCCCTGGTGTACAAGAATTTTATTTTATCCTTTAAAAGAATTATAATTAAGTCGCCACAATTGATTGAAAAGAATTTTTTTCTCTATCATAAAGAATTTATCAAGAAATTATGAAATAAAAAAAAAAAAAATAAATAAAAATCCATCAGCAACATGATATAATTATATCGCGGTTTAATAAAAACAAAAAAAAAATTTAATTAAATTAATTGAAAAAAACCAAAAACGATTTCCGCCAAAAAAAAAAAAATTCAAAAACCGCATTTTCATTCATTAATTTTTGTAAAATAAGAATTTTTTTTTTGTCTTGACCACAAAAACCATAATTAACAAGACTTGACTGTACTCAGTTTTTATAAATAATAATTATATTTCGATAATAATCGATAGAAATAAATTTTTCTTTTCTCATTTTTTAGTTTTTATTCATCGTCTTCCTTTTATTTTTCTATACACGTCTTAGACACGCGTTTTTGTTGCTTTGTACACTCGCATGTTGATTTTGTTTTTTCCTTTCATTTCTACGAAGTATCAACAATAAACTACTAAATGTAGAAAAAAAAATACATTTCTTACTGTCTGTATGTGTAAATACAAGAAAATCTATAATTGAAGACGAAGAAATAATAAAAATGCATTGGAATTTGTAATGGAATTTTGTATAAGAAACGACCTTGACATTCCACGAACAGACATTTGCGTTTTGACTGTTTTTTTTTTTTTTTGTTATTTAATTCATCGTTTATTTCTCGTGTTGTTGTTTTATGTTGTTATTGCTGATCATCATCATCGTCTTCCTTGTGTATTGATTTATAAAAAAAATTATTTCTCTTTCGTACGTTTGAATTCATTTATTATTCCAGTGCCTTTAGACATCATAAAACATTTTTTTTTTTTTTTTCGTTTTTAATTAAAAATTATTTTTTATCTTTGTTATTTCAGTTATAATTTTTTTTTTAGTTTATATATCAGTTGTGGGTGAAACAAATTGATTGCGATAAACAATTTTTTTTTTAGTTGATTGTGCTTAGAATTTTTTTTCTCTGTCGTATGGACATTCTAAGAAATTAATTTTTTTTTTTTGTGTGTGGTTTTAATTTTTATTGTGTTATTCAAGGGATTGTACGTGTTATACGTTAACAAATAATAATATTTAATAATTTATTGAATGCATAATATTAATCAAATGGCCTTAAACCTAACAGGAATAATTGAATGATTGAATAGCCGCGTATCTGCATAATAATTAAATATTCATTGCATGCATCTTTCTTATAGGTTTATAAACAATAAATAATTATGTTTTAATTAAACAAATATTAATTTTTTCTTAAAATTAGAAAGAAAAAAAATAATAATAAAAAAATTTACTCAACTTGAGAATTGAGTAGGTGGGGCCATCCACCTGTTACACAGTTATTCTATTTACAGTTGCAATGTATAATTTTCGCTTTAATTCTCTTGCTTTTATGTTTTTAAGCTAAAAATTTTTATTTGACAAACATTTTTTTTTTATTGAGCTACAATTTATTTTTTTTTTATTGAGCTACTTTTTTATTTTCATTCTAAAATTCAATATTATTTTCCCTTGTTAATGTGAAATCAATTTTAAATGACATTCAGAGCTTTTAGTGTTGTTTAAGCACAGTGATACATATTTAAGTAAACTTTTACATGACTATAGTCATTTTTAAAACTAAAATATTATTCAGAAAAAAAAACAGAAGAGTTTCTTTAATAAATTATTTCCTACAAACTACTATTAACAAAAATTATTATACAGAAATAATTTACAAAAGCTACGATTAACAGCAAAAAGGTTATACATGATTTATATTTTATTTTTAGTTGTAAAGAGTAATAATCTGGTTATGGTTTGTATAATATTTATTTTCTTATTCACTTAACAATCATAATAATAAAAATAGTTTCAAATAGTTTTTGCACTTAAAAATAAATCATTAAATATTTGTTACATTTAGTCTATTATGTAATAGTAATAAAAATAAAAATACAGGTTGTGCTTTAAGCTTTTACTTAATAGAAAAAATGTAAATTTTTTTTCTCTTAAAATGTCAAATGAATTTTCTATTAATTACTGAATAGAAAAGTATTTTTATTAACCAATGAATTTGTGCCCCGTTAAAACAGTTCATAATCAAGAGGAGATAATTAATTAATTAATTAAGCAATAAAAAATTAATAATTGGCATTTCGGTACAATTCGAATATGAATCAAAATGAAAGTTTATTGAAAAGACTTGAATTAAACTTTTACTTAGATTTAATTTTGCATGAATTACAGAACTGGCTAATTTTTTTTTTTTTAATTTATCTGACTTTGTTTTTTTTTGGCTAATTAAACTTTTACATAGTTAAGCTTAATTCGCATTATTTTTTTTTTTTAAATAAGCTTTTCAAAGTATTATTATTCCATGTCAATTAAAATAATTTTAATGAAAAAAAAAAAAAAAAAGACGACCGCCTAAAAGACAATTTAAATTAAATTTTATTATCAATATTTTAATTGGATATAATTACATAAAAAAAAAGAAAAAAAAAGATAAACATTTTAAGCAACATATATGTTAATTAATTATTTAATTAAAAATGATAAAAACGTAATAAAGTTAAAAGGATTATAAATACAAACAAAATTAAATCGATTTTGTTTTTTTATTTTTGTTCGTATGAAGATGATAAAAAACGATTAAAACTCAGTCATTTCCGTTAATAAAATAAAAAATTTTTGGTTTTGTTTTATTTATACAACGCGGTGTTTTTCTATTTTGTTTTAATTATTTATTTTACTTGACAATGTTATGCCAGGTGCTTACAAACGGTTTTACTTGATTGAACAAATTTTTTTTTTTTTTGAGTTTTTCTCTTTTTTTTCATGGGTATTTTGGAGCTTATTGGGTTTTTTTCTTCAGGCATGAATTTGTGATTTTCTTGTTGTATCGTTTAATCGAAACACTTGTCTAAGTTTATCGTTTAATTGTGTAATCGTTAACAAAAAAAAAAAAAACTTGAATAGAACCAAAGTCGTTGTTTAACGTGTAACGTTAAAGGGTTTTCAAACCCAGGTTTCTAAAGACCATTTTCTTAATTTAAATAAATAAAACACCTTTAGCTACCATTTTTCCTTTATTATTGATTAACATAATATTCCTATAAACTAGATGAAAAATAAAATAACAACGAAGCACAGTAGAAAACATCAAAAACTAATTAATTTTATTTTTGTCTTATTTTTATGTTTAAAAACAATAAATGCTAATTAAATAATTAATTAATTCTTCTATATATATATATATAAATTCTTATGATTCTTTATGTTATTCTACTTCTTTAAAACATGAATTCAATAAGATTGGTTCTCTATAAATCATTTATTTTCTTTTTTCTTTTTTTATATATATTTCTCACCATAGAACGAGTTAGAAAATTCTAATAAAACGTTATCGATTATCACGGTACAATGACGATTTTTTTTATTTTTAAATTTTGTAAATATAGAAAAAAAAAATTCTATTTTCGTTTTTTTTTTTTTTTTTTTTTTTTGTAAAATGCTGTGATGCAGAAAATAAATAAATAAATAAACGTTTTCAACAGGTGAATTATGAATATATTAGTAATTAATAAGGCATTGACTCTTTAAAAAAAAAAAAAAAAATGGTAAAAATTAATGATTCTTTATTTGTTATTTTATAACCGAACAGTTATATATTTACTTGAATAATAATAAAAATTATTAATAATATTACATTAATCATTATTAAATGATCGTTTATGTTTGTTGTTTACATTTATTTTGTTTTAATTACTTTATTACGTAATATACTTTACAACTCGCTTTGTAATTAAAGAGAATTTGTATGTTGTAATCAGGTGTTGTAATTACTGGCGTAACTATGTACTAGTTTTTAACACAAAGCAATTTTATTTATTTTTCAAGAGTCTTTACTAAATTCACTAAAAACACCCTAATAACCGCCCGGTTCTTCCCATTTCTACTCAACAAATTTTTAATTAAACATTTTATTGTAAATTTAGTGCCCTAAAATTATCAAAAGAGAATCATTTTTGCAACCAAAAAATTGTACACGGTGTCTTTGACGTATATACCTCAGGTAGTCGCCTGTAACAAAGTTTTTCGGTTTTCTCCTATTTTTTTGTTTTTAATATAAATGCACTGAATACGCCAGGTAGGTTTATTTATTTTTACGGTTTTACAATATATTTTTTTTTTTTTTGTTTTGTGCAGAAAATATTAATCTAAAATGTAGAATAAAAATCTTTTGTATAGATTATAGAATTTTTTTATTTTTTTTTATTTTCAATGAATTATTTTTCCCTTTATTAAAACTTTATTGTTAAAACCGTAAAAAAAATTCTTTACCTGAACTTTTTAAGCCTTATAGATTATTTCTAACGAATATTCACTTAAAACATGATTTTTGTTTAGTTGTTAATGGAAAAAATTGTATCTAGAAAAGTAAATCCGGAAGTTTTTATTATAAAATATTTATTTTTAAAGTGACTTAATAACTGCATAATTTATTTACCTGATTTTTTTTGCACTATTTGTAACTTAACACGACATGATATCCGTTTACAAATTAAAAACACTTAACATGTCCTGTTGAATTTTGTTTATTTTAAGTCACCAGGCTGAAGAGTTATAAATGGTTGTTTCTCCAGATTTTACCGGAATAAATATCGTAAATTGATTAGACAGTGACGATTAATATCAATTTTGATATCAATACCAAATAAGGGCAATAATCTACGAATAAAAAATTAAGCAATAAAAACACCTGCGTCGCGCGCACACAAAGTACAATTTGTTACTTAAAAAAAAAAAAAAATATTATTTTTCTAATAAATCTTCTCAGTGTGTCCTACCCATTTATGATTTATTTTAACACATTTTATTTGATTTTTTTTTTTTTTTATTATTTATATTTAATATTTATGCTTATTTTTTATTTTCTTTCTGTTTTTAGATAATAAAAAAAAAACGATAAATGCTTGTGCCGTAATAAATAAAACAACATAAAACACCAGACGTAGTGAATAAAGAGTTAAAAGTGATATAAACAACAAAATATAATAAGGAATATAAAGTGAATAATGCGTTGGTTTCGAAGGTCATCAGATTCACCACGTCTGTTAAGCTTGTCACCATTAAGGAATAGTGATCAAGGTAATCTACAACTAATCAATGTCGTCCATCATAATGATTATGATGATACAACTAATATTCATCGTGATGATGGTGATAATAAAATAAATAGAAAAAATCTAACCAAAAATGATGAGAGTTGTTATAGAGTAGTGACAACAGCAGCATCAGTTATATCACCGACAACAATGCTAACAGCAGCATCGTTAACACCGGAAAAAGTATCGACATCAACAACAGATTCAACTACACGAAAATCACGAAAAGGTAAAATTTGTTTTGTTTTTTTTTTTAGTAACTTTAAACGCGATCACCAATAATAACACCTAGCAAAAGTGAATGTAAGACGAACAAAACAGCCACAGGTGACATAGATTTTCGGTTTCATTATTAGAAGCAAATAATACAACAAAAGCAGCAGCAGCAGCAGCAAACAATTTTCTGATTTCACTTAGTTTTACCATTTTTGTATGTAATCTCTTTCTCTCTCTCTGTGTTTACAGGTAAAAAAGTAAATAATTAATTTTTTTTTATATTGAAACTGAAGTGATTGATTTTTTTCTTCTTCGTCTCCACTTCATCATCATTTCTATAATAAATTTACCGGTGACCTCAAATTTTAATTTCACATGTGAAGAACAACTATTGAGGCGATTTGTTGTTTCGCATTTTCTTTCCTAATTAATTAAAATTTTATTTATTTATTTATTATTATTATTTTTTTTCTTTAATAAGGTGTTTCATAAGTGCAATAATTGTGTTTCGTTTGTTTATTACAATTACTTTTTAACCTTGTGTTTAGTGGTTTTCGGTTATATAGGATGAAAAGTTTTTAATTATTGATTTGGTGTCTCTCGTTATTAAAAAAAAAAAAAAACCAAAAAAAAAAAAAATAGTAAAATAAACGTTTATATAATTAATAATTAAATTTGTGTGAGTGATTAATTAATTTATTAGCTTTCTATAGTATTTAAAAATTATTTCTAGAAATCGTTGTTTTGTTTGTCCTGCAAAAAGCTTCCTCAATACTTTAACTGCAGCAATCCTCCTATCTAAACGAAAGCAAACAATATTTATGAGCATCGTTTAAATCACAAATAATATTATTATCGTTGCTTGTTATAAATTAAAAACATTTTTTTTTTTACACCTGTTAATTAAGTTTCTTTTCTTACTTTTTTTTTTTTTATAACACGCGTATTCAACCTTGTTTTTGATCGAAAAGAAAATCTTTGCTACTTTTACTCCACAGTTACGCTTTTATACGATTTATGATAAAATCAATCAAAAAAAAAAACAAAAATAATTTTAATTCAACCTTCAGTTAGCTAAACAAAAAACACCTTTGGGTGAATAAAAATTACAAAAAATTAACCATCGATAAATTTGTTTAATTTTTGGTTATTAAAATCAGTTCAATGCTGAAATTGATTTTTGTGATTTGTCTCCTGTTAACATTGGGCTTTTGTTAATTTTTCTTTACATAACATAAAAGCGTTTGATTTGCATTGTAGGTAGGATTTTTTGTTTGTTTATTTTTTTTATTTATGTTTGTCGATTAATTTTTAATTATTTCCGTTGTAATAAACAATTTTTTTTTTTTTGACTTCATTTCATTCATATTTCGTATTTGTAATATAAAAAAAATAAACTTTCATTTTCTATTCTATTTAAAGTTAATGATTAAAAGCTTTGGCGTTTTTATTTTTTTATTTCTGCTTCTATTTTCATGTGAGAATTATTTTTTTTTCTTTCTTTAATTATTATTATGTGCTTTCTGTTGTTGCTGTTTTATGATTTAATAACCGAAAATGGTTTGTTTCTGTGTGAAAAAAAAATTAATTTTTTTTTTTGCTTTAGTTGGGTGGTGTAAAATTATGTATTTGTATGTTTAAAGTTTTATTTTCTATGTAAATCAGTATTATAAATGTTTTTTTTTTTTGGTTTGTTTTAACGAGATTTTTAATTGGTTTTGATGCTTTAATTACGTTAATTAATGCTTTAAAATTTTGTGTTTTTTTTGTTGTTACATTTTAAAATGATCTAAACGATACTTTACAACCACACTGTTGCCTAGATAAATTTACTTTTCTCGTTTATTACTTAAATTTCTTTAAAATTTCTTAAAAAAAAATTTTTTTTTTCTATAACAACCGGACGTCTTAATGATAATAATAGGATATCGCTATACAGAAATAACAGGCGTACACAGTGTTTGCGGTTAAATGTAAACAAAATATGATAAAAATCTGACTTAAAAATTAAGTGATGACATGAAATTTATTTCATTTTTATTCTGTTTAATAAATAATTTATTTAGTTTTATGTAAATTTGTTTTGTACCCAAAAAAAAAAACGACGAATTTTACGCTTCATAGTTTTTTTTTTTTTTTCTTTTTCAGCTAGACTAGCCTTAATGACCTATAATTAGTAAAATTATTAAATTATTTCGTTTTTTTCTATCTTTTTATACAAATTTAATATAAAATAATATTTTTATGATTATTTAAGAAAAAAGATTATTTTTCCACCTTATAATTAGCAAAAATTGATTAAAAAGAAAAAATTGTGTTTCAACATGAAACTGCCTATGTGATTTTATTTTTATATCGCGAATTGTCGCTAAAAATCACACCAAAGAATTTAAAGAATTTTTTTTATACAGTAGCAGAAAAAAATGAAAAAAATTAGAAAAAAAAAATTCTTATTTTCAACACAACAAAGTTATTTTGTTGTGATTTTTTGTAATCGTTTTGGTAACAAAGCGACCTAAGGTAAAAGCCATGAAAATATTTTTACTAAGAAAAATGTTGGGGACGAGAAAGAATCTAATTAAAAAATTTTTTTTTTATTTAATTCAACAAGCTTTTAGGTCCAAATTGTGCTTGTTATAAATTTTTTTATTGTTTTATGACTGTTTTTGTTTAAAAATTTGAATGCGGTTTTGTTGTCGCTTCTTAAGTACGCGATCTTCCACTTATCTATGCTCTAAAATCTTCTCTCGGTTTTTGTTTTATTTTCTAATGATGAGAATTTTTTCTTTTCCATTTTTTTTTTTTTATTACTTTTTAATGTAATTTACATTATTCTTTATTATTTATTATTTATTTACATTAATAATATAATGTCGCCGACCACTGTTTGTACGGCTGTTTGTAATTAATATCATTACTTTCATTGTTCTTATTTAAATGGTTGGTAGTCAACCGAAAATAATGACCAAACGACTTAAATTAAATATAAAAAAATACAAAAAAAAACACGAAAAACATGTAAAACAATTTTGTAGCTTTTCTATGCTTAAACTTAAATAAATAAAAAAAAATCTAATTACTTAAAATAATTAAGTTTGGTAACGGTTTTTTTTTTTTTTTAATTTTGTTTAAAATGCTCACTAATTAACCTACTGATTAATCTCTAATCTCTCGTTAAAGTAGCTTCCTGATGCTTCAAAATAGTCTTAGGGTTCTTTTGGAACAGCCTGTTGAAAGGTTTCTACAGAATAATCGTAATTTTACTTGTCAAACTTTACAAAACAAATCAGTTCATTTACTTCACTTAGTTAAGTCAAATTTTCCTTTGTTTTTTATTAAGCTAGAAAATAGAATTTATTTAAAAAAAAAATTGGTTAAAGAAACTGACTGTTAAATAATTTAAGGAACTTTTTGTAAAACTTCTACGGTGATTACCTTGTTTATATGTTATCGAAGTATTATGTCCCCTTAAAGTGGTCCAAATACCAGTAATTATCAGCTTAAAGTTTTATTATTAACAAACCAATGCGTCTGTACGGTTATAACGCAGTTGTACTTGCAACATACTTTCTCGTTTTTAATACAAAAAAAACTATATATTGCTCTCTCTATATAAATATTTACCACCCAACGATAACAACACCCTTTGCTTAAATAAAGCCAATTGCAAAAGTAAAAAAAAAAAAAAACAATTTAATAAGGAAGACAAAAATTTAATTTATTATCGCTGAGTTCTACAAACTCAAATAACACAAAAAGAAAAAAATAATGAAAATACGATAATAATGCAAAATGAAGCATAAATTACTCATCATCATTATTCTTTATTTACATTTCTTATCACATATAATTGTTCTTGCAAAATAATAAAAAAAAAAAAAAAAAAACAGCGAAGAATATAATCGTGAATCAAACAAAATGTGTTTATTCGTACTTTAGTAGTAAAAAGAAGTTCTTATGGGACGCACATTACGACGCTTACATTACAATAAATGTAAAAACATTTCTTCCCGATAGTAAAGAAATTTTTTGTTGCTTTTGTATTGAATGTGATTGTGGGTGGGCGTTTGTTTAGTAAGTATTTACCTTTTATTGTCACCGAAAAACAAAAAAACTTAAGTGCACTTCCGATAAGAACTAATTGATATAACGCCGGTATTAGCTAATCAAAATTATTTTTCATTGCATTCCTTTCCATCGATAACGAAGATACATTTTCTGACTAAACAATTTTTGCCTTTTTTTTTGTTGTTGTTACAGATGAATCACCGATCCGTTGGCTACGACGCAGCAATGACACAGCAAATTGTTATAACATTCAAGAGGGACGTATAATAGAGAATGTCCGTCCAAAAGGTCGTTATATATCACCAATCCGGATTAAAAATAAGTCTATGCAATATTTATTGCTATCAAGTACGCCAAATAGTAATGATGGAATTGGTACAACACAAATAACAACAACAAATGAGGAACAAACCAAAGATGATTTAAATAAAAATTTACGAAAAATAAAAACGACAATAAATAATCAAATTGATCCAAAGGAGAAACGTAACCCATTAAACAGTACACGTTTATCATGTTATAAACCGTTGGATAGTAGTTACACATTAAATACAAAACGACAATCATCATTACAACCATTTAATCATTATAAATCCGTTGATGATTTTACATTTATGAATAATAATTGTAATACCAGTGGTAATGAAACGTTTACATCTGGTAGTGATTATTCAAATGATGTTACTTCATTAATAATCGATTATCAATATGAAAACAAATCGAAATTGAATGATAATCAGCATCAATCGAAATTAAATGAATTTAATCAAAAAATTGAAGAAATATACCAAAGTAGTGATTGTAATAATAATAATAATAATAATAATAAACCAAAAATAATAATAAATAATAATAATAATAATAATAATAATAATGATAATAATGAGAGATTAATAACAAATAAATTTAAAATGATGACCGAACGTACACAAAAATTATTTAATAAAATTTATAGTAATAAAAATGATAAGAATGATATGAATACGATAAAGAATCGTCGTAGTATCAGTTATGGTGCGTTACCTGGTTTATTAGAGTTTCATGATGAGTTAAAAACATCCTTAACACAACCAAATATTGATGATACAACAATTATTAATGGTAATAATAAAACAGAAGATGGTGATTCTGGTATTTTAGTAAATGAATCTGGTGCATCATCAATTGTTGAATTGGACGATCATGGACAAACAAATTTATTAGAATTGGATAAAAATACACCAACGAAAATGGAAACGAATGAAAAGACAAAAGAATTTAAATTAATTCGTTTGCATATTGGTGAAGGTGGTCTTAATCATGGTTTAGGTATTGTGATTGGACAAATGAAGAATAAACGAAATGAGTTGTTGTGTCGGTATAAAGTCGCTCACATTATACCTGGCAGTGTTGCTGATTGGTAAATAAAGAAAAAAGATTTTAATGCTTTAAAGCACTGTTTAATTAATCTTTTTCATTTTAGTGACAAAACAATACAAGTCGGCGATGAAATAATAAATATTTTAGGACAGAAATTACGGGGCTTAACAATGCAACAGGTGCAGGAGATTTTCTCAATAAACACAATTGGCTCGTTAAAAACAAAAATCGACATAATTATCTGTCGAAAATTAATTACGAATCATTTAAATTCAAGTTTTGATTATGACGAACCACAATCACAGTTACACCAATGTAATCATGATACTGATAGTGGATTATGTGATAGAGATGAATTTGCATCGAAAGCGATAAGGTAAACCAAAAAAAAAAAAAAAATTATTTATTTCCAGAGTGAAAATTAAACAGTTTTTTATTTTATTAAATTTTGCAGAATCGATGGTAAATACAATACATTTGGTCATTCTAGGCGACAAAAGCCCACGTTAACTGTGTTGAAAATGCCGGAAAATATAGGCGATGATAAAACACCGTCACCGGGTACAGCTGATACAGATGTCAATCAAAAAAAACGTTCACCACAATTTCAAAAGAATAACACAAACTACTCGAGTATTACAAAGAAACTGATACGACGCTCATTGATTGAGAAATCACAAAATATTATTTTCGATATTGATAGTCAGGAGTTTGATGGAAAGTCTCCAATTACCAGTTTACCGGTTAATAGCGATGTTATAACGAAGAAATATTTTACAAAAAGCACCGCGAATCTCACTGATAGTAAAACATTGTCACCAGCAACTGATGATTGTCCGGAAAACAATATTTCAAGCAGTGCTGAAAAGGTTTTATTACCCTACAGTGCGGGTACTGGAGCGGGTAATTTTTGTACGTTGCCACGTCGCCCTAGAAACGGAATGTGTTCTTTTCACACAATCACATATGAGAAGGGACCCGGTAAAAAATCTTTAGGCTTTACAATTGTTGGCGGTCGGGATAGCCCTCGCGGTGCCCTAGGTATCTTTATTAAAAGCATTTTACCAACGGGCCAAGCAGCGGAAGATGGACAATTAAAGGCGGGCGATGAAATATTAGCCGTTAACGGTCAAGTATGCCATGATTTATCCCATCAGGAAGCGGTAAAATTATTTAAAAGTTTTAAGTGCGGTGAAATCGTTTTGAATTTGTGCCGACGACAGAGAATTGTTAAAAATGAGACAATCGGTAATTTATAATAAATCGTGTATAAGGCGACTGATATTCATTACTTAGTTACGTCAAAACATTTATAAAGCAAATTGCTGCAATGTTGTCACTTTGTAATATAAATCTGTACGCCTACAAATACACGAATAATTAATTAATTACGACTGCAATGAAATAGTTTAAAAAAATTAACAAAAAAAAAAAAAGAATTATTTGTAAATAATAACAAAAAAAAAAATTAATTTACGATAAGACTAATTAACATAATTTCTTTCTTTAATTAAAAAAAATTAAAAAAATTAAATTAAATTAAAAAAAATTAAATAAAAAAAATAGAAAAAAAATTTTGTAATAATTTTGTAAAAAAATTAATTAAAATAAATTATTATTTAAAATTTTTGTTTAATTGATGAAAAAAAAATAAAAAAAATATCATTTTTTCATTAGAAGCACCCGTTTACCTTGAGTTGGATTACCTTGAACGATGTTAAATGATTTTGCAGAAAATAATTAGAGGAATGGTTTTGTTGTTGTTATTTTAGAATTTTTTTTTTATACAAAAAAAAAAGTTTTTAATCCACTTTTGTTGGTAAATGCTTGAGTGGTGACCAAAGTGGATTAAAAGTTTTTTTTCTTCTTGTTATTATTGCTTTTGCAAAATTCACCTAAATGTATACTATAAATAAGGTTACTTCGTTTATCATAGACATCAACCAATCGGCTTGCTATGTTTTGATTCTTATTGCAACGAATTTTCCTTACAACATTTTCCTTTTATTTCTGAATGTTAGTTACCGTTCCGTAATCAATTAATTAATTAATTAATTTATATTAATTATATAGTTTTTTTATTTAATAATTATATTATAGTGAATAAATACATTTAATGCGATTATTATTATAACATTTAATTGATTTTGACAAAAAAACATTTACAAATTCTTCATTTTCTTCATACAATATATTTATTATTATTTTTTTTTTTAATTCTATTCTTGATTATAATTTTTAATTAATTAATTATTTATTTATGTATTATATATAATGTATATAAACCAGCCACAAATATAAATACATAAGTTTTGTATAGAATAATTAATTTAATTTAATTTTTTTGTTTTTTAGCTGCCATATTAAAATTTTTGCTTCATTGATTTTAAATTAATTAATTAAATGAAAAGAAAAAAAAAAACATTTAATACATAGATTATACGACAATAGATATGAAGATAAATTTGTTTTTCTTTTTATTATTATAATTTGTGTAACAAGAATAATATTTGTATTAGATAAATTATTTTTTGGTACACCCTGTATATAAATATATATTTAAATATTTTTTGTTTTTATTTTAAATTATTATTAATTAATAATAACGATTGTGATAATTTCTTGGTATATTATCCATAAGATCATTTAACGAGTAACGTTCATAATCGTAATTTGGCATTTGTACAGCACTGGGTATTGCCGGTTCACTGTAAAAACGTTCCTGTCCAAAACGCCAATCATTATTTTTATTGTTTGCTATATGACCACCACTCTGGATGCCACCAACATTTAATGAACGTTTCTTCTTGGCAACCATGAAACGTTTCGATGGGTAACCAACTAGAAATAAAATTATTATTATTTTTTTTATTTTTATTTAATCAATATTTAATGAAATTTTCGTTGTTCTACCTTTGTTTAAACGGTTTAGTGTACGATCCTTGTATATTTCATAGCGGGGATTTGTATCAACATCAAATGGCATTCCGTATGGCATATATTCAACAGATGGATCAACCCATGAATTTGACCATTCCCCATTCATATCGTCAGTGTTTTGATTATTAGCTCCCGGCAATATCATGTCATACGGCAACATTGGTTGTGCTCCTTGTAAATAATCAACGGCACTTGCTGGTACAGAAATTCCACCACCATATCCGGTCTCATATAATTCAGGATCAATTCGTGCACGTTCACCAGCTTCAACAAGTGCTACCAATGCCAACATATCAGCTGGTGTTAACTTTGAATCACGTTTTAGTCTAAAAGCATAAAGAACAATTTTTTTTTTTCGTTTTAAATTAAATTGATAATTAAGTGCCAACCCCATTACGCCAGGTAAGATAAATATTATTTTTTTAATCAATAAAAGAAATTTTGATTAAATATTTATCGTCTTGTTATGTAATTAAAAGGATTTTATTCAACATTATGTTGTTATTGTTTATTGTAGTAATATTAATTGAATTTAGCAATAAGCTTTCGTTTTATCACATAAATAACATTTAATTATGAAGAAATAAATTCAATGTACCAGTGGAGACGCCTGTTATTGCCATGACAATGAAATATTATTAAATTATACAGAGAATACAGAGAGGGAATGAGTTATTTCTGTTATTTTATTTATCTTCGCAATCGGTTACTTAGCATCAATAAAGGTAATCAGAAATGACATATCGAATACACAATGGTTCACTAATTAAACCCTGTTAACGAACACATTTCAAGACAATAGCAAAGGTTAAATAAAGTTCAAATAAAATGTAATAAAAACGTAACATAATTTACGCATAATTTGATAGAAATAAAATAACAAAAAAAAAAAAAAAAAAATCCATTAATTATGGAATAATAATGGCATAAAATTTGTTTTTTTTTGTTTTGTTTTTATTTACGTAATTTAAATATAAGCGATAAAAAAATATGAAGAATAATAAAAGTTATGGCAAAATTATGCTTTTTTTTTTTTTGTATAATAATTATCAGAGTACCGATACTCCATATTAACTAAATACGTGTCAGAATAGTACAGTAAAAATTTATTTAAAAAAAAAAAAACCAAATTATATGATATAATCGGACGTGATTTAATTATTTAAAAAAATTGTGAGAGCTATGGATCTCGAATCTCGAACCTCGAAATGGCTTTAACTCGAGAAATAAATTTTTTTTTCACCGAAAATGTAGAACAATGTCGATTTTTCGTGTTATGCCCTCTTAAACATTCAGAAAACAAATAAAAATTGTGTTTATTTGATCAGAATTTGTATAGAAATGCAGAATAATTAAAGAAACCTTTTAATTGACATCAGTTTTAACAGAATTCATAATTGCGAGGGTAAACAGTATACAATAAGACATAAAATATACATAGAATTCTTACAAAAAGTATATTCAATGGCAAATTAAATTGAAATTTGTATTCATTGTCATTGCAGAAAATCATGTTGCCACCACACATCTCAGTTATGTTTTTTTTTTTTTTTTTCATTCTTTTAATTAACCCATTCACGTGTTATTGTAGGTTGAAATCTGTGTTAGTTATTTATTGGATATTAATCAATTTTATTTATTTATTAATCTAGAAAATTGATCGACTATTTGTATACAAGCTTTGAAAGAATTTTTTTTTTGTTGCTCTTATTTCACTTTCTTTGCAATAAATGGGATAATTTTTTTTTTAAACGATGTTTTAATAAAAGTACTCTGGAGACATATTACCAAGTAATTGAAATTTGTATTACTCTAATCACCCACAATACTAACTACATTAAATTGCAGCTAAAAAGAGTTTAAGAATGCGAGTTTTAATAAATTTTTATTTTCAGTTTTATGACGTCGAATAAATTTTCATTTTTTATTGAAAATTATTTTTTTTTGTCACGATAATAATAAAAATTGAAATTTTTTAAATTAATTATAATCAGAATATGGTATTTTATTAATATATTTACGTACGTCACAGTCTTTCATTACACAAAAACACATTTTATTTACTTTTTATTATATTCGTAAGTGTTTGACACTGATGATGATGTTTATGACGTGTATGACGTTGGTATATTCAATGAATTTTCACTTTATATTAAAGAATCATTTACGTGCTGAGTCTTCACAATGGAAATTCTTTTTATTTTGAATAATAAAAATTGTTTATGCTGCCTTAAATACTGTCTATATGTTACGTTGACAAAAAGGGTTAAAACCGTTAACGACATTTTACTACAAAATTACATTCGCATGCAACATAAATTTCATTTTTAGTTTTTAATTATTTATTTAAAAGCGAAAATACAAATAAAAAAAAAAAACACCTCCATAAGCTGGCTTTTATATTAGTAGGATTTACGTCAGAAAAGAAATTCTTTTCAATTTGTAAAAAAAGAACCAAAAGAAAGGACGAAAAAAAGAAAAAGCCAAATAAAGCCTCCGAGAAGCTAAAGGAAATAATAAATAAAAAACGGAGGAAAGACGATGATGATGATGATGACAATAATAATAAAAAAAAAACCTTTAAATAATAGGTTAGACCGAATTAATAACATAAAAAGTATATATTCTATGTGTAGTCACGTCATGAGATTAATAAAGTTGATGTGTTTGCTCTAAATAAGCAACAAAAAAAAAAAAAGAAATGTTGTAACCAACCAAAAAAAAGCTAATCATATATTATTTGTACACTTCTTTTACGGTTCTAATTGAACAAAACAAATAATTAGGAACTCTGTTATTAAATTATTTTTACTCTTTTATTTAATAAAATAAACAAATATGGTATCACAAAGCTTAAAGCTATTAAAGAAAATTCCCTTTAAAACTATAAACTGTTTCAGGAATTTCCAGAACTTTTATACACCGTTGAAAAAATGATTTCAAAAATTACTTTTGTAAAATTAATTGAGATTAATTGACCAGAGTCATCTGTTGAGTATACAATTAACATTTTTAAAATATAATCAATAGAAAATCAAATTAAAGCTAAAAGCTTTTCATTTTACTGTTCACTGTAAAAAAGTTTCGTTTTTTATTTTTCATAAAAACAGGCTTAAACAATAATAAATCATAATCTTTATAGAGAATCATCAACAACAACAGCAGCAGCAGCATTACAGAAGGAGCAGCTTTTATAATTTCCATAATATTCACTTAAGTGTTAATAATTTTTATATAAATATTTTGCATTAAGGGAAAACAAAACAAAAAAAAAAAAAAATCGAAAGGAAAATTAACAACGAGAAACAACAATAAGAAAAAATAAAAATTATGTAAATATCCGTTGAATGACATTAGATTTAATATTATTAGAGTGATGACACCAATGTTTTTCTCATAACAATGCATAAATATTGTCTTATGAATAATAATCAGTTGATTCTGATCATATATTTTCATTATTATTATTATTATTATTATTTTTTTAATGTTTATTTTTTAAATAAATAAAATAAAAAATGAATAACAAGCATAAGGATTCCGTTTTGAAAAGTATTTTATTGAAAACATTAATTTAAAGCTTTATCAATTTTCATTGACTTTTATAATTAATTTTAATTTAATGAACACTTCAAAATGTATCCCTACTTAACAAGAGTTATTATTTTTGAATACCCTAAATTTACAAAGCATTATTCAAGGCAGTGGAATTAGTCACTTGGAAAATGTATGTAATTACATTGGAACATCTAACTAAAATCGTTAATCAGATAAACTAGAAGTAAAAGTAATTTTTTTTATTTTTTTTTACAGTTTTAACGATGTGACATTCAATAGTGGGTTTTAGATAAGGGTTTAATCAGTGATATGTTTCTAAAACACTTGCCAAACATATCAAACATATTATATAAAAAGAAAAAGTTTTTAAAAACATTTTCCTGATAAGCTTCAAGCCGATCAAATTTCTAAAAACAATTTGAAGCTTTTTTTGATTAAATCGATGATTGATAAATATGAAAAAAAAAAAATATAAATAAATAAATAAATTCCATTTGTTTAGTCAATGAATTTTAAATTAATAAAATACAGAAAATTCGAAACAAACGACATTGGAAAAATGATGAATAAATGAAATTTGCCTTAAGCTGATTAAATGTTGCCTACATAGAATTATATTAAATAAAAAAAAAAAAAAAAAAAAAAAAACTCAACAAGAGGAAAAATTAATTAAACTTTGATTTGTTATTTATAAAATAATATTTTTTTTTTTTTTAAACCAAACAAACGTAACCCCCTAATCGGACAATACAACAAAATCTTAATCTTCAGGACTGGTAATTAATATCGGCTTTGTTTAGAATTTAAAACCTTGTTACCCTTGAAACCGATTATTTTTTAATTAACTCATAAAGTTTGCTGAAATGTTTGCAGACTAATTTTGTGCTTTTAAAATATATAATATAGAATTCATAGAATAGTGTCCAGTGAGGCATTTTGTTTTTACTACTGTGTAATAACCTGTTGATTAAGGATTATTTATTTAGTACAAAAAAGCTCAAAGGGTAGTAATTTTCAATACATTTTTTGTTTTTAATATAAATTCAAAAAAGCACAATCCATTTTAATATTTATTTAACAACATTCCCATTTGTGTTGTAACAACATAATAAATATTCCAATAGCAACAGACATTTGAGCAAATTTAAGGAAACATTGGAAAAACGAAAAGCTTTCATGCAGAAGTTTTTATGCACAAAAAACATAATCAACAGTGACAATAATCAAAAAAAGAAAAAAAACCCCTCTTGAATTAACTTTATTAAACCACGAATTAGTCTTACATCGTATTGTGTTTGTGTTTTAATTTTTTTTTTATTATTACAATGTTTATCCCCAGGGAGTAAAGCATGCAACAAAAATTATTATCAAAACGATCATAAAAACTATAATAAAAAAGGGAATAAAAACAGCATAGAAAAAAAAAAAACATTCACACACATTTTATCAACAATAGAAATAGAAAGAAAAAAAAAATTATAACGCGTTAAAATAATAAAACAATAATTTTATAACCTTCCTTGTGGACCTATTCCGATAGCGTAACAAATAAAATTAATTCAATTTATAAGGAGATAGAATAACAACATGAAATAAAAAAAAAAACTAATAAATTAGACTTGCTAAAAGCTTTCTTTGTGCTGTTGCTTTAAATACAAAAATATGCAAAAAAAAAGAAAAGAAAAATTTATTATAATTTAATAACGATTTTAGAAATCTTTCGCCTCTGTTTTTTTTTTTTTTTTTTTTTATATGATTTCATCATTATTTTCTATTTTTTACATTTTCCACTTTATTAATAATGAAAAAATTCATACAATAAAAAAAAAAATGCTTCTTCTACTACTTTGTCGTTTTTACATTTTCACTTTTTTTTTTTTTTTTTAATTAATTTCTATTATTTTTGCAATAAAATTTAATAAAAGGAGAGGAGAGAGAAAAAAAAACACTTTTCTTTTTGTTCTTATTAAATTATTGACAAAAGTCACAAAAAAAAAAAAATAATAATAATTTTTTATTTTTTTCTTTCTTTCTTTCTTTTATAAAACAAAAACTAATTAAATATTCTATGGTTGTAGAAAGCTAAAGCTAAAAATGAATTTGATGTTATGTTGGGAGTAAAATTAAACAAAATAAAAAAAAAATAAAAAATTCTATTTACTTGTGGATGAGAATATTTATATTTAGAACTCAATTAAATTTTCGTTTTTTTTTTTTTTTTTCTAATAAAGTAACAGTAGTGTAGAAAGCTTTTATATTCTTATATTATTTGCTTTTATAGGAGTAAATTATTACATTTTCAGGACTAGAAAGAAAAGAATAAATTCTTCGTATCATTATTAAAGGTAGCTTTCAGTGGTATACATCAATCTATGGTTGTTATATCGTAGGTTGTTCTATTGCCTACTAAAAGCTAATATAATTCATCTGAACTCACCCACTGACCTTACACCTACAATATTTTTTATATAACACACTGATAACACCAGAAACATGCACGAATGATTTTTAATTTTATTTTTATTTTTTTTCTTCCTTTACAATCCATGAAATTACAAATCAATAAATTTTGTCAAAAGGAAATATTTTTACACGTATTGTGCTTTTATTATAAGAATTTACATTTACATAAAAGAGCAAAAAAAAAAAAAAAAAAAAAATGTAGAAAAACAACGATGATTTGTGAAATTTTCTGCAGATTTCTAAACAGCAAGAATTTTTTCCATTTTTTACATAATCAATCAAAAATAATAAGAAATAAAATGTGAAATTTGATCGAAACCATAAACAATTCAATCATTTTTTTTTTTTTTTTCATATTATAAAATCGATAGATATGTTATCAACGTATGAATATTTATTATAATGTTCTTAAAGTGTTTACATTATAATACTTTTAGCAGACGTATTGCGAAATGTCTTTATTACAAACGATGAAGAAAACAAACATCCTCTCAAAAATACAACAAAACAAATGTGATAAGGTCAATCGATAATTATTAAAAAAAAAATCCACACAACAGGTAAAACATTCACAAAAACAATAAATCACCGTTTTAACACCTTTGCATGTTAAAATCATTAATATTGCAAGTGGAGGAGTAGAAAAAAACACTTTAAACGACAGTTATAAACATAGTATCGAAAGCTTTTTTTGGCTTTTAATTATTATTTAATTGTTTTTCATGTCTTCTTATCATCAGTTGGATAACAATGTAAACAAAACGTAATAATATTTATTTTTAGATTAAAATGGGAAAAATAAAATCA
This sequence comes from Ptychoptera albimana, assembly GCA_961205885.1. Classification (NCBI taxonomy): domain Eukaryota; kingdom Metazoa; phylum Arthropoda; class Insecta; order Diptera; family Ptychopteridae; genus Ptychoptera; species Ptychoptera albimana. The sequence continues at coordinate 14,494,419 of OY540801.1, read as the reverse complement.
ATTTTGTTACCTTTGCTTGTTTGCTTTTTTTTTTCTTTTATTTAATCTATTGATACCCAACCTGTGGGTGGTTTTTTTTTTTATTTTTTTTATTCCCGATATTATTATTAATGATAATAATTATGATTGCAGTGTTTATTTATACTTTATTATTAATTAATATCATATTTTGTATTTTGTATTATTATTATCACATCATCAATTATAATTTATGATTTTTTATTTTATTTATTACGTTGTAAAGAAGAGAGAGAGAGAGAGAGCGAGCTTTTATACTTGTCAAAAACAAGCGATTTGCTAGACATAATTTTTTTTTTTATCTAATTAATAAGTTTTGATAACTTTTTAACCAGGTTATTGCAAACGTTTTTTGCGATTATTTACTCGGTAAAGCATTTCAAGCAAAACACAGAAAATTTCTATTCAAAAAGGTATAACCGCAATTAACAAGTAAATTTCCCATATATTGCGATTTTAAATATCATGCAAAAGACTTTTCTGTACGAAATCTGTTCCAAAACCCTTCGTTTTAAACCATACAAACGCGAAACTGAACAATAAAATTTTAATCTCTAGTAAAAACTTATAAAAAAGCGACAAGTTTGGTGGTTTTAACAAAAAAAACGCAAAAATGGTCAAAAAAAAAAAAAAAAAAATCACCCATCCCGTTTAAACAAATTAACTAACGAAAAATAAACAGAATTGAATTGTTTGCGTTAAAGCTCTATGTCACCATGCCTGGGAAATAGATGCGCAACACCTGTTCGAGTGTAACAAAAATTATCTAGTGTCTAGATGCTACAGGTTGACCCAAAAAAACAAAATAAACAAAATTTCTATGATATAAAAATAAAGCTTCTCCATACAAAAAATTCGATTTCGTCATTAAAATAATAAGAGAAAAAGTTTTTTATTTGACTTACCTTAAGCTTAACGGATTCTTTAATGATAATTTCTTATTAATTTTGTTATTTGATCGTTTTCTACGTTTATCAGCATAATAAGATGGCGATGATAATTCCATTGGGTACGGCATTAGCTCATTAAATAATTGATCAGAGTTTACAAGTGATGATGGTTCACCTATTTAATAGATAATTAACAAAGAGAAAATATATTAAAGAATAAACAAAACCGCAACAACAAAAAAAAAAAAGCCAAACCTTGAAGTTCTTGTAATTCTGGATACATGTTTGCATTGTAATTATCCTCCCAAAAGCCATATGGTAAATTACCAATTAAATCACTTCCCTCATTATAATATTGATTATTAGCTAAATTAGAACAAAATATTTAAACAATGAAAAAAAAAAAAAAAGAAAAAAACATAAAGAAATGAGAAAGAAAAAAACGATAACTTACCACCTCGTTTCTTTGGTATTAATTTATCTTTCTCATCAATCACATCATGATCTAGAAAATTACTTCCCTCGCTATTAATATTATTAATGTCTTTTATATTTCCATCAGTTATTTTATCATCTTTGCTGATATTTTCATTTAACGGTGCACGTTTAACTAGTTTAAAGTAAAAAAAAAAAATAAATAAAAAAATTATTCTTCAGGTAAATAAGAGGATAAAAGCACAAAGATTTGATTTATGATTCATTTTTTAAAATTCTTTTATTAAAAGCTACAAGGTAAATGCGTTTATTTACACGGAATACATATTTATAGAGAAAATCAATAGAAAAAAAAGGTGCAAAAAAAAAAAAAAAAAAAATACACCTAAAACAGCTGGGCTCTAGTTAATATTTAATCAAATCAAAAACTTTACCTTTGTTTGTCTGCTTTAAGCCAGCACCAATCTCTTTGGTGTTAATTAACACTGATGTTGGTACACAGTTAACAACATAAATTATAAATAAAACGAAAAATAAAAGAATATTTTTGATTTTAAGAAACATTTTTTGTTTTTTATTCGTTACGATAATTTACGACAAACACACACAAAACGAATTAATGAATTTTCTAGAATTTTCGTTTAAACTTTTGCAGGAAGCACACGTGCAAACGATGTCAACTGGTGGTCTTACACCGGACAACTGAATAACATAAAAACAGCAAAAGGTATTATTTGTGTTAGCTCTGGTTCAATTTGTTTTGTAAATATATTAATATTTTCTTGATTAGGGGGTAAATTGTATTTATGCCATGAACTTTTCGTTATCATTTTGGGTATCGCATGCGCTTTTAAAGCTTTTATTTATCTTATAGAAGAAAAACACAAAAATTTCTACCAGTGGTGAAGTTTTTTTTAAACTTTATATATGCTTTGGCGTGTAAAGCTTTTTTTTTGTTCATTAGTCGATTCTACAGCCAAGTAAAGCTTATTAAATACTCAAACCAGGAACAAGGAAACATTTTAATTTTATTTTATAAGTTTAAACAATTTTGTAATTATTTTAAATATTTAATTAATTTCTTTATATAAAATAAATTAAATATTTAATAAAAAAAAAACAATTAAAGCGACAAAAACTCTATTTTACGTTTTACTTAGACACACTGCCACCTATAGTAGAAAAGCTTTTAATTAGAGATAAAAACTAAAGTTTTTTTAAAATTAATTTTGTTTTAAATAATCAACATTAATTTTATTAAAATTAAATAAATTAATTAATAAAATATAATTAAAAAAAAAAATATTCCTAAAATAAATATATTTCTTTTTAACTGTCAAAAAAGACAATAAATTTTATTTGAAAAAAAATACCAAAACAAACTGCATTATCGATACTCAATTTTTATTAACATTTTTCAAATTATGTTTTTTGCTGCAAATTGTTATTTTTTAATTAAGATATATATTTTCTTATTTTAATTACGTTATTTTTTATATAATAAAAAATTAATTAAAAACACTAAATTCCATCAGACCATTATTATTATTATTATTGTTTTTTTTCATTTCAAATAATATTTTTTATTTATTTTTTTTTTGTTTATTTCATATATAATAAACGCAGTACTAGACCAGTCTGTGCGTCATCCGTCATCATATAGTTAAAATGGCGTCTAATTTTTCTAGTGTCTGTTGTGTGTAGAAAAAAATAAGAAAAGAATCACAAAAAAAAAAAGAAAAATATTGAATATATTTTCACATTATAAAAATGAAATAATATAAAATATAAATGCTTAATAATTTAGTTTTTTAATATAATATAATATATGTATAGTTAAATAAGATAAATGTTTTATATTTGTGTATTTTTTTATGTTGAAAGAAAAAGTGTAATTTTTTTTTTGTTCTTTAATGTGATTAGTGGGTAATTTGTGTTTAGCCAAAAGCAAATAAAATTAAAAAAAAAAAGTGTTAAAAAGCAATTAATTATTATTCTTATAAAATTATTGTAAATAAATTATTATTAATTGTCATAGAGAAGAGTATTTTTTCTTTTTTGGTAAAAAAAGAAAGAAAGAAAAGAATTCTTTTAATGACAGTTTTTTGAGCAATAGACGTAGAGAAAGAAAGACAAGAAAGGAAGAAATAAAAAATAATCAAAATAAAAAATGGAAAACATAAAACATGATTTCTTAAAATAAATAAATAAGTAAAGAAAATAAGGAAAAAAATAAAATATTAATTAGAAAATAAGTCTAAAGCTTGGTCGTCGTCAAAAGAAGATAAAAAAGCATTTAATTTAATTACGAAGAATTTAAACATAATGTTTGTTGGCCAGCACGTCTTAATCACCGATGCAAATGATTATGATTTTGATAAAGTAGAAAACGCTGCAAAATGGAAAGGTGTATTTATAACTTCGTTAAGAAAGGTGCGAAATATATAATGGATTATTTATTTATTTAAATAGACCGACAAGAAAACAAAAAAAAACTAAAATTAATATTTCTTTAAAGGTATTGGAACAAGTTCATCCAACATTGACAGCCCGTGATGATGCATTGTTATATGTTGAGAGTTTATGTCTGCGACTGTTGGCTATGTTATGCGCCAAACCACCACCTCACACAATACAAGTAAAACCGATAACAACAAGAAATAAATCTTTTTTTGTGTTTTTTATTAAAAAATAATTAAAAAAAAAATCTTTTCTTTATTATTAAAGGATATCGAAGAAAGAGTTGGTAAAACATTTCCAACACCAATTGATAAATGGGCATTGACAGATGCTAGAGATATTATTGATAAATCAAAGAAAAAGAAATCAGTTTTACCTGTGGATAGAGTACATACAATGTTACAAAAAGTATAATTATTAATTAATGAATTTATTAATTAAGGCGAAATTATTTAATATAATTTTTTTTTTTATTATTTTAGGAGGTGCTACAATATAAAATCGATAGCAGTGTATCATTATTTTTAGTCGCTGTATTAGAATATATATCTGCTGATATATTAAAATTAGCTGGAAATTATGTTAAGAATATACGTCATACAGAAATATCACGTCAGGATATTGAAATTGCAATGTGTGCTGATAAGGTTTGATAAAATTAAATTTATTATTATTTATTTGTTTATCTTTATTGTTTATAAAAAAAAAATTATTTTTTTTTTTCGTTATTTAATTTATTGATATATAATGAGCTTTTATGAGTTTTATTATTTGTTTTTTAATTTTTTTTTTGTTTTATATAAAAGTTATAATTTAGTCAGATAGTTTTTAATTTTAATTTTTAATTATTATTATTAATATTATTTTGTAAATTTATTTGCCATGGGGGGATTATAAATAATAAATGAAAAATTGTTAATTATGTATATAACAGATTGCTTTAACTAATTAATTAATTAATAAGAATAATTAGGTTAAAAATAAAAGAGAAAAGTTTATTGGATTACCTGCTTTGTAATACGTTTTATTCAATGGCTTTTATTACAGAATTTTTTTTTTAATATTTGTTTTGGTTTCTTAATTAATCCTACTTACTCTCTAGAAAATAATTAATAATTATCGTTTTGCCTAATTATAATAATTTTAATGAATAAAAAAGTTCACAGTAAAAAATGTTGCTATAACGGGTGGTTTTATTGATTTTAAAATGCTGGCAAAATTGTTGTTTTTTTCGCATAATTTTAATTAAGAATACAAAATAAAAGAAAATAAAATTTACATTTAATATTGATAATAATGTTTAATTTAATTTAATTAAAAAAAAAAAAGGGAAAATGAAAGAAGAAAAATTTTTTGTTTTGTTTTAGAATTTTCATTTTTTTTTTGTTAATTAATTAATTAATTAAATTAGTTTTGGGTTTTATTATTATTATTATTTTTTTTTTAATTATTTAATTTTATTTTTATTTTTATAACATATGTTGCAAACAAAATATTTTATGTTTTTTCATGCTGTCCTCTTTTTCAAAAATAATTAATAAAAATTACAAATCAATCAATGAATCAAAAAAAAAAAAAAAAAATAATTAAAATCATAAAACAAAAATAATACAAAACCATAATTACCAAAAAAAAAAATAAAAATAAAATCTCTAAAAACAAAGGTGGTACGTAGATGATTAATAAATAAATATTAAGATTCTGTTTTATTTATTTAATTTTATTTGTTTGTTTGTTTATTTTATTCTTTTCTTAATTAATTAATTAAAATTTATTATTTTACCTTTGTTTTTCTTTTTTTTTTGTACATGAAAATTAATTTTTGTATTTTGTTTTTAATCATTCCTTTGATTGTTTTTTTTTTTTTTAATATTCTTTTAAGGAAAAAATTAAATTAATTAATTAAGAAGTAGAAAAGAGAATTAATTTTATTATTTCTTCAATCGTTTAATTATTATTTGTCTAATTAATTAATTAAGGAATTTTTGTTTCTTTCTTTGTTTGTTTGTTTGAATTCAGTGTTTCTTAAGTAACTTAATTTTTCTTAATTAAATAAATTACGATTAGTTACGTGGTTATTTTTTATGTGCCGGTTACTAATTTTACCGTCGTTTTAATTAATTAATTAATTTTCGTTTTTTTCTTAATAATAATCTTTTTTTGGTTATATAAAAATAAATTCAGTATTTAGTGATTTTATAATTTTTTATTTTATTCCTTTTTATAATAATTCTTGTGTTGTTTGTTGTTTCCTCCTATTTTAATTAATTTTTCCTTTTATTAATTAATTTTTTTTTGTTATTAATTGTTTTTATATTTTCTTCGTTTTTACTTAATTGTGTGATTAATATTTGTTTATTAATTGCTATTATTGATGATGTACAAAAAAAAAAAAAACTTTATTGATTATTAATTTAAAAAAAAAAATTAATTTAAATTCTATTTTTGTCTTTTTGATTAATTATAAATTTAATTAAGGCACGATGATTTTTTTTTCAATCTTGTTTATGCTTTTTTTTATTTATTTAATTAATTAATTAAATGTTTTCTGTTTTGATTTATGTAAAATTAATTAAGGAAAATTTAATTTAACAATTTTTCACCAATTGGTAGTCTGGACAAATACGATTGAATTAATTAATTTTTCAAGTACTTTTCAAGTGCTAACACAGATGACAGCACATATTGAAAACAAGCTTTTGTTTTTCGTTATTAATTAATTTTATTATTATTATTATTATTATTATTTATTAAACATAATTGTACACAAATTAATTAAGTAAAATTAATTAAATATACACGTCCCGTTTCCCTATTTATTTTAGAATTTAGTGGTAGTGATATTCGTTAGGTTTTTTTTGTTAATTAATTAATTAATTGTTTTTTTTTTTTATAAAATAATTAAGTGGTTTAAATTTTTTACAGTTTTTTTTATTAATTAATTAAATATAATAATTTATAACCTTGTAATCTGGTGATTGTTACCCTGCCTTTTTTTAAAGGGTTTTGCTTATTAATTAATTTAATTAATAAAACATAAACACAAAAGTGAGACTGTAAAAAATTTAATTAAATTATGTATAGTGACTTGTGATGACCTCCTTCTGACTCTCTTTCTCTGTTGTATTCTCTTAATAAAAATAATTTATAATAAAGTTGAAACCTCTTAAACCGAAAAACTCTCAAAATATATCAATCATTTTTCATTAATTTTTTGCTTTATTAACTTTCTCTTTTCTTTTGTAGTAGACTCTTTTGTTTTTTTCTTTTCTTTTCCCTTAATTATAATTTTCTTTTGTTAATTAATTAATTAATTTTTTTTAATTTTTTATTTTTCTTATGTAGTTTAGATTATCCTTTTGAGTTTTTTAAACATTTATTTTTTTTTTATAATTAATTAACTATAATTTTTAATTATTTATTGTTGTAAAATATTAAATAAAACATTTTTTATTGTTGATTTTTTTTTTCTTTTATAATTAATTAAACCGGAAAAATTTTTATAATGGAAATTAAATGTTTAAATTAATTTTCGCTTTAATTGATTGAAAAGCAAAAAAAAAAAAAATTAACAAAATCTATGTCTTAGTTTATTTTTTATTAATTAAATTCTATTGCTGCTGATACTAATTTATGTTTTTATATTTCTCTGTTTTTTTTTGTTTACTGGTAAAATAAAATAAATAAAAAAACAATGTAAAGGTGCTTATGGATATGTTTTATCAAGGTGATACTGGTTCAATGGCACCTAGTCCATTACCACCGACCCCACGAACAAGTTTAAGTTATGAGGAAGTTGTTAAAGAATTAATACACGATGAGAAACAATATCAAAGGGATTTACATATGATTATACGTGTATTTCGTGAAGAATTATTTAAAATTGTTAAAGATGCAAAGGTAAAATTGAATTTTTTTTTATTGTTTTTATTGATTTTAAATTAATTAAATTTTCTATTTATATTTTTAGGAATTAGATTCAATATTTTCAAATATAATGGATATATATGAAGTGACTGTTACATTATTAGGTTCCTTAGAAGATGTTATTGAAATGTCACAGGAACAACAATTACCATGTATTGGTAATTGTTTTGAAGAATTAGCTGAAGCAGCTGAATTTGATGTATATGGAAAATATGCAAAAGATGTAACATCTATTGAATCACGTGATGCATTAATTAATTTATTATCAAAACCAGAAGCAAATTCATTAATGTCAGCTGGTCATGGTTTTCGTGAGGCTGTTAAATTTTATTTACCGAAATTATTATTAGGACCAATATGGCATGCATTTTTATATTTTGATTATGTTAAATTATTATTACAATTAAGTCCAAATCAGGAGGATAAAGAAAGTTTTGAACAGGTTCAAGGTTTATTAAAACCATTACAATGTGAATTACAGAGTATTGTTTCATTATTACCCAAGTATGTTTTTTTTTAAATTATTTATTTATGTAAAATTACTTTGATTATAAAAAATATTATTTTCAAGGGAATTAATGGGACGTATGCATAGTAGGGCTAGACGTCAATTAGCTATTGAAAAAACACGTGAATTACAATCAACTGTTGAACACTGGGATAAAGATGTTGGCCAATGTTGTAATGAATTTATAAGAGGTAAATACATAATTTTACTTTTTTTAATTGTGATATTAATAATTCGTTTCGTTTTGTTTTTTTTTTAAATTTAACAGAGGATACATTAGCGAAATTAGGTTCCGGTAAACGTATAACAGAGCGTAAAGTTTATTTATTTGATGGTTTATTAGTATTATGTAAAGCAAATACAAGACGACAAACTGTTTCTGTTGGTACAACAACAAATTATGATTTTCGTTTAAAAGAAAGATTTTTTATGCGTAAAGTGGAAATAATTGATCGTCAGGATACAGAAGAATCAAAACATACATTTGAAATATCACCACGTGTTCAACAAGCTGTTACATTAATTGCAAAAAGTACACAACATAAAAATGATTGGATGGCTGATCTAATAATGGTTAATACAAAATCAATGCTAGATCGTATATTAGACAGTATTTTATTAGATATTGAAAAGAAACATCCATTAAAATTACCTAGTCCGCGTTTATATCCATTTGCTGTTCCTGATAGTCCTGATAATATTGTATTAGAAGAAAGAGAAAGTACCGGTGTACCATTGATTAAAGGTGCAACATTAGATAAATTAATTGAACGTTTAACGTATCATATATATGCTGATCCAATGTTTGTGCGAACATTTTTAACAACATATCGTTCATTTAGTTCATCAAAAAGTCTATTACAATTATTAATTAAACGTTTTAATATACCAGAACCTAGTTTAGTTTATGAAACGCAATGTGATAAAGAAACAAGTATTGAAACGGATAAAATGCATAAAAATTCACAACGTGAAGATTGGAAACGTTATAGAAAAGAATATGTACAACCAGTACAGTTCAGGTAAATATAATGAAAATATTCTGTACTTTAATTGTTTATTAATTTTCTAATTTATTTTAGAGTATTAAATGTATTTCGTCATTGGGTTGATCATCATTTTTATGATTTTGAACGTGATGAATCATTATTAAATGAATTAATGCATTTTCTAGATACTGTTAATGGTAAATCAATGCGTAAATGGGTTGATTCTGTTTTGAAAATTGTACAAAGAAAGGTATATCAGTGTTAATAATTAAATAAAAATGTTTAATAATAAAATAAAAAAAATTTTATTGTAGAATGAGCAGGAGGATAATCATAAACAGATAACATTTGCATTTGGAAATAGTCCACCAGCAATTGAACATCATTTACGTGTACCAGAAACTGAATATAATTTATTAACATTACATCCAATTGAATTAGCAAGACAATTAACAATACTTGAATTTGAATTGTATAAAACTGTGAAACCATCAGAATTAGTTGGTTCTGTATGGACGAAAAAGGATAAAGAGAAAACTAGTCCGAATTTATTAAAAATTATTAAACATACAACAAATGTAATGATTTTTGTTTTAAAATTAATATTAATTCTCTTGATTGTTGTTTATTTAATTAATTTTCAATATTTTTTTATTTTAGTTTACAATTTGGTTAGAAAAATCAATATTAGAAGCAGAAAATTTTGAAGAACGTGTAGCAATTGTATCACGTGCTATTGAAGTTATGATGGTATTATTAGAATTAAATAATTTTAATGGTGTTATATCAATTATATCGGCAATGGATAGTGCACCAATATATCGTTTAAATTTAACATTTCAAAATTTACCGGGACGCCTAGAGAAATGTTTAGAAGAGTGTCGTGAATTGACATTAGATCATTTTCGTAAATATCAAGAGAAATTACGTTCAATAAATCCACCATGTGTACCATTTTTTGGAATGTATTTAACAAATATATTACATATAGATGAGGGTAATTCTGATTTTTTACCAAATACATTATTAATAAATTTTTCTAAACGTCGTAAAATTGCTGAAATTACTGGTGAAATACAGCAATATCAAAATCAACCATATTGCTTAAAATTAGATCCAAAAATAAGGGTTTGTTTCATTAATTAATTATTTATTTAGTTATTATTATTGTTTTGATTAAAATTATTAATAAAAAAACAAAAAATTATTTTCGTTTTTAGCATTTTTTAGAAAATTTGGAACCATTTGTTGGACAAAGTGAAACAGAAAGAGAAAACTTTTTATATGCAGAAAGTTTACGTATTGAACCTAGAGGTTTTCGACAACCACCAAAAGTTCCTAGAAAATGGCCTGATATACCATTAAAATCACCTGGTATCAAACCTAGACGACATAATACAATAACATTACAATCATTAGGAAATACAACATTAATTCATAGTAATCATAAATTAAGCCAATTAAATAATAGTGAAGGTGAACAATCACCAACAGCAATTGCATCATCAATGGGTCAACAATCATCAATACAAGAATATACAGTATTTGCAAATGTAAATATACAAACATCATCATCATCATCGGGCGCAACCAACTTTACACAATCTGAATTAAATTTAACAACAATAATACCAAATAATAAAACCCAGCACAATGTTGATTTATTAGGTGATAATAAAATGTTACCTGATATACCAAAACGATCAAATAGTATAATATCAATGCCCGGCTGTAGTTATGATAGTAGAAATTTACGTAATCATTTTATAAATGCAAATAAAAAATATTTAGAAAATAATATTGATTTATATAATAATGAAAATAGTCGTGATGATAACCGTGATAATATTGAATGTATAATTGATACGATGAATGATCAATTTATGATAAATCATAATGACGATGATAATAATGATGATACAAATGCATTATCAATTGATAATATTGATTATGAGCAGAATGATGACTTTATACCGGTGCCACCGGTACGATCACCACAACAGCAACATCATCAACAATATAATCAGCATCATTATCATCAACAAAATCGTTATGGTTCGTTACAACGTTATACAAGCAATAGCAGCAGTATGACACAAGCTGATAATACAGATTTTACATTATTACCACCAGATGTACCGCCACCAATTTATCCACCAATCAGTCCAAAATTACAAAATTATGATAATAATTCAAGTATAGGTGGTTGTAATTTAAATATAAATAATGATATAAATAATATTATATTACCAATACCAATATCACCCCATGTTAATGTACCTAATACACATAATTTTAATCATATACCACCACCGTTACCACCTCGCGTTAAACGAAGAGATGGTAATATGGATTCAATATATTCGGCACAAATAAAACAAGCGCCAGATGCACCAAAAGTAATTATTAATTAAGATTTTTTTATTATAATTTTTAATTGTTTTTTCTTCTTCTTCTTTGTAGTTACCTCCACGTGATATAAGTCCACCACCATTGCCACCAAGATTACATCCACCTGGTTTATTATTAACAACAAATGATATAACTGAATTAGATGCAACAACACAAAATACTATAATTGATAAACAACATCAGCAACAACAAATCCATATACAACAAATGCATCAGCATAATTATAATATACATAAACAACCAAATTTAATGTTGCCCCATACTAGTACGATAATGATGAGAAGAAATTCAGCTATGGAACGTGCTGCAAAAAATATAAATAATAATAATAATAACAATACAATAAATAATCAAAATAGTAATTGTAATAGCAATAATAGTTGTAATAGTAGTAATTGTAGTAGTAGCAGTAATAGTAGTAGTAATAATAGTAATTTTATAAATAATTGTAGTACTAGTAGTAATAATTGTAATAATATAAGTAGTAGCAACAGCAGCAGTGTTAGTAATAATTTTAGTAATAATATAAATTTATGTAAAAGTAATAATAAAAATCAATGTGGTGGTAATAATATAATAATGCATCAACAATTAAATACACCAAATGATTTATTAATGGATAATAATATATTAACACCAAAAACAATTGTTAAACATTCACCAATATTACAACCACAACAACATCAACAAATGCATCAGCAGCAGCAGCAGCAACATCATCATCATCCACCACCACCATTACCATTAATTGGAAATTCAAATAGAAAATTACCGTAAGTAGTTTAGGAAAAAACAATTATTCATTATTTTTTTTAATTAATTAATTTTTTGTTTTGTATTTTTTTTAGAACAACAAATATTTCACCACGTTATTCACCTGGCGAAACAACACCAAAATTACCACCAAAACCAAAACCACCAAATTTATCAACACATTGTGGTACGTTTTCCCTTTTTTTTTAAAATTATTTTTAATTATTCAATTTGTGGTGGTTTTTTTTTTTTTTTAATTACCACGATTAATTTTTATTATTCGTTTTAATTAAATTTAAAACCATCGAGTGGTTGTTTCTGTTCGTGAAATTTCATTTAAATTTTTCTTTTATTTTTAATTCTAGGTGATCGTATAACAATGTTTCCATATCCAAGTACAAATCATGAATAGTAGATGAAAAAGGAATAAGAAGAATTTTAATTAACAAAAGAAAACAAAAAAAAAAAAAAAACGATAGGGACAAAACGGTGCATTATGTATAAAAGAAAATTCATAAAGTTGTTGAGGAGAAGAAGAAAGTTTTTTTTTCTTTAATTAATTAATTATTATAAAACTGTGACGAAAAGAATTTTTTTTTTTTAATTTTATTTGTTGTTTTTTTTTTATTAATTAATTAAAAGTAAATTGACCAAAATAGATGAAAATTTAATAATTAATAAAGAGAAATAAATTTTTATTATTTTTACCTGTTTTTTTTTTTTTTTTTTTTTTGTGTATTAATGGAAAAAAAAATTGTTTATTTGTAAATATTTAATTTTATATAAGAAGAAAAATGTATTATTTGCTAAAAAAAAAAAAAAAAGAGAAAAAATCGTAAATTAAATTAAGAAAATAAAAAAAAATTTATTTGCAAAACACAGAAAAAATTAATATTTAAATGTCTACATAATCCTAACGGAGAGACAGATGTTATGTAAAAAAAAAAAAACAGAAATAAAATTATAAGAAAATTTATACAATTATATATTATTATAATTAATATTAAAAATGTATTATAAATATTAAAAAAAAAAAAGAAGAAAATAATTATTTAATTAATTAAATGTAAATAAATGTAGTTAAAAAAAAAAACAAAAAGATGATGAGAGAAGAAAATTAATAAAATCAGAATTATATATATTTAAAATAGAAAATTTGATTTAAAAATTTCAAGAAATGGTTAATAAATAACACAGAAGCTTTGACAATATTTCAACGTTATTTAATTAAAAATAAAAAAAAATTAACTAAAAGCAATTCTTTAATTAAAATTAATTAATTAAAAACAAGAAACAAAAAAAAAAAGTTTAAAACAGCGATAATAAGTTTTTTTTATTATTATTATTTATTTCTGCTGTTTGTACGCATTAAAAAGGAATTGATTGATTTTTTATTTTCTTAATTAATTAATCTTTTTTAATTATGATTTTAATTAATTAATTAAGATAATTTTGATTACCTTTAAAACGATTTAATCTCTTCTACTTAGCTGATTATGATATGATGCGAATTCTTTTATAAGCAATAATATTTTTTTTTAGTTATTTTATATCCGAAATTATCAATAATTAATTAATTAATTATTTAAGTTGCTTTCAATGATTTTCATGTTTTTATTAATAAAACAATTTTTTTTTTTATTTTTATAAAAATAAATAATAAAAACAAATTTTCCTGATTTAAACGAAATGTTGTCACCAATTTATAAAAAAAAAAAAAAAAAAACTAATAAACAGGGTGGTAAATAAATTAAAAAAAAAAAAAAAACTAATATAATTTGTGATTTAATTAAACAAGAGAAAAAATTGTAAATATGAACAAAATTCTATGTAAATTAATTAAAAATATTTCTAATTATTAAAAAACATTAAATTTCTGTTAATCTAAACAAGAAAAAAAAAAAAAATTTGTTAAAAATAAAAATCCCATATTGAAATGTGTAAATAATGTAAAATCAGAAGGGGATAATCGCCAAAAAGTCACTGTTTCACTGTTTGTTATAAATTTTTTCATAGTTTTTCTTTTTGTTTTTGTGACTTTTGTTTCTTATAAATTTAGTTTTAATGATGAATAATATTGGGGCGGAAAAGTGACTTGTGTAAGTAGCTAAATATTTAAAGCAATCAAACATTAAAAAAAAAAAATAATGTAAATGTGTTAAACACAAAAAAAAAAAAAATAATAATAAAAATGATCAATCAAATAATTAATAATTAAACAAGCAACAAGGGTCCCATTTAAATAAAAAAAAATAAATAAAAAATAATTTAAATAGACGCGTGATATAAAAAAAAAAAAATATGGCAAAAAATTAATTAATTAATTAATTAAAACGATAAAGCAAATAAATAAATAAACAAAAAACAAAAAAAAAAATAAAAATAAAACCCTAAAAAATGTAAAATAAAAACAAAACAAATAAAATTTAATAATAATTAAAAAGCAAATAAACTAATTTAATTATAAAATTAAAAATTTCAATAAATTTTATGTAAAATAAAGCAAAAAACTAATTTAAAAAACAAGATGATGGAAAATGTATGAAGGTCTTAGATAATAAGTAATATTATTAAGGATGTGATTGAGTGATGGTAATAAAAAGAGAAAAAATTCAAATGAAATTGTTGAATTAAAAAAAAAAAAACATATATATAAAATTAAAAAAGAGAAAATAAAGAGAAAAAGAATCAAATATATATTATTATAAAAAAAAAAAAAAAAAAAAATTCAAATTAATTAAGTAAAATTTGTTTTGATGTTTACTCTGCATCCAGATCAATGCTATTTCTACTGGTTTTATACTTGACTACGTCCTCTGACACAACGTTACGTAGAAATTTTATTATTATTACTTCTAATTAATTAATTCTAAATTTTATTGAAGCAAGGTAAGCTGAATCAACAACAAATCAGGTGAAATGGTGAACAATTATTTTCTAACCTCTCTAAGTAGTATTAAAGCGAAATTTTATCTCGTTTCCAGTGTAATAAATATTTACCTTATATTTTATATATTTTCAAACAGTAATTCAGGATTGCTTCACATGTAATAATTCAGGATAATTCAGTTTGTTAATACAGGAAAATAATTTTTATATCATAAAACATTTGAAAGGTTTTTATTATTTAAACATTTATAAGGCGATAAAGTAAATTTCCATCAAATTTAACTAGAAAATGTTAGAAATTGCATAAAATTAATTAAATAATTTATCAAACACGTAATAAAAATTATAAAAAAATGTTTTTAATGAAGATACTATTATAAGAGGCAAAAAAAAAAAAAAATCAATCAAAATCACCACCAAATAGCTTTTATTGGTAATAGAAGTAGTGAACTGAAATAAGGCCAACGAAAATCCAATCTTCATACATTTGGTTATAGAATTAACTGATAGTGTTTCGTTATTATTTTTCTGAATCCAATTTTTTTGCTGAATTTCTAGTAAAATATAAATATTTATCCTCCGAAACATCTTTATTGCGTTTGCAAATACAAAAAAAATTATTTATTTTGGTACAGTGGAATCTCGTTGATTTGGATTTTTTACGAGATTATGCTAATCCAGATCCATGTTAAGGTTGGGATTTTTTTTTATTAAGATTACATTTTATAAAAGTCTGGTCAAGGTTATTTGTAACCCACATACTAAGAGCTTGCTAAGAGTGTCGTTTAAGCAGCTCAAGTAAATAAAGAAACGACTGGGACGAGATTACTGAAGTAACACTGTGCACAGTGACCGCTAAGAATTTTTATTTTCTCAACAAGAATTCTATGAAATTTGTCTACCAAAAAAAAAAAAAAAATCAAAAACCAATAAATATGCGAACAGAAATATGTTTTGTCGTCAACATAAACAAGAGAAAAAATCATGCAAGCGCATTTTTTTCGATTTTATAATATTTTTGCCTGCAGGCGTTGCTTTTTCAGTGTTTATTAAAAAAAAAATTTGTTTTTCGTTGAAAATACACAGAATTACTGGTTCTGGTTTATACAAAATTCATACAAGTTCATACAAACACAGTTTTTAGGAAAAAAATTTAAAAATCCTAATAACACAAAATAAGCTTAAAAAAATTTATTGATCATAGTTGAAAATAGAAAAGTGAATTGGAAAAGTTTTATTTAGTGAAAATTTAAAAAACTACACGTCAGCCCGTATAAAACGTTTAAAGTTTTAATTAAAAAAATTGGTGAAGTAATATGAGAAGCTTTCAATTAGGACAATAGGACAATTGGTACACTGATACACTGAATTAGTATTTCGATTGGTTATTAAGTATCGAATTTCATTTCAGGTTGCTTAATTATGTTAATGACTTCATTCGACACCGCAGACAATGCTTCGAATAACACACGACAATATTGCGTGTTATAAAACCAAATTTTTGTCCATTCTTTGTACGTTTGTAGACTTAAATAATCGATCATATTCCATCCAAAATAAACTTAAGCAAAAAAAAAAATAAATTTAGGATTATAGCGTGTAAATGAGCTTCAATATAATTACAATTCCCACAATAACTCTATTTAGGTCATTTCGTATTTGTTAAAAAAATGACCAATAAAACTGAAAAAAAAAAAAAGAAAAAAAAAACATTTAAAAGTTCATGTAATAAGCATAAAAATAAAATGGTTTGCTTTAAAGTTTTATTTTTATGTTTTTCTGTGAAAAAAGGAAATTGTTCCTTTTATTTTTTTTATTTTAACGACATTTTCCTGAGTGATCACAGTGCCAAGTGCACATTGCACTAGCACGACATTAACACTAACATTATCTAATGTATCTACATTAATTATGAAATAATAATAATATTTTTATAAGATCGCACATTAATTCAATGTGCTTGACATTTAAGTTTCATCATATTTCGTGTTTATTTTTTTTTTATATATTAAACAACAACAACAGCCACAACAACAAGCAAGAAGAATTTTAATTTTTTTTTTTCTATTTTTAAAAGCTTTTGCTATTAAAAATTATTATTTATGCTTTTGAAACACACACACACACACAAGATTATTGCATAATAACGTTGACGTGATAAAAATTCCTTTTTATGGATAATTTTTTAAATTTAATATTTTTTTTTTTTTTTGATAGTGTCACCAGCGGAGACGCCTGGTTCGTGGATGTAAATTTTTTTTTGTTTCGTTATATCAGTTTTAACGACATTAGAATATTATAATTTTTTTTTTTTAATTAAAAACTTTGCTCTTTGGTTATTGTTTATGAAAATAGTGCAGATGCCAGGTTAATGGTGTTAATGTTCAATGTTTAAGCAATAGTGGAGACGCCTGGTAATTACTTAATTTTCCATCAGATTTTACTGTGTAATTGGGGCTTGCATTATTGTTGTTTTTTTTAACAAAAAAAAAATTTAAATAATGATGCGATGTAAACGTTTTTTTTTTCATTAAGTTTTTATTAGTTTTTCACTGTAGGAAAAATTCTTTTGTAGAATTCTGGTGGCAATTATGAAAAACTGTAAAAAATTCGATAACTCGAGAAATAAATCGACTTTGTTCTACGAGTGTAGGTGAAAAAAAAGTTTCTTTCTCGAGTTACAGAAATATTTTCTACTAGTGTTTCAATTGCTATCTATCAATATTTGTGATTCAACAGTTTAAAGTAAACGGTATGTTAAAAAAAAAACAAACTATGTAAAGTAATCTGCAGATGAAAACTATTGCAAAACCTTTAAAATCTTTATTTGTATCTTATTAAATATTAATAAAAATGAACTACAACATTGTATATTCAAATGAATGTAATCTTAGATTATTATTTTCAATTTATTTATTACCATACATAACAGCAAACACAAATAATCCTTCATAGTTACTACGATAACGATAACAATTTTATTTTATTTTATTTTATATTATTTAAAGAATAAAAATAAACTAAAAAAAAAATATAAAAAGCAGCAACAGCAGCATTAATAGCAACAGCAATATTACATAACAAACATAAATAAAATTATATTTATTTATGTACAGGAGGTACATGTAAACGTAACAATAATAAAAATAATATTTAATATACACTTTGGTAAAATGGTAAAATTAACACAATCATTTCACTCGTTTGTTATCCATTTATCCATTTATTTACTTCGTTTTTTTCTTTCATGGTTCTGCAAAAAAAAAAAATCTTTTTTAGTTACTTTATGCATTTTTGTTTTTTTTTTTCAGGGTGTTTAAGTATTTAGGGGTGTATTAAGATTGTTGTTTTGTTTAAATGTTGTTTTACTACATGTTTTTTTATCTAGTAAATAAGCGTAGAGAGAAATAGATGCTTTAAAAGTGGCTTTTAAAACTTTACCTGGGACAGTCTTTCAAGGCTGTAGTTAGATCTGCATTTAAATAAACAGAAAATGAAGACACCCGCCTAACTACACGTCTATAACAAACAATAATAAAAACGCAAACGAAAACGAATAAAACAAAAAAACGAAAAAGAAAAAAAGTCACAAAAGAAAACTAAACGAAATAAACTTTGCGAAAGAACTTTTATTTATTTATTTTAAATAAATTTATTGTTTTATTTGACGTTATTTGCCTGGTTTAAATAAATAGAAAACAACAAGCAAACGTTTATTTGGTTATTTATGAAATGGGTTCAAATAAAATTAGTATTAAAAAAGCGCAACAACAAAAAAAAAAAAATAATAAATAAATAAATAAAAAACCCCAACAATAACGAGGTGTTTACACGGTGGATGTCTATGCTGTTGCAATTTTATTTTTAATTAAAATAAAAAAAAAAAAAAAAATTACACGATATAACCACAGTAAAAACAAAAAATAGTTTTCGTTGTTTGTTGTACGCGGGACAGGGATGGGTTTTATTACTGAATAAATAAAAAAAAAAAATGTTAAAACCACAGTGAAAAAAAAAAATAAAAAAATACTGCATTTGAATTGTTTTTATTTTTTTAAATAAGTTTTCTATTTATAAATGTATATTGGTGTTTGTATTATTTTCATCGGTTTACTTTTCTAGAAAATTCTACGTTAAAATACAGGGATCTTATTAGTAAAGTTGCTGTAATAATCAACTGGGTTAGGTAACACAATAATAGAAAATAAAATTAAAGCCTAAAGATAAGTTTTTGGTTTTTTGTTTAACTGAATCAAGGCATTAAAACCTGTTTAACCGGTTAATAAAGCAGTTTGGACCGTTAGACACAAATCCTTCATCTTTATTTTACGTACAGTTTTCAGGTAAAACAAGCACGTTGTATTCTATACAAAACAACAATAATAATAAAACAGAAAACACCAGACATTAACGTGCTAATTGTCTGTAGTTTAAAGTTATATTCATATGATAAAAGCTCATCGTTATTATAAACTTTACTTAATAATCATTATAATAAGTTAATTTAATCCATGATCACGTAGTTTACTTTAGTTTTTTTTTTTTTTATTTAATTTTAATACAAAGTAAATGAACACAAAGCATAAAAATAAAATAATAATTTTTTTTTTTTTTTTGAAATTAGGTAGAATGAAGTTTTAGTTGATGTGGGTGTGATAATGGTTAATGGGTTAGGATGGGTTGATTACTAGAATTTTTTACTGTACTGTATAGTATACCGTACAGAATAGTAAATATTTTCGAAAAGTCATTTACGTTATTCTACACTCATTGATAAATTAAAAGTTGATGATGATAGGAATTAAGTTAAGTGTCGAATGTATAAATATATTTACCATAATCGATGAATAATTAATACTTGGTGTTTGCAGTTTTATTAAGATTAACACGATAAAAAAAAAAAAAAAAAAACCCTTCAAAGAAAATCCACTTTTATTTTTGCGTTACCATAAACAAAAGCTTTGTCCACTAAAGCCATAAAAAAAAAAAAATAAAATAAACAGTGCAATGCCCTGTTAAAGTATGCCTAGAGTATATTTATCCACCCCATTTATTTAGTTTAATTCACTTTAACACAGCTTTTTATTTCAACCCACAATTTATTTAATATTCTAAATGTGTTACAAATCTTTATTATTATTTACTTAACGTGGTTGCAATAATTTTCTTCCTTTTTTTCTCTACTTTAATTTATGGCGATAGCAAACGTAAAAGAAAAAATAAAAAAAAATTCTTTTTTTTTGGTTTCAAAACGATTAAACTGACATGACCTGTAGGATGAATTTTATTTACTTTGGGGTTGTTTACCACTAGTTGCTAGGCATCTAAAACATTTTTGTTTCTCTTATTTTACAATTGCTTTTCGCTGCGTTCATTATGTATTCAACCGTTGCTAATAAATTCTTCTTTGATAATTATTGTTCAACCTCATGTCAATGCATTAACTTTTTGATATAACGAATTTCTTAGCAACAGTAACTTTTCCTAAGCATACAAAATTTTTTGCGTTAATTTAATTAACTTTTCCGTTGTTTTAATATAATTTCAAAATGAAAAACTTTTTTTTTGGCATTCTTAATACTTTGCACAATCTTTTCATCTATCCCTTTGTACTGTTGCATTTTATAGCTAGACAATTTGCATTTTGTTGTTTATCAAAATTAATTTAAAATCTTCGTTGTTGGTGGAGATTAATAGAAATTTTTATCGTATGTATGGGAAAAATTTTCTTTAGATAATAAATTTTGCTTCCTTCTTTGTTGATTTCTTGTTAAAGTTTTATGAAAAGAATTTTTAGTCTTTTATTTTGTTGTGCTTGACTTCAATGAATAATTTTTATCGTCTGGTTTGTACAATTTTATTTAATAAATTTGATGGAAATTCATAGAAATTTCTGTCGTTTTTTGTTAATAAGCTTAAATTGATGGTAAATGATTTTTGTGTTTTATTAAATGAATTTCGTGTGGTGTTGGTGATGCAGGTGAATTTTTATTCGACTTTTTCGGTAAGAACGTTTACGTAGAACAAAAGATACATCTGCTGAAATTTTAGTGTCCTAAAATTTATTTATATAAACAAAACAAAAAAACCCAAAAATATAATTAAATTTTCCAACGTAGTTTATGTCTGGAGTTTTGTGTAAAGCTGGAAAACATTTTTTCATTTAATGTGATTGGAGAAAAATATGCAGAACTTAGACGTGAAGTTATTGTCACAATTGGTGATATTTCTTCTGTTTTTTTTTTTTTTTTATAGTTTCACTATCAAAGTTTACATTAAATTTAAGCTTTTTTATTTGTTACTTCACATTCATTTCAATTTACTTTTAAATAAATTTAGTTTCATTACACAAACAAATTATTTAACTTTTAATGACAATGCGCTGCACTTTTTAATTAAAAGGAAATGAACTAAATTTCGCTTCATTTTTTTTTTACATCCCTTCTGTTTATTATTTTTAAGCTTTGTTTTTGCACTGTAAATAATTAATTGAAGATAGAATTATAATTCTTGTTTGTTATTATCATTATTAAAATTCTCATTTTTTTTTGTTACTTTGTTTAAACATTGTTAGAGGAAAGAATTTAATTTAGAAAAAAAAAAAAAAAAAAAAAACAAAAAAATGTTTTATTCAGGAGAGAAATAGTTTTTCGCTTCGTGTTTAATATTCTTGACACTTTGACCTAATTTTCTACAATTTTTTTTTTCGCTCCACCGTTTGTTAATTTTTATTGTTTTTTTATATGAATATTAATAAGGAATAAATTGGAATGGAGTTGGATATTTTGTTGGTTGAATCCCGAAAGAATAATCAGCTTTTTAAAGAGAGTTTTCTACAAAAGTATGTCTAGGCCGCTAGGAATACCTTCAACAAGTTTTTCTTTGCTTCTTTTCTTAGAATTAAATTGATAAGCTTAAAAAAAAAGAAGCACTGCGCATGCGTTAGTTACTTAATTTTTTCTATAACTTTATCTCACTCCTATTAATACAATAAATTTCCGATTGAACAGAAACGTGTTATTGGCGATAGAAAATAATTGTTTTTTTTTGTTTGAGAAAAATGAAAATTCCATCATAAAATCTTGTCAAACACGTACCTGTAAATCCAGCAAATTGATTAATTAGTTAAAATTAAATTTACTGTAAGAAAGCGGCAAGAAAATGTTTAAGGAAAAAAAAAAAAACAGGTAAAAACCGAACATCCTGTAGACGAGGGAACTGCATTAAAAATCGTTAGAAGAAGAAACAGTTTGTTCAAAGTTCAGAAAAGTTTTTTTTTTTTTTTTTGTCAAAGAAAACACTGTAGAAAAAGTAAATTAATGTCATGTTATACACATGGTAAGTGTGTTGGTTTTGTCCTTTCATTATATTACCACGTAAGACACAACGTTTATTAAAATTATGACATTTATGTAACTTTAAAATTCTTTAAAACAACCGAACGTTGTTACCGAATGAAATATTCTGCTTTTATTTTTTTCCAGGTTATTCAATAAATTTTTATTAACTAAAAAAAAAAAAATCCAGCTAACACAAACCAAAATAATAAAAATAATAACAAGAACAACAAAAATATTGTATTTTGCAATTATAAATTCGATTTAAAATAATAAATAAAATTGATGTAGAGCGACAATAAAAATTGATTTCTTTCTCTCGTTAACTGAATAAGCGTAATTGACGTAAATTTAATTTTTTCTTTTTTTATTGTACAAGAATTTCATTGTTTTTAGTTTAATGTTGAAAAATTTTGATGTAAAAAATTATTCAGAGAATTTACACTATTCGGTTTGTTAAGTGAAACATAAATTTGAAAATAAAAAATTCCTAATTAGTTTCTAGAGTGCTATTGTGCGAAGAAAGTTTTTTGTTTTTAATTCAGGGATGAATAAAACCGATTGAAAATTTAATCGGATTTAACCTGATAATAATGTCTTGTTTCTAACTAAATTTTAAATACTGAATCATAGCTGAACTAACACATAAAGCACTACAGAACCGTGACTACAAAATAAACATGAAAAAAAATAAAGCCGTAAACTTTACCATAATATACTAAAACTCTCCAAGGTTATACAGTTCAAAGTCTAATCGAAAAATTTATAAAAAAAAACTTTTCTTCATGTATCTATAAATAAGTAAAACACTAAGCAGAAAATGTTTAACCAATAACGATGTATCCAATGTACTTTGCTAAAGAGAGAAAAATTCTTTAAAATAATCAAGCAATAATAATGAAGAAGAAAAACGAACATTGAAAATGCATAATCATTAATCAATACGTTAAACATCTTATTAAATGCAATACGTATGCTGTTAACGTTATCAATTTGTTGCAATAAACATAAAACAGTTACCAGCACTTATTGGTAGCAACAACAACAAGCATTTATTTATTAAATAGGAAAATCGATTTTAACAATTTTCAAACATTTTTTTCCACTTCTTCTGTTGTCATCAAGTAGGTACAAGCATGCTTGATTATGGTGCAATGAGTGAGTTTGCTTTCTCTTGGCTGTTTTTCTTTTTTAACTTAAAATCGTTATCACATTTACGTCATATATCACTTTATAAGTGTCTTTTTATTGAAAATGAATAGTCAAAAAAAAAAAAAACCTAAACGAAGAAAACGACGCCAACATCGCCGTATAATTTAATATTGAGAAAATTTTCTTATGTTCATTCGGATAAAATTCAGCAGTTGCAATTTGGCTAGTTTTTCTGCTTTTGACATTATTCTATTATAAGGAAACGGAGTTTTTTTTTTCACTTGCTTTATACTACCCCGTTCTGTTTTGTAAACGAAACGTATTTTAACGGTTGCTTGAGTAATAAATTTGCATTTGACATTTATTGGCAGCCTTACTTGTTCCCAGTAATAGTCACTAGAACATTAGAAACAAATTTAAATCATGTTCAAATGGGTTATATATTCGTAGGATGAGGAAAATGATTTTTATTTTCTTTAACATCTACTGAATTTTGCTTTTGCTTTTTTTTAACGCCTTTAAGGCTATGATGATGTTTTCTATCAACAAATAATGTACGACAGAATAAAAAAAAACATTATTTGTTGTGGGCAACACAAGAAATTATTATTATTATTATTATTGGGTATGAAAAGTGTACAACAAAAAATCATAAAAATCATTTTTATATTTTTCATGTAATGATAATAATACATGTGCACTCTATACGTATTTGCCCGCCCTATTGCCAAAATAGATTTAATAATCTTTTATTATGGGCCCTACGAAAAACAAAGTAATAAAAAATATAAAAAAAAAAAAAATGTGGGGCCAACAAAAAGTAAATTGGTGTCAGAATTGGAATGTAAAAACTGAAACAAATTAATGAAAGTTTGTTGCTCGTTTTTATATCATGATGTTAATAAATCAATTTAATTTTTGATGAGGACATTAAATGAGTAATATTTCTGGTTAATAAAAAAAAAAAACGGTTCTAACGGTTATAAACCCTGATTACCAACAAGTTTAATAACTGGTAAAGATAAACAGAAGATATATTTTTTTTTGTACTTGTTTACAGAGGAGTTATATTCTTTTGTGGGTTAATCTAATTAAATTATCTTAATTAATAAAGCTTCATTGAATTGTTAAATAAATTAAAAATGTGCTTTCAAGTGAAGCTTTTTTTTTTTTTTTTTTTTTTGTTATTTAAATATGTAGTGAAGTTGTTAAATATTTTTAACTGGTTTATCTACTTTTCTTATAACATTAACTAAGCCACTGGTTACGGTTTTTTTTTTTTTTTTTTGTTGTTGTGTAATAAATTATAACGTTTGCCACTTACCACCACCAATTATTATTTTCTTATGTTAATTATTTATTTTCAACATTATTTACTTAATAATAATACATTTTTTTTTTGTTCACTGTACTTCTACTGTGTACTGTGAATATAAGAAACTAACTAACGTAAGTAAGTAAGAAAAAAAAAAAAAAACACTCTGCATAATAGAAATTTATTTACCAGCATAGTTTTCATCCTACCACTTCTACTATTATTATGTGTTTTTCTTTTTGTTTTGTTTAATAAATTATCTTTTATTCGCCAGTGTAATAAAATACACAATAATAATAATGTTTTTTTTTTGTTCTCCACTTTTTATGCTTTTGATGCTTTTTAATTATTATTTCAAACAGAATATTTTTTTTACTTTTATTATTATTAGCTGAGTAATTTAAATAACATTAATGTGATTTTTGTAGCTATGTTATCTGTTTAATATGTTTTACGTGATAGTTAAAGGTGTACTTTGTTGTTTTTACAAGAGTTTTAATAATGTGTTAGTGGATTTGGATGTTATCTTGGTTATCAAAGAATTCATTGGGTTCTTTTATTTGAATTGCATTTCCATTATAATGTTTAAACTTCTCTGGATTCCTCCCACTTCACTTTAAATAAGTCCTGAAACTTCATCATAAAGTTATTTTTGTGATGTTGATTCAAATCTGTTCAAAAAGTTTCTTGATAAAAAACTTATTTCAGAAGATACGTACTAATAAAGTTCTTGATTGAAAAAAACGTATTTTTAAACGTTAGAAACAAGCGTTTTTAAAAAAGCTCAACCCAAGCAATAAACTATAAACACTTTTCATTGTATTCGTGTATAATCGTGTAGAAAATTCTATTTTTTCTAATCCAATGATGGGATCCAATGATTAAGATAAAGCTTTTAATGGCTTACGCTTATGTTAACTTTGAAATATTTTATTCTCTATTTGCGATTTATTATTACTACTTTTTTTTTTATTAATGTAAAATTTGAAAAATATGAATCAAAATAACCAAACTACACGTAATAATAATTTTTCATAATTTATTATAATAAAACTACAAACTATATGACCCATTTAATGATACTAACCCCCGGACATTTTAATTATTTGTCTGTTTATCACCAACCAGTTTACTATTGTAAAATCACTGTGCTGTAATTAACCTCAGTTCTGTGTAACATTTCCCTCCTGTTGTCATTCCTTGCAATTGAATTGATGTAAAAAAATTCTTTCCACTCTAAACCATAATTGATTGGGATTTTTTTTTTGCTCCTGCTTTTTAATAATTAATCTATAAATTCTTGTTAGAGAATAAGAACTTTTTTTTTTTTTTTTTCATTATAAAAATTTTCATTTAATTACAGAAAATTGTTTCTCAACAAAAATGTATTGCAATTGTTTTGCAAAAGAATTTTTATTCTATTTTACCTGCAATTAGCCAATGAATTCTTTTTTCTACAATTTTCCGAACAAATTTCTTACGTTAAATATTTTTTATTTAATCTTTTATCAGGTTTTTCGCTATGAATTTATTTTTACCTACAAAGTGAATTTTTCGTCTAAGAATTGTTTAACAAAAAAAATAATTTAGAAAAAACTTTCTTTGTAAAACACCCACCACAAAGTGTTAATAAAAATTCTTAAGACAGTAAGAGAGAACCGAATAAGGGAAAAAAGTTTTTTCTTTTTCGTTTTGTTGTCTATTTACAAAAAAAAAAAAAAAAAAACAAAAAAATTAAAACGACAAAATGGTTAAGCAAAGTAAAGAAAAAAATACCGAAAAATCTAAAAAAAGCTTCGTTTATCTGTCAAAATGAATTAACAGAAAGGGTTTTTGTCTGTATATAAAATTATTTAACAGCCAAAATAAATATAAAAATAAGGGGTGGAAAAGTTTTTGTTTTCCACCTTTTATTTAACGTTATGCTGTTCATTTTTTTGATATAAACTACGAATAAATAATGAACACATGAATAGATTATTAAGTGAAACTGCTTTATGACGGGATATTTGGAGAAATAAAAATTAATGTTTTGTGGTTAGAGTTTTTGATGGTTTGTTACCCTATTTCCAACCGCACAAGATCATAAAGTTTGTTTCACAATTATTTTAGAAATGTTACTGAAATTTATAATTTATAATTTGGTTGTCAATCAATGATACATTTATACGCATGCGGTAATTACTTAATGTGGATTTATTTTTGTTATTCAAATGCCCAAATCTTTTCATTAGCGGAAACCTTTATAGAGAGATCATATTTGGGGAACTAAAACAAAATTCCATACCATAAGGAATTTTTTTTCGCTTATGTTTGGAAGCTTTTTTTTTTTAAAGTTTGCCTTGAAAACAAAATTTTTATTATTTGTAATTTTAGGTTGATTATTTGTGATATCAAAACATTAAAAATCTTGATTCTGAGACAAATTTTGGCTGAGTTATAGTCATTAAACTGGGAAATAGTTGATTAAGAAACCAAAACTGAGAGTTAAATATGTGGACTCAATTATTTATGAATCATTTTCGATTAGTTACTGGATATAATCGAATTATTGGGGGTTAAAACTTTAATCAAACAATAATTACACCTGAATAAACGAATAGCCATAGCACGAAGCATAACTTATCAATCGATTGCTGATTGCTTTTTTGTGTAATTAAAAAAATAATTTTAATTTATTTTTTTTTTAACAACTAGCCACCGGCTAGTAAATATTGAAAATAAAATTGACAATTTGCTGTTTCATTTATAATTGAAAAAAGTTAAAAAAAAAAAAAACGATTAACCAAGGTGTTAATACAATAAAATTCTGTTTTAAATGAGTATTTTTTTTTTGAAATAATAATAAAAAAAAAAAAAAAATAACACAAATTTAATTCGTAGAATGCTTTCGGCAAAAATCAAGTCATCCAAATTAAAAAATTGCAGACATGATGTTGAAAATGAAAATTGTATAACGAATCATGGTTGGTTTCATCAGGGATTTTAATTTGTCCTGTGACTGTCTAGTGTGTGTCTTCCCTTGTTATTTTATTTTTATTTTTAATTCAGTCGTTCCGGTACACATCGAACAATATTCTAATTGTGACATTTCTGTGTTTGTTATTTTCTCGTTAAAACAATTTTTTTTAGTTAAAATAACCGTTGGCAACGTTTCCCATAAATATTTATCCAATTTAGATTTCCCTCATTTTTACATTAAAAAAATAAAATAGAATTTTTTTTTTTAATTAATTAATTTGAACACAAAAAAAAATCATTTAAAGAGCTTATCAATCCAGGTGCTGGTACTGTAACTGGGTTATTTTATTGATGCTGAGGATTAATGTGCCGCAAGCTTTAATCAGTTTTTTTCGTTGATGCTGCTGTTGTTATTATTTCTTTTATAATTGTGTCCCCTAAAATATTAAATTAAAAGGGATATAATCAACTTGTACCTGTTTGTGACCTAAAATAATTATTTTTACGTAAGGTGATCGAATGATTTTAATTTTTTTTCGCTAACTATTATTCAAATGAATTGAAATTTTATTTATCTTAACGTGAAAAGATTGGTTTTACGAAGCAAATAAATAAATACATTTTTTTTTATTGTGTGTTATCGTAACATTGAATAACGATATCTATAAATCGATATATCCGTTTATATTTCAACAATAATTAATCTATGTTGATTTGCTGTGTAGATTGTTGTGGAGAAAATAGAAGAATGGAAAGGAAACTACCGATTGAATTCTACTAACGAAAATAATGGTAGAAAACATAGAAAAATCATCAAATAAATCAAAAAAATAAAAAAACTTACCAGTACGTGATCAGAATTATTGAAAGTACTGAACATGTTATTGTTTAGCTACTTGTTGTTTCTTTGTTTGTTTGAAAACACAAAAAAAAAAAAAAAAACTGCACTGGTTACCTGACTTATCTTAACAATAGCTTAATGCAATTTTCAATTCAATCAAAATTCAATTCAAAAATTTTCGTTTTCACATTAGAAAATTAATTATTTTTGTTTTTTAAGGAAAATAAACAAAAACAAAAAAATAATTACCAGCTGCAGGGAGAATTCGAACTCAGTAATTTAAGGGTTTCTTTTTTTTTAACAAAATAAGTAAAAACATGAACTCTGTCGAAAGGTTTTTAGTGTAGGCACAATTTTGACAATTTTTCACACCAATTTTCCATTAATTTTTCTTCGTCGAAAAATCATACGAATATATGCTATAGGGAATCAAAATTTTGACAAAATAATAATAAGAAAAATGCGTTTCTACACTAGAGTTTATCACTGCTTGTTAAAAAATATTACCAAAGGCGTATTGTGTTGCGTTCCGTTCTTGTTATTTTCTTCCTTTTTTTTTACACGATGGAGTTATGATTTATTTAGTTCAATTTATTATTGAAAAGCACTTAAATGCTAATGATGGTGCTTTAACTGGTTAGTAAAATTTTTTTTCTCCAGCAATTTTTCCATGGAGTAAAGAAATTACGTAAAACGAAGCGCTTAAATGATGTAATTATGGTTTAATTGAAGAAAACAGAAACTTTCTATGTCATATTCATGACGTTAAATTAAATAAATTTTTGTTGGCAAATAACGGTTGACATCGTAAAGATTATTAATTTTCTAATTTAAACAGGTGAGACAGATTTTAAAATATATATTTATTTTTTTCTTCAATTATTCAGTGTAAAAGCATGATCTTTACTACATACAATTTCTTTTTGTTGCTTTTTCTACTTACTTAATTAAAATATAAATATTTATATAACAGACGGATTAAACACAGGTTAAATATGTTAAACAAAAACTAATTTCTGAAATGAAAAAAGAAAGAATTTCTATTCAGTAAAAATTGATTGAAAAACCACGATTAAAACACTTTAGTAATACGAAAGCTTTATATGTGAAATTTCTGTTACTTTTCTATGGTCGCGTTAAACGATGGTAGAATTCTTCAAACCGCTTAACTGTTTTACGGATAGTTTAAGTTGCTACCAGGTGAATTATTTTTTTTATTTAATAACCGAATTCAACAACCGCTGAATCATCGAATCGGTTAACTTTATAAAATCTTATTTAATTTCTCATTAAAAAAAAAAACTCCAGATTTTTTTTTTTTTTTTTTTTGATTTTTCTTTTTATTAACATAGATATTGCGGTACAAAGCTAACAAGTAAAATTTCTTCAATTACTATAACTAGTTGTGTAACACATGGTAACAGAAATATGAAATGGTGATGAAATTAAATCATATAAAGCTTTGAGAAAAGGTAGCATAAAACCGAGTAAAGCGAGTGGTTAAAGGATTTTTACATATATTGCTTTAAATATAAAGATTTAAAAGGATTTTTTTCTCACTTTAATAAGCTCAACGTAGCAAAGAATATTGATTTATGCATTAGTATTAAATTGTAAAATTGCATTAAACATTTTTTAATTCAGTGTAAAAGCTAAACAACGTGAATAAAGCTAATAAGCCATTATGATAATATTATTGCAGATTAATGGTTAATAAACTATTGATATTTAAATTAGCATCAATAATACAATAGAAACGATTTTAATAATAATATTGACATAGTGACTGATTTTTGGTTTAATAATGAATAACCAGGCGCCTCCATCACATTTCATTTTTACTAAGCTTTTGCTTTTAGTTAACTTTTGATTTATTTTTGTTTTTATTTCTTGTTAAATAATAAATAAATTAAAAAAAAAATTCACTTTCATCGTGTGCGTTTTTTTTTTCAATTTTTTCTGTGTATTTGTATGAAAGCTTTCAATATTATGAACAAGCAGTTTTTTTTTCGTTTTTTCTGTTTGATTTGTGTAATGAAACATTTCGTTTTTGGTTTGTATAAGGGAATATAAAAAAAAGGGTAATATATATATATATATATATGTGTATGTATATATGCCCACCAACTGTTTTGTCATCAAATGTAATAAATCTTTATGTTATATATAAGCACCACAGAGAGACAACAAAACTGTATATAGATTTATAGATAACATTTAGTTTGTTTTATGCTCTTTCCGCATACTTTTTTATTATGGTTGGTTTTTTTTTTTTTTTGCTGTTGTTGCTGTTGTTTTTGTTGTTGCTGTTGTGTTGTTTGCTACACGAAACAAACAAACAAACAAACAAACAATGAAACAATACGGTAGAAAATGTCTATAATGTTATACATAGATGATGTATAAATATATATATATATATATTTAATTATAACAATAATAATAATCATTATAATAATATTTATTGTTATTAAACAGGGAAACAATAATTTTTATTATACTTTTCTCATTCCTTAATTTATTTTTCGTTTTGTTACATAAAATAATCAATCTAAATACGATTTCAACTGTCGAAATTGACGATTTATGAAAAACAAGAAAAAGAATTTCTTTTTTTTTTTTTTTCGATGAAGCAAGTGAGATTTTTTTTTTTTCCTTGTTTATCTATTAAATGTTATCTGTAACTCCTAGTTATTATATTACACATTTAAGGGTAGTTTTATATTCTTTAAGGATTTACTGGTTTTTTTTATTTGTGGATATTTACTTTTTTAAACTCAGGATATATGTATTTATGGATTTTAAAAGCAGAACATTTTTTGATTCTATACTTTCTGGGGAACTAGCTACTTAGATTTTTTGCGACGATCTAGAAGTGATAGAAAATGGATTTTGATATCAATTGAAAGATATTGAAAAACTGTAGTGATAATCCGTAAGACTTAATTAAAAATGTAGCAAGTAAGCTTTTAGGAATATTCATTTTAAAATTATAATCAAGTTAAAAATCAGCAAAAACAAAAATTAATTAAATAAACGATTGTCTAATTGATTAACTTTAATTAAAATTTTATCAATTTTCTTTATATTTTTCACACAATAAATTTTTAAAAATAATGCATAATTTTTAATTTAATTAATAATTAGTTTAATGTGGATCTTCCTAAAAGCATACAATGATTGCCGGAAAAGTAATGAAAGTTTTTTATTAAGGTATACGGATTTTTATTACAATATTAATTTTCAATATCTTTTAATTGATATCAAATTCCACATTCTACCTCCTCTAGATTGTCTTGAGAAGCCTAAGTAGGTTTAACCCTTCCTTGAACTTTAATAATCAATAATCCTGATTTTCTATAACACAAGTAGTTTTATTACTTAGTTTTTTAATTTTTTTATTATTATTAAAAGAATGAATTATGAGTTTATTATTTATTTTGCACAGACGATGTTAAGATGAGAAAAATGAAAATTTATGCTGTTACTGGTGCTGATTTTTATTTCTTTTTAAAACTAGTTTCTCTACAATTATTCTTTATAATATTTTTATATATTTTAAAAGCAACATAAATTTACTATTATTTATGAATGTTTTATTAAATAAAAAAGAAAAGATATTTAAAAAAGCCAACATAAAAAAAAAAACCCCAGCACATTGTGTTAATAAATTTTATATATATTATTTTTACATTCCTGCAGTTATAATAAATATTTTTTTTTTCTTTTCATAATCAATTAATAACTAATTAATTCCTTAGTTATCAATATAAATATAATTATAGTAAAATAATTCGAACACTCTTTTAAAACATAAATACAATACAAACGTTATGTTATTACAATTGAAAAGTTATGTTTTCTAATAAATAGAAAAGCAAAAAAAAAACACATTCGTGATAAAATTTTTTATTTTTTTACTATTATTATGCGTGTTTAACAGTTGTTATCAATATTTATTTTTTTTTCCCTTTATTTACTTTATTAATAAAGGTTGATGTGTTATTGATTTTCGTTAAAAAAAAAAAAAAAAAAACTTCTTAGAACCTTTTAAAAGCTTTAGTAAAGTTTATCTCACTACATTGTCCACAATTTTATGTATTCATCGTTACTAATTATTATTTTATAAGAAATATTTTTTTTTTTTTTTTTTTTATTAACAGATGCTGCTCGTTTTTGATATTAAATATCATCCATTAAGTGCCCTTAGGCGTTTTTAATAATAATTTTTTCTTTAGTTTTATTGCGTAGAAATGAACGAAAAAAAAAGAAAAAAAGAAGAGAAATCAGCTTAAATGGCACAGCGACATTTATATTACTTTGAATAAAAATTCTCGATAATAATATAATGATGGAAGGCGACCACCCCTTAGATGCCACCCTTATAATTATAACAATTGTATCATTGTGTACCATTATCGTCCATCTTTAACAAATATTAAAGCATAATAATGCTAGCAACATAATTTCCCATCAATCAAGCACATTATTATTATTTATTTTATTTTTTTTTTACTTGTGCTTTTATACGTCGTTTTCTTCTTCTTTGCTTTCTTCTTTATTTTATTATTATGTCACGCGCGTTTATTAATTACAAATAGAAAGCTGGTGAATATTATTTTTAGAATTTATTTATTTATTAATAAAAAAAAAATTAATCATTTGCATTTATGGACGCGTTTAATAAAGATTTAAGTTTAAGTTATATTTTAAAGTGACTTTACTGATTATCTTATTCAATCAGAATTATGTTTATACATTTTATTAGATCCTGTTTAGTGGGTCCACCCACTCATTGTAAAATTGTTTTTTTTTTTTTGTATCCATTAAACGTCCTTCACCTCGTCAAAACAAAAAAAAAACAACAACAACCAAAAAGCGTTCACTGTTAACAAATAAACAATCACAATACGTGGCGGTATGAGATATTAATTCGTTTTCTCAGATGACAACACGTTTTTGACTTTAACTTTTACCATAACAAACCGTTGAATACTAACAAAAAAATCAATTCAAGTCACGTATTTTTATATTTAATAATCTTAAAATAAGATGAAAAAATAAAATGTCGCGGAAAATTTAATGTAAAAAGAATGAAAAGAAAAATTATTTGTAACCCGTTTTTAGTAACTTTTTCTAAACGTTTCTCTTGTTTTTTTTTTTTTTTTGTTGTATTTAAGTCAAGCAACGGCCTTTTCGCCGAATAATTACGAAAAAATGCAAAACAAATTACTGCCGTTGTTTCGTGAATGTTCAATGATTTGCCATGCTGCAATAGCATAGTGAAAAATATTTTTTTTTGTATTAGAAAAATATTGTAGTTACCACCCAAAGCTTTTTTGAAACACGCTTTCATTATTTATTTATTTATTAAAATAAAATTAATTGTCACCAATAAAAAACAAATTTTAAAACTGCGATAAAACATTCGGTTAAAGCTTAGGAAATATTAAAAAAAAAAAAAAAAAATTTTTTTTTTTTTTTATTCACCCATCATTAATAAATTTATTTATCACAATTAATTGAGATTTAAATCTAAATGTAATAATTTACAAACAAACATAAAAAAAAAAAATAAAAATAATTATAATTAATCTGCATATGTTTGTTGTCTACCTGAATTATTATTTAGTTAGTAATAAAATTTTTAACGGTAATAAAATATGATGGTGTTAGGGGTGTTTTACGTTATGCTATGTAAATTAATTGCACAAATATGTTGTTTATGTAATTTATTTTAATTATTCACACACAAATATACCAAAAAAAAAAATTTTTTTTTTGCATTTGCTTTTAATTTAATAAATTATTTATTAATAATACATTTTGGTTTGGCTTTTTATATTGTTTGGTAATTAAAAACAATGAAATGAGTGTTAAAAAAAAAATAAATAAAATAAATGCTTTTCTGTACGTAATTGACTGTACACACAGCAAAGTGGTTTTTGCTGCTATTTTTTATTTTCAAATTTAAATATAAGCATGCTTTGTGTTTTCTTTTAAAAAACACAAAACGCATGAGCTATTTGTTAGTTAATTATCGTGATTTTTTCTACTGTCAAATCTTTTGTATTTTAATCAGTAATCATATTCGTCTAAGGTTAGTTTATGGTTATTAAAATATTTGTTTATAATTTTCAAATGTAATTAATGACACGGTGATAAGAGAAATGTTATTTAAATTGCATAAAAGCTTAAATAAAAGCCAGTGTCCAGTGTATTATCTAATGTAACAATAGTGTTACTAAAGATTAAATTTTCTAATAATATTTTATAAATGTTTATATTAATTATTAATTAATACAAAAACGAACACAACCCCCCTTTAAAATACTATTATCACACTTATATAATCATAATGTGCGCTGTTTTTCAATTAATTTTAACAAAATACAATACTATATAATGTAATATAAATGAAGAATTATGTATTTACATGACTTTAAATTATGTAAATACATTTGTAAAACAGTAAATTAAGGCTATATGGTATGTATATAGAAAGGGATAAATTAATTGATTAGTAAATTAAAGCAAAAGTTTCTGTTAAGACGTCATTTAATGAAGCATAAAAATCATAAACAGTAAACAAACAAACAAACAAAAAAAAAAAAAAAAACTAATGCAAAGTGGAGAAAAGAGTTTAAAAACTGAAAAAAAAAATGAATTTAATTCTGATCACGTAAATAAAACGAAGATTTATTGTTAAAATATATTTGGGTAGTAGTTTTATCCATAAAAAAGAAGAAGCTTTTTTCCTATATACATAAAACAACAATTACACAGTTGCACGTTCACAACATCAACGATTTGTATCTTTCACCTCGACCTATGCAGATTAATTGTACGTTTTTTTTTTTTTTTGCATTCCACGTTTGTTATCATAAAAGAATTTTTTTTTCTGTTTTTTTTGGGGCTTGTAACGTATGTTAGTTGGCAGGTGTAATGTGAAACCTAAGTATTCAACAAATTTTATAAAAAAGTTAAATTAATTTACATTTCACTGTTCTAGTTTTAATGATCTGTCTATTTTGTTTTTTTTTGAAGTAGCTGGTAGTAGTAGCTGGTAGTAGTAGTAAAAATAAAACTAGAAAACTATTATCTATGGTCATCAGTGTGTCATAAATGTATGTCAAAAACTAAAATAGAAACTAAAAAAAAAAAAAAAAAAAAAAAAAGCTTCTCTTGTTAATTAAAATATTGATTAATTAATTTAATTTTTTTTTATATTATAGTTAAAAGTGCTTAAAGCATTAAAAGCTATTTTATATAGTTAGAAAATTATTTCTATTGTTGTATAATTTTTTTTTTTTTTGTTTTCGATGTTGAAACATTTGATTTTGGTATTCAAATACTTGTTCAGGACATATTATGATCCTTTTGAAGAGGAAAGGTTTTTCTTTTATTTTTGGACAAAGCTTTTCTACTCATGTATTGACAAGGCTTTTGTCAGGCTTTTCGTATTAATCCAAACATGATTATATTTAAACAATAGACTTAATTCAAGGTAATTAAGCATGTTTTTTTTTTTTTTTTTTTTTTTTTTTTGCTTTGATTACGGTAAGCTTTTTAAGCTTTTTTTTCTAATTAAAATTTTCTTATCATTTTATGATTTTAGTTTTTGTTGTAGTTTTTAGTTGGTTTTATTTTAGTAGTTTTTTAAAATTCTTGTAGTTAAAGTGTTTTTGTTTTTTTTTTTGCATTTTAACTGTAACTTTAACTGCAAGAATTTACTAGAATTTTATTTTATTCATTATCCGCCAATATTAATTGATTTTATCTCTATTATTTAATTGTATTTATACGATAGAAATGTTTAAAAAAAAAAAAAAATATAAATCAATTTAGTAAATTGTAAAACAATAAAAAATATAAAAATTAAAATAATTAATAATATTTTATTTTCACTAGTTATAAAATTGATAATTTTGATATTTTATTATTAATTATTATTATAATAATAATTATTATTATTAATTAATTAATTCAATTAATTCAATTATCAGATAAAAAATATAAAATAATTGTTTTTTTTTTGTTTTTATAATTATTTTTAATTAATTTATTGATTTTTATTATCAATTTTGAATAATAATAATTTTTTTTGTGCTTTTCGGTGTGAAATTGTAATGAATCAAAATGTAATTAATTTGAATTATAACGTGAATCGATGCGTTTTTTTTTTTTTTTGTTAATAAAATTATTGTGAAATGAGAATGAGCTTATTTTGAATAAAATTATTGGATTAAAGTTTTGTGAATTTATGCGTGTTTTAATGGAAAATTCAGTAACGACAGTGTTTTTGTGTTAATATCCTTGCATAATTTGTTATTACTTGTTGGCCTGCTATTATTATTATTATTATTTTCTTCGATAAATATTATCACTGGTTTACTTAGATTACTTAATGCACATTACATAGAATTTTAAACGTAAGCTTAATATCCAGTTTTAGATTTATTTTTTACAATTTTTAATCAAAAACAATATTATAGAAAATAATAATTAAATATATAATGTCATAGGTTTCGGTTATTTATTGGCGGATGAATAAATTTTTCCACTGTTTAAAACAGTTGGCAATAAATTTTGTAATCTTGTTGTACTTGCTTACGAGACCCAGATATTACTTTTTTTTTTCTTTTTTTTTTAACACAATTTTCCTTACAAGCTATATAATATAAATTTATGTATGGAAACCGAAAAAAAAAAAAAGAAAAAAACTCCATTTTATTTTTGGCATTTTGTTCTTAATTTTACTTGGAGATTTTATACTTTTATTTCGCTACGTTTTCTTGCCAAAAAAATGTTTTTCATTTCGTTTCGTTTTTTTTTTTTGCTCTTTTGGCAAATTACTGAACTGACAGCGACTTTACTGACTTGACTTATTCGATCGAAATGTTTTTTGCTTTAATTAAT
This sequence comes from Ptychoptera albimana, assembly GCA_961205885.1. Taxonomy (NCBI): domain Eukaryota; kingdom Metazoa; phylum Arthropoda; class Insecta; order Diptera; family Ptychopteridae; genus Ptychoptera; species Ptychoptera albimana. The sequence continues at coordinate 14,456,613 of OY540801.1, read as the reverse complement.
TCAATAAAACTGAGTTTTTTTTTCTTTTCGTCTATTAAATAAAAGCTTAAAAAGCGTTAAATATAGTAGTGGATAGAAGGAAGTAAGTCGAAAAAAAAAAAATTCCAAAACGGAAGACACGCAAATAAAATACAAAAAAAAAAAACCAAAACATTTTTATCTCGACATTCATAATTTTTCCTGTTGAAAAAAAAAAAAAAAATTACTTTTTTTCGCTTTTATTTATTTGGTTTTGTTAACTAGAGCTTTTCCAGTGAACACAATAGTTAAGGGTTTAAAGAGATTTTTTTTTTTAGTTTTGTCTGTTCGTTGTAACTTTTTTTTTTTAATCTAACAGGATGGTTAGTTTATTCTAAACTAAATGAAAGGATGTGAGCAAACAGAGATTTTTTCGTTTTTTTTTTGTTACTGTGTTACTAAATGTAATTTGCATTCAGGAGTGACAAATATTATCTAAAAATATGTCAGTTGAGAGTTGAGAAATGTCTCCTATGTTTTTTGAATGAAAATTATTTAGTTTTGTTAAATTTTAATTGACTTTTTCGTTGATGTATTTTAGTTTTTATATATAAAACACACATTGCTAAACGTTAAATAATAAATAAAGCTCTAAGTAAAAAAAAAAAAGGGAGCTTTTTTCTTCATACTAAACGATGATAATATATTAGGTTGGCTTAAGAAAATGTCTTTATTTAAAGATTAATGGATTTCGATGTTGCTGCTGCTGCTGCTGCTGCTATAACTGGTCTGGGTACTGGCTACTGGCTGGTTAAGTAAAATATATCTGTATCTATTAGATGACCTGTATAATTTAACACATATTATATTATATAATATTCATCAATCTATTTGAATTAATTTAATATGAGATGAATTGTAAATGTTATAAAAGATGTTCCCAGATAAACGTAGAAGAGGCAAAATAAAAACAATTTTTTAAGTTAAAGGGAAATCACAAAATACAAATATAAAGTTTAATGTATTTATCCCTAAAAAAACTGCAGTAAAAAAAAAACCGATGCAATTATAACCACCTTCATGATTAAACAATTATCTGCTGAATAATATTTAAATACTTTTTAAACATTATTTTTGCAAACAAACAAAAAAAAAAAAATTATTAAAAAAATTAAAAATATGCAATCTGCTGCTAATTTAACATCCAATTAATAAATAAATTAAAAAAAAAAAATATGTTTACCTGTGCATGCAATAAACATGCAATAAAAGTTCTGTAACAGATAAAAAATAAAAATTAATAACGGGGAGAAATTACTATATTATTATGCTATAAAATAGTTTTGTTATAAAGTTGAGTGGGTGGTGCTTTTTTTTTTAATACTAAAGTTTCGGTCGGCATTTAAGGTGAATCTAGAGGAGATAACAATCATTTTATTAAGTTATAAAAACAAAACTAAAAAAAAAAACCCTGAAATATTTTTCATATTTTCTCTTGATTTTATTATAGTGAAAAAGCTCGTGAATACGTGGAAAAAAATATTTTTTTTTTGTCTAAGGATAACATAATTATAGCGACATAAAAATGCAGTTTTTTTTTCTTCTCTACTGAAAATGATAAAACTTTTTCAATTTTTTCTTAAATGCACGAAAAAAAAAAAAGCTTGCCGCTACTTAGTTTTACTAGTTAATTTTATTTCCCGTTGTTTTTTGTTCGTTTTATTATTAAGTAGAAAATAAATTGAATTTTCGCTCTTTTTTTTGCTGCTTTCTTTTCTTTAATTTATCCAAATATATAAATTGGATTTTTTTTTTAAATAATTTTTTTTTCCGAACACTCTTCAAGTGTTCAAGTTATTAAAAAAAATGTTTTTTTTTCATGTTTTTAATGCATAAAAGTCTGCTTTTTTTTAAAAAAGTCATTAAAAATAAATTTTTCTAGTGACAAAACACGGGACAAATAGGAATTTATTCGAATTTTTATTTTGTTTAATGATTTTACTATAAAATTCTTTTAGCTATTAAAATTCGGAATAGAAGTAAGGAATAGAAGTGAAACCCAAACCTAAACGCACATCCACTGATATCATCAGTTATTAGATAAAATAATTAAAAAATTTATTTTTAGACATTAGAATGACACAAGTTTTTTTTTTGATTAATTAAATAATTAATTAATTAATTTAGTTTATTAATTCATTAATTGATAAAATTTACTTTATTATTTATTAATTAATTACTCAAGTATCATCATTAGTAATAATTGTGACAGCTGGATAAAATTTTTTATATTTTTTTTTTAACTAATTTCTATGATTAATTAAAGACGCCACCAATCATGGTTTTATTTTATTTTTAATTCAGTTGTGTGGGTAATTTATGCGTGGGATAATTAAATACATTTTTTTTGTTCAATAATTACGTTAGTAGGATTTTGGTTCTTTATACAAAGTGCTGTCGAGTTGTATGCTTAATCGTGTTAAAGAAGGCAAGGTGTAAAAATCGAACAAAAATCAACTGTAAAAACATTTTTAAATAAATATCAGCGAGAATATCAGTCTTTAAAATGTTTATTTATTTATTTATCAACAACGAAAACATTCATATAGAAAACTATCGTTTATTTTGTAATTTAATTAAAAAAATAAAATCACGCTTACTCTGCACGATGATGATATTAGAAATGTTGTACAGAATTAATTAACTGAAATATTTTTACACAGATAAAATGATGAACAGTGAATTTTTGTGGGTGGACTTTATTGTAGTTATTTTCTAATCATTGCATATTACAGTCTGTGGAGTGTTTTTATTATTTTTTTTTTTTTACTTGTTTTAGAAACTTTTCTTTTTCATAAGCTTCGATGATATCATCTTGATGGTTTTTCAGAAGCAGAAGTAGAAATAAATACCGATGAGTTTAATAATTATTTATTGAAACGAAAAACATTAATTATTATCGACATTTATTAATAAACCTGTAAGTAGGAGCTTATTGCAACATAAAAATCATATTTTCCAATGAGTTTGTAAAGCAACAAAAAAAAAAATAAATAAAATAAATTCTTGTTTTATAGCAAAGTTTTACCTGTTTACGATATAAATCTTATTATGCGATTATAAAACTGCGTTTTTTGATAAATCTTCTGTGACGGGAAATTTACATATTTTTCGGTTTTTTAAACTGATACCAGGTATTTTAAGTGAAAACTTTTAATGTTTGTGAATCTTCTATATCTCGCATGACTTATTGTTAAACTTTCTTTTTTTTTTTTTTTTTTTTTTCTACTTTAAATAATGATTTGCTTTGCTGAATTTACGTAAAAAATAAATCTACGTTTGCACAAGAAAAAACGGTGACCAGATTTATTAGTTTAAAAAAAAAAAAAAAGTTTATAAAACGCGTATTTTTGTTATAAGCGAACACCCCCGTATATAGAGAGAGATTTTTTTATTAATGAATTGTAGTCACCTGCATATGTTTTAATTTTTTGGTTATCCAAAATGTAATAAAATATTTATTTAATTAACAAAAATCGTAATAATATGAATTTTTATTATAGCGGTGGTAGTATTTGTTTTAATTAAACATTTTATGGTAAAACTGATAATATTTAGTGTGCATTAAACATAAATAATAATAATAATAATAATAACATAAAAAAAAAATAATAATTTTAATGTACTTTGTTGCAGTTTTTTTTTTATTTATTTTTATTGCTTTTAGTTTCTAGCAGGGTGTTACGGTGAATTAAAATATTCATAAAAAATAAAAATAAAATGTTTGTTTTGTGATAAAGCTTTTACCTGATATGTTAAAACAACTGGCTTAAGTTGTTTATTCTTTAATTGTTTCTACTTAATAAATGTAATGCGGATGGTGAAGCTTTAATTAACAAGTAATTTTTTTTCTTTTGCCTTTTTCATCTTGCTGCTGCTGCTGTTGTTGTTGTTGCGTTTAAATCTATTAGTGGTGAAATACATTAAACAAGATAATTACAGAAAGAAAAAAAATCCTTTAATCCCTTCTTGTTGTATTTTCTTGAGTTTTTCTATTTAAAGCAGCAGATGCTATACAAGTTGGAAGCTATCTATATCTATATCCTCTAGACGGTTTTTCGTGGACTTTTTTTTGTTTTTTTTTTCTTTCATGGTTATAAATAATAAAATGGGAAATATAAAATGCAGATAAAGTGCATTTACCATGAAGATAATGGTTAAGTTAATAGAAAACGTATTGTTTATAGAGAAATGAGTGCTTTTTTCTATTAAAAAAAAATAGGAAAGAAAAAGCTTTGTGGAGATTTTTTTTTTTTTACTTTAAACTTTATTAGTATCCAAAGTGAGCTTATTTGCATTTTTTTTTTGTTTTTGTTGGAACTACAGGGAAATCTTTTCGTTTTATGGCGAATGGAATGTTTATAGTAAATACGTAATTATTTGGTTTTAGAGATTATTTGTTATCATCTAAAAGACTGCAGTAATGTGTAGAAAGAAACTGACTAAAAGCTACACTCGTTATTAATAAGCGTAATACGCTGTGAACTTCATCTTTATTTCCATTAATTTTTTATTAAAACCGAATCAAAACGTTTGATTTGTTGTTTGCTTAAATTTTGAATTAATCCCCCTGCTGTAAATCACCTGCAGAAATTTATTTAAAACACAACATTTTTTTTTTAAATTATTTTTTATTTTCATTGAAATATTTTTCTGTTTGCTTTTTTTTACCAAATAAAAAGAAAGAAAAAAAAAATTCCATTCAATTTTCCTCTTTTTCTTCGTCTATTTTCATTTTTTTTTTTTTTTTCTGGTTTAATAAAAAAAAAAATTACAAAACTGAAAATTTAATTATCAATTCCTTAATTTTTATTAATAATTTTACAAATTTAATTTAATTTTTTTTGTTTTTTACTAATTAATTTACTGCTTTTTTTTCACTTTGTTTTTAGGTTTTTAATTTTAAATTTTTTTGTTTTATTATGGGTTATAGTGGAGACGCCTGGTAATTTAGAAGTCTCGTAGTGTAGACGCCTGGTAGTAAAGGCGGCCGGAATTTGTTAGTTTTTTTTTTTTTTTTTTTAAGTCATTTAATCGCAGAATTTATTCAGTTTTATACACAGAGTATTTTGTAATAAAATTATTTCGGTTTTCGTACACAAAAATGTGATTAGGGAATTTAGGTCGATTTATCGATAAAATCTGGTATTTTTCTTCTTTTTTTTTATTGATAAACTGAGTTACGAAGGTAAGAATATTGGTTGAATGTTCTGGTTTAATTACCACTCAAACAGTGAATAACACGGGAATATTCGTTACTCGCACGATTTTAAAAACCGGAAAAAAAAATAAAAAATTTTCCAGAAGTTTAACTGATCAAACAAAAAAAAAAAAAAAACTGCATGACTTGATTACACAACCAATAAGCTTATGAAACTTCCACAATTAATCAATTATTCAAAACATTTTTATCCAAATCTAATTACCAGAACAAAATAATTTTTTTTTTTTTTTAAACTAAATAAATTAATTAACTTAAATTGGATTGGTTGAAATGTGAATTCGGTATGTTTGCGCTTTTTTTTTATTCTATATTTTGCATAAATAGATTGTCAGTTGTTGTTGCTGTTGCTGTTGTTGTTGTTGTTGATGTTTTATCTTCTTGTTGTGTCACAATTGGCACATTTTTCCCCCATTTTTAAACTTTTCTTTTTGAAATTTATTTTTTTTATTTTATTTTATTTAATTAATTTTTTTTTTTCATGTTTTACATTTAATTAGTCGCACTACAACTCTACAAAAAAAAATAAAAAATAAAAATTCTTTTTTGATCAATTTTTTAATTAAACCTAAGTTAAAGTTACGCTTTTTTAGTTAAGCAAAGCTTTTTTCCATTTTTTAGTAAAACTTTTCACAATTTTTTTTTTTTTTTCTTTTTTATAATAGGGAGAAATTTTTTTTTTCTTAATCACACTGTTCCTTGGAAAATTTAATTACTTTTCGCACTAACATTTTTTTAATTTTTTTTAATTTTTTCGTTTCTTAATTCTACGTAATTTCATTCATTAAGTGTCAGACATTTAAAGTGGATTCAAATTGTCTTTTGAAACATTTTTAAACATTATTGTTGTCCATTACTTTTGACGATTATGGCTGAGTCTCAGCTTTGGAAGTAATCATCCGAGTTTGGTGTGTGTAAACGTTTTAACATTGCGTTACGATGTAACCAATATGGTGGAGGATCTGGTGGTTGACCGGGTAATAGGGTTTTATTCTTTAAAATTCCCTTTGGATTTGTATCGTCGGGTATCACTGTTTGGCCATTAGGATTCATTACTGCATTATACATAAGCGGATCCGCAAACTTAGCTGATTGGCCGACAGTAGTGCGCGGTGTCTCCTTCTTTCGGATCGTCTCACACGTTTCTTTCATTTTTGTTAATTGCTCTTGAAGATTTCGATACTCTTCAAGGAACCGTTCTAATTGGGCAGCATGGTAATCGTAGGTACTGGCCGATGCTGATGTTGATGGGCTTGGTGTTGCTATTATTGGACTTCTAGCTGGCAATGTTGAAAAATCAAGTAATGGTGTGGCGGATGGTGTCATCGTGGTGATCTCTTTAACCGGTGACGATGGCAAACTTGGATTACGTTTTGTTGCACCATTTGAATTTATTGCTACTAGATTTAAAAAGCTACTGGATCTCTTGCCATGTGCGACGCGACTTCCTGAATAACTGGATAAGGGAAAATTTGAATACGATTCTATAGAAAAACGTCGAGAGCCGGCACAGTTTGTCATGCTGCCATCCCCAAAATTACTACTGCCACTACGACTGGAGCATTCGGGAAGTAATGGTGATTGGCTGTCGGAACCAGTACGAAAATACCGACCGTTTGTCCCATTTCTCTTTCGTGGCAATGTACAGAATGCGGTCGACATACTGTTATTCATCTTATCTTCGCTGTTTTTATTGCACGACGTGGCACCAGATATGTCTAATAAATCAGGAGGATATTTTTTATCATTTTCATATTCACTGTCTGTTGTCCGTGAATCATCTGTTAACGTTTGTTTTAATACAGATGGACTAGTTGGCGTTTCAGTTGTATACAAACTTCCGACGTTATGTCCATTTCCTGTTGCTAAAATTTGTTTTTTCATTATGTGTTGCGGCAGACTGGGTTTGAATCCAACAAGTAGGGTGGGGCTGGTTTTTATTTGTGTTGACAATGATGTTGTATACTGTCCGGATACAGAACTCGGCACCGAGTCCGGTGTTGAGTCTGTTCGACTGTAAATTAAAAAAAAATTTATACAGAAATAGAGAAAATAAAATTAAACAAAAAATTTACCTGAATTCTAACATTCTAGGAATGTGAAGATCTGCCTCTTCCACTCTAGATGCTTTGGAACTGAATTTATCTGGAGACCATCCATTGCCACGATCATTTGGTGGATTCTTACTACTTGATGCTCCTTTCCATTTAAAAGGCTCTCGATGACCATGATTGGCATTTGCACCAAGATCTGTGTTGTCCTCGTAGCCAGTTCCATCATCGTCGCTCGGCACATTGCGATAGCCTCCATTTCTTTTTCCGGGACCCACTATTGAAATTCCATTGTCTGAATATGGTTTCACTATGTCACCGTTGCCCTCGAATTTTGGACTTTTGCCAGGTGGGAATCGTGGCTTGTGATTCATTTCGATTTTTTCATAACTATCGTGACGGCCCTGATTATTACATCGGCGAATTTTCCGACGGCGTCGTACAGTGCATATACAAACCGCTACCAGCGACGAAGAAACGACAAACAGTGCTGCGACAACAATACTGGCAACCAGAACCTTTGTTGATAAATTGTTTTCGACAGGTTTCCGGGAAACAGCTAGAGTAACACTGGCCTCCACACGACCTGCTTTATTTTCAGCTGCACATGTATAGATTCCTGCGTCCTGTACATCAGCTGTCAATATTGTTAGATTGCTGGCATCTTTTTGCAAGTACACCATGTACATTTTACGACCTTGGGATGCTGGCAATACTGTTGTTCCTGACAGATTTGCTATCACTTTATTCCGTAGAATCCACCTCACGTTTGGCTCTGGCACACCTTCAACTTTACAACTCATCGTCACATTTCTTCCTTCCACGCCATGAGCTCTACTATCAGATGCTAAAATAATCGGAACGCAGGCAAAATCATCCAAGTCTATTCGATCCCATGAGTTACCAGCTAGTCTTGCTGGAAATCTGCAGACCGGTGGTATACCATATGGGATATTGTGAGTTAACATCCATTCGCGAAGTGGACGCAGAGAGCACGTACAATTCCATGGGTTACCAGCTAGTTCCAAACCATGTAGATTATGTAAGGAAGTGAGTGTGGCTGACCGAATATCTACCAACTTGTTATTGTCTATTTTGAGCCATTCTAAAGAAGTTTCTAATCCAGCAAAGGATCTCAATTCAATTGTGCCCAAACGACAATCGGACAGTTCCAACCTCACAAGTTGGGGAACACTGACAAACGCATCATTTGTTATACGTTGAATAGGATTTCCATTGAGCTTAAGTTCCCGGAGCTCTGGTATTGACTCAAAGACGTGACTCGGCACCATCGTCAGAACATTATAGCTAAGATCCAGCTCAACCAGATTTATTAAATTTCTAAAAGCAAATCGGTCAATCACTTTAAGTCGACACTTTGCAATAAATATCTTTTGTAGATTAATCAGTCCCGCTTGACTAAAAGCATTCCGTTGTATATTTGTTATTTCATTGGACGTCAAATCTAATACCTGCGTTCCTGCGTCCAATTTCGCTGGTATCATTGATAGATTGGCATTAAGGCACAGCACTGACTCTTTGCCACTTTTCCATTTGCATTCACATAATCGTGGACAATCCCCGACCAGTCCATTTATATTGCATAGAAGTAGTAACAAGGTGGTCGACACCAGATACAATTGTGGTGTCCACAGGTTTATTGATCGTTGTACGGATGACGTCAACACTGACGTAGCCATCACACCATATATCAATACCATAACCGATTAATCTTGTCGTATTATTAAAAAATTTTCGCTTTTGTGAATTTTCTTTATTTTTTTTGCCACCATAACGATCGCTCACAATTACTTTCCTGGCCATAACTTAATTTTGTAACAATTTATAAAATAATTGTGTGTAATCACACCAGGAATTAGATAGAGAAATATTTAATTCATTATTTATCTAATCCGTTACACATTGTCCATGTTTTTCCATAATTATTGTAAAACGTTCTGTAAAAAAAGATAAAGAAATTTTTTTTTTTTATTAATTTAAAATTTTAATAAAAAAAAAAAAAAAAAACCCGGCGAATCATAAATTTACATTCGACCACCACACAGTCCTAATAAAGTTTATTAAAAAAACAAAAAACGGAAAAAATTTTAATTTATTTATAAATAAAATAACAAAACCGATAAAATTGTGTAAACTGAATTAAAAAAAAAAAAAAAAGAAGCGGAGGAGAAGGAAGAATGTAGAAATAGGAAGAAGGCAAACGAAACATAAAAAAAACAAACCTCGAAATATCAATAACAGTTTAGTAGAGTGAACAATTTATTTTGTGGTGGGTGGGTTTAAGGGTGGTTTTTTGTGCCACGATACAGTAGATTTAGCTACAGAATAAAAAAAATGTTCTATTTGGAAAGCAACAAAAAACCGCATATAAAAAACGTTTTTAAATAAATTTATGATTATTTATTTGGTTGCAGGGGGTGGTTTTTTTTTTTTTTGCTTCTCTAATTTTTATCAATCATTAAATTGCTGCTTTTTTTCTTTTTTTGTTTGGTTACGTTTTATACATTTAATTTAAAGTAAAAAAATAAAAGAATAAAATATTAAAAAAGGCAGAACGAAAACAACAAAGTCGTTAAGAGCCGTAAAAGCTCAGTTTTTTTTTTTTTAATTTTATTTTTATTCCGGTTATAAAAATATAATTTAATTATTTTTTTCATTTTTCTTTTTTAAACTTTGTTAAGTAAGGTATTATGGTGTATTAATCAGGGTTGGGTAATTAAACGATTGATGCATACATGGTATTAAGTTAGAGGTCGTTGTTGGCGTTACTAAAATATTTATGGCTATATTCAGGGTTGATATTGAATTGGAAAACTGATTGAATTAGTCATATTTGTCGATTACTTGTTTAAAGCTAGGCTTTATACATTTAAAAACAAACTATTCAGTTTTAAACTAAAAGTGAATAAACCAGTAGAAAATATTGAACAACCGGTGTGAGTACTCTGTATTAAAAATGAATTCAAACAAACCTTCATTATTTCTAACCAAGTTTCATTTATTTCTTAATTAAAACAATCCAGCGAACAAATTTTATTACCCGAAGTGACAATTATAATTCATAATGCATACTAACTGAACCGATTAACAAAACAAATACGAAATTAATACCAAATCACCGGTTATATTAATGCTTTACAAACAGAACAAATTTAATTTAACATCAAATCAAATACAATAAAAAACACGATCTATTAGCAATTCCTCAATCATATTTAATACAAAAATGGAAATTTCATCATAATTTTATTTATTTAATTCATGCAACTTTTAAAACAATTAACTCCAGCAAAAAAAATAAAAACCAGATGGTTTTGTGCCATCATTAATTATTTTTCACTAGCAGAATTTTTTTCTTTCTCATTTCTTTTTTGTTCATTGCTTAATCAGAAATCTATTTCCATTACAGTAATTAGATTTTATTGGTTGAAATATTTGTTTTGGATTTTTTTTTTTTCATCCACTTTTTTTGTTTTACCAGATGTCGTTTTTTGTGCAAAAATTTCCTATTGACCTTAATTAGGTAAATAATAATAATTATTGTACGAAAAAATATAACGATAATAATATTGTAATGTCTCTGAATCAAACAATGAAATGCAATTAAATATTAATACGTAAGGCAGAGGCTTAATTCTACTGTTTAAAAAAAAAAAGAAATATCATTGTCCGCCCTATAATAAATACGCCCTGTACCCTGTACCACTTAAATATTTCTTAATAAAGCTAATTAATATTAAGCATTGCAATTTGTTTATTTCATTCAATTTTTCTTTTTCGTTTATTTGTTGGTGGTGGTGTACAGTAAAACACAATAAAAAATAATAAATTACAGCAATTAGAAGAATTATTGGGGGGTTTTTCTTCTTTTTTTTTTTCATGTAGATAAGCTTTTAAAATTTGGTGGCATCCAAATATCCAGGACATGTGTGATGATTCTACAATCGATTCTACAATTTTTCTACAATAAATAAATAATAAGGTGAAGAACCATCCAACGCGATATGGCTTTAAAAATAGATTAAAAAAAAAAAAAGTTTATTTTTAGTTTAAAGTTCAAAAATTTTTTTTCTAATAATAAAACCCCAAGTTTTCATATTGATTTCTATAAATATTCTCATGTCTTTTGGCAACGTTAATAGAAATGAACACAAAAGGATAATAATCCGCACGACATAATAACCTTCATTAATAAGTTAATTCTATTTAAAAAAAAAAAAAAAGAAAAAAGCTTCGTTTTCATATAATAAGTTAAGAGAGGAAGAGAGAAAGAATAAATAGTCACCTAAACAAAGCATAAACAAAACAATGGATATAAAAATAGGCTAGATGAACATTGTCCTTAATTGAATTTAATTTAATATTATTATTATTTTTTTTTTTTTTGTTGTTATCCGTGTTTTATGCTAAAAGCCTGTATTAGGTTTATACAAAAGCTTTTAATGGTTAGAACATAAGGTAGCCATTGTTTAAACGAGTAAGCATAACCTAAGCTTGTGTGTGTGTGTGTGCATGTTTGTGTGATAGAGAATGGGAGAGATAATTGATTTAAAAAAAAAAAAAATCTTATTTTTTCTTTAAAAGTTTAAACAATTATGTAACATGTCAATGAATTACCGGTAATTGGAAATGGGATTAATACGGTTTTTTAAAAATAAAAACACAAAACAGTACACTGATTAGAATTTTAAGATAATTTATTGTAAAGCAACTTAATCGGTTATAGCGTAATCATGAACCAAAGCCCTCACAAAGTTTTTCTCTAGTATTTTTTTTTTTTTTTTTGCTTTAATTCAAATGTACGTAGTGTTATGAGCTTTATTAATTAAACAAAAAAAAAATCGTGTAGATCATCTGTATATTGTATACAAAATTAAATTAGCATTTAAAAAAGCTTAATAAACTGTAGGAATAAATAAAATTCCACACACACACACACTCTTGCTTATTTTGCATGAACTTTTACAAAAAAAAAAAAAATTCCAGCAATCACTTTGCATATTTTATGGCAACGATTGTCCTTTTGTTATGGCAGAGGACAGTTTTAATCGAATGAATAATAAAAGTTTGTTGGTTTTCTTTTTTTCTGTTAGAAGCTTTATCAGTGCACAGTAGTTGATCATGTTCAACGACAATTTTAATTACAAATGGTCAATGCATTTTACGTTTGTTTTGTGTTTTAAGATCAAATCGATATGTGTTAAGTGGTTGCAATATTACTGGTTTAAGACTTTTTTTTATTTGTGCATTACTAAAAGCTTAATTTAAAAGAATAGAAAATAAAAACAGAAATTTTTTTACACCTAATGTCAAAGCTCAAACATATTTTGTACCGTCACACGTTAAAACGAATAAATTTATTTAACAAAACAAAACTTAAAAATTTTTTTTTTATCGATTTGATTCCATTGAGATGGTGGAGTACGTGTTTGTGTAATGTTGAAAATGGTTTAAATGGGGTAAAGTAGTTACCACTATAAATCTTGGAATTTTTTTTTTTTTTGTTATTTACGTGACCAGAATTCTACTATGGATTAGATTTTTTTTTTTTATGTTTTATTTGACGAATTTTTTTTAAGCATTTTCCTGGTTCTAATCATGCAAACAAATAGAAATGAATAAAAAATAAAAAACTTTAACAGCACAAACACACACATAACAAGGAACAAAAAGGTTTTTTTAGTTTGGATAAACCAAAATTCACCATTTGATATGATTATTTGTGAAATTTTACTCAGTTTTTTTTTTGGTTTTCGTACGGTTGTTGTATGAATAAGAAAGCTTTTTTTTTTCGGTATGAAAAATTACCGGAAAATTATCGTCAACAAATCTTCTAGAGAAATGGTAAAATACTGCTAACAACAACAGCAGTAATAATTAAACAGAACAAAAAAGGCAAAACAAGAAGCAACAACCAACGAACGAACAACAGAAGAAGAAAAAAAAAAAAAAAAACGTTTTAATGACGACAAGCATAGAGAAAAGTTTTATTTTTTTATTTTATTTTAAAACTTTTATGTTATTTATGCTTTAATTATTTAAGTTTTTATTTTATTTTATTTTTTTTTCTACTGCTGCTTTTTCCCATTGTTTAACTCTGTATTCTATAATAATGCGATAAAGACATTAATTTTGCGCATTTATTCACAATGGTCATTACCAATTTGTGGTTTTATCTTTTAAACTCTGATTATTATTATTCAAAAAAAAAAAAAAAAACAAATAATAATAATAAAAACGCTTTTCGTATTGAAAGTTTATTTCTATATTTTCTCTCATGTAATCCATCTGCTTACGGTACGGAACTACATCGCGATTTAATATTTATTTTTTGATCAGATGCGAAGATAGAAAACATTTTTTTTTTTTTGTCAATTTGTATTCACAAGAAAATATAATCTTCACCCTGTAATAACATAGAAAAGCAGAAATAATAAGAAACTCTTAGCAGCTCATGTTGTTTCCTTTGCATTTTTTCTTTTTTTTTTTTTTTTTTCATTATAAATCGAAGTAACAATATCAATATAGACAGTATTGAAGGAAGAAGAAGATGATGATGATGATGATATGAAAATCTTTAGCATTCCTTATATCCCTTGTATACATTTTACGTATTTATAGCGGAGATGATTTGAATTGGTTTCGGATAAATGTAGTCACAATATCTGCCTTTTCCATAAAATGCAAACACACAAACACACACACACACAGTGCTTCTACAGCAGGAGTAGAATAAATAAATAATAAAAAAAAAAAAAAAAACGTAAAAACCTCATGTCTTATCCGTGATCTTATTCGATTTGTTATTGAATAGTGAGAGAGCGAAAAAAAAAAAAAACGAAAAGAATAAAAAAAAAAAAAAAAGGAAAATTTCTACCCTGTGTTAACCATCTATAGTGCTAAATGGGGTAGAAAAATATATCTCTATAACATAATTCAAATATACATAAAATCAAAAAAAAAAAAAGCAGAAGAAAAAAATGAAAAATATGTCCAAAGGAACGAAAAGAAAAAAAAAATAAAATAAAAAATATATATATATAAATTAGTAACGATGAGAAGAATTATTCCTTTATCCTAGTATTTAAGGGATGAAGGTAATAAATGAAAGTAAACGTGAGTAGCGTTGTTTTAGGGTAAAAGATCTAAAACAAAAAAAAAAAAAAATTTTCTTTCTAATAAATAAGCAATGCGAAATAATAAATAATATTCCATAAAATGAAAAATAACAACCCTTAGATTTTGATATAACACGCCTAATGATAACACTCTGATTGAAAGCAGTTATTCGTGGTTTAATTTGTGAAAATAATTTTTTTTTTAACTGTGCCCCTAAATTTTCTACATCCGCCATAAAACACTGGAACAAAAAAAAAAAACAACCGGATTAAAAATCAAAAAATAAATAAATTAATTTATAAACGGCTGTAAGACTGTACTTGAATTAAGTAAATTAATATTAAAGCTTTATTAAGATTAAAATGTCTGAAACAAAAGAAAGAGAAAAACAAATCGGTTGTTTGTGTATTTTGGTTTCAACAGGATGTCATCGTTTACTGACTGATTCCACTAAGTACGCGGATTTCCTTTTTTTCCTTTTTTCAATTATTTATTTAAAAGCGAATTTTATAAATTAACCCAAAATTCTTGTTTTTAATTAAAAAATTGTGGATTTATGTGATGGTGATGGAAATTATGGAAAATTCTATGAATTGAAAATGTAAATAAAATTTGTGATTTAGCAAAAGTTTATTTAAAGTCTTGAAAGCTTGCTGTGTTTTTATTTTTTTTAAAATAAAACATGGTTCAAGCCTTATAAAAGTAAAAGTTTTCAGGTGTTTTTTTTAAATGTTTGTTGCTTATATTTTAAATTAAGTGGCTTAAGCTACTTTAATAAATAATCAATAGCACCACCAGCATAATCGTAACGATCCACTTAAAAGTGACAAATTTTATTAACAAATTACCACTAAAAAAAAAAAATAAAAAATAAATCAATTAATCGAAAGCTCATCAGAAGTGACAGTAATTTTTTTTTACTCTCTCTGTTTTATGTAAACATAAATTGATTGTTATGAATAATTATTATGACTAATGATAATAAATAAAACAATAAAAAATTAATTTTTGTAGTAATAAAATGTTTTGATAAAAATTGTACATAATGCAAACAAACGATAATTGACGATAAATAAATAAATAACATTATCAACAAATGTAGAGTTATTTTTTTTTTTGTTTTTATTTTTTATTTTTTTATTATTCATAGACAAACAATTTGTGTTATCCTTGTTGTTAATTACAAATCAGTAGATAAATGGTAATTTTATAAGAAAAGTGTTAGTGCTGTATTTAGGATTGTTAATTATGCTGCCACTGGTAATTTTAATGCCACAGGAAACAGCTGGCACAGTAAACTTAAGTAAGGGACGCACCAAATGGCATTGAAAATAAATTTATTCGTTTCTTCATTCATCTAAACTTTCACCTAAACCAAAGCCATCAGATCCGTTAAATCAAATCAAAACTTTTGCTTGAAAGAAATAAATTATTGTTTAAACCCTAAAAAATAGCGAGTATAACCGATATTAGTGAAGCTACAACAAGCAGTTTGTTTAAACTTAGCTTAAAAAGTTTAAAATCTTAAGTTATAACGACAAAACATTGACTTAAATTAATTTTAGCTAGTTTATCATTTTTCCTGATCAAATTTCCCTGTACTAAAGTTCAATTCTAAGTCCTTTACATTAGATAAAAAAATATTCTTACAGCACTGTCCCATCGTATAATGGCTTATTATTAATATATATTTTTTTTTTTATTTAATTACATGCTTTTGTATGTTTATTATCTGGTCTTTACACAATTTTATTTATTTATTTATTTATTATTATAAATATATTATTACCGAAAGTATGAACAAACAAACAAACAAATATCAAAATCCATCAAAATTATGACAAGTGTTTAATACATAAGGAAAAGAAAAAAAGAAAATTGTCTATTTTCGTATCGTTTTGTTATTTGTTTTCATTCACTTGCCGCTAATGACGAGTAAAAAATCAATAATAAAAAAAAAAAAAATGACCAAAGAAGACGAAAGAACATTTATCCAGTTTTTGAACATAGAAAATATATATTTAACGCGATTTTAACGGTTATTAAAATATAAAAGATTACGTGACAAGAATTCTTTTATTTATTTTAATCGATTTTTATTTTTATTTATTTTTTGATTAAAATTAAATTGAATTAACGTTTTAAGAGTTTTGTTACAATTTAACCTTTTACTACAGATAGAGTATATGCGATTTATGTTCTGTTTATTTTATTTTATTTTATTATTAATGAATAAATATAATTAAATATAAGTTAAGTGGTTAAAAAAAAAAAAAATAATAAATAAAATTAAAAATAGATTTTTATATGATTATGATTGATTATGACATAAAAATTTTGAAAATTATAATTATTATTCATTAGAGAATACAGTGTGGATATTTTATTATTATTGTACAGGGGGGGTCTATTTAAAAAAAAAAATTAGTATTACATTTTAGGATAGGAAACAAAATTAAATAAAAAAAAAAATTAAATCAACAAGAATTGGACAATAAAAATTCTTTTTACGTAAACCTAGCAAAGTTTTAATTTGCAAAATACTGTGCACTTAATTTAGTACAACAACGATTTGATTTTAGTACATAATATTATTTATACAGAACGTTATGGATCGGAGTTATTAACAAACCATTAATCAAACTTTCTTTTATCCATGTATTAACTAGAAAATAATAATTCCTTAGAGGTAATCAGGGGTGTAATTAAACCGGTAAGTAAAAAAAAAAATTATTTTCTTTTTCTATTTTATTAACCGGTTAGTTTTTTTTTATTTTTATTTTAAGTCAAAAATCTGTAGTCATTTGGTTTTAGTATTATCCTAGAATAAAGATTTATTACTACATTCATTTTTCACTACCCCTTAAAACATGATATTATTGTTTCTAGTAAATATAAATCACGTTAATTATAAACGAAGCTAATAAATGGAATCCGTTCAATGATGTTTTTTTTTTTTTTATCATAGTCATTAAATGCAATCAATATATTTATGCTGCTTAACAATAAACCGAATACAATAAAAAAAAAAGTGTTTTCTTTTCTCATTTTACTTTTAATTTTGCAACGTTCAAAGGAATACACAAAAAATGTAAAAAAAAAAAACAATCAAGTGTATAGGGTGTTAAGCCATAAAGCATATTTAAATGTAATAAATCAAAAAAAAAATAATAATAATAATAATATAATAACATAAAATCGAAGAAAAAGGAAAAAAAAAAACAAAAATTTTCTTAACATTAAATTCAGCATTAGAGAGTGAAAATATTTCAACAATAATAAATCTAACAATGAACGATTATTAACGATTTTTCATTTGTGCAAAAGAAAAAAAAAGTACGATCGATAGGATGTTGTCCATTTCCTTTCATGCTGTGTTCATTTACTCTTTTTTTTTTTTTTCCATGCTCCTTTTAAACACGATGAATGGAATTTTTGATTTTTTTTTTCCCGTCTATTCTCACATTTAATAATATCGGAAAAGAAACAACGAAAACGTAACGTACGTTTACGAAAGAAAAAAAAAAGAAGCTTTCTTTAATGCGAATTATTTCTGATACGGCTCAACAGAAATTTTGTTAATATTCGAGTTGTTTCTGTTTTTTTTTTTTTTTTTACATGACTCACACTTGCAATAATGACAACAAAAAACGGGTAGAAAAAAATTTACGTTATGAATGGTAGAGGGTGGTAAACGCTTTTCTTATGTTTTAATAAAAAACAAAAAATTACAGAATGCTTTGATTGGAGTTTAGTCGTTTAAAGTTTAGTTTTTTTTTTCTGTGTTTTTAATGAGCTTTTTAAAGCTTTCTTAAGTAGATTTATTACAAAAAATAGAAAAACAAATTTTTGATAGGAATACTGAGAATTTTTTCCGAATTACTTGAGTAAATGTTGTTTCCTAGCTGATTTCCATTACACAAAAAAAGCTTCGATTAAAGCTTTTATAATTAAAAACAAATGTTATAAACAAATGTTAATTTTGTTGTTTAATGTCAAATCGTTATGCTTGTATGACTGAATTTTTTTTGTACCCATTTTCGTATTTAGATTATTTGATCAACAGTAATAACAATTAATTTTAAGCTTTATTAATAATATTTTAAATGTAATTAAATATGCCAGCAAAAAAAAAACAAGAAGAAGAAGATGAAAACTAGAAAATTATAATTATTTAAATAACTTTTAATGTATTTAATAACAAAGAATATTAATGTCGTTGCTTATGTTGCTATTTTCTAACCAACAACTTTTTTTACTTTTCATCCCCGAAAAATTACGACATGTGGTTTTTGAAAAATGTTTTTTTTTTTTTTTTTTTTGTTTTTAATAAATAAAATATTAAATTTGTTTTTCTAATTATTTCACAAAAATCTGGTTGATAAGAACCTTGTTTTTTTTTGGGGGGTTTTTTTTTATCAGCTAGCTGCTGCTGTTGCTACTATCATGCTATTTTGAATAATTTTTAAAGTTTTTCTATTATTTTTTTTTTTTGGTGAAGAATTATATAAATGCATACATTAAAAGCTTAGTATGTTTCACGTGTGATGAGGGTGTGCAGAGTGCTTTTGTTAAATGTTACTTAAACATGGGTAAATAAAAAATTGTTAAAAAACGAGAAAAACTTTATCAACGACTGTTTAAACGAAATGAAAAACATTTTTCCTGCTACTGGATTGTTTTTTTTTTTTTTTTCCACTGTTTCACCAACCAAACCCATTACAAAAAAAAAGATTTTTTTTTTTTTTTTATTTAACATAATTACACTTATGACAAATATTTAAGCTAAGTGTATTGTTTGTTTGTTACTTAAAACACAAAAAATAAAATAAATTCACAGAATTAATTCACCAACATGTGGTTTTTAAACGGTTTTTCTTATGTTTAACGATTTTTAATTTAATTTTGTTTTTTTTTTTTTTTTCGTTTGTGTTAACCATTTTGTGTCATTTAAAATTTGATGTAATTTAAGTTTGTTGTAACCGGTTTAATACATGAATGCTTTCTAATTATTGTTTAAAAATTTTTTTAATTAATAAAATTTTTGTTGTTTTTCTTTTCTTTTTGTAAATAAAAAAAAAGAAGCTTTTTTGACTGATTTAACGTGTGATGGCTTTTTTATTTTTTCATGGGATTTTTGCTAAACATTTGCAATTATTCGTTTCAACACTTGTGCAACAGTAATGAAAACGATTTATTAATCCGTTAAGGATTATAAAAACTTTTTTTTTTGTTAGTCTTGTTGTTCTTGTTGTTGTTGTTGATGTTACAAGTGGTAACAACAATCGGATAAAGCCATAACGTTATAAATAATTAAAAAAAAAAAAACTCTTAACTTTTTTAACAATATTATTAATCGTTATCAATACGTTAAGACTTAATAACTCGGTGGTGATTGATGGTGGTGGTTGTGGTGGTTAGAAAATACAAGAGGAAATTTCTTTTCTTTTTTTTTTTTATTTAACGTAATAATCATAGTTTAGTCACGTTTATTTATTATCCTTATTGGTCTTCATCGGTGATGCCTTATCGTGAATATTAAGAATGTATTTGTTTTTTTTTTTTTTTTGGGAAACTGTTACTGTAACTTCGTTTAGAACATATAAAAAGCTTAATAATTACGAAAATAAGGTTTTACTTGTTTAACTAAATTATACTAGTCACGATAGTTAAGCATCGATGAAGTTTTTTTCTTTTTTTTTCTGTAGAACTTATATAAATAATAATCAGCAAACGGTAACAACAAGGAACAACAACATCAACAACAAACAAAAGTAAGTTAATTTTCCAATTGATGATGATGATGATGTTGTTGTCGTTGTCAAAAATAATGTTTCTTTAGAATACTTAAATAGGTTTAGTGAAGTTAAATAAATGGTAAGTATATAGAAATGTATTGAAGCGAGCTTTTTACACTGTACGGTTAGCATCTGTTGTCAATAATTTTTATGTTCCGTAAAAAAAAAAAAAATAAATAAAACGAAAAGTAACGAAGGATATCGAATAATGAGAAATAGCATTTAGTAAAAGTTAAGTTAAGTTACGTTAAGTTAAGTAAAGTTGAGATATAGTCATGCAGATAGCATTCTAGATGATAAAAAATTATTATTTGAATATAAAACAAGTAGCTTTAAGTTTTTCTCTTTATATATTTACGTTAATAAGGTTGTCTAAAAGAATTTTTTTTTTCATTAAATTATGACTTAAATATTTATAAGTAGCTGTTTGCTATTTTTTTTTCTATTATAAAATTCCTATCACATATTTTAATTTTATCAAATTTGAATGCAACTTTTTTCTTTGTGTCACCCCTACTATTTCCCCCTATTCATAATATAAAGAAAACAATTTTTTTTTTATAAAAGGGAGAATATAAACTAGAAAGCTTTTAGCTTTTCATACATTTTCCCTGGCATAATTAAAAGTTAACAAAAAAAAAAGTTAAGGAGAAAACAGAAAAATTATTCCCAATAAATATTTTGAATGGAAATTTTCGTCTGTTTTGTTTATATCTCGAATCAATCGGTTTTAACACTTGTTTACTTGTGAGTTTCAGGAGTTTTATTTTATTTTTTGTTGTTGGCAATTTAATTGAATAGAAAATGATTGCAAAAAACGTTTTGCACATTTATTTTTTTGTGCAAAATTTATAGAAAAATAATTGGCCAGACAGACAGACACAGTGACAGAGATAGAGAGAAATGTGATTAAAAAAAGGTGTCAAAATGCTTGTTGATTTTCCATCAATTCCGTTATGGGGAGGTGGATATTTCAATTAAACTATTTTATTGCTAAAAACTAATTAAATTTTACTAAATTGTTGGAATTTTTTTTTTTTAATAATTAAAATGTTTTGATGACTGTAAAATCCTGTAATAATCGGATCGCTTATCCTGTTTCCTAGTCAACAAAGTCAACACTAATTAGAAATTTGTTTTTTATACAAAAAATTACAAAATTAACGTGTACTAAAGTAAAAGTCTTTGAAGTGCATTAATGAAGTTAGCAAAAAACATTCAATTATTTTTCACTATTTAAGCCACGTCGCCATTTTTCCACTATTTACTAAAACTCTATTAAAAATCTCGAATTTTTTTCTATACAAAGATTAATACGTGCGTGGCTATTTTGATAACAAAAAATTCTGATTATGAACGAAATGATTTTTTTTTTTTTTAAATCACGTTCAAAGACGTGATATTTTCTCAACTCTTTAATTCGTGTAATTTTCTCTCCTCCCCGTTTTAAATATTTTTTTTTTTTGGTGATGTTTGATTATGTTGCTGCTGTTAGTCAAGTTTTTTGTTAAATTATTCGTTGGAAGCATGTCCATGATTTGTACTTTTTTTTTGTTTTTGTTTGAACATGAATTTGAAATTTAAATTATGTGAAGTAAAAATAAATAAATGAGAATTTTTTTTTAGAACATCGGTTATCGGATTAACTAACTCAAACATTTTGTGTCTTGTTAAGTAAGAGAAATGTATGACTCTGTTTTCTCAAATAAATAAGAAATGAATGAGTTTTGTCTTTTGCTGGAAAGACTATTAAATCCTTACGAAAAATAATAATAATAATAATAATAAGGCGTATAGAATGCCCAGCATGGTGTATTTTCTTCTTTTTTTTTTTGACAAAATATAATTTTATTCCCTTCAACATGTTGGTTTTATACAAACGAACAGAAAAGTAAATACGAGTTAAGGGTGACCAGACTGTCCTCATTTTCTTCAACCAGAAACGACAAACAAACAGAAGGAATTCGTAGACAAAGTTAAAAACCGAAGAAATTTATCTAGATATATAGATATTAAAAAACAAAAAAATAAAAGGAAAAGGGATACGATTTATATGTTAAAACCATAAGTTGAGACGATCATTTAGCATGCTGTGTGCTTTCTGTTTGTTTTCTTTTTCCAACAAAAAAAAAAGTGACTTCGCTTGTATTACATTTGCAGAAGTTAAATCAAGCTACAAAAACCCCTAAATGGGACAGAGAATTTAACAAACCAAAAACAAAAAAAAAAGGGGGAGAAAAGCAACACATTGATTTATATTTAAAGATCACGTTGTTGCGTTAGGGAGCGTTATAAGCTTCTCGCAATAAATCCTTTTTTTAAGGACGATTTAAATTTTTTTTGTACAATAATCAATCGTGCTTTTCGACAATAAATACGCAAAATACCGCAAAGTAATCAAGGATTTCAGTTAAGTTTTTTTTTTATTTTGTGGCTTTCAACACACAACAAAATTAAAACCAGAAGAAGCAAAGAATTTTTATTTATTTTTTTTGGTACAAGATTTTTTAAATGTTTTCCTTTCTTTTATGATTTTTTTTTTTTTTTTTTTTTTGTTACAACTACTGTCGTTCCCTCGTCCCAAGCATTTTTTTTGTTTTTATTATGATTTCACATGAATTTTAACAACAGCGAAAGAATTTATTTAGGTCAATAGAAAGAACAGGAAAAAGATTTGCCCGCTGTGATGAATTAAAAAGAATTTTTCTTTTTTGTTTTTTTTTTTTGTTTTATGAAGAAATATGCTTGTTATGTGCGTGTGTAAACGGTTTTTCAAAATTCTTTTTCCGTTTTGTGTAGAGATAAAGAAATTAAAATTTTAAAAAGTACAAAAAAAAAAAATTAAAAATTAAAAAGGTGAAATATTTGGGAATTTTAGTACTAGATGAAGAACTTTGTGATGTTTTAAGGGTGTTGTTGTGAAATTGTTATAAAAATGCATTTTATTGCAGTACAAAGTTCTTACTACTAAAATTTATTTCCTCCTAATTTCAAGGACACTTTACAAAAGCTTCCACTTTAAGATACATTTTTGTTGGTATTTTTACTTTAAAAAAAAAATTATTTTCTTTCTCTTAATTCATTAAAAAAATCGATTGGATTCTTCTCAGAATTGTCACAATTATACGAATTTTCTTGCGTTAAAAAAATCCCAGATAATAAAAGGAGCTTTTAAAGCAATTATAGTAGATTTTTCTTAACAAATAATAAAGAAAATCAATTTAAAAAATTCATTATTAATTAACAGCGAAATTTCCGTTTAAAATGTCTGTACAAAAAAAAGAAAAAAAACTCTCGATAAAGCTTAATTTTAAACATTGATTTTCCTGGTGCTTTTTATTATTATTATTATTTTTTTTTATTATTATTATTATTATTAATAACGACGACGACTTTCCGTTTTATTTATTTTGTCTCTTTTTCTATTTGCTTAAACAAATAAACGAAGAGAAGTAAAAAACAAAAAAAAAAAAAATAAAGTCAGATAAATAATTTGGGTTGAAAATAACAAAACGTAAAATTCTATGGATAAAAATTGTTTCACTTGCGCTCTCCTTATAACTACATCATCCTACATACATATAACTACGTACAATATATTAGGGTAGAAGAATAAATACAAACTTTAAGAATAGAATGATGTTGAAAAAAGAAAATTGTAAGAATTTAAGTGAAACACCAAAAACGTAATATTTTTTATTTTTTTTTTTCACTCTTCTGGTTGTTAAATCTTTCGTACGCAAACAGAATAACACGGAATCTTAAGACGACAGAATTTTCACTTGTGTTTTATTTCAATTCTTTATTATTATTTTTCGTATTACTTTTCGTACGTACATATATTCCTCCTTAAAGAGGGCAAATAATAATAATAATAATTGTAAAGATGAATAAGTACCGTGAAAAAAAAAAAACTTTTTTTCGTCTTATCATTTTTTCTTTTATTTTTCTACTCTTTTTTGTGATAACAACAAAACCAAAGGGGATGCAAAAATTACAAAAAATAAAATAAAAATTATTTGTTATTATCATGAATATGTATATTTATTAAAATAAACGATAAGCTTTGGCTTAATTAAATGAGTAGAGAGAATTTTTTTTTTTTTTTGTGGAAAAGCTACGTCAACTGGTTCTGGTTTTCTTGTATTTCTCCCCTAGTTATTTTGAAGGGACGCAATTGAATGACTGAAATTAGTAGAACTGATAATTGATTCTTTGCATTTTATTCTATAGAAATTATCGGTGATGTTTGTGACTGACTTTTATGGTGGGAGCTACGTTTAAAGCACAACAAGAAATTACGATGAACACATTGCGTTGCTCATTGGAAATAATTCGTAGCGATATTTTCAGTGGAAGTAAAACTATAAGACCCGAAAACCCACTATTGTTCTATCAAAATGTTTTTCTTTTCTTTTTTTTTTTTATTATCAAATAATCAACTAAGCGCGTGCATGATAACAATTCTGCTTCTGTTTGTTAAACTTTTTTATTTTAAAATTGCCTAAAAAACTTTATTTTAATTTTTATTAAACATTGAAAACCGTTTTAATTGCGAGTTGTCATGCATTTAAATAACTCCGAACTCTGGAGTTAATAAAGAAATGTTTCTAGAAAGCAGGCAAACACAGACGCAAAAGGATCTGGATGATAAAAAGGTTTTCGGTTTTTCCCCCTTTTTTTTATTTATTATTTATATTTTTTTTATTATTTTTTATTTAATCGTAATTTATGATTAGAAAGGTGTTTTGTTTAGGCGAGGGGGTTTTTGTTTTTGTTGTTGTTGTTTCTTCCTTTTATTACTTTTTTAAAAGATTAATTAACTGGCTGTATTTGCGTGAAAAATGTTTTCCCAACAACGAAATGAATTTTTTTTTTTCATTTTTTATTTTTCTGCACATAAATTAAGTTTAAACCAAAAAAAGTAAAAAAGATAAATAATGAGGAAGTTTGAGTTTTTAATTACAAGAAAGGTGGATTATCCATATTTTACCTGAAAAAAAATTTGATTTTCAGGTAATAAACACTTATTTTGGGGCAGTGGACATCGCATACTACATTACAAGAATTATTTTATTTTATTACTCCCCATACTCGCGGTTAAATACCTGAATTCAATTTTTATTCAACAGAAAAACCTCACAGAATTCTTTTAGAACTTCCCTTAAAAAAAAAAAAAAATTCTTAGAGCACCTAATTCCAGTAACCTTTTTCAAGTATTACTACCCCATTGACTGTCATAAAATACCTTCATTAACCAAACAGATAATGAATCAACGTAGTAATTTCCAGCAAAGCACACACATTTTTTTTTATCACTTTAAAAATAAATATAAAAGCTTCTTTTTTTCTTTTTTTTTTCTTAAAAGCTGCTATAATTAAACTAAAAAATAAACAATCAGGCAAAATTATTTATACAACAAAAAATTCTACCAGGTTCTTGGGTTTCTTTGAAAGAATTCTGAAGTTGTGTACGGTTTGTGTGCCCAACTCACACTATAACCCGTGATTCCATTGTTAAAATAAGTAATCAGTTACGTCACCATTGTCACATTGTCAATATCGTTATTATTATTATTATTATTATCCGTGTTTTGTTGCTCGATAACATTTTTTTTCCTTACCCTTAAACTTTTATTTATCCTTGAAGAAAGAAAAAAAAAATAAAATTTGTCAAGTTTTAAAGATGGCAAAGAAATTTCCCTACTGCGGGGCGATACAAGTGTTAAAAAAATAAAAAAAAATTGTTTTTTCATTTTACTTTCAGCAAAAACCATGTGGAAGGAATTTTTTTTACTTCTATTATCCAATTTGTTAAGTATTTGAACACATGGTGCTTTTATAATAATCTTTGCAGACTTTCTTTTTCCTTCGTTTACAGCTGATTCAATATATTAAGAAATAACCGTAAAAAGTTTTCTCAAGGTTTCTGCAACAATCCCTATTCGTTGAGGAATGTTTTTTTTTTTTTTTTTAATAGTGTATTCCGGAGTAAGATTTGTCACAGGTAGAAAAATTTTCTTTATGGGTTTTATTAGTTTGCTTAGCTTTCATCTGAAATTTTTTTTTAAAAACTCTTCAAACGCGTGAATAACGCCTAAGCAGCAATAAAATTCTAAACAAATTTGTTAACAAACGGAAAATTCATCAAATTCGTTTTATTTGTGTCACGCAATTATACGTTTATAACGACTGAATACAAAAGAATTAATTTTTTTTTTTAGGATGATTTATTCTTGTTGAAATAATGCAAATTTAATTAAAAGAAAAAAAATTTCTGTACGAGTTTTTGCTTTCTGTTGTAAACAAAAAGAAAAACAAACAAAAGAAAAGAAATGAAAAAAGCAGAAAATTCTTAAGAAACTCAGGCCAATCCCTTGTAGAAGTATTTACTTTTTTTTTCTGTTTTTCTTTTTTTATTAATCAGGTTGTTTTCCACCTTTTTATAATAGATTAAAGTCAAATTATTTATATAAACTAATCACGACTTAAATGCGTATATAAAAATCATGTTTTCATTTATTTCCAGATGTTTTATTCGAACTTCTCACGTGATTATTAGGTGGCCATAAATTATTTATTAATTTCGCGGTCTCGTTTTACGTTTAGCGAACATTTTTTCTATTTTAGTGAATTGTTTTAGTGGGAATAACTAAGTTAATATAAAATATGAGGTGTGAAAACGCAGCTTTTTTTTAAAATAATATTATAAAAAAAAAAAAAAATAAAAATAAAATTCAAAGTTTTACCTCTATGAAAACCCATTAAGCTTTAATTTTGTGTTACAACCACCAGCAAATTAAAACATCACAGACGTTATAGAATAATCAAATTACATTGCATAAGAAAATAAGTTTTCAAAAACTTTAACAGATATTTTACAGGTAAATATGCATTTTGTAATGCCACCAAAAGCGACTAAGCTCACTTAAGTTTACTTAAGTTTTCTAAAACAATCTTTAGTCACAATAAAGAAACAATAAAAAAAAAAAAAAACTAAACTAAAATCGTAGGTAATTTCGTGTCGTTGTTCAATACCAGCAATACAAAGTTTAAACTTTAAGCACAAATCGGTAAAGTTTTTTATTTTTTTTTTGCTCCCTTATTCAAAAAATTTGTGTTTTTAAACAAATTTTTCAACAAACAAAACACAATTGGTTAAGTTAAACTAAAAAAAAAGAAAAGGAGCTTTTCCCCCCTTCATTATTATTGATTTTAACGAAAATTAATGCTTAAAAACAGTTCCTATTATTTTGCTTTAGTATTGAAACTTTAAAGAATTTTTTTTTTTCCTCTGTTCCCTGTTCAGGGTATAAAACCAATACTTATACGTAGATAAGCAAAGTGTTTTACTAGAGGTTTTAAGTAAAAAGTTTGTTATTTTAATTGTGTTATAGCTGAGTAGTTTTTTTTTAATTCGTCTTCTTTTCTTCTTATAATTATTAAGCTTTTTTGCATGTTAAATTTTTTTTTTAATATATAAAATAAGCACAGCACAAAGGGAAACAACACTGTAGTGTTTATGAAGTTTTAATAGATTTGATTTTTGTGCTTTTTGTTGGTGTTGATGTTGCTGTTGCTATTGCTATTGCTATGGGGCTTTCAAGATGCTCATAATATTTGGTGTTATTCTCCCTTTTGTGTCACAAATATTGCAACTACGTAGTTTTTTTTGTAAACTTTTGTGTAGTTTAAGCTTTAAATTCGTTTAAATTTCAGTAGTTTGTTGTAAGACCTGAAATTTTATTAGTTACGATAAATTCTCTTTAAGTTTTAGCTTTAACTTTTTAAAATGGAAAATACAGCGATGTTAAACTCAGGGATAAGTCCGGAAGCAGTTTGGATTTTATTAAGCTTTAAATTTGTCTAAAATTCAATAAGTTGAAGTTCGTCCTGAAAGTTTTTCGTGTAGAATTTTTTTGTGCAACAACTTTTATAAGTTCTTTTTTAATTTTACTGTCTAAAAACAGTACTAAACAGTACTAAGAAAAATAAACTACTGAGCAACAACCTCAGTAAATTAAAGCAGATTTCCGGACAGTCTTTGGATAATTTAATAAACGAATAAAGTCATTGTAAAAATTTGTAAAATATCCAATTAGCTAACAATAAGTACCCGTAGCATACATTTACTCAAAAAAAATGCAAAATTCTAAAAGCTTAATCTTAAATTTAATTAGTAAAATGATTAAATAAATAAAGAAGGAAATAAAAATTATGTTTTATGGTAATGGTGTCACGTATTTCATCGTGTAAATTTCTGCATTTATTATGCAAAACTAGAATAAAAAAAAAAAAACTTGCATTTGCAGTAAAACGATACTTTCTACTTACAGGGAAATATTCTTTAGTTTTTCTATAAATTTTTAAATAAAATTATTTTTTTTTTTGTAATATTATATTTTATAGAAAATATTGTAGATATTTGTAACATAATGCTATAATCCTTTCCTTCTGCATTAAAGTCTTCCGTTGAACTTTTCTTATTTAAATTAAAATAACAACAATGACAACAACGTATTTCCTTGAAATTACATTTAAATTAGGATATTTGTCGGTTAAGTTTTTCAGAATGGGTGGTGGTTTTACAACAAGAGAATTTTTTACATGAAAAACCAAAAAAAAAAAATAAAAAAAAAATATAGATTAGGAGTTACTTTCAGGACGGTACACACAAATATGAAAATATTTTCATCCCTAATTAAATTCTGTGTGATTGTCTAATCTCTGGAATGTAGAAAAAAAAAATTAGAAATGTAAACACAACGGGGGTGGTATGATGGAAAGAAGTAAAATAAAGAAAACTGAAATAATGCCGGTTACTGTGGATGGTGGTAGCAACATTAGATTTTTTTGTGTGTGATTAATCTTGGATTAAATTAAAGCGGCTTTTTGTTTATAGAAAATATAAAAACAATAAAACCAATTACTTAAACAATGTCATATGCCGTTTAGTAAAATTTTATGCCATCACTCTAAATACACACAGAAATTTAAAGAATTCGCTAGTGCTGGATAAACAAAAAAAAAAAAAAAAACGATTTTTTTTTTTGGGTTGGTTTTCCCATTGAAATTTCGTTAATAACGTCAAAGTAAAATTACATAAAAATATTCAAGCGTAAAATTAAATATAATTGAAGTAGTAAAAAAAATGTAATTCCTATGGTGGATTAGAAAATTTACCCTGGGTTTTTTTTTTTTTTTTTTGCCTCCATTATTTACGCTCCCACCAAACCAAATAGCAAAATATGATACGAAAAACAACAACCAACTTAATAATCAATTTCTGCAACATTAAATCAATTAAATTAAATTAAATAAAATAAAAAAAAAAAAACTTTCCTACCCCTTTTAAGCTACCGAATTTTATTGCTTTTTTTTTTCCCTCCATTCCACTCATTCATTTCTTTCATTTTTTAATTGAATTTAAGTGGAGGCGATATTTGAGTCTTTGTAAAAGCTTTAATACTTGAATTTTATTTCTTGCATTTAAAGCTTAAATAATTTATTTTAATTATGGGGAACAAATTTTTTCGCTTTAACCGCATAATGACTTAGTTTACAGAAGCCAGTCCATAACCCTCAATTACTCTACAAATGCTTATGACATTTATTGTTGATTACTTACAGAACAAGAAGTATGAAGGAAGAAAAAAATTATTTTTTTTTTTCTGCATTAACTAAAATTTCCATCCCACGTAAAGGGTTAAAAAAAATTATTTTCCCTCGTTAGTTGTATTAAAGTTTTTGTAAACAAAAATTTTATTTGTACTTTAAAAAAAAAATTACTCAAATATTTAATTAACAAAAAATGTTGATCATTTACTCGATTTTCCATCATACAGCAAAAGTAAAACGACGATGATGATGATAGAGAAAAAAAAATGTATTATTATTAACAATTGTGATTTAAAAAAAAAAAATCAGAGAAAGTAAAGTAAAAAAGCTGTACTCGTACTGACAGCAATGAAACAAATGTTATAAACAAGAGAAGAACAACAAAAAAAAAAGGCATCACTTGGGGGAAATGATTTTTGTTTTTTTTTTTTTTTTTGTTATTTCCTACCAGCTTCAATACGAGAAAAACGATTTACAGCAAAAAGTTACTTGATTTGCTGGTTTATTTTGCTTCTCTGGTTGTATCTATCGTAGGGTTGATTCAAAGCTAAAAAAAAAAAAAAACATAACCGACACAGGCACAATAGAAAAGTGGATAGGGGTAGGTGACTAGAAAGTTTATTTTTTGCGACATTGGCAATATCCTGTTTACTTGCTCTGTTTTTTTTTTTTTAATTTTTTTTATTACAACTTCTACACTTTTTTTACTACGAATTTTGAGTAGATTTTTAGTTCACATGTTTTGTATAGTTTTATATAAGAAAAAAGAATTTCTGGTTTGTTTGTTTTATAGCGAAGGTAAGGGTGTTTTGAGTGCTACAAGTAATACTTGATTGGTTTGCTACTACTACTACTACTACTGCTGCTGATACTGGTAAATGTATTTTGTGTTGGTTTTTTTTTTTTTTTTATTATTATTTCTTCCTTATTTTTGGTTTGACAACGCATTGAACAACCGATAAAATATCAAACATGTACATTTAATAAACTAAACTCATTTAATACATACATATGTGTTAGACATAGAAAGGATCGTCTACAATCAAAATCAAAAATAATGACATAGCCACAAGTGTATAAATATATTTTTTGTTGGATTTCATAGATAAATAAAGATAAAAAGTGTAGAATGAAAACCACCCTAAATAACAGAGTTTTTGTTTTTTTTTTTTTCCTTCCCCATTATATATTAATAAAATTATTAATAACGAGAAGATGGTGCAGAAATATTACTGGAAAAGCTAGTAAATAATGAAAAAAAAAAAAAATAATAAATAAAATGTTTGGTGTGGAAAGTTAAGTAAACAATGATTTGTGTTTGTGTAGTTAATTTTGAAGATATCTTCTTATAACAACCGGTAAATATTTAATTGCAGGGTTTTTCAAACGTTTTGATTTTTAGTTTTCTAATCTTGATTAAAGCTCTTAGTGTACCAAAGTTATGATTTTGTTTGTTATATGGTTTTGTAGAGGATTTTTCACAGAGGTTTTTAAGATTCGTATTTTCTTTGGGATATCCTGATAATTGTTTAATTGTAAATCGTGTAGAGACTAAATAATTCTTTGGGATATCCTGAAACCTCTTTAATAGTAGATCGAGTTGTAATTAAATAATTCTTTGGGATATCCTGAAAATTTGTTAATTTTTAAACAAATAGTGACTAAATAATTCTAATGACTACGTTCGACGTAACTTCTTCCACAAGCAAGAATTTTACCATTTTCTTTTCCAAAAATTCGATTTTACAGTAAAAAAAAAAACAGAAACGAAAACCTACAAGTTCACTAGTAAAACCCTAGGATTGTTACTAGCTCAGTGTTTATTGTACAAAAAAAAAACATTTTTATTCGTTTTGTATAAAACCCCTGGCAAAATGCACAGCAATTTATTTGTTTAATAAAAAAAAAAAGAAAAAAAAACCTCGATAAAAATACCTTAAATAAAATTACTTTATTTTCGTAATTTGTTTTTAACATTTTTATCATGTTATAAAGTATGTTTATCATAAATATTATTATTATTATTATTATTTTAACAACATCATCAGCAATATTATAAGTGGAATGCATGTTACATAGATAATAAGAATAATCTTTGTTATATAGATAAAAGTAGATAAAGTAGATAAAATAATAATAAATAAGAAAGTTTTTTTTTTTTTTTTATTATTATTTATATCGATAGATAAGATAGGATAGGATAGGATAGTAACGAATATTGGTATAGAAAGATTTTTTATTTCTAGTAATAGTAAAACTAAAGCAATTCAATCTTCTATCGTATGGTTTAATAAATCTAACGCGATTTACCCCATATACCATTTAGTTATTATGATAAAATATCCAATCTTCTACGTAACAACAATAATAATAATCATAAAAAGTAAATCCTAGAAAAACTATATAACGCTTAGTACGCAAAAAGATGCTAACAAATCCACATATAACGCGGCTAATGTTAGAAAATTATAAAGTCTTACCCATGGCAGTTTTAACCAAAAATTTATCACATAACCGAAATCTGTATTAAGTCAGTGCATTTATCTTCCCTTTTTTTCTTTTTTTTAAACAATAAACCGAGAGAAACTACTTAAAAATCGAATGGGAAAAAAAATCCTCAACGATGAGAATCTTTTCTGCAGTTTTTTTTTTTTTTTTTTTTTTTTGTAAATCAATTTCAGGATTATAAGGTCAGATCATAACCAATTCTCAAGCTTTTTTAGATTTTGTTGTGATTTTTGATTTATCAAGAAGTTTGCTCCTTTGATCTATTTTTCCGTTTTTTTTTTTTTGCAGATTTTCTGTTGTCCTTTTTTGCAATGCGATAAAGAATTTTGTTTTTTTTTTCTCCTTCTTCTGTGTGTTTTCATTAATACAGTTGGGACCATTTTAGGAAAAGCAAAAAAAAAATAAAATTCTCTCTTATCGAGCCTCGCTGGCCAGAAGAAAAATAAAAAAAAAAAAAAAAAAAAAAAGGGACAACGATTTGATTTTATTTTTATTTTTCAATTTAACTCCGTTTTTGTACATTGAAATTTGTTTTTGTTATCAGGATAAACTATGAATGAATAAACAAAACCGAATTACAGATGAAAAAATTGAACAACAAAAAAAAAAAAAGAAAAAGTTTTGATGAACTTTTCGTTTAATTTTTTATTCCGTATTCTAGATGATTTAAAGGATCCAAAATTTAATTACTGTGTGAAAATAAATTATTTTGATTGCAATAAAAGAAAATAAATTTTTGCTGTACAGTGCTGTAGTAACGATGAAAGCTATATAAAGCTTCTAGCGAACAAGAATAACCTGCATAAAAATTTCATTTTATCTAATAATGAAAGAATTTTTCTGCTTTTTATTACTATTTATGATTTTTTTCGAGTTTTAAATGTCTCGTAAAAATAAAACAATAAGCATTCGACAATAAATGGAAAATTTATTGAAAACAATTTTCGTCTTTTATTCTGTTGTAATTCGAAGCAGCGTAATGGTGAAAATATCTAGTGATGCTTAGTACGTTAAATTATTGCAGTTAGAAAAGCACTGGTAAAAGCTTTAATTAAAAAAATATAAATACACACACAGCAACACCCACAGTTGACCATCAATTATAAACCAAGTAGAAAAGCTTAACCAAAGTTAATTATAGACACCGAACGGTAAAACTTTTCTATTTATTTTACGAAAAAAAAAAAACACAAGACGGAAACGAAAAAAAAAAAATTCGCTCAGCACAAACTTAAAAATAAAAGCTCTAAATGAAAACGAAGAAATTTATTATCATTCAAAAACAAAAAAACATTTATGTGAGAAAAGTTCGTTCAAATTAACAGAAACAAAAAACAACGGAAAAGAGCAAACATTGAAACAAAAAAAAAAAAAAAAAATTAAAATTAAAAATTATAAAAGCATCAACAATCAACTTTCACAAGTTTAATGAAAGTGAAATAAATGAAAATTACAGTGGAAAAACCTTTTTACTTGTTTTTTAATTTTCTCTTTGCACTTTCTGTTAGCTTTTTTTATTTTTCGATGTTGTTCCTGTTGCTTGTTCACAACTTTTTCACACATTTTATTAATAAATTATTATCATTTTCACTTTAAGCTTATATTTTTTTATTCGTAATTATATTTCATAATGGAAATTAAAGAAAGAAAGAAAGAAAATAATCGGAGGACGAACACTGAGAAAACAACCACCGACTACACCTTCACACAAAAAGATTTATTTATTTATTAATTTTCCGTCATTATTTTATTGTCATTAATATTGTGTTGTTGTTGTTGCTGGTGCTGGGTTCTTATACCATATGAACATGAATGGACATTTCTTCAAATTTTCTTCATCATCACACAAAAAAAAAAAAAAAACACTTAAATGCTCGTCTGTTTCTAATTACCTTGATTTTATTTTTTCTTATATTTTACCCACCCTCACCATAAGGTAGAGAGCGAGATATAGAAACGAAAACAAAAAAAAAGCACAGAATGTAGGCTGTACATTGTTGAAATTGAATTTTATTGTTTTGTTACAAAAAAAAAAAAAAAATGAAAAAGTTTTTAATTTCCTTTCGACAAATTTCTGGACTTTTTTTTTATTGTTGTTTATGAGATACTTGGGGGTGGTTTTCTTTTTTATTTTTTATCATTTACATTCAGGTGAATTAATTGTTTTTTTTTTTTATCTTTTCTCTTTCTGTTGTTGTAACACAGATTGAATTTTGTGGGTGTAAGTGGGCTTTTGTAACGTTGATTCATTATGGTGTAAAGTGATTTACAGAGTGTAAAACTTTTACCAAGTGTTAGCCGTTTGTTAATTAGCTTTCTTGGAATAATTATTAAAAAAAAAAGAGACCTTTAAACTGCTCTGTAAATTAAACAAAATCAATAAAACGGAAATAATTAAACTGCACAGTAGACCAAGAACCAGTAATCAGTTTGTAACCAGGATTTTAACAATCCTTTCAAAACCGTAACGTTTTATTTTTTTCCACAAGGTCACAAGTTCCATAATAATAATCATAATCATAATAAAAATAAAACAAAATTTTATTTTCTCACTGCTTTAACGCGCTATCAGGAATTACCACGATTTTAATTTTCGCCAACCTGTTAAATCCCACCCCCACGAAAATAACCTTTTATTATCAAGTAGATTAGGCAACACAACCTAATAACTTTTATTATTAATTAAAAGGATCTTTTTTGCTTTGCATTGGTTTCGTTTTATCAGGAATTGTGTAACGAATTACACTGCAGAAGTGAAATCATTTCAACGGATAAATAAAAAAAAATTATTTTCTTTTTGTTTGTTTTTAATGGATTAGCGTTCGTTTCATAAAAATAAATTTATTTATTTTTTTATTTTCTGTTTGTTTGTTTCAAATGTTTTATTTTTAAATTCTCCACTTGTTTGTTTTAATTAAAATAAAAATACAAAAAAACGCACACAGAAGCAGAAAAAGATTAGCAAAAAAAAAAAAAAAAATGGAAAAAATCTAGAATAATAAGCGGAAAAAACCACTACAAAGGGAAAGTAAATAATAATAAAAAAAAAAAAACGACAAACGAAAAAACTCAGCCGTTATACAACGAAAATTTTCGCTAAGCTAATCTGAGTTTAAACAAAACGAAAAATAGAAAAAAAAAATTCAACAAACAACCAAACGTCCATCATTTATTGTCCAAAAAAAAATTATTTTCCGTTCACTTCAAAGTGAAATGAATTTTGTTTGTCAAATTTGATTTTTTTTTTTTTATCATTTTCGCTGGTTTTCAGTCTCCTTTTGAAGAAAATTTTTGACAGTAACACGAAAATAACAAACACAACGAATAAGACCCACGTTAAGCTTTTCGCCTGTTTTATCTCATATAACGGCTTTCGCTATTATTCTGTTGGTCAATCGTTTTGCGTTTTTTGTTTCACAAAATAGCCAAAGGTATTTTTTTTTTTTTTTGTATTCATCTCAAAAGGACACATAACAAATAAATCGCGAATAAACCACGACCCCCACAACAACAACAATAATAATAATAATAATAATAATAAAACAAAATAAAATAAATTTTCTAACGACTTTTATGCTTTTTTATTATGATTTCGTTTTGGTTTTTTTATTTTTTTTTTTTTTTTGCATAACAAATACGAGAAATTCACCATTCAAAGTTTTATTTTTATTTTTGTTTTGTTTAAACAGCACAGATTGAGGGTCGAAAGTAAACTTAAACGACGGTAATAACAGCGGCAGTAATAACACGAATGACATTCAGCAATAAAAACAAAAAACAAAACACAAAAAAAAAAAATAATTACTGCAATAAAAATAAAATAAGTAACAGCGGAAAAAAGCTCTGATTTATACAAAAAAAAAATTTTGCACACAGTATAAATAAACGGCAAGTAACCGTAATTAGCTTAAGTTTTCGTTTCAAACAAATCGATTATATCGATTCACACGATTATATCGATTATATCGATTAATTGAATTTTGTAATGTAAAACTAAGTTGAACTCACCAATTATTATAAAAAAATTTATTTAAATCCAATTACGTTAACCAAGTAACAACAGAAAAAAATTAAAAAAATTTCAAGTGACCAAAAAACAAAAACCCTTTATTTCCAACACACACACAGCACATACACACACAAATACACAGAAACTTTATCACAAAATCCAATCTCACAAACAAATCACCAAGCACCGTTGAATATTAATTAATTAACAAACAAAAGCACATTTTTAATCCACTGTAATTAAGCTTTTTTTTTTTTTTTAATTTTTTAACAACAAAAATTGTCACATTTTGGATAAAAGAATTATTTTAACGCACGTCATTTACGAACGCGTTATTTGACGCACTGTTGCAAATTTTACTCGAGACAAAAACCCATCATTTTCAACGCACTTTTTATTGTATTAATTAATTAATTATCTAAGCGTTGTATTAAGTAAGAAAAAAAAATTTAAACACGTTTTATCAGGTTTTGTGTTAAGCAACGAAAAAAAAAAAAAAGAAAAAATTCTTTTTTTATTTTCTTCTTTCTACTTTCTTTTATTTTTTTATTAGACCAAGGTAAAAACCATTTGATGTTCTTTACTTAACCGTGGTATCAAGATAACTGAATTGTATACCGATGTATGTACTATTTGCAACCCCTTTTCGGTTTAAGCAAAAAAAAAAAAAAACAAAAATTACAGCCCACTTGGCAACCAATTAATTGCGCACGCCTCAGTGAAAATGTTTATTTTTTGCAAACCATTTTGAATACAATTACAAACTAAATTCAAATTTTTGAAATCATATTGAATACGGTTATTTTGAATTTATTGTGAATTTATGTTTTATTTATGCTTCTCTGTGCTTTGCATAAGTAAAAATTCTTATTCGTTACAAATTTTTTCTCAGCTTAAATTAATAAATTTATATTCAAGAAAGGTGTTTTTGTTGTTTAAAATATTTTTTGTAAGAGAATTTCAGTTTTCTTAAATATTAATAAAAAATAAATAAATAATAATTTTTATGTAGCAATGTTCTAGTCTAACTAATTAAAGCTTTTATGTTTAGCTAATTAAAACTACTAGTTTGATCTGTAAAGTGCACATTAATACATATTTAATTTGCATAATGACGAATTTAAATATTTGCTTTCAATCCAGTAATTACGGCTGGATTATTGGCTGTGTAGTTGTGATAATATTTACGCATAACTACCGATCTGGTGAAGCTTTTCATTTGAATAAAGCTTTAATAATAATAATAAAAAAAAAACACAACAAATTTATATGAGGTTAATCATTTTTTCATAGAACATTAAAAGCTTTTGTACGGTTTTTAATAATTTAAAAAGGATTTGAAAAGAGAAAAATGTTCTTTTTTTTTACGCTAGTTTTTATGGCTTTTTCTTTACCGGTAATTAATTAGAAAAGAAAGTAATTTTCTTTATGGAAAATGAAAAAGCAAAGAAAAATCAAGAAATAAATATCGAATTTCATAAATCAGGTATTGAAAGGTATTAAAGGCTTGCCATTTCGTGATTATACGCTAGACACAAATACTTTCGTTTTCTTACTTTTCTTTTTGCTATCCAATTATTAATATAATTCTTCACTTAGCCAAAAATACCGGTAATTTGAGATCACTTTTTTTATAGAAATTAATTTTTAATTAATTAAAAACCCAGTGAATGGATGGATATACATAAAAAACTGGAAAATAATTACATTTTATGAGTTATTTTCGGTTGAAATGGTTTTGTTTTTTTTTTTTTTTTTGAAAGCTTAAATTTAAGGGTTTGGTTGAATCTTTTTGTTGGATAATTAAATTTTTTTTGCACAATCGATTAGATATATAAAAAGAAATAATTTTATTTTAAGGATTGCCCACTTGTTATGCAAATTAGTCTATAGAGACGGATTATAAGGTGAATTTGTTTGAGAAATTATTCATTTCTCGGGAGTTTCTCAGTACGAAGAGTTAAACCGTATTTGTGGGGTTGTTTTTTGACGAAATCCTTATAAACAATGTGGAAACTGTACATAGTACACGATATTTGAGACATTTAAACTGAATTAACTTAGTTCTACGAATTAACTCCTGAAAATCAGGGAATAAATTTATTTCTGCTTGTAAGAAATCGAACAACTTTCGAAACTACCGTAAATCGGTGGGGTAGAATTTGGTAGAAACAGTCTTCAGGGGTAATTTAATTCCTGGAAAACCAAGAAGTTTTATTTAACAACTTGTCATTCTCCGCCCCTAAAGGTGTCTAGCTGCATAAATTTCATTCTTCCAAGTAGTAAACAACCAACCAGTGTTTAATTGCAAGAAAATTCAAATAATTTAATAAAGAACAAAAAAAAAAAAGGGACGAAATGAATGAAGGAAGCAAATAAACAAAAAAAAAACCCTTAAAAACATAACCAAGTGAAATTACAATAATAGAAACATAAAATATGTAATAATTTTTTTTTTTTTTTACCCAGTTTCAGGCCACATAAATGTCTTCAACTCTCCACAATGCTTCTTGCTTTTGTTTTACGTTTTTCGTCACTTGTTTTCGTTGGGTTGTTTTTGTTTTTTTTCTCTCCATTTTTACTGCTGCCTGAATTTAAATAATGTACGATGACGATTTTGTGCAATTGTTTAATTTATGTTACCGTTTATGGTGTTTAATGGGGTGGTTGAGTTTGATGTTTTTATGCTTAACTTATGCAAACTATTCCTTATGGTTTCCCATGTTTATTGTGTCCTTTTGCGGTGGCATAATATTTAAATTGTCGCGTTTCATCCGGTTACTCTGGCATTTTTTTTTTTTTTTTTTTCAAACTTCTATATTTTTGCCAACAAACATTTTAAATGATGCGAGGGGTGGTGGTTATGAGGATAATAACGGTTACCATTACTGCTGTTCTTGTTTAAATTAAATCCATTCAATTCTTTTTATATTTCCATCAGCTCGACGTGTTTGTTTTTGACGTTTAATGTACAAACGAAGGTAAGAAAAAGGAATAAAAAAAAAAAAAAATATATATTTCACCCAGGTAACAAAAGCATAAATGTCCGTTTTACTTTGGGGGTGTTTTTTTTTTTTTTTTTTTGTTTTTTGTTTATTATTTCCGGTTTTTCATCACATTTCATATAATTCATGTTTTATAGATGAAATTTCATTTATTTTATTAAATTAATTAAATTTTTTTCTTTTTTTTTTTTTGTTTGTAAAACTGCAATAAAAACTTTTTTCTATTTTTTTTTTTTTTTTAATTGTGATTTTTTAGAATTTGTTTCGGGTTTTTCGTTGTGTTATTAAAAATTGTTTTTTTTTTGTATTATTATTCCTGTTGAAAGTGTTAGATAAAAAATATTCTGGGCAAAATATAGAATATTGATGAGACGTTTCCTTGTTTTTGTTTTTTTTTTTATCCTAAGTTAATCGTATGAATAATAAATTGACTAGAAAATTGTGTTAAACGGTTTCATGGGAAAAATATATACATTTTGTAAATGGACATGGTAAAATTCAGTTGTCCCTTTTATTTTTCTTTATTTAAAAACATTTACCTAGTTATTTGCCCTCGATATATTATGACCCTTTATCTCAGAAAAAAAAAAACTTCCAAAACACTCGATATATTCACTGCAACAGTGACTAGCATAACACAAAAATTTTATACAGCTTAGGAGGTTTGTTTTCAATGGTTTTTTGCACTGTTTAAAGTGGAATTTTTTTTTCTTTTTTGAATCCACCATTAATGCAGTTTTTATTGATCAATTTTTTGTTTGTTAACTCTATTAGTCTGCTTTTAACTCTTGTAACCCTAGATGTCTCAAGATGATAAAAGCATACAAATTTTCCAAATCGTTTTTATTGTCGCTTGTTTAATACTTGAAGAAAATTTTCTCCGCCTTCTATAAAACACCCCCTGTTTCGTTTTTTTTATTATTTTATTTCCGGAATATTTTTGCTTTATTTTTTTGTTCACTTTTACTTGAAAACAAGTTTATAAAGCGATTAATAAGCTTCGTTTATTTGATTTATTCCATTGCAAAATTGATTGAGTTAAAGTGTGAGGAGATTTTATTATCATAAATAGTGTTAAAGCTCTTTAGGTTTTTCAATTTTTTACATAATTTTAATTACAAACCGTGCGGTATAAGAGCTTTACGGATTACAAATTTAATAACCAGGTGCTAATACAGAAATAAATCTTCATCTATCTGGCATTCAAACTACATGGTTAGTTTCATAGTTTATTTGTGTGTGTTTAGAGCAGAAAGCTTTTTTAAAAAGCACAAAATATACATAAAAAAAAAAAAAACTTGTCCAGATTAAATTTATTTTTAACGTTTTTAAATAAAGAAAATTCTTCCGTTCTGTTTGTTTATAAAACAATAAATTTTCCTCCTTTTTTTTCTTTGCTTTTCTTTTCTCTTGCTTTTTGTTTTTGGTTGCGCGTCGTTTTATTTATTTGACGATACAGCGATACTTATTCAACATTGTTACGTTTCTTCTTTATTTTTATTGAAACAAAGTTTATTATTTCTATTTTATGAAATAGTAAGTAGAGAGAATGAGGATACAGAAAAACAAAACAAGGAATAATACCTGTGCTGATAAATTACAATTGTATTGAACAAACAAAGAAAGAAACGTAGAAAGCTTAAACTTTTAGTAGAGTTAAGGTAGGTATTTTTATCATTAAAATAAAATCTTCTTGTTGGCTCATACACAAACTGTGCTTAGTGCAAAGCAACATAAATGCTAACACGAGTCGAAAAATATTGAATTAAAAAAAAAAAATAATAAATAATTTTTTTTTTTCATTACATCACATATTGAATTTTTTATAATAAACTTTTCAATAAAGAAAGCTTTTGCGAAAAAAAATAAAAAAAAAAAAGCTAACTACGTGTTAGGAATTTAGAAAAAAAAAAAAAAGTTGATTCCTGAAGGAACAAGCAGCAAATCAACTCAACTGAATTGTACCAAGTCATTCGTATAACTTAATCGAGAGTTTTTCGTATCCATATTAAGCTTAACTTACCTGAAAACAAATAAGGAAAAAATTTTAAGTTTCACGTAGTTTTTTTTAAAGTTTTTTCTAAAGTTTTTTTTTTTTTTTTTTATTAATTTTCTTTCATTTTATTGCTTGAAGGTTTAGCTCTTTGTCTGCTCTGCGCATAGAAATTTACGCAAAGTGTGTTTTGTTTTTGTGAATATCGCGAAAAACTAGAAACTTTAATTCTATTCCTCAATAAACAGGATTTATTTTTTTTTTTATTTTCAACCATTGAAGGAAAATGATGCGGCCAAAACAAATAAAATATTAAATTGGTTGAAAGTTCGTTCAAAATTTACTTTGAACGGATAATTGAAACATATGAAGAAGAAGGTATTGGTGCTCATGAATCTGAACGATGGTGACTTGAAGGAATATAACATACCAATGAAAATCTCTAGACACTGAATATGCAACGTTACTTCCGAAGCGTTCGAAATTGACTAATTCAAAGAAAAAAAATCAAATTCAATACAAAATATATGAGAATCAGTGTGCGTAGTAAACTCCGGATGAAGAACAGCAGAGTTATTTATTTATTATTATTATTATTTTTTTTTTTTGAAGAGCAGACGAAGTATAAAAATAAAACATCATCAGTAAATTTGTTGACAATGGGGGTAAAATAAAAAACTACGACGACTACTACTACCGCCCCAGTATAAAATGCAATAAAACTTAATAAATCTTAAATAATGAAAGAAAGATAAAAAAAAAAAAAAATATAATAATAATAATCAAACAAAAGCTAAACGAAAGCTTAAATACACAACGAAGTTATTTATTTTCTGTTTGCTGTATTAAAAAATAATAAAGAAGAAGAAAGTAAATCGTTGCACACGACAGTTGACATCGATAAATAACGATGGAAAAATTTTATTCGTTGTTTAATAGAAAAGCTTATAAAAGCTTTAATTATGCTTAAAACTTTATTATTATTATTGAAAGAAAAAAAAAGAAATTTCTTTAAAACGTTTTTCTTTTTGCTTCTTTTTTTCCACGGTAAATTTTCATCCACGGACCATGATACTGTTTAAGTTCCAAAGCAAAACTTTTTCGTTTTGGATTTTTAATTGAAAGTTTAAGAGTTTTCACACCTTAAAATTAAGATGGAAAAAAAAACTAACCGCTCAATATCCTGGTTAGTTAGGACGTGCGATGAATTTATCTATTCGTTTTTATAACGAAAATAAAAACCAGCTTAATCGGGTTATCGCTGATGAACGCCGATAATAAATAAAAAAGTTCAAGACTTTAATAAAGCTTATTCGCTAGTAGCTTAGCGAAGATGTAAATTAATGTTTTTAATCACTTTCTGTCTGGGTAAGAATGCTTTAACTACTTTAGGATTTAAATGCAAAAATCAGTGCATATTTCTACTTAAACAGTCGGTAATTATAGTTGAGCAGTTTTTTTCTTTGTTGTTTTTAATGATATTTAATTAATTTTACGCGGAAAACGAGCTGAAAACGGAAAACAATTATTTTAATTCATTTTTTTTTTATTACTTTATTTAAACGTTTAAACATTTCAATTTAATTTACAAAAAAACAAATTTTTGATTATGTGCATAATGAGGAGTTTTTTTTTTTTTTTTTTATGCTGTTTGTTTAAGTTAAAATTTGTAAATTAAGGGATAATTGGGGTTTGATTAAAAGTTTTTTCTTCTTCTTCTTCTTTTTTTTAAAGTGTGATTTAACGCAAAACATTAATCCGTTTTACGTTTATTTCTAACGCCGAGCATCGGCATGTTGTTAATTGTGCTAACGAAAATATTTCCGCTATTTTTAAGCAATCAGAAATGTACATAAAAAAAATAAAACTATGCTTAAGCTAATAGAAAAACGTTGTTTAACAAGATTTAATTAAATAATCAAAAAAAAAAAGAAAAAATGTGGATTAAAGAAAATTTCACTGTGCATAAGCATCGTTGTTTTAGGCAAAAAAAAAAAAAAAACTGTACGTGTGATAAATGAATCACCGGAATCAAACTAAATATTAAAAGAAATTTCGTAGGTAATTCCAATATTTGTTTTTAATTAATTTATTTTCATCTCACAAAAAACTACTTCGCTTGTCACAATGGAATAATAAATAGAAAAACCGAATTTTTAATGAAATAAAATTTAAAGATTATTGATCGTTTTTGGTATTTTATACAGACTATATCAACTGTCTAAAGGATGAAGAATTTAAATTTGTACAGCATTGAAAATAAAGGAGAGGATGAAGGACAATTTTTTTGTTTTTTTTTTTTTTTTTTTTAATTGCAAAAACAGCACTGAATATGAAATATCTTTATGGAAATAAAAAGTGTACAGACCCAAAAACTGCACTAGGGAAATGAATTAAAAAATGTTTTTTTGTTATAAAAAATAAAAAAGAAGAAAAACTAAGTCGTTGAGTGTCCTGAGTGTACCAACAAAATTAATAAATATTTATAATGCACTTAGAAAAATAATTATTTTATCAAGTGTCCTTACTCTGCTAAAGGTATCTGGGTTATCTCATCTACGCTGAATTTCAAACGATTACCTGCAGGGAAATATTTTTGTTATTTAAAAAAAAAATTAAAAAACAGAAATTCTATACTAAATCGTAAGTAGACAAATTTTTTATTTATTATCCTTGGTCATATGCCATTTGATGAAATTCTCTCCAATTCCTATTTTGTTAATTTTGTTAATACTTTTCGGTATAAATGCATTACGGATACGTATTGTTGCCAAAAACTTTAACTAAGCCTAGGTGTTTTCGGTAACAAAGGAAAACGTTTGGCCAATGTGTAATACGCTGGTAAACCGATGTGTCTACATTTTGCTACCACCGATAGACAGAATAAGACTTCAAAATTTATAATCAAATTACTGTTGTTGTGTAGAGAGAGAGAAAGGGAAAAAAAATTCGAAAATTAAATGGAATTTTCCAAAGTCAATAAAGAAGTTCATTTACGTGGTAAAAAAAACAACAAAAATAAATTAGAAAAGGTGGAAAATTGGGAAACTTTTAATGCTTTTTACTTGTTTCATTAAAATATTCTGCGTACAAATTTTTAATTAATCACAATATTGACGTTTAATCGTAAATTCATAAATTATTTAAATTTCATTTCATTCGTTTTCCGTTGTGACTGAGTCAATCAATCAATCAACATCCCGTCTTTAAAACGTAAATTCAATCCGTTTGTATTGATCTGATGATTTCCATTTCTAATTCCTCAATTCTTGTGTTTTTTAATTTAAATTTCCAATCAATGCTTTAAACAAAAAAAAAAAAAAAAGAGAAAACTTTAAAGTCCAACACCGTGGAATCAATATTTTGTCGTATTAAAATAAAAAGG
The DNA here is from genome assembly GCA_961205885.1 of Ptychoptera albimana. Taxonomy (NCBI): domain Eukaryota; kingdom Metazoa; phylum Arthropoda; class Insecta; order Diptera; family Ptychopteridae; genus Ptychoptera; species Ptychoptera albimana. The sequence continues at coordinate 14,411,867 of OY540801.1, read as the reverse complement.
GGCGAAAAATCATAAAAACACAAAATCCGTGTTAAAGAAATGCCAAAAAGTTAATCCATTATCAGCCAAAGCCTACATTGTTAGACATAGAAATTTATTCGTAAATCCAAAAACGAAAAAAAAAACGAAAAAAAGCTCGTACAGTAACATTGAAAATACAACACAGTGAAAAAAGCTTGGTGTTACACCAACAGCAACAAAAATGAATTTATTTCGCTTTAATAAACTTTCTAATAAATTTATAGCAGTTTTTCCTTCGTTTTTTTTTTTTTTTTTTTTTTTTTGTAGTTGGTTATTCAGTGAGTGAGGTGTGTGCTTTTTCTGTTTTGTATTCAAAATTTTGTGCAAATATAAATGTGTGGTGCTGCGAAAAATGTAATTTTTTTTTTTCTATTTATAAAACAGAACGAACGAATACTAGAATAATTTTTTTTTTTTTTTTTTTAAAACACCGACACCGTCATGCTGTTTTATAGGATAAATAAAAAGCTACAAAACGAAATTCTTTTCACACACACAAAACAAAAAGGGATAAACTCTCAGTCAAAATAGTTTTGATAAAACGGAAAATTTTTATTGTCAATCATTTTTGCTCAGCGTAATTAAATTATTATTTTTTTTTCTCTTAATAATAATTGAATTGTACTGTGAGCTTTTTGGTTAATCATAATAATCACCGAATAATATATTTTCAGCATTTATACCGTGTGTTGTTATTATTATTATTATTATTATTATTATCCTTGATCCGTTTTAATAACGAGTGTCAACGATCCATTTTATTTATTCATTTATTTATGTTTTTTTTTTTTTTGTTGTATCTCCTGTTCTCCTTGTTTCCTTCTTATTGCTTACAATAAATATAACTTTTGGTATTAAAGCTTAATAATAATAATAATAATGTGAATTTGTAATAAGAAAAAATAATAAAATAATTCCGGCTTATTTATAGTGATGCGAACCAAACGGTTTAGGTGTCTCTAAAACAACTTGTTTGCCGAAAAAAAAAAAAAAAAAAACGGAAAATTTTCCTAATTCAACTACGTGTGGTTCAGTTCACTGAATTCTTTATTTATTTATTTATTCAAGTTCAAAATAGAAGAATCAAATTTCTATTAACATTTGCTATGTTGTGAATAATTTTCGCCTTTAATTTATTGTTAAAAATAAAATATTAGGGAAATATATAAATAAAATAGAACCGATAATAATAATAACACGAAATAATATTTAATAGCTAAGTAAATAAACTGTACGACATATTTTATAATAATAATAATAATAATAATAATAATAAAAATAAAAATAAAGTCATCTAAACATTAATCTTAAATGAAGACACTTTTCTAAAGCCTCTCTAATATATTACTGTCGTTTATAAGATGATGTTGGCTTCCAGTGGTGTTTTTCCTTTTTTTTTTTTTTCAGTTTTTTTCTGTTTTTGCGTGTGGTTAAATATTTTCTATATCATGAATGAATTGTACGCTAAGGGTTGTGTGGTGATATAAATATCCTTGTGCCTTTTTAATAACCCTCACATTAAATATAAACCGAATATAAAACATTTAACATTAAATTAAAACAAAAGCAACAAATAAAACCGTCAAACTACTTCATTTTTTTTTTTTTTTTTTGTTTTTACAACCAGTTTATTGAAGTTTATTTAATTTCCTTTCCTTTCAATTCTTTATTTTATTTCGTCGCTCATTTCTTGTTATAAAGACCCAGACTTATCTACTAATGGCGTTAATGGTCTTAGCTTTATTGTTTATTTTTATTTAATTCGGGATTTTTTTTTTATTTTTCGGGAGAGTAAAATTTTCTATTCGATTTAAGAAAAATGGAAATTTTGGTTCTTTGGGGGGGTTTTTGTTTTTTTTTTTTGTAGTTATTGGTGATTAGGTGAGTTAGGGGCTTCATGAATTATTATGAAAGTTTTTTTGGTTATTTCCAGTCTTTAACACCTGAAATAAAATTTTTAAACTAATTTGTGCAGCTACCAAGTTGCTTTAAGTAATTTTCAAAATTGCTGATTTTCTCAATAATAAAACATCCGAATAACTAATTATCGCCTTTTAAAACGTCCAAAGTATTATAAAACCAAGACATCACATGCCAGATAATTAAAAATACTAAATGTCGTTAAAAAAAAAAAAAAAAATTTGCATAAAACACTCAGCTACAAAACAGACAAGAAAAGAAGAAGAAGAAGAAGACGTAGAAGTAGAAAAAAAAAATGTTTTCCAATTAAATATTTATTTATTGAAATAATTTTTCTATTTTTCCCAATATATTGTTTAATAGGGAATGGGTATATGGCTGATGGTGAATACATAATTCAATAATTTTTATGATATTATTATTATAGAAAGAAAAAAAGGCGTCAAATGCTTTTATGATGTCGTCGCGCTTGACGTGTCAAAGTTATAAATTTTAATTTGACATTTATTGGCAGTCTGACTACTTACTTATATAATATTTAGTCATATAAAAATTTATTTTCTATTTTTAACATTTTATCTTATAAAAAAAGAAACGATAAAAACGATAAAAAAAAATTGGAAGCAAGTGCTATCAGCATATTGTTTGGCATGCAAATGACTTGCGTTTTTATATCAAGTGTTTAAAGCATCTCTAATCGATTTCTTTATAAATAACCAGCAGCATTGTCTTCACTTAAAGTTAACACAATAATACTACAATATGACTTTAAATAATCCATAATTGATTTTTAATTAAACCTTTTACAGTATGTAAAACCAGTAAAGCCACAACAAAACATTATTCTTATCATTTCTACACGTCAGTAAAGTAACTTTAAATAATTATTATTCTATCTGAAAATCAAAAGGGGGGTTTCTAATGTTTCTAATGTGAATATTAGAAAGTTAAAGTATTAAAAACTATGCAAATATATTCTCTATGTAATAGTAGAAGACGTAGAAGATGAAAAAATTAAATAAATTCGACTAGCTAATACTCGGTAGAAAAAAAAAAAAAACTTTATAAAATTGCCAACGGCATTGACCACACTTTATAACATAAAGCAGTAAAAGTAGAAACAGCATCAGGATAAATAAATAATTAAACGAAATTAACACAATTATACATTAAAAAAAAAAATAATAATAAATTAAATTATTTAATTTATGAAGAAACGTTCTTGTTAAAACGAAAAGCTGTTTTTTCTATTTGCTATACCGCTTAGGGCAATACGAGAGCTACGTTTATAGAAATTGTTTGTCGGTCGTTTTAAAATAATTTAATTTTGTTTTTTTTTTTTGATGTGGTTTAAACATTTAAATTTATTAATTCTTTAATTAATTAACGTTGCGTTGCTCTGAAGAGTTTAATAAATTTTTTTTTCAAAAGCTATTAACTTTCAGTTTCTTCCTGTAATCCATCAAAAATATTTTCCAGATTATTTATTTGTGCGTTTTCCTAATTTGAAATCGATTAGCTAAAATAATTATTCATAAACACTCGCATAAGCGGTCAGCCCTTAACTTTTGATGGAGTTTTCGGGGCATTAACTTTGGGAAATACTTCGGAAAGAGCCTACTCGATTCAGCACTAACAAAATAAACATTTCTGGAAAGTTACACCACGATTTGAATTAATTTGATTAGATTAAGATGCATTGAAACAACCACAAATGTTTAACCGTACACCGTCAAACCATAAAAGCGATACAAGTAAATTCGCGTTGCAAGCTTTCAAATAACAAAAAATAAAAGTTGTCACAATAACCATTCAGCCAAAAATAAAGAAATAAGGGAAAAAAATCTATTTTTCCATATGTATATAAATTGGAAACCAAATAAATTTTTATTTCATTTCGTAAAAAAACGCAAACAACGATAGTGCAGCAATATTTAATAAACAAAAAAAAAAAAAAAAAAACGAAAATGCATAAAACAATTTTGCATCCTGAATACAAAAAAAAAAAAACAAAATATATTTTTAAAAACATATTTGATGAACATATTTGCTTATTCATTTTTATTTACATTTATTTTGCATTTTTTTTTTTTGTTGTACTTTATAGCAGCCACTCAGCTACAAAATTTATTCAATTTGTGGAGAGAACGGAGAAAACAAAAAAAAAAAAAAAAAACGGTATGAGAATGCATAATGGGAGCAAACAATTTAAATTCAATGTTTCGCCTTAGACAACTGTATAATCCATTTGGTAGAACTTGTATAAAATGGAATTAGTTTTAGTTTTAGAGTTTTACAGGGTAAAAAATTCAGCACGACCAGATTATTACTACAGTTTCTATTTCTGCATAGAAATTTATAGAAGAAAGATACAAAACAAAAACAAGAAAAAAAAAATTTAATTTTAATTTTTCTAATTATAATTCATGTTTTTCTGCTGATGTTAAATTTTTTTTTTTTTGTGTATAGCAACACATGATATTTTATCATCAGATATCACCCGTAACCATATAAAATGGGATAAAACTATTTAATAAAAAAGAAACAAAAAAAAAAAAAAAAAAAAACTTTTGACACGATAATAAAATATAATCAAGCATCGGCAAGGGCTTTAATTATGTTATGTTTTTTTTTTTTTTTTTTATTACATTTGTTAGTAGGTGGTAGTAATTTAGGGAAATTTCATTTAATTACGTTTTGGTGTGGGTGGACAGAGACGTTGTTTTTGTTTATAGTTTTTGTAAAACACGATTAATCTATACGTGCTGTTGTGGTTTACGAACATTTAACACGATTATCTTACCAATTATTTAAGATTCACCATTTCAGTGATAAGGATCTAATAGAACCCTTAGAACACTCTTCAAATCTTAATTTTTAATACATAAAACGTTTGTAAAAAAAAAAAAAGGATAATTAAGGCGTTACAATGCAATTTTAAAGACATAAATGAAGTTAGCAACGCTCAACTGTTAAATTCCTGAATTATTCCTAAAATATGACAACAAAGTAAAAACAATTTATAAGAATTATCCTCTTATCCAAGTAATTACAAACAACCTGAATTAATAACTTAAAATGTAATTTACACAAAGCTTAAGGAAATTTATTTGTCTGCAGCAAATAAAATTATTATTTTTTTTTTTTAAGAAACAAACGCAAAAGTTTTGTCTAACCCAAACGACGATGTATTAACGTAAATTTTATAAACTTTATTTAAAACATACCTGGTGTTCTCAATACTCAAAAAAAAAAAATTTATTTATTTATTTTTTCATGGTCAACCAAATTGGAATTTAAACTCTCTACACAAAGTATTTTCAGTCAGTATTATAACTAAATGTTTTAAAAAAAAAAATTGCATACAAAAAATTTACATTTTCTACGTGACATGAATTTAATGAATTATCATTTAGATGCACCAAATATCCTTTTTGAATTCACCACTTAAAATCAAATAGAATTTTTTTTTCTCTCTCATCTATTAATTTCTCAGAATTTCCCTCCAACACACATTCAATTGGTATTTTGTGTGCCAATGAAACGGTTCTAAAATCTCGACTCGACTTTCTCCAGTATGTTGACAGTGGAGAGAAAAGGGTGCCCAAACCAACAAAATTTATTTCGGAGAAATCAGTTTTAAAAAAATTCAATAACGACGATCAAAAAATAAATCATTATTCATTCATTTGTTTGTTTTTTTTTTTTGCCATGCTTTTAATTGAGTTTCATTTGTTTGTTTGTTTTTTTTTTTTTTTGTGTTTTTCTAGCAATCGACTGTTGATAGGATTTTTCCTTTTGTAACAGCAGCATTCATCATTCTTCCGTTAAGCTTTTTAAGCAAACAAATCGCATAACGTTGGATCTCTTTTTTTTTCGTATTTTCATTTCACTATCTTCTTGTGAATTATTATTATTTAAATCACAAAAAAAAAAAAAAACTATTTTCATTTGCTGTAAAATTAAGTTTTTTTGCTGTTTTTGTTTTTTTTTTTTCAACCGTTGCGTTATTGATTGGGGGAGATAAAAATAAAAATGCAAAAAAAATTATGCTGAGTTGTTTTCTGTTAACTTTTTTTGTTTTTTTTTTTTAGTTTAATAATTTGTTAAATAAAATGAGGAATTTCTAAAATAGAAATCAATTAATTTTCCAAGGGTAGGAATTGTTTTTTTTTTTTTTTTGTGTATTCTTGAATAAATTTATTTAAATCAGTAATTTGTTTGTTATGGATAAGAGATTTCAGGAGGGTTTTTGTTTTTTTTTTAAAGGTAGTAAATATCGGATTAAAGTGGTGTTTTTGTGTATTGATAAAACATTACTGGAAACGTTAACGATTTCCTATCATAAAAACATTTTTTAATATATTATCATCCTGGGATTTTAATAAGCAATGTACGTTGTTTATATAAAACGTGGATAATCGATCAGACGTTAGTCCAGACACATTGTTTTAATAATTTCACTAGAAAACACAAGACTTTTGAGACCTGAAGACAGTCAGTTATAAACTTTATACACAGCTTGATACACCCTAGTACATTATAATTACTACAAAACTCTTTTGTTCCGTATTATTACGGAAACATTAAAGCAAGAGTTTTTCACAAAGAAAAGTTAAAAAAAAAAAAAATAAATTCACCACAAAACACAACTCAATCAGATTATTACATAAAAAAAAAAAAAAAACAATTTTTTTTAAAATTAATTCAATATTTACAATAATAATGGAAAATTAAATTATAGATTATTCTTTCTCTCTCCACACATCCCCTGTAATGTATTAATAAATAATAAAATATAAATTAATAATGTAAAACATATAGAAAATGTGTTTGTTTGGCTGCCTGTGTCACACACACACACACCCATTAAACAAGCACGTAAACAAGTTTTTAAGTAATAATAATATTTTTTTTTTTTTTTTAATCAATGAATAAATATTACGTTATGTCATTTACAGTTATGATAAGGAAAACTATTAATTATCTATTTTAATTATGTTTATAATGTAATAAAGTATTTTACCTATTTAACATCTAGTTTCTCATAAAAGCTTGTCTCGTACAATTTTACCTGCTTAAACAACTTATTTTCCGTTGAAAGTAATTAATTAAGATATATGAAATGAAGTTAGTTGCAAGCTTTTGAAAATTCTGTTTTTTTTCTCTGGTGGAAATTGTTTTGTTTATAATTTGTTGCACTTTTAAAAAAGTTTTTTCTTTGTGATTGACATGTGCTCAAAAACAAGTAAAGTAATAGAAATAATTTTATTTACTAGATTTTTATGTAGGAAACATTTTATGTTTATAATTTCACCTGTACAATGCAGTGATAAAATGGTTAACAACCGAAATAGTAGCATCGCTTTAAGCAATACAAAGTATTAGAAATTTTTAATTCTGAACAGAATTTCAGATCAGATAAATATATATCAAAAATTATTGTATGCCCAAAAGCAAATATATTTATGTATATTGAAAAATAATTTCATTTCATTATTGATTATAAAATCAATGTGCGTAAAATATTACAAATGAAAAAAATCATGATAATTTTAAGATTTTTTTACCACATATGTACGTTCAGTTTCATTTATAAAATTTATTGTTATACGTTTCTGATGTTTATTAATGCTTATTGTTGCAATCATTAATTTAGAGGATTTTACAATAATTTTTCACCACTAATAAACTAGTCAATCATGCTCAACAATAAATTTTCTTTTTTTGTTAACTCATGACCGTAATTTTGTATTTTTGCATATTTTTCATTTAAACAATGTTAATTTTTCCAATAATTTAATTTTCCTTAATTAGTAACTGTGAATATAACAATGGATTAGGTAATTCAAAAAAAAAATAAAATAAAAATTCTACACGCTATTAATTAATTATAATTAGAATAATGCTGCTAAATTGAATAAAAAATTTTGCATTAAAAAAAAAAAAAAAACTACTCTTCAATGTGCATTGGTATAAAGACACAAAGAATCTCCTACAGTACTACAGGTAATTAATAATAAATGAAAATGCGTAGTAATTTATCGATTTTTTTTTTAGTTCCCTTATGCTATTATAATAAATCAATAAAGAAGCAAGAAGAAAATTATAAAACCGAAAACTAAACTACCAGGAATATAAGTTTCTTCTTAGTAAAATAACAATAACAATAAAAAAAAATGCTTAAAACAATGTAAATAAAAAGGTAAATAAAGTAGAACAAAAGACATAAAACCTTGTAAACACGTTTTTAATATTCTAGTGTTAATAAAAATTATTACTTTTCCCATAAATTATTCTCTAATAATAATAATAATAATAATCCATAAATGCTTTATTAACATTGTTGTAGAAGTAAAAAGACGTATTAATGGAACAAAAGCATAAAAGCTTAGAACTTGACAAAACTAGATTAATCTAGACGAAGGGTAACCTAAGTAATTAACGAATGTGGCTGGATGTTTTGGATTAGTACGCCTAACACAATCTAACTAACTCAGAATCGAAAAATAATTGAGGGTTTTTTTTTTTATTTTGCCTTCTTTTTGGACCCTTTTTAACTGTTCTAAAAGATCACATAAAACACTTAAAAACATTCGATAAATCAACGTTGGGGTCCATTATCTATGCTCACATTTGTTGCGTTTGCCCTCGATGATAGAACGCATTTAAGCTGTAAGCATTCAAAAGTTTCTAGTTGTACAGATAATACCTTGTGCCAGGTTATTTATCATGTCAAATGATTTTCGATCACTTAGAAAATCACTTAACCTCGCCTTATAATAGAATCATATTTCAATAATTTTTCTGCTAAATATCTTTTCTTTATTAATTTACATTTTATCTCTGATAGTTAAATGAGCTTTTATCTATTTCTATATAAATAATAAATAGCGAAAAATGTTTTTATTGCGTTAATAAAAATCAACGTAAGTCAAGTGCAGTAAATAAAAAATTCACCATTGATAAAGAAAAAAAATTTTCTTTTTCTATAACGAACATAAAATAAATGAATAAAAAAAGAAAAAAATTCTCAGAGACAATGTATATATATATAATTCAATAGAATATTGAGTTAAGAGCTTTATGCGTATTTTGTTCAGCCTCCTTCAAAACCATATTTAGTTCATGGTTTATACTGTGTGAGTATATGGGGAGACAAGACATCCTTTAAAGCTTGCTTGCTTGACTAATAAATTTTATTTTAACAAGTCGACCTTTTTTGACTTGCATTCATAACGTTGAACCGTCGACTCACTTAAAATTATTAATTTTATTATTTATTATCTTTTAAGTAATGTAAAAAAAAAAAGGAAAAGAAAAAACCATTTTTCAATAACGAACAAAATATGTTTTACAACCAGAACAGAATATAACGAAATTTTTTCCTCTTTCATTAAGTGTAATTAACGCTGCTTAATTGTTTTTTATATTTTTGTTTTATTTCTTATTACTAATTAATTGTGGCTACTATCGGGTATTTAAGTAAAAATTTCATCTTGAATCTAGATTATTTGCATTGCAAATCATATCACGATCTAACAGAAAAACTATTTTAAAAAACAAACAAACGAAATAAAAGTATTGCCAGATATAAAATGTCTTCAAATCCGTTAAAAAAAAAAACAAAACAAAAACTATACACGAAAATTTATTTCATTTTTTCACATGGCAAACATTAGCAAACGTAGCAATATGTTAAATAAATTTCTGAAACAGCTCAAGAACGATATGAAAAACTACAAAAAATCGTCTACAAGAGAATTTACTTACAAAAAAAAAAGCAAATAAAATACAAAACTAGTGTCGCAATTTATCACATTCTTCAACAACAAACGTGTAATGAAAAAAAAAAAAAAAAAAAGTAGAAAATAAAGAGGAAAAACTCGGACACATTGTTAATGTAGCTAAAAAATATTCCACGAAGCGTAAATCATAAATACACATGTTACTCGGATATGGTTAAAGACTAACAAATTACATTGCCAACACGATATACAAAAAAAAAGGATTTCTCTTTTCCTTTTACTATTTGTTTTTTTTTTTTTTTCCTTTTGCTTTTCAGCGGAACAAAACTGACGACCAAACTAATTGTTAAAAAAAAAAAACATTTCCCACTAAAACTTTTCTATCAATTTCAAGCAAAAAACAAAAAAAATTATTTAAAGGAGCAACAATTCCCTGCTTATTTTCTTGTATTATTATTGAATGACAAATGAACGTGGATTGTGTTAAAGTAGAAAATGGACATACGGATGGGATACCAAGAAATTACTTAGCGCTGAATTATGTGATTGATGGCAGGAAATACGAATCGAAGTAGACAGTGAATTATTACAAAAACATTCTGTATTGATTTTCTGAAGGAAATCTCTAACAAATTTTATAATTATCAGAAAGAATTTAATTATTATTTTTTTTTTCTTGCTCCTGGTGAAAATGGATAAAAAAAAACAAAACAATCAATTGGCTTTAATTGAAAATTGAAAGTTACTCTGGAAAACTAATTAATCAATGGATCATGATTGCATTTCGCTTAACTAAATAAAACAAAAAGATTTATTACGTTAAAAAAAAAAGTGTTAAACAATGCAATAATGCAGAAATGATATTTTCCCGAGCAACGGAACGTGCAGAAACGTTAAGGGAATTCAACACTTAAATACCAGACAAACGAAAAAAAAAGAAAAATTCTAACTGCATTACAATTTATTTTTTCAACTGAATTTAATTTGTTTTTATAATGGTAACAAAAAAAGCTTATTTATGATTTGAAAGTTTTCTATTTTGTTAATTATTTAACTGGAACATAAAGTTAGATACTTTGCAGTGGTAATAATTAAGTCGCACCGAACTTTTTTTTTCAGTTTATTTCAGCTTCTAATTCAATGCTGATTGCTCACAATTTGAATAAACCGAATCTTAAGATGGATAAATCAAAAAAAAAAAAAAAAATGTTTAAAGCTTACACAGCGAAGTACTGAATTAACACAAACTTCATTACAAATGTGTTTTCTTTTGTTTTCTATTATCGCAAATGGTGTAATAAATGTTAAAGTTCGTTTGTTAAACGAAAAACTATAAACGGGGGAAAAAAAAAAACTTTGTTTGCTTAGTTCTCGTTTTCTAATTTATTTTCTAGGCAAAAAACAATGAAAAAAAAAAAACATGTTTGTTTTGAGTGTGTGTTTTTTTAGTGATTACAATAATAATCGTAATTCCAAAATTACAATTATAATAATAATAATAATTATCAAAGCAAAAAATATCAAACAAATACACATTTAACAATTGTTTAAAGTTTAATTATATTAAAATTATGATAGTTTTCTGTGGCTCTATACCATTAGTGGTATAGAAAATTAATTAATTAATTTATTTATTTATATATTTATTAAACTTACTACAATAAGCGAGATTTAAATGGCTTTAAATATATAAAATAATAAACTTTGTGTTTTTTTTGTCTTTTATCATAAAAGAAAAGTTCCTTATTCTTCTACTTCTTTTTTTGTTGTTATTGTTGTTGTTGTAAAGTTTTATATTATTATTTACAGAAATTATAATTTTATTATTTCCATTTCGATGATTCAGAAACATTGTAAAAGCTCTGCCTCCTTCTTCTTCTTTAACTTATTTCTTTGCTATTTAGTAAAAACGAAAAGTTTTTTTTTTCGTTTTTTTTTTTAACGCTTTTTCACTACGTAAACGATGAAACAAACATTTAATTAATTAGCAAATGATAATTATTTTTCGTTAGATTTAATTTTATATTTGGATATTAACTTCTTGGTTTTATAGAAATATATATATATATATTTTTTTTTAATTAAGTTGGATGATTTTAAAGAAAAACCTCCTCGCCCAACCAAAAGATGGAAAAAAAAAACTATTTTGAATTGTTTTTTTTTTATTTTATTTCATTTCAAAAGGATAAACAACTGGAAAAAAATTGATTCAATAATAACCAGAATAACATTTTTCAAAATATAAATTTCACGGTAACAAAAACAGAAAAGAAAATTGAAATAGAAAAATGATAATAAAGTAAATTTGGCAAAAATAAATGCAAATAGAAAATTTTACATAATAATAACGACTGCAGTGTTTTTTTTTTATTTCTTGCTGTTTTTCCTCATCATTTATTAGTAAATGATAAACGAAATTGATACATTGATTCCACTCACCAATGTCTCTCATCATATTTCATTACATTGCAATCGTTTTGTTATCAACAGCAGTAGCAGATGAATAAAATAGAAAAAACATACAAAAAAACAAAAAAAATTACAACCTAAAGCAGACAGGAGAATATTAATAACAAAAAAAAAAACAAAAATATTTAATAATATTTTCCAATGTTATGATTCTGAACAGCAACAACCAAAAAAGCACAAAATCAATTTAGGTAATATTAAGAATGAAAAACAATTTCTTTGCTATTGATATCAAGCCAATATGTTGCTTTAAAAATGAAAAACAGGAGTAAAAATTATTAATAAATTCACAGGGATTATTTGTTTAAACTCTTTTAAAGCAGGGGAGTAAAAAATAGAAGAAATTGAAGAAGCTCTAAATGAAAAATGGAGCGAATATTGTAAAGTAACTTGATGACAATATCACGTCCAGTGTACGTGTTTTAAACTCTGCACGTACTTCCAAAGCATAATTTCTCTTTATATTTTCTTCTAAAAAATAAAAAACCAGTGACCAACTTCATAACGTACAAAAGATAACAAAACGTTCCGTATTTCAGGTGTGTATTTAACTGAAATAAACTTTTTAATAAAACTAAATTAGTGAAATTAGAACTGTAAACTTCTATTTATAATAATTAATTAAATAATTTTTGAGCAGGGAATAGAGCACACGTATTAAGCTTTTATAATAATTCTGTTGTTTGATTAAATTAAAGAAATGAATTGAGTTAGCAAGTAATAACGTAAAGCTTTAACACAAATATGTTAACTAGTGTTAGTTTCGTTAATGTTTTTAGAGAACTTTTTTTTATTAATTTAAATTAGAAAGTTTTATTAAAAAGCTGTAGCAAAGGTTTTCTTAACTATTTAGTACAAATAAATCGTTATGGAAGCTTTAAGTTATTCATAGAAAAGCTTTACACATATCGTAATAATTCAGATAAAAGATTTCATCTTTTTTGTAACACCTTTTTACTATCCCAAAGTTTGAATGGAAATTTATTACAACATTCCAAATGATAATAGGAACAAAACAAATATCAATATTATCCTTTTGATTATTTACATTTAATTCCCGATAATCCTTTTCTAGCCAATCACAATTTTCTTACTACTAAATAAATTAGATGAAAATGCAAAAAAAAAAAAAAAAAAAACAAACACCCAGTGTCTGACCCAAAAAATATTTCTCTACTTTTTTTTTTCTCTCTCAGCTATAAGATAAAATGATAACAAAACTTAAACCGGTTATGATATATGATCTGATTTTATTTCATTTAAAAGCTTCGGAATTGTCGGTGTTGAGATGTAAAAAAAAAATAAAATAAAATAAAATCGGTGGGTGCTAGTAAGAAGAAAAAAAAAATTTCATTTACCCTTCTACAGTGGCTTTAAAAAAAAAACATTCTACCAGCCCTTTTTTGCACCCTTGCAAGTAGCAAACAAATAAAACTACACACACACACACACACACACAAAAGGTTTTTATGTGTACTAGGGATTTTGTTCCCTTGGATTTTTTTTTCTTGTTGTCTTTATTAATGGGGAATGTGTTTAGTTTGAGTAACAGCAGTAACCGGGTTTGTAACGTAACGATTGAATAATGAAGAAAACTTCGTAATAAAAAGGTGCCTTTTTTTTTTCTTTGCGTTTTTGATATAGAAAATTGAATTGAATTTCTTTTTTTTTTTTATTATTCTCTGGTAGTTTTTTTCCCATCTTTTATTTTATTTCTTTATAATAGTGGAGATACCAATAAGAAGCATCCAGACTCACAAGTTTTTTTTTTTCTTCTGTTTTTTTTTAAAGAACAAATTTTTGCATAAATAAATTGAAAGCTTTGACGAAAAATAGTGAAACTTTTCTAAAAAAAAAAAAAAAACGGTATTTACTGTTGAAGCTTTGTCTTTGTAATTTATTTCTATTCTTTTTTTGGGGATATTTTGTGTATTTTGAGGTAATTTTTAGAGCTTTTGCACAGGTTGTTGTTTCGGTTGTTATTTATTATATTTAAGAAATTGTTTTTATTAACGATATTTATCTGGTTGGTTATGTGGTATTTTTAAAACACAACTAAACGTCCTTTATGTTTATGTTACGAATTTTTTTCTTTTCCGAAGCAAGAACCATCATTCGTATTCTCTTCGAAATGCTCTTAGAAAACTACTTTAAAAAAAAAAATTCTTTATCAGTGAAACAGCACCCAAAATCAGCAGCAGCAACAACAACAACGTTAAACTTTAAGCTTACCTAGAGAGGTAAGTTAATTAAAACGAAAAAAAAAAAATTAACCTTTTCGTTAAATTTTTGTCAAAAAAATAGAATTTTGGAAACAAAAAAGTCCTAAACAAACATTCATCATATTAATTAAAATATTAATTTTTTTTTTATTTCCATTCTCATTTGTCCTTTTAAGTAGATCCTTTTAACGATTTTAATATAGGCGGGTGGGGCTTTCCAATAACAAAACATAAAAAAGAAAAAATTCTGCGAAGGTTTTAATAACGCAAACTAAGCTCAAGTCTAGTCTCAATTTTTTCATTAAATAATTTTTTCGATTTTTCGTTTTTTATTCTCGTTACAATGTTACTACGTTTCTGCACTTTATGAAAGGTTACGAACAATAAAAACAACAACAACAAAAGGGACTAAAAATAAATAAAAATAAAAGAAAGAAAAAACACAATGTTTGTCGAGTTTATAACATTTAAGCAACTCAACTGTATCCCAGTCTTAAGTAACTTATAATATAAAGTAATGTAAAAAAATAGAAGCAAGACCAACATCAGCAGAAACTAAACTAAATTACAAAATGAACATGACGTTTATTATATTTTGAATCAATTCTATAATGCCAGACAACATAGAATTAATAACAAAATGAAAATGTAAAAAAAAAACGAAGAAACGAACGAAGAAATTTCGTTATCAAAAGCTGTGTTAAATACAAAAATGAATTTTTTTTTTTTTCGTTTTTAACACAAAAAAAAAAAGTCATCAATTTTAAGTCAATTCTAATCATTTCCAATGCATTACGCTTTTGAGTGAGTAAAACAATAAGTTATGTTGCTTACGTTACATAACAGCTAGTATGGATGTAATTAAATTTCTTTTCTTTTTTTTTTGCTCGTCTGAAACTCAGATTCTTCTGCTTCCACTTCTGTTTGATTTTATTTTTAAAATGTGTTTCAGACTTGTTAATTTGTGGTTTTTTTTTCATATATATTTGCTGCTATAATTGAGAATTTAAGGAGTTTTATCACAATATTCCTACAAAGAATTAAATCACACGAAAAAAAAAAAGCTTAAAGAAAAAATGCGACAATCACCATAATCCAGTTAATTTGCTTACAAATCTGATAACAAATTTTCTTTACATCGGTATTAACTTTGTTTATTAATTTACAGAACATTCCCAATGATTAGTATTTATACCGGGATACTATCACCATAATTATCACTTTTTTATTTCCGTTTATCGGTTTATGTAGCATCAGTTGTATCAAAACCACTGGAGTTTTATTCTAAAAACAATAAAACCTTGTGCCGGTTTTACAAAAAGAATTCTTTATAACTCCGCTTCCTAGTTTAATGCTATTGGTAACGTATAACAAGAAAAGTAATAACAAAAAAAAAAAATATAGAAAACCACGACATTTATCACGACAATGTGTCATTTAACCTGTTTACCACCATGTATGTAGTTTTTATCAACAGAAAAACTAATGAAAAAAGAAAACGGAAGCGTAAAAATAAAGAGAAAAAATGAAAAAATATATATTAAAGTCTACTCCCCCTTTTAGAAGTGTAATTCCTTTAACGACCACTTTATTTACACAGCTGTTGTGTTGATGATAATGGGACTTCAATCTCTTTAACCCAATATAGTTTCATTGTTTTGTCTTTTCTACGTTTTTCTGTTGTATTTTGCTTCCTTTAATTTTTTTTTTTTTTCTGTTAACTTTTGGATGAAAATTACAAACAAAGCAGAGCATAGAATAAAAATAATATTTAAGTGGGTGGTTTTAAATGAATATTTTTTTTTTGTTGTTTTGTTTTTATTAATTATTAAATTTTTTTCTATTTGGTCAGAGAGACACACAGTCATTTTTGAAAGCTTAAGACGTTTTGTTTTGTTTTCTTCTAAGAATTTGATGATAAATATTTGAAGTGGACTTAAAATCGATACGAATACAAAAACTAAATAACAGACAATGTGAATGACACACCGAAAATAAATCCATAAGAATTAATTTTAATAAGAATTATTATTATTATTATTATCGTTATTGATTTAGTTTTCATTTTATGTATTTAAATTTAAAAAAAAAAAAAGAAAATTCTTACGTCTCTAGTCTAAGAAGTCTTAGAAAATTCACTTTTTATTATTAAAGAAAAAAAAAAAACTAGACAAGTAAAGTCATAGAAATGCTGGATTATATTTTTCCTTCGTCTTTTACTTCTTCTCCCATTTCTTTTTTATTAATAAAATTTTTTTATGCTAATATGAAAAAAAAAAGTCATCAAAAATTATTATTTAAATCGAAAATTAGGAATAGAAAATTAACAGGATTCAATGTCCTTCTAATGTGTATTTGGTTAATTATAGTCTGGGAGAAATTTCGAAAATATAATGCTGGAATATACCGGCAGATATATTGATGTTTTCTGGTTGTTTCAGAAGCCATAACTCGAGTAATAAATTTTTTTTCGGCCAAACCCGTTGAACAAGTCGATTTCTGTTGTTCGAAAGAGTATTCCTGAAAAGTTTTTTGGTGAAAAAAAAATGTATTTCTCAAGTCACAAGTGATCATAACTCGCGTAATTAATTTAGAAGTAAACCAATAGAACTCGACTTCTGTTGTGCTAAAGAATATTCCTGAAAATCTGAAAGCATCAGCAAATTTCCTCATTTATGCAAAAACACCAAAAACTTTAATTTTATCTCTATGATTTTTGTTTTGTTTTATGAATTTACAATTTTATCACATTTCTAACATACACATTTGTCGCTAATTTAATTCATCTACATAAGACACATCAATTATTCTACAATAAACATCAAAAAAAAAAAAAAAAAGAAAAAGTATTTTAAACAACAAACGACAATTGTGACAATTATTTCTTGACAAACTTATTACCAACATGATAGAAAGATAGAAATTTGTGACACGCAAATAATAATAATAGAAATTATTATTTTTTTTTCTATGTTTAACAAAATAAATTTAATTAAAAATCAACATAACACGATGTTGTGTTGATTATAAAACATAAAACAATAATAATAATGATAATAATAATAATAATAATAATAAATAGAATAGAGAAGGGACCAAAAATGTAATTTTTTTTTTTCCCTCATATATGAATATTTTACATAATGGAAGTATGGAGTAAGGAATATAATACGATTACTTATTATGTGTTGTGTTTGTTTATTTTTGGTTTAAACAATGCAAAAATTCAAAAGAGTGGAATTAATAGGATATAATTAGAAAACGATGAAGATGAGTGAAAAGCGTTAGGAGTTGTTAAGATGAAAATTTTTTGTTTTTGGGGAGGTTAAGATTGTGTTTTGGTATTAATGTGATTAATGATGAAAATAATAAAAGGCTCGTTGTTTACTACTATTTAGCGTTTTTTCTTTTTTTTTTCTGTTTATCTACCATGTTCTGCATGATAGAAGAATTTTTTTTTTTTTGTTCTGATTTTAGCTATCATGGTAACAGATTACACATTTATTTTAGCTAATAAGATAAGTTTATTACCTACTTATCTAGTTTGTAGACTGGCTAAGTAATTATTTCTTTGGTTTTTGTACAATTTTTAGAATATAAACTGACTGAAAGTGACTAGTACTTACTTTCCACATAATTTAATTCTCAGGACAACATTCAACATTCAACACAAAACCAAACTCCTCATCTTGTCTGTCTTGTCTTTTTATTCCTAAATTAAAAGTTCTATCCTGTTGCCATAATTTCTATTGTTCTAAGTACGTCTAATATATAAATGTGTTGAGTTTTATTTTCGTTAATAACATTGTTTGTATTATCATTGTTAGAATATTCACGTTATTACTATTTTCTACTATATTGTCGTTAGTTGTCATGTTTTAGATGTTAACAAGTAAATAATTCATGCATAAAATTAAATCTTCAACGTTTACAAATTTAATTTCTTAAATACTTTGTACTACGTATTACAGTAAATAATTATTTATTAATTTAAAGAAAGGTAAAAACGATGAAAGTAATGACAAAAAAAAAATGTATGCCTAAATAATAGTTGACAGTTGAATAAACCGATAAAAATGGGAGAATATTTAAAGCTTATTAAGCTCATTCATTAGGTTTGTTTGTTTTCTTTCTATTTTTTTTTTTTTTGGTTATAGAAATAGATTAAAACAGTTAATAAATATTCAAATTTTGTATACTAAAAAAAAAATAATAATTATTTCTTTTTTCATTTAATTGGTGAAATAATGAGACAGGAAATTAAACATTAGTACTAAAAACGAAAAAGAAAAAAAATAATTATCTAAAAATAAAGGGACTACACCTATCTACCTAGATTAATATCAATAATATATATATATAAAAAAAAAAAAAACGAAATAAAAAAAATTATTATCTATTCGTGTGAAAATCGCATAAATTTAATTAAAAACAAAAAAAAAAAAATAAACGAGGAAATGGTAGCTAAACAAAAAAAAAATTTTTTCTATTATTTTAGACGCCATTTTAAACATTCGTTTTGTTTTTTTGTTTTATTAAAAGCTAATAAAACTTTTCATCGTGCTTTTTCTGAATATTTTTGTTGTTTTTTAAATTAATTTTTTTTTTATTTACTTACGAGTGGGACAAACATCGACGAATATTTTAATTTTTTTTTTTTTTTTTTTTTTTTGTTAAATTTTGTTTAGACATGTCAACACAATTAACAATGTAAATGCCAAAGTAGTTATTTAAAGCTTTTATATAACAGTTAAAACAAAAAAAAAAAAAGAATTTATTTTTAATTATAGAAATTAGTTTATTTATGCTGAGTGGGTAAAATTTTCCATCAATCTGGGTTTTTTTTATTTTTTGTTTTATTTTTGGTTAAATGTTTTCGTATGTGGGGTAATGTTTCACCTTCAATAGCTAATTTAGTTAGTTATAAAAATTTAAGAAAGCTTTAACAGTTTACTGACGCTTTCTAAAAACGCTATCTATTGAGTGTTCTAATTAACTAGAACAAGTTTGTAATTAGTGTGCATTAAAACAGTTGATTGCATACAAACATGACTGTGTTCATGTAAAAAAAAGCTCATTTTAAACGATCTTCCAGCACTCTGATCTCTTCGTAATATTAGAAGAAGAAGGAAAAAAGAAAATTCAAAGAACATTAAAAAAAAAAAAGCGGAATTCTTAAAACATTCTTTAATATTTAAGCTAAATTGCGTTTTTCTTTTCATTTTTTTTTGCCTTTTCTTAAACACGCATTCAGAAAGCTTTATGTTTTTCATTTGTTTTTTAATATTCTCTTGTTGTTGATAACAAAAAAAAAAAAAAAAAGCACTGAATGCATATATATGAAGAGACAAAACTAAGGCAAAGAACGGAAATGAAACACGCTAAAAACTTTCTATAAAAGTTAATGGGTTGCTGCTAACAACAGTTTTTCACCATTTTTCATTGCTTTTTGTAAGAAAAAAAAATAAAAAATTTTTCTTTCTTTCTTTCTGTTTAAGATGACAAAATTTTAATATTTCTTTACAGATTTTTTTTTTTTTTTTGCTTTCTCTCGCTCTGTACGCTTTTTATAGTATAAACACTTTATTTCTTTTGATATTAAAAATTATAGAAATGACCTAGATTTCATTTAAGGGCTTCCCAAATTTCTGTTTTGTTTTCTAAAATTTTTTTAAATTTTAGTAAAACGACATATTTTTTTCCGTGCCTTTTTCTTTTATTATTGTTTGTTTGTTTGTTTGTGTTTTAATTGCATTCTGTTCAAAAACAAATAATTTAATTTTAATTTTTTTTTTGTATTATAATTGCCATAGCCACACATATGAATTTGAAGAAATTTCATACAACAAAAACAACAACAAACGAAAATTAATTATTTAATTTGAAATGGGGAGAAATTTTATTTTATTTTTTTTTTTGTTTTGTTGTTTTGTTAATTAATTTCTCTGTTTAACCATCATTGTTTGGTGAATAAATTGTTGTTTTAATTTTTTTTTATTTCTATGGTAAATGATAAAAAAAAAAAAGAATTATTTTTTTTTTGTCGGATTTAATATAGCCGTGCTAAAACCACAGTAAAACTGATTTAAAATATTTTTTTATTTTTTTTTTTTATAATAAATATTGTGTAGAGAAATTTGCGTTAATTAATTTTATTTGATTGTTGTTTAAAGCACATCAGAAACAAACTGACATTAAATGTGTTTAATCTACTGTAGCAAGTACCTTGGCGTAGCATATCTTTGAACACACAAAAAAAAAAAGAAAAGAGAAAACATTAATCGAAGAGATAGGAATGATGACTAAAAAGTGCAAAAAAAAAAAAAAAAAAAACTTGTGGCATCATTAGAAAGAAAAAGGAAAAACTTTCTAAAACCGGAAAATATTTCTTCATCATATTAAAACATATTTCCTTGGTAAATAATTTATTTTTTTCTCTTTGCTTTACTTTGCTTTTCCTCTTCAGTTTTATTTTAATAAATAACAAATGAGTTGAATTTTTTTTTTTTTTTTGTGGATAATTTTTCACAGATGAATAAAGTGTGAAAAAGTAGAATTTTTATATTCTTATTAAATATTTAAGATGAGTGTTGATTGATGTCTTAAGTTTGTTTTTTTTTTTTTTTTGCTCCTTCTTCCTTTTTTACTTATGAATACAGAAGAGAAAATATCCTCCTATTGGCCTGTCCGTGTAGTTGGAAGAATTTGTTCTAAAGTGTGCTTTACACTCATCCGTAATACTGTCTTGTTGTGATTTTAAGGAGTTCGTGAAAAAAAAAATATATGAAGGAAAAACCGAAAAATCTTTAGTTTAATCCTTGTTTTCCTAATAACCATTTTCTATTCTTTACTATTATCATCCATTACAAACATAGAACAGACTTCCGTTATATCTAATCACAATTCTAATATAAATAGCATAGAGAAAAATCAATTTTTTTTTTTTTTTTTTTTTTGTGTTGCTGTTTTAAAGAAGATTGAAGATCCGTTTTTATCATGTAAGTAAATTGACAAGTGAAATATTGAACGAGGAAACTAAATATTAATAAATAATTTATCATAACTTGGATTGATTGAATTTTTTTTTTATTCTTTGTATGATGATCAAGTTTACTAAGAAAATAGAAAACATTTGATATGTTTTAATAACGGAAAAATAAAAATTTTTTATAGCAAAAACATAGCCACCATAGACGTTCGAAATTTATTTTTCAAAAATATAAAATTTTCGCCATTTTATTTTTACATTTTTAAAAACATCATCACTTAAAATGAATAAAATGTAAGTTTTTAATGCTTATTTTGTATACACAATTCACCTTTTTTTGTTAAATAATTAAATTTATAAATTAATTTCATTATTTTCTAATTGACATGAAATGTAATTAAATTTTTTTTTTTTTGTTGTTATTTTATTCATTTAAATATAAAAACAAATAGATTCAAATATTTTTTTTCTTTTGTTGCTTGACAATTTTATTTAATTTTATTTTTTGTTCACAGGTTTATTTTGGTGAAATCTAAAACGAACTTTGTTGGTGACAACGGAAAAAAAAGGTGAGAATTTATCCTTTTAAGGTTTAACAAAAAAAAAAAAAAAATTAAAACTAAAAATCTATTAATGTTTTCCCCCTTTTTTAATGTTTATTTTATTAAGCAAACATTGTTAAGTAATGAAATCACTATGGAAAAAATGTATTTTTATTTTTGTTAAACAACAAATTAGATTTACGAAGAAAAATATAGAAATAACGCAAAGCATAGTATAAAAGGTAAAGGAACCGGTTTTGCAAAATTTAAAAGCACTGGAAAGATGATAAACCTTTTTCTTTTTTTTTGGCTTGTTGTTAATTTTTTATTTTTGTTTAATTGTATTGAAATAAAACTTAGGAATCGAAATAAATTTAATTAAAAGTCAAAGATTTTTTTTTAAATTAATTCCTCAGTTAATCCTCATACAAATAATTGTTAAAAAATATCAAAAACATACGAAATGACGAAATAATTAAAAAAAAAAAAAGTTTAAAAAAGGAAATAAAGGGTTAAAAAGGCAACAATTACTAAGGTAAAATAGAAAGAAAAAAAATGTTTATTACCTGATAACAGCGTTATTACAGTTTTTTTTTTTTTTTTAATACCAGCGGGTGAGGCGCCTTATTCACGCAAATAACCATCTTTAAAAACGGAAGAATAAAAAGAAAAAAATCTTTATCTTTAAATTAAAAGAAAGAAAAAAAGTTGGAACAGTGCGGTTGTTAGACTGCGGTGTTTATCGGTTGATTAAAGCTCCTATCCTCAATTTTCATTAATTTTTATAATTTTTTTTTTTTGTTTCTTTTTCTTTAAATGAGAGGGTGTATAACGATGATAAAGAAATAACCACGATAATGATTTCAACTATTTAATACCGGTAATACCCCAGTTTTTGCATTTTATTATTTTGTTTGTTTGATAAGGATATTCAGCCTGGTTGTATTAATGCAAAGTTTTTGTATCGATTTAATTACTTTTTCAGTTTTTGTAACAAAATAATTTACGGTTAAAAACCGGTGTTTACGATAGGTAAAATTGGTAAAAGGTTAAAGAAAAATCTACCACAATATTTGCTGTTCTTTAAAAAACAGTAAAGAACGATTCCAACAACAACAACAAAAAAAAAAAAAGGGATCAAATCAACATTAAATAGCTCAGTGTGATGATTTTCATTTTTTTTTTCTTTTATTGTTGATTGTGGTTGAAAAATGGAAAACTAGTCACTAAAATACTATTTATTTCTAGTGTGTTACTGTATTGACAACACATTTTTAAAACATTTGTACAAAAAAAAAAAAAATAGAAATTGAAAAATCAATAATTTTAAGACTTTAATAGAAAACACCAGTAACGGCATAACAAAAGCAAATAATAAAAAGCTTCAGAAACCCAATTCACTTTCTTCTAAAGAAAAGAAAAAACATTCTAACATTTTTTATTCTGTTTTTGCTGTTATTAATTTCATCGATTTACATTTTATTTAGTCATTTTTTCTATATTTAGTACTTTCATTTTCCTTTGTGCTTTTATTTTATTTTTTTTTTTTTTTTGGTTTTTGTGTATTTTCTAATAAAAGAAGCCGCCATAGACTCATACCGCTAAACTCCTAATCCATCAATATTTATTTATTTATTTTAATAAAATATAAAAAAAAAAAAGCAGAAACTGTAGGAAGAAAGGTTCCTTTTTATTTCTTTTTATTCTTTTCATTCTTTTTATTTTGTCATATTTAAACGATTCAACGGGAAATAAAAAATTATTTATTGACTTTAAAGATCAATAAAAATTCCCGTCTTTCGCCTATCTACAGAGTTTTTTTTTTTTTTTTATTAAAAAGATGATGTGGCTTATTGCTTTCGTTTCGTTTTTTTTTTTTCATTATTAAAATTTCCTACTCACTTTATTCCTTTTTAATCGCTTGGTTAATTAATTAATTTTTTATTTATAACGATTGTACAGTATTGTCAAGTGTTTTCCTGAAAACCTTCTACGATTATCACAAGTGGTACACAGAAGATGTTTCAAGAGTGTTTAAGGTATTAAAATAGAGCTTAAGTATGCTAAATATAATATTACTTAATAAATAAAAATATATATATATTTATTTGTAGCTTTATTCGAAAGAATAATAATGGGTAACAACCGATGAAAAACACTTAATACAAAATAATCACCACAAACAAAATGATTTTCATGTTAAATACCACAGACCATAGGTCATCATTTGTTATAAAATAATTACACAAACATATCTAGAATAATATTTTAAAGCCACTTTATCAATAGTCAGCATACATTTTTTTTTTTTTTATAACATAAAAGATTAAAAATAAATGAGCAGAAGAAGAAAACACGAAAAAAAAAATAATAAAATAAATAAATCGCCAACCAACGTGAATTGAATAAAAAAAAAAAAAAAATTTTTGGTTTGTATTAAATAATTTATTATTAGCATAATATAAACAAGGATTAAACAAAAGGAAGTAACCAATAATATAAATCCGGTGACAAGTTAAAACCTTTAACTTATTTAAAAACAAAGTAAAACTTGAAAGCCAAAAAAAAAAAAAAAAAAAATTATTATTATAATTCATAAATAGTAGTGAAAATCCCTGATAAAACCACACCCTGTAAAATATTAATATTAAACCAAAATACCAGAGAGAGAAACCATTAACAAAAAAAATTAATTTCATTAAAATAGAAAACAAGTAAAACGGAAATACAGAGAGAAAAAAAATAAAAAATAAATTATATTTTGTTGTTATGAAAGTAACAAACAACCGCCGACATGTTTTAATGTGTAAATTTATATGAATTTTTTTTAAATAATTAATAAACTTCTCGTCGGATTATAATGAGGAAATGGAAAAACATTTGTTAATAATGCGACAAACTCTACAAAACAATAATAAAATCATTTGGTGAATGCAACGAAAAATTTATTCAATGTCTTGGGATATTTCATCAGGGTAACGTGATTTTGTGTTATCATCAAACATTTATATCATGAAAAATAAAAAAAAATTTGTTTTGTTTACCTGTTCTTATGAGTTTTTGCTATGTAATTTTATAAACAAACATAAGCGTTAAGTGGCTTTAAAGACAGTTCTGTCTCCTAGTGACAAAACCACAGAACAAACATCAGTAAAAAAAAAAAAGAAAACAAAAATTCCTTTAAAATTTATCCGAAACGCTTAAGGATGTGTGATAATATAAATGACAAGTGAATGATGTTGCTGTTGATGTTGATTATGATGATGATAATTTAACAACATAACCATTTATCAGAATCTTTAATCAAGTGTAATTTTCTATCTATTTGTGGCAATTTTTTTAAGTGATAATAATTTTTGGTTATTCTTATGAAACGATATTGTGGTTTTCGTCTTAGTCTCCTTATAAATGTTGTAAAGTGTTAAGAGTTCAGGAATATTGTTTTTATTTATCACACGAAAAAGTGTTCAAAACTTTAAACTATCAAAGGTTAATTAAAGTCTGTGTAGGAATTTATAAAGTTTATTTTTTTTTTTTTTCTAGCCAATTCTAGCATAAAAAACTAATAAATCTCCATGGAATTCTCTGGGTATTCATTGCCAGAATTTTTATTTTTTCTCTATGTATTTTCACAACGAAAATTAGTTTAAATTTCCGTTATGTTTCTTAAAGACATGTCATGACAAGGCGGTTTTATTTATATAAAGAAACAAAAAAAAATGATTTTTTTCTTTATTTTTGGCAAAATGTATATTTTCCATGTTGTTTATCTTTCTTATAAAATTTATAGCAGTGGCAAAAGTTTTCTTTTTTATAGTAAAGTTTGTGGTTTTTAAAGCAAAGAAAAATAAAATTTAAAAAAAAATTGTTTTTTTTTTTTTGGTAGAATGCGCTCAACAATAAACGAGTTTCAACAGCAGACGGGCATAATGACAACAAAGAACTTCCGATGAATAAGAGAATGTAATAAAACTTCTCAAATATGTCGGGGATTTTTTCTTCTTTTATTCCTACTACTACAACATTTCGAGTACACATTGTTGAACTGTGCAACTGTGTTATTGAAATATAAATGACTTGGTGAAAAGTGGCAAAGATGTAAGAAACACACAAAAAAAAAAAAATAAATAAATAAAACCACCCGAAGACAAATCAAGACACTTTAAATTTGTCCAGAACAAGGGACAATTTTGTAATTCTCTTTGTATTCTTCCACTACATTACCATTATATTATAGCTGAAAAATTATTTTTTATCAACGTAATGACATTTATAATTCGGAACTGAAAATTTACTAAAATATCTTAATTAGTGGTAGAAGAAAAAAAAAAAAAAAACATTCCCTATAATTATTACATTTCATTAAACGTTTTCGTTGTAGTTTTATAGCGGCGCTATAAAACACTTTGCTGATTTCAAAAAATTTGTTTGTTTTTTTTTTTTTTCTCCAGCATAAACAAGGCTAAACTACAATTTTTACTTCATTAATTAAATATTTATTTACTTTGTAACATGAACAAGTGAATTTTCGATAACAATGAGCTTTATTGTATGAATTTAGGTGGCAGAGAATTCTTTTCTTTTTTTTTTCTCCTATTCTTCTCCTAACAAGGAAAGAAATATTTTTTCGTATTTTTTTTTTATTATTATTATTTTTATTTTTATTATGTACACAATTTAATAGAAGCTTTTCTATTTACTTTATAAAATTAATACATTTACTACTTGCTGCGTTATATTAAAAAAGAAAAAATCCACGATCAAGATACGACGACTGGATAAAAGTAATAAGAAAGCTCAAGAATAACAAGTTAATAAAAAACGCTTAAATGATGTAATACAATTATTTTTAAAAAAAGCTCCAACGGTTTATAGCAAGTATGATAGCCTCACATAAATAAAGCAGAAAATTTAATTGTTTTAAAAGTTTAGATGATTTACATTTACTTTACTGTTTTACATTCTACAAGTGTGCTTTCTGTGTGGCTGTGTATGTATATTGTGCTTAATGATATAATAAAAACTTTTTGCATTTTTTTTTTCCCGTTTTGTTTATTTATTTTTTTTTTCTACCTTTGCTGTTAAGTAACTGTACTGTTGTATTGTGTTGTTACAAAAAAATTAATAAAAAAAAAAAACAGAAAAAAATAAAAATTTAAAACATCAACCAAAGTTCATATTATATAATATTCAAAGTGCACACAAAGCACAGGTATACAAATCAAAAGATTACATAATTTTTAATAATTTTTTTTTTTTTTTATTCTTTATATTTATGTTTATAATAAGTTCATTTATAGGATTGAATATGAATATGAATAAAAAGAAGAAAAAAATTATTTTTATTTTATATAACTACAATCAAGCTTTTAATTTAATTTTATTTTATTTTATTCCATTGCATTTATAAATTTATAAATATATAAATATAAATAAAATAAAAGTTTTTTTTCTTTTTATTGTGGTATATAACTACCATCATGTTATATAAATTTTCTGTGCAAAAAGCTTCATGATTTTTCATTCAAAGAGAAAATTTATAATTTGTTTTTACTTTTTTCATAAAGAGAACCTTTGATTTCCTTTATAAAGCTTTTACGTTCTACAGTAATTTTTCGATAGATTGTTTATGGTTAAAATAAAAAATAAATAAATAAAAATTCTGTTGTAAAGCTTAATTTTAACGTTAATATTGGTCATTTTGATATTTTTTTTTTTTTTTTGCTTGTCTTGGAAAATTTTCATAATTTTAGCAAAAAACAAGTTTTACTGAGAATAACTTTTGATATTATTATAACGTTGATTTATTTTCGTTTAAGTATTGTCTTTCTTTATTTATTGAAATGAATTTCTAGCGAAGCTTTATGGTATAATTTAAATTTTATAGCTTAATAAACAAAAACAAAACAAATAAAAAAAGTATTATGCATTTTCTAGGTTAGTAAGGTAAAATTATAATTAAAAATTTCACAATAAATAAAATAATTGAAATTCTCCTTTAAAATAAAGCAATAAGTTGTAAATAAAGTTTAGTTTCGTAACATTTAATAACATTAGCTATGGAGACGCCTGGTATTTTATGTTTAATATATATTTTTTTTTTCTCATCATTTTTAACACGAGTAAAGCACAAATAATAAAGATATCTTCACCAAAGTACCGACACTGATAGCATTGCAGTACAAACGATGATGTTGATGATGATGATGATGGTGACAAGTTGCATATTAAATTCCTTCATTGTTGCCACTCCTACCATACAAAATTTCTATATTTTCTGTGAATAAAACGAAATAAATATAAAAAAAAAAAATTAAATATTATGCATCTGTCACATTGAAAAAATAAATGTCACAACTGCAAAGTACATTTCATTTATTTATTCATTGATGGAGAAGAGAGAAAATAAAAATAATTTTTTTGTACAATTATTCGTTACATTTATTTTGCTACACTCTGGGTGGCGGTTAATGGGTTTTTATTACAATTTTTTTATAACAAATTGACGGATGTAGTTTTTTTTTTTTTTTTTTTTTTATTAAACAATTTTATTTCATAGTTACGTTACGTTATTAAGTCGAATTATTTATTTAATTTTTTATTTTTTTTTTTTGTTTTTGTTGCATTTTGATATTTCTATCCGATTATTTGGTGAAAAAAAAAAATTTTGTTTCTTTTTTTCTTAATTAATAATTGTTTAAGCTGTGTCAACGAGCATGCTTAGTTGGTTTCCCATCAAAATTACCTTATTAATAATATAAACATGTTTGAAAGCTCTACATAAAAATTAACAAAAAACAAAATCACTTGACATGCATTTAAAATAAGAAGCAAAAAAAAAAATCTTAATCCGCTTAACTTTCGTATGTAAAACATCAAAAAAAAAAAAAAAAAAACTTTGATTTTAAATCAAATCAAACAAAATAAAGAAAGAAAAACTCTTTTTTTTTTTTAGTTGGTTTTTTTGCAATTTTGTTTCACTTTTTTAAGCTTAATTTCCGTTTCTTTTTTTTTTTTTTTTTTTAATATAAAGGTGACAAAAAAAAAAACTTAATCAACACAAAACCAATTAACCAAAAAAAAAAAAAAAAAAAAAACGTAAATGGAGAATTTTTTCTTTTCTTTTCAAAAGCTTATCACAATAAAAGAGAAAATTTATTGCAGTAACGAAAACTTTTCCTTCTTTTTCGGTTTGTTTGTTGGTTTGTTTGGAAATTTATTGCACTTTTTTTTTTTTGTATGTGGTTTAAAGGAAAATAATTCTGAAGAGTCCAAATTAAATATGAATTGCATTTAAAATATGTGAAAAGGATTTTTTACCTTTTTTTTTTTTTTTGCATTTAGTTTAGTTCCCACTATACAAATAAAATAGAAAAATAAAAACTTTTTCTTTCTGCGCTTATTTGTCAAAAAAAAAAAAAAATTAATTGTGGTAGTAGAAAAGAAAAGAAATGAAACAAGTGAAGCATTAATCAGAAGTAGGGAAATTTTCTTAAGCTCGTTTGATGAATTATAGTCGTTTCAAGTGATGTATGCGGTTGTAATCCATGCAATTCATTTATTTATTTTTTTTTTTTGTTATTCTCGTTAAACATTAAAAATCATATAAATCCTCTTAATTTCATAATAAAACCCATAAGAAATGCACAATTTGTACATTAAATGGTAAACATTTATAGCCCCTTGCTATAAGTTTTGTTAATTTGTAACAAAAGAAAAAAAAATCAATCGAAACTACCTTGTTCTACCTCACTTAAGGCTTAATGATTTAATTCTAACAAAACTTCTTTTCTTTATTTTTCTTTATTTTTTTTTTTTTTGTTCATTTATTTACCGCATGCATCATTAAAATAAGCTTAAAGAAAACCGCATCCCATATTATTATAGCAGTAACAGTGGCGGTGGTAGTAATACGTCTGTTTAATATTCGTTGTGTTGTGTCGATAGAATCGATTTACGATGGTGGAGTCAAAGAAATTAAAATTTATTATAAACGAATTTTATAGCTAATTTCGTTAGTGAATATAATTCGTTTTAATAATCAAAAATTAATCAAATTATTTTTAATTAATAATAAAAAATATATATATATATATATATAAATAAATAATCGTAAAAATCAATTTAATTATTATTGGGTTAAAGTAAAAGTTTCTGTCTTTTACGATGTTTGGAATGGGTGGTAAGCGGTAAGCTTAGTTCAGTTTTCTACACAATAAACATTTTATTATGAATAAATAAAAAAAAAAATGTATTTTTTTTTACTATCTTCTGAAGTTTTATATTTTATTCGCTACTTGTTTGATTAATTGGAATTTTGTGTCTCTATTCCGATAATTGATTAATAAGCTACGTTGGTGTTTTAGACTAAGTTTTAGATGCTGTGCTGTGTAACTTGAGTAGATTCGATTATTGAATAAAAAAAAAAAAAAACTCAAAGATCTACACTGAAATATAAATTAAGTGAATTTTGTAAGAAAAAGCTTTCAAAGAGTAAATTTTGATGAATGACAAAAACAATCTTAAAAACCTCGTAATAAACTCTACAAAGGCCAAGTGAAAAGAAAAAGAAAAAAAGAAAATTTAAATCACCAATTAAAGACACCTTTTAACCGTCAAAGTACATTAAATGCCTTAATAAGCTCAGGCTGAAGTAAAAAAAAAAAAAAAAAAAACAACCGGCCAGGTAAACACAGAAAACAAACCAGCTGAGAAATTCATTCATTCAAAAGGTTGACAAAGATTTACAGAAAATAATAATCTCAGACGAACGAAGACAAAAGAGAGAAAAAAAAGTTTTAGCTAAACAGATGAAACAGATTAATGTAGAAAAGTTTCTACCTTATAAAGCTTACGTTTCACTTTTGAGCTTTATTTGCTTGCTTTTTTTTAAGAATTATTTAAGGATTTTTTTTTTTTTTTTTTTTGGGAAGAGATGAGCTGGACGATTAAGTAACTGAATGTGCCTAACGATCAATTTCATTTGTTTGTGAAAGTTCAAAGCTACATAAATTATGAATAATCTGATTTTGCATTTTTTTTTAAGTATAGCAACCAGCTTGTTGAATACTTTTAATATGCGATCCCGTCCCGTTTTATTCGTGAAAAATATCTTGATGTACTCTGATGTAGTAAAATATGTTGGACGATGAATAATCAAAGTTGTCTGTACAATTCCCACAAAATAACTACGGACTAAACCAGCTTTAAACCAGGAATTAAAACGAACAAATATCCATGTCTAAGCGGATGTTATTCTAACAAAACGATGAAGATCCTTCCAATTATAATTAATAAAAAAAAAAAAATCATCAACATTTTATTGAAATTTGTCGTTTTTATTCCTGCATTCAATGTAAATAAAAAAAATAAATGTTTTATTTACCTTGTCGACCTTGTTTGTTAGATTTATTTATTTTTTTTTTTTCATTTTTTTAAACATTTTTATTTACAATTGACTAAGCATGGCGTAGCATAAATATGCAGCAATGGTTTTTACAATTTTACAAACATTAGAGAGGCAAAAAAAAAAAAAATCAATATTTGGTTGAACACAAACGAACTGAATAACATTTTTATTTTATATAAAACTAAAATCGTTATGAATGTAATTTCACCATCATTCATCAGCTAAACAATGATTTTAGTTTAAAATATTTATTAACCGAAATACTAAATAAAATCATCAAATATTTTAAAACATTTTTGCCACTGCTGTTAAGGAGCTAGATAAGAATTTTAATTCTGTTTTAAATAAATTTTAATTCATCTTCAAATTAAGTTTGTTAACCAAAAAAAAAAAAAAAAAATTTCTTTATCACCATGAATAACAGCAAAGAAAAAAATCAAATTAGTTTGGTGTAAATTTGGGAATTAGCAGAAAATCACATTGAATTCATATCAGAAATGTTCGATCAATTTTAAATTTGTTCTTTACTAAAAGTGTGTACCCAGCAAAACCCGATTTTATCTCGTTTATTGTATGTGACTGCAGTAGGGTGAATAAATTTATTACAAAAAAAAAAAAAAAAAGTTTAAAACCTGGTTGAAATATTAGAAGTGCATGGGCTATATGGTCAAATAGTTAAGTGAAAAACAAACCACAAAACCCGTTGAAATAAACTTCGGTGTATAGAAACCAAAAAAAAAGAAAAACCACAAAATCTTACAAAACTACATTAATCTAGGTGACTTTTACATAATTAATTAACATACAGGTAATTCATCCATGATGAAATTAATTTGTTGCATTAGAAAAAAAAACGTAAAAACGAAAAACTTTCTTTTTTTTTTTTTTTAATAATTTTCATTTGTATCCATCCGGTAATTTGTTGTTTGGAATTTTGGAATCATAAAAAATTAATTAATGTTTAAACTTTACTATATTTTGTCATTATTATCTGTTCTGGATATTATCTAGTAACTACTATACGTTCGTTATCATTAGATTTTTTTTTTTCTTTTTTTTTCAAACTCTAACCAAAATAATTTATAATATTCTGCATGTGTGCCACACATATGTATTAAAATTTTGCATAATAACAATATAATTTGTTATTTTATGTTAATTTTTGAATATTATTAATTATTATTATGAGTTTTAAGGTAGAGTTAGCTTTAAGGAGGTAATTTATTATTATTATAATCAGCCTTAAGGGATGCCAACACACGATAACAGCCAAAAAGAAAAAAAAAAACTTTGTTTAAACAAATAAAAACAAAAAAAAAAAACTAAATTTCTTTTACTTTTAAGATAAAATCATCGTTTATTAATTAAATAGTTAATTAATTAATTAATTAATTAATTACTAATCCAAATAAATTATTAAAAAAAAAAAAAAAAAAAAATTGTGTGCATCTGATGCATACAAAAAAGCATAAAGCACAGATTATTATTCTAATTAGTTAATACAGAATGATTTATAAATTAATTCATAATTTGCGTTTCGTTTTTTTTCATTGTACAGCATAAATAACATATTTATCTATATGTAGATAATTTATTTAACCAACGAAAAAATTATATTATTATGTAGGCATTAATTAAATTTATTTTTTAGATGGAAATTTTATTATTATTTTTTTTTTTTTTTTGTGCGGGTGGAAATAAATAAATAAATAAATAATTGAATGAAATATTTCAGACAGATTTATTTATTTTATTTTATTTATATTCCTTTAATTTATTATTTATTTTGGGTTTGTTTGTAAATTTAAGGGTTTGTCTGGTTTGTTATCGTTTTATTATCGATTAACGATTTTAAATCAGTTCGTTCCTTAGGTGATTTATTGTTATCTACCGACTAGCTAAAAAGCCAAACTTTTAGGTCAATAAAATCCTTTAGAAAAAAAAAAAAAAAAAACTTTCATAATTCATTGATAAAATTACTAAATAAAACCCTTGGAATAAAGAGACAGAACAAACAAAATCCAACACATATCAATTAAGAATATAATAAACTCAGTAGTTTGTTACAAATTCGAAAACTAATTTAATTAATAATGGCACAACAGCAACGAAAAAAAAAAAAAAAACTTTTAATATTGATCAATTGAACTAATAAATAAATTAATTACACAATCAGGTGTAATCAGTTACATAAATGTAAATCAAATAATGAATAATTTAGTAAAAAATAATAGAAGGTAAATAAATGAGAAAAACCAACGTTTATATCGAAACTATTCGTTTCACTTCATTTGTTATTAACCAATTGGGATTATTAAAACAGAAATTGACTTTACCATTGTTAATTATTACATTAATAATGACTTATTAATAGCTAATGGCTATTTAATTATACAATTTAGAAATAAAAATTCATTTATTTGATTTAAGCAGTTAAAAAAAAAAAAAACAGGATGATTTCAGTTGTAAATAATATTTAACGCCTACTTGTTTGTTAAATTGTCTAAATTTAAAAGTTCGGGGAAAAACCAAAAATATAACACAAATACCGTGCAGTGTACTAAAGCCATTGAACTTAATTAATAAAATTCTTTTAGCATGCTTCAAAAAAATCCTTACATCTCCATTTACTATTACTGATTAATTAAAACACGAATCTCACACTTCCCTCCCCCCCATTCAATTCACCCTATTTAAAGGATTTTTAAATTTAATTTAATCAAATAAAAAATTTCTACTTTTTTACACATTTTTAAAACAATTCAATTTATTATTTGATTGATGAGAAAGTTTATTTAATTTATTTTCATTTATACAACAATCGGGGTAGTAATTAGTAACAAAACAAAAAAAAAATAAATCAATTATAAAGCAAAAACAGCGAATTTTCCATTACACTCGACTTAAATTTTCTAGAAAAAAAACAATTTACGTGTTAAAATCGTTTTTTTTTTTTTTATCATGTCACAATTAATTAACTAAATACTGAATAAAATTAATAATTATGGACTTAAGCTTAAAGTAGAGAGAGAATTTTTTTTGTTTTATTTTTGTCTGCTTTAATTAATTATTTAAAATAAAAATCTACTTAAGCGTTTTTCAAGTAGCATGACTTTGACTATTGACCTTTTGAATGCCAGTTAACACTAGAAAAAATGTAAGTGACATTCTGGAATTCCATAAGTGATCTTTCAGATGTGCTAAGTACGTAATAATATATAACGGGTTGTTACTCTGTATATCATTTGTTACATAGCACGTTTATAAATGCCTTCAAGCCTTATTTTCACATTTACATCTGATGCCACATTACCTTAATAAATGAAACTCGATATTGTTTTCCTGTTTCTATTGTTTCTGTTATTAAAATAAACATGAAACGCAAACACCACCACCACCACATTTAATTATGATAAAAAAAAAATGTAAAAAACAAATCCAAAGCAATTACAAAGAAATCGATTATAAGTATTAGAAGGATTATTTGTTCATGACTTCCAATCATTATTAATCGAATTAGTTTACTTTTCCGACTTTTTTTTTTATGTATAAAAAACGAAAAATTCTATAATATTTTATAAGAATAAAACCGGAAAAACTGTTGTTTCGTTCTTCTAACAAAAAAAAAAAACGGAAAAAACGGAAAAAGAAAGAACATCTTTGATAAATGGTTAAAAATCCTCCAACTGTCTAAATAAAGATAAAAAATATTTTATAAAACTAAGAAAAAAATAGTAAAAAAAAAAAAAAAAACTACAGAGAATTTATAGTTAAATTAAATAAAAAAAAAAAAATAAATGTTTCCTTAAGGAAATATATATCATAAAAATAGTTTTTTTTTTTTTTTTTGTTTTTTGTAAGGCGGTTATAACAAATTGCTGTGACAATGACAATAAAATGATGATTTAGAAAGCTCTTTGCTTGTTTCTTCTATTTTGTGTAATTTCTTAAAGAAAAAAAAACTAAATACCAGACATAAATTTGCATCTAAATCTATAAACTTTTATTTATTGTTTTTAACAGAAGAAACTTTAAAAAAAAAAAAGAGGATTTTTTTTTTTAACTGTCTAATGCAGAAGATTTTTTTTTTTTTTGTTTTAGTACTGTCTCTTGTGTTGTGTTTTACTGGCAACACTAAAGCTTCTGCTGTTTTCTTTTTCATTTTTAATTGTAGTGATTAACGTTTGTAATCACATGCTGATTTGTTGTAAGTCGTGTAAAATAATATTTTTAATTGTTATTTAAATGCTAAAGTGTTAAAGGATAGATTGAACTGTTTAAGGATTCTGTAGTTTTCAAATGTGTTGTAATCGGTAATTGTTTATAAAAAAAAAAAAAAAGTATAATTTTCGTGTACATTATTTATAGTTTTATATAGAAAATTCTAATCGTGTAGAAAATAAGCTTTCGAACATTTTTTATAAACAAAAAAATATTTTTTTATTTAAATTTAGATCATAAATTTGGAATAACAACAACAACAACAACAGCAGCAGCTTAATAAACGTGGAAAGACTTTTGAAGAAAGTTTTTTTTTTCCATATTTTTTTTTTATTTATTTACATTCAGTAAATTTTAATAAGGTGGTTAGCATCTGTTGCCACAAGTAACGAAAAATATTTTTTATTTATTTATTTATTTCCTCTGTTAACATTATAAAAAAAAAAAAACAAACAAACAAACAAATATCGATAAAATATTAAATGTTTTTAGTTGAAAGTAGTTAAGAAAGAATATAAGGAGGGAAAAAAGGAAGGAAGGAAGACAAAAAGGAAAAAATATCAGCATAAGGCTCTACACAACATGTTTTACATATATGTTTGGTGGATTTTATGGGATTTTTTCTACTTTGCTACGTATTCTGTTTTTCTTTTACCCATCTTCAACGTCTTAACAAGATTCTCCCCTTTTTTTTTATTTTCGTTTTTCTCTTCTTGTTCTAAACATCACGATAAAAAAAAAAAACTAAATATTTATGCTGAGTAATTTACTAAACACTGTAACGATGGGTAATTTAAAACGAAAAAAAAAAAATGTTTCTTTAAAGTTTTTCTTCAATGATTTATTCTCTCCTTATCAATCTTAAATATTTTATGCTTCTTCTATGGTATAAAAAAGTGATTTACATCCGGTTGTTTTTTTTTTCTTTTTCGTTTTTTGGTTTCTATTAACGTAAAATAAATAAAAAAAAAAAATTTTTATAGCGAAAATTATGTTAATTATTTATTATTTAAATTTAAAAGATGTTATTCCGTTGTGATGACTTAATTTTATGAAATAAAATGAATGGAATACAAACAAGTAAAAAAAAAAAGCATATTTAATGACTTTATTACTTTAAATAGAGATGTTAATTTAAATAAATTATAACAATCTGTTGGCATTAATATGAGAAAATTTCTTCTTTTTTTTTTTTTTGATGTTATTTCGCTGCTTAATGTTAATTATACAAAAAAAACCGGCGTTAGATTTTTTTTTATTGCTTATAGCACAGAGAGTTTTATCCCTTTTATTTCTTCTGTAATTAATATAAAGAGTTTATTAATTGATTAATCAAGATTACTGTTTAATATATAAACACCTCATTCCAAAAAATTAATTTTTTATTTGGTTATAAAATTGATTTACAAAATTTTTGCCTCCCAAGAAAGCGTATTTAACACGATAAAAAGTGTTTAAATCTGTAAGGGATATTTGATTTTTTTGTGAAATTTTTTTTTTTTATTTTTTTTTTATTATATTCACCAGAGCTTAATGTTTAACGATAAGGTTTGTGAAATACATCTCCGGACGTTGTAAACTACTTTAAAAAAAAAAAACTTTCATTAGAAATATCCACAAGGAAAATCCTTTGAGTAATGAAAGTTTAATCGGTCTTGCCTACAACTTTTGTATCCAGAATTTATTTGCCTGTATAAAAAGTTAATCCTGAAAGTTTATTAACGCATCTCCTCGTCGAAACAAATTAAGTTGCCTATCCAGAAGCAAAGCAAAAAGCAAACGTACAGTGATGAGAAAGCTTTTTATTAGCGATACAAAATAATTGTAGGAATTTTTATTTGTTATCCTATCTCCTACGTATTATCCTTGTCTACAGTGTTTATATGATTTGTTTCTCAAATTTTTTTTTTAACTTAATTTATCCCTAGGGAAGAACAACAACAAAAAATATTTTTGCAATAAATTACACAAAGTTGCGTTACGTTACGTTTCGTTTTCGTTTTTTTTTTTTGGCCTTTTTATTAAATTTATTTATTTTTTTTTTCTCGTTGAAATATGTAACGCAATCATAAATATTTAATGTTTCTATTTGTGTATTTGTTTGCGTATCGTATCAGTTTTTTAACGAAGCAGCAGCAAAACACAACATAAAAGCACAAAGTGAAATACAAGGCGAAAAATCCTCATCATTTTTTTTCTGCTGTTGCTGCTGCTGCTGCTGGTGTTGTTGTCCTTGGATTTTTTTTTTTTTTTTTTTTGTTTTCCAACCGTCAAAGTGAATTTTTATTGATTTTATACGATCAACAGGCGAATTTAATCGTAATAAATCTATTTTTATGCCGCGTTTTTTTTATTTTTGTTTGTATGAAAATTTTTCGTTTCGCTTCCTTTTTTTTTTTTTTTTTGTACTAAGTGTATAAAGAAAATTATTTTTTGATCCTTTTTGTTTATCAATAATACGGAAATTAATTAAATATAATGCAGTTGACATGTAGGGAATGTAGATAGAAAATATAAGAAATTATTTTAAAAGTAATCAAACAGCACGAATAAAGGTTTAAAGGGAACAAAAAAATTTATCCAAAAAACAAGAAATTCTTTAAAATGGTTTCATTGCCTTCTACTATGGTATGAAAAATTATTCAAATCGTTATCCAATGTCTTAACGATAAACATTTATGTAACTAATAATGTTGCGATGTTTCACAACAGTACATCACCCTTAAAGCACACCACAGTACACATATAGTAAATTGCTTTTAGTTTTGGTTTTTTTTTTTCTTCTTCTTCTTCTTCTTCTTCTTTTTCTCTGTTTTTATATTTGTTTTGGGGCGATAATAAATAGCAAAACCAAAATAGTTGGTGGGGTTATAACAACTAGACAGTCTCCAGAGAGACATTCTGAGAAAGTACCATAGTTAAATGTTTTTTTTTTTTTGATATTTTTTCGATATTTTTTCGATCAAAATCTGTTAATAATAGAACCATGTAGGGTTGTTTTGTCAATTTTAATATAATTTCTCATATATATATATATATATATATAAATATTGTAGGGAATTTTTTTTGTTTATTTGTTTGTTTGTTTGCTTACACCAGTTACCACCTCAAGGCAATACTAACGCATAATGAGATCACATATTTTTTGCCCTTTTTTTTTATTTTTATTCAACTGTAACCGTAAAGTATTTTCGTTTAAAATTAAATTTTTATTTTTTTTTTTTTTTTTCCTGAAAATATTTATTTAAACTAAACCGAAATAATGGTTGTGATAAGCTTTTTTTCCTTTTGCTATCAATAATTAACGTAGAAAATTTTCACTAAAACCGTAAATTTTTGATTTATTTATTACGTCTTGATTCGGTAGAAAAACATTTCTGTGTGTGTTGACGTGAACGTGTAGAAAGTTTTTAGGAATTTGAAAAAAAAAAACTTTCTTGTTTTAAAGACTTGATTCTATTTTCCCAAAAAATTATTCGTATAATCCATGTTGATTCTTCTAACAAAAAATTATTATTATTATTTTTTTTTTTTTTTTTGGTTTTTATTATAAACTCGTATTATGGTTGGAAAATGCGATAAAGTTTTCTTTTTTCCTTTTTTTTTTTTAATTTTGATTTGTATGTAACGCTCTTACGTTACTGGTAATGCAAAAAAAGAAAATTTTTAAATCTGATTCAATGTAACAGTGAATAGTAAAAGCTCACACCAATATTATAATAATAATAATAACAACGAAGAAGAAAAAGATGAAGATGAAGCAAACGTTATCATATTGTCATATTGTCAAACATTATTCCATGTAATTAAAATCATCTTTAAAGAAAAAAGTTAAAGCACAGAGAAAACTTTTTAAATACTTTCCTAATCTAACATTTTCCTTCGTTTTTTCTTTTCTTTCTTTTACATTTGCTTAAAGCGTAGATAATTTTTAATTACATTAAAGCTTTTGCATTTTGAAAAATTCAGTCAGTATTTAATGTCTCAACATATGTTGCTTAAGTTTTATTTAAATCAGATGGAATAAAAGTCGATAAGATTATTTAATTAGGTTCGCTTTTGTGTACTAAAAAAAAAAAAAAAAGCTTATGTTAGCTTATAATTAATTGTTAAAAAGACTAAAGAGGGAATAGAAAGAAAAAAATGTTTTTTTTTACTTAAACTTTGTGCATTGTGTGCATTGTGATCAGCTTATTCTAATTAAAATCGATTTTGTCCTTGTTACAGGAGATTAACTATGTTTTTGGATTAGAACTATAGGATTTTTATTTCGTTTATCCTGTGCAATAATAACTGAATAAATGGTTTTAATTTTTAAGTTTAATTACATTAAGTAGTGAAATCGACTTAAATCAACGCTTTAAAGCGTCTGCTAAAGCTTTCCTGCCGCATTAAACTATTCACACACCATAAATAAATAAAAAACCATAACCATCAAGAGACTACTTGATGCAATAACCACCTGCTATCATTTATCTTATTTAATTACACTCAGCCAGACAGATAAACAAATATAAAAAAAGCAAAAGAAAAGTTATCACGAAAAAATAAGAAAATAAATAAACTTCTTCTTAAAAATCATCATGATTATTATCATTTCTCTTTAGAAAATATAACACCAAAAAAAAAAAATGAAAAGAAATCAAGTGATGAGAATTTTATTTCTTCAAAAGTAAAAAAAAATATTTTCTTCACGGTACTTGTGTTCGTTATTGTTAAAAGTAAACACTATGGAAGCACGATGAAACAAGTAGCAGTAAAATGGAAAAGAAATAGAAACAGAAAAAAAACCCCCCAACAATAATAACGAAGAAATAAAAAATAAATAAATAAAGCTAACGAGTTTATTATTCTCTTATACAAACCAAACTACCTCGACAATAAACTTTTATTATTTGTATTTAAAAAAAAAAAAAACAAGAGAGAAAAAATTATTTTTCCATCAAATTACCTTAGTTCCAAAATGAATCATCAATCATAAAAATAAAAAAACGAAACGAAATGAAACGAAATTACACTCAAGTACTTACTTTAAACAGAGAAAACAGTTTTTAACAGGTAACAAACAAACAAAATACAACAAAAAAAAAACATTTAATCGTTTTGATTATAAAGCAATTGGCAGTATAACGTTTCATGTTTATCAACCAAAAAAAAAAAACGAAACAGAGAGAAAAAAAACGCCATCAATTAGCAACCTGTCGTGTTTATAAAAAAAAAAATTCCTCTCTGTTTCTGTTTTTTGTTTTGTTATTATTCTGAAAATCATTTTTTATTTTTTTTAATTACTTTTTGTCATAAAATTAACTATCATGATTACTGGTTAAAGCACGCTTAAGTCATTAACTAACCACATAACCGACCGATTGGTATGAATATGAGAATAACACGCATTTTTGGTATGGATTTTTTTTTTTTTTTTTACCAATTTATGTTGTTTTGGGGATTTTCTGTTTTTTTTTTTTTTTTTTTTTTTAATTATTGATTTAAACAAAGGATAATACACTAATTAAGTGCTTTACAGTGAATAATTATTAATTTGGGGGAGGGTGTTATGATCACAGAATTAGTGTCCACTGTTTTTTTTTTTTTTTTTTTGAACTAAAAAATTTCCCAGATACATTGTATGCATTTTTGGCTGAAAAAAAAAAATTAATGACCAGAAATTTGGTGAAAATTTTCGTACTGAGCCCCTAAATACACTGTATAAATATTTAAGCTTTAAAAAAAAATTTAATCAAAAGTTACAGCCAATTAAATCTCAAATGGTCGAACCTGTCGATTTCAGCGATGAATCAAAATCGGAATTTATTGGAATTTTTTCTGTTATTGTTTGTTAATTTATCTAAATAACCCACAGAAACACTACACTATCGTTCATTAAGCTTTACAATAAATGTCACAAAATAAAGAATTAACAAACAAAAAAAAAAAAAAAGCGTAAAAAAAAGTTTAAATAAAGCACAACATCTATCTATTCACAGGCACAGGCACAGGATAATAATCATAAAAATAATTAAAATCCTTTCACACGCGAACGCACACGTATAAAATAAAATAAAAAGCTCACACACATAAAAGCACATAAATATGATAATAGAGTTTTTAATACGATTGAATAATTTTTCCCAGTATCCCAGCATTAGCATATTATTGTTCTATTGTAACATTTTTTTTTTTTTAATTTTTCTGCTTGTTCTCTCCTTGGTTTTTTTTTTTTTTTCATTTCGATTTCTGCATTATTTGGTTTTTGCTGCTTTCTTTGTTTGCATTTATTTTAACGAAAATAATAACAATTTGTATTTAAGCGTACAGTTCATTTGGCTTCTTTTTTTGTTTGTTGAGCTTGATGTTAAGTACATTTTTGCTGCTGCTACTACTACTACTGCTACTACTACTGTTGCTACTGTTGTTTTTATTATTATGAACATGAATGGCATTGTTAGATATAATGAAAAATAAGTCAACCAATTGTATGATTGTTATTCTAATAATCAATTTTCATAATAAAACTAATAATAATTGTGGTAGAGGTGATGGTGGTGGTGTGCTTGATGATTTTAGTTTTGTGTATTATTCAACAAAAGAAAAAAAAAATTATTTATCAATGCTATGAAATTGGTTTCTTTAATCAATAAAAAAAAAAAAAAAAAAAACTTAATTAACATAAATAATGCGTTTTGTATATATGTATTGTGTTTATGATTCAGCTGCTACTACTGCTGTTACCACAATATTTTCCAACAGACCACAACCTCTGTTTTCGCATTACAATTTCATTTCTCTCGCCGATTAATCTCTATTCATTATTAAACAACAATTAATACAAAATTAGATTAATTCTATTTCTACTTTTTTTTTTTTTTTTTTCGTTTTTTCTATGATAAATCTACATATTTATGTTAATAAATTTATATTCGTTATATAATTTTAATTAAAAATATTTTTTTTATTTTTCTTATGATTTAAAGTATTATTTGTGGTGGTGGGTGGTTTTTTTTTTTTTTTTTTTTTCTTTGTTAAGTGATTTGTTTTGAATCTAGTTCTAGAATTGAATTTATTTCTAATGACAAAAAATACTTGACGACTGTGAGATTTTAATTCTGTTGCTTAGTCATGTCTCCTAGGATATCTAACGTAATTATAACTACCTAATAAGCAATAATAAAAGCTTAAATTAGAAAAAAAAAACAGCTAAAACTAGTAAAAAGGGAATTCCTAAAATTTTCTAAAACCAAAACATCAAGTAAAAGTAATCAAAAAGCTGCAATAAAGTCAAAACTTTAGTCATTAATAAAGCAACAGTTGCAGTATCAATACCAATATTCCCTTAGAATGTCATCAGTAAATTTTACAAAAGAAAAATATCATTATCAAGTGGGTGGGTTAATGATATTTTTTCTTCTAAAAAACATTAAATTTTATGACTACTTTAAAAAAAAAAAAAAATACAAGAAAAATTTCCCAGCAACAATAAAAGCACAATGATGATTCATTGTTGCGTAACGACTGAGGACAAAACAATAAAAATGTCGATTTGAATCGACATCGTCCAGTTTAATTACATTTTTTTTTTTTTTTTTTTTTCTGTTTTTCTTTTATCAGGGATAATTTTATTGTTTTTGAGTTTGTTTTTTTTTTTTTTTTTTGTTATTGTAATTAGCCAAAAATGCTTTTTATATTTAAATTAGCTACTTTCGGTGCTTTGTTCTACTTTGCAGAGACCTACGAGAGGAGTTTTTACTTTTTTTTACTTCACTTTCTCTCGTAGTAACTTTTCCATTAACAAATTTTTTTTTGTTGTCTACTTTCTTTGAATTTATTTATTTTTTAAATAAACACAATTAATTGTTAATTAAATTAACAACAAAGAAAAATGCTTTTCCTCTATTATTCACATGAAAAAAAAAAAAAAAATTATTTATTCTCAATTCTTAATGTGAATGAACTTTTTTTTATTTATTGTGTTTGCTATAATTATGGTTGTTATTTAACTTGGCACCAACGGCACCAGCATTTTTATTCAATTTTAACCACAACTCCAATACTAACACCACCACCAAACAAAAAATTATCATTTATTGCGTTAAATTAATACAAAAATCATCGTTTTCCATTCCACCATCAGCCAGAAAACATTTCCGTAAATATTTTTCGTGTCGAAAATTAATGTCTTTTATACTTACGTAAAAATATCGTAAAAATTTCATAACATTTGACAATACAAGAAATAAAAAATCGCACACAGAAAAAATCAATAAAAACATAAAAATTAAAATTTATTCATGTTGTAATTTCATTGATTTCAAAGTATCTCCCAGAAAAAAAAAAGAATGACTAAAAGCAAGGAAATAGGAAGCATTTATTTCGCACGATAT
This sequence comes from Ptychoptera albimana, assembly GCA_961205885.1. Lineage (NCBI taxonomy): Eukaryota > Metazoa > Arthropoda > Insecta > Diptera > Ptychopteridae > Ptychoptera > Ptychoptera albimana. Next base: position 14,367,949 of record OY540801.1, on the reverse strand, counting down.
AAAAGAAAAAAGTTTTCAGCATTTTTTATATCAATAATAATTTCTATTCAATAGCAAATTATTAGCGTTTTAAAGGTATTTGGGAATTAATTTTCGTTGATTTTCCTTTTTATTTTACTGTTATTACGTTATTAATAAATAAATAAATTGAAAAATAATTAAAACGTTGAACAAAGGAATTAGATCAAAGGTTGTTCGCTATTTTTGTATTTAATAAAACACGAAAAAAAAAAAATTTAAACCAGCGACGTTTGGATGGTAATTACGTAAAAAACTAATTAAAAATCAATTTTTTTTTATTAATTATCATAATTAATAAGAATTTTGTTAAATAATTAATTACATTTGACTTTAATTAAAAAGCTTAAAGTAATTAAAAAAAAAAAAAGGAAAAACTTCTGTCAATTTTAATTAAAGCGTCAAGACATGATTCTTTCTCCATTCATTCACATTTTCATAACAAATTTAATAGAAATTTATGTTTTTTAATTAAATAGAAATACATATGGTAGGTTTACAGTAATTCTTAATAGCATACAAAATTGTTTCTTTTAATAACCCCGTTGCGATAAACAATCAAAAACAACAATCCATTCCAAGATCTTTTTCGTTTTCTTTTAAAGTGAAATAATTAACAAAAAAAAAAAAGATAATAAAAGGGAAACTGACAGTCAAGTTAAAATGAAAATAATATTCCCAACAGAAGATGCCTAATCATTTATGTGACATAAATTGTACCCACATTTAAAATGACATTATCCTTAAAAGGATATTAATATATTAATTTTAAATTTTTGTTAATAGAAAACACACAAAAGGGAAACTAATAACATCATATTGTCGTCAACAATACACAATACAATACATAAATATTATTTTCAATCTTTAATACTCAAGCTTTTTGTAAGGAATTCCCTAACTAATAAACAATTAAATAATTAACAAAATATTCTGTTGATTTTCTAATGAAATAATTAATTTAACATTAAAAAACACATATAAAAGTTCAAATAACCATTTTGTATGTTTTAAATTTTGTTTTCGAATAATGAACACTGAACTTAAATTCACCAGTAATACGTTTAAAGAACAAAATTTTATAGTTTCCAGCCAATAATTCGTTAAAAACTTTGTAAAAACTTTATATGATTTCAGAAATTTACTAATAAAATTACTTAGAAGCAATTTTATTGTTGCTCTCTGTATTTCAGTTGTTATTATTTTCATGCTTCCGGTAATTTATAATAATATCAATAATGCAGTTTGTTATTACAATGTATTATTGGAAATACAATTTTTATTTTATTAAATACAATCTGCTTTGTTCATTTGGATTTATTTCAAGCAACAAATACAACGTCTGTTGTGTATATAAAAAAAACGGAGAACTCTGTAGGAATTTCACTTATCTGTTCAGTCTTATAGAATTACATAAAGCTTTAACACTGTAACGTACATAACAAACCAATTCCTATCGACGATAATCCACTGTTGATTACATGACAAACATTTAACAAAAACTGGACAGAGCCATGTCGAATAATTAAAGCAAAGTCAGGTATCAGCGGACATTGATGCCTCTATCAATCAATTAATTAACAAAAAAAAAAAATTACAAACATTTCACAAATTCAGAATTTATTAATTTTTGAAATAATTGAATTTAAGTAATGAAATGTAAAATCGACTGTCAACAAAAATTCATCAATCATTTTTCTCCTCATTTTTATGTTTTGGAATCCCAAAAAAATGTGTTCATAGTTTTTTCCAATCGCTTTTTTTTTTTTTTTTTTATCCTTTTTTAAATGCGATTAACTTGCAATGTCATCAAATACATTAAATATTAAATGGGTTGTCAAGTAAACAGGCAGACAAGCAACCAAAAAAAAAAAAGGCGATTTTGGGATTTTTACTTTAAGTTTGCTATAATTCTGCTTTAAGGATGAAACGGAAATTTTTTTTTTTTTTTGTCTTGTTCTATTTCTATTTTTCTTCTGTTTCTGTTTTCTCTGTTGTTGTTGATGTTGATAAACTGTAAGAAAATTGTAAGACCCTTGACAAGTTTACACAGATAGATCTTTATTTACCTTAAACACCTACTTAAATGGTTTAAGGGTTTGTTACGTTGTAGTTTTTTTTTTTTTTTTCAACAACTAATGGGTCACTAACCAATGAAACATCAACATTTCCTTACAAAGTTATCTTATCTTTTCTACCAGTTAGAAAAAAAAGAAAACGAAAAACTTTCCCGATATTATACAAAAGATATTTTTTTTTAACAGAACAGAATATTTTTCTACATTGAAAAAAAAAAAAATAAAAAATCATAAAGCTTTTCCAATTAAGAAAAACGATATTATTTTACCCGAAAAAAGCTAATTTAATTTTTTTTATATATATATATATATAATTTAAACCAAGAAAGATTATTCATAACATTTTCATTCTGTATATTCAATTATATTAATGAAAAACTTTTTCAATACAAGAGAATAATTTCAGTATTTACGTAGGAAATGTCACGTTAAGGGTGTGCACACCAAGTGGATTTCAATCGAGTGTAAATGATTTTCTTCCCCGAATATATAATAAAAACAGTTTTTTTTTATTATTATTATATTTAAACATTCTCGCAAGGTTGAATTGTGAAAAATAAAAACAAATTTACAGAAGCAACACACAAAAAATAAAAAAATAAAAAGTAAAAGCGGAAATCATATCGGATAGCAATCGAGTGGAAGAGGAAAATGATCATACAATGTGTGGGGAAATATGAATAGGAACAGATTTTTTTTTTTTTTTTGTATTTTTCATTTATTTGATTGTATAAAAAAAAAAAAAAAAAAAATCATAACACACACAAACACACCCCTAACAGGTATCTAATTCAGAAAATAAATTGGTAAAAGTAGGTTTAATGGTTCATTGCTTTATACGATTTTCTTGTCTTGCGTCTCGTATTCACATGATTTCACCTTGTTAAAAAACAAATTTCTTTTAATAATTTGTTAAAAGGTAAATATTGAATAAGCTCTTCGTATTCCAATTCATTGAAAACTTTAATTAAATAAGCTTTTACCAGTAATGTATTATTTCTTTCTATTAGTTATCTGTGATTATTATCACCGTTTCTGTGCTATGATTTTTACTTAAAATAATAATTTTTTTTAATTTTTTTTTTGTTCTACTAAAAGCTTTTTTAAAGCTTTAAAACCATTAAAATTATATTTTCTATCGTTTCATAAACGTATTACCATATTCTGTGGTATAGTTTTATATAAAAAAAAAAAAAAAATTACATTTTTTTATTATAAAAATAAATAATTATGACCTTGCGATAGGAAATAAGTGTTTTAAACGTGCTTTTAAGTTTGTGCTTTTTTTGTTTGTTTGTTTATTTTGAAGAACATTATTGGCCATTTAATAAAAAAAAAAAAAAAAAAACCACCATAAAAAGCACAGCAAACACACATATATTAGTATATGAGAAGCACATAGAGAATAAACTTTGTTAAATTTCATGACTAATGATAAAAATGACAACGGAAAATATGACGGCGATGGCAGAAGAAAAGACAAAAAGAAAAAAAATTTCATTTTAAAAAAATAAAAAAATATTAACTACGACGTTATGAATAATAAACAATTTTTATTATGTTATTCTCTCTGATGTATGGGGATGGGATGGTGTGTGGGTTGATTTTGTATTTTCTGCGTGTGTATTTATAGCGAGAATATTTATTCATTTGCTGGCTGCTGTTTTTTGTTACTTGTCTTGGTTTTTTCCTGTTATGTTAGTTTCGTTCGAACATATTAGACGCAGATAAAAAAAAAACACTCTATTGGGGGGTGGGTGTTAAGAATATTCCTTGATTTACACGATTTATGTTTGTTGTGATTTTTCATCAGTTTTAATCAGTGATGTTTTGATATGAATAACATCGTATAAATCGAACGTTATATGATTTCTGAAGCACAACTAATGCCGTTGGCATCATCCGACAACAACCACCATAAACAACATAAAACAGAAGAGACGTCAGATGAAAAAAAAAAGACGAACCAAGGGGATATAAAAAAAAAAAAAAAACATAATAAGAGATAAAAATCACAGTGAGGAGAAGACAACAAAAAAAAAAAGGATAAAATTGGTGACAAGGAAAAGGAAGTGAAATCTTTAAGGACAGTCAAATAGAGATGAATCTATCATTTTCCATTATTTTTTTTTTTTTTTTATAACGTTGCTTGACATATTTTGATAGATCACTCGGGTTCGAGAAAATTTTTCATTTTTCTTTTCTTTTCTTTTTTCTGTATTTTGCTCCATTTTGCGTTCACCCCTTTAATCTAATAATAATATCCGTTGCAAACAAAACTGAATCCTCCTTTAAAGAGGAATTTTCTTTCTTGATCTCTACTCCTGATTTAATTTACAAAAAACAAAAAAAATAAATAAAATAAAATTTTACGAAGCATTAACCGATCAACAGAATGAAAAACATAAAGCTAATTTTCAACCGATTGTGGTATGGCCGATAGTGATTTGTGACATTTATCTGTGAAATCAGCAAAAGGGCGTTTATCTGAGATGAATAAATAAAACAAAAAATCTAAAGGAAGAAAATTATTTAACAATATGTTGTTGCTTAACAGAAATTCGTTCACCTGAGGGTCGTGGTGTCCCGGTGTACCCCACAAACACAAAATACGTAATTTAACACAAACGAATAATGATTGAGGACATTATAGACTGTGTGAGTTGAATAATAAATAAAAAAAATATATTTTTAGTTGCTTAAAAGCATAAACGATTTATGATTTCCCCCTTTCTGGCAAACAAATAGCAGCAAACCGCACAACAGCGAAAAGCTTTAATGATGATTTGAAAATTAAAAAAAAATATATATTTTAAAGCTTTAAAAACTTATTAAATGGATTTCGAGGTAGTTGGTAGTAGGTAGAGTATTAGGAAAAATAATAATAATAATAATAAAAATAATAATAATAATGAAGCTGCTGTGTAGAGTAGAGAAAATTGAATTAATTTAAATTCAAAATTGAACAGAGAGAAAGAGAGAGATTACAGAAATAAATAGAAAAGAAAAAAAAGAAAAAAAAATTTCTAATACATAAAAGATGAAGCAATTTTACAAATGCTGAATAATGAATTTAGTTTTGAATAATTTTTTTTTTTTTTTGTTTTGTTATTTTTGCTGCTCCTATTTGAGGTAAATAATTTAAAAAAAAAAAAAAAAAGTGTTTTTTATTTTTTCTAGTGTAGAAAATGAGAAAAAATGTTTATAGAAATGAAAAGATATTTTATCATAGGATGATTTTCTGGGTTTTATTTTCTTTTTTTTTCCTACTACTACTTCGTCTATATATATTTTTGCATGATCATCACCTTAGAAGCGTTTTTTTTTTTTTTCTTTTTTTTTTATTATTATAAAAAGCAAGATAAACTATTTCGTATAATAAAACGATAATATGATAATCGTAGAAAAGGATCTATGATTCAATTTTATCTTACTTAATAATGTGGTGTTTCATGTGGCTGATGCTGCTGCTGTTGTTGTCGGTTGTATGCGTTTGTGTTAATAAAAAAGGTACAAAGTGGTATAACACGTTCATTTTTTTTTTCTAACAACTCTTATCGGTTTTTTCATAGCCTTTATTTTCGTTTGGTTAAGTATTTTGTTGTAACTAATTTACTATACACAACTAGTCACACATAATTCAGAGAGATATTTGAAGAAACACTCATCAGTGGTTCTCGTGTACACCTTGTGATTCTTTTATTACACATTTTGGTTTATTACTTTACGATTAAGTGAAATGGTGGTGTGCTTTAAACACGTTAACATCGCATCCTTAATTTAATTTCAACATTACTAAGATGGTTTTTGTTAATCAAGTTTTAACTGGGCTTTTTGTTGTTATTCTAACCAGGGAAAAAGCTTTAAAGCTATTAATAAACCGAAATAAAGAGAATTCGAAAACACTATGCATCTACAATGCAAACTACCTTGGATTTATATTCAAAAACAAAGAACCAATCTAATCCAATCAAACACTATCAAATTCTAATGTAAAATTAATTTAATTTGATTGTTGATTTAAAAAGGTCGAAGAAAGTTTAATAAAAATAAAAGAAGTAAACAAGCAAATTATAAAATCGACATGCTTACCAAATGTTCCAATAAAAAAAGCTTCCATACAATAAATAAACAGCGATAAAAATACAAACATACAAAAATGATAGACATTTGATATCTTTTAAGTCTGTCATATAAGTTTCAAGTCATAAACAAAGATCAACAAATGATCATGATGTGGGATTAATTTAACAGTCGGTTCTCATTATTATGATTTTATCATTTTAAGTAGAATTCTAAATTCAGATTACGTTTGAAATGATGCATTAGAAAAATATTTAAAGTAGAAAATCGATATAATGTTAAAGCTCTTAAAGGATAATTTTTCTATTGAAAATTTTGTATAGAAAGTTTATTAATAATGTAATAAATAACGTAACGACACTGTATATAATATAATTTATGTTCTATCGTTGAAACGCGTTATTTGTTTTGTGTTCTTCTACGTCTACTTCCATTTCTTTTACATTTCATTCCCTGTTAACAACATAACCTTATAATATTTATTAGGTAATCGAATTTTATTCTCCCGTTTTGTTTATTTACTTCTTTTTTTTTTTTTTTATTTATTATATATTTTTAAGGACTTTTTTTCTTTCTTTCTTTCTTTTATTTATAATATTGTGTTTAGTCTTTTTTGATATTTTCGCTGTTCTACGTTTGTTGGAAAATTCCATAGTTAAAGTAGCATCAACAAAATAATAATAATAATAAAAGAAGAAAAAGCAGCAAATAACGAATATTCCTCAACGACATTTGGTGACAAGGCAATTATTCTTTAATTAATAAAAAATAAAAAAAACTTTTCTCGTTGTCACAGAATTTACTGCAATAAACCGAGTTTAACAGCATACATGTAGGCCTGAGTTTTGATAGCTTGTGGCGGTTTTTTTTCTTTTTTCATTGCACATCACTATGTATTGTAACGATTTTTATGGTATTTAAATTTTCCTTGCACTCATTCGACGATTTATAATAAAATATTAAAAAAAGAAAAAAGTATAGAAAACCTCCTTCTCCTTCTGACATCATTTAAAAAAAAAAAAAAAAAGAGAAAAATTGAAAATTATCGGTTCCTGTAACGTTTTTGTCAAAATTTTTTTTTTTCTACAAGATACCAAACAGTGTGTTGTTCGGTTGTAAAATATTATTTCAATGCTATTGTTCGACTATTAACAACGTTGTTAATAATTATTAATATAAAAAAAAAGGGGTTGCTCTAATGATCATGTTAAAATGTACATGAATTTACCCACAAAATTCCCATTTGTGTACGTTTTTCATATTTACCAGATTAATATTGTTAAACATCCAACCAATCTGTACACATATTACATAAAACAGACGTACAATTATCTAATATACGTTAAGCCAATAATGAAAAGTTTTTTTTTTTTTTTTGTTTTACATTTATGACCACAAAATTCCATTTATATTCAACAATAGTTAAGGTGTACCAACAGGTGTAATGACCTGTTATGCATTTACACAATGAAATTTCTATAGTGTACACAGAACTACAATAATTGTCATCAAACCACATAATTTACAATAATATCGCATTGATTTTTTTTTTAATAAATATTTCTCAACACTTTATTTACACTGTGCACTGTTAACACCGTTCTGAATATTATTTTCCCAGTATTTCTGAAGGAGTAAAATATAAATTTTAAATTAATAAAAATGGAGAAGAAGTTAATAGAACAATACCTCCGTTTTGTTACCCTCAAAACAGCATAACAAATAATCTAAACAGGTGAAATAAATCGTAGCGGTACGGGTTGGTGTATAAAAAGACACACAGAGAGTATACAGGATCTTAGAAGTGTGTAACCAAACAGATGAGGTATATGCGTCAATGCGATAGAAATCTTTGTAACATGTTGAACCTTTTGTTATGTAAGCATGTTATCGGTGGGTCGGAAGAGCATTCAAAACATTCCACTTTAACAATAATGACATATATGAAGGGTCTCTAGCTGTGCGCTTGTTTTTTTTTTTTTTGTATTTTATTTCGTTTTGTAAAATTTTTCTTTTTCTTTTTTTTTTTTTTTTTATAGGTGCGTAAATAATGTTTTGTTACATTGCATATATATATATATATATATATATATAGTACGTTGAATGATAATGGAAATTCGTGATGTAAACTTTTAAACACCTGTTCATTTTTCTGTACGAGAAAAAAATAAAAAAATAAATAAATATTTAGAGCAAAGGTATCATCATCATCATCATCATCAGCATCAGCATCATTGTTGCTATTTCTATAGAACGTTAACGTTAACGTAGAATTATCAAATGAGTTACAACAATGAGGATAAATAAGTTAGTGTGATACGTGGCCAATGTATATCCATCGAATATTCTAATATTCTTTCATATTACGTTTGTTACGTTTTAACATTGTGTTGACTAGCGTTCATCAACGTGTCATCACATTGGTTAGATATGTGTCAATATAATAATCATTGTATAGTCATCGTCATGAATCCTGATCATCATCATCATCCTCATCATGAAATAAGTTACTATTTTAGATGTATTTGTGGTTTATATATTGCACTATAGCTTGTGGATTTCCTTGGGGGATTCCCCTTTATATCCTGTATATTACCTCATGAGCTGTTAATATGTTTTTACCTAATACAAGAATTTTCTTTACTTTTATTTCTTTCTCTATCTCTGTTTCTAACACAGTTTTGTTACTTCTTAGTTAGACATTAAAGATTCAAAGTATTTCTAAGTGGGCTAAGGATAATAAACAAAACCAACCAACAACAACAATAACGAGAAAAGCACAAAACTAAAATTTTGGTTCAATAAGCTGTTTATTAGCTACTTTTATCTTTGCTTTATTTCACTAAAGTTGATACAATTTTTTTTTTTTTTTTTTTTTTTGATTATTCATCGTTTAAATTCCCTTTAAAATTATTTTTACATAAAAATTTCTTCTAAAGACTTTACAGCATTTAATACGAGAATTTGTATTTGTCTGTCAATATTCTTTATCGTGTTCTAAGAATAGCTAAAAGCTAAAATCTTGTCCTTAAATCTTATTTTCTATTTATTCATAAATCTTCATACAGCAAAACATTGGAAAAATGTAAGAGAAATAATGTAAAAATAGCCGAAGAAAATAGAAAATGTTTTTCATTTGCATTTATTGTTCAGTAAGAAGACGCACTGCCATAAAACTACTGTAAATCCTCAACCTAAATACTAAGAATCATAAAAAATAAAAATGTTAAACGAAATTTGCAAATTTCTCACTTTTCAACAACAAGTTCTTGCAACCAAAACGGCATCAATATATTTTTGGTTTTGTTTTGTCATCCCTTATAACGAATATATAATAGAAGCTCTTCGAAAAAAAAAAATATTTAAATATGATAATAAAACAGAATTAGGACAATAACAAAATAAAAATTGACAATGTAGGCAGAAAGCTCAATCAAAATAGCAGCTGTTAAAGGAAAAAAAATTCCGTAACAACAAAATCTAAAGTAAATCATTTTTTTATTTATCCTTACAAAAGACATTTGTTACACAAATTCAAAAGCTAATCACTCAGTAATAAAATAAAGTTTCTATAACAGTAGCAACCAGATAGCTTAATAAGAAAATTCATTCAAGTACAAATAGAAGCTAAACTAACACTAAAAGGATCATAGAGAGTACAAGCAGGATCTATTTTAGAAAGATCAACCAGATCGAAAAGAAAATCAACTACAAACACTTTCAACAATAGTAAAAGTTTTCTACAAATAAAAATCCTCAAAAAAAAAAAAAAAAGGAAAAACTGCATCAGCTAGAAAACCCATAAAACCTCTAAAAAAATATCCTGAGTGTTCTGAATAACACAAACCAGAACAGGTATAAACCCGGAATATATATTTTATTTATTTTACGATTTTTTCTTATTTTATATAAAATTTATTTAACCAAATTCCTGTCCTTCATTTCGTCCTGTAAACATTATTTCGGTGTTAAATAAAAACTGTGTGGATCTGTTAGAACAGCTTAGTGTGTCGATAATCTAAAAACAATCGTCTTGATGTTAAATAAGAATATCAAATAATCATAATAATAAAATAAAATGGAAAAAGGGTTTTTCTCCATCTATCCTTATACACGGACAACAACCTGATATAAAAACAAGGTAAATATAAAAATCGATTGCATAAATTATTGATTGATATTTGGTTTCGTTTTTTTTTGTTCTCTCTAAATGCATTTTCCACTTGTGACATTTTCTTCTATAAATAAAATATTAAATTTCGTTCATAAATAACGTTCACGAATGTTAAACGAAACAAAAAAAAAAAAAAAAGAAAAAACCAAAAAAGGTTTAAGTGGTTTTTACGGACCACAATTCTGGTTTTTTTTTATTAAAATTTATTGAAAGCAATGATTCGATTTGCTCGCTTTTCTATAGTGTTAAAGAAATAAGGAATTATTTACCCTGTAAGAAACTCTTTTATATTGTCTCGTGTTCTATTTAACTTATTTTCCAGGGTAGTAATTAAGGACTCGACATACAAATGGGTTACCTTTAATAAGAAGAAACATTCCTAGAAATGTTATTTCATTAAATTCGCTACTATAGTCATGCTTTTACCTTTAAAACATCAAATCGTAATATGTTTGTGTTTTAAAGCTTTTTAGCTGCAAAAAAAAAATCCTAATTGGCTGAAAAAAAAAGTGAAAAAGAAAAAAATCCGCAAAATAAGGTTAAATTGAAAGAAATTGAATAATCAAAAATAAGAATAATGATAATGATGATAATAATAAGGGTTGAAAATACAGTCAGAAATTATTATTAGAAAGTAAAGTGATGATGAAAATATTATGAAGAAAAAAAAAAAAACTACGAACGTTGGTTTAATACTGGTGGAAAATTATGACGAATCAGTAGCAAATGTTTTAAGATAAAATCATTAAACTAGATTACTAAACACTTTGCTTGCATACACAAAAATCTGTGATGAAAATTTTCCTCTTAAAATTACTGGCAAAGGGAACATAAAACTCCATCATCTAACCATAAAATTTGCTTTTTTTTTTTTTTAAACGAATGGAAATTATTTAAAATTCAACAGATACTCTAGATATCTAATCAAAAGAGTGAAGAAAAAAAAACCCAATTTACCGCGACATGATTAAAGTAATTTAATTTAACTATTTTTTTTTTTTTTTTTTTTACACACAAAATTGGTTTTTTTCTTTGCTTCCTCCAAAACGGTTACAAACGCGAATAAATGACGATAAGTATGGTCGATTTATAATCAAGTGAATTTTCAGTTTGTATTTCTTCCATTATTTACAACACTTTAGGGGAGATATTAACGCCACAAGCATATTAGCAGCGCTTATGAAAAAAAAAAAAAAAAAAAAAAAAAAACTGAAAATTCTTTGCCTTTTAAGAAAAAAGCACTAAAATTTATACTTTTGTTTTGGAGAACATTTTTTTTTTTTTTTTTTTTTTTCGGAGAATGGGTTTACTTTTAACACTGCTGAAAAAGGCAACGTAGTGCCAAAAACACCACAGAAAAAATTCCAACTGGTTGGCTTTATGTTCGATTCTTGGTTTTTTTTTTTTCTTTCTTCTTCTCTCTCCTATTAAACAAAAAAACAAAAACAAAAAAAAAAAAAAAACAACTGAAACTGAAAGCTTCATTAAACACCAACAACAAAAAGAAAAAATTAAATTAAATTAAATTAAATAAGGAAAACTATTAACAAAAGCATTTTTGTTTATTTTTTCTTTTAATTCTTTTCTGTCACAACAAATAAAATTCTTTCTGTTATTCAAATGTTTTAATTTAATTTTTAAGGTCTTAAGACCGTTGCAAAAAAAAAAAATCAACAAAACAAAAGCACAAAATATAAATTAAAATGGCAACCAACTTCAAGGCAGTACTTACTCTAATGAAATTTACTATAATGAGCAGAAAGAAAGCAAGCAAACGAAAAAAATTTAATCACTAGAAAATACTATTTTGCATAGCAGGGAAAAATAATATAAGGGAAATTCAGTTTTACTGTTTAAAAACACTTCATTAATTTTTAATTTTCCTCACAATTTTGCTTTTGGTATTTATTTTTTTTTTCTTCTTTTAAGGTTATGCGACTTGGCCTACATTTTTACGTTTTGTGTTCTTTTTGCTACTCCTTTTCTATTTCTTTAATCTCAAAGCATACCGGAATTGACGTGTTTCAGAACAGAATTCTTAAAGTTTACGTTGCTTACGTAATTCCAATTGTGGTACGAGTTTTGTGTGATGTGGGGATGATTATCGAAAATTAGTTAGCACTTTAATCGGTAATTATGGACTAGACAAAAATCAGGACACTCCAAAACCAATTAAATTCCCAATAAAATTAAGAAATTCCTTCTGAAAACGAGGAACATTTTTAAATACAGAATTTGGTTGTTTTTGAATCGTTAAAACCACAAAAACTTCCTCAAGCTAGGTATCTGGTTATCCACAAAGTTTAACTGTACCCTAGATGGAAAATAACATTTTTATACAGCAATAACCAGCATGAACACTAATGTCGTTAAATTTTATTTAACAAAGTAAAAAAAGAATCATTTAAACAGGTCAAACCAGATCATTACCTACGGGTTAATATACCAAAAACATTAACTTTCCGTGATGATAACACAATAAAATAATAATTTAATTATTCTGTTGTAATATTTTGATTTCTATTTTTCATGTCAAATAAAAAAAAAAAATTCTTACTCATCGTGAGTAGTATTAAATTCCGCATTACGAAAAAAAAAAAACCACCCCCAAAATGAACGAATAAACAAAACAAAACAAAAAATAAACCGCCATAAAAAAAAGGAGAAACGAAAATAGCAGACTATTTAGAAGAAGAAGAAGAAAAAAAAGGCAAAGCAATTAACTTTCTTTGGTCCTAAAATATAAAAAAAAAAAAAAAAAATTCTCTATTCGACCATGACACAAAGCTTTTTCCTTTTCTTCTATCAAAATTCCTCAATTTTCTAATTACCGTTTTTGTTTGTTTTTTTTTTCTATTTTTTATTTTTTTTTGTTTTTACTTTTCATTTCTTTCTTCTGCCTATTATCACTGAAAACAAATTGAATTTTTATTTACAAAAAACAAGAAGAAAAAAACAGTAAAAAAAGCGTAGCTTTAAAGAAGCTTATTGTGTTCATAAATTTTCGTCAGATTTTGATTTTTTTTTGCAAAACGCAAAATTCTCTTCGAATTGGTACAATAAAATAATTTGATGTTATTAAATTTTCATTACATATCAGCCGCACAGCAAAAACGTCTAGCAAATACGGTAGCTTTAATACAAAAGCTGGTTTATAACAAACAAAAAAAGTTGTGTAGTCAAAAAACGCATTAAATTCCCCAAATTGCGATTAACATTTAAGACAAAAAAAAAAAAAAGTATCCAATGTCACCTTTCGTCTTCAAATTTGCTTTAGATTCCATTAAAAAATCGCCTTATTATCGGCATACAAATTAAAAAAAAAAAAAAAAAAACATATTTTTTGTTTACGTTAACAAAAAATAATTTAATTGCAAGAAAATTATGTGGATTAAAGAGTATTTGGTGAGACAATAAGGACACCAATAAACAAAATGTCATGAAAGCTAAGTTTAAAAATTTTCTCCTTGGATTTATTTTGACGAAGGTTAATGCTCATGCTAATCATGCGGCTTATTATTATGAATTTTGTATGTACTGTCTGACGTTTTTTTTTCTTTTTTTTTTTTTCAAGATCCTTCAGTACTTTCAATTCAATTTATTTATTTTTATATATTGCCATGTAGCATCCTTCTTGTTTATTGAAAAATAACTTCTAATCAACAAGGTAATTTTGAAATCACCCGAAAAAAAAAAATAAAATAAAACAATTTCTGTTTTGTAATCTTGTTTGACAAATTTTTTCCGTTTGTTTTTTTTTTTTTGCTTTTCTTTTCTTTTCTTTTCGTTGTCTTATTATTCTGATTTCATACAGCCGGTACGACAAATAAAATAAAATCGAAGGAAGAAAGCAATCGGATGATTGTACTTTTGTCTGCAAATTTTATTATCAAAAAAAAAAAAAATTGTAGAAAACGTAGAAGAAGATGAAGAAACGATTTAAGAAAAAAAAAAAAAAAATCCCACTTTAAATCGATTCATCTGTATTCTACTGTTTGTTCTTGTCTTGTCTTCAACTACGTATAGATAAAAATCTGAAAACCACTTTGAAGTCAATCGTATTATTTGTTTTTTCTTCGTTTTTCTACTTTGTATTATTATTTTTCTACTTGTTTTTCATCTAGTTGCTTGTTTAAAGCCAGCTAAAATTGAAAGAAATACTGCTGACATTTTTTTTTTTTTCTTTCTTTCTTTTTTAGTTTTTGTTATGCCAGATCCCCAATTTCGACAATTGGAGAATTTTTTTCATCAAACGTAACACTTTCTTGAAAACTTTTTTGTTTTTTATTGTTTATTATGAAAGTATTTTTTTTTTTTTTTTTTTATTATAGGAATTTTTATTGTCTTCAAAAAATCAAAATCAATCAAATCCTGATCAATAAAATTTTTTCAGTGAATTTTTAAACTTTTTATTGTGAGTTCTTTAAGCAGTAGAAATATTTTTTTTTATTTTATTTCGTTAGTTTTAGTTAAGTTGAATTTAAGCTTCGATGAGTTTCGTTTAGTGACTTTAAAAAATTGCGTTACCTTACGTAAATTAAAAAAAAAATAGCCTTGAGTTTCGTTAAGCTTATTTAAGCTGTGTTAAGTTTTATTAAAGTTTGCTTTAAGTTCACTTTTATGAGTGAATACAGATTGATTAGAATTTGGTTAAACTCGAATTAGCTTGCATTAACGCAGCAAAGGCAAACTAAAACGCGACCAAAACTACATCTCAGAATGATAAATAAAAAAAAAAAACAATTCAGTAATAATCGCGACTATAAACAAGTTTCTACCATTCATAACAATCTTCTGATAAACCAAGTCCTTGATATCTTAGTTATTTATTATTATTATTTTATCACTTGTCCTTCAGCATTGATGTCATGGTCTTAAACCGCTTGAAACGATAGACCCTTGATATAACATTAAACTAGCAATAAAAATAAAAATAAAAATAAAAATAATCTAGAAGATTTTGATTCTTTTTTCTTTTTTTTTTTTTTTTTTTTTGATCTTTTATCCAATTCAGTTTTTATTGTGGTTAGCATTTAACAAAACTTTAACCCAGGTGATTTTTTTTTATTTTTTTTTGTGATAAACGCACTGCAAAAAATTCACAAATGCGTTATTTGCCGCATTACCGGTGCATTATCTAGACACAAACCATTTTTCATTGGAATTCGTATTATTTAAAGAACAACGACAAGTTCATTGTTTCTGTTACAAATATATGCTCCACACTACACGATTTTATCAAGCTAACTGAATTGTATATCAGTTAATAAAGGATTTTTAACCCCACTGATAGTGAAAAATGAATAAAAAATAAAAAAAAAAAACAACAAAATAGAAAATTTAATAAAATCGTCAATACGCAGGATTTTTTTTTTTTTTTTCTATCTACATTTTCAGTTGGATTTTTTTTAGTTTTATTTAACACGGATTGGATACAATGCTGTTTTTTTTGTACTGCCAGACACAATATTATCCAACAAACACAAAAATCGACTCAAATGTGTGTTGAAATTTAGAGTGGAAAAAAAATGATTTTTTTTCTTTTGTATTATCGCCTGCAGACAGTGTGCAAGATTTGCATTGAAATTAGAAAATAAAGCAGAAAATAGCGTTTTTTTTTTTTTTTTTAATAAGACAAGACATGAGGGAGAGAAAAAAAAAACTATAAATATTTTATGTATCTAAAAGCATTATCCTTATCTATGGATTTATAACTAGTGCATAGTTAAAGGATGGTAAAAACATATAAAAGAAAATTTTATGTTTTTTTTTTTTTTTTTTGTTATTCAAAAACATTTTTCCATCAGTAATAAAGAGTAGAATTTTGTAACAAAAACCTTATAGAACAATTTTTTTTTTTTTTTTTTTGTAATTACTTCGTTATTATCAAATGAACGTTTATTTACTTATTATCAGAAGTTATTATTACCAATCAATGATTTTTTTTTTTTTTGTATTAGTTAAAAATCATGTCATGATTTCTCTAAATACAAACGTATATCGTTCATCAAAATGAACTTCCTGTGCTTTTGCATACATAAAATGTGTACGAACAAACAAAGAAATTTGTATAAAACTTTAACAAGATATTCATCAGCACGATTTGTGTTTTTATTTTATTTATTTTTTATCCTGTGTTATTTATCCTTCTGCATGTTTTATTTTATTTTTTTTTTTTTTATTATTCATTTTCTGCATTATGATGAACATATAGATTCCATCCAGAGAAATACAATATAGGGACTAATAATAAATAATAATAAACTAAAAAGTGAATAAAAAAAAAATACATCCGAAATTCCTATGAAAGGATTTCTTTTTATTAACAACGACTAATGACTAACGAAAACTAGATGAAAATGAAGAATTTTAATCCGTTTTTATTCAGAATATTAATTGGAAGTAACTAAACCATAAAATCACCTAGCTTACAAGCAGAAAAAAAAAAGGTAAAAAACTTTACTTAAACAAATAAAATAAAATGAATTATTGTACTTTAAGCAAGGATCTCCACAAGGATTTACAGTAAAAAAATATCCTAGAAACGTTTCTCTGTAGCTTATGTGACAAATTTTTTTTTTTTTAATGTAGTAGAGAAACATTAATAAGGGAAAACTACAGTAAATTTATTTTTATATCAATTTTTCTAAGGTACAAACAAGTAATTTGCAATAATTTTGTGACAACATTTATTTCGTTTACTAACTATTTGCTAGAATTGTATGGCGTAAACTACAATAATTGTTTGATGAAAAACCAACATATTTGTCACAAAATGTGTTAAGGGTGGTTTTATTATTTTTATCCGTGATTCAGAATAAAAATCATTTTAATAGCAAGTACTGCTGTATTTTACTATAAAACAAAACCTAGCTGCAGTAAAGGATAATTTTAAGGTACTTGTATCCGCTAACTAAAAACTAATAAACATTTTTTTTTTTTTTATTAATATTTAAGGACTATTAAAGATGTTTTTTGCCCTAATCCATCTCTATTTAAATATCTTTTTTTTCTTTATTAAAAGCCAACCGCATCGTTTCGCACAGTTAAATTCAATTAAATTTAATTTGATAACAAAAAAAAATAATTTTTTTTTTAATGATTTGAGTCATGGCTTTATAGCGATTTTTTTTTTTTCATATTTTCATTAAACGAAATAAAATCATATTTAGACCTTAGTCTTCTTATTATTATTATTATTATTATTTTATTTAAATTATCTAAATAGGCAAAAATAAAATAAAAATAAAAAAAATATATATCCGTAAACCACACTAACAATCAGACAAACATTTATGAATAATTTCGCAATAACATCTGGCCTTTGGTGTTTTTTTTATTTTCTCTGCTTTTCTATACTTAACCAAAAAAAAAAAAAAAATAGAAATATTTCTATAAATTAGAATATAAAACGCATTAAAATAAATAATAACTTTTCTAAGTAAGCAAAAGATAGTAGAAATAAATAAATAAAAGTAGAAAACTTAAAGTAACAATAAGAATGTGAAATATGTGGCTTTTCGAGATGACAACAAATATTTTTCGTATTTTTTAATGTGCGCCACAATTGTTCACTTTAACGTTTTCTGTTTCTGTTTTTCTTTTCGTTTCATTTTTACCTTTATTTTAAGGATCAAAATGGATAAATTTTGTCATATTGCATTACAAGGTAGCTGAAATATAGAGAAAATAAAATAAAAACACAGGGTAAAAAAAAAACACACAGAGAAACCTCGCTCTTTAACTTTATCGTAGACAACAAAATAAAAAAAACTTATTTAAAGTATAATAAATGGGGTTTACTGGGTGTAAATAAGGTATAAAAAAAATGTTTCTTAAAGGATTTTCTCATTGCTTATTGTTAAAACATATAGGAAGAAAGAAAAAAAAAAGAAATATGTTTTTAAATTACTTTCCTTGTTATGATTTTAATGAAAACGCCACCGAAAAGTCGGTTGTTTTTGACGTAAAAATTTACTTAGAAAAAAAAAATTTTTTATTAATTAAATTTTCTAATATTACCTTTGATCAATTTTTTGTTTGTGTATTTATTTATTTATTTCTTTATGATTTAAGGATATCAACACAAAGAAAATATTTTATATATTTCCTTACTGATTTAAATATTTTCCTTTAATATCACATTCAGTATGCATTTTTGTTATCTGCAGATGATTTACCATTTTGCTGTAACGAAATATAAATAATAAATTCTATATTTGTCCAAAGCATATTTTTGGCTAAGAAAAATGTATTTTGGTAACAAAAAACCCAGAGAGTGTGAGTGTTGAGTGGGATTTTTGTTATTTTTTTAAACTGAAAATTATTATAATGAAAAAAGCTTTATTTTTAGTGTCATTTACGATTATTAAGTAAATTATTATGAAAAAATTCAGAATCATCAACAATTTCCACAAAATTTAAACAATTACGCCAACAGGTAGATTTTTTGCCAAAAAATTTTAATCTTTTACTTTATCACATCGAAAATTATTTATTCAACACATTTATACAGATAAATTAAAATAAAAAGCACAAAAAACCAGTAATCAAATTATAAATTTAAAAAAATAATTTTTTTTAATTAGCGTCAACTGTCGATGTTAATTAAAAATGAATGTTGATGCGGATAATTAAATTATTGTTTATTTATTATTTTATATTAATAAACTCGAGTCTCCACTTGTGAATGTGAACAACAACAAGAACAACAAAAAGCACGGCTTTATGTGACTTTAAATAACCTAATTTACAGGTTTTTGTTCCTTTAATATTCCCGGAATCAGACAAAATCCTTAATTGCTAATTGTTAGCAGAAATATTTACCAGCAAATTCCTCTTTTCAACAATTATTGTCTGCAATAATTGTAAGCTTAACATAAAATAAACTTTGCAACGCTTTAAAACAGAATCCTTGTCCCTGTTAAAAGATAAAACAGAAGCTAATCTTTCTTTAGAACAAAAAAACAACGAATCACACCTATCCCAGATGATCAAGAAAAAAACAAACAAAAAACTTGTTCGAAAACTCGAAAATCCAATTTAATTTTAAAAACAATTAAAAAACCATCCGAATCCACACTAATTACTTTTACAAAAAAAAAAAAAAAAAAAAAAAAAGGAAGAGAAATTAAGTGAAGGATTTCCTTCAAAATCAGAGAAACAAAAAACAATTAAAAACTAATCAATAGGAACAAAAAAAAAAAACAAAAACAAAAAAAAAATTCTTTAATTAAGCTCTCTCAGTGTAAATTCGAATGTCCGTTCGATTTGCGATGAAACAAGTTAGAGAAAATAAAAAACAAAAAAATATTTGCGTGGAAAGGACAACTCTCAACAAGGCTGGACAATAAAATTTTCTTTTTTATACAAACTTTTTCGGTTGTTTGTTTAATTTATTTTCAATCAAAAATCTATCTATTGTGAAATTTTGTACGCAATGTAAACACAATTTTTAGGTGGGTGGTGTGATAATGAAATTTTTTATTTTGTCCATTCTATCGGTTTTTCTATTAAGAAAAAGATTCGTTATCCGGGTTTTATTTAAAGTAAACGAGAAAACATTTATCCATTCAATATGAATGAATTACGGTATTGCCATTGTGTACGGTTTGTGTTTTTTTTTTTTTTTATTGTTTACAAGAACGTTTTCCTGTTGAAAAATGGGAAAATTACTATGTCATCGACTATGATCTGATCTAAATGATTTCGGTGATTTTAGAACTCCTTTGCCTAGTTATTCTCCATGATACGTTTTTGTTATCAGATCAGTTTTAACCTTAAACCATATCTAATATAAATTTTAAAGGATTTCGATTCGTCATTACATTTTCCTTTATACCGTGGATAATATGGTGAAATGAATCAATAAAAAAAAAATTATATATTTTTTATTATTAATAATGAAGAAACAAAATATTTTAACTGGTGATTAGATTTCCCAATTAGACCAAAAATAAAATATTGCATACTGAACTTACAACAATTACGTTAATACCAAAATTTTTTTGACTTATAAAAATAGGGAAAATGTTATTCGGGTTAACTTTAGTCAGATTAATTTTCAATATTTTAATGAAAACAAATACAAAAATCTTACGTTCTTATGTGTTTTAATGCAGTAAAATATCATTTATACATTAGATTACTAGCAGAAATGTAATAAAATTATTTACTGACTGCACAATAATCATGTTTTTATTGCATTAAATGGAAAACAGAATTTTTTATTATTATTTTTTTTTTTTTTTGATTAATAAAACAACTGATTTATGCAGAAATGTAATGATTCCGTTTACAAACGTAAATATCTATAAAATGATGAAAAATGTTACAAAGTTATATTTTAATAGATGAAAATTCTGTGCTTTTCTGATTTAAGTAAAAATAGTTTTTCAAATAAGAAAAAAAAAAAAAAAAAAGAAAAGATAAGTAATAAAAATTTGGGCATGCTAAATAAAGCTATAAAATTTTCATTTTGTTACTTAATAAAGTTTTTATTTTGTTTTTTTTTCTTTTACTTTTGCATTTTCTGATAATAAAAAAATTTAATTTTGTACACACTAATAATTAATTTATTTGTTTTATTTATTTAATTTTAATTAAAAGCTTTATTTTAGCTTTTCAATAAAGTTTGACAAAACAAAATTTGTATATTGCCATCTATTACCAGACTATTTATCTATAAAATTTATCTTTATTTTACTAACGAAAAATAATAAACACAGATGGCGTGGTATACTTTTTTTTTATCCTAAAACCCCACCATTGTTACGATAAATTATTTCAAAGTATAATAGAGAGCAAAAAAAATCAAAACTAAAACCACCAGGCAACTCCATCTAATCACAAACCAGCACAGTAATTTAATTTTTTTTTATTTTTTCCTTTTCATTTTCGTTTTATATTAACATTCTCTTATCAATTTTTTTTTTATTATTATTTAAATATTAATTTCTTATAAATATAAATAAATAAAATGAAAAAAAAAAATTGTTTTAATTAACTTAAAAACCACAACAAACAAAAAAAAAATCATTTTTGTTTTTTGTATTCTTGATAAAAAAAATATTTTAATTAAGTCTGTCCCGTATTAAACGCACATAATTATGTCTCCATATATATTGTATAGTGTGCAACCCAGTCCTACAATACACCGTTGAATTTTATTAATGTAAAAAAAAAAACGGCATAATATGTAGCCGTGGTAAAGGTGTTAATTAATATATAAAATAATAACAACAATAATAATCATCTAATGTAACAAGTAAATAAATTTATGAAAAATGAATTTAATGTCAGTTATAAGACGTTCACGGTGCATTAAACAGCGGCGTGTTATTATATACATAAAAATGTGAAGAAAAAAATGTTTAACAAAAACAAAACTGTACGTGAAAAGT
The DNA here is from genome assembly GCA_961205885.1 of Ptychoptera albimana. NCBI lineage: Eukaryota > Metazoa > Arthropoda > Insecta > Diptera > Ptychopteridae > Ptychoptera > Ptychoptera albimana. Next base: position 14,346,194 of record OY540801.1, on the reverse strand, counting down.
GGTAATAATTTGAGCTTTCATTAATTTTCAATGAAAATTCAATGAAAAATATTTTAGTGCTTTGTAAGAACAACGAATAACCAGAGATACATTTTTGCAGAAATAAATGCGTACGCAGGGTGGTACAGTGGTTTTTTTTTCTGTTATCAATGCGCATGTTTGAGCTTTTTTCACTTTTATCACACAGAGAGAGAGTTTTAAAAAATCGATTTTTTTTTCCACTACTGTAAATGAATTTTTACGATAAAATGTCTCAAAAATGTATAACGTTGGAGCGATTTTTTGGGGAAAATATATAAAATAGTGGATAAACTTGGGGAGGGATTTTGTATCTACGTTTTTTTATTTTTCCACTCAAAAAAAAAAGATAAAATTCGTGTGTGATTTGTTTGGCATTGCTCGTTATCTAAAAGCGAGCTCAAATTCGTTGGATGTTGAAACGAAAAAACAAGTGCTGAAAACGGCATAACGCAGTACATAACACAACTTGGGGCGAAAATATAAAAAATTACTGAACGCCACCATCTTGGCATAATTTAATGTAAAATAATTTAAAAAAAAAAAAAACAAAAAAAGTTTAATTCTAAAAATTCTAACCCAGTAAAATAAAAAACAAAACGGATTACACGGTGATAAAGTAAAAAAATATATAAAAAAAACAAAGTGAATAATCAAGTGGATAAAAGGAAAGAAAATTCGATTAGAAAAAAAAAAAAATTAAGAAAATCGATACAACTAGGGACAAGTTTATTTTATTTTGTTTTGCGTAATAAAAAAAATTATTTAAGTGATCAAAAACAGAAAATTATTGTGACAGAACAAATAGTTCAAAGGAAAACGAAGTAAAAAAAAAAAACAGGGAAAACCTTGTAAAAGGAAAAAACCGAAAAAAAAAAATTCCAGAGAAAAATCAATAAATTTTGACTTTTTCTTCGTTGTTTAATTTTTTTTTTTTTGGTTTTGTTTTTGTTTTTATTATTTTATTATTACCGAGAAAAGGATCAGTAAAAATAAATTTTAAATAAGGATAATTGTGCTGTACACACCGAACAGGGTAGCACCACAGAAAACGAGGTGAGTTTGGTTTTTTTTTTTTTCTTTCTTTCTTTCAAGGAAAATCAAAAGAATTTTTCGATTAATAAAATTAATTTCAATGAAAAGAAAAAAGAAAATATTTTTATCGAAATTTAAACGAAAAGATAAAAACAAAATGGTTGTGACGGAAAGAAATCTTTGGATAAAACGTTTTTGGAGAGTTTTTTTTTTTTTTTTATTTCTCTTTATTTTCATGTAATACCGCAGATAATATCCTTTCTATCTGCATTTCTGTAATTAATTTATAAGAAATAAATAAATAAATAAAAAAAAAAAAAAACAGAAAACATATTAAAAAGAAAAAAGTCCACCCAAACCACCCAATTCACCCAAAACAAAAACAACAAATAAGAAAAAAAAGAAAAGTTTCTTTGGTCTAAATTTCATGTAATAAATATGTTGTTCAGCAATATAGTGTCATCTCTGTTTCACCAGATTAAAGCACGTCTTCACGTCCAATGAGCAAAGCTTTTTCTTATTTTACTTTTTAACATCAAAGCACACGGGTAGGGTGAGTGAGAGTCTCTTACTGTTTTATTTCTGAATTACTACCCTTCATCGACTGTGTTCTTTTTTTTTTTCTTGTTTGTGGTAGTTTTGTATTTTCGTTTTTTTTTTTTTTTGCTTACTTATTTCTCCTTTTTTTTCTTCTCTTATTTAACATTATTCAATAATAAAAGAAAAACGAAAAAGCTTCACGAAAACTATCTTAGAGAATAGAAAGGAAAAAAAATAAATTTTTAGTTGATAAAATTATAAAATGATAATCTGTGGATATTAATAATAGATTAATAATAGAGATTATTATTTGTATTAAAGCTTATTAAAAGCTTTGTGTTGAATAATAAAAAAATATATATATAAAAAGTGGGCAACGCAAGACAATTAATTAAATATACAGATAAAAATAATTTTCTTCGATTTTATTTATTTATTAAATATTTAATGGGGATAATGTCCTATCATTTAAATATTAATAAATAAGCTTTAATTACATATACATAACACACGCACAAACGAACACATACGAATACACTAAAAGCACGAATACAAAAAATAATAAAAATAAAACGCAGATCCATCAAAAATTAATTTTTATTTATTTATTTTAATTTTTTGCTATGCTGTCAGGTAACACAATGTCATTAAAACGCAATTTTAAATCACAAAACCAAAAGGTGAATTAAAGGAAAAAGCTTCTTTTTTTCGGTATATACCTACAACCAACTAGAATAGAATTAAATTGTGATTGACATTAGACAGAGCAGAGTATGTTCAAGAAAAATATTTTCTTTTCCATTGTTTATCAAAATTAAAAATAAATTATAATTTTTTTTTTATCAAATATTAAAACAAGGTAAAAACTGAGTAGTTTTTGTGGTGTGAGTGGATGGTTATTGCGCATTTAAATTTAAGGAAGAAACAAAAAAAAACGACTTGTAGACTTAAAATAAATAATTTATTAGTTTTTATTCGTGTCTCTACATTTTTTTTTTTTTTTTTGGGTTTTATTAAACTTTTTCCTTTTGTCCACAACTGAAACTATGTATAAAGATCGAAATGTATGACAAAAGATGAAGAGAAACGATCTATAGAAATATCCCCATAAAATGAACGTCAAATGTAAAATAACATGTCATTGGCATAGTAAAAAAAAAAAATTGTCAAAAAGTTTTTTTATTTTTCTTTTCTATTTTTTTTTTGATAAAGATAATTGTGGAAATCAATGATAGCATCAAAGCTTCGTTTAAATAATAAAAAAAAAGCTCAACACATGAGCAAATTTATTTATTTATTTATTTATTTACTAGAAATAAAAACAGGCATACAGGCAGGCGATATGAGAATTAATATTAATGATAATAATAATGGCGAGTTTTTTTTTTTTTTTTTTTTGTTTGTGCTCAGGAGAAAAGTGGGAAAGAATGTAAAAAAAAAAAAAGAAGAAAAACCAACTGAGAAAGCTAACAGAATACCCTCTACACAAACACACGTGAAATAATCGATTTGTTACATTCTATTAAGCTTTATATTAAATATTAATACGAACATATTCGCACATATGTTTACTATGGACATGAAAACACAAACAAAAAAAAACAAGAAAAAAACGTATAAAGCTCTGTAATTTGTGTTTTTGCAAAAAAAAAAATAATAATTTTTTCTTTGTAACAATTTCTTTTTTATTATTCAAATTAAATACAAAGGTTAGTTATGGTTTATGTGAAACACCAATAAAATAATCAAAGCTTTTAAGCTTTACATTTAATGTGATCAGATACTTCTGTTTTATTATTAAATAAACTATTAAAATAATATATATATATAATTTATTTATAAATTTATTTTAATAATTGACGTGGGCAATAGAGTAGACACTTGACGTCAGCAATAATACTTAAAAAACAAAATTTTAGTTAAACAAAAAATAAAAAAAATTGCACAACCAAAACGAAACGAAATGAAAATAATTTTTTTTTTTTTTTAATTGTGCGTGTTGCGTTGCTTAAAACAAAATTTTTCATCTTTGTACAATAATAGAAAATTAATTAATTTAAAGAAAGGAAAAATAAGAAAAACTTTTGCATTTTGGGTGTTTGAGAACAAATTATATAAAAAAGAGGGCGAACGACCCAAAAAAAAGCTTTTGAAGATATAAATTCTTTCTTATTTTTTATACCAGTATAATAAGCTTGCTAGAATCGATTACTGTTTTCTATGCTTGGATCTTTTACAAACACGTTCTGTTTGCAAATAGTAAAATAATTGAATGGTTAATAGAGATAAAATGATTTTTTTTTTCTTTTTTTTTTTTGGATTTATTATTCAGTAAAATTGAATAATTTAACTAATAATAAAGATAACTATCACCAAAGTGTGTTACTAATATAGAAAAAAGTTTATAATCCAGCAAATAGTATTTATTAACAGATAAAATCATGATAGCAAAGCTGTAAATATTCTTTCTAGTTACATTTATGACACTTTTTCTATTAACACTTGTTATTTATCGCTTTTTGTTTATTAAAGTTCAATGGATTTTCTTTTTGTTTTACTTTTTTTTTCAAATAAAATAAAATGGCTGAGTGTATAACTGAAAAGGACAAAAAAGAAATTAATTCCTAATATAAAACAGCAGAAGAATATTTGTTATAAGGGACCATTGCACTCTTTATGACCATAAAAATGAGCTTTTCTATTCCTTTTGAACGAAGACTTCTTTTATTTATCCTTTTTAGAATTGTTGTATCGTTTTTCTATTATCTGCCACAGCAGACGCGGTTAAATAAACAAACAAAAAACAATTAAACGAAAAATAAATTATTAATAAAGCATTTTTTTTTTAATGTTATACTAATTAACACCAGTGCTTTCATAAAGTATCCACACAAAAGCAGAACAACAACAACAACAACAACAACAACAACAACAACAACAACAAAAAGTCTTTAAATCAGTTTCTTCAATTAAATTTTATTACAATAAAAATGAGATGAGTAAACGAATAGTTTCGGTTAAAGAACTTGAACTTTTATTATTTTTTTTTTTTAATTTATACCGAAAGTATACGAACCACCCCCAAAAATATTTTATAATATAATTTGATTAAAATAGAACACTGAATGATATAAAAACTCCTACGCAAATAAATGACAATTCTGTATATCAAAATAAATACCATTATAATCAAGTATAAATAAGAAGGAAAAGAAAAAAGCATAAAAAAAGCACAGCAGAAGGAAATAAAAAAACGTCATAGTCATCTTAATGGAAATAAATAAAAAGAAAAAGAAAAAAAACTCAAATATGATTTGTCATTTATATTTTCCCCGTATTTTCGTTTTTATTTTTTTTTATTTTTTAATTTAATGAACACAATAATTACTTTTTGGTATCGAAAGCTTTATAATTCCTAGTACAACCGTTCCGGGCACTCAAACTGAACGGAACTGTCATTAATAAATGTTATGTTCATGCATAAAAAGCTATAAAAAAAATTATTATTATTATTTTTTTTTTTTTTTTTTTTTTGCCAAAGTGAACCTTTATCACGTTTTATTTTTTAACCGAAAGAAAAAAACAAAAAGCTCAAAATTTACATATATATTCTATATATTCTACGCATGTTAAAATACGTGACGGTCTGTATTACTTGCCTTTACTTATTGATTGTCTCGTAGTCATGTTTTTCGCAACGACTGCTTCTTTTCCTCTAAGCATCCCTAAATGCTTTCATGAAAAGAATAAGGAACAGAAAAAAAAAAGTGTATTTTCTTTAATAATCAAGAGGGATTTTATTGTTTCGACAAAACAATAACAAAAATGAAAAGACCAACAACAGTAAAAAAGCACAAAACAAGTGTTTTTCGTAGTTAAACAAGTGTTAAAAAAATAAAAATAAATTTCTTTTTTTTTATTTAATCATTTTTCTCATTATTACAATTAGAAATTGTTTTCCATCTCTCTAGCACACAAGAGGTAATTTTTTAATTTAATTTAACAAATGAGTGAATTATGAGAATATTATACTGTCACCATGTAAATAAATTATTATTCTTTGTTTTAAGTAAAATACTGTTTACAACAACAGGAAACTCATATTTAATGAAATTTTTTATTTTTATAAACTGTTGTTTCCGTATCTTGTTAACGAAATTAATTAAATTAATGTTAAAAACGACTCTGAACACAATAAAGTTTATTATTTCTGCGAATTTTTATTATTTTTCTATTAAACATACGTTAATTTTGAGCGTTTAGTTAATTAAAAAATCGATAGCAGTGAAATTGCATTCGAATTTTTCATTTTCGTTTAAAAGCTTTTATAAATAATGAATAAAATAGCACAAAACAAATCAATTAATTCAGGGTGTTTTATGTATTAATTACAATGTAAATAGATTAATGTAAATTTTTATTTAAATAATTTTTTTTTTTTTTTTTGCACATACGAATACAAACTTTTATAGATACAAAAGTGAAATAAACAAATTTATAAATCAAGATTATAATTGAAAATCTGTGCACCCTGGTAATAATTTTTTTTTTTTTATATTTTAATAAAAAACGAGATTTTCCGTTGTGTCGCTTAGAAAATTATTAATAAATAAAATAATAAAAAAAACATCGATAAAAATGGAAGCAAATACAATAAAAAAAAAAGATTCGAAAAAGCACGCAACTAACAATACATGTATATGTTGTAGCACAATAAAGGGGTAAGCAAGGAAAGTAAAAAAAAAAAACCATGCCTACACATGCACACATTATACAGAAATATAACGCATATTTCATAAAAGTTTATTCTCTCGCAAACAAAATAACCAAAAAGGTAAAGTATTCATAAGTTAAACAGAAATTCGATCATTTTCAACACAGAAAATAAATAATTAAACGTAATGAAACGAAACGAGAAACTAAACACAAAAGCTTTTCGCATTTTTCAATGTTCAACAAAGTTCTGGGGAATTAAATCAACATCAGCCCAATATCATCAACAAAATACAATTGTACATGTAAATAATGCCCACACACATAAAAGCACTCACTTAGCTTTAATTAATTGAATTTTTTTTTATAAATTCATAAATAATTTTTCCTTGACTTTTCCAAAAGATAATTCATCTGTATACGTTTATCCTGGAATGAGGGACATATTATCTTTTGTCTAAAATTATCTAACACAGTTTTTTCTTTCCTTTTTTTGGTTTATTGCAATTATTTTCCTATCACACGCGCACATTACATTACAAAATGCGGGGAATGACGTCTTTTATCAATTTATTTTAACCTTTTTTATTTTTTTTTTTCTGTTTATTGATGATTAAAGCATAATCTATTTATATTGTTTCATTTTTAGTAAATATGGCACCAAATATAAAATTATTTAAACGAGAGGCCGAAGAGACCGAGGATGAGATAAATGAGGCGACAACAATGGCGACAAAAATCTTTGGCCATAAGCATCACAAACATACAACAACTACGGAATCAGAATTAGAAATGGGTAAGAAATGAAAAGAAAAGAAAATAATATTTTATTTCTGCTTTGATTTATGTTTATTGATGAAAGAAATTTTTCGTTTTTCGTATTTATTTTTTTTCTTTTGCTTACATATTTAAGAAGCAGCAATGGATGATGTGAGTACATCAGTACCATCACCAACTAAAGGTGAAGCGGAAAAGATGAGCGAACAAGCAGTTGAGATTGCAACTAAATTAGCTCATGACATCGGTATACCAACATGGGGGCTGGTCGCTATTATAATTGGTGTCTGTATTGTTGTACTTGGAATATGTTTTTGCTGTATTAGACGTTGTTGTCGAAAACGTCGTTCAAAGGATGGCAAAAAGGGCATGAAGGGCGTCGATCTAAAATCTGTACAATTATTAGGTTCAGCCTACAAAGAAAAGGTATGCTAACAGCAACACAACTACAACTAATCTACAAAACAAATAAAATAATAATCAAAAGCACATAATATACCACAAAAAAAAAAATAATAATAATAATAATAAACAAAGTGACAAGCTGACCAAATCAATTTAACACATTAATAATCCTCCCCCGTCTAAGTCTACCTTAAATGTTGTCTTAGTTTAAGAATTTTTTATGATTTTATAATTTTCGTTATCGTAACTTGAAAAAAAAAAAAAAATTGGTGTCGAAAATGCTTGTGCTTAATTTGCCGTCCTAAAATGTATGACTTCTTGCTAATCGACAGGTTCAGCCTGACATGGAGGAGTTGACCGAGAACGCTGAGGAACCGGACGAGGGTGAAAGTAAACAAAGTGAACAAAAACTTGGCAAACTTCAATACAAAGTATTTTCTCTTCAATTCACATTCTATTTCTCTTCTATCATCTAAATTTTTTTTATTTTTATTTCTTTTAATAAACCCCACTAACGATTTTATAATAAAATTATTCTTTTTTAACTTTTTTAATTAAAATTACAAACAAACAAACAAAAAAAAAGCTTGAGTACGATTTCAACTCGAATAGTTTAGCCGTGACCGTGCTCCAAGCAGAAGAATTACCCGCTTTAGATATGGGCGGTACCTCAGATCCGTACGTTAAAGTTTACTTATTGCCTGACAAGAAGAAGAAATTCGAAACAAAAGTACATCGAAAAACATTGAATCCTGTTTTCAATGAGACTTTTGTATTCAAGGTGAGTCCTTGACCGATGGTGGGCCTTAGCGCGAGTTTTTATATTTATTTCACCTTTTTATAGAGCCTTCCATATGCTGATGCAATGAACAAAACACTTGTGTTTGCCATATTTGATTTTGATAGATTCTCGAAGCATGACCAAATTGGTGAGGTTAAGGTACCACTGTGCCAGGTTGATTTGGCCCAAACAATTGAGGAATGGCGTGAGTTGCAAAGTGTCGAAGGTGAAGGTGGTCAGGTATGATAAAAAAGGGACTGTTTTATATATAAAAAAAATATATATATATATTTAATTTTAAGAATTCAATACAACAAACAACAAAAATAATTCTTCTCTATCTAAAATTATAATTTTCTTAATTACTTTTTTTTGTTTTAATTTTAAATTTTTATTTTTTTATTTTTATTTTAATTATTTAATTATTTATTGCAACGAGAAACAACAGCAACAAAATCATCGATATAAGAGAAAAGAAAAAAAAAAAAAAAAAAATATTTTCTATTTTAATTTTAATTAATTATTATAAAAATTTTTGTATTATTTTCTTATTAATTTTTAACGACAACAACAACGTCTTAATTATCAACCATAATTATTCTTTTTTTCTTTATTAAAAATCATTTTTATTTCTAAAATCATTAATTTTTCTATCGATAGATTGTTTTTGTTTTTTTTTTCTTTTTCTTCACATTAATTAAAATAATTAAGTTTTTTTTTTTTTTTTTTTTTTTTTGTATCAACACTAGTGTAAAACATATTAAAATAGAAAATCATTAAAAAAAAAATTAAAATTTTTTAATCACACCCAGTTCAAAGGGCTGCAAAAATACGTTTTTAAAAAGTCGAGCCAAAACAAACAAACAAACAAAAAGCACAAAAGTTTTTTTTTTTATTACTCAAATAATGAAGAAAACATTTAATTAATTAAATTAAAATTAAATAAAGGAGAGGAGTAAACGAACGCAAAAAAAAAAAAAACAAACAAATATGAAGAAAACACAAAACATGAAAAAAAAAACAAAAGTTTTCTTTAATTAATTTTTTCTTAGAGATTTTATTTTGTTTTTAATTAATCTTAAATTTTTTTTCTCTTAAACACAGATTTTTTTTTTTTCTAATCTTAATTTAATAAATTTAATTTAATTTAATTTTTATTTTGTTAATTAATTTTTGATTGTTTTGTTTTTTTTTTTTTTTTTTTAATGAAACGAAGAAAAAAAATTTATTCTTTCTTGGAATGATGAATTATTTTTTTTTTATTTTTAATTAATGTTGTTAATTTTTTATTAAGTTTTTTTTTTTTTAATTTTAATTAATTAATTAACAACATAAATTCATTCAGTAATATTTTTGAAGATTGTTTTTGGTAAATAATATATTTTAATTAACAGAGTTTTTGGTTTTATTGATAATTTGTTGTTAATTTTATTAATTAATTAACTAAACGGATTTAATATTACTTTCCTCGTATTTTTGTTAATCGATGTTTTAAAATTAATTTTTATTTTAATAATTAATTAATAAAATTAACAACAAATCATTTTATTTTATTTTTCAATACATTTTTTAGTACTAAATAATTTTATTTTAATTAAACTAGAAACTCGTCTAACCAGAATAATTGATTAAAAAAAAAAAAAAAAAACAGCCAACAAAAATTAATTAATTTATTTTATTTTTTTTTTATTATTATTATTAAATTATTAATTAATTAATTAATAATTTGTTTTTATTTTTATTTTTTTTTTTTTGTTTATAATTGAAGTAAATTATTTTTCTCTTTTTCCTCATATTTTCTCTGCTGTGCTTACGCCTGTGAATGGTTGTGTCTTCAACAAACATTATTTATATATATATATATATATATAAATATATAAATATATATGAATATATTGAAAAAAAAAAATTAATAAATTTAATCATAAAATTTAATTAAATAACAAACATAAAAAAAAAAAACTTTTTTATTGCATGTCTCGCTTCAAATTTTTAATTAAAAAAATTACCAAAAAAAAAAAAAAAAACTATCAATCATTAAACAAAAAATTTTATATCAAATCAAAACAAATCAAAAAATAAATAATAAATTAAATTAAATTAAAAAACTCATTCACGTAAGTATTATTAATTTTTATTTTTATTTAACAAAAAAAAAAAACCCATAAAAAAAAAATATTTTATTTAATTAATTAATTAACTAATGAGCTAAATGTCCCGAATAATTTCATTTTTTTTATTTCTCTCTCTCTCTCTCTCTCTCTCTCTCTCTGTTTATTTTTTTCATTTTAAAATTCATTAATTATTTGACGCCTAATTCTTTATCTAAAATAACAAAACATGAAACTTTATCTTTTTTTTTATTTTTCTTAATAATGTGGATAACGCGAGCTTTTTCTCTTTTTTTTTTTTAATTTTGTTCATTCTTTAATACGAATAATTCATGAATTTTAATTGAAAACGAAATTTATTTTTTTTATTTATTTAAATTTTACTTTTAACTTAACTTGAAATGAAGAAAAGTTTGAGAAAACAAACAAACTAATCAGTAATGAAAATCAATTGGTTTTTCTTGTTTAAAAAAAAAGCTTTAATCAAAATTTAATCATCCCTTTAAAAAATATACTTTTTTTTTTTTGTTGTTTCTCTCTCTTTATAATTTTCTTTTGCATTTAAATTCTGATAAGTTCTGAAACGCTGAAAATCCATTTTTTTTTTTTTGTTGTTTTTTCTTTAATTTTTTATAAAATATAATTTGGTTTTGTTTTGTTTCGCTTATTCTACCTTTGAGACAATTTTAAAAGTCGTATAATTTTGTGAGCAAAAACGTTATATGAGTTGATCTTTTAAAATGCTTAAAACAGAAAACGTAAATTATCTGTAGTAATGTGATTTATGAGGTGATAAAAGAAAAATATTGCAAAAAAAAGAAAATATCAACTCGTGTATAGAATTTGTTGCCTGTTAATGGAAAATTATTTTTATTTTTTTTTTATTTTTTATTTTTATTAACAAAATTTGAATCATCCCATTCATTTTACAAAACGGAAAATTAAATATAAAAAATAAAAATAAAAACTCGTGTGAAATTACCTTTTAAAAACATAAACAAAGCGATTAAACAAAAATTATGTTTTGTTGATAACAAATAAATTCACTTGCATGTGTTAAACGAAAAATTTTGTAATAAAAAAAAAAAATAAATAAAAGAAAAAATGGCTGCCAGCATGTTTTGTGTCTTGTGTCTTTAGCTAAACTTTTAAATTTTAACTTTTCTCGCTTTAAACTTTAATTTTACTTTACACAACACAAGTTAGGTTTTCATTTTAATTTATTTATTTTTTGTTGACGTTTAATGTTTTTTTTTTTTTTAAACTGCAAACAAAATTGTATGTTGTGATTAAATGTTTGTTTTATGATTTATTTTCTTTTTTATTTATTATTCGTTACCATGAAAGTTAATACGTTAACACAAAAAAAAAAATTCAATCAATTTGTTTGGCATTGATTAACGTATTTACTTTCCTGGAATCTATTTTATTATTTTTAAATAACAAAAAGAATTAAATACGCCATTTGCATTTAAAATAAAAACTAAAAAAAATGGCGTTGCTTTTGCTATAAATTTAAATTATTCTTAAAAAAAAATAAAACAGAAATTATACTTTAAAAAAAATATATATATATTATTTTTCACATCGTCCCATTGATTGTTTTTAATTTTTTCTTTGTAATTTAATTGAAATTTTTATTTTATTTTTTTTAATTAAGCTTTACTCGCGAATTTTATATCATTATTTGAATAAACGCGAATACAATTTTTTGTTATATTAAAAACCAATTAATCACAAACAAACAGAATTTTTTTTTTTTATTTATTTATTCCAAGAAAAGCTTGTTTATTTTGAATAAAATGAATTTCTGATAGATTCGGTTTAATGTTTTGTATCCTTGACCTAGTTTTTATGCAAGAGTTATTAAATATGCAAGATTTTTTTTAAATTGAAGTAACTCAGTTTCTTATTGCTTTAGATTTAATTAAAAAATATTAATTACATTGGAGCAGTTTTATTAACGAAAAAGCTTAAAGCAAAATTTTCATTTTATTATAATCACTAACGTTCAGAGTTAATCTTTAACAAAACTTATATAAATTGTGATATTCTAGTATACAAAAAAGCATAAAAACATGAATGAACATAAAACCATCAACCCACTGTTATTAATAAACTAATAAACTGTGGTAAACTGTGTCAATAAGATAAACTTAAGACAACAACAATTTTCATTAACAAAACAACACAATGACTATCTTTAAAGTGTTTCTCCTTGTATATATGATCTCATTGTCATACTCGCCAAAGTTCCACAAATTCAAAATAAACCGAAAAGCTTTTTTTGTAATATCGATTTTATTTTTCTTTTTTAAATAATCCGTAACTAGGGCTAATTAATTAACCGAACAAAAAAAATAACGAAAATCAACAAAGTAGTTAGTTTTAAAATTTTTTTTTTTTTCAATTTAATTTTTTTTTTAATTAAATTAATTAATTAATTCGCATAAACGATAAGTAGTTAAAGTTTTTTTTTTTTAATAATTAATAATTAATAAAAAAAAAATATTTCATTTAATTAATTAAGGAATAAAAAAAGAAAACAAATAAAAGTTTTATGCATGGGATTTTTTTTTTTTTTTTAATTTTAGTTTAATTAATTAATTTTTTATTTTTTAATTAAAATCAAACGAGTTTCTTTAATTAATTAAGTTTTTTGTTCTTTTCTTTTTAATAAATCAAAATAATAATAATACGTAACGTAATGTTTTTAATTTTTTTTATAATTAATTAATATAATTAATTAAATTTATTTATTAAATTAATTAACTGCTTTTAAAATTATCTTTTGTTTCACATTTATTTTTTTTTTAATTAATAAAGTATTTTCTATTTACTATTTTATTTATAATTTAATAAAACTAAAAAATTTCTTTTATTTTTTTTTTTTACTTCTTAATTAATTAATTTACCGAGAAATAATTTTTTTTTTGACTTTAAACTAAACTCGAAAATAACTATAGATGGATCGACAGATATAAGACAGAAATAAATGTTTTGATAAATAAAGTTTGTATAATAATAATAATAATAATAATAATAATAATAATAATAATAAAAAATAAAGAATTATTAATTAAATTTTATTTTATTAATTAATTAATAATTTTTCTCTATTTCTGTTTACTTTTGTAAAATAATTTTCTTTTTGTATTTTAAATAATTTTTTATTTTATTTTTTTTTTTGTTTTAAGCAGATCACATAACAAAGTAATTAAAAATTGTTATTGCAAATCACTTTAATTAGTTAATAAAAAAAAATTTGTTATCTTTAATTTAATATAATTTTTTTTTTTTAATTAATAAATAATAATAATTAAGAATTTAACACCAATACACATACTATTACATTACACATGCTAATTTTAATTTTGTTTTTCTTTTATGTTAATTATTAATCACAATACAAATTTGAATCACAATACAAATTTTAATTTTTTAATTTTTCTCCTCTTTTAATTTTTAATTTTTTTATTCACAGTAATTTTATTAATTTAATTTTATAACAACAATAACCACAGCATACAACAATAACAACAGTAAAATTTAGCAATTTTATTTGCACAAATAGCATATTAATTAACACCACACCAGACAACATTATTTTTTTTAATAATAATAATAATAATAATAATATTTCAACATAAATAAATAATAATAAAATACTTTTGGGGTGAATTATTTTTTTAATAAAAAATCACAAAATTAATTTCTAATCATTTTTAAATTGGGTTGAATAATTGAATAAAAAAAAAATTTAAATAACCCCCAAAGTACTTAGTTTAATTAAATTTGTTTTTTACCTAGAATTAAATTCAGTAAATTTAACTACAAGTCATACAGGATCTTGATAACAGCAATCAATAAACAGCAACAGACGGCACACAAATGTTTCGTTTTTTAATTTTAATTTTAATTTTCAAGAATTAAACCAAAAACAATACTCTAAACTAATAATTAATTATTTTTTTATAGAACACATTTAGTAATCTAATTCAATCAAAAAAAAAAAAAAATTATGTTATATCTGTCAATTATTCGTTAACCAATTCATATAAATCAGGAATAAAAACCCAATTCGAATAGAAAAGCAAATCACAAAAAAAAATTTTAATAGCAAAAATACAAAACACACAAAACCAAAACAAAAATTAACACAGAAATACTGAATATTTTTTTTTTTTTTTTTGTTTCATTTTATTTAATTAATTTAATTAAAAAACCAGAAAAAAAAACTTTTTTTTTTTCTTCAAATTGATTTATGTTGCGATATTTGTTTTGCCATATACAAAACACAAAACAATCTTAATTAATTAAATACAACAAGAACAAGAATCTTTTTTTTCTTATTTTCTTTAATTTTAATTTTTATTAATTATATTTGTTTTTGTATTTTTGTTTTACTTTTCTTTTTCTTTTTTTTTTTTTAGATTAAGATTTGCATATTTAATTGAGAATTAATTAAAGAAACGAATAAAAAAATTAAAAAAGCAAATAATAAGAAATTATAAAGCTGGTTTGAGCTGGGTGTTAACCGCAAGTTATTCAATCCAGATTGAATATATCCCTTTTATCAATTATTTTTCATTTATTTTTTTTTTAATTTAATTAAATCGTCGTTCATCTTTTTCTAATTTAATTAACGAAAATTATCAAAAAAAAATGTTGTAGTCTCTGTATGATTTTTCTTTTTTTTTTGTTTAATTAATTAATTTCATTTTTTTCATTTCGTTTTCATTAATTATTATTTTTTTCTTAATTTTTTACTCGTTTTTTTTTTTTTTTTGTTATATTTTATGTTTGCTAAATTCATTGTTCACCAATCAAAAAATAACTAAAATAAAACTAATAATCCAACCAAAAAAAAAATATATATATCACAAAAAATAAATAAATAAATATAATTAATTGGTTTACTAATTATTATTAATTTTATAATTAAAGAAAACAAAAACCCTTTTATAGCAAAGGAGAAATTAAAAAAAAAAATAAAAACCCTCCAACAAGTAGATAATAAATAAAACAGATCAAAGAAAATAATTTTTTTATTTTTTAGTTATAATTATCGAATCAATTGGACGATGTTTTTTTTTTTTTTTGTTTTTTCGTTATTTATTATTTAATTAATTAATTAATTTGTTTTTAAAGAACAAAGAATAACAAAAAAAAAAAAAAGATTATAATTTTTAGAGTATGGGTACAGGGTATGTGTTAAAAAAATATTTATAAAACAATTTTTTTTTTTTATTTAACTTAAAAGCAAAACAAACAAACTATCCTGTAGTTAAATATTAATTAATTAAAAAAAAAAAGAAACAATTTTTTTTTTGTATGTTGAATGTTAGAAAAATGAAATTAGGCTAATTGAAGTAATTTTATTAATTTAATTATTATTTATATTAATGTTGTGGTAAAACAAATTTAATAACAAAAAAAAAAATTAAATAAATTCTCAGTAAATAAATCATAAAACTGCTTTAAAATGCAGTAAATAATTTTAAAAAAAAAAATTCACAGTAGTGTAGTAGAGTGAAACAATATGCTTCTTGTAAAGTATGTAAAAAAAAAATGATAAAAACCTTTACACACTGAATACACAGATTAATTAAGTAACAAAATTAAATTTTTTTTTTTGTTTTTAGGAAAATCAATTTAACTAAATATTTGTTTTTTGTTACAATTTTGCAATATTACTTCCACCCGATTAAATATTAAAAAAAAAAAACAAACAAATTGCTTTTCCGTGCGTGATAGAAACTAATGCCGGCTGCCATTTTAATTTAGTTTAAATAAAAACAGTTGAATAAGAAACGAGGAAAAGACGCCACTGCTAAAAAAAATCAATAAACAGAAAAAATTACATAAATCAAGGTTAAAGATAAGCTTTAAGCAAATATCCCAAATGATTTAAAGAAACATAATGTCTCAAATAACCAATAAGATCTATTTTTAAATACAATATCCTGAAGCAAGTTTTTAAACCCCCTTAGCGTCTGCTATACGTCATAATGACCATTTGTTAATCCAACTTCTTTTTTTTTCATAAAAATCTCTTTTATAAAATCATTTCAAAACAAAAAGCTTAATTTTAATTTTTCTAATCTTAAATAAACCGCGATTTTTTTTTTTAATTTTTCTACACACACCCTGTATTTACTATTAAATT
Organism: Ptychoptera albimana; assembly: GCA_961205885.1. Lineage (NCBI taxonomy): Eukaryota > Metazoa > Arthropoda > Insecta > Diptera > Ptychopteridae > Ptychoptera > Ptychoptera albimana. Next base: position 14,329,645 of record OY540801.1, on the reverse strand, counting down.
TTTTTTTTCTAGCAAATTAATAACAAAAAAAAAATAAAAAATTTATTAGTTGTTACCTTTGTTACCTTTATAATTTTTATTAAATGTGGTGAAAGCCTTTAAAAGATAAAAAAAATTAAAATTAAATATTAGCTATATAAAAAAAAAAAAAAATTAATTAAACCCCTCTTAGCTTAGTTGAAAAAAAAAACCAAAATTATTATTTTAAACTTAAAACAAAGAAAGAAAAAAAAAACAGCAAAGAAACTTAAGTTTTTGGCTTAAATTTAGAAAAATTAAAGTTTTTCTTTGCTGTTGTTTTTTTTTTTTTTTTTTCTTTTTCTTCTATTATGAAATCCACCCATTTCACCCTATTAAATAAAATGAAATATAAATCAATTTAACAAGCAAAAAACCCTTTTGTGAATTATTAAAATGATTGTAAAAGGTATTTACGTCGTTTTTTCTTATCTCTTTTGTTAATTTAATATTTAAACTAAAACAAAATAGCGTTCTTAAAGAATTTTTGTTGTTGAAAATTATGTGAACTTGGATGCATAATCGGCAATGTGAAAAATAGATAATTTGAATGAAAATTCTTTCGATAAATGATGATCACATCTGTGTCGTAGTTTTATAATAATTTCACAAGAGTAACCGTTGACCTCTCTTAATTCCCGTAAATTACTTTTTTCTTTTTCTTTTTTATTATTAACATTATTTTATGTAACCCAAAAAACAACCTTTAAAAGCTTTACGTAACGTAATGTATTATAAAAAGCTTTTATCGTGATCTCGGATATAAAACAAATGAAATACAAAACGAAAAACCACGAGAAATACCTTTTACATAAAATTAATTAACAAAAAATAAATGGAAAAAAAAAACAGGCAAATGTTGTATCACCAATCCACCCAATCCTGCATTTCAATATTAAACGTAATAAACAAACAAACAAAAAAATGTTGTAAATTCTTTTTCACATACTTTCTATGACTAGAATAATTAATTAAATGTTTTTATATTTAAATCACCTCTTTCAAACCTCCCCCCCCCCCCCCCTTTTTTATCTTTTAAAACACAAGGTGTTCCATTAATTAATAATTAAAAATAATAACCAAACAAATCTGCTTGATAGTTAATTAAATTTAAAAACAATAATAATAATTAAACACAATAATTGTTCTTTTATTTTTGTGTAATTGTATTCATTTTTCTGTTGCTATAAATTTAATTTAAAAATTTTTTTTTTAATTTTCTTTTTTGTCTTATCCCCTAAAATTCCTATTTTATTGTCAATAATTGTTTTTGTTTTCTTTTTTTCTGTTATCTACTTTGTACATTTTGTTTCAAAATTTGTTTTCTTTCAAAATTAATTTTTCTTTGTTTTGTTTTGTTTTTTTTTTTAAATTAATTCATTAATTGTTATTTTCCCTCTTTAATTATTCTTTTTTGTTTCTTTTCATTATTATCCTAAAAATGTCGTTGATGTTTTTTTTTTTTCATATTTAAGAAGTGATAAATGCCTTGCATCTTTGATTTAAATAAATAAGAAAACAGCAAATATATATTAAAAAAACCTACATATATAAAACCAAATTGATTTTTATACTATTAAGCTTTAAAAAAAAAAAAAAAAAACAACTGCGTTCTATAAAATTAATTAATTAATTAACGAATTTTTTAAATTCAATTAATTTATTTTTTAATTTTTTATTTTATTAATAATAATAAATGAAATTTTCTTCCCTAATTTTCTTTTATTATTTAACTAAAATCGCTTGCCTAAACAGGGTGCCCCTTCTTAAAAAAAAAAAAATAAAATAAAATAAATTAAGAAGAAAGTCTCCTTTTTTTTTAATTATCTAATAATTTTTCGTTTAATTTTTAATTAATTAATTAAATTATATTAAATAAAAAAAAAAAAAATTCTCTATTTGATAATTTATTTTCTCTTCTTTGTTTTGTTTTTGTTTTTGTTTTTTATTTCCCCCCCATTTAAACAAAAAATTTAATAAAACTAGGATAATAAGTTGGGAGATATCTGCTTCTCATTACGTTATGTACCAACCGCTGGTAAATTGACTGTTGTTATCTTGGAGGCCAAGAACTTGAAAAAGATGGACGTTGGTGGCTTGTCAGGTGGATTTTTAAATAACAAAATAAATTTTTCGTTTTTGGGAACAGTAAATTTTATTTCTCTTTTATTTATGTTTCAGATCCGTATGTTAAGATCGCTTTAATGCAAAATGGTAAACGTTTAAAGAAAAAGAAGACCAGCATCAAGAAATGTACATTGAATCCGTACTACAATGAATCATTCTCGTTTGAGGTTCCCTTTGAACAAATTCAGGTGATAAAAAAAATAATATTTTTCTTATCCAATTATTTAATTAAAACAATAATTTATTTAATACACAGAAAGTACAATTGGTTATTACTGTTGTTGATTATGATCGTATTGGTACATCGGAGCCGATTGGTAAAGCAGTTCTTGGTTACAATGCAACCGGTACAGAGTTACGTCATTGGTCTGATATGTTAGCATCACCAAGGCGACCGATCGCTCAATGGCACACATTGAAAGATCCAGAAGATGGTGAAGGCAAAAAAGATTAAATTAATTAAAAAGAGAAAGAATAAAGGAACAACAAAACAATAAATCAAATTTTAATTTCTTTATTTTTTTTTTCGTTTTTTATTTGTTTAATTATTTTACTAGTTTAATAAAAAAAAAAAATAGTAGCAGCACCATTAATTTAATTAATGAGGTAATTTTCACACTCAAAAAATTCTAACTTTATTAATTAATTAATTAAAAATAAATAATTGTTTTTATTTTTTAGCGATGAATACCGGATAATTCATTCAAAAATATTTCTTTAACCTCTTTAATGAAAAATTAATTTAATTAAATTTGTCCATACTTATTGATTTTTATCATAAATAATAATTAATTATTTACCAAAAAACTTAAAGAATACATATTATTAAAGAAAATTTATTTGTTTAATTAAAATTATTATTAAAAAAGTTAAAAAAATAAAAAAAAAAAATATTTAATTAATTTAATTTAATTAATCAAATTCAAAAAGTTTAAAAATTCTATTAATTAATTAATTAAAAAAGATTAAAATTAATTTAATTAAAAAAAAAAAAAAAAAGCTGCGGAAGAGTATAAATGTTAATGTTTCAATGAAAAAATAAAATAAATAATAATAAAGAATATTAATTAAAAAAAGTAAATTAAATGATAATAATAATAATGCATTGTTACTACTTCCAAACGCGTTCGTTATTCTATGTATAATAAAAATTAAAAAAAAAAAAAAAAAAAAACAAAACAAAAAATTAAGAAGAAAAATAATAATTAATTAATTAATTAATTAATATATAAAATATTTATCTACAAAAAAAAAAAAAAAATAAGAAATAAAATTAAAAAAAAAACTCTCAATACAAAAATATAAATATAAATTATTTAATTAATTAACAAAAAAATAAAGAAAACAATAATAGTTATTAAAGAAAAAGAAAATTATATTAAAGAGAAAATTAAGAAAATAAAGAAAATTTTATTGTTCCCAAATAATAATTAAAAAAAATTTTACTTATTTTTGTTGATTGTAAAAAATATAAAAAAAATTAAAAAAAAAATAAAAACAATTTAATTAATTAAATTAAATAAAATAATTAAAAAAAAAAAAAAAGATAATTCAAATCACAAAAGTCACTGTTGGCTTTCTTTTATTATAATTTCATTTTTAATTAATTAATTTTTTTTTTTTTTTCATTTATTTTCACTGTTTTTTCCTTGTTTTTTTTTTTTTTTTAATATTTCAGTTTAATTAATTAAGAAAATAAAAATATGAAAAGTCTTCCTTTATGCTCATCAGTTTCTTTATTTTATTTTATTTTTTTATTATCACTTCTTCAATTAATTAATTAATTAAGTGTTTTCTTTGAGAAATTTATTATAAAGTGACTTTTTGATCATCGAGTTAATTCCTTAATAATGCTTGACAAAGAGAAACACAAAACAAAAACAGATTTAAAAGAAAAGAGAATAAAGAAAAAAATTGTTTTCATATCATTTCCCCATAAAATTAACAAACAGAAAAAGAAGATAAATTTCCTGTTGTTGTTTTAATTTTTAATTTTTTCTTTTAATTAAATAATCAAGTTTAAATAAAACAAAAATTAAAAAATTCTTTAAAAATTATAAATGTTGGATAGAAATATATAAAATTAAAAAAAAAAAATTAATTAAATTCCTACACAAAACGAAAAAAAATCTCAACAAACGGGGTGGAAAAGAAAGTATTTAAAAAAAAAAAAAGAAATAAAAACATTAAATATGTAAGCTTAAACGTAAAGCTTTAATTTAACAGCAAAGTAACAATCAACGTTAATTCATTTAATAGTTTAAAGATTTTTTTATTCAAATCCACTAATTCAAACTTTTATTTTCTTTTCCTTTATTATTATTTTGTTAATAAAATTTCTTTTCCTTTTTTATTTTTTTTTTGTTTTGCTACAATATTGCATAATATTCTTTAATTTATTTTACCAATTATTAACGATAGTATTTGAATTTAGTATTAAATAAAAATCCAATAAAAAAAGCCCACATTAATCGTGATTTAATTAATTTTAAACCATAAAACACTCTGTGACTCTCTGTGTGTTTAATTTACGAATATTTTCCTTTAATTAATAAAAAAAACCTTTAGCAAAATTTCATTTAATTAAAAAAAAATAATTCTTCAGCTAAATTACAAAAAAAAAAAAAGAAAAAAAGCAATAAATTATTTATAAATAACTAGATAGAATAAAAATTTGCACAACTATTACGCTAAACTTTACATAAGTCACGTAAAAATAAAAGTGAAATTTTTCAACAAATAAATAAAAAAACTATTCTAATAAATTAATTGGATTTAATTTCCGTTTTTTCATTCCTTAAGTTTAACGTTTAAATTGAACAACAACAAAAAAAAATGTAAAGAAGTAGAAAATGCAACGATAGAAGAATTTAAAAATTTAATTTAAGTTTAAACAAAAAAAATAAATAAATAAATAATAATGTTGTAGAGAGAAAAGAAAAAAAAAAAACCAAACAAACAAACAAATAATTTAGGAAATAAATAATGATGAAAAATAAAATTTAAATTTATTATAAGAATAAAAATAAAATAATTAAATAAAAAACTATTTATCATTCGTATCTATTGTAAATAAAATTATAAAACAAATTTATCAACAAATAGTAAATAAAAAAAAAAAAAATATTTAACACACGAATAGATAGCGATTATGATAAATAATATAAAGTTTCAGTTAAAAAAAAAATGTTCAATGAGCTTTTTTAATAAGCTTTATTTATTTAAACAATTATAAAACATCTAATATTAGATGTTATGAATTTGTCATCATAATTGAAAATTTATTTAAGAAAAGGATAAATGGATAATAATTGTAGCAAAATATAGTAAAAACTCAGCAAAGAAAACAGCACGCAAAACGTTTAAATAATAATAATAATAATAAAAATTTAATTTAATTTATAATAAAAGCTCTTTAAATAAGCTTATATAATTACCGAAAATTCATTTTTATTTATTTATGTATTACTGAAGAATTAATTTAACTTAATAAAAAAAAAAACAACAAAAATAATTGAAAGAACCCAATCCAAGCATAATTTTAATTTTAATTTAAAATAAAGAATAAATAAATATAATAATATATAAATAAATAAATAAATATATATATAATAAAGATATATACATATATATATATATTAATTAGTTTTGTTAATAAAGAAGAAAAAAAATAAATTATTGAAGAAAAAAAGCAAAAAAATAAAAGAAGAAAATTAATAAGAAAAATAAATAAAATTATATATATAAATATATTAAATATTATTGTAGAATGTTTATCTCTGGTGTAATATATTATAAATATTATAAATAAATACTATATTATAAAAATATAAAATAATAATAATAAAACTAATTCAAAAGAAAAAAAAGTCTCTCTCAAAACCAATAACGAATAGGCCAGCCCTGAATAATAATTAAAGTAACTAATGGAATTAATACAAAAAAAAAGTAACTTAAAAGCATAATTATAATAATAATAAATAAATAAGTAAGGAATAAACAATAAATGAGTAATAATGGATAAATGATAAATAAAAAAGTCTCTCTATCTAGTTTTTTTTTTTTTTTTTGTTTTGGTTAAATTCGTTTCTATTCATTTTTCTTTTAATTCTTTTATTATATTAAAATATATTTTCCATTTTTTTTTTTTTATCACAAAAAATTCATAATTATTACTTTTTAATTAAAAATTACATTCTTGATCATATAGAATTTTAATTATTATCATCATCATAGTAACGTTTTTTCATTGCTCTATACTTTCGTAATGTGTATAATGCTTCCAATTCCTTTATAACGTACTCACCCTGTGCAATCATTTTTTCAATAGTTTCAATATTTGTTTCTTTACTATTACGATAAAATACATTATGACATTTTGTACGAAACATATCGGCACCACCAGGATATTCACGTCCCAAATATTGCAACTAAAAGTAAAATTAAAAAAGAAAAAATGTTTAATTAAAGATATAATAATAAAAAATAATAAAAACCCTCAACAACCTGTTTGTATAAATTAATAACACGACTTTTTTGTGATTGTGACATTGCCAATTAATTATTTGTCCTTACTTTTACCGTGTTATAAAAATATATAATTACATAATTAAATTATCAAAAAAAAATTCTTTGCAAAAATATTTTTGTCAATAAAAAAAATATCAAAACAATAACAAAGAATTGGATAAACTTTAACCTGAAAATCGTAAAATTTTGACATTTCGTTGTTTTAGTATTTGTAATAAAAAAATATCCCAATTTTAAGTTCAGTGTTCATGTAGAAAAATTTCCCGTTTTTGTTTATATACGCGAAAATTTAAAATTTACATAAATTTTAATTTAAAAAAATATTTATTTCACTGCATTTCAAAGATAATAAATAATAAACAAAAATTCATTATAAATAATAATTAATAATATAATGAATATTATTAACCAAAAAAAAAAACCCGGCAATCATAAAATAGCACATCAGACGCCAACAAAACAAATAAAACAAAAAATATTTTTATAAAAATAGAAAAAAAAAACTTTTTTTCAACTTTATAAACATAAAAATTAATTAAATTAATTAAGGTGAGTGTCATATTACAAATTATATAAAAAATATTTATACAATATAAAAACATTATTATTATTATTATTATTATAACACAAACAAAAATAAATATAAAGGTAACACGTACAAACACAATTAAAATATATGAGAAGGAAGTAATATAAAAAAAAATAAAAATTAAGTATAAATTATTTTTCTTTGATTATCACAATTAATTAAATTATTTTAAATGAATTAAATTCTAGATTTTCATATAAAAAATGTTTATCCTATCCTAATTCAAAGCCAAGTACTTCTTCAAGACCATAACCGAATAATTTAAAATCTTCTTCATACAATTTGTATAAATTTCTCGTTACACCAATTGGTAACGGATCGAAATAATGACGAATTTTATTACTGGTGCCTGATGTCTTTTGGCCAGCTGGAAATGTTATGTTATCAGTGCCTGCCAAGTGTAATGCTAATGCTGAATCATCAATTAATGTTTCATATTTCCCTAGAAAACACAAACAACAAAAAAAAAATTATTTTACAACTGATAACAACAACCAACAGAAAAACCGACTCACCGATAACATTATATTTAATAATACATGGATGGCATAGTTTTGTTATTAATTCCCAATGTTCATTCAATGAATTATTTGTACGATAATCCATACTTATTTCTGGTGTCAGTAAGTATTGTATAAATTCCTGAAATGTCACATCATGGCCAAAATATAGAGATTCGTTTGAAGCGTTCGGTCGTAAATTTTTTATTATATGACGACCAATGCGAGACTAAAAATAAAAACAGAGAAAAACATTTTTTTTTTTTTATTAATTAAATAATTAATTAATTAATTAACATCAGCGAAATAACTATCAAATTATTATTTTATTTTATTTATTTACTTGAAAATACTTTGCACTTGTGTGATTTCCCTCTAATTTATTACGAAATGCTGATAAAAGTCGTTCGAATGGGTGTCGCACAATCAACAAACGTGTGTAATCAGATAGGACTGAGTTTTTTTCCTCTGCTGATAACGTGCTTAATTTTTGAAACCTTGTATAAAAGTTAATTAAAATTAAATTCGGTCAATCAATTTTTTTTTTCATATTAATAACGGAAAATTAAACATACATTCCGGGTGAATGTGCCAAAGATGCTGGTATTTGTAGAGGATCTGTACCATTCCACTGATCTGTCATTAACATCATAACACGCTTCCAATTTGTACAAGCGACCTAAAATATTCATACTTTTATTATTAAAAAAAAAAAATTAAAATTCAACATAAAAAAAAGCACAAAACGGCTTTTGTATAAAAAAAAAAAAATTATTAACTGTTGGTTGATGTCATAAACGGAACATAAAAATAATGAAAAAAAATTTTTAACGACTTCTTGGAATAAATTTCTTAAATAAAAATGCATGAAAAAAAAAAATAACAAAAAGATTTCATCAATAAAAAAAATTTATTCTGAATTTTCGCATAAGATTTCATCATGATTTAAGCATAATTTACGTATAACGAAATTTATTTTTGAAATTTCTTACGTTATCCTTGCGTAAATTATGTTTACTAAACGCGTATGTAAAATACAAGAAGTTTCAAGACCAAAAATTTTCCTTATCAATATGATTGTTAACTTCCTTATCACATATTAAGCTAAATATTATTATTATTATATTTTCTGTATCATTAATAAATTATAAAATTAATTATTAAACAAAATTTTTTGCTTGTAGAAAAAAAAAAAAAATCTACAGGACGACCCACTCTGATCGTCAACGCGATCATACACATGTGCGTTTAACAGTAGATTTTTTTCGTTTTGCGTTTTTTTGCTTTTTGCCTTTCATTGCAAAATAATTAAAAAAAAAAATAATTAAAACGTAGCCAAATTATGTAAACAAAAAAAAAAGCAAAAAGTGGATAAACCAACCATTGAAGAAACCACGCAATAAACTTAAAAATCGTTTTTCTTTATTTTATTTTTCGTTTGATTAATTAAATTCAATATTTAAGTAAACGACTTAATTAAAAACTGAATAAATTTATGTGTTTATGTGTGTGTGTGTGTGTGTGTGTGTGTGTGTGTGTGTGTGTGTGTGTGTGTGTGTGTGTGTGTGTGTGTGTGTGTGTGTGTGTGTGTGTGTGTGTGTGAAATAAAATGTTTTCTTCTTTCTCTTCTTCTTCATCGTTATACTGACGAAAGTTGTTTCTTTAGCAAAACCCCATTTTATAATTAGAAAATTAGTTTTCTTCTTTCACTAAATTTTTCAATTGTAAACAAATCGACGATAGAATTTTTAAGTTTAATGAAAATTTTTTTATTTACTTTCTAAAAATTAAGTCAGGTTTTATTTGCAGTTTTTATTTTAATGTAAAATTAATCAGCTTATATGTAGCGCACACAGAATCGCTATTTTCTTCGCTAATAATTTTGTTTAATGCAGTTTTGATAGTTTACAGTCGATTTACATAAAAGTTTTTGATTGATTGCTGACCGATTAACCAATTAAAAACATTTTGATTCTAATGTCATAACTACACACAATGTTGTTTCACTTTAATTAAAAATTTGACTGTAAAGAATAATTTTATTAATTATACAAAGAAAAAAAAAAAATAGTTTTTATAATTATTCCATTGACATCCGAAGAGGTTAGTAATAAAATTATAAAGAAATAATAATTTATGCATACCTTTGGCACATAACAATATAAAAATTTATGCTTTTTATCAACCAATAAATGTTCCATTTGTTCATCATATAATTCCTCAAGATTATTTGTATTTGTATTTAAATTAAGTAAATCACACATTTTATGCATTGTCTCTTGCCGTTGAACATTTAATGATTGTGTTAACTCAAAACTATGATCTTTTGTTAATTTTAATACATTATTATCATATTTATATTCAAAACTATTTATTATATTTATATTAAATAATATTAATAATAAATTATTAATTATATAAATTTTTTTTTTACGTTTATATAATTTATAAAATTTATATTTTATTGGATTTTTATGAAACATATTTTCTTTAATTATTTATTTATTTATTTATTTATTTCTGACAAAATCACTGCATTAATACTGCACTTTTAACACGCTTTTAATTAGGTAAGATAAAAACAAATAAATAAATAAATAAATAAAAAAAAAACACTTAACTGTAACGTTTATGTTTTATTTTTTTTATAAATTTTAACACAGACTTATTACAAACACCATAGTGTGATAGTAATTGATTATCATCAATTAATATTATTTTATTTAATTCTAAATAATAATTTTTCCATATATAACGCCATGATATTTTTGTTGTAAAATCAATTAATGTTGTCGATGTTATTTCACTATTTTCACAATTTATATTCACTTTATTTCTTCGATTATTATAACGTTTTTGTTCGACATCATAATTACGTTTAATTGACTTTTTTAAATCGAGTACAGTACTATTGGCTTCAGGAATCTAAAAATCAAATACAAAAAAAAAAATAAAAAATGTAAATGAAAATGAAACATTTTTTATTTTGCAAAACACACAGGATGTATTGAATTTGCAATAAAAAAGAATTATTACTCATAAAATTACAGATATACACACGCACACACCCTGTTTTTTTTATAATTAGTTAATTTTATAATTTTTATTACACAAATACTTACAACAATTTTAAAACTTGGTAAAGATTCACGATTAATAAATATCTTGATTGATTGACCTTTCACAACAGCTATCTACAATTAAAAAAAAAAATATATATTTTTTTAATTTTTTTTTTGTTATTAATAAAGCTCGAAACAACGCATATTTTTAACATAAATAAAAATAATAATTAATAATAACGCAGGAATGGAAATTACATCTGTATACAGCAAGTTATGAATTAAAACTAAAAAAAAAACTAAAAAAAAATTTAACGTTGTCATACCACAGGTTTTTATTTAAATTATTTTTTAATTTGACCAAGTCGTTATTATAATAATTATTATTATTATTATGTATATAAAATTAATTAATTATAATTAAAAAACAAAACAAAAATAAATAAATATACATTAAATTCTGTGGAAAAAAAAACAATTAAAATTATTTCAAAGAAAAGAAAAAAAAAAAAAAAAATGTTTCAAAAAGTCGCTTCAAAAGTGGATTTGAAAGGTAAAATAAAGACAAGCAAAAAAAAATTACATTAATGCTGAGAGATAATTACGATTTTTTTTTCTTTTATTGTGTTTCGTCAATGTTAAATTAAAAATAAAAAAAAAAAATTATTTTAATTTAAACCGGTTTTGTGGATTAAAATTACTTGGCATGCATCACTGGTCAGGTAAAAAGGTAACCAGGTATGCTTGCTAAAACGTTTTTTTTTTTATTATTATTATTATTTTTTTTAACTGTTCTTTTCTTTTTTTGTGAGCATAAATTCTTTAAAATTAAAATTTTAATTGAATTAATTAGAATTAATCAAAATTATTTTGTATTTAGATTGAGGTCGTTTTGTTTCTTTCATTTCTTACCTGTGCTATTACTTCATCCACTGTTATATCATATGGTAAATCATTTAAATAATAATCATTATTAAATAATTTTTCTAATTCATTATCAGTTTCTTTGCACAGTAAATTATAATTAAATTCATTAAAACATAAATTATAATCAATAAACGTTTTAGGCACCACTGTTGTTACATTCTGCTTTTTTAAAAACACTTCTTCACTCATGCTGTATTTATGAAATACTAATTTCTTATTTTAAAATAATAATTATTATTATTTTCTTTAACCAAAAAAAAAAAAAAAACGAATGTTTTTTTTTTATTTTGTTCTTTTAAAAAGTAAATGAATAAGAAAACTTTAGCGAAAAACTGTAAAAAATAAAATAAACAGAAAAAAAAAATTAAATTAAATAAAACGCGAAGAGGAAGAAGAAGAAATTCACATGTGTGATGTAAAAAAAAAAAAATTTATTATTTGTTTTGACGTTAATGCTTACTGTATTATTCAGTTGTTAGTACTGCCTGATGTAAAAAATGCTACAGAAAAAGAGCAGGGAAATTTTTGGGTAATTTTTCTACCACGTGCTGTAAAATTTTAAACAAAAGCAACATGTGAGTAGAGAAATTTTTAATGAAATAAGAAAAGAATTTTTTTTTTTTTTTTTTAACTTAAACCGAAACTTTTATTACTTTATTTACTTATAATTTTATAATAATTAATAATAATATTTCTTTTATTTATACAATTTTCTGTTTTTTTTTTTTTTATAATTATTTTTGTGTTTTTTTGCCTTTTTTTTTCGTATCTCTGCTTGGTCTGGCAAAGATAGAAAATTTCCGTTTTTTTTATTTTTTATTCCACAAAAAAACCTTATTTACATCCTTAATTAATTAATCCTTTAATATTATTATTATTTTTTTTTTTTAAATAAAAAGAAATATTTATTTACTACATATTTTTTTATTAATATTATTATTATTATTTATTTATGTAATCCTTAAATTAAATAATTTATTTTCAGTAGTAAAATCTACAAAAAAATTAAAAAAAAAATTCTATTCAAATAAATCAGCTAAAAAAGAATTTTTTTTTTTTTTTAATTTATTGCGTTTTATTTAAAATAATTATTTAATATATTCGCTCAGATTATTTTATTAATTTTAATTGTTTATTTCTATTTTCATAAATAACAATGTGTGATTCATTTATTAAATTAAATAAAAAAACAAAAAGAAATGAAATAAGAAAAAAAAATTTCTTTTTATAGGAAATTTCATTAAAAGAAAAGAAAAAAAAGAAGGAAAAAAATTTTAAGGTTAGTTGGTCAGTCAAACCGTTTTTTTTTTCTTCCTTTTTTTCGTTGTCTAATGAAGCTTAGTATAGAAATAATTAATCAATTAAAAAAAAAGGAAAATTTTTATTAATTAATTAATCAAATTTTAGATTGGAGGATACAAGAAAAAATGAAAAAAAAAAGAAAAACGAAATTCAGGTGCAAAGTGATGTAGATGATGCTGGTTGAGATTTTTGTGTGCACAGTAAATTTCAATACAGGATCATCACCAACACGATAAATCCGTTGAGCGGATGGTCAGGCCGGTCTGCGGAGCATCAGGGTAATTTCCTTCTCCTTTTTTTTTTAATTTTTTATTTAAATCCTTTTATCCATTATTTCTTTCCTTAGGTAATTTTTTTTCGTTTTTTTTTTTTTATTTAATTCGTGATAATCATCAACATCGTTCTTATATTTTATCTAAAAAAAAAGTAAACAAGAGAAATAAGGAATTAATTAATCGGTTTTTTAGGTTAAACTAAAAAAAAAAAAAATTATTTGACGAAATTACGTAATTAAAGAAATAAAATGAGAAGAAGGAATAAAATTTAATTTAAACAGCGTAGTAAATATGTGTTTTTTTTTTTTATTATTTTGCTTTCAAAAACAAGATTTTCTAACAAGACAGACAGATACACACTTTATAGAACGTAAATCACAAAAATAGATTATAGCCAGGCTAACACAAAATGTTTGTTGCTGTTCTGGTGTCGTTGGTTTTTTTTTTATTTTTTTCTTTAATTTTTTTATTTATTTAAAAACAATTTTCGTTTTTTTAATTTCTATTTATAAATAAAGGTCCCATCCCAATAGCGAAAATTAAAAAAAAAGAATTAAATTATAAACGCAAATAAAGAATAAAAAAAAGGTAAAACCGAAACAAGAAATTTTTTTTTTTCTCTCGGTTTTTCTTCTTTTAATTCTAAAATCTCTGGAATTTAATGAAATTAAATTAAATTAATTAGAGAAAAAAAAAAGAATTTTTTCTGCATTTATAGAAAATTCTGTTTTTTTGTTTTTTAATTAATTAATTCTATAAACATCGAATGATGAAACGAAGTAACGACCAATATCTAAAAATAATTTTCTTTTTTTTTTTTTTTTTGCCATGTCCTCGTTTTGAATTACACGATACGATTTTGTCTTTATTTTTTTATTATTATTAATAAATAAAATTAATATTATTAATAATAAGTAATAAATGGGTAACGATTTTGTTTAATCTTTTTTTATTATTCGTTGGATTTTATTACCGTTTTTTGCAAATAAAATTAAGCAAAAATGAAATAAAATTCACACGAAAACAGGAGTGACTTTAGTTTAATGTTCTCAATACGAGTTTTTAATAATTTTATCTGCTATAAATACAACTGTGAACTTCTACTGATCAAAAGCTACCCTAGCCATACTGATAAAGAATTCCAACATCACAATTCCTTAACATTTTGTTACATTATGCTTTCCAATACACTTGTAAAGTATCCACAGTCGCTTGCTATAACTCTAAAATGCAAGGTAAAAGAGAAAACTTTTCGAATCACTCCTGTACCAAAATTTAATAACAAACGAAAAGACAAATTTCAATAACAAATGCAAAAAGCTTTTCTTTTTTTTTGGTTTTTACATGATAAAACAAAATAAAAAAATTAATTTTTCACTGTTTTAATAACAACAAAACCCAGTGCCAATATCGTGAGGTTCAACAATCTTTAATAAAAAAAAATAAATAAATAAAAAGAAGATGAAAAAAAAAAATAGACAAACCTCTCAATATGCTAATTTAATTAATTCTTTTTTTTTTAAACAAATAAATAAAAAAAATAAATAAATAAAAAGAAAAAAATATTTGAGAACAGAACAGACAAAATGAAATTAAAATTAATTTTTGGATGCGTTCAAAAGGATTCTTTTTTTTTTGTTTTCTTCTTCTTCATGTTTATTATGAATATTCGCGTTTTATTATAGCGAGAAAAAAAAATTAAAATAAATTTCGCTTATGAAAGAAGTGAAGACACAAAAATCAAAATTTTTTTTATTTTTATTAGATTAGACAAATTGCCAAGAGTTGTAAGAAAATTTTTTAATTTTTTTTCTTTTGCTTTGTTTCTTTCTTAAGCTATTTCATTGATAAAAGATTTTTTTTTTTGTTGTTGTTACTGGTTACTGGGTTTTATTTGTTTGGCTGTTTGGTGTTACTTCCTTCCCTATTTTATTTGGTTTTTTATTTTTGTAGATAACACTTTAACACTTTATCACTTTATTTAGTTTGTAGAAGTTTTGACAGATGGTAACCGATTGTGTTTTAAGGATAAACTTTTGGATTAACGCATTTATGTTAACGAACACCTACGTTGCCGATGATTAGAAATAGTGACTTTCAGGTGTATTCTAGGAGGTACTTAATTCATGTTAAGTAACTCAAATAATTAAGCTTTTAAGGGAAATTCACATCCATTGCAAAGTAAATCCGTTCTAGGTAGTTTCCATGGAATTTTCAATTCTTCTGGAAATTGCATGATACTACCGGTTAGGATAGGTAAATTTAAAGTATGAACCTCGCTTAAAAATTTGAATCACGATTAGAAAATTAACAAAAACAAAAAAACAAAAGTCTCTACAAAATAGCAACCACTAACTAAAAGCTTGAAAATTGATCAACAGTCCAAAGAATCGGATTTTTATGGATCAACAAAATTTATGTTTTTCTCAAATAAATTAATTAAAGAAAAAATGAAAAAAAAAAAATAAAAATTCAGCGATAAAAAATTTTGGCGTAGAAAAACTAAACAAAAAAAAAAATATTTTTTTTAAACACAATTTACAATCACAGCCGGGTTGGCTAGCCAAAAATTTGTGTGTGTGTGCCCGTATTTATTTATTTGTGGGGCTTTTACAATCATTTCTTAAATTTTTTTTTTTTTTTTCATTGCTTCTCTACGATTTTATTCTGTTTGTTCGTTCATAAAACATCTGATCTCACTCCAGAAAATGACAGAGTGCCAATGTGCCAAAAGGCATTCTGTGTAGTTGTGCGAACAAAAATTTGTATGTGATAGAGGTGTGTTAGGACACGGATAATAGCAGTGATACGGGCCAAAATATTTCACAAATTCAATGTATTTAAGCGTTTTTAATGTTTTTTCTTTTTTTTTTTTTACTTTGCTATTTACGAAATTTCAAACACGCATCCAAATGATCATGAAAACTCAGATGACGACATTTGATTGTAAATGAGGAAAGAAAAGTAAAATAATAATAATAAACGTGACGCAAAAAATTTTGGGCAAAGCAACTATGAGGATACGTAAAACGTTTTCGTTTGTTTGTTTTTAATGAATTTTGCATTGGTCACTGGACTCGGTGCCAAGTAGAACTTTTATCAAAGAATTTACGTTTTTGATTCGCTTCTTTATTTATTTAGTTTTTTAATCCCGTGTTGTTGCTTTTTTTTGTGTATTTTTTTCATTACGCGTTTGTGTGTATCCTCAGTTGTAAACAGAAAATTAAACTATTTCACTTTGACCGTGATTTAATTTTCTTTTCTCATTTCTTTACATTTTGTGTGTTAATTTAATTTGGGGAGCCAAATATATTTCGCGTCTTTTTTTCTATTGATTTTTATGGTCTATGGTAATATTTTATTTTTTTTTTGTTTTAAGTTTATTTCACTCAAGGTGACACACTCAGGTGATTCAGATGAAAAATTTTATTCTCTTGAGAAATTTTTTTATAAATTTTTTTACTTTTTATTTTGCAAGCGGTAATTTTTCTGTGTAATAAAATTTAAAATTTAATTTTAATAAAAAAAAAAACAAAGACATAATAATAATAAAAAAGAAAAGAAAAATGTTCTTTATATAGATTGCGGGTGGGTAGGTGCTTCTGAAAACATGTCAGCATCACTTTGAAACAAAAATTATTTCTTTTTTCATTTTTAACATCAATGTCCTTACAATGTTAAATATGAAAAACAAATAAATTTAGACACTTAATTAACAACAATCTGGTGTAAATGGAGAAATTTCGATTTTTTTTTTTGTTTTCGCTGTTTAAACTCTTCGAATTTTTTTATTTTTTTTTTATTAAACAAATTTCTTCGTTAAACTAATTAATTTATAATTTAATGTAGCATTAATTACGTTACATAGTAACTACATAACATGTTTTATTATTATTAGGAAAGACAAACAACTTGAACTACACTGGCATTATGGTGATTCGATCGGGCAAAACCAAGTAGCAAAACAGGAAAAAAAAATTATTTTTTCTCTGTCAAATATTCTTAAACGGAATGATAACGAAAATTTGGGGATGATAAAAAAATTTTCCGTGATGTTTATGGTGATTTTTTTTCTTGTTTCGTTTAATGAAGTAAATAGCGCGACGAACTGTGTGGTTTGTGAAATTTCGTTGGTATTTTCCTTATAACTGAAACATTTTAGTAGTGATAGGTGAAAATCAAAATTCAGCTATTTCAGGAATATCTTGAAAATTGAATAGCCTGTCTAGAA
Organism: Ptychoptera albimana; assembly: GCA_961205885.1. Lineage (NCBI taxonomy): Eukaryota > Metazoa > Arthropoda > Insecta > Diptera > Ptychopteridae > Ptychoptera > Ptychoptera albimana. The sequence continues at coordinate 14,312,084 of OY540801.1, read as the reverse complement.
AATGTTCCCCATCAATGTCGTTAACATAAAAGATCGTAGTTTTAAAAAACGTTTAAAAAAACTGCACCTAAAATTACCACCAATAAACCCTTAAATTTACACAAAAAAAAACCACATTAAAAACAAATAAATTTCCATTTTAAAACCCTAAAAAAGAAAGAAAAAATTAATTTATCTACCGGAACACACTGTACATAGTACACGTTATAAAAATAGCGAATAAAAATTGCATCGCATAACAAACAACGAAGAAGTAAATAAAATAGAAACGAACAAAACACATTATTGCTTGTAAGAAAATGTCACTTAACTTCGTTGTTTTATTTTTAATTTTTATTTTATTTGTCGTTTTATTAAAAGACAACGATAATAATTATAATAATAATTTTATTTTCAGGTTTATATAGGCGTTCTGTGTAAAGTTATTTCGTTACTCATTTTTTTTTTTTTTTTTTTTTGACTAATAAAATTACATTTTCACCAGATAGTAAATTAATTCGATGATTTTAAAGAAGAAATATAAAATTAAATGTAGAGAAAAAACGTAGTGGGTAATGATAATTATTTTTCACTTAAACAGCATAAATAAGATTTTTTTTTTTTCTGTTCTTTTCTAGTTTAAATAAAAATAAAACGAATAACAGAACGAATTTTTTGTTTTGATTTTTTGTTTGTTTTCTTGTAGATGAAAATCCTTTTTGAAAAATTATCGTGTAATTAATTAAAGAGAATATACAAATAAAATTCATGAGACGCGTCATATTGTTCATAGTTTATTCAGTGTTTCTCAATTAATATTATTTAATGATTTGTATTGGATTTACTACTGTACGTTTTACGTTAAAGTAATCGGTTTTGTAGATCGTCTTCTAAAGAAATCCTTTAATTGTGATGCCAAAACGAAGTTTAAATAAATTATAAAGCTCTAAACTGTATTTCAGGAAATGGACTTTCAGGAAGCTTATAAATACTGTTAAATATCTACAAAAACTATAGAAAACAATTTATTTCAGTATCAACTGTTTGTTTTCTCTATAAATCACCCAACACTTGAGAACCAACCATCTATACATCACTATTAATCAAGAAAACACACAAACAAAGTAAGACGCAGATAGACTATTCGTACAGGCTAGGCTATAACCATAAAATTATAATAGAATTATGCAAAAAAAAAAAAAAAAAAAATTTCGTTATATAAACGCAAACAAAAATAGTAGAAGAAAAAAATTCTTCTGTTCATTGCAAAAGTCTATCTAGAAGGACACCTAAAATAAAAAATACATTCAAGTAAGTATACAATATAAATATATAAAGATACAAAACTAAACTCAACGAAACTTAACTTATGATAAACTTGTAGACGTTGCACAGTGGGTTAACAAACAAACACAAACTTCCACAACTAAATTTAAAATTCAATAAAGTCAAACTGTGAAAGTTTATATAGTGGAGCAAAAAAATGAAAGAAAGAAAGGAAGAAGTAACAAAACATGAATAATAAACCGTAGCGAATGAATTTTGTTATCCTTAAATCGTTACAGTGGATATAAAAAAAAAAAATTGTTTTTGAACGACACGACAAAAACAATAAAAACAGAAATTTTTTAATGGGATATTCACTAGCGATTTTCTTTCACTTAAAATTACCTTAAGTAAACTGTTTACCTGTGTATTAATTTAATGGTTTATTTCACACTGACTTAGTTCCGTTAAAATAATCAATCAATCAATCTGTACAATTGTGGTTTTTGTTCAACAGCACAATTAGTTAATGATTTAAAACGAACAAAACATTATTTCCGTGTTCTACTAACAATTTTTTTTATAATTTCACATAATAATTATATTTAATTAAAAACGATAATTGTCACACTTTAACAGAAAATGTATAATTAAATTTTTATTATAAACGATTAAGGAGTAAAAAAAAAAATGAAATAAAATTAAATTAAATTGCAAACGATGAAGACTTTTTTAAATGTTATTAAATTTTACAATAAATAAACTTTTTTTTTTTTTTTTCTCGTTAAACCGTTAAAAATCGTTTGTAAAAGTTTTACATATCTGCCTGATTGTTTTCTTTCTTTTTACTTTTTTTTACTTTAACGTTCTGTTACTTTGCTAATCGTGGGAATTTTTTTTTATTTTCTTTCTTTCTTTCTCTGTGTTTTAAAAGCCCCCTTAAAAAATGATCTTATTTGCTATAATTTTTTGATTACAAATATACAAAAAAGTAAATGAAAAAAAAACCCATTTTAAAATTAAAACGTTGATTGAATATTTAATTAAATTTAATTATTAAAATACAAAAAAAAAAAAAAAAACAAAGCAAAGCAAACGTTTTGAAATTTAATTTACAGTACAAATATCCAACATACCTGAGTTATTATCTTCATGAATATTTTTTTAATAATTAAATTAAAAGAAGAGAAATAATTATTTGTTTTTTTTTTTTTTTTTTTAATTTAATTTAATTTCAGCAGCATAAACATTAAATTATTTTTCTTCTTCTCCTTCTTTTCTTTTCTTTAATTAATTAATAATTAATAAAATAATAAAATAAAAATTAATCAGCGCACATTTTCTACTAAAATTTTTATACTTTTAAAAATAAAACTTTTTTTTTTCCTTAATTAATTAATTAATTAAATTCTTAAACTTAATTGAATATAGGGGGTAATTAATTAATTTTTCTTGTTTACTTTACGTTATAATGAAGCTTTATAATTTTATTTTTAATTTTTCATTTTTTGTTTTACTGGTAACGGGGGATTATTAGTTATTTCTTAATTAATTTAATACGAAAAATAATTAAACAGAAAAACAAAAAAAAAAAAAGAATTAACAAAACAAAACTTAAAAAAAAAAAAAATAAACTCCTTTTTAAAGGAGGAATTAACTTTTATAATAAGTAGTTGAATAATATGTTTTATTTTTTAATTCTAAATTTTACTTGTTCTAAAATTAATTAATTAATTCTTTGCTATTGCATTTTGATTATTATTTCATTAAATATTTTGAATAAATTTTTTTTTCTTCTTGATTATAATTAATTAATTAATAAATTTCGTGGTTAATTAATATTTGGATTATTTTTTTTTTGTTTAATTTTTAATCACTGAATTACTCGATGAACTTTTTTAAATTTAATTCTTTTTTTTTCTCACTTATTTCTTTCACTTTTAACGTTTCCGTTGGTGTTTTTTTTTTTCTTCTCTTTATTATTTTTGATTAATTCTTTTTAATATTCCATTAATATTTGCATTAATGTTTAAAAGAATTTTCTTGTGGTTGTTGTTCGTACTCCTCCTTAATATCTTTCTGTTTATTCAAACAGTGAAACGTTAACGTTTATTTATCCGTATAACACAATAACACATTTCTTTTCTTTTTTTTTTTGGTCATAAGATAAATGAAATTAAAAAAAAAAAAAAAATGGTTTTTGTTATCGTTATCGTTAAAAAATTAAATTCAAAATTTCAAGCAAATAAAATCCAACCAAGTAATGTTTAACGAATGAGATAAGTAAATGACAATTTTTTCTATTGTACACATCTCCTGGTTTATAATTGTTGTTGTCGTTGTTTTCATTCTTTCATTCTTTTGGAATTTCCACCAATTTCTTAACATCGCTTTCTTGGCAAAAAAACCACAAAAAATAATTTCCGTAATGGTTAAACAATCCAAAAAAAAAAATTAATTGAGGTGTGATTTCTACTTTTGAAGAATTTTCTATTTTCTGGCATAAACGGTTGTTTAAACACTTTTCCCCAATTTATGAATTCTGGTGTCGTCATCAATGGTTTAATTTTTTTTTTTTTGTATTCAGTAAAAATCCATCTCAAACAGCCAAGAAAATAAATAATAAAAAAAAAAAAACTAAAACGTAGATGAGATAATTTTCTTCTTATTCATTTAAGGTCACATCGCTGTTGTCATCAAATTTTTTTGGGCTTAAGCCAGTTGGATGGATGGAATAGATGTGTTTTGAAAAATTAACCGTTTGGCCAAAGTAAGTTTCAGTTTTTTCTTTTCTATCTGATTAACGTTTTGATTCACAATCAATTCAATCAGCAGTGTTCCGTCCAATAGTATTTACTTTCACTGATAACGTGGTGTAAATTTGAAGAAAAAAAACGTTTCATTTAATCAGTTGATTCAGGTGTTTGTTTCATTTTTTTTTTTTTTATTTTTCTTTAAATCACAGCTAATTATTCGTTGTTAATTTATTTTTTTTTTCTTTTTTTTTGTTAGTGCTTCCTTCAAACGTTTTTATTCATTCTTAAACAACAGCAATGAAATAAAAATTTCTATAGAATTATATCATTAACCACGTACAAATGTCACACGTAACAGTAAAATTAATTAATTAAAAAATCAATCAATATTAAACGAAAACATCGTTGATTATTGACGGTTGATTATCGTCTTATTTTAAAATAACAAAACAAAAAGGTAAATAAAAATAAAATAAAAGAAAATAAAACAAAAACAAAAAAAAAAAAAAATGTTCAAAAACACACACACGACACACTGTGCCCGAAGGCACAGTTTGGCGCGTGAACCGTGCCAGAAGCGGCTCAAAACTGCACTGGCAAACAATTCGCAAACACTGGCTCCACTCCAACAAATCTTTCCTTCTATACCTAAACTTATTTGCTGATGGTGGTGCTGGTGCTGCTATTGCCGTTGCTACTACTTGCACACAACGCATTCTCCTTTTATTTTATTTTTATTATTATTATTATTATTTAACTTACATCACATCAGAGTTGAAAAATCAAAAATCAAAAATAAAAAAGAAAAAGCAAATTATTTTTGAATAACAGAGAATTTTGTAGTGACGATAAAAACTTACACACAGAACGAAAATTCTATTAATTCTTTACTACAATTGTGTTATTGTTCAGTTGACGCTATTTATCCTATTTCTAGAATACAATCCTATCTAATATTCACGTACCTAACCTAACCTAAGCACGAAGTAACGAAACGCGATTTTTATATATTTAAATTTTATTTTATTTTGTATCACTGTGTAGAGAATTTGAAAATTCTTTGTAACAAATAAATGAAAAAAATTGTGCAACGTCCTACTATTCACCCAGCGCGACCAGCCGCTTAGTCTCGTCTCGCCTATATACCCCAGATTATTGTTGTCTCGCACAAACAAACATCAAATATTAATAAAAAAAAGGAAAAAATTTAATATTTCCCTACACAAATAAAAAAAATAAAAAATTTATTTATCCCAATAATAATTTGTTTTAATAAAATTCAAAAAACGAAACCAGATGATCTCTCTCTGAAAAAAAAGCACAACAACCGCACAACATACGATGGATAACAAAAAACCAAAGGAAAAACCAAAAATAAACATATGTGAGTGTTCAGTTTAGTGAATTTTATTTAAGCATATGTATTAAATAGTGAATTTTACTCTCTTTTATCCCATCTTAGTGTATTCATTCGATTTTTGTTATAAAAAACGAAAAATACAAAAAATACAAAAAAAAAAAAAAACAGATGAAAAACGTCGCAAATAACTTGAGCTACTTTGATTTGTTTTCTTTTTAATACAAATGAATGTACGATGTTTTGACTGTTTTTTATTAAAACATAAACAAAAGAATAGATTTGCGTGATCATTTAAAACCATTTTAATCCGTAAATGTTTAGCTAAATTGATTAAAAACACAAAATACAAAACACAAAAACAACTGCCATCTCTTGGGCATACCATAAAACAAAAACATTAACAACTCAACCGTTTATGTTAAAAGCACATTTTTAAAATTCATAAACTAAGTAATAACGAACTTTATAGTATAAAAACAAAAAATCATACAAAGTCGTAAATGTTTTTTTTTCGGTTTTGGTTTTTTTTTTTACAAAACTTTTTAAAACTGACCAGAAAAAGAAAATCAATTTGTTACAAAATTATTCTTTATTATTATCTTGTATGCGAGAAAATGAATAAAATAAATTTTGTCAAGATCATAATTCAATAAATAATAATAAGAAAAATGTTTTTTTTTTATAGCCATATTATTGCTTTATTAACAATGTCACAATTGATAACATTGTTTATTTGAAAGCAGTTTTAATACTAATAAAAAAACAAAAATAATATAGTAAACAATGTAATTAAAATTAATTGACCATCTGTTATGATGGAAAAAAATTCCGACAATAATTCATAAAATTTAAACCAATATTGTTAAGTTTATAACAAGGGTTTAAAAAGGGATAAATACATTGAAACGTAGAATATGTATGTTTAAAAAAAAATAAAATAAAAGAATGTTTTATCAATGAACCAAATGAAAATGAACGAAAATGAGTAAATTTTCCAAACAAACGTGTTTAATAACATAGTGATAATAATAAATAAAATAGAATAATAACCATTAAACCATTAAAACCACCCCTTTCTTATATATTATTAGAGATAATAATTATTGTTTATAGTCGGTAACCACATATTGGCTATTTATTTAACATCTATCGACACAAAACATTTGTGTTTTTGCCATGATTTACAATTTTACAACAGGCTTTTTAAAACCAAACTTAACAGACTTTACAACAGAAGATTTTTTTTGTAATCTCTAAAACAATAGAACAATTCTCTACCCTTCTCTATACATAACTTTTATCGTATTACATTGGTTAAATCACATCAATCGAATCATACTTCATGGCAATTAAATAAACAAAAACAATGGATTAACAGTTTTCTAAGCGAATTAATTTCTAATCGACTAATAACTAAAACAATCTAAATAAATATCATTTTAATTCCAATTATTTCTTATATTGCCAATATTACTAATTTGTTCTTAATTTTAATTCATGTTGTTATTTGTTTGTTTTTTTTTTTCGGTTTTTAGTACTTTTGTTTTAATTAAGTTCTTTAAGTTCAGAGATAAACAAATGTTGGGTACTGAGAAGTTTACAGAAAAGTTTAGAAAAATCGTTGTTTAATCAGCGTAACTGATTAAAATAAAATTTTCAAATAAATTCAATTGCAATCAATCACAATTACTAAAAAGCACAAGTACCATTAAAGTAACAGCTTTACCTACTTGTTATTACAGCACATACAAAAAAAAAAAATAATAATCAAAAACTCCTGGAAATTAGTCATTTTTCTTTTATTGAACAGAGTAAATCACTTGTTAATTGAGTAAAAGTAGTAAATGGTTAAATATGAAGTGACAAGTCGTTAAACAAGTCGTTTCTTTTGAAAAAAAAAAAAAAACTTTTTAATTGTTGATCTACTTAGCTGTCAGTGAATGATAAAAAGAAAAACAAGAAAAGCAGAAATCTTCGTTAACCCTCAAGTGACAATTTAATTGCAAAAATGTTTGAGAAACAATAATAAAAAAAACAATGAATAAATTAAATCCACTTAGTTTATTCAATGTGTCAATAATAAGCTTTGCAAGTAAAATTATTATGCAACAATAGAGCTAAGTAAAGATTATCATATGAACCGGATTTTATTATTACTCTATAAATTTACAATAAGTCACATAATTTCATATGCACAATTTCTAATCGCACTAGATAAATTTATTTATTGATGATTTACATTCAACATTAAATTTTTATAGAAAAACAATTTCGAAATTCTATGAAATTTTTTATTTTTGTAAAATCTTGCATATTCTGCTTTTACTTATGCGCTTTACGTTTCTCTTTCTCGCACTTCTTTGTGATTGTGTTTTGCTTTTAGTATTTTTGTTAATTTAATTAACGTACAATTAAATTATTGCATATTGTGTACATTATAATGCAAAATGCATTTTGTGCATTCATTTCGTTTATTTAAAAAAAAAAAAAAAAAAATAATAATAATAATAAAAAAAACGAATTACTCCCGTTACTGTAGGTGAATTTAGAAATTTATTTGAATAATTTAACACAAAGGTGTGTTTATTTATTTATTTATATTTAGCTAAGATGTTTATTATTTATTTTTATATATTTTTTTTTTTTTTTTCTGTTTTCAGAAAATGTGACTTAAATAATAATTTTAAATAAAAAAAAAAAAATTGTTTTTTCCTGTGATGCTAGAAATTTCTAAAAGAAAAATTAAAATTTTTTTTTTTAAAACACCTCGTATATGCGAAGCCACTGTGTAATTTTTTTTTTTTTTTAATTTTTTTTCGCTTAATTTCGCTTGTTATGGCTATGAAATAATAATTATTACAGAACTGATAATCTATTTTTGAATATCGAGGTGGAAATGAATTTATTTCTAATTCGTGGTTATTTTGTATTTATAATTGCCTGTTAACTAGGCGTAATTTTAATTAAAAAAAAACCTTGGTTAAAAGGTGAAACATAATTTTCTGAGTAGTTTTACCTTATGTAAACTGCGATTAGTAAGTTAAGTTTTCTTAAACTTTATTTACGCTTTGTGTCGGCTAAAGCCACATAATTTCCATAATAATATTGCGTACAAATATTATTTAAAAAGTGCCAACAGCAGATTTTCGATTCGAACAACCAAATGTTTAACGATCCAGATAAAATTCCATACGTGTTCGAGAAAATATAAATGGTTAGGTCAAATGGCGACAATAATTTCTCCAAATTTCCTATCTTTATTCAATCGTTTAAAAGTCCATTGTGTGCAGTTTTGTAGTCTTTTCTCTGGCTTTATTATTTTTATTTTTTTTTTTTTCGTTATTAAACGACGTTTGGTTTTCGCTTTGGATAATTGTTTTGTATGAAATTTCAATTTTAACATGATGTATGGATGGGCTTTTATGGTCTTTTGTAATTTTATTTTGAATTGGAATATTTAATAAAATGACGCTTGGAATGATACGAAAGAATTATGAATGAATGTGATATGTAGCGGGTGAATAGTATCGAAATGATTTGAAAGCAAAAGCTTAATGGTATTTTTTTTTTAGTAAAATCCGGCTTTAAATATTATTTATGTAAAGGATGTTCTGGCTATTAGTCATTTAATGTCTATTATTACTGTTTTTATTGTTATTGTTATTATTGTTTTTATTGTAATCATACCATGATAGATATGTTTTCGCTTATGTTTAGTTTTCTTATTTTCAGCTTAGTTTTTGTTTATTTAATTCTAATAAAATTTATAACAGCGTAATATAACACATAACATGACAACATATCATATTTTACTCTGTTATTACTGTATTACAATAGTGGTAACATTGTTTTGTCTGTTTACATTAATTACGATATAAAAATTTGTGTATCTGTCGATTTATCGCTCTTATCAAATTATTATTGTAATGGAAAAATTATGCGATCTAATTAAAACATTATAAACGTTCATATAAAATTGTTTTCATTTTAAAAAGTTCCGTTAAAAAGCGAAGAAAAGAAAAATTAATTTTAAACGCACAAACGGGGAACCCCGGGTTTTTTTTTTTCTTCAAATATTTTTCATCGTCGATATATGTTACGTTTTTTGCTATAATTTTTGTTTAACTAAAAATTTTTTAACGTACAACGCTTCCCTGTAAGTCATTAGTTTAAACCAGAAAAAAAAAAAAAAGTTTCTTTTCTTGCTACAATAAGAAACTTTAATAGCGAAAGAAAGAAAAAAAATTATTTTTTTCATCTTGTAGCAAAAACAACTAATAAATATAAACAACAACATAGTGAATATACAAAAAGAAGTAGAAACAATCATAGACACAGACATATTACAACAGGTGCAGAATATGACATCTATTTAAAGTGACTTTTCATCGGAAAAAACAGAAGAAAAAAAAAACGTATTCTAATTTTCTATTTAAATTTAGATACATTTTTTTTTTCTTTTTCTTCAGTTAATGCTCTTGTTGTTGTTTCGTTTTTTTTTTATTATTTATTCTTTTTTATTATTATTATTATTATTCTAGATGAGGTCTATCTATCTAAAGAAAATATAAATAATAATAATACTTAATAATAGTAATAAAAACAGAAAAAAAAAAAGAAAAAACTCTCTGTCTATGTAGAAAGAAAGAATTTGTCTTCTCAATTTTATTTTTAGAAAATGTTAATTTACTTGAATTAATTAATTTTAAAAGTAGAAAAAACAATAAAAACCCAAAGATTAATAACGTTGTTGATGAAGATGTTTTATAAAACAAACAAAAAAACAAAAATTTATAAATTAATAAACAAAACCCAAAATCAATAGATCAAACGTGTCTGTCTGTCTGTTTTTTTTTTTTTTTTGGCTGTTTTCTGCCCTTTTTATTCGGTTTTTGCCTGTCGCTTTTTCTTTAAGCGCACACAATTCCTTAATTTTATCATTTTTCACAGATTCTATTTCTTTTCAGCCCACTAGAAATAATAATAATAATAATAAAGAACAAAAAAAAAAAAATAATAATAATAATAAGGAGAATAAAAAATCTTCAACATTTCCACAGATATTTATGCTTGATAAATTCATATAAGTACAGAAAAGCGGAATAACAGCAGACAGAAGTAGAAAAAAAAAATGAAATCATAGTGAAATGGTGCAATGAATAAGAAATAAGAATATCACAGATACTGGGCTAGATTTTTTTTTTTTTTTATTTGTTATTTTTCTCCTTTATATTTATTCTTGTTCCTTTGGTTTATTATATTCTGACTTAAAAATAACTAATAAGGAATTCAATATTCAATACGATTCAGTTTGTTATGTTTACATTGGTTTGCAAGACAACAAAACGGCGACAATCGTATGTCAGTTATCCAACGAAACGTTCGTAAACAATGTCTATTTATTTATGCTGACAAAAAAAAAAAAAACGAAAAATTTATTAAAATAATGTAGAAAATCTCACACCACCCCCACAACATAATACACCCACACAGTGCACGTTTATATGATTATATGAAAAAAAAAAAAAAAAAAAAAAAAAATCCACACATATATAACCAACAATTGATGCATTTTTCTTAACGAAATATCAATTTTTTTTTTTTTTGTCAACTGCAATAAAGTCACAAGAAAACAAGCAAAGGAATAAAAACTTTTTTCGGTTTAAATAAATAAATAAAAATATTTCGCGAAACGTATAAAAAAAAAAAAAAAAATCACAAACTTGTCGTCAGTTTTTTTTCTTTTGTTTTTGTTTTCTTGTTAAAAAAAATTACAGCAGAAAAGATAAAAAGAAAAATTTGTCCCGTGGTGGGTGGATGGTGAAAGTCGTTTCCCTATCAAGCCTTGTTCTTAATCAATTTTCGGTTTTTTACAAAAGTTAAAACAAACAAAAATGAATTATTTGTCTGTTAAATATTGATTTGAATATTCTACCTCCTACTTTTTTTTTTTTTTTTTATTATATAGGCAAAGTGAATTTATTTATTTTTTTTTTTTTCCGTTCTTAATTTGTCGCGCCTCTTCATCTAGAAAATTAAATTTTATTCGCCTTTAACGCTTCATCGTCTTAAAGTTTTTCGTTTTAGTTTTTTTTTTTTGTTTTTTTTTTTTTTTTTTTGTTGTTGCTGCTAAGCTAAAGAGTAATTAATTCTATTGACATCAAAAAAAAGAAGGAAAAAAAATAATTAAAGAAGAAGAACAAAATGCGCAAAATGCACGTTGTGAAAACATGACGAAAAAATGAAAAAAAAAAAAGTTGTGAAAATAAAATTTATTTCTTTGAACAACACAAAAAAAAAAAAAAAAAGCGCAGAGAATCACTTTAGATAAAGACACAGCAAAGTGTGTTTTTAAGGCATTTTTGTAGCCGTTTTTTTTTTTTTTTTTTTTTTTTTTCACGAGGGATATTTTATTCTGCTGTTTTATGAGAAATGAAAAATCATTTTAACGCCTCATGGTTATTTCGGTTTCTTCATCTTTCTGTGAAAAAACTTCGGTTAAACGAGATTATTGTTTGGATTAATTGTTTACAAAATCGTGTTGTCATTCATCTAACCTGAATTCAAAAACTAAAGGATACTCAAAACGTTTAGAAATTTACTAAAATAAAATTCCGGTTGATCCCGATTCTTAAAAGGGCTGTAATTCGGATCACGTTGAAATTTTTGGTGAAAACAAAATCGAAACTTTATTCTACGAGTTTGGCCTCAAAACAAAAAATTTAAAAATTTTTCAAAGTTGTAGCATAAATTCGATTTGTCTTATTCTCAGCATAAAATCTAAAATGTGAAATTCATTCCGTTTATTAAATCCGCGTTTCATCCCACTATTCGCTGCACCATCTCTATCTAATCAATTTATTTTAATAAATAAAAAAAAAAATGTTTACAAAACATATGTGAAAATACAGAAAAACACAACGATTAAAAAACCAAGTGGCAGCATCAACTTTATTCATAACAGAAACCAAGTGGAAATTTTTTATTTTTTATTTTTTTTACTGGCGAATGTGTAAAAAGCGGAAAAAAAAAAACTTATTTTTTTAACTGAATTATAGCGTGCGCGTAAATAATAAAAATAAATGGAAATGTGTTTTCCCGTGGTTAACAATGGGAATTTTCGTCTTTTTTTTTTTTTTTTCTTGTCTGTTAACCAAACAACCTTTCAACTTGTGACTTTTTTTTTTTGTTGGTACTTTCAACAATACTGGTGGTTTTGGATTTTGTTTTTTTTTTATTTTCGCTGAGTAATTTTTTTCGCAACACTTTCAAACACAAAAAAATAAAATAAAACTGGTAAAAACGTTTTTATAACTTGTTGTTCTTTGTTTTCAAATACATTACGCGGTTGAATAACTCAATTACGAACCGTTTAGATTTTTTATTTCAACTAATTAGTTATCCAATAGTCAGATTAATTATTTATCCATAATTAATGATTGATTATCATATGTAAAATATAATTCAAAGCTTAATATAATTATCCAATCAGATAAACAGATTATTGTTACGCCCCTTTAACTGCTACTAACAACACAATTGCAGTATAAACCAAAGAGCAAAGGATTACTCATCATAATAATAAAAAACAATTCCCATAACAAGGAAGTCCATTAAAATTAAATGGATCATAGCTGATGATTAGTTAAATCAAAATGATTTATAATAAAAGCATAAAACTATAATAATAATTTTCTTCATTTTATTTCAATCAATTTGAGAAGAAATTTTTTGTTTGAAGACAACAAACAGCGGTGAAGGAACAGAACATAAATTTGATTTTTATTAAAACAATAAAAATCTATATGAATGCACAATTTGTGTGTGTGTGTGTATATTGTCTATAGTCTCTCAAATTAACATTATATGAAATAATATTAGCATTAAAAATGTTTTAAAATTTAATGATGCGAAATTTCTTATTGCTATCAAAAGTGAAGAAAATGAAAAAAAAAATTTTATTTCGCCAATTGTTATCTTCTATAAAGGGTTTTTTTTTGTTTTTCGTTATTACAAATGTTTATTTTTTGGTTGTTATATTTTTATAAACAGCCTTAGTCGCAGCCCCAACCACTTCCATAAAAACGATAAACACAACAATAAACACACCAACCAGCAAACATGTTTAAGTGTTTTTCTCTGTTTTTATTTTCATATTGAATTGAATTCATATTTTCATTTCCACCAGAAGAAACATTTTTTTTTTTTGTGTTTGTTAGTTTTGAATGCGTCTAAAGTTTATTTGGTTGGATTGGGATTATATGTAAGAGTTAGCCGCGACAATAAATTCAATTTCATTTTGTCGTTGAAATCGTTATGTTGTTCGTTATGGCCAAAAAAAAAAAAAAACAAAAACAAGAACAAATAGAAACAAATCGCGACTTTTTCATTTGTTCGTTTTGTTTCTATAATCACTTTACTGCAGAATATACACGCATTTCATATATGTAATATCCTACTTCCCATTTATGTTTTTGTTGATGCTTTTCTTGTATAACCAAATCGTCATTGACTAGTCTAGTGTTTTGTTGTTTCTTCTATATTTAAACAGAAAATTTACAATGTTTTCAACGAATGACAACGTATCGTTTGTATTGTACAGAGCAAATGTACATAAAAAAAACACCACAAAAGCCTTACACAATAAAACCCATCTACTTGTTTTTATAACGTTTAACATTTAAGTCATCCATGATCATCCTACAATGTCATCGTTCCTTTAGCTACATATATAACAAAAATAAAAGAAAATAAATAAACTCGCCTTTGCTTATTTAACATCTCGTGCCAAGATTTCACAAAAACAAAAACGATTTTTCTATATGCATTGCATGAGGCTGGTGTATCTCTATCTCTACACTGCAATCTGGATTGCTCAACGACCTTTAAATATGTCTCTTTATATTGTGTCCTTATATCGTTACATACAAACCAATTGCATATATCACAACAAAACCGATTCGGTTATCTACAAAGATTTTATAAAAAAAAAAATTTTGTAATGCCATCTCTCAACCCCTTAAAATTGCTTCGTTCGCATTAAAATATATTTCTTTAAGACAGTAAAAGAAAATAAAATAAAATAAGCATAAGGATAGGAAAAGTTCCATTCTTCCGCATACATAGGAAAATCAAAAAGAAAAAAAGAAATAGGAAGAATGAAAACACTCCACGTCTTATCCAACAGAGACAAGAAAAATACGACAAAACATCAACTGACTTCGTTATCTTTATTGTGGATTATTGTTTTTATTATCTCGTTGTTTCGCTTTGCATACAATTTCTTTATTGATATTACATAATTATTCATAACCAGCATATATACAAGCAAAAAATAAATAAATTAAATTATTACGTAAATGCATACGAGAAATAAAATAATTTAGCTAAACAAAAAAAATAAAAAAAATAAATTGTTTTATTTCATAAATAAATTTCCGCATTAAATTGTTTTTCTTATATTTTTAGAATAATTAATTAAATATTTTTGTTTTTTTTTAGAAAAGAAAAAAAACTAAACCTTTCCACCCACTTTAGCCGTTTTTTTTTTTTTTTTTAATTTGATTAATAAAATTCTTTTGATTCTCCAGCAATTTTATTAAACGATGATGAAACACCTGTTCGGTTTTTTATTTTATTTTTACTATGCAAAGTAAATTATGTAAGATTAAAATAGACAGACAAGCGTAGTTAATATTAGCTGATCTTTGTATTATAATATTTAAACGACACGAGAAAAACATAATTTTATTAAGTTATGTCTGGAATTTCATAACGAAAATTTGTTTATACAGCAATAAAGTGGTAAGAGTTTACTTTAAAGTAAAGTGTAGACATTACAGATATTGATAAGTAATCAAACCAAGTGTTTAATCACTACATAACCCTTAACTTAGCTTAAACACGATCAATTACATTAAATATTTATATGACGATCGTTTTCACAACTAAAGCCACAAACTTTCACTCACATTTAAAGATCTTAGATTAAAAAAAAAAAAAACGATTTAAGCGTACAAAATTACAAAATAACTTAAACAAGCTCATTGTTTATTATAATTACTTAAATTTTTTATTATTATTATTATTATTATTATTATTACTAAAATTACCCAGAACCCCCTTCGAAATGGATAAAGTTTCTGTTGTTCTTTGTCTCATTAAATAAATTCTTTGTTTGTCTCCTCACACTTATCTCGTCTTTGTATGTTTATTTTAACAATTAAATTAACATATAATGAGAAAATTACATAATTGTCGTTGTTGTCTTTTTTTTTTTTTTTATTATTTTCTTTATTGCTTAATGTTTTAACATCCTCCTACAAAAATTAAAAAAAATAAACAGGAACAGAGTACCGAAAGATTTCTTTTTTTTTTTTTTTGCTATTTGATAACAAAATACCAATTTGGCATCAGTTTTTAATTTGTTTAATAATTATTTTGTTGTTCATATAGATAATGATGATTATGTGGTGATAATGTGGTTGCTTAGCTTCGTTTTTTCATATATTTAAGGGTGCAAAAGCGTATTTAAATAACAAAAGTAAGAAAATTTGTTTTATTTTTAAATAAAATTCGCCTAAATGTCTACAATATGTATAACATTATCAACAAAAAAAATTGCTTATACAAAATTTCTTTGTTTTACCGTAGAAAGGCACAAATAAAAAAGCTTGTGGTAGTGGTAAACAGCAAAAACACTTTACCATAATGTAAATTATATTATTAAATGTAAAAAAACAAAACAACAACAAGCTTTAACCTTCTAAATACGCTACTTAAAATAACATAGTATATGAGGTGTAAATATTCTGCTGAGCTTTTTCTCTATTATTATCTTCTTATCACTGTTTGCATAGTACATTAGATGTCTTATTTAAACATCGTTTATGTTTTCCACTTGTTTACACTAATAACAACTGCATTTGTGATTTAGTTTTTTTTTTATTTCTTTCTATTATGCTGTTAAAACGGCCACCAGCAGCATCTTTTTTTTTTCTCTGTTCGTTGTATTCTCTGCTTAACCCTTATTATCAGGTTGAATAATAGTAAAAGAAATAAACAAAAAAAAAAAAAAGACATCAAACCACATTAAAGTCAAAACATTTTATGAAAAAAAAAAAAATTTCCAAAACCTTTAAAACACCCTCCAGCTAGAAAAACATTTAAAAATATTTATTTACACCAAAAAACACCGGACAAAAAACGTAATGAAAATATAACAGATAAAAGCTCAAACGTAAAGACAAATAGTGAAAATAAAAGCACAAACTGATCTTGTTTGTTCATAGAAAATAATACAAAAAAAAAAAATGTGTTCACATTGGTAATTTATATATTTATCGCAAAAATAATAAAAAAATTTAAACAGAAAAAAAAAAAATAAAATTTTTGTTGCTGGAAGGTTCAGATAGCTAATCACCAACCATATATCATCTGTATGTTATGGTTTGCTTATTCTCATTTTTGCAATGATTACACACCCGCTACTCTGTGGTTATTCGTTATTTGTTAACCCTATAGCAATTTACTGAGTTATGTGCATTACAACTTTTTAAATAAATAAATATGGATTAAAAACGGAAAGAATGTGTTATCAAAAAATAGTTTTTAATTATTTAAGTAACGAGACAACATTAAAACAGCAATCAATTTGTTAATAATTTGTCATGAATTAATAATAATAATAATAATTATTATTATTATTGTTGTGCATTAAAGACGACACAAAACATTAAGCAGCAGCTACAGCAGTAAAAAATAAACTGGATTGTGGGTGTTTTTATTATTTTATTTTATTTATATTTTTTTTTTTTTTTTTAATAATCCATCTGTAGAAATTATAACATATAGACAAAACAGCGCATAATTGCATTTTTCCTAAATAGGGTCAATATAATTACTATAAACTGTCTCTCTGGCATTATACCAAAATATATCTTAGATTTTTTTGGATGTGTGTGTTTGTATTTATATCCCAGCATAACATAACATAACATAAATTACTTAAAGTGGTGTAAAAAAAAAAAAAAAAAGAAAAAAAAAGAAAATCTCTACACAGATTTATGCCTACAACATTACGCCAACATACAATATAATAACACCCATTCGTGTACAACCCATAAACGTTCTAGATAATATTTCTATATATAATTTCACATTGTTCTGACTAAAAATATTCTATATTAAGACAACAATGATAAAAGATCATCATGGATTTTAAGTAATTTAATATTTTCATTTGGGGAGTTATGGTAAAAAGAAAAAAAGGAAAATAATTTTATTCTATCTGACTTAAACTGTACTGAACCGATTGAGTAGAAGGCTGGCTAGCCACTGTAATGATATTAATGACTATAATATAGCTAAGTTTTTTTTTCTTCTTTTACAGTTAAGAATGGCAATGACATTGCGTTTTATGTTCCTTAAATTAACTCAGCCACCCCATCCCCACAGATTCCCTTAGAATTAATAATAAAAATAAAAAATAAGGGCTTTAAAGAAAAAAGAAAAATTTATTTTTATTTTATTCTACAAAAGCTAATCGGTTTACATAAAATGTGGTTTGCCAAAAATATTTTACGGATATATTATAATTATTATATTTGTTATATATGTGTATTTTCAACTTCAGTATTATTTTATATATAATAATAATAATAATAATAATAAGTCCTCGGCATTAAAAGCCATTATTAAAAAAAAAAAACCAAACTATTACGCAGATAAACCATTAATTTCTGGTGTCGTTGTCGTTGAATAATTTTTGTTTTTTTTAATGCATTTCTAGTAAATTATCAGCGTGAGGAACAAGGAAAAAATGTTTTTTTTTCTATACGACGAGATTCTGATTATGTAAGCTAAGGATGTTTGTTGGTGTTGTTAAGACAGTATTTTTTTTTATTTAACACGCTTTAAACGTTAGAATAATATACAAAACATCACTTACTTAAACCATGTTTAAAAGAAACAAAAATTCTTAACACAATTCAGCTTAAATAACCAAAACTTTAGAAGCCCTGATTAAAACCTAAGCGCAAATAAAAAAAACTCACTCAAAAAAATAATTTCACTGTACAGTATACATCCCGGTGCTTAATAACAATAAAAAAAAATTTTAAAAAAAGAAAATTTTACTCATAATCATAATGCAATAAATTTTCCTTTATTTACTTGAATAAATTTGAATAAAACATGAATAAATTATAATTATTATTATCAATTATTCATTATAGAATTTCAATGCCATAAATTCATTTAAATATTTACGTAATAATTAAATATTTATTAAAATAAAAAAATAATCACAACGACTTACATACGATAAACTGGACATAACTCGTCAGTTTACTTAATTATATAATTAAAATTAATTAATATTAATAAAAAAAGAATTAAATAAGTAATTAACTTACATTACATGTAGTTTTAATTGCTAAGTTTAATTCAGAAATGTAGCTGGTGCGGATCAACAACAATAAACTCTGTATCATGTGATTGGAATCGGAATTCTTTACCTGTTATCTCAACGCTTTAAAAAAAAATTTTTTTTATTTTATTATTATAATTATTAATTCATTTATATCCATGAACTTCATTAAAATTTATTTTTAAATCAAAATTTATTTTTTATATAACAATAAATAAATAAAAACTTTACGTTCGGTGAATGCAATTCAATAATAAAAAAAAACTATTTTTTTCACTCTTTCACTATTCCATTTCCCTATTACACGATAACTTATAATGAACGAAATAAAAAAAAAAAAAAAAAGCGCAAAGCACATCAACTAGTATCACGTATAAAATGCAATAAAAAAAAAAAAAACAACAACGGCTGTTGTTAATCATAAATAAATAAATAAAAAAAAAAAGGCAAGAATTACGACCAGTGAAAGTTGTTTACACCAAACGTAAGTAAGTAATGTTTACAGTGTGACAATAAAAAGTTTTCCTATCGCCAACGCTAACAATAAACGAAAGCTATGAAAAAAAAAAATTTTTTCTTATTAATCTAAGGTCGTTCAATCAGTTCAATGTCGCTTGCGGATGATTTTTTTTTTTTTTTTATTTCTTCTTCATTTTTAATACATTATTGACTAATAATTGTTGTTAAATTAAATTTATAAAAAAAAAAAAATGAACTATAATTAATAATTATTATGTTATAACGTAATAATCGGTGTTTTGATGTTATGGAATTTTTTTTTTTTTTTTTGTAAAGTAAAAAACACAGAAAACATAAAGTGGGGACTGCATTAACATTGGGTTTCAGTCTTCATGTAAAATAACAAAATATATAATTAAAATTATTTAAAAAAAAAAAAAAAAAAAAACAATAAAAAGTCTTTTAAAACAAATCAAATTAACAAATCGATTAGGGCATTGCAATAATATTTCCAATATTTATTGATTAATAAGCAAGAGAAAAATTTATTTTTTAATAAATAGCTTAAGAAATACCCTGTTACCCTTTATATTTAACGTAAACGTAGTGGATATAATATTAACTAAATTTAATGTAAATAAAATTAAAAACAATAATACAAAAAAAAAAAAAAATAAACACTCAGCTCTGGAGAGGGGAAAATAAATTTAAAAAAAAGTTTTATTTCTGCTTACATTTAATAAAAAAAAAAAATAAAAATGTTTTTAATAATATTTTGTGTGTCACTCAGACACAATATAAACATTTTTGTTCCAGTAATATAAATTGATTAGATAAATATACGTTTTTGTGTTAAATAGAAATGATTAAAGCACTGTAATCTAGTTGTGTTTTGTGTTTTGTGAATGTTTTCAGTGAGGTTTTATAGTGAAATTAATTAGTTTTTTTATTAAGGAATAAAATTAATCAATAAGTTATAATAATGCTGGAATATATAGTTGATTTATTAACAATAATATTAGCTGTAATTGGTGTTATAGCAATACTTGTATGGTCAATTGATAATTTTTCATCATTTATATTAATTATTAAAGCGGTATTAACGCCATACTTTCAACCAGAAGAGAATCAAACATTTCAACAACGTTACGGCGATTGGGCTGGTTTGTAAACAAAAATGTTTTTTTTTTAATTATTTAATCAATCACTATGAATGTAATGAAAGTTAATTAAAAATAAAACTTTAAAGCAAGTTTAATCAATTTAACTTAACCTTAATTAACTTTAGCTAAACTAATAATAATCAGAAAAAAAAAAAAAAACATTGATTTAATTTTGTGCATACTGTGTAAACATAAGAAGTAAGTAGTTTTGTCATGCGCATTATAACAAACGCATATTAACAAGAGTATTGTGTACAACTTCAAGCATTATCTTATTCTACGTAATTATAAAAATCTTTTTCGATTCTGTTTCTACATGGAAGTTAACTAAATTAATTAAGCAAAAATAATAAAAAAAAAAAAAATAAAATTTTGTATTCGTTGACATTGAACCACATTAAAAAAAAAAAAAAAAAGTTATAAAAAATTCACTTGTTATAGCCAACCGTCGTTAATTGTTTTCGTTTCTACGTCAAAAATTAAATAATCGTTAAACCAAAATTTCATTAATTAATTCATGTCAAAGTACATTATGTGATTTTTTTTTCTATTCTTTTCTTTTCTTACTTTTAATTTCCATAAAATCAGCCATAAAGTGCATGCAGGAATTATTCAAAAGAAAAAACGAAAAGAAAAAACGAAAAATTATTGAATGACCTTTAAATAAAAAATTTAATTTAATTTTATATAAAACCGTAGAAATTGTAATAAAAATAATAATAATAAAAATAATAATGCAAATCATGCTTTTATTCATTTTAATTTAAAATAAATTAATTCAACATAGTTTTCGGTGGTAACTTTTTGATTAATAACCAGTGACGATGTTATTGTTATTACACTTTGCACCATAAATTTTTTTTTTTTTATTAGAAATAATTAAGCTTTTAAGAAAAGATATTATTTTTTGTTATTACAAGTCATAAAAAAAAATTCATTTAATTAATTAAATAATTAAAGGAACAAAAAAACTTTTACCTTGGAATTTTTTTTTTTTTTAGTGCGGCACCAAATCATTTCCTTCTCATTCGTTTCAATTCCACCGAAATTTTTTTCTCATTCGAATGGTGGATTATAATTAATTTTTGCCACGCACAAAAAAAGGTGTCTTTGTTTGTTAAATTAATTATCTACGTACCTAGCTTATGGTTTTTTTTAATTTTTTTTTATGTAATACAAAACATATTTGTAAAGGGTAAATAAATTTGTTTTGTGTTCAATTAGCAGCGTTTTTTTTTTTTTTGTGGTTTCCTTATTTAGATAACCTTATCTGGTTGAAAGTTGTTAATTTGGACGTTTTACAAGGTAAAGATAGGATAGAGACTGATTACAGACGTATTACCTATGATTAATATTAACAAATCAATGATTAACAAACAGGAATTATGTAACAAATTTCCAAACACAAATATTTTAATAAGAAAAACATGATTAGCATTTATTTAACGACCGTTAAACTAATAAATTTTTAAGATGACAATAAATAAAAACTTGTTTATTATAATAAAAAATTATATATTCCAATGGATAATCTCTTCATTCATCATTTACGATTTACAATCAAAGAGTTTTTTTTTTTTTTTTACTTAATTTTTTTATTGAAAATATAAGAGAGACAGAGAGAGAGTGAAATCGTGATAAAATGCATGAAAGCTCTAATTCACATGACAGCACAAACCTTAATGCAATCAACAAACAAAAACTAAATCTAAGACAATGTTAGAAAGTTATTTATAAGAAAAAAAGGGCAACAAACATATTTATCATAGAAATTATTTAATTAATTAATTCATTTATTCATTTCATAATTAATAATAAAAAAAAATTTATCTTACAACATTTTCTTACAAAATAAATTAATTTCACTAATTAATTCTACTTAAGATCAAACATAATTGAATGAAGAAAATAAAGAAAAATTGCATGAAAAAAAAAAAAAAAAAAAAAAAAAAACACTTAAAATTGCTGGAATACTTGGAGTACTAATAAAAAAAAAAAAAAAAAAAACTCGTTGGTTACGTAATTATAAAAAAAGATTTTATATATACCTCATGAGATTGTACTTTTGTATTAACACGCGTTATACAATGCAAATAATAAATAATTTATCAAAGTTATTGATTGAAATATGCATGCAGCAAGTAATTTATTTAAATCAATAAAAAAAAAAAAAAAATAAATAAAAACCTGCTTGACCCAATAAAGAATAAAAAATTTTAACACCGCAGCAGTATGTTTGTAACGCAACGATGATATGACGACAATAAAATAACAGCGAACAACAAAATTTATTAAACATAAAGCTCAGTGTGTTTTATAGTTAATTACGTCAATTGTGATAATTATTACCGGTTAATATTATTAAATATTTACATAAATGTTTACTTGAAGCATTTTTTTTTTGTTAGGTTCAAAGGTGTTTTGACTACTTAAAAAAAAACCAGTAGAACCAGAAGAGCTTAGTACTTTTATTAAATAATTTAATTTACCTTACAAAACAAACAGAAAAACCGCCTAAAAAATTATTCTATAAAAAAAAGCTCTTTAATGACTTAAAGCAACAGAAATCAACACTTATTGACTATACAAATTTTTGCATCACTTGAAATTTGTTTTGTGCGTTTTGTTTGTTTAAATTTTTTTCTCTCTATACATTTTTTTTATTCTTATAAATGTTTCAAGGTAAGCATTAAAAATAATTATTAATAAAGAAAAAAAAAAAAAAAAAGAAGTGTTTTTTCGATGATACTTTCTAAATAAATTTTTTTTTTTTTTTCAACAATAAAACTTCATTCAAACAAAACATTTAACCAGCCAGTCGTGTGTTTTAAGTAAATTTCACTTGTGATTAATATTTGTTTTAGTCAAAACAATAAACTAAATACATCAGGTTTGTTATCGTTTTAAATTAATTAATTAATTTAAAAAAAAAAGAAGATTTTTAAAGCAGCAATAAAAACGAAACAAAAAAGGTAAACAAACTTCTGCCGAACCGCCATAGCATGTGTTTAAAGAAAATAACAAACACAGCGAAAGCTTTACTAAAACAAAAAAAAAAATAATAATAATTTTTTTATGGACAAGTAGAAACGACTTAACTTATTGTGAAATAAAAATTATTAAATTTAATTAATGTTTGACTGTTAAAGTGGATTAACAGCAAACAGTTATGCAATCATAACTGGCGTACTCTGTAAAAGCTTATTAATAATTTTTTTTTTTTATTCAACGTGAGAAAGGGAAATTTGTGTTTTTTTTTTTAAGGTCATTTTACCATAAAAATTTTTATTCATAAGCTTTTTACAGACGTCAAACACTTTTTTTTGTTTGTTTTTTTCTTCTTTGTGATTTATGAAGAAATTTTTTTTTTCTTTGTTGATTTCTATTTCTATTGTGCTTTAAGCACATGAACCTTCTTCGTCGGATTTTTAAAAAGTATTTGAAGCAGCCGAACTTTACAAAATGGAATAAAATCGCTCACCAGTTACATAATTAAACATTTTTTTTTTTTATATTTATGGTGTCATAATCATCAAAAATGTGTCTTAAACCTCGATATACAAACCCACTTAAAACCTAATTTATCACAACAAAGGTAATTTCTCAATGTATCGAAGGTGTTAATGCGATAAAACCTTACACCAAAAAAAAAAAAAAAAACCATAAATCAACTCGTTTATTACCTTTAAACCATATTTAAGTCGCTTTAACGACAACTGTTTACTCTTAATTAAAACTACTTCACGCATAACATAAATAATTAAATCATCAAACATTAATTAAAATTTAACAATTTTTACACACACACACGACACAGATGATAGAGCAGAAAATTACCTTAATTTTTTTTTTATTTTGATTCTCTATCATTATTTGAGTTAAATTAAAACAGAAAAAAAAATGAATCAAAAATGAAATTAACGTGAACGACCTTGCGTAAATTATAGTAAAACACCAAAAAAAATTCCTCATCATCGCTGTTGTTTGGTTTTAGTGTTAATTTACTCGCGTTGTTTCTTCACATTTGTATGCAGTGGTGATTTTTTTTTTTTCAGGGTTATCAAACCATTTGTTCTAATTACCTATTTATAAGACAGATAAACTTTACAAATTTATTCAACGCTGTCAAACAGCAAAAATTCTGCCTGCCTGCCCACCTATAAACCTATTTTCTATAATTAAACAGGCACGGCGCTTAAATTTTATTCTCATAATTAACTCCGTGATCAAATTAAAGAAAAAAAAAAATTTAGTTTTCTATGTTTATAACGCGTTAAATGCTCTTCATTCAATCATAAATGAAATAAGTTTTGTTTGGCACAAAAGAATAAGAATTTTGAGTGGTTACGTCTGGTAAACGTTTGCCTTTTTTTTTTTTGCATACTTTACAAATGTAATTAATTAAGTGGTGAGGGATAATTGAGTTTTCATAATTTTCTACTCTTTTTGCTTGTTGTTGTTGTGTTTTAATCCTGTCAATATTTACGTGACTTTAAAATGTCTTCATTTTTGAGTGTTTTCATTCGGTTTTTTCTTTTCTTTCTGATATATATATATATATTTTTTTTTTTTAATCATACATAAAAAATCTAACCTCAATATTTATACAACATAAAATCTTATTTATGGTTTTTCAATTAGTTTTTGTTTCTTTTTTTTTATTCTTGTCAACAATATTTTTGGTTGTTTTTAAGTAAGTTTTTGTAGTAACCAGAGAGCAAAACATTATAATATGTGACGAAATGTATGCAGTGTATGTTAGAGGAAAACAGGATTATTTTTTCATTTTAATTTTTCTCTGTTTTAATAGAATTTTTGTTTCTACAAAGTAAAGAAAAAAATAAAAATTATTTTTTTATGTGTATTATGTTATGTTATGTTATGCACAAAAGATCGAGAGATGCTTCTACAATAATAATAATAATAATAATAATAAAAAAATGAAATAATAAATTCTTTTTTTTTTTTTTCCTTCTACTTTTAATTTTAAAATTATTGAAATTGTGCCAAATAGCTCGGCATAAAGTCAAACGATGAAATAACAAAAAAGAAAAACGAAAAATTATTTCTTCCAACAAAACTATTGATTTATGTTATGACTATTTTTGCTTTACAAACAAATAGGAAAAAAAAACTGTTTCCTCCAATATCATCATCTTAAATCAGCTTATGATGCAAGAATAGCCGGCATAATAATTTTTCCATTTTTTTTTTCTTTTTTTTTTTTTAAACAACAAAAGATTGTAAACCTCTGTCGCCAGAGTATTTTTTTTTTTGTTTTTTTTTTTTCTGCACTTAGCTTAAGCAACATAAATGCAATAATTCACTTCTTACTTTATAACATCTTGTTGTTAGCTAGATTTACCTTTCTTACAACATTTAAGATCAACTTTAATTATCGCTTTTAGAAATTGTTTTTAAATTAATTATGCAGCAGCAGCAGAACCTGCAGTAGGAGCAACACCAATAACCATTCTAAATTGTACATCATGGTTATTAAAAGCCACTGCACAAATAATTGATTCCTGTTTATCTGCCAATTTTAAGTGGATTGAAATAAATAAATAATTCACTTTGTTTGTTGTTTCATATCGTAAAAATGATTAATTTTCGCTAATAAAAATTTACAATTTTTTATTGCTGTACTTTGTGAAATTTTTTTTTTTTGCTAATTTATTGTTCGATTCTGGGACGCCTGGAATCTATGGTTAGATTTTTTTTTTTTTTTTTTCGTTTATTTATAGCCAATAAGTAGAAGAAGAAAAAAAAATCTTTTTAGGGTTTTACCATGAGAGTTTTAAGCAAGACTTTGGTTTTTTTTTTACATTTTTATTGGTTTAACCCATGTATAGGGCTTGGACTTTGTAATCCAAATAAAGAAAAAAAAAAGAAACTTTCTGTAATCACAAAATTATGCAAATCAGTTGAATTGATGACATAAGGCACAAATATAATAATTTTACGTTGGTTTATCGCGTCTCAACTTTATTTATTAAATCATTTCTCTCTCAGTTAATTTTGAAAATCAAATTTTAAACAAATTTGCATATTTATCATCGTTTAAAAAAATAAAAAAAAACAACCAAGGTGACGTCTTGGTGGACTAGACACTGCTTTTGTACCATTTCATCATATATATTTTTTTTTTCCGTAATGAAACTAAAACTAAGCGTGTTAAACGTGTTTCAGCGATGTACAACTGTGAATAAAAGTAATTTCAATGGGAAATTATTGTACCAAGGATGGTTATAAAAAACATTTTAATCTGCAAACTGATTAATTAATTTAGTAAGCAATCACCCTACGACATTTCAAAATAAATTTAATCTTAATCTTTACGACAAAACAACATTTCTCTTCTGTGAATGATTTTCTGCAATAAATAATCTGCAACAATCAATGTCGATTTGTTTTTTTTTTTTTATTATCCTTTGTGCAATTTATATTCCGTTTTGTTCCTTTCACTTTTCTTTTCTTTTCTGTTTTAAAAGGTAAAAATCCAATCTCTGTTTACCTTTAAATTTATTTAATCGAACAACTTATTTGATTATTTCTTAATTAAATTTAATTTTTATTTTTATTACAGTAATAACAGGAGCAACAGACGGTATTGGCAAACAATATGCAGAAGAATTGGCTAGCCGTAAATTAAATATTGTGCTGATATCAAGGACAGAATCAAAATTAATTCAAGTTGCTAATGAAATTGGTACGAATTTTTTTTTTTTTTTTTTTATTTTTTATTTTTATTTGTGCTAAATTTAATTTAATTTAATTTAATTTAAAAAATTGTTTTTTTGTTTTTTTTTTTTTTTTTTTTTGTTATAAGAATAAGCAGAAGCAACGAATTTAATTTTTGTTTACAAAAAAAAAAAAAATATTTTTTTTTTCTTTTACTTTTCATTTCCATCGAAAAATAATTGTTTTTGATGCAAATCTTCGATTACAAATAATTTATTTAATTAAATTTAAAAATGTTTTTTTTTTTTTTGTTTTATTTAAGTGCAAATTTAATTTAATTTGATTTTATATAATTTTAGCAAACAAATATCATGTGAAAACAAAGTGGATTGCTGCTGACTTTAGTCAAGGGCAAAAAATTTACAAACATATTGAAGGGGAATTACAGGGTATTCCTGTTGGTATTTTAGGTAAAAACAATAACAAAAAATTGTCTCTTTTTAATTTAATAAATATTTGTTTTTACTATTTAATTTATTAGTGAATAACGTTGGACGTATGTATGACTGTCCGGATGAATTAGGTAAAATACCTGAACAAATATTATGGGATATAATAAATATAAATATTGGTTCGGTGACCGCAATGACACGTTTAATTGTAAACGATATGAAAAAACGTGGAAAAGGTGCAATTGTGAATATATCATCTGGTAGCGAATTACAACCATTACCATATGCAACCGTTTACAGTGCGAGCAAGGTAATTTCACTCATGTAACTCATGGTACAAACAACATTCATTTTAATTCCTCATTAATTAAGGTTAAAACAATGAAATTTAATGCCTTTCATGTCATTCATTCATTTCAAAAAATGTCATTTGATTTTTTTTCCCTCTTGTTTGACAATTCAGTGGCAAAGTAAGTGTTTAACACCGAAAATAAAAAAAAAGAGAACATTTTAAACACAAACCCAATATGTTTAACAATTATAATTAAGGCGAATTTTTGTATGTGGCCTCATTCTGTTTTATTTTACAAAACAGTAAATTAGTCAGTAAAACATCCCATTAAAAAATTATTATTTTATTTTTGTTTTCTTCATGTATTTTCAGGGAAAATTCATTGTTTTCGTTTAAGAAAAAAAAAAAAAAAAAAAATGTATTTGTGAGAAGTTGAATGTTTTTGCTATTCTTTTAATTTTTATTTTTATTTATAACTCTTGATGACACGATATTATTATAAATAAAAATATATATTTTTATCACAAAAAATAATAAAATAAAACATTAATTTTTTGTACAATTTTTTGCAACATTTTATTCGTGTAGCTCACACACACACACACACACACATTGTTAGCATTACTAATTATAAAATTTATTAAAATTTCGTTTCTTTTTTTCAATTCCATCCAATCTGTGATCATAATCTTTAGCGAAAATTACGTTGTTTTTTTTTTTGCTTATATTTTGCATTGATTGTGTTTTCTCAACAAACATAAAATAGGGAAAAAAAATTTAAAACGCCTAATAACAGGCAATAAAATCGTATTTATTAAAAATAAAAATCAGAGATGTAAACCTTAAAATAAAAATTGTTTATGGTGTAGTTTTGTAATAAAATACAAAAAAAAAAAAAATTATTTTTAGCAACAAAGTAGAAAAATTTATTTTGTTATAAAAAAGAAAAGAAAAAACAAAAAATTCAAATGATCCGACCAGTTCAGGGTTAAGAAATAAATTTACATTTTGTTTTTCTTATAATTTTTCAAAAATTTAATTAATTTTTTTTTTGTTTTGTTTTCTTTTTATAAAGATTTATGTGAAAAACTTCACATTGGCATTACGAAAAGAAGTTGAATCGTACGGTATCACCGTACAGTTGGTGACACCAATGTTTGTTATAACAAAAATGAATGAATACTCAACGTCTGTTATGGCTGGAAGTATATTAATTCCTGATGTTAAATCGTATACACGTTCAGCGGTATTTACACTTGGTAAAACTTATAAAACAACTGGATTTTGGTCGCATGGTGTTCAGGTATTTTTATTACTTTTCAGAACATGTTCAGGATATGAGAGAATAAGAATTTTTTTTTTTGTTTCGTTTTTAGTATGCACTAATGAAATTATCACCGGAATGGATACGGACAATAATTGGTGGTCAAATGAATTTAAAATTCCGTCAAGAGTACTTAGATCAACAGCAGATAAACACGAAAACACAATAAACAAATTTAAGAAAAGTCGCCCAGTCGCATTTCTATAATTATTCATAATTAGATTAAAAAATTACATAATTAAATTAAATTAATTTGTTTTTCTGTGTAACTTCTTGCATTTATTGTATTAAAAAAAAAATTGAAGAAGAAACAGAAATATTGTAGCAACATATTGACGTAATAAAAAATTTATTTTTATATAAAATCAAAAGGAAAAAAAAAAATTCATTTTTTTTTGTATTTTGCTTAGGAAAAGCATTAAAAATGTACAGTAAAAATGTGCCAAACAATGCAATAAATTAATTAAATATATTTCTGTGTGTTTTTTGATGATTTTTCTGTTGTTCCATGTAGGAGCAGGTAAAATACGGCCACACACTGATGAAAATGCTTTAAACTTTTAAGGTATCCTGAAATACAAATTGATTATCACACTTTAACCCTTTGTGTAGTTCATGACAGTATTTTACAGACAGTTAACCCATGTCTAGCTAATTAATGAATCATTTTAAACTCTGAATTTAGTTTCACACCGATTACATAATCAAATAACTGCTGTACGGTTATGCAAAGAAAATAGCTTAACTCCCTGAAATAAACTTCTATAAAAACACATTGATATATAATCCGTTGCATATGTAGGCTATTTAAGCCTAGAATATCTAGTATTCACCGGATAAAATAACACACAAAAAAAATAATAATAATAACGTACATACTGATGAAAATCCAGTCAAAAATAGAATTTACCCAAAATAAACGAAAATAAATAAAAATTCAACCAGTGTACATTTTTATTGTTTTTATTCGATTTTTCATAAAATTTTTTATATATTTTTTTTTTTTTTAATTAAATTAATAATAAATTAAATACATAGTAAATTTTGGTAACGACAATTAATTAATTAATTAATGAAAAAAAAAAAAAAAATTAAAACACACACACAAAAAAAAATAAATAAACGAAAAAAAAAGGAAAAATTTCTGATGAGTAGAAAAATAAACGACGAGTGGTGACACGAGAAATATGATGAAATTGATTATTTGATCGATTTTGCCTTCTTCATTTATGATTAATTAATTATAGAAGCGAAAATTTTAAAAGGAAAACAGAAAGAAAAGACAAAACGATATATTAGAGCGATAGGTAAAATTAAATAAAATTTACAAAAAAAATTAAAGAAAAATTTCTCTCTCTCGTCTGAAATTTTTTTTTTTAAAAATAGCCAAAGTGGAATTTCGCTTCATATTTTTTGTTTTTTCTTTATTAATAATTTTATTTTTATGATTGATATTTCTTTCGTTGTTTTATAAATAAAAAGGCAAAAAAAAAAAAAAAATAATAATAATAAATAATTTAAGTAGCTTTAGAAACAGAAAAAAATAATTTGTTTTTTTTTTTTTATTCTTGGATTATTTTTTTTTTGATGTTTTTTTATTAAATAATTTATACAAGGCAAGTGTTTTTTCCTCTTTGGTGGATTTTTTTTCCTTCTCCTTCTGTTTCAAATAAATATGTAAACGACACGAGAATAATATTTTCGGGTTATTATTTTTTTTTTTTCTTAATTTATTTATTTATTTATTTATATAAAAGAAAGAAGAAGGAAAAGGCTAAGAAAAATAAATTTATTTTTTAATTAAAACGGGCGTTTTTAGGCTTCCCACCTTCATTACTTAGTATAAATTTTTCTTTTTTGTTTTTTTTTTTTCAATAAATTATAAATGCTTTTCGGTTCTACTAAGAATAAAATAAAAAAAAAAAAAAAAAAGAAGTGATTTTATCTATTAATAAAACCCGTTATAATCCCGTTACATTATTTCTTTAATTTGTTGATTTTTGATGTTAATCTTGATGTTTTGAAGACGTGTTTTTGCTTCCTTCATCTTTACGGTTTGTTTGATCTTTTTTGACGCCATCCTATTGTTTTAATTAATTAAATTTTTAATTTTTTTATTCTTTTAATTTATATTATCCTTATGTTGGCTGACATGATTTTTTATTATTTTTAATTATTAAGCTCCTTTTCCATGATGATTATCACGTCTCGTGTTTTGATGTAATTAACGGATTAAAAATATTTTTTTTTTTTTTTTTTTGTTAATTTTTTTAAAATTAAAATTAATTAATTTAAATCATAATTTAATGGTTTGTTGTTTAAATCTGTGAAATAAAAGAAGAAAAAGAAAAAAGGATTAACAAAAAAATTTTAAACAAAAAGACATTCCAACGGTTTTTTTATTTTTTTTTTTTTTTATTATTAACCGCTTAAACGCCATTTTTTATTATTTAAATACGTTTCATTCACTCGTTATTTATTAATTTTATTAATTATTTTAAAGAAAAAAAAATAATAAAAATTCTTAACCCAAGACATATGGCTCTAGGCTTTTAAGAATACATTTTTTTTTTTTATTCATTTTTGCTGCAAAAACACAACGATCTAAGCGATTCTTTAAAGATGAATGTAAGAAAAGACAAAAAAAAAAAGCACAAAACACTTTAGTCGACGTAATATACTCTAAACTAGCACAGCTTAAATCAAATAAATAAACAAACAAATAAATAAATAAAAAATGACGCAAAACCGAACTACTCAATAAATATGATGAAGATAAATCAATTGTTCAGTACGAAAAATTTCAATTTTTCTTTTTTCTAATGTAAATATTTTCGGTTTTAAGTAGATAAATCATACAAAAATTTTTTTTTTTATTTATTTTATGGCATTTCTATGATTAGTTTTCTATCTAAAGATGATTTTTTATTTTACTTGATTTCAGTGTTTTTTGATTTTGTTTAATTTATTAAGTGGCCTCTCTCAGTTGAATGCAATATTTTTTTGCATTGTGAGAATTACTTGATTACGTTTAAAACAATTTAAACTATTCTGCAACACATTATTTTTATCTTTAAACCGGGATACGACTTAGACCGCGAATAAACACGAAAAAAATAAAATGTTTTCATTTAAACAAATAATTTTGTTACATATTTGTTTAAATTTAATTAATAAACAATTAATGTAATTAGTGTAAAGTAATTAATACTTTATTTCCTTATGATTTAAACAACACAGTGAACAAAAAAAAAAAAAAATTAAAATAAAAAACCTAAAACCAATTAAGATACACCCAGAGAGACAATAAATAGATGAGATGGAGGTGAAAAAAAAAAAAAATGTTTTTTATTTTATCTAACAAGACACACACGACGTTTATTTATCTTAATTACATTTTTCTTTAAAGACTTTGT
This sequence comes from Ptychoptera albimana, assembly GCA_961205885.1. Lineage (NCBI taxonomy): Eukaryota > Metazoa > Arthropoda > Insecta > Diptera > Ptychopteridae > Ptychoptera > Ptychoptera albimana. The sequence continues at coordinate 14,279,507 of OY540801.1, read as the reverse complement.
TACTGTTTTTTATGTATTTTTATTTCTGTTTCCTTATTTTCTTGTGCAATCTACAATTTAAAACAATTAGTACAAACATTGTGGGCACATTGAGAAAATACCAAAAACTAATTAAAACACATTTTGTTTACTTTATGCTAATTTGTGATTATTTTTTTTATTTTATTTTATTTTCTTGTGTTACTAGAATAGAATGTTCGTTTATTTATTTTTTTTTCTATTAAAATAATTTTAGTTTTTCAGAATAAATAAATTAAGCAGGAAAAATGTTGGAAAATTTAGTCTATTTAATTATGCTGACAGTCAGTTATGATTTGTGATTATTTCCTTTATGATTTTAGTAGCGATTTGCTTCATTTAAATTAAACAATTTTTTTTTTTTTTTAATTATTAAAATAGCTGAATAATAAAGCAACAACCTTGACAAGGAAAAATTTTCATTTTCTTTTCATTTTAATTCATTTTCTTTATAAAACAAAGAGAAGATATCAAAAAATTCATATTTTTTATTTTTTTTATTTTTAATATAAAAATTATTATTATTATTATTTTCATCATATGTTTACTCTTTCTCACTAAAAATAATGTTATTTATGCGTTTGGTTTTCATTTGCTCAACAACAAACAAAAAAAAAAAGAAAACAAAAAAAACCATTAACGTCATCATTGTTTTATTTAATAATTTAAATTACTTTCATTGTCATTACAGATAAATTAATATAATAATCTATTATAATCTGGTGAAATGTAATAAAAAAAAAAATAATAATAAGGCAAACAGGAATAAAAAAGAAAAAAAAAACGGAAAACTAGGTGAAGAAATGCAATGAGGGATAATTGAATGAAAAAAAAAAATAATAATAATAAAATTTCCGCCTAAACGCATACTATAATCATTTCTTTTTTTTTTTTTTTTTTTGTATGGAGAAAATAAATTTTCTCTACTGTTTTCTGTTGTTTAAAGCAACTAACTAATCACCCGAAAATTATAATTAAAAAATTCTATTTTTAATAAAAACAAATCGTAAATGCATTAATTGAAATAGATTTTAATATAAAAAAAAAAAAAAAACGCAATATTACACCTGTATCCATAGAATTTTATCTGATCAAAAATAACTTTTGAAAACATTTTATTAAGCTCAAGGCTGTTTTCTATATTAATTCCTAGTGATTTTTTTTTTTTTTTTATTTTTTTTTTTTATCAAAACAAGCGATAAAAACGTTGCTAGTGAAAACATTACTAATAACTCAAAATTACAGTTAAAATATTCTATTTTCTTATCCTTCTATCAACAGAATCACTACAATCAAAACCAGCAAATAAATTAACAAAAACCAAATTGAAAAATCAACACAACCGTGTTATAAAAATAAAAAAAAATAAGAAAGAAATTTTTATATTAAAAACACACAAAAAAAAAAAAAAAAAAAAAAACAACGACGACGACGAAAAACAAACATTGTGGGCGTTAATTTAGAAGAGTTTCTTGTTTAAAAAATAAAAAATATTTTTTCATTTCTCAAAACATACAGAAATCCTCCGGTTTGGCTATTTTTAATCATTTCTAGTTGATTATATTCGGGATTCTTCTACTTGTTGTTTAAAGTTTTTCTTTTAATATAAAAAAAAAAAAAGATCTCGTATGTGCGGGATGATCACACCCAATGCCCAGATTTTACTTTAATTTTTTCTTTTTTACATTTTTTTTTTTTCCACAAACAAAGATAATTATTAATTTGGATTCTTTTGCTAATTTAATTAATTTTTTTATTGTTTCTTCCTGGTATCTCCTTAGGTAATCAAATGCAATACATGTGAGACAACGCTGTGTATTCAAAAATCATGATGATTGCCTCATATCATTATAATTTTATGAAGCTAAACATATTTATAAGTCACCAACCCACCCAATTAATTCTCGTTTCTTCTTTATTATTATTATTTTGAATTTTTTTTTTATTGTTTATTTAAGAATAAAACCGAGAAAACTGTAGAAACCAAAGAAATCCTAAATATAAGCATTGCCCAAGCAACAAAATTTGTTTTCGCTGAAAGAAAATTATCTTTTTTTTTTGTGCAATCATAATTTATATGATGTGTGTGTGTGTGTGTGCTCTTTAAAAAAAATAATAAAAAAAAACAATTTTTTAATAAATTCAAAGCATTAAAAAAATAATAAAATTAAAATGACACAAAGTAAGGAAAACAGTGATAAAAATATTTAAGCAACTGATGAAAAAATTATAAATTTTTTTATTTTTTTTTTTTTTTTTATTTTTCCTCCTTTTGATTTAATGCTTTGAATCTAATATTCACACCTACGCAGCTGTTTCTGGGGCTTTTTTTTTTTTTTAATAAAATCTAATAAATATTTATTATTAATAATATTTTTTTTTTTTTTTTTTTTTGCTTTTAATATCGCCTTTTACTTTAATTATAATCGATTAATAAATAACCAAATGAATCGAAATGTTTATAAGAAAAAAGAAAAGAAAAAAACTGTTTTTTTTTTACCAACTGGTTGGTTGGCTCATTGCGTTTTATAAATAAACTTGGATAAATTTTAAGTCACTTAACGGGTAATGATTAACAAATTATGTTTTTCTAAATTTAATCAAGAAAATTAAGTTAAAAAAAAAAAAAAATTTTATCTCGCTGTTTTCACGATAAACAAAATATGAAGAAAAAAATTTTTCTTTTCATCAATATTAGCGTCACGTATGCGACCCAAACACATGTGATTTTTCTATTATTATAAACATAATTGATATGTTTTCATATTGCGATTCGTTTTTTCTTATTTGATTATTATTTTAAATTAATTTTTGCTGTTGTTTTTTTGTAAAGCAGAGATAAAATTAGAACAAACAATATGTGCGCGATACTAAGGTGTTGCGATGTTATGTGGATGCGTTTTCACGGATTCTGTTTATGTTGTAATCAAAATGTTTTGATTTCTATTTGATTATTGCTATTCATATTTATTTTAAGTATCTTTATAAGTGGGGTTTTGTGTTTGCATGTCCTAAAGCATTGTAAAGGCTTTAATACCCGATGTGCTTTCATTTTGTACACCTTTTAGTCTTTAGTTTCTATTCCAGACGTCCTATGTTAACTGTTTCGCGTAACAACGATAGCTTAAGCGAGATTTTTTAAAGTAAAATTGCATTTGAATTATAAATCGAAGTGTTTTCAACTGAATGATCAGAAGCTCACGTTGCAGATACAACAAACAATGTGTTTGGAAAACGCTGATGATTCCTACAGCTTTTAACCAGAAAAAAACATTTTTACCCTTCAATAACTTAACAAAAAACTTAATTCGATTATTTCAAGGCACCAAGGTATCAAAATAGGATTTCTCACTCTCATAAAACCTCATTAAAAACTCACATTTAATACAAAATTACAATTTGCAGCTACTTTAATCATTATTCCCTAATTAATTAAACTTTTTTTTTTTCCATATAATTAAAAAAAAAAATAGAAGAAGCAACAACAAACAACAAAAACAAATAACTTAATTAACGTATAAGTAATCAGTCATTAAAAATTTATTTATTTGATTTTATTTGCTAATTAAAAATGCAAAAATAGAAATTTTAAAGCAGTAAAATGGGTCAAGTATAGAAATTCTATTTCTATTTATTATTTCATCGATTGTTAATTAAATAATAAAATTGGAAAATTTATTAATAGGAAATAAACACATTTATTTATGTATTTTTTAAACATAATTAGTTAAATTTCTAGCTGCCAGTGATATAAAAGCAACAAAATTGTTGCTGAGCAACATTATTCTCTGTTTGTTACATGGAAATTTCGTTGTAATTTTTTATTTTTATTATTTCTTCTCTGTTTTAAACAACAATTTATTTATTTTTTATTTTTTTTTTTGTATGATTCAAATTACATAATCAATCAATTAACAATTTAAAAATAAAATTAATTTTTATAGTTAAACAGCACGTTAAAGAAAAAAAAAAAAGAAAAATTAAAATCAAAATCGATTAAAATTGAATATTTTTAGTTTTGTTTACCTTTAGGCTTAAATAATTTTTTTTTTTTTTTTTTTTTTTTTTTTGCCAAAAATTAAGAGAAATAAACAAGCAAAACGAATAAAAATAATAATAAAAAAAAAATTCATTTAAATCACGTAAGTCTTAATTAATTTTTATAAAATAAAAAACAGCGAAGTAAAAAAATTATTTTTCTTTCTGATTTTGCTGCACCAACGAAGCCTCACCAACTGTTTTCAAATGAAATTTAATTATTTTTTACGTTTTTATTAAAATTTATATAAATAAAGAAATAATTTATTGAATTAAAATATAAAAAAAAAAAATATTAACCGAAAATAAAGCGCCTAGAGAATGTTAATTACAATCAATAAAAATAAAAAAAATTTTCAACAGCAAAATCCGCTTTCCGTATTTCCTGTTGGCAAAATACATTCTCGCGATTGTTTCACATCATTTTCTTTATATTTATTGAATGAAAACTTATTTATATTTTCTATTATGTTGTTTGTGATGATGACAATAACACATAGTAGCAGACACCATTCATTGACAAGACAATTCAATTTTCAGTTAAATGACACACAGAAAAAATTGAAAACAAAACGTAAAAATTCGACATTGTTTTCCTCTGTTACTTTTTACATCTGTTTAAATTCTGTTAAAACAAAATTTTTAATGTTTTAATTATAAAGAGTAGAATAGAAACTATTTTTACACATGAAATTCGAAAAATATTTTAAAAATAGTCCCGATTACATTAAAAATAAACTAAATGAGAAAAAGAAAAAAAAAAGGGAAATAAACATTGAAATTTGTCACAAATATCGGGACAACAAAGTGTTTATTATGATGTTTTGTTTTGTTTTATACATTTTGTAGTGTTTTGTTTATACTAGTAGATTTATTTACTTAATCACAACAAATACTGTTTAAAGAATAAATTTAATTAAATAATCAACTGCGTTCGATAGTGTAGTGTTTTGTAGAATTTTTTGGGTGAGAAAAATACACAAATCAATCAAATTTCACCTTAAAACACTGAAAAATCTTAAATCAGTGAAAACATATTTAAAACCGCAAAAAAAAAACAATTTTAAATGCATCAGGCGTATGTAGCTAACGCAAAACTATAACCAACCTACCAATATCACCATTAAAAATCTACAAACAAAAAAAAAAAACTAAATAAAAGCGCTAGTAACAGATAATTCAATTTTACTTAATTAATTAATAAAAAAAATAACACACAAAATTACCTTTTATTAATTCTTTGGTTTAAATAATTTTACTTAAAAATACTTGCGTAGAAAATCCATAAAAGTAATAATAAAACGGTTAGTATTAAGAATGTTGTCATTAAATTTTTTGTCTCGTGCATTTTTGATGGTTGGCTTTTTGCTGTGCTTACTCAAAGGTAAATAATATGGCTTAAGGAAAAAAAAAATTAAAAAAAGGTTTAATAAACCGGAATAAATTGTTGAGAAATGTATTTTGCTGGTACTGAAGATAGATCAAGATCAAGCCCAGGAATGGCTTAATAATCATGGAAGTAGCATAGATATTGGCTTAAAACGACAATAAAAGTGGCTTAAAGATATTTACTTCAATATTTAGTGCGGAGTAAGTATACTTAAATTAAATATTGACTTATAAGAATATTCAAAAGAAGTTACTTAAAAAACGCTTCTGAAGAAAGTATCTTAATATAATTGACATTAACTTAAGCCACTTAAAAAGCTTGTCAGAAAATAATTACTTAAATTTAATGACTTAAAAAGCGTTTCTGAAGCAAGTGACTTAAAAAGGGTTTCAAAAGAAACTTTATTTTAGTTACTGAAGATTTTTTTTTAGTAAAAATTTACTTAAATATGTGCACAGTGACTTAAATCAGGATCTAAATCAATTTACTACTTAGAAAAGTATTACAAAAAAAAAAATAAAAAATCAATGACTTAAATGGGCATTGAAAAATGTTTCCAGTACAAAATTGAAAATAAGTTAAGTTAGTGAACTTTTCTATTTAAATCGTCTGCAATAGTTAAGCGATAAAAGTAAGTACGTAAGTTAGAGAATAATATTATTTTAAGGGTGATAGAATAAGTAATAAAAGTTAAGTCAGATTTATATTTTTATTTTTTTTTTCTTTAAGTGACTTTATAAAGATGAATTAAACCATTTTTAAGAAAGAAAAGTTTCTCATCATTATTTAAGCCATTATTTAAGCCACTTAAAATCATTTTCTTCTTCTCCAGCAAAATTTTAATTTTTAATTAAAAAAAAAAAAAATAATAGAAAACACAAAAACTCTCTGTCCACAAAAACTCACTTTTGATTAAATCAATTAATTAAAAGGATTCGCGATTAATAATTAACAAAAAAAAAAAAAGAAAAACGAAACAAAACAAAAACAAAATAGAAAATCCAACAAAAAAAGAAAAACGATTTGATCAAGCCGCGCTAGAACTGCACTTTAAGTGGTAATGTTGAAAAAAAAAAAGTAAAGCGAAAAACTTTTCTTTTTCTTTTTTTTTTTTTTGAATCAGGAGAGAAATTTTTTTTTATTTTATTTTTTTATTTCGGATTAAAACGAAACCGAAGTGAAGAAAAACAAAAAATGTTCTTAATTAATTTATTTAAAAAAGTTTATTCCAATTCAACGATCAAATTAAAACTGGATCAAAATACATTTTATTGTGGAGGAATAACCAACTGGTCATCATCATAACCGAATAAATTAAAAATGTATTAGTTTCAAGCGGCAAAAAAAAAACAAAAAAAAAATTATTTTTAAATAAATAATTTTTGTAAATTAAAAATGAAAAATGAAAGAAAAAAAAAAAAAACTCCTCTTCGTGTATTTGTTACATTTTTTTTGTAGAGGCAGAAGAAAAGGAAGAAGACGAAAGAATATTTTTTTGGACCATTTGGGCGGCATGAACGGGAACATTGTGCTGCTTGAATTGTTGATATAAGTACTCATAAACGCGATGAGAGCGGCGCACAATATCGTCATAATATTATTGCTGCGCTTGTTTTTTGTTTTTTTTTTTTTTTTTAAGCCAGAAAAATTTAAACAACCAACCATACCAAGAGTATTCTGTATTCAAATTACTGTATTCTAGTTCGATTCGTGCTTTTTTTTTTTTTTTTTTTTTTTTTTTACATCTCATCGTTTTACTGATCTTTTAAAATAAAAAAACTGATGATGTATTTTTTTTTTTTTTTTTTTTTTTTGTTTTTAATTAAACATTTGTTTACATTGCAGATACTGATTTATATACTTACTTAAGTCACTTAGTTAAAATGAAACAAAAAAAAAAAATCATATTTTTCGATTTACTTATTTAATACAATCAAACATAGAAGCGAAAGACAACAATGTATGGCGCCCATTATGAATGCTTAATGAGACTGTAATTGGCGTTGAAAATTCAAATTTAAAAGATTAAATACGTTGAGAAAATATATTTTTATTACTACCTGGTTAATAAATTATATTTATTCCAGGGTAGTATTTAGATTGTTAGTATTAGTTAGTGGTTTAAAGTATACGAAATATCAGCTGCAATCTTAGAATTTATCCACTGCAAATTAAATCAGATCAAAATGCATTAAACCAAAAATGTTTTAACCGACGGGAAAAACCCTACAAACGCATTTTACTCATTAATTTTATTATCAAAATGAAAAATGGCGTAAATTGAATTTAATTATTTTTACTAAAAGGTTGGCTAAACTATACGGTTACGCTTCAATCACCACCGTCGCTCATCACTTTGATGAAATTCAAACACAATTTACGTTGTTATTTATATTATGACATTTATTGTTCTCTAGATGAAATTCCATATTGAATTTTAACCTTAAAACCAATGACAAAAAAAAAAAACTGAAATAAACAAAAATAATTCACAATAAAACGAGGGCAAAGTACTTAAACACCAACAAGTAATTAAATGTGTAAAAATAACAACCAAAATGAAATGAAATCAATTACTTAAATAAATATTGTTTAAGAATAGCAAAGAGAAAATTTGTACGAAAAAAAAAAAAAATACGCAAAACCAAAGCGAAATATTTCAAAATATAACCAAATTGATTGACATTTTTTTTTTTCCTATCCTTTCTTTTCTGAATTTGTTTTTTTCGTAATAAATAAACAAAAATGCTTTTATCGTATATTCAAAATTAATTTTTAATGAAATACTATTACGTTTTTGGCATTTAGAAGTTCAACTAAATTAGAACAATTATTAATTATTTATGTTTTTTTTTTTTTCTGTTGCTATTTTAAATATTTTATTTACATCAAGTGGTTTTTTGTTATTTTTGATTATTGCGTTCTAATCGAATATTTATTGACGCGGTTTGCCATCATTTTGTTACTAATTACTTTTTGTTCGCTCTCGCTAATTTATTAGAGATAAAATCCTCTGTTAAACAGAGTTTATTCTGTTATGATGCTGCAATTCGATAATTTTTTATTGAAATTCAAAAACAGAAGAAACAATCCATGATGAGTTGGATTAAAACGAAAGTCTGTAATTCGTTTAGAATTGTTTTCAGGATCGAAGTGAAGTTATTAACATTGAATATTTCAACTCAGAATACAGACTAATGTCCATTCAAATTCAAAGCCTTTTTAAAGCCGGATGTATTTGTTTTGCAAAATAAGTGAGCTAAGCAACCAAAAATAATAAAACAAAAAACCAAATAAATCATGAACGCGTTAACAGTTTTCTTGCTTTTCAACGTTATCGTTTATATAGATGGTATACGCTGAGCAGTAATAAAGAACTTTTCCTTTGAGAATATCTACTGACAGCTATAAATCTTAATTTCTTAAATTAAATTTATAATAAAACAAGCGTAAACATGTTAAGAGGGCAGTATTAGTGACTTTGATTTATTAATAAAAAAATGCGCCACTCGATGGAGACGCCTGGTTACTTCTTATAAAATACGGAAAAAAAATTTTTTTCTACATTCATTTTGATTTCTTTAATTAAAAAAAAAGTTTTTTTTTTCATTTTTCTTTGATTATTTCTAAGATTTTTGTTTTTTAAATTTACTTTGCCTATTAGTGTTCTTTGCACTTCACAAACGTTACATAAGACAAGAAACGTAATACTTGGTGCCACTTGTTAGGTCTGAAATTTTTTTTTTTTTTTTTCATCTATTTCCATTGAAATTTTCTTCTTTTATTTGTGTTTCTTAATTATTTTTTTTTTTTCAACTTTTAATCGACTTTTATAATTTTTTGTTTTGTTTTTTTTTAAACCTTTTATTTACGGTGATTTCCGTTTATTTTATTACATAATTTCCGTTTAGTTGTTTGTTTTCTTTTCATTATTTCGTTTTTAATTAATATAGACGTTAAGCTTATTTTTTTTTTAATTTAATTTAATTTAATTATAGCAAAGAATTACGTCTCGGAAATACTGAAGAAAAAAAAACAGTACAACAGTTAATTAAAAAACAAAAAAACATTTGTAATGTTTTTTATATGGTCGATAAAACGTGAAGACAGGAGAATAGTTTCCCCGCATAGCAACACGTTCCTGACTGTAAATTATTAATTAATTAAAACAAAAAAATTTTCTTTAATTACATAAATAAATATGTAAATAGTTTATAATTAAATTTAATTACGTTATTTCTGGTTAAGTAATTTAATTAATTACGCTGTATGTTATGTTTTTTTTTTTTAATGATTCGTAATAAATGTGATTTACTTGCGGGAAAAATCTTTATTAATTAGTAAGAATTGTTATTAATTTAATTAATTATTTATTTATTTTTTTATTTAAATTTTGGTTTTGTGTTTGTGGGAAGGCTTGTTTAAGGGTTGCAGGTTTAATAGAAGAATTGCAGATCCGTCGCTTTGTTTACTGGTGAAATAAGTTATTTTCTAAGTTCATTGCTGTGTTAAAAGGAACAAAACTATTTTCCTTAACTCCAACTATCAACTATCCAACTTCTATTCAGTCTAAAACCCCAATAACAACAATTTCTAATATCTAATCAGTGAAACAAAAATAAATAAAATTTCTAAACAATTCAATGGCATTTTAATTGCCAGTTAGATTGTCACCACAAATTAAAACAAAGCAAAATATATAGACGATAAAAAGCGATAAAAATTTTGTTTTTTTTTTTTTTTAAACAATAAAAATCTAAAAAAAACGCGTGCAAAGTGTGCCATGAATTTTTTTTATAGAAAAAAAGAAAAAATAGGAAGACGAAGAAGAAAAAAACAATAAAAATTCTGCCATGTTTTCATTTTGAATGAATCAAATCGGTATTTTCTAAGCTAATTAACTAAATTTATTACAACCAATTTTTTTTTTAGTTATTTTCTTTTTTTTATTTACTAATTTAATTAATTTTAGTGATTTTTTTTTGTTGTGTTTTTTTTTGCTGTTTTAACGTATTTAAAATTAAGTAAAAAAATGTATTTATTAACTCACCTAAGTTGTTTGATTTATCTGTTCGCGTTCAGCCATCTTGTTTGACGGTTTTTTTTTTTTTATTGTTTATCCATGTGGTAATTGAATTAGTGATGAAAATAATTAATTAAAGAAAAAAAAATTAAATGCAAAGATTAAAAAATTATGTTTAGAAAAGTCCAGCATATAAAATCCATAAAAGTAATAATAAAATAATAAGGATCAAGTATGTTGTGATTAAATTCCTTGTCTCATTCATCTTGGTTTATTTTTTTTTTTTTTTTGTTTGTTTAAAGAAAACAAAAGATCAGCGTCTGAAATGTCAAAATAAGAGAACAAAGTGATTAGAAAAAAACACAAAAATTAATATTCGCTTAATACCAAAATTAATTAATAAATAAGACTGAAAACCGTTTAAAGGCATGAGGTAAAATTTATTTATTTTAATTTTAATACAACAAAAAAAAAATTATTTTACTTAATATTAATGGCGAGGTGTTGTGGGTGTTTTAAGTTTTTTCTTTTTTTTTTTTCGTTACCCGTTTTATTGTTTTGTGTGCATGGTTTAACCAGCTGGTTTTAATTTGGCTGGGTATTTATTATTATAATTTTTTTTTTTATATTTTTCTTTAATAATAATTTTTATTTTAACTGAATTTAAAGTTTCATCTCATCGCGAATCACATGAACAAAAAAAATTCTAAAATAAAACTCAGCTACCAGAAAAAAAGCAAAAAAAAAAAAAGCGAAAAAAACCAGCAAAGATGAATTTTTCTTCTTTCGTCTGCTTCTTGTTTTTCTTTATTTATTTAATTTTTTTTTTCTTTACTTTCTTAGCGATAATAACCGATTAATGTTTAAATAGTCCCAACAACAATATGTAATTAATTTATCAAAATCAACAAGTTTTTTTGTTCAACTGTTGCTGTTACAGTGATGCTTCTGCAATATTTTGCTAACGCTTTTCGCGTATTTTTTTTTTTTTATTTATTTTTTTATTTAAACAGAATTTACCGATTTTCTCACATCTCAAATAGAAATTAATTAAAAAGAAAATCAAAAGAAAAGAAAAGAAAAAACTTTTTTATTTTGTTTATTTAAAAGATTTAATTAAAAAAAAAAAAAATTTTTTTTTTTTATTAAAACGCGAGAATAAATTACGTTTCAGTGTGTTTTTTTTTTTTTTGTTATTTAAAACTGTGTATCGTGGAAAATGAATTTATTTTTATGTGTAGTAAAAAAAAAAACATTTTATTTATGTTAATTCAACGTGGAAAAATTATGCTGCACACATTATTTAACAGCATAGATGGTGAATAAAAATAATTCAGGCTGCTGTGTACAACCTCAAAATTCTTTTAATCTAAATTTAGCGTCTTAAAACCGTTGTATAGAAAAAAAAACAAAAACGTGGTTACACCAACGTTTCTCCAGTGAGAACAATTTTTAAAAAACAAACGAAATTCATATTTCCAACAACAGAAAACGTTCAACTGGTATAATAATCTCCCGCCTTAATAATCTCGCCAAATATGTACAAAAATTGAATATACGAAAATTAATTAATTAATTAATTAACTAATGAACAAAAAAAAAAATTTTTTATTTTTTATTCATTAATTCTTCTCACTGTTTTTCTTTGCCGTAATTAATTAATTTTTATTTTTTAGTTGTTTTAACTGAAATTTGATAGTTTCCATCCCGTATTTAAAGTTTCTCATTTTCATTTAATTAACCAAAGCTTTAACTAATTAATTAATTAATTAATTTAAGAAAATAAAATTATTTCATACTCACTTTAATTAATTATTTAATTAAATTTTGCAAAAAAAATTCACAATAATTGTCAGTGAATAAAAAAAAAACTTAATCCGCGCTAAACAACACTTGTTAATCACACTGAGTTAACAACTAGGTACGAATTAACACTGAACACACAAATAATAATAAAAAAAAAAATTTATAAAAAATAAAAAAAGAAAATTTTCTTTCACGAAATTTTACTCTTTTTTCTTTCGTTTCTTCTGGCTACAGAAAATTTCCTTTAAGTTGTTTTGGTTGGCTTGGCTTGATTGTTGATGCAAATCAGGAGTAGAACTAAGTTAAACCAGTGATGAGAGTCGACACTTAAATGATTTCTTGTTTGATTTTTGGTAACGAGGATAAATTTTCTTTTATATAAAACTGACTACTGTCTTGCCTTTTTGGTTCGGGTTTTTCGTCTTCTTCTTCTTCTTCTTTTTGCTTCTTTTAGGCCACCAACAATTAGACAAATTTGTTTTCGTTATTAGTTTTTTGTTAAATATTAAAGCAAACTGAAAAATATAAATAAAATAATAAAAAAAAAGCGATAAAATATAAATAAAAAAAAAAATAGTTTTTCGGTGAATTTTTTACCAAAATAATTTTCAATTCTCATTGGACGGACGTTGTTATTTTTAGTTTTTTTTTTTTTTTTTTTTTTCTAAAATCAACAAATGCAAAGAAAAACTTGTTTTACTCTGTAATTTTCTTTTGCGCCGAAATATATGCAACTGGTACTACGTTATTCATCTGTATCTATTGCTGGGGTTTTAATCCTTTAGAAACTTATTTAATTTCCGTGAACTAACCCATGAAAAATATTTACCTAAGCCCAAGAAATTAATTAATTTTTTATATAACTTAAAAAGGACTCTAATCCTTGGATTATTTTCGGTAAACTAAGGCAACTAAAATCCTTCTGTTTAACAATCAAACCATTAATTAATCGCATAAAACTTTTCAAGAGCAAAAAAAAGATTTAATTTTTCTCTATATTAAAAAACCCTTAGTCGTGTGTCCTTATACAAAAGAAAATCACTCAGGCTGAAAAATAAATAATTTTCCTAATAACCACACCAAATTTAAAATAAAAGTTCTAATAACCCATAAAATAAAAAAGACTTCTGGCCCATGGGGGGATCGAACCCACGACCTTCGCGTTATTAGCACGACGCTCTAACCAACTGAGCTAATGGGCCAAGCGGTGTTTTAATACGAAAAATATAATTTTCTGCATTTGATGTAATAAAACATTTTTTTTTTAATGTAAATAAAATCATTTTGTTTACCATTGTTACCTTGATGGATTGTAATTAGGGTGGATTTTCAATGAAAAGAATTACCTTCGCTACTATTTATCTGTTTTTGTATGTTTAAATTGATTATCATTGTTCAGTCATCAAAACTGTAATACAATGCATCGCCCTATGTTTATTTTTTTTTCAATTATACCAGCTGTATAGAAAACAAAACCAAAAAAAAAAAAAATATTTACCTTGTCTTCTTATTTTTTTAATCAATAAAGCGCAAGCCTAATATACCAGTTATAATTAAACAAACAACAAAAGAATACCCCATAAGATGAAACCTTTCACGTGTACACAAACATATCAAAGGTACCCAGAATAATAGATCTCCGGCCCACATAGTTTTATTTAACCAGAATACAATAATATTCGCTGTATTCATTATCTCCATGTCAAAATCACAGATTTTTAATTCATATTGTGCAAAACAAAACAGAAAACGAATAATTTTTTTTCTTTTTCTTTGTTTATTATTTATATAATTTACAAATATTTCTTCATTTTTTTTTTTTTTTTGTTTGTCTTGTTATTATTTATATGTCAATACATTTATAATATTTTATTTAATAAATTCATAGGAAATAAAAAGAAAATAATAAGGAAAATTAAAAATTGGAGGAGACAACGACAACAACAAAAACAACAACATCAAAAATAATTAAAAGATAAAACATCAGCTTTAATTAAATTTCTCCTGAAAATAAAAAGAAAATAAAAAGGAAAAAAAAAAAACAGAAATGTTTTTTGCAGGTTATGCTTGTTTTCTATTTTGTTTTTAATTAAAAAACCATCATGGTCAAAATAAAAAACATAATTAATGAGAGGGGGTAGTTGGGGCTGAGAAAGTGGAAAGAGATAAGAGTATATAAAATTAATATTTCTATTCATCCTCTGTATGCCATGTCAAACGTTCCTCATAGAATGCTATAACTTTTTGTGGACACTGTTCATTTGCTACTTTTGATGGTATTAATTCGGCACGATCTGTACCCTCCCACTGTACAAGTAACATTAATTCACCATTTAATTCTGATGCGCCAACAATTTTCTCTGGTTCCAACCCACGATCAAAACCATTTACTTTAACTTGTTCATATTCTTTACCATCAATTGTGGCATGTGTTTGTACTGAACCATTTGTTGGTGCTGCATTTACTGGTGCTTTTGTTCCGGACATTTTAACTGAATTACTATGAGATTGTGCTTGTGGTGCTGGTACAACTGGTGTTGTTGTCTTTGCTTTTGGCTCTGTTACTGATTTTGTTATCTTCTCTGGAATAATATCTTCATCAACTGTTGAATTTTTACGTTTTGACTTTGGACGTGACTTTGTTTTCTGTTAATACAAAAAATAATTATTAATTAGTAAGATAAAAATGGAAATTTTAGTTTTTTTTTTGTTAATTTTTACATCTACCGTCTCCTTGGCTTTTTCCTTTTCCTTCTCTTTTTCCTGTTCCATTGTTTTAAGACGTTCATCTTCGAACGCTTTTATCAACCCGGGACATTCTAGGTGTTCCTCTGGTTCCCACGTGTTATCACTGTGACTATATCCCTTCCATTTAAGAAAATATTCCACCTATGTAAATACAAACAATAGAAATTAGCGATTCAAATGAAAAAAAAAACAATCAGAAAGCAACAACAACACAAAAAAAACCAAAAACAAAAAAAAACTTTATTAGGTTAGAAAAAAATGTCACCTTTCCATTTTTGACGCGTCTATCAACTATTTTCTCAACAACATACTCTCCCTCATCACCTGAATCGCCCTCCTCATCTAAATCAATTTTCTTTTGCTTATTTTTCTTCGACATTATTCTTTCTTATTAACTACACTAAATAATTTATTAAATATTCTTAATTCTTCCTTGATTACAAAACAGAATTCACAAGAATTCTTAAAATTTATTTTTTTATATATTTTTATTGGCAACAAAATATTAAAATAAAATAAAATCAACTACTGTTATGATGCGCGGACGCTATTATTTTAAATTAAAAAATTAGTAAAAACAAAAATGATCAATAATAAAAAATTTAACGAAAAAAAAAATGTCCGTTATGGTTTTTATATTCACCACAGAGTTTGTTATATATAAAAGAAAAATAAAAACAAAAAAAAAGCGCGAAAATATTATTTCATAGAATTTTTTCGTGTTTTTTTTTTAAATAAAATTATCTTATTATAAATTAATAAAACAAAAATTAATTAATTAATTAAAACTATATTTCATTGGCAAATTAATAAAATAATTTTTAATTTTGTTTTTTAATTTTATTTTATAAAGTAAATATATTTTACAATAGATGGCACTAGTAATGTTCGTTAAATATTTATTTGTTATCTCTGTCGTACTTTTGAGAATTTAAAAACTGACATTAAAGATCAGTGGCTCAATTGTTTTTGTAATGAATATTAATTTTGATTTTAATTTAAATATCATTAACAAAAATCAATTAATTAAATCGCAACGTCAATTAATAAAAGAATAATAATTTTATTTTATTTAAAGAATTAAAAAAAGTAATAGCTTTAAACATGGCTACACCATTTGCAGCTTTTTCACATGGACAAAATATCAACAAAGAAAATCAAAATGGTAACGAAAATGAAATTTTTAATTTTTTTTTATTTAAATTTTTGTTTTAATTACAATATTCGTATTTAATTTATTATATTAGTACAACAATTAAAAATGAATAAAAATAATATAATGCAGAGTGGACGTAAAGCACCGCTTGGTGATTTAAAAAATACACAAATCCTAACGAATTTTGGTAAAAATATGAAAACAGAAAATGAAAATAGTAAGGTACCGCCTTTTCCCGATTAATTTCTTAATTAATGAAATTTTTTTTTATTTTTTATAGTTTTTAGTTCAGCCAGAAAACCATCTTTGTTTGGTGATATTAAAAATTTGAATACAAATAAAACCAACAAAGGACATTTATCAAAAACGGACACAAAAAAGAAATTAACACCATCCGTTGCAGCGCATATTATACCAAAAAATACAAATTTATCATCTAGGAAAACCTCATTAAATGATCATGAGACAGCAATGTACGAGAGACAACAGAAATTCAAAAGTTTGTCATCACCAAATGTTCAAAATGGGGTTGTGTAATAAAAGTAAATTTTTTTTTTTTTAGATCTTGATTATGTTGAAGCAACCAGAAATGTACTCACCGATGATCAAATAAATCGATTAATTTTCTTTAATAAAAACAAAGAAAATGACGTACGAAAAGGATTAAAATTAATGCAACGATCAACACAATTCGAGAGTGATCTACCTAATATTGTGTTGACGGCAAAAATTTATGAAGATCCGGATGATGATGATGATGACACGAATTTACCAAAATTTGAAAAAATTTCTTTATTTGATTGAATCTGTGAATTTTTATTTGTATTTGTATTTGATAGGCGGCGATTTTTTGTTTTTGTATACAAACTTTTATGTGGGTGTGTTGAGCAGCAATTGTGATAGCTTTTGCACACGGTCCATTATTATAAAACGGCTAAACTGTCCTGTCACTGGAGACGATGGATTGCTAACAGGATATTCTGATGATTCTTTCACCAGATTGTAATCACAATAGAATTAATTAATCAATTAAAAAAAAAAAAAAAGAAGAGAAGAAGAAGAAGCGAATTTTGTCTTGATAAATTATTAATTTTTTTTTTTTTATTTTTCTTTTCATATTATAATTTAATTTTTTTATTTTTACATTATTTCTTAATTATTATTCTCTATTTATAATATATATATATATATGTATTTTGTAATTTTTATTTGTATTTATTTTTAATTAAATTAGTTTTAATTAATTAATTTTTCTTTCTTGTTTTTTTTTTATTACATTTTTCTTGTGTTTTAATTAATTTTTTTTTTATAAATATTTGGCTTAATATACTTTGGTAAAAATAATTAAATATTTTTTTTTTAATTTTATTTTTAAATTTAATTTTATTTTTAGTACAGGTTTTGTTAGTAATTTTTTTTTTTTTTATTTGCTTATAAATGGTAAAATTTTTCTTAATTTATTATTAATTATTTTAATTTCATATAATTAATTAATTAGTTGGTAAAGATTTTGATTTTTTATGCTTTTTTTATTTTGTTTTTTTTTTTTTTTTTTCCTTTTTTATTATAAATTAGAAATGGAAAATAAATGGTAACCACCAGACGGTTGTTTTGGTATAATGTACAATGAATTTCCATATGGACTGTTTTCAAGGACGAGTGTTTGTCTCTCTTAGAATTCTACAATGGAATTTAGTACAAGTGGGTAAAACAATTGGGGTTTTGCAAGTAAAACACATTTTTTAACTGTTTTTCGGTTTTACTTAAAAAAAACTTTCCCAAAATATCGCCTATTTTCTAATTATTCTACTTTCTTCATTAAAACGTTTACAGAATTAATTAATTAACGTAAAAACTACGCAGTGCATTTGCGAATAATAATTCATTGGTAACAAAATAATTTTGCACGAATTTTTTTTGTAACAACAACCCCTGAACAGAAACTGTCTTATCCCAGGAAATCTTTAAATTAAAAAAAAAAAAAAAAAAAACTCCCACAGGTTATCCAGTCAAAATTTTCTTTACTAATAATTTTTAAAAAATCAAAAAAAAAAAGAAATATGGTAGGTGAAGTAAAATGGTAATCATATATAAATATTCTTTGTTAATTAATTAAAAATTTAATTTTATTATGCTACTAATTAAACTCTAAAACTTTGTTAATGACTATATAAAGAATTTTTTATTTAAAATATAAAAATTAATTGAGCTAAAAAAAAAAAATTTATTAGACCAAGAGTCCCGTTTATCTAATACACCACCCCTCTCCTCTAAATACACTTTTTTTTTTTTAGCCAAAAAAAATTTCACTTAATTATAAAATAATGGTAAAATTGCTACACCCAAATTTAAAACTGTTAACATGTGGAGGATCCTTAATTAATCCTTAACTAAAATTAGCCCAACCAATAAAAAAATAATTAAAAAAGTTTTTGTTGATAATGCCAACTAGAATCAACTGATGATGCTTGGTGGTGGTGATTTTTTTTTCTTTTTTTATTAAACTCAAATCAGTTAATATAATCCGTGGTTGGAGACTTTTCAACGTTTCCTATTTAACCTAACTTATATCATGCCCCTATATTACTACAATAAATTCTCCACACATCTCATACAGAGGTGCACATAATAATTACTCTAATTAATAAATTAATTAAGATAAAAAAAAAAAAAACATTAAAATTATTTATTTTGACTGTGAGAGAGGGGTGGGTAGAGTGTGTGTGTGGGTAAAACTCAGCGAATTTTTATTAATTAATTTTGTTAGTGGTAAATGGAGTGTTTTTTTTTTTATAATTATTTTTCAATCATTGTTGCTGCAATTAATTAAAAACTTATTCGACAAAACTTAATATTTAATTAAGAAAATTTCTAAGTTTTTTGTTGATTGGATTCGCTCTTTGTGGTTTTTTATAAAATTAATTAAAAACATCCAAATAAGCGATAATTGTGTTAAAATAATTTAAAAAAAATAAAAATATGTATTATGAATAGAGATGGCTTTTTTTTTATGGTAAAGTTTTTAAAATTAAAATTAATTAATAAAACACACATACACACATATATAAATGATATTAATTAATTAAATTTTTTTTTTGTTGGTAACATATTATAACGGTTTTTCACGCTTTTTCAAAATAAAATAGAAAAAGAAAAGAAAATTGAATAATTTTTCTTCTGCTTATTCTTCTCCTCTTCCTCTTTTACTTCTCATCTAACATCTTCTCTTTACACCCAATCGGTTTGGTTTTTAACAACATACATTTAATTTATCGCACAAGGAATTATTATATTTATTTAACACCAGAAAATAACAAATAATTTTAAATTAATAAAAAAAAAAAGGATTTTCTTTTCTTAATTACAAATTCACCAACAAAATGGCGTTTATATATCGCGCACTAAACACACATTGTTATTTTTTACGCCATTTTATGTTTTTTAAATTTTGTTTAATGTTTATTCGATATGAGATCGTTCTTTTGTTTTGTTTTATTTTGGAGACTTTATTATTATTAATTAATTAATTGATTAATTAATTAACATAAAGTAATTATTATTATTATTATTATTATTATTGTTTTCTATTTTAAAGTTTATTTTTATTATAAATAAAAATAATAATAAATTTCATCCATTCATTAATTCACCACAATTAATAATAATTTTTTTATTATTACCATTTGTTAATTTTTTATTATTATAATTATTATTATCATTATTATTATCATGATTATCATTTATTGATATTGTTTCTATATCATCATCATCACAATAAACTGTACGAATTTTTTTACCCGGCATTATTGTTAGATTACTATATGCTAATGCTGGTACACCGGAATTATTATTATCAATCTCTGTTTGGTTACGACAATTTATTTTTGCTAATTCCACAGCATTTATTTTTAATTGATCATAACTTGTATAAAAGGCAACATTTGAATTTGTTTTGATTGCGAGAAAATGTAATTTTTTATGCTCTTTAATCATATTTGCATCGTCAATACAGAAGTCACAGTGATCACATTGTGTATAACCTTCGGCGGGTGGTGTTGTACCGGATACACACGCATGATACTGCATATGATTCTTTAAGATATCCGATTTTTGTGTTATAAATGGACAATGGGGACAACCCTCTGATATTGTTGGGGCACGCTGATCACGTAATTTATTTAATTTACGTAATTGCTTCTCGATAAGTGTGGTTGATGATGATGATGTTGATGACGGTCCAACTGGTACCGTTCCCTCTTTATTATTACTAGATGATTGCTGTTGTTCATCACTTAATACAACTGTACAGTCGGGATCATCACTTTTTTTACTACCATTACTAGTTAAATGATTAAGATTTGTGGCGTTTGTTGCATTTAATAAACCACGAGGCACTTTATTCGCTAGAATAGCTTCATCTAAGTCAACATCACTTTTACGTTTAACCGAATTTATTCCTGCTACTATATTAGGTTGTTTAGTCACCACCCATACAGATCCACTGGTCTTTGAATCCGATGGTAAATTAACTAAAATCAATCTTGGCTTTGGATAAACCAAGCTCTGTTTATATTTTACTTCAAATTCACGGGTTTTCTCTTGATATTGACCACTATGCACGGTACCGTGCGTTTGTAAATAAGATTCCTGGCGTGCGGTATACGTGCAAACATTACAACGATACGGGAATGTGGCCAAATGCATTTTATTGTGCAATTTTATTTCCTTTTCAATTAGGTAACGTGCCGGACATTCGCTACAATACAAAATTTGTTTCTCTTGACCATCACCACGACCACGTCCTGATGTTACCGTTGGCATACTAAATGTACGCAAATCAATTGCTTCAACGTCACCAGAAGTATCTGTATTTCCGTATTGCAAACTTAAATTCATATTTTTCTCTGTTGTTCCCGCATTATACCAATTATTATTGCTATTGCTGCCACTACTTCCATTATTAACACAAAGCATCGGTTCATTGACTTCCTGTTTTATAGATAACGAATCATCAAGTAAGTCAATTGAATTATCTTCAACTCCATTTACATTATCATCAACAATATTCAATTTATTCCCACAATCTCTATTTATTAATGATGATTTTGATGTTGTCGCCTTTGTTTTTGGTGATTTTTCCGTTGTTGTTAAATATGAATCTTGATCTGCGGCATGCATACGCATATGTTGATTCAATAAATGACGTTTCGTTACATTATATGAGCAGTAACGACACTGAAACGGATCACCGCGTGGCTTATGAAATGTTTTATGATATAAAAATTGTGATTTACTATCGGTGACATATGGACAGGAAGCACAACGATATCTTTTCATTTTTATTATATTATGTTTTGAATGGAGTTTATGATGTTGTTGCTGCAATAGATGTAACTGCTGTTGTTGTTGCTGTTGATGTTGTTCTTGATCGTTTTGTTGCTGTTGCCTATGATTTGCATCTGCTGCTTCATTTATTATCCTAATATCATCATCATCTTCATCTTCATCATCTAATGTTACAATCGGTGTTATCGTTAAACATGGATCATCATTATCAATTTCATCATCATCATCTTCCTCCTCCTCATCATCATCAACATTTATCGTTACCACGTCCATCGCCTTTATTCTATTATCATTCAATTGTGAACTATTAAAATCGGATAATGTTAATTGGGCATTCAAACCATTAACACCAGAACTAGCGAATACATCATTGTACTCATTTAATATATCCTGTACAGATTGCATTTGATCATAACCAGGTGTAAACATTAAATAACCATCAGATGTCATTGATACAGGATATGTACTTAATTGATTTAAATTTGTTGTTGAGGTACCGGGTGATATTGTTGTTGCTAATTGATTATCCAATAGATGATAATTACCAGCATTATTCAGTAAATTTATATTATTATTATTATTATTATTATTATTATTATTATTATTATTATTATTATTACCACTACCACTATTATTATTATTATTATTATTATTATTATTATTGTTTATATTATTATTATTATTATTATTATTATTTATTGTTTTATTATTATTATCATTATCCTTTTCAATTAATTCGATTCTTATGTCTCCCCTGTGTTTCAGACGGCAGTGACGCTAAAAGTAATAAAAGAAAAACAAAAATTAATACAAAAAAAATTAATTTTTTTTAAATAAAAAAAAAAGAAGAATAATTTAACCGTTTTACGCATGCGGAAAAATAGTTTTACATTTAAACACTATACACATGCGTAAATCATACAAATACAAAAAAAAAAATTAATTACAACACACAACAAAACATGTGAAAATATAAAAACAAAATTAAATTATTAAAACAAGCATAATTAGTATTTGAAAAACTGCAGAAAGATATTAATTAATTAAATTAAATTTACAAATAAGCCAAGTGTTAATAAATTAATTAAATATTAAACACCGCATAGCCAAATAAAATATTATTAAGTGTGGAAGGATAATTTTGCGATAGATTGATTAGGTTGTCGGTGCTCAGCAGTTCCTTTTATCCACGATTATCCGTTAAATCTTGTTTTAATTTTTAAACAATTAAATGCCGGTTACTTCAGTTTATTCGGTAACCAAACACCGTGAACCTATTCAATCTATTACACTAATCTAGGATATATAAAAATTGTGTTAAAGGATTTGTATTAATAAAAAAAAAAAAATTAAATTAAATTAAGCAAACAAAAGAAAATTAAATTAAATTAATTAACCATCCCCAATGGGTTGGGTTATAGTGAAACATAAAATTAAAAAAAAAAAATGTTTTTTCATTGTTTTCTTTTCTTTTCTTTTCTTGTCATCTCTCCAATTTTTCTTCAATAATTTTTTATTTTTGCTTCTTCTCTTTTTTAATTAAATTAATTTCGCTGTGAATACAACAACAACAACAACAACATAAAAAAAGGGGGGAATTCCAAAAGAAAAACAAAAATTATTTTTTGTTGTTAATTAAAATTAAAAAAAACATTTTACAATAACGAAAACAACATCAAATGTTAATTAATTAATTAATAAATAAATAAATAAAAAAAAGAATTAATTTTGTATTCATAAACAGCAAAACATAATTAAAAAAAAAAACAACAGAAAACAAAAAAAAAAAAAAAACAATGAATAAAAGATGATTTTCTGTTAGTAAAAATACCTGGATGACATGCTTCCAGTTTGATACCTGATGACAATGACCACAGCGATAGGGTGCCGGGCCACGCCAATTAGGTACAACAGTAGTAGTAGTAGAAGTAGTAGTAGTATTGGTATTACTAGGAGTAGTAGTAGTACAATTATTTATGATAGTAGTAGTGGTAGTAGTAGCATTGGTAGTAGCAGTAGTACCCCCAGAACTTGCCTCATCCATCTCACCGTGCTCATTTGTCATCGCCATCATCAACAGTCCACCAGAATTTGAACCAATTGTTGCCATTGTTGTTGTTGTTGATGACGATGATGATGATGACGGTGATGTTGTTACACCAACAACATCAGATCCATGCAAACTGCTAGCACCCACAAGTTGTTGTGGTAGTTGTGGTTGCTGTTTATGTTGTCCTAATCCAAATCCAGACATTGGTAATGAGGATGAACCAACCATTGAAGCGGTTGTTGTTTTTGGTAAACACATAGCCAATAGACCATTCATTAATAAATTTGTTTTCTCCATATCCATATCTACTACTGATGTATTTGTTGATAATTTTGGTGAAGATATATTTGTTGTTGTTGATGATGGTATTGTAGCTGTTGTTGTATTTATTGGTGTTGAAATTATTTTTGATAATTTACCATCGTTTAGTATTAATGTTCCAGCACCAGAATTATTATTATTATTGTTATTATTATGATTATTAATATTATTATTATTATTATTTATATTATTAATAAAATTTAAATTAGATGAGGGAGTAGTAGTAGTAGTAGTAGTAGTAGAAGTACAAGAAGAAGAAGAAGCACCCTGTTGTAAATGATGTTGTAACTGTTTCTGTTGCTTCTGCATATGTTGCTGTATTTCATCCTGTTGATCTTCATGCTGCAGATGCTGTTGTTGCTGCTGATGTTCTCCTTGTTGTTGGTGTTCACTTTCATCTAATTTAACACCAGCATCACGATAGTGACCTTTAACATGCGCCAAAACCACTTCACGTTTTGCGTGCCTTAAACCATACCAATTTTTTATGTTTTTTTTGTTTTTTATAAATGAATTAAATTACAGAATGTTAAAAATGACTAAGAGTAGGATGGTGATAATGGTGGTAATTTTATTATGATATAAGAGGTAAAGAAAAATAATAATAATAATCAGAAAGAAAGAAAAAAAAAAGTCTACACAGGTTGGTTTACTAACAGTGATTAATGTACTAAAGAGAATTAAAAAAAAAAATAAAAAAAACATTTTAATGATAGCAAACTCACCTAAAATTACATTTTTTACATTTAAATGATGTCTTTTTGCCTTCTGGTGTTGTTCCGGTACTATTCCCATCATTACCACCATCACAGTTATTATTATTATTATTATTATTATTATTGTTATTTATGTTATTCAAATTTGTCATATTTTGATACAGAGATGTTTTGTTTAGTGATGCCCAATCAAAAGCATTATTTGTATTTACAGTTAATGATAATGCGGTATCTTGTTGTGGTGGTAACGTAATACCACTTTGTGTCATTTCTATATGGATATTATCATTTTGTTTCAATTTCTGTAATGCCATTATATCACTTGGATTTGCATTAATTAAAAGTTGTTGTTGTTGTTGCTGCTGATTATTTTCCGGATCATTATTTATATTTGGAACAATGTCACCAGATTTTAATGATTTTAAATCGGAATTACTATCAGTTACCTTCATTAATGTTATATATTTATTATATTTTGAATAATTACGTCTACCGGTTTCATCATTCATAAGCACCCGTGCAGTTTTATGATTTGGATCACGTATTGTCTTTAGACGTATATGTTTGGTTATGTCCCAACGCCAATTTGAACGATACGCACATAGAGAACACTCAAACGGTTTTTTATTTAAGTGGCCTACAATATGCACATGAAAACGAGATGCCGTACTTGCCCAAAAAGAACAATGGGGACACTTGAAAACTTTTTTTAATGCAGCTATTGAAGCCTCCTCTTCGGGACTCATCTTTTTCGTCACCTCACCATAACCAGGCGCTGTTTCAATACCATAATAAGTATTTTCACAACGTGGTAAATTATCATCTTTGTGCCTATTATTCGAACAGGATGACGACTGAGAATCACCGCCATCGTTTTTATTTTGGTCATTATCCTTTGTATCATTTTCTTCTTTAATAAATTGTTTTCCGTCTTGTTCGGGAATTTTATTCCATACAAACACAACATTTTCCATTGGGTGTCTTTCGTTTGGATTATCAACAGGTGCCTCATCTATAACATCATCTGGTACTTCAACTTTTTCACCATGTCCCATCTCTGAACATGAGTCCATTGAGTCAACAGTACTCTGTGCCTCAATGCAGGTCTGTAAATGTGCCATAAGGTCGGCACTGGATTTACAACGATGACGACAATGTTGGCAACGTGTTGATCCTAACGAAGACTGCAAATTAATTGGAGAAATACTGGAACGTTTATCATCCTTATATTTACCGCATGTCTTTTGATGAATTAATGACTCCGATAAACATTTAGCAACGTAACCACATTGACACATTAAATTACCTCCACCACCTTGACCCGTAATTAATTTTTCTTTAAGTTTATCAAAGAAACTGGCATTCTTGCGTTTAAATATTGATGATACCGACGATGTCGGCGATAATTGTGGTGTCTCACTGCGGTCCGAGTCACCGGCAAAAACCTCCTCACACACAAACAATCTAGCCATATCTTTCAGTGCGCTATTTGCAGATTTCGCACATATTTCATTCATATCATTTTGACTCATCGGCGGTAGATTCTCTAAGGCATTTGTACGACCCGGTAAACTTAAATTTAATGCCGATGGTACTGATGTCATTAAAAGATTTGTATTCTGTATTGGAATTAAATTTGGTATCGGTCGTATTGCTTTTCGTGGTTTTTCACCACAATCTTTTGACATTTTTTGTAATAAATCGTTTGCTTCCTGTTTCATAACTGCTGCCGCCTCACTATTTGGGCTCAACTCATTTAAATCAATTGTTAGCGGTGCGTCGATAAAAGACGACGACGATACCTATAATTAAAAAAAAAATTAAATAAATAATTTAAAAATTAACGTAGAAATAAATGCCAAAACTAACCGAATCTTGATCCCCAATCATCATCATTGCATTTAGATCATCTGTTGTATCGGTACCACCGACTTTATTTTTTCGTCTAGCTGTTGTCATACCGGTTGCATGGCCTACAGGTGGTACATGATGATTCATCTCGTGCACAGTTAAACTTTGTTTTATATCAGCAGTAAAATTACATACAGAACATTTAAATGGTCCGGTACCACCATGATTTTTCATATGACGATCTAAATTCCATTTATATGGTGTACGAAAATCACACATCATACATTTAATCATAGGCATTGAATGATATTTAACATGTTTACTAAAACGTGCCTTAATATGTGTTACATAACTACACTTTATACAACGGAAAAATTTTGTTTTTATATGTTCATCGCGTTCATGTTCTGTTAATTGTGTACGATATAATGTTGTAAATTCACATATTGTACATTTTAATAATTTATTATTATGCTGTTGTTGCTGTTGCTGATGCTGCTGTTGTTGATGTTGTAGTTGTTGTTCATCAATTAAATTATTATTATTATTATTTATAACACTATTATTAGTATTGTTCATTATATTACCACCAAATACTTGTTGTTGCTGTTGTTCACTTATTATATTACCACCGTTTGTATTATTATTATTATTATTATTAAAATTTGTAAATAATGTTAATTTATTATGTTCATTGTTTAAATGATTTAAACTAGCACTAAATAAACTTAAATCAATTAAACTATCCTTTGTAAAATTAAAATCACTATTTATATTATTATTATTAACAATATTATTATTATTATTATTATTATTAATGATTGTATCTAAGAAAAATGGTTTTTTATTAAGAAAAAAGTCTTCTTTATTATTATTATTATTATTATTATTATTATTAATTAAATTATTATTATTATTAATTAAATTATTATTATTATTATTATTATTGTTACTAGATGGTGGTGTTGTTGATAAATTTTGTGGTAATGATGTGGCTACAGTTTGTATATTGGTACGTCGTTGTTTTTTTGTACCACCTTCCTTTGTATTATTATTATTATTATTATTATTATTATTATTAACATGTGATGTACGTTTACGTGTTGCTAATGGTTCATCAATACCATCTGTTGATCCGTGTACCATTTTCATATGTCTAACCAATTTTTGATAATGTTTTGATGCATACAAACAATGTTTACACTCATTTATAACAATTTTTTCACCATGTATATCACGTAAATGTGTTAAAAATTGTCTTGGATTTTGTGTAAAATATGCACAATTACTACATGAATAATTACGTTTTATTTTACATTGTGGTAAATCATCAATTGTTGTATTATTATCAGATTGTTGCTGTTGTTGTTGAGTGATTTTATTATTATTTAAACTTTTCTGCTGTTGATTATTATGTTTTTTTATTAACACCTCATTAACATCATAATTTTGTATAGTTTTTCTTAAATCAACATCATATTGTTGTTGTTGTTGCTGCTGTTGCTGCTGCTGCTGCTGTTGATATTGTTGCTCCCGTTCATATAATAAATTCTTTGTATTATCATAAAAATTTATTGTTTTTATATTATTCTCCTCCTCATCCTCATTATCATCATTATTATTATTTAAATTTTTTTGTATATTATTTTCATCTAAAAATAATTGATCACCACTTACAACACTGCGTACAATAAGTGTATCGCCACTACGGTGCACCATTGACGGTGCATCCATTTTTTATTATTTGAATTTTGTTTAATATTTATTCTTGTTAATGATGTCGTCGCACGCGACAAATAATCCTTTACAGATAAATTCGCCTATAAAAAAAAAATCACAAAATTAATATAAAACAAACAAATAAAATAATTAATTAAAAATTACATTTAATCACTAAAAAAAAAAAAGAAAAAAAAAAAATACAAAATATACAAAAAAAAAAGAAAAAAGAAAATAAAAAGTCAGGGAGAGAGGAATATTAATAAAAATATTTTTTTTTTATGTTTTTTCTTCTAATTTTATTCCTAGATTCATCGATTTATTAATTGATTAATGAATTATAATTGATAATCAAATAGAAAATACTAAGAAAGAGAGAGAGAAATTAATTTTTTTTTTTTTTTTATTTAATAATTCATTAATCGCAACATAAAATTAATAAAACATCTGAATTATGTTGTGGTCGGTGGCATACTAAGGATAGAAAATAAAAAAATTATTTTTTATGGCTTCTGATTGGTTTTTTTTTTTTTTTTGTATTTTTAATTACGAACAAAAAAAAAAATAAAAATAAAATTGCCGCGGGTTTTTTTTTTTTTATTAAATTTTATTTTCACCAAAGTAAACGCAGCAAATACTGATTAGTAGTGGCCCGAACACTATAAATGGTTGAGGTGGGGTTGTGTACAGTTTTTTTTTTCCGGGATTTAATTTTTTTTTTATTTCGATCTTTATTGAGGGCCGATATTTGATTTATAGAGCAATTAAAAAGCTGCACGACTGCGGTTTGAAAAGGAGAAAACTCTAGAAATGACAAATTTTTAACATTCAAGTAGACAACAGGTACTTGTCA
Organism: Ptychoptera albimana; assembly: GCA_961205885.1. Lineage (NCBI taxonomy): Eukaryota > Metazoa > Arthropoda > Insecta > Diptera > Ptychopteridae > Ptychoptera > Ptychoptera albimana. Next base: position 14,250,472 of record OY540801.1, on the reverse strand, counting down.
GGTGGATTTGTTATTTTTTTTAAAGGCACTTGAGTGTCTAGTCATTTTTAGTTGTATTGTGGTCATTTGTGGTCCATTAAACAATGTAAATGATAAAGAATTTTAAGTTTGTTGCCTTTTTTTTACTGACATTCATAGTAATTTAAAGGTTGATTTATAGAGAAATAAATTTCCTTTACTCCAACCTCAGTACTAAGGTTCATTAAGAGAAATCTCGATCAATAAACAGATTTAGTTACTTGAAAATAATTCTTTAACAAGATTTCACAGATAACGTAATCAAATTCGTGAAGTTTGAATTTTTTTTTTACTCATAAAAGCTCATTTCACAAAGAATTCTATAACGATATTCCGTGAAACACCAACATTTCATTGTTTTTCCACGTAGTTATCAAATAATCCGTATATTTTACGTTTTTATACCAAGAAAACAATCTTTTTCGCATACTAAAATATTAATTTAATTAAAGAATTAAATCCAAATTAAGAACAAGAGAAAAATAAAAAAAAAATATTTTAAACGTTAATCAAAAACGGTGTCTTAATAAATTCCACTTGGATATAATAAATTAATTAAATAAGACAGACACATCACCAATTATTATAAAGAAAGTTTAAAAAAAAACATTAAAATTCCTTAATTAATTAATAAAATAGGACATGACGTTCACCCGCAATTAATAAAAAAAAAAAAAAACTAAATTTTTTTAACAACATTTATCATGAAATGATTTTTATTTAAAGATAAAAATCAACAAGCCCGGCTAGCTCAGTCGGTAGAGCACGAGACTCTTAATCTCGGGGTCGTGGGTTCGAGCCCCACGTTGGGCGGTCAAATATGTGACTTTCTTTTTTTTTTACTTTTTTAAGATAAATCTTAATTAATTAATAAAAGCGGGGTGGTAGCGCCACAACTACCATAACTCCCACAACATTTAACATTATCGAATACAGTCTAGCGAGCAAGTCTTTCTTAGAATTAGTTTGTTCCTAATAATTTCTTTGTTGTTTGGATAATTAATTTAAAAACAAAAGGAATAAAAAAAATTAATTAATTAAAAAAAAAAACAGAAACAATAATCAAAACCAAAATAAAATTAAAAAAAAAAAAAACGAAAATCATAACAAATTTATTGATTATTTATTGATTATTAATTAATTCTTATTAATATTACATACCATGGTTAATTTTTTTTGGTTAAATAATTTCTTAATTAAATTTTTAAAATTAATTTTTATTTCACTTTTATAATTATTTATATTAGTATTAGTTAGTTTATTATTGCATTCGTTGTATTTTTTATCCTTTTGTTGACATTTCTTTACTAACATTTGTGTGCGTAAACGATTTCACCAAACAAATAAATTTTTTTTTTTGTTTTAATTAATTAAAGGTGTAGTAGCGGGGGAGAAGAAAAACATTATTTATTTAATTAAACAAAAAAAAAAAAATTAACATAATTATTGCATTTGTAAATTAAAAACAATCCAAAAAAAAAAAAAAAAAACTAAAATTTCTTTATCAAAAATTAGAAATAAATCACTTTTAGCTTTTAACTCACTAAAATAATTAACAACAAATAAACTTCCTTAATTAATTAAGTTTAATTTAAGAGAAAAGGAAAACTATAGTGGAAACAAATTTTTTAATTTTATTTTACATGCGTGCTAATTAATTATTTAAATATTCTACTAACGATGTATTTGTGTATTTAGTATATATGGGTGGTTGGGTGTTTTAATAATAAACAAACAAAAAAATAATTCTTTTAACATATGGATGGCAAAACAACTACAAACCCAACAACTTTAGACGCCACAATAACAACAGTCACAGCAGCAACAACAAAAAAATAATTAATGAATTTTCCAATCGAAATTCAATTAAAATTAAAAATTAATTAATAAAATTCTTTGCATTTGAACGATTTTAACTGCTGATGGTAGCATTTTTTTTTTTTTTTTTTTTGTGTACTGCTGTAGACAGTTTTTTGCAAGCAAAAAAAAAAACTATACAGGGTGTTAAAAAAAAAAGAAGAAAAATAAAAATAAAACGTTACATTTATTTAGAAAAATAATAAAGGTTTTTATAATACTACTTAAATCAAACAAATCGATTTATTTATTGAGCACAAACCATAATACCAAGCGGAAAATAAAAATAAAACAAAAATTTCTACTGAAGAAAGGAAAAATAAAAAAAAAATTTTTTTTTGTTCAACAACAACAGCAGCAACAACAGCAAAAGTAGCAGCAGCAGCAGCAGACATGAATGTGTTTGTGTTATCCTGATGACGTGACATTGGGTTTGTTGGTTGGTTGTTTGTTTCACTTACAATGGGGTGTGATGTTGTATGTTCTATGTACCCTTTGCTGTTTTTCTAGTTATTTTTAGTATTAAAACAAATATTTCATCTAAACAACGTTCTTATACCTAGCATAACACGGTTATAACAAATTTAAATCGCATTACTGCACAAAAACAACCGTGTTAACTGTGAATTTCCATTTGTAATAAATATTTCCGATAGCAAAAACCCCATTTGTAACCTGTAGTAACCTTTTTATACATTTAAAATCTTGAATTAACTCAATTTCTTAACACCATTGTTAATATTTCTTTAAGTATTAACCGTATTTAACTCGCAGCACATAGAAACCGTTCAAATTCTGTTAAATTTCTTTTGTTTTATTGTTATGAAAAAAAAAATTAAAAAAGCAAAACAACCCCAAAGATGGTAAGGTAACAAATGAATTAAAAAACAATTGTTGATTGTTGTGCTTTAAAATTATGCTAAAATAAAAAGGAATAAAAAAGCTTCACACACAGAAAAAACTAAAATTTAGCTTAATGAGTAACAAAAATAGGTGACAAAAGTAACGTAAAAAAAAAAAACGACGAAAATCGATGTGAATTTTTTTTATTAATCGTTTGTGGGTTTTTATTTTGCTTAAACATTAGTAAATAAATAAATAAATAAAGAAAACCCCAATGTACAGCATGGAGAATAACACAGTAATGACACCGTCACCAATAACATGCCATCAGCTTAGTCTTTTTTTTTTCAAATTGGAATCTTATTGCAACTATCGCTGGTAATTAATAAAGTCAACAAAAATTCTATAAATTAATTAATTAACAAAAAAAAAAAGATTATCCACAAACAAACAAAAAATTTCTTAATTAAATCGGTGTTTCCTAATTAAATTAATTAAAAATTATCCAACATGCGGGAAAAACTAAAGCAAAAAATAAAAAATTCACAACACCAACACAAACACACAACAGAAAAAAAAAAATAATTAAAACAAAACAAAAACAATAAAAAAAAAGAAAAAAAAAATAATTCACCACCCACAAGTTTATTTATTCTCCACACACATTATTTTTTTTTAATTTATCCACAATTTGCAACAAAAAATTCTTTTTTGTTTTCTATTTTGACAGGCGGAAAAAAAAACGTGGAAATTCTGTTTTTGTCTTTTGTTTTTTTTTTTCACGATTTTTCACAACCAACACCACAATAACACGTTACATAGAAAAACACTAATAATCCGTGTAAATAAAGGTAAATTTTCTTCTTTTAGTAACGTTTTTGATTTGATTTTTTTTATAATAATAATAATAATCATAAAAAAAAAAAATAAAAAAAAAATTTCTTTTTTTTTTTTAAACAACACACGTCGCGACGTTAACACATTAACAACGTTACGATGAAACTGAAACTGAAAATTAATTGTATGTAGGGAAAAAAAAAAAAAAACTCTCCTTCAGCCAGCATATATACAACACATGTATACAGAACGCTCTCTCTTAAAACATTTGTTTGATCGGTCGCCCCCTGATTCAACCGAATTGAATTAATTTTTTAAACAAGCAGAAGAAGAAAAAAAAATTTTTTTTTTTTATTTCGGAGTAACAAACGACAGGAATTGAAGAAACCGAACTTCGATGATTAATAAAAAACACAAAAAAAAAAAAAGAAAAAACTCCTCAGCTGCGCTGTTATTGCTGTTGTTAGCAGCGTTTGTTGTCGTTCTTCCGTAAGCACAATAAAAACGCAACAACAAACCCGAGGTATATTTGTTCTGTAAAACGATCTCGCTTTTTGCTGGTGCTGCTAGACGCTTACAGCAACAAAGAAAGCAAAGAAAAGCTCACGTGCAGATAAAATATTTATTTTGAACCTTAAATGCGGCTTTAGAATAGGAATATAATACTGACAGGCACTGGATGTTGGTGTTTCACCTTCTTTTTTTTTACCACGTATACAGAATTTTCTTGTTTTACGGTTTTTTTTGAATTGAAAACAAGTCGAGAAGTAGCAGCGGCAGATATAGAAAATTCTAATCTCTCAATGTATAAACAGCAACAAAAAAAACTCTCAATAATACTGCGCCTGTCCATTAGTGTTAGTGTTTGTGTGGAAAATGATTTTCATTTATTTTTCAACATTTTTTTTCTTCTTCGTCTTCTTCTTCTTTAATTTAATGAAATAACAAGGAAAATTCGTGTTTTATTTTTGTAACTTTCGCGTTTTTCTTTTTTATACCGAAGCTACAAAAGATTAAAGAATTTTCCTTTTCTTTTTTTCTTTTTCTTTGGTGTTAAATATATAACAGAAGCAAAAAATCGCGTTAATAAAACAAAAGAATAAAACGCGTGGTGTTAAACCATCGTTTATTGGTTGATTTACCGATTTTTATTAATAAAAAAAAAAAAAACATCGACAAAAAACTTAAATAAAACGCGAAAAGCATTCAACCGTGTTGTTTACTTCACTGCTTTTACCTTTTCGCGGTGAAAAAAATGTTTTCTTTCTTTTTTATGCAACAAATTTTTTTTTTTACCGCTTTCTGTTTTTTTATTATTGAAAAATAACAAATCCTTGTAACAACAAGGTGAAGATCTTTCAAGATTTATTTTTTTCTTCCGATTTTCTCTTTCATACATTTTTGTATTTTGCGGATACTTAAACAACATAAAAGGTGAATAAAAATAAGGGAGAATATTCAATAACAAATGTAAAAATAAAATTAATTCTATCAGGTCACTGCCACTATTAATAACCACCCTGAATTTACAACCACAATAACAACAACAACTAAAAAAAAAAATAAAAATATTAATACCATCGCCGCCAGCTTTAGCAGCAACAGTAACAGAAACAGCAACAGCAACAACACGATAAACTAATAATAATAACACAATTATTTACCACAGACACAGGGATAATGTAAACAACATTTACCACCCACACACATGTAAAGAGAAAATGTAAAAAAAAAAACAACTTTTCCACAATCGATATAATGATTGAATAAAGGATGTTATATAGAAGTGATTTGGTTCGTTGGCCAAAAACCACCGTACGAATGGTACAATAAAACCGTAAAAGGATTATTAAAAACCTGGAAAATCTAGGAGTATCCCGCCGTTTCTGCAATTAATTTGTTTTTCTGTTGCAAATGGTAGTAAAGCATTAATCCATGCACCCCATTTATATATGTTAAGTGTGCTAGAAACGCGTGCACACCGTACGTTTATTAAAATGCAGACGTAGAAGAAAAAAAATAAAAAAAACCATCAAAAACCAAAGGATAGGGTGAAAATAAAAAATGTCTGCAAACAGTAAATGCAGCTAAAGAGGATTTATCGTAACCAACAGCAACAACAATAACAGTGGAAAAAAAACCCTCAACATAAAATATCACTAAACAATGGAACTGGAAGACTAAAGGATAAAATTTTTCTTTGCCTATTGTTAACGAAACGCATCAAACAACCCCATTGTTGTTCAAAGCGAATAAAAAAATATATATTTTTTTGTAATGTAGGGAGAGTATCCTGTATTGTCCGGCCTGTTTATCGCTAATCCATCTATTTAAACTGCGTTGCAACATTTTTCGCTACTCAAATGTCACAAAAAAATGCGAAAACGAAAAAATAATGTCCTTACGGTAGGAGTTTGATTTTTTACTAAAAAAAAATTTCCGATTAAAAATCATCAGGTACCAAGTTACTTATAAGGAAAAACTACAACCGGTATCTTTTCTATAAATAAAAAAAAAAAAAATCAATATTTTCCCGATTAATCAATCGTCCTTAACACAACCTCCAGGTTTTTTGTTTTTCCTGCATTTTTATTAAATAAACAAAGAGAAATAAAAGTAAAAACAGCAGATGGATAGCAAAAATTGATTACGTCAAGATGATAAATTGATAAACTGCAAGGGACATTCTAGACAGGGATTCAAAAAAATATTAAATAAAAATAAAATAAACGATCAGCAACAGGAGGTAAATTGAATTAACAAGCAATCCAACTAGAAATAACAGGAGATGAATGAAAAAAATAAAATTGTTCAAAAGGATGACGAGGTCATCAAAAAAAATGTCTGTCAACATTTGATGGTCTGTTCAACTCCTCTTTGCTGCATCGAGCAACACAAGAGATTTTTAAGGGATAATAAAGATAAAGAAAAAAATTGTTAAACTTGGTTTGATGGTAACGAGAATGATAATGACGTCATTGATGGTAAAATAACCAGAAGAACCAGAGTATTTGTGTGTTTGCGCTTAGGGTTTGAGTTGAGAAATTTTTATTTTTTATCTCTGAACGCAGCAACGATAGACAAACAACCAAAACGTACGACGATAAATAAATGTTTATTCGATTAAATTTTCCTCAAGATTGACAAACAAGCGCTTAAGAAGGATAGAAATCGACAACCATAGCAAACTTCCGTGTATTTTTTTGTTTTGAACAGAAACGAAAAAAAAAAGAAAATCGAAGAAAGGTAAATGAACTTTAATGCCTAAATAGGCGACACACTAAGTACTTTACAAATGCGATATGAACGTTCGTTGTCTTCTAATTCGATTGTTGTTTTTCGTCTGGTAAATTCCCTACTTCCAAGTAAAAATTATTGTAGCCAAGCAGAAAAATTTAGGCACGCGCCCATTAATTAAATAATTTAATTTCCTTTGCCCTAAATAATTTTTTTTAAGTAACTTCTGCCCCATGATACTGGTGTGCTTGCCACTACTGCTGCGTTTAAGCATGATGGATTGCTTTTCCAAAAAAAAAAAAATATTATTTCTATGACAACGTGGAAAATACAGGGAAAAATAAAAAACAAAAGAAATGAAGTTTTCTGTTTTTCAATTATTTTTAAGATCAGCAGCAGCAACAAAATAAAAAAAAAAAAGACGAGAATTGTATACAAAAATAAAAAAAGAAATGAAAAAAAATTCTCTACGGATGGCGTGTGGCTTTACAGCGTGATGACGACAATAAAGGCAGCACCACCAACAACAGCAACAACAACAGCAGAAACTCAACCAACATAAATTCGTTGCGCGTATGGCGCCAACAATATCGTGTCATGCCGCGTGCTTTATAATTTTCTTCTTTTGTTTTTTTTTTTTTTTTTTTTTTTTTTTTTTTTTTTGTATTTTGTTTTTCGTCGTTTTCCGATAGAAAAACGAAAAACAATTTTTTTTTCTTCTTTCTATTTACTAGTTAAGCAGCCCAGTAATTCACAATTATAGGTAACTCTAGGTTAGTGGAAAATTGTGTTTTTGCGGGAAAACTAAATTTAAGGGCGTTGTGTACAAACAATTTTAATTAATGAAACAAACCCGTTTTACTATCAATTTACAGCAAAAAAAGTTTGGCTCAATTGAAAACCTGATAAAAAGCTAGTTTAAAAAGCATAAACATTTATTACCATCTTAAATTAAAGTCAATAGACAAATACTTTCACCACCATCGATAGCACAACAAAAAAAAAAAACAAACAAAACAAAACAGCCCTTAACGCGCTTAATAACAAAAAAAAAGTGCTTCCTTAACAATTGTGACTAATGACAAAGTTTATTAAGCATTTTAATAAATAAAAATAACAAAAACTCTTTACCCCTACCCATTCAAATAATAAAAGAAAAAAAAGCTCCGCTTAGCTTAAGCAAACATCAAAACACACGACAAATAAATTTATACAAATGGCGGTAACCTTTTTCATTAATGCTTTTCAAATGTTTTCATTTATCATATCAAAAGGTAGACAAATAAGTGAACAAATTATAAATAATAAAAAAAAAACGAATACGTAAAGCTTAAAAGCCCTAAGCACACGATCATATTTTCTATGTTAGTCGTGTTATGCTTTTGTGCGTTTTTTCTTTTCGTTTTTGTTTATTACAGCAGTAATTTGATTTTTGTTTTTTTTTTTTTATAACATTGAAAAATGGTAGCAACACCACACCTATCCAACAAATTTGGTTTAAGGGGTGCTTTATTATTATTATTATTATTATCATTATTATTATTATTATAAAGAAAAGCAAAAATTAAAAATTAAGCATTTTCTCTAGTTTATTTATGTTTTTTTAATACGCAATAATGTTAAAAAAAAAAAACAAAAGAAAAGAAAACAAAAATTATTTATTTAAGGATTTTCTTTTGTTTTTTGTTTTTTTTTTCTATTGCTAAACATAAACGCATGCGTTCTAAAAATAAAAACAAAAAAAAAAAATTTTCTGCTCTTCTTGTTTATTTTTTTTTTTTATGTTTTTGTTACATGATTTCACCTCAATCAAATCAAACATAAGGCATCGGGGGTAACAAGACGTGAATTTTTTTCTTCTATTTGTTTTTTTTTCCTGTTTTGTTGGCTTGGAAAGAAATGGACTTTTCTGTTGAATAGTTGGGTAGTTGTTAGGAATTTATAATAATTTACGGACTAAGGTAGCTTTTCGGAGAGTATAGAAATATTTCTGTATGAATATTTGCAAATTATTATTAACGCTCGTTTGGTGTCATTAGTAACGATTTTATTATGTCAACAGAAACGGATAGAAACGATTTTTTTTTAAATAATAATTTTGTTTTAACGTTTAAAAGTCAAATTTTTAAAGACTTTTGAAAAAACAAAACATTTTTTCCAAGTACCTTAACAGACAACCAACTTAATAGAATTTTATTTCTTATTAATTATTATTATTCTTTCAGGTGTTTTATCACTGTTTGTATTATTGCAGTTTGTCTCTGACGCTTTAAATTATTTAGTTTCTTCTTTCTTTTTTTTTTTTTTTAATTATAATTATTACTCACAAGTAAAAACCTATACTCACATGTCTTATATAAAAAAAAAAAAAAAATAGCACGAAAAACACTTTAAACAAACGAAAAAGCTAAACGTGTCATTCTGAAAGCTTTCAATATTTATTGTTTCCATTATTTATAGCTGGTTAATGTGCATTTTTATAGTTAATTTTGTGGTAATGTTGTTTATACAAAAAACAAACTGCACAACAATTTTAATTGTTTTTGCATAACTTAGTTATAATAAAAAAAAATGCGATAAGAAAATTTCTTGAAAATTTAATTTATTTCTATTTTTACATAAATTTTTTTTTTTGTTAAATTTTTTATTGTGACACAAGGCAAAGGGAATTTTTTTTTAATAATTATTATTATAATTTTAAAGAATACCACACACACACTATCTATATTTATTCGTTAATTATTTAATGATTCACAGAGAAATTTATATTTATTGTCTGGCTACTAGATAATTACAGCATTCATTCCTAAAGAATTTACAAAGTGAAAAGGTTTGTGCTTAAAAACAACCCATAAATACTAAACAAAAAATTAATTCAAAGGAATAATAACGAAACTTTTTACTTAAATTAATTATTTTAAATAATCCACCCATACTATCCAACCCAATTAAGACACCCACTAGTTGCACATACTTTTTTACTCAGTTAAAAGTAATAAAATTAATCTATATCTGCTCATAATAATTAATAATAATCCAAACCTACGCAAAAAAAAAGTTTTCAATAAAGCTCATAGTGCTTCTCTTATGTAATCAACTTAAAAAAAATTAATAATGAGAGGAAACAAAAAACTATTACAAAGTTGGTCAGATTTTTACTCTGTTTTTAACCTAACAACCAACCATCAGCAATGTTTTGCTTCAATCCCCTAATAACATCAGATAAATTTTTATAGATATATTTACTTGTGTTTACTTGTGACTCTGGAAAATCCATCACTTAAAATCACATTAGATTAATTAAAAACAAAAAAAAGAAGAAATCTTTATCTAACTGTGATAACAAAAAGCTTTTTAAACATTTTTTTTTTCTTTGCATTTATTTAATAGAAATTAATTAAACTTTAAACTTTTCAACCTTTTTTTTTTTTTATATAACAACAAATGTAATTACCAAACTGCAATCAGTAATGTTTCTGATTGGTTACTTAAAATAAGAAAAAGAAAAAAAATAATTTTTAATTAATGCGCATGAGCGTATGACTTAAAAATGTTTATTTTTCTTTTTATTTCATCGTTACTATAATACATGAAAAAGTCATTATTCATGGCATTATTACACAACATGATGGAATAAAAATAAAAAAAAATAAAACAATTGATTATAAATGCGCATGCGTTAATGACTTAATATTTTTTTTTTGTGATGTTACAAGGAATATATGCTTTAATGTTTAACATTATTCAATTTAAGCTGAATCTTAATAATTTTATTAGTTTAAAACATCTTATCAGATTATAATCTGCGGTAATTTACTTTACTTTTACAGCAAATACTGCTATCAAATAAAATTCAATTGAAAAAAAAAAAAACAAACAACAAAAATTAAGTTTTGTCGTCATAATATCAACCGTACTATACAAGGTAGTTTCACTGTTCAATAAATAATTTTTATCAGTAGTTTTTTTATTTTAAATATCGTCATAAAACCAAAAACTATTAATAAAAAAAAAAAAATAATTAAATATTCTTTGGTATAAAATAACAACAAAATAGAATTTTTTTTTTTTTTTTATAGCTGAGCATGATTTTCTACGCTAAAAAAAAACATTTTTTTTTTATTTTGCTGTAGCAACACAACAGCTAGAGCTGTTATCTCTAATAATAAAAAAAAAAAAAAAAAACAATTTTAATAACAAAAACAGCAACGTAAAATGCCAAAGGTGACCTCGAGCTAACGATGAAGAGAAAATTATATTAAAAAAAATAAAATAAAGAAAAAAAAAAAAAAAAAAACTTCACAAACACACATAGTGTGTGTGTGTGTGTGTCTGCTGCTATTTTTCATTATTCGATAAATTAAATCACATCTAGAAGTAACAGCAACAGCAATAGCAGCAGAAAATTATAAAACGTCCCCGCGTTTGAATGCAGCAATATCGATGCATTTATGACGTTTGAATGTTTTTTTTTCTTTTTTTTTTTTTTTACTTTAAAATTTAATTAAGAATTTTATTTTTTCTGCCTTTTTTTAAATTTTATTTTATTTTTAATTAAATTTAATTTAACAGAATTATTTATTTTTTTAAACATATAAATGGCAATGGCAATGGAAATTATAATAAATAAACAGAAATCAACAGATTTCAGTCATGCCTGTAATTGAAGCTTTTTTTTATTTTTAAAGGAATTTTGTTCTAATTTTACACCATTTTAAGTAAATAATTGAATTTCGAGTTGTTGTTGTTTTTTTCTATAAATAAAGTAAAATTAAGCAAAAAAAAATAAAAAACGAAAAAAAAATCAACAATTTTTCTATATTTGGTTAAATTTTGTTTGACGACAGCAACGCTTTTAGCAAATTGCATTTAGCATTGACATAGTTGAAGAGGTGTAAGCTTTGTACGTTTCTTGTTGTTATGCATTTATACCTTGTAACCAATCCAATTGGTTTTTACAACCACATTTTTTTTTTTTGTTTCTTCTGTTAAACATTTCTGTTGATTTCGTTACAAAAAATTATGGTAAAAAATCCTTTAATTCTCTTACATTGGTCATCACCATTGAAATTTTTACCAAAAACCGAAAACCCATACAAATATACAAAGTGAAAAAATTCCTTAAACATCGTTTAATAAAAACTAACAACAAAACAGGTGAAAATAATTATAAAGTCGCCTCGTATTGTGTTAACAAGTACAAAAAACACCATCGAAAAAATCACAGTGAAAAAAAAAAAAGAAAAAATGTTTTAATCAAAACGATGCCAACTGCAATAATCATTAAATTTTTTATTTTTTTTTTTACTTCTATATTAAAATATTATTTACCTAAATAATTAGCAAACATCTATTCATGTGAGCGTGCCCGTAATGTACGCGCGGCACTATACATAATTTGTATATTCGTAACAACGATGGATGGAACACCTTGACCTGGTTCTTGAATATTAATAGAAAATTTTATTTTTATTTTTATTTATTATATATTTTTAATATTAATAATAATAATAATAAAAATAATCGAAAAAACCTTATCCATAAATAATTTGTTTAGTATTTTTCTGTGTTGAATGGTTTTTAGCTAAATACATTTTTTTTTCTTCATTTTTTTCTTTTTAACAGAACAAATCTGATTCCAGGGATGGTTAGACTAGAAAATGCGTCTCAAGATAACCTTAAGAACCTGTCTAATTCTTATTCTAACATCATTTACCCTATCGTTTAATAAACGTTTAACCATCCCTGATTTATTTACTAATTAATTTAATTTTTTTATTTAAATAAAATAATTGAAGACCGGCTGCGTTCAAGTGATGATAATAATAATAATAATAATAATAATAATAATAAAACAATCATTGACAACCCATGGCCATAACAATCTTAAATGCATTAGACAAATTAAATAAATACTTTGCAATGCGTTGTCGTCGTCGTCGTCCATCCTTTATTACTTATTAATTTTATGTTAATGCAATAAATTCCATGCGTTGTAAGCGTTTTTCTTTATTTTTTTTTTTTAATGTTATTCTCCTTCGTTTTATTCTTTATTAATTATTATTCAACAAATTTTATTTCTTTATTTTTTTTGTAATAAAAATTAAAATGCAATTTATTTGAAGAAGAAGAAGATGAAAAAAAAAAAAACATTTATACAAAATTATTGGCAAATGATCAAAATAAAATTTGCATGTGCAAAATTTAACTTTGGATTAATTTTAAATAAATAATTAGAAACGTATAATTGTTGATTGAGATCTGGTTGGTAGGATTTTTAATAAAACTTCGTCATACCTACCTAAAGAAATAATTACAGAGGTAATTCGAACATTTTGGCGAAATTTGTGAGGAAATTTTATTGAAAATCCATACTAAGCATCAGTTCAATTTATTGATGAATCATTTAAAATTCTAAAACTACATTAAAAATATTTATTTGGATCACCTGAATCGCATTATTAAAATTAAGAATTTTAAAACAACAAAAAATTTGCACTAATTTCAGAAGTAGTTTAAGATAATTTTAGAAAAATCTCTGCTAACATTTACTAATCAAATAAATCATATTATATGCCGACGTTTTTTTAATCATTCACCTGTAAAGACAATACGATAAAAAAAAAAAATTGCAAAAACCTTGAGGAAAAAATCGATGAAACAAAAAAACAAGAAAAAAAAATTATAAAACAATTAGAAAAATCAAGGACAGTATAGAATCTAACAGCAACAACTAGAATCTAATTAAGATGTCTTGTAATTAGAAGAATACAAAGAGAAAAATAAATAAATAAATAAATCTCACACGTAACACCCTGAACAACAAGATTAGCGTGAAAACCGCATTAATTCTGCAGTTTAAAAAAAAAAAAAGGCTAAACATTTCCAATAACAAATGGAAAAACTAAGTCACAAATGCGAAAAAGTACTTAACGCAAAAGTAATATTGATAACAAGACAAGACAAATACACATTTACTTAATTAATTTATTTAAAAATAACAAAAAAAAATTGCTGCGATCAACAGAGTTCGGGGGAATAAAAAAAAAAGCAAGCAAGCAAACAAACAAACAGAATTAGAAAAAAGATGATGAAATTTTGTTTTGAGGATTTTTAATAAATGGAATAAATAGATAAACCTCGATTTACATGATAGATTTTTTTTCGTTAAATCAATCAAATTTAGCACGAGGTATGTTTGTGAGAGTTTGTTGCATATCCCCAGAGTTACATACATTAATTAACCATAGATGGTTACGGTTGTAAAACCTTCATACACCCACAACAAATCTCTACACTAGATTAAACCACCATAAGGCAGACAACAACAACATCATCATCATCATCAAAAATCTTCTCTTCATTTAAAAACTCGACTATTAAGTGTGTGTGTGTGTTTTACGTAAATAAAAAATAATAAAAATAAATAAAATAAAATTTATTCCATAATCTAATCAAAAATTATTTATTACATTTAATTTTATATTTATTTCGCTTAAAACAAAACGAAAAAACAAAAAAAAAAAAAACAAATCAACAACAAGTTTAATAAGCGAATTTATAAAAAAAGAAAAAATCGCAAGTAAAGAGACACTATTATAGCCGCCAGTTTCTTGTTTTATTTTATTTTATATTTTTTTTGCTATTTGTAACTACTTTGCTTGTTTATAGTAATCGACCTCGGCCTATTTTGTAATGTTTGCAATAATTTTTTATTTTTCTATAATATTTATTTATTTAATACAAAAAAAAAACTAAAACTAAAACTAAAACTACAACGACGACTACTACACTTACCATCAATAACAACAACTTCTTCGGTTTTCTTCTTCACTTCATTATTAGTAATTATAATCTTTTTGCTATTTTTTTTTTTTAATAGCGAATAAACAAGAAAAACAAACAAAACACAAAAAAAAAATTGTTTTTTTTTTTTTTTTTTTTTCAAAGATAAAAATGCACTCTGTCGTTGTTAAACAGACTTTGTCAACCTAATGTTTTTTCGTTATATTGATGAGTGAATTTTTCAATCTTAATTTCTATTGCAAAAAAATCCTAGCACTCTTATCACAAAACTGTCAAATTAATTAAAATTCACACAGTTAAAATTGTCACGCATAAAAACTGGATAAAAAACACAACATAAACTCATATTTTATGCTTTATTTAAATAGTAGTTTTCGGTTAAAATAAAATTATTTTTTATTGCTTAAAAAAAAAAAAAAATTTAATAAAAACGCATGACATCAGCTACTGCAACTGATGACCTCGTTTAAGGTTGTAAATGGAGAAAAAAATAAATAAAAAAGCTTCTTGATTTATTTATTGCTTTTCATTATTTTTTTTTTTTGTCAAGCTTTAACTCATATATAACACAGTGAAGCAACGTTGTAAGAATTTTCTTAAATGATGCTTCAGAATTTAATCTGGATTAGTGAACGTAATCTAAGTACCTGGATTTGTTAGCCAGCTAGTTAGGTGAAAATTTACTGGGAATCCCCGTTTAAAAATTTTTGTGTAGAGTTTTGTTATTATGCAAACCCTTCATCCCTTTAAAATGCAAACACACTGAATAAAACAACCAAATAAAAACAAAACGAATCACCCTGCATTATTACACCAACTATGATCTCCACACATAATTAATTAAGAAGAATTAATGCAAAAATAGCAAAAATAATTCAGAAAAAGCACAACAATCATCAGCAATAGCAACATCAACATTTAATAATGAAAATATAATAAAAAAAAAAAATTAAAAAATTCTACATATGATCGTGTCAAAGTCATCAAGATTTTTTTTTTTTTGTTTTTTGCTTTTTTCTACTTTATTTAAGTTAAGATTTTGTTGAGAAAAATATATCAGAGATAAACAACAAATAAAGGAATTTTTTTTTTTTTTTACAGAAAACTATAATTAATTAATAAAATGAAACAAAGACAATTTTTTTTTCTTTTCTTAATTAATTATTAAATTTTGTGATTTTTTTGCTCAATAAAAAAACAAAAAAAAATGTTTTTTTTGAACTTTAGACGACTTTGGATTTTTCTTATAAAGCTTGGGGGAAAAAACACTTGTTTTCAGCTGGAAAATGCGTTTTTCATTTTCAATTATATTCATAAATAGCACGCATTTAATGGGTGATTGAATACAAAAAATTTTTTTTTTTTTTTTGATGAGAAAGAATAAATCATGAAAGAAAGACAGCGAAAATAAAAAATAAATAAAAAACTACAAAAGATAAAGAAAACGCGCGACATGACGCCTACAATTTTTTTTTTAAACTAATGCACGTGTTGATTCACTTGTTTATAATTGCGCAAAAAAAAAAAGAAAAGAAAACCTTTTAATTTCCAAGCAGCTGATACAATTTTTTAATTTTATTAAAACTGCAAAAAACATCACAATTAAATTGAACGATAAATATTTAATTAAAATAATTAAAAAGAAAGAAGAAACATTTAATTAAACAAAAAAAAAAATGATTTAAAGTAGAGTAAATATGTGAAAAAAGAAAATGAAAAAAAAAAGGTGTAAAAACGACACAAAGAGGCACAACAAACCCAAAAAAAACGACAAACCAACCAACTGACTTTATCTTTGTTTTTCTTTATTGCAAATAAAATTCCTTCACAGAACTTTTTTCTTTTATTTTTCCGCTTTTACTACAATTAAGTTGATTGTTTCTGCTTTATTATTTTTTATTTTTTTTTAATACTTTGATGACAAATTTGTTTGTTTTCACTGTAATGTGACTAAGTTTTTTGTTTTGGTTATTTTAAATATATTTCCCTATACAAAGACATTCTCTTTAGACTTAGATTAAGTATTATTAGCGGTTATTGTCATAATAAAAAAGTATAAGAAAGAATAGAAATTGCTAAGCAATTCCGATTAAAATTCATCAAATTTATCAGTTTCGTATGAATCCACTTCCTGAAATAACGGTAATATAAAGCTTTAAACTTAAAAAAAACATTTAACAAGCTTCACCGTACATCATAACTACCCACAATTCAATTCAATCATTAAAAACAAGACTTTCAACAAGCTTCCAGTGTATTAAAAGCTTTAAAACAAAAACTTTACGAAGCAAATCACTTGAAACCACCATGCAGCATAAAAGTTTTTAAAGTTTAAATATCACAACCACCACCTCCACCATCGTCACCTCAACGAACACAACAAAACTTATTTAAAACGTCAAACTTTGTTTAAAAAAAAAATATATTCATTTCGCAATTATGTAAACGAAAAATTTTATGAATTTCCATCCCCCATTCACCAGTAATTTCCATAATTTATTTATATTATTCATAGATAAAAAAAAAAATAATAAAACAAATTAACCGTTGGTTACAAATGGATAATAATTGGTTATTCCCCAAAAGTTTCAAACATAAATTCACAATAAATGTGTTCTTTGGATTCCTTTCATTTTTCGAATAAATAACATTGAATTAAATCTAAAAATTTCAAACAAATTTTAATCAATAATATTAAAGGACTGTAAAGGAAAATAATTCATTAAAAAAAATAAAAAAAATAATACGAATGAAGTAAGTCATAAACTATTGTAATTACCGCTTATTACAACATTTGAAAAACACCGGAAATTAAAAGCATTCGCAATTAAACACTTGCGAAAATTCAATTAAAATAAATTTTAAAAATTATTTAAAAAACATTTTCGATTAAATAATTTCCTAAAAAACACAGGAAAAAAAAAACTTTTTTTTTAATTAAATTAAATCAATAAAAATTTGTGTGTGTGTTTTTTTTTCAAGTTTTTTATTGATATGAAAAATTTGTAATTAAAAATGAGCAAAAAGAAAAAAATGAATCAAATGAATAAAATTCCAGGTTTGTCGTCATTTCTACACACTTTATTGTGTTTATTTATTTGTAGATTTACAAACGAATTGAATTTGTATCATGGAAATTGCGTTTTTTTATTTATGCTTTGTAACATTATTTTGCTACATTTATGTAGCATGATGCACGTGTTTTAATTACATCAATCTTGTCAAATAAATCACAGTAAGAAAAAAAAAAAAAAAGTTGCTATAAAATAAAATAAAAATCTATTAAATATAATTAAAATAAATTACCTAGCAATAATAAAACGTAAATAAAAAAAAAACGATCATGAAAAATCAATCAAATTGTAGCAAAAAAAGAAGAAAATAAAGTAGAAACACCTGGGAAATCATTTTGTCACCGGAGTTTCCTAAACGATTATGTAATGTCGAAATTCGCAGTATTTTTAAGTATGGAATTATCAGATTTAATGATTTAATACCACACAAAGTGTGTTTATGTTGTTATTCCTAAACGCCCTTGACGGTGATGTGGACTGTGATTCCAAAATGACCTGACTTATTTAAGTCGTTTAGCATTCAAAGGACATTTTGGCATGCATATATGGACAATTGTTATTTAAAAGAAAAATTAAATAAAAATTATTTCTTTGTTTTCTACATCGACTTTGCTTATAAGGTGACTTTGCATACAAGGCGAATTTAGCATAAACGGAATTGCAGTGTTTATACATCGACTTTGATGTATTAGGAATAAAGGTCGTGTAGCAAGAAATTTATTTTCGCTTATATAGCGACTAGAAATAAACCAAACTGAGCCTATTAAAAATGTTTAGTTTATCAAAAAATAAATGTTTCATGTGACATCTTCTTGCGTCTTCAACAACAACTTTGTTGTTATTCAAAAAAAAAAAAAAAAAAAATTTAAATTACTAAATAAACAAAACAATGACAAAAAAGAAAAAACAAAAATTCAAATGATTTTGTGTTTTGCCACGAAAATTATACCAAAGTACAATCAAAGGTGAAACAACATCGACAAAACTTAAAAAATTCAAACAAAAACAATCAAAATCATTTTTGTACAGAATTTTCTCTCTTCAATTTTTTTTTTTCTGTTTATTTATTATTTAAATAAACATTAAGATGCGACCTCCCCGAGTAAATGGCTTTTGAAATCATAAACAGTAACGTTTTGTGTCTAAACAATAAATAATAATAAAAAAACAAAAAAAAATTATAACGATGACTACATTGTTATTGACAAATCAAAGCACAAATAAAAAAAAAACAAAAAAACAAAAAAATTAACATCTTAAAGCATAGTGAGAAGCCAACCAGAAGCAGAAACAGCAACCAGTACAAACAATTCTTCGTGTTTTATTTTTGTGTTTTTTGTCTTTTCTACAATTTATTTATCTTATCTTATGTTAAGTCAAGAAAAAATAATAAAACACCGAGAACAAACCAAAAAAATCGATAAAATATAAATATAAATCGAACAAAATGGTAAAGGTTAGCTGTAATAGAAAAACAAGAAAGAAAACAATTTTTTTTTTCTTTTTAAATTCACGTTGTATGTCTACTCTGCCAATCAATAATAAACATCAGCAGCATCAGCATTGACAACAACAATGTTTCCCAATTGTTAAACAAAAAAAAAATAATAATAAAAAATTCTCAAACAATTTGTGTAGCCACCACACAACACTATTCTGTGTTAGAAAAAAAAAAAAAATACGAAAATTACAATATGCAAATGTATCTTTAAAATCATAAAAAAAAAAATGTTAAAAAATCAATGTTTTTGAGTATTTTCCATAACAAAAATAAGTCATTTGAATAAATCGACAGCAAAACAAAAAAAAAGGCAACAACAACAATATTGCTTAGTGAAACGCGATATAAACATAAAAAAAAAAGAAATATTATTCAATTTCTATTAATTTCTAGTCCTTATAGTTACGCAAAATTGTTTTCAAGATGCATAGAAATATTTTCTAAGATAAAAGTATAAATATCGATTTTTCATAATTTTATAACGAAATATTAAAGAAAATACATTAATTGATGCTTGGCTAAATATTTAAAAATATTTTTACCATTAATTATGGAAATTATGTAATAAAACCATGAAAAAAAAAAATTAACTCTCCAAATTCGGAGACTTTTTTTTTATTCAACGTAGATGGTCGTTGCAATAAAATATGAAAATATTACTTACAGAACATTTTAGTTGGGTGGAAAACTAACAAAAAAAACATTAGATAACAACCGTCCATAAATACAACGCAAACAACAAAAACAAAGCAAATAACAATCACGAGGCTATGCTTGACTTTGGTTCCATCATAATTTTAATTACAAAAATAAATAATTGCTATTTCGCGTACCAAGCAACAAACATAAATCACGTTTCTAAACACCTTTTTCTAGCATTTCCATAGCTTTTTTTCTTTTTCTTTTTCCTCTTGTTCACTTTGTATTGCTTCTTGTTTCCTATTTACAAAAAAAAAAACACAGAGAGAGAAAATGTTTTTTCTACATATAATCGCACAGCCATAAATTTTCTTGCATAAAAACAAACAAAACGGCTATCATGTAACACCGTCTTATCGGCAAGAATATAATTGTTGAAAACATTTATTTTCAATAATAAGTCGATTAAATGTTAAAATTAAAAAAAAATTATATTACAATACGCGTGCTGAATTTATTAAATGGGAAAAATTGTTGAATCAGCAAATATTTAACATTTAGCAATGATACTGCATTTTGTGGAGAATTTAAGGTTTTTCTTTTAAAAATTACCGAACCTAACCTTTCAGGTAGGACAGTCGCCATAACAAAAAAAAAAAAATGCTTCACAGAAGTTGGTGATGCGAAGCTAGAGCTTTATTTATAAAAAAGCTAATATAATGACGAGGTCTAACAAGTATTCTAATTGGTATTTTAATTATAATAAAACAAAAACAAAAAAGAAAAAAATATTTTACTCAACAATACGTGTGTGTTCCATACCATTTGGCAACCTTCATCTATTATTAATAAATCACGTACTCAAACAATGTTTGATATGAATAAAAGAATTAATAATTATGTGCATCACATTACACAATTATTTATAAAAAAAAAAATTATATTTTTTAATAACAATAAATAAACGAAATTAATTATAAATGAACATCAAACTGTTGTTAATCCGGTTAGCAAATATATAAATCCAGTTCTCTTGGATTATCAGGATTGTTTAAATGGTTGTGATACAATAAAAATGTGTCAAGGATTGCCTGAATCATTGTAATCCAGTGAGAATAATTCACAGATTACGATAAAACAATAAAAACAGTGGATTTATGTTTGAATCAAATTTTTAAAGTTTTTCCATCCGAGACAATTTAATGCTCTTTAAAAAAAAATGAGAATTTTACTATAAAAGATTTTATTTAATAATTTTTTGAAGAGATTCTAACAGAAAACTTCGTAAAACCAATGTTTTGCTATTAATCTTAAAAGTTTTTGTACTGGAAGTTCCTAGATTCGTTAAAGTTCCTTCAAGAAACAATTCTTAAATTTTTATATTTTATCTGTTTTCATATTAATTTATTTAATAATCCCAATTAGCGATAAATTTACATTAAATACAACAACAGGATTACCTTAAGTCCTTACTTAATTCCAATTTTAAAAACCCACAGGTTCAGACAGCAAATATAAAACTTATTTTTGTTATATTTAATTAAATTTATATAAAAACCGCCAGGGAACGTATATTAATCAAGCGAACAGAACACACAACCATTTACATTACACAATACAAACAGAATATAAAAATAAAAATAAACCATACAGGCAATAAAAATTGAATCATTGTGTTTAAAAAAAAAAATATGAAAAAATTAATTGCAATTGTAATGACAATGATTGTAATGTGCAATCTTCAAGGTTAATCATTTTATATTTCTTCTTCGTCGTTGTCGCTTTTATTATTTATTTATTTTTATTTTTTCGTTGTTTTTTCTTACTTTTAACATTAAATCATGTGCAATGTTGCAATATGTTATTCATTTTTATTATTTATTTAATTCTTTTTTATTTTACTTATTTATTTATTTTTTTATTCTTATTCAAACATTAAATTGTTGTAAACAGCAACACGAAAAGAAAAAAAAAAAAAAAAAGCAAAAAAACCGAAACGTAACGAAACAATAAAATTAGAGGTTGATGAAGACACAGAAAATGACTCAAGAAGAGTTATTTTTATTATTATTTGCTGTTGATTACTTTTAAATCTCACAAGCTTACCAAAAAAAAAAAAAAAAAATTTAAAAGGATATAAAAAGGACAAATAAGGTCAATTGCATTAATATTTATTATTAATAAAAGTAATTTTACGCGAAAAATTGTTTAAGTACACAAAAAGCAATTATGATGGTGAGTAAAAATATTTACCAAAAAATAAAAAAGTAATTGCAATAAAAAAAACAACAACAACAAACAAAACAAAGCATAAAAACATCCAACAGAAATGCACACGAATCAAAAAAAAAAAAAATTAATTAGTATAAATTACTGCGCGCGCAACTTAAACAACAAACAAACAAACAAAATACAATTAGAACCAGAAGATGTTAAAAAAAAAAAAATTTAAGCTGTTTTTTTTTTTGAAACATTTAACCATTAAAAAAGGAAAACAAAAAAATAATAAAACTGCGCGTTAATCCAAAAAGAATGTTTAAAGTTAACAAAAAAAAAAGAGTTAAACCGCGCGCGCATCATCCATACAAAAGTAGTTTAAATGCAGGAAATTTCTGTTTTTTTCTTTTAATTTTCAATTATATCTAATGCGCTAAGCAAATTTTTAATTTATAAAAAAAAAAAATAATCTGCGTGCGCATTGCATTTTCAACTAAAAAAAAAAAAAAAAAAAAATGTTCTTGAAGAAAATTTCCATTGAAAGTTATTTTGTGTTTCGGGATTTTTTTGTTTGTAGTTTTTTTACATCTTCGTCTTTGACTTCGTGCTGTTAATTTGCTTTTTTTTTCTTCTTAATGCATAATATTAGTAATAATTATTATTCAACAAATAATGAGCTAAATGCAATAGAAAATGAGATGAAAAAACATCATCATCATCGCCAATAACATTCAATATTGTAAATAAATAGCAAAGTTGTCTAAAAAAAAAAATGTTATTAGAGGGTGATCCGTCCGTTAAGAAGTTTTACTTGAATTTATAATTTTTAGTAAAAATATAGGATTATACTTGAAACAATAAAAATTATTTTTATTAAGTCCAACAACTCCCAGGACTACCTTCGGAAAGCAAACCTAAAATATTTTCAAACCAATCAAAATCAATTTTTGTACCCACCGCTACAAACTTCACTATCAACTTGTTAATTCGTTTTATTGAAATTGGTTTTTTTTTCTTCTTATTTTCCCAATAAACTACACATCTCACTGTGCTATTAATTAAATAATAAAACTTGTACACTGAAGTGAGACCGAAAACACAAAAACAAATTCATATAATTTATTAGTGCAACTAGTACACAACAACGATGATGATGACAACGACGACAACAACGGTTATTATCAGTAATTTATCATTGATAGTGGAAAATAAACTAATACATAATCAATGTTTTAGAATTGAATTGAATTGAAAAATAATTACGTAATGTAATAATAAAATTTATTTACATAATTTTTTTTTTAATTTATTAAACTAGCCAACAACAGCAGCAATCATAACCGCGTACACAAAACACACGCAACCAATTTGCTGTTTGCATTTTCTAGTATTTTGTGTTTTGAAAAATAATTTATAGTCTTGAGTTCTTAAGGTTATTAGATTTGCTTCTTAATCAACGTTTTTTTTTTTTTTTTCGCCTCTTTAAAAATAAAATAAAAAATGTGTGGCAAACAACAAGCCAACAAACGTGATAAAATTTTATTTAATAAAAAAAAAATATTTTTCCATACAAAATACAGCGAAAATAAAATTGTAAATTATGAATTGCAGTTTTTTTTTTATTATTTTATCTGCAAACAACAAAAAAAAAAGAATTTTTTTTTTTTGTTTAGTTTTATATTTATAAAAGAATGAAAAAAAAAAAACACATTCATGCAATTATTATCATACAACAAATAACCAGAAAATCATTTATGTGACGAATTGTATCATAATTGTTAAATAAAAAAATAAAAATATATAATCTGAGGGACAAATGAAAATTATTATTATTATTATTATTGTTGTAATCACGAACAACGTTAATAGCCATGATAAACATAATTAAATTACATGATAATTGGATTTCATTTTTTTTTTCTTTTTTTGTATTAATAATATTTCGTTGACAATATTAACACAGGGTTAATGCTAAGATCTGCTACAAGCTCAGGTAAAAAAAAAATATATATATAATTCCTTTAAACCAAAGATACATGAGATAATTGAGGAAATATCAGCCTATGGTAGTTAATAACCTATAATTACCTACATGACAAATTTAACTAAATAAAAGCAAAAAGGGTTAATAAAAAAAAAGAAGAAAAAAAAAAATCTACTGCGCAGATGAATCAAACCAAAAACATACATTGGCCTCTATCATGTTAGACTAAAAAATAGACAATGATCATTTTTTTTGTGTTTCGTATTATCAAAGACGCAAACGATAAAAAAATGATGTTTGTCGAATCGTAGTGTATTATGCAAGGCGCAATTTAGGTTGTTTGTCTAAAAAATCTATTTGTTTCATCACGTCAAATATTTGCGTGATGGGTAATAAAAAATCATAATTAATTAATTTTACGGCTATATTTTAATGAGAAATGATTTAAATATTGAAAATAATTGAAGTTATAATATAAAAACATACATTAATTGAATTAATTAATTAATTTTGATTAAAATAAAAAAAAAAAAATTTCAAATCTTTAATTAAAAAAAATTTTTTTTTTTTTTTTTTTAATTAATTTAATTATTGTTTTTGTCATTTGTAGTATTTTTAATCATTATTTCTTATATCTGAAAATATTAAAAATGTTAAGAAAATTTTATAAAAAAAAAAAAATTCATTCAAAAAATAATTTTTTATAAATAAATTGCATGAATTTGACATTAGTTATGCAACATCCCCATCTATTAACAAATATAAAAGTAAAACGCATCACAAGTCTATAATAATAGCAACCATCATTTTTCGTGAACGACAGAAGCGCAAATCTATATTTTTTTTAGTCTAACATGATAGAGGCCTTTAAATGTGCAAAGAACGAAAATAAAAAAAAAAAAAACTTCTTGCGCACACTAAGTAATAAATAATTCTAATTCACTTAGTTATCTTTGAAAAAATTCTTAACCCTTGAGCCTTGAATAATTTAAATAACAATCAAAATAAAAATATCTAACATGCGCATAAAAAAAAAAAATAAAAAAAATTTACCTTGTTCAGTGTAAAGTAGCTTAAACTATAAATGGCTGCAATCAAGTGATTACCTGTAAAAAAAAATATAAAAATCATTATTAACAACAAAATACATAAAGTTTGATTATTAATCAATAATAAAAAAATCATTGCGCAAGTGTACTATACTTAATCGAATTTTAAAACCGCAGTAAAGTGCTCACTCAAACACTTTATGTGAATCAAAACCAATCAAAATTTTGCGACTTAAAATAATAAAAACAATGCAAAGTTGCATTTTTAAACAAACCAAAAAAAAAAAAACAAGCTTAATTTGACTGACTTAAACCTTTCTTAATTCATTTAGATTCGTTAAAGAATTAATAATTAAATAATAAAAAAAAAATTATGTAATTAGGTAATAAGACCATGAAAAGAACAATATTTAATGGGAAAATCATGCCTAATCCAAACCAATCAAATGAAATATATATATATATATATATAAAAAAAAACACATTCAACTGACTTAAGTCGGATGATTTCCTGTTAACAACACAAAACAATAATAATAATAATAATAATCCGCAAAACAGTAGGTAAACACTTATGTAAATAAAGATAAAAACTAATACAATGTAAATTATTATTTAAAATAATAAATAACTGACTTAACTTTGACGAAACAAAAAAGGTCTTCGATTGTGTACAATCGCAAATAAATATTTTATTTCAGTAAAATTATAAACTGAATTCTGATCACATTTTTAGAGTTACAGAAGTTTTGAGATTAGGGATTTTCTGCTATGTCTCATCAATTTTTAGAATTTTCTACTTCTCAAGAGAAAAAACCCCCAACATATTGTGTTTGAAAAAATAATTTCTTTTTCTCGTTTTATTAATTTTTTTCTCTTATTTATTTTTTTTATTTTTTTGCACAAGTTTCACCTTGATTAAAGGTTATGGACAATAAATCTTTCCTCACCTGTTTTGACATTAATACTTATGATTAATCAACAAGAAAATAAATAATTATTTAACGAACATTAATATAAAATAATATAATTATTAAGCAAGAATTTTTCACGTTGATTTATTGATCAGGTGTTGGTTGGCGCGTCGTTATGCCTGTGCTTGTTTTTCTTCATTTTTTTTTTGTCTTTTGCAAAATAAATACAATTACCTGAGATTATTTTAATCAACAATACAAAAATTAATTACTTGTTTACGTCACACAAAAACTATTTAACATTTGATAAGAAAATAAAAAAAATTCGCTGAATGCAATAACAATTGTTATTGTTATGTTGCTTCGGCGCGTATAATCGTTACTCTTGTTGTTGCTATTATTATAATTATAATTATTTATGAATGTCAGTATTGTTATTGTTATAAAAAAAAAAAAAAAAAAACAATTTTATTTTTCTTCATAAATTTGTTTCTTATTTGGTTTGAATCTGTGTCCTTGAAAATCTATCATATGTTTTATATATAATTTGATTTCAATGTGACTGACAGTGACAAGACATTTTTGTAGGCAACAAGACAATAAACATAAATAAAATGACACACGATAACAGTAGAAGCTCATAATGTGATTGAAAGTACTCAAAAGCTACACTGCAATGTGTAAGCCCTTAAAACAAAAACCACAAGTGAAATACCAATTAAACCTCCATGCACATTTAAATACGTAAATAGTTAGTCATACAAAAATTATTTAACCCATTTTGTTGATAAATCCAGTCAGCTGGATTAATATTTCCACACTAGTCACATTTGTTTATAAATGAGTAATTTCTTGACAACAGAAAATTATTTTAGACTGAGCCCTAACCATTTTTTCAACATTCAACACACAGATGTTTTCCGTAACAGATAAAATTCATTTCATATATTAACGAGACACCACCGTAGTTTTTTAAAACATTTTTCCATACATAAAAAATAAGTCAAAGTTAATAAAAGCTCATAAAATAAGGCAACAACAGCAACCACCAACAGCAGCAGCAGCAAGAAACAATAAAATAAAAATTGCACAACTACAGTAGATGCGCATTGGCGGTTTCCTATCTAATGCTATTAAAAAAACAAAATAAGAAGAAGAATGACAACGATGAAACTAATAAATAAAAAAATACATCATAAACCGCGAATCATCAATAAAATATATATCCGTGGCAGTAATAATTCTCTGTTAAAAAATAATTTTATTTTGCGTTGCTTTTACGTTTGTCATCATCCGCAGCGACAACGACAACAACATCATCAGCAGCAGCAGCAACATTAACATATTTTATATCGCAAAAAAAAAAAAGTATGGAATTATTATTATTATAATTATTAATATGGTATTCGCGGGATCGCGGTGTGTTTTTCTTTTTTAAACAATTGCTTTGTTTATTGTTTTTTTTTTTTAATTGTTTTTATTAATTAAATTCGCGTTTTTACTATAAATAAATTAATTTTACTAAGAAAATAATTTCATTGTTTTGAGGTCTCTTCAATTAAGGAGAAAGAAAATAAAAAAAAAGTGTTTTTTTTTTTGACCACCCATTATTTAAAATACCTGCAAAACACCATTGTCTTAGTCATGGTGGTGATGGAGGTTTTTTTTTTTTAGGTATTTTCTGTTTAATTTATGGCGTCAGATTTTCTTTGTGATTAAGGATTCACCGCGTTACGTTTAATGAAATTTTTAACAGGTAAATCGCTACTATTTAATTCGCTTGTCACTTTATTAAAAGAATTTTTACGAATCAATCCCTATACCTGGATGGTTGGTGATTTATTCAAATCATTTCATTTCATTCTTCGTTTTTATACAATTTTTTTTTTTTTTTGTTTGAAACAAAATCCAAGGACATTTTCTACTCTCATTTAAATAAAGTTTTAGGAACTTTATACACACAAAAAAAAAATAATTAATAAAGCTGAATAAACAAAAAAAAAAAAAAAAAAAAAAATTAAATTTAAAAATTTCGCCATTGCCATTGAAGAAATAAAATTTAATTTACAAAAAAAGCAGCAAATTGCAGTTGAGGATGATCTTAGTCATTTTATTTCAATAAAAGAAATATTTTATTACAATTGTTCACTGTGACAAATGACTCGAACAAATACGCCCACACACAAAACACACACATCACATATAAATAAATTACTTAAGCCAAAACAAGAGAAAAAAAAATATAAATAAATTAAAGAAGAAAATTTTTTTGTAAAGTGAATTTTGGTTCGTAAAAGTTCGCGATTTCAATAACAAAAAAAAAAAAAAAAAAAAACTTCGCGATTGCAAAACCAAAATAAAGAAAAAAATTATTTATAGATGCAAAAAGGTAAAAATAAACAAGATGAAAGCGATCTGAAATAGTAAACAAAGGTTGATTAATACTATGTTGCTCTTTAGCTTAACGTTGATGTTGTCGTTTTAGCATAATAAATACAGACACACACACGCACAGGACGTACAAATAGACGTTTTTCCTAATAATAGACAAACCAATGGATGTACAAACCAAAAAGGTGTTTTTGTCTTGATTAAACAGCAAACTAATCCTCGATTTTCACGTTAATTCATTAGAATTGATTCACCACAAAATTTCTTTCAACATGAAAAAATAAAAAATTAAATAAAAGTTTTAAACCGCTGACTTAAGCCAAAAATAGTCACCACCTGAAATCATTTATTAAAAATAAACAAAAAAAATTATCGTGTCTTGCATATTATCTTCTGTTGCAAGCAAGCAAGTGTTTCGATTATTATTTTTCTTTTTTCTTTAATAATTTTTTTTTTTTTTTTTTGTATTAATTTTACCATTAACACCGCCAACAACAGCAATAAAAACAAAATTATAATAATAAGAGGAATAAATATTGCAATATCGGCGCTTTTTTTCGTTTTCGTTTTTCTTCTTTTTTTTTTGTTGTTTAACTAAGTACTGACTGAATTCATAGCGAGTGAACACAGAAACAACAAATTAAAATTTACCTTTGTATATGAATAATGACAATGATGACACGGATGGCGCGACAATTTTTTTTTTTTTTATTGTTTAAGGCACACAAAAAAACCACCAACAACTGTTACCTGTGTTTAAAAACCAAAATCACTTTCTATTTCGTCATATTATCAGTTTTGTTTATTTATATTTAAATAAATATTCCAATACTTAGCACCTTATTGTGTGTTGATTTCGTAAAAAAAAAAAATTAAAAAAGCTTTTCCTTTCAATAGATAAAAAATTATTTTTACATTAGAAATAGAATTAGTCAAGTTATTTTTCGGTGAAAAAAAAATTCTCCATTAACATTTAAACGAATCAAAATTGTGGATTTGTGGACAAGTGAAACTGTGCGGTTTTTCATGAATTTTTTCAGAAACCTCTCCAAACCAATTGATACATCTTTACCATTGATAAACCATTAAAAAGTGAAAATAACGCAAGAATTCATACATTACATGACCCGGGTGTGTCACACACAATACAACACCATTATCTACGTACCTCAGCATACATAATTTTTTTTATTATTATTATTAATAATAAAAAATACGAAACAAAAAAAAATTTATTTCTTTTATTACAAACATTTCAAAAATAAATAAATATTGAAGCAATGACACAGAAAGCACAAACTTGGTAAACTTGTGTTAATTTTCTGTATTTACATAAAAAGACTGAAAAATGGAGAAATAATATTTAAGAGAGGAAAAAAAAAACAATTTTTATTATGACATATTGTTAATTAAAGCCTCCATCATAATTATTAAATATCCAGTAGCAATAGCGACATTTAAAAATAATTAATTAATTAACGAAAAGACAACGAAAAAAT
Organism: Ptychoptera albimana; assembly: GCA_961205885.1. Lineage (NCBI taxonomy): Eukaryota > Metazoa > Arthropoda > Insecta > Diptera > Ptychopteridae > Ptychoptera > Ptychoptera albimana. The sequence goes on along the minus strand of OY540801.1, from coordinate 14,220,606 downwards.
GTTTTTCATAAAAAAAAAAATTAATTAAACGTTGCTGACGAGTTTTTTTTTACATTAAAAATTCATTAACAACTCTTGGTTACCATGGTTATCATGGTATAACTAAAAAGAGACTTTAGTTAAGCGTAGAGTGTCATAAAGTATTCTCTAAGCTAAAACAAAAAAAAATTCCAAGAATTATTCTTAAATCTATAATAACGAAGCTGCTTATTACAAACAATCCTCTTGGTAAGGACAATTGACAATTCAACCTACCGATGAGTAGATCAATGTATAAATCCATACTTAAATAAATCTGCTGCAGGTTGTTATGTCCAATAACTTCAACGTATTTTACCTTAAATCAGAAAACTTTGAACATAAGCTTTAAAGCATGCTTTAAACACGACAAAGTGGAAGTCATCGAAAATTTTACTTTTTTTTCCATCAAGGATATTTTCCATGTTCTTTTCGCTTTTTTAATCTGTTTAAAGTATAAAGGTGTGGATGAAAATCCCAAAGGTTGAAATAAAATTCAATCCACCTCGCCCTATAATCGCACTAACGATTAATAATAAACGACAGAAAAAACGTGCAAATTTTTTTTAAGAAATTTTTTCATCCATAATTTACATGATTTTCGTTGTTTTTTTTCTTATTTTTTCTTTTCTTTAAATGCTTTTTTACATAAATTTAACGTTTTTTACATTATTAAACATTATTTTATATGCTAGGCATGACTAAAATTAAGCATAAATATTTTAAATAACAATAAAAAGTACAGAAATAACTGAAAAAAAAGCAAATGTTTTAGAAACCACTGTAAAAAAAAAAAAAAAAAACAAACCGCGAAAAAAAAAAACAAACAAACAAAAGAAACATTTATGTTTCTACACACTTTTATCGCACAAAAAATAATTTTGCCCACAATAAATTATTTAGCATAATTAAAAATAATTCATCATTCATAATTATTAAATCAGAAAATCAGTTAAATTAAAAAAAAAACGGATTTGAAACGGCAAACAACAACAAGACCATAAGCAGCGAAAAAAATTATATTTTTTTATTAGTTTTTCGTTTTGTTCAAGATAAGAAAAAAAAACAATTTTTTTTTTTTTTGTAAAGTAGTACAAGTGTTGCTGCTATTATATTTACTCAAAATTTTAAATAATAAAAATATTTATTAGCGAAAAATAAATACAGAAATTAATGTAGAAAAAAAAAAATGTTGCGACATTTACTGTAAAGTACAGAACAGGGTGATTGGTAATACGAACTTAATTCCTTATCAACATAATTAATTAATTAAACAGCAATGAAACACGTGTATGGCATTAAGAAAATGCAGCCAACACAACCAAATTCATTAAGTCATTTAAATTCCTGTTACACAAAAATCTCTACAAAAAAAAAAACCCTTTAAATAAAAAAAGTTTTCTCAACAGTAAGACACAGAAATCTTTAAAAATAAGCACAAGGCACTTTATTATAACCAAAATTAAATTAAACAAAGGAACAGCCAGCCACGTAACCAAAAGAAAATAAGGAGCGATGTAAAACCACCAACAAAACCGTCATACGGTCATTATGGCGCCTTAACCATTTCTACCCAAGTGGAGTGGAGTGCACACAAAATTTACTACATTTATTGACATTTTTTTTCTTTCTTTCTTTGTTTTTGTAAAAGTTATTTAATAAATTTTTTTTAATTTTCCTTCATTTGATTGTGATTTTATTGAACCTCGACACCAATCTTTATGGCATGACCTTTTATACATTTTTAATTTTTATTCAGCTAAAATATAAACGAAAAATGGAAAAAAAAAAAAAAAAAAAAAAACTCAGTCACCATCCATGTACTTAATTTTAAAAAATAAGTAATATTACAACGAATACAAAAAAAAAAAAAATACAAAATAAATAAGAAAAAAATTAACGTCAGAAGCAGCGACGATACAACCACATTACCTACTTTTGTCCCGCTGTCCAAATACACCGCACAGCCATAAACAGTTTTCTTTTATAAATGAAAACGAAACACTTCTATGTACGTTGTTACGTCATTAAACATTAACAAAAAAAAAATAAAAATAAAAATAGGTTAAACCACAAAACCATCTATGCTACATTGTAATGTCTATACAGCTTAAACCAAATAATAAAAATTAAAAAAACAAAACAATAACGAAACTCAACTTAGTTTATGGACAGCGAAAAAAAACAAAACAAAAAAATTCAAAAGACTGTCATAGTGAAGTCTCGTTAAAAATTATTTTTATTATTGTTTGTACAGCGACTTAAACAACAATTTTTATTAGCTGCATTTAAGCCAAATGAATTGATAGTGCAAAATTTTATTTGTCCTTACACTACCCTTAAAAAAAAGTGTTTTTCTACTAATTTAAAAGAAAAAATCAATTAGGAATACAAATGGTTTGGTAATTCAATGCAGAAAGTAATCTCTTCACATCTCTAATCATTCTATTTTCCACCTTAATCTTCATTAATCCGTATTATTGCTTTGAAAAAAAACTTTACTTTAAAATACCATCATTCGATAATTTAAAAATTATTTTCATTTCATTTAAAAATAAATTAAAAAATTCCCCATAAGTTACCAAATTACTACTAATGCATCTTCTACTAAGCACAACAATCAAACAACAAGAAAAGAAGAGAAAAACCAATGCGCGCGCGGCTTACTTACACAATAATATTTTTTATCACTTTGTACAAATAAAACAGATCTGTGACTGTACGACTCTATAAAAAAGAAGAAGAAGACTTAAACCAAAACCAATAAAATGAACTGAAAAAATGTCATTAAATTTGACTATTTTTGACATTATTGAGATTAATTTTGACCATCCCAGTTTTTTTTTATTTTTTTTTTTTCATCTTTCGATTTTTAACAATTTATGTTGCTGCTGTTGGTGTTGCTTCATTGAATTTTTTTTTTATTATTTTTAAAAAGTGAAAATTACAGAGAGATATAACAGAAATCGTGATGGCGAAACTATTTCCGTCGATTCCCATCAATCTTAACCAAACAGCCAAAAATCCAAACCGATATTTATTTTTATAACAAAAAAAAAATTTTTTTTTTTCTTTCTTATTTCAACAAACCAGCAAAACACACAATTAACCAACAAATAATCAATAAATTTTCGCTTTGCAATTAAAATAATCTAAGATAGAAAAAACAACAGGTAAATTAGGTGAACATTAATCCACCATTTTTTTGCAATTTAAAAATAAGAATATCAGTTATAACAACATTATAAAAGAAAAATAAAAATAAATTTTGACAGAACCATACCATGGTAATTAAAACGCGAAAAAATATAAAAAAAATTACAAAATTTCTACTCATAATTCGTGTGGTGTTTTTTGAAGAGAATTTTTTTTTATTTTTCTTTTATAAATAACATTTTTTTTTTTTTGCCTTTGCTTTTCTTTTCGTTTAACGAAATAACAAAAAAAAAAAAATAAAAATAGCACAAATGAGCTGAAATAATAAAAATTATATACTGTATGGGCTGGCTAATGGTTAAAACATTCTCTGTCTTATATTACACGTTTTGCTTCAATTGAATTTCATCATCATCATCATCATAATCATCATCAGCAGCAGCAGTAGTAGCAGCATCGTCGTCGTCGTCGTGTTTAATAACATCCAAAATACATACATCGCTGTGTCGTTAGTAAAATAAACTTTAGCCTAGCCTCTACTAGTTGCTGAATTAAAATTTCCACTTAAATACGAGACGGACACGATGTCTTTTAATTCTTTACAATAAAACAACGATATTACCCCGACTTTAATTCTTCAATAATTAAAAAAAAAAAAAATTCTTTGATCACCCTGTCACAAAATTTGATCAATAGGAAAACTGAATAAAAAATTCGCAACAGCATCAGCTAGAAAACGATCTGCAAAAGCACCACATGTGTCTTTTTCATATAGCAACAAAAGTAAAATTGATCACACGGTGCTCACCACTCCTATTATTCGAAAAAAAAAAATAATAATAATAATTTCCAGTCATCAACTACACATCGTTGTTGTTCAGATTGTGACGTGTGAGCGAACCCTTAGCTCATTATTTTACCCTACGAAAATAATTGCTTTTCACAAAAGGGCTGCCTTCTCTCGTTGTTTATCCTACTGCAGACAGACTTCACGATGGTCTGCATTTTTTTTTTCTGCCACGCACCACGTTTAATATAAATTAATGGTAACGCTGCTGACACAATATGATTGTTAAAAACGAAAAACGACAACAAAAAACCCTACGCATGCGGCTTTTATTGCCTAACAGTACAGAAACACACACACACATATATATATATATATGATCCATGAAACGAATTTATCATAAAAAAAAAAAAATCCTACGTGGAAAACAAAGTATTCAAACGGATTTGATGATGGTTCAGTTGTGTGTCATTCATCTTTGCATATTTCCCATGCTCATTCATATTCATTTTTATTTATCTTTGAATGATATTTTTCTTTTATTATTAATCAGTTTTCCTGTTTCTGTTGTTGTTGTTTTTTCTTCTTTTTTCATTCCATTCTATTATCAAGAAAAATTTTTTTTTTGTTTTTTTTTTATTTCTCTATTCACTATAAACTTCTCTAAGTCTTCCTTATTCAACACAATTTCGCGATTTCTTCGTTCAAAAAAAGTAAAAAACAAACTGCATTTGTATCAAAAACAACCACGAACGGGAATTAAAAAAAAAATAAAATAAAATAAAATAAATACGCTGTTGTTGGCTTTATTCTTTTTTTTTTTTTTTTTTTTTGTCTGTTTATTCTTTGTTGTCGTCGCGCGATTATGATGGTAGCACAGCAATGTTAAACGAGAGTAAAGTACAATGTCCTCTTGGTTATTTTGTTGCCTTGTTTTGTGTGCCATATGCGTGTGTAGTAACTGTTTTCGTTGTGTTTTTAATTTTTATTTTTATTAATATAGAAGTGAAGAAAGAAAGAAAACTGAAAGAATAAAAAGCGAAAGTATAGAGAATGAAGAGAATTAAGCAAACAGACAAAAATCCATCAGATAAGAAAGAAAGAAGAAGTAGAAGAAAAAACAAACTTTGTCTGCATAATGTTGTTCGTTAATGCTTCAACAGCAATACGTTGTCGGTTTATTTATTTATTTATTAAAATTAGAACAACGGACCTAAACAACACAGAGGCGCGTTTCTGTTCTTAGTTAAATAACAAAAGCAAACAAGCATCGGATACAAAATGCTGGTCGAAAATTGCAGGTCTTTGCTAAATAACAAAAATAAAATTACATTTTTTCTATTATTCCTAACGTATGAATGCAGATGTAATTACATCGAAGAGAATGAAAACAAATAAATAAATTATCGTCGCCATCCATCGTGCATATGGGGAAGGGAAGCCAATAAGTCACTTTGTATGTCCGCCATTCATTCATAAAGTGACACACAAATACCATTATAACTACACAACGTTCTTAATACTAATCTAAATACAAAAAAAAAAAAAATTACAAATTAAATAAAAAAAATATTTGTAGCCGGATGGATAATCACAATCAGAATAAATAAAAAAAATATATATTTTATTAACAAGTAAAAATAAATTTTTTCTAACTGCCAAAGAAGAAGCCATTAGGCTGTAATAACAACACAACAACAACTGGGTGTGGATGCGGCTGATTTACTTTTTTTTTTTTTTTTTTTTTTTGTTATTTCCTCTGATTATCACAAACGTCTTTGGTTAATATTTCATTTTGTTTCATTTTTATCTCATTATTAACATAAATTTTATTATTATTACAATAAAAAAAAAAAAAAACGTTATATGATTCGTCTGTATGCTTTCTCATGTTGACAAACCAATTGCAGAGGACAAATAATGAAAAAAAGAAAAGAAAAAAATTTTTTTTTCATCATTTACCCATTTATGGTTGTTCTAAAAAAATTTTTTTTTCTTTTATTTCGCTGTTTTTTTCTATCGTTTTATTGCGTCTAATTTTCTACTAAACTGCAGTAATTTGTATTTTATTATTACAGTGGTTTCTCGATTAGGAAGTCGTTTTTGTTATTTTTATTAATGTTACGTATTGGAACGTACTGCAATATTATTTTCTTCTCGACAACAATCCGAATATTAGCGTGGTTCAGGAATATAGGTTAGGGAAACTGTTGGTAAAAAAAAAATAAACCTGAGTAAAAAGTGTCTGCAATAAGAAAATCCTATCTGTATCCGTAGCGAAGTCTACTAAAGACTGAAAAATCGAAAAGATTGTGAAATTGTTACCAAGGAGCTTTTCTTTCCGGTCACAAACAAACCAAACCACCTAAAATCAGCAAATTTAGCCAATCCACATAAACCAAACAAATTGTGTTCACACTGTACCCGGCATCAAATTATCTCTGCATAAAACAGAAAATAAATTTAAAAAAAAAAAAAAATTTTTCATACCATTTCTGATGTTAATAAAAAAAAAAAAAAAAATAATTAAGCTGATGACAAATCACCTTTTAATTATATTTTTAATGAAAAAAAAAATTTTTTTTTTATTCTTTAAAATAATATCGCGAAACAAAGCTCATCTTCGTATTTTTGTTTTTTGTAATTTTTTTTTTCATTTCTTAAACGCAAACAAAAAATAAATAAAAATAAAATTATTATTATACTAAACACATGTGTGCTTATTATTAATAAGAAGAAGCAAAAAATAAAAAATAAATTCTTTTTTTTTCTTGTTTTTATTACATAAAAGATACGTCAATGATGCGACAGACAGCGGAGACAAATTTTATGGTTTTTTGTACTCGCGGTATTTAGTAGAAAAAAAAAATTATTAATGCGGAATTTGCATACAAAAAAGAAATATTTTTTTTTTTATCATTTAATTGAAACATTTAATTCCTGCTTATTATTATTATTTCTTTTTTTTCAGAATTATTTGATTGAATTTCTTGTATGAATCCTAGGAATCTCAAAATTTCTGCTTTAGGTGTAAACATTTTATTTAATTTAAGTGAATTAGCTTACTTAACACCATTGGCTTTAATTTTAATTTAAATCGGGATTGCTACTAGCCAGAATCAAAATGTTATTAGTCTGAAACCTTAACACATTGCTAAACACCACAGTGATTCAGGTGTAATCCGCTAATACCTCAACGTGTACAAACCATTTAAAAACCTTAATCTGCATTTTCAAAGAAATAAAATTAAACGAAAAAAAAAAAAAATTAAAAACATTTTGTGTCTCCCTGTATAATTAAATAAAAAGAAAAAAAAATTGAAATTAAACTAAAAATTCACTAGCAGAGCAAGTACTTGAAAATAATAAAAAAAAAAAAAAAAAACCAACAACACCAGCGTAGTGTTTAAATGATGTCGATGAGGCGACAACAAATATGATGACGACGACGACATTAACAATTGCGCTGATAAGGAAAATATATTAAAAAAAAAAAATTAAAGCATCAACAAATAATAAAAAAAAAAAAAAAACAACAAAACAGAAACCACACCATATCACACAGTCATTTCATTTCATTTAATTTAATTTAATTTATTATTTTCTGTGTCTGTTTGCCTGTTTTTTCCATATTCATGGATTTTTTTTTATTTAGTTTTTCAAGCCAACAACAGCAAACATAATTTTTTTTTTTTTTTTTTTTACTGTTTTACTATCTAGAGTTATTCTAATAATTATTATTATTATTAGTAAAATAAAATGATAATAGCTAATATGTAGCTGTGGCGACAACTATACAGAAGAAATATACAGACCTAAATTCATATTTATCACAAAGTAAAAGAAGACGAAGCAACAGCAACAACAGCAGCAGCAAAAAAACTGAACAAACACAGAAAAAAAAAGAAGACAAATAAAAAAATAAATAAAATAAACATAGCAGGAGGGAAAATAATACAAGAAATGGTAATACTCTGACAAAATAAGTTTAAAAAAAATGAAAATTTTGTCATGTTGTCACCACTCATCAACATCATCAACAGCATGATTAGCAACAATAACGCCAGCAGCTAATTCAAATATTTTATCCGAGCGGTTTAATCAATTTTCTGGATAAAAAACACTAAAATCTCTCTGATAAATTCTAACCGAATATACTAAATTGGTTTTTATGGTTTCACAACTAAATTATAAGCAACAAAAACCAATTATATAATCATCAGCAGCAATTGAGACCAACAGCAAATCAACAATAATTAACAACAATGAGAAACTCCACCCGAACAGTGAAATTAGTAAATGACGACGACAATGGCAACAGCAAGCATGATTAATAGCCAACGAAATCAGTAAATAACACAACAGGAACGACAATAATCGCAACAGCAAACTTACATCACCAACAGCAACAGCTAAGCAAACAAAACAGAAAAAAAAAAATAAAAATTCTAATGAGAGCAATGAGAGTACAATGTACACATAATTTTTTATCATTTTATTAAAAGTGAATATACTAAGTAGTTGAGAAAATACTGATAAATCTAATGTACTTGGCTTAACACCTTTTCACAGTACACTACACACACTGATGTTACTGCGTTGCTGCTGCGTTCGATGTATCTGTTTATGATTTGCTTTTTTTAATTTGGGTTAGGAAAAGTGCTTGTAAGCGTACCAGGCTTTTTCAACCTTAAATTAGTCAGGGGACTCTTCAAAAACTACGAAAGCAAGTAATTCCATGTAAGATCTCTTAAGTGACATTTCTTACGTCATCCTTACGTAAATTGAGCTACAATCGTTACAAATTTAAATTAATAGCAAATTACCTAGCTTATAAAATTCTAGCAGCCTAGCCCTAAAAAAAAAAAAAAAAACTTTCTGCTACTCTACACGTTAAGCTTCATATTTCTTCTTCATATTTAATTAAGATTATTGAACCTTAACACACAAAATAAATAAACAGAAAACTGGAGTACAAAGTACTACCATAAAGATATAACAAAAAAAAAAAAAAAAATATTTAAATAAATAAAAACCAAGCAGCCGACGACAATCTTCGTTAAAAACAAATTTTTAAATTACGTTTAAATTAAATTTAATTTAATTAAACATTGAAACAAAGCGATGCATCTTTTAAGATGTAGCCTAAGAAGGCCAAATATTTAACAACAGAAATATAATAATAATCAGAACACGATTTATCAATATTAACTAATTACTTGTTACATTCTGTTGTTGTTATTTACATATTAACAAAGAGACAAAGGAATTTCTGTTCTTAATTAAAATCAAAAGAAAAACAAAAAAAAAATAAAAAAATCAATCAATAAAAATGTTTATTTTAACTAATTACAGTAATAATTAAGCTAAAAACAACAAGTAGAAAAATTGTCATCGTAACAGAAAACTAAGTAAATCAATAAGTGAATAAACAAATTAATTATATTAAAACAAAGCAATGGAAATATAAATTTCTACATTTCGATTTCGAGTTTTAATCAGTTAATAAACAGAAAAGTAAAAATTATTTCTCAAGAAAAAAATTTTTGTTAAATTCCTCCACCTTTTTTATAACCAAAGAAGGTAAAAATGAACTCTGCCGCTGACACATTTTCTTAAGAATATTAAAAATAACTTTAAAAAGAAAAAAATCCGCAAAGTAAACGCAATAAAAGTAAAAAAAATTCAAAAATTCAAAAATTACGTAGGTGGATTTTACATACTGAGAGAGCGCACAAATAAATACATTCGCCACTGCGCGACTACAAAAAAAAAACTTTAACAAGAAGAAGAAGAGGAAAGTCAACCGCACAATAGTTGTGATGAAGAGAAAAAAAATGCCCAATTGGTCACTATGGATGATTAAATAAGAAAAAAAAAAGTTCATCAGCAGCACGTCGCCATAGATTTAACAAACCCGAACGAAAAGTACTTTGTGGTAAGTAGCAATCAGCAATGTTCAACAACAGCCGAAATAAAAAAAAATTATTTAAATTAAAAAAAAAAGAAAGAAAAACATCAACAGTGGTGTTTCGTGTGTACCAAGGTTAAACTCGATCGCGTCATCGTGTATCATCATCAACAATATAAATACCGAAAACACAAAAAAAAAAAACAAAAACCATTCCTTGGCCTGTTTTTATCACATTTTGTTTGTTTTATTAATTCATGAGAAAAACCAAAAAAATTGATTTAACAGTCAATTCACGTTAATACTACCTAGCATTGTGACAGATCGCAAATATTATTGGCTCATGTCTGGTTTTATTTGCTATAATTTTTTTTTTTTTTAAATTCCGATTGTACAAAAATAGAATAAATAATTTATGTAATCGCGGTTTTTATTTTTAAAATAAAAAAAATTCAGAAGCGTCAAAGATAATCGCTTGTAACTGATATTCAACGGAATGACTAATTTCTGAGTAACAGTCCATTAATAAATTTGAATAAAAAATTTAACAGCCGCCAAAATTTAAAGTCTTTTAAGTTTATGTCCAGAAATGAATTTATCTAATGATTTAGGAAGAGCAAGCTTCCCTTAAGTACCTAAAAAACTGTTTAAAAAAATTTGATTATTTTCGATTTGCTATAAACGAGACACCACTGTGTCTTAATTGAATTTTATTAGCCATCATCAATAACAAATAAACTAAATAAATACCATCATAACCACCTCCACAATATTCTCCTTATTCATTAAAACATAAAATCCCCAATAAATATCCTTCAACTTGTTTCTCATTTCTTCTCTAACAACAAAACAAATCTAAACAAAACAAAAAAAAAAAACCAAAGCGATTTATTCAGAAGAAATCATTTAATAAAAAAAAATTCTTTTTTGGAGAAAAACCACTAAATTTGGAAACAAATATTAAATAAAAAAAAAATAAAATTTCTTCTTCTTCTTCTAATCGACTAACTAACTGACTGACTTTATATAATCGTCACCTTCGATTTTATTGAACAAAAAATAAAATAGACAAAAAAAAAAAACGCTAAAAGAAATAATTTACAAGGTCACAAGCCAATCAACATTTGGTGATGCACACACATGTTAACTAGAAAAATAAAAAAATAAATTTTTTTTGTTTAATAAGACAGAAAGTAACGAAAATCTAAAATTAATACTCATTGACATTGAAGAGCATCCAAATTTAGAAAAGAATTTAAAAAAAAAAAAAAAAATTCTTTCGCATGAAATTTTTGTTTATTACTGCAAAATTATTGCAGTTTAGGAAATTTACAAGTTCTTTAAAAATTTCCACTTTGAAAAATTTGTTGAAATTATTTGCACGAGTTACCTCAATTCAGATCTACCATTCACTTTACCATCGTTGTACCAATAAAAAAAAAAAAAAAAAAACCACAAAATACCTCTAAGCAATAACCTTCCAATTAGAATTGCGAACAGAACCTTCTAATCACAGCCTTCTATTTAGAATTGGACAGCACCAAACAGTAAAACAGCACCTCTTAACGTATTTTCAAAACCCACACCTCTAGGTAATTTATGATTCTATTCATAAGTAAAAAAAATAAATTAAAAAAAGGTCACGCAACAAACACTTAAATAACTACCTTAATAAGATTTCGTTAATTTAATTATCACTTCAAAAAATGGCAAGAGAGGAAAAACAAAAACACAAAAACAAAACAAAAAAAAAAAAGATGAATAAGAAGGGAAATAGCAACCTTATCAAATACGGTGCGCACTACCATTCAGTGGTATAACGTATGACGCAAACATAAATTACGTCATTACAGTTGATTATGATTATGATGATGCTGATGGCATAAGGGATTTTCTATTTGTAGCAAATTATAATAATAATAATAATATTAAAAAAGCGTCATTTGACCTATTTCGTAATAACAAACTCGATTTTGATAAGACAGGAGGAATTTACATGAATCATATCCTCTTAACAAAAAAAAAAAAAAAAAAAAAATACCCAGAAAAAAGCTACTTAACACCAATAGCCAAATACCCAACCACGGGTGTTAATATAAATACGAAGACGATACCAATGTTGTTTCGTCGATTTTTAATTGAAGCAACATTTTATTTTTATTATTAATTCAAGTCTTCTTTGATTTCATATGTTGTGATTGTGTTTCGTTTTACTTCTTCTTCTTCGTCTTCGTCTTCATTGTTTTTTTCCTTTTCATTTCATTATGCTTTAGCAAACCAGGTGTGGCCAACCGACTGCCAATTACCTAATCAATACAGTGCCATCAACGATTATTCAACTTAATTAATTTCAAATTTTTTATTATTATTTTTTTTTTTTAATTTCATCCCGGTTTACCTACTAACAGGTGAGACAGGTTTTAAATTTAATTTCAGAAAGAAAAAAAACTTGTCGTTGCAAAAACTAGTTAATTTTGTTCAAATTCTCTAAACTTTAGTACAAAATGTGTTTAGTTTCAACATTTTTCCAGATTTAAATCCTCCAGTTACATAAATTAGTTTACAAATAAGGAATTATTCCTTTTTTACATATTTATTTGCGTTTGGCCTTTTTTCTTCAAAAATTTTCAATACCATTTAGTACATTGATTTTTATTTTACTATTTCTATATTTCTAAATAAATTTTCTAGTTTAAAAAAAAAAAACCCCCATTAATTAACATATTATTGTTATTTCGATTAGGTTACCAAGGCCTGGGTATCTCTTATTTTGATATTCTTATTTGATTGAATAACAACACCATAGACGTATACGTTGTGCCTGTGTTGTTTATTCTTATTATTACTTCATTTTATAACTTAAAAACAAAAAAAAAAAGAAGAAAAAAACCTAAATAAAAGTGAGTTTGTATGTTTTGAAAACTGAAAACTCAAACTAAACAACGGCAAACAAACAAACAGCAGCAGCAACAGCAAGAGCAGTAACAGCAACAGCAAAAAAAAAAAAAAAAAACAACTTTGTATATACTATGCCCAAAGCAACCACACCACTCAGTCAAGTCATTTATACAAAAGTAGGGCACACACAATACCGAATAGTTTTTGATGTTTGTTGTGCTGCGTTATTATTATTATTATTATTATTATTGCGGTTATTGTTGTTGTTTTATTATTACTTTTTGCTGTTCTTCTACTCTGTGTATAGAAAGAATAAAGTTTTGAATAAAAAAAAAAAATAAAAAAAACCAGCGAAATATTTAATAAATAAATAGCGGACGGACAAAAAAAAAAAGAAAACAACTTTTTTTTTTTTTTTCACTTTCGTTTAGTTTTTTTAATTGAGAATTTTTTATTCCTTTAGATAACATTTTTTTTATTATTAATTTCAATTTTAATACAATAATGAATTTTATTTCCGATTAATCATTGCGCATCTTTAATACTTTTTGTTGTTTACTAGGCCGATCTTTAATTATTCTTCTCTAATTCCTTCTTTTTTTTTTCTCCTATTATAATATTTGTGAGACAAACAAATTAAAATCACGACACACATAATACAAACATAAAAAAAAAATACTTCAGCTGGTTTGTTGTATTGAAATAATAAAAAATCAGAATTTTTTTTTTTTTTTTTTTACTTTTCGCAACTATAAAATGCATTTTTTGATAAATAAAATAAAATTTAGAACAAGTAGGCGATAACAAGTAGGAAAATCATGGCATACTTTTCAACAATAATATTATTATGAAAAATAATAATAATAATTATTAATAGAAGAGTGAATAAAAAAAAATAAGAAGACGAAATGAAATAAAAAACAATTTAAATCACACTAAGGTGATAAAGTGAAAACAGATAAAATTAAATTAACTAAGTAAAGCAAAAAATAGGTCAAAATATAATTTAGCTTCACCTTTTTTTTATTTATTTAGTTATTTTTTTACTTCTTTATAAATAAATATAAATACCGCGGTATAGCTGAATTTTATAATTAGAGAGGAAAAAAAAAACAGTGATGTTGCGCGCAATTATACCGATTAATTCCCTTCAAGTTTTCATAAGTGTGATAACAATTTTTCTTCATTTATTTATAATAATTAAACGATTATATAATTGTTTTTTATGTTTAATCAACATAATAAACGAAAGGAAAATTTTTTTGTTTAAACGTCTGATACACTGGAGTTTATTTTAGAAATAAATTGCGCATGACGTCGTAGAGATTTTAGAAAAATCAGAGTTTTCTTTAAGGAATTAAACAACAGGACACTTCTCTAGTCACAAACTGTATAATCATGATTCATAGCTAAAACGCCACACATTTAAAAATAAAATAAAATAAATTTTAGTGAAATCAGTAGGTGAAACCTTATTAATCTCACAAATGTATACCGTGAAAAATGAAAAAAGATAGAAAAAAAAAATTCCAATAATAATAAAAGCCAATAAAGGTGAGGTTTAAGATCCACAATGATTTTGTTCTTACTCAAAGTAATTTTATTTTCCATCATACTCGTCTAAGCAAATAAACATGCAAACAAACAACCAAAAATAAAAACAACTTATTTATTTATTTTTTTTTTTTTGACTTAAGAAATAACAAAATGAAATTACTTGAAACAAGTCAAACTTCTAATAAAAAAAAGATGAAAAGAAAACGCAAAAAAGCTCTTCTCTTCTTAAAGTTAAAAAAAAATAAATAAAAATAAATTAAATAAAATAAAATCACCAGCATTAACACAAATAAGAAGACAAACAACTAAGTAAATAATAATAAAAAATAAAAAATAAAAAATTTTAAACTCCAAAATGCCATCTTATAAAATTTTTATTAGCAACTCTTTCGTCTTAAGTTAAAAAAACCAACCAACCAGCCAGCCAACCAACTTAAAAGCCACTCACTTACATAATTAACATATACGGGGGACAAAAAAGAAGAAGAAGAAGATTTTCAATACGACAAAAAAAAACAAAAAATAAACTTAAAAGCTTTGTTAAATAATAAAAAAATAAAAAATTTATTTTGCTTCTACTGTCCATGGGCATAAATTAAGCAGAAAAGAAAAAAAAATAAATAAAAAACAAAAACGACAAAAATCTAACGACAAAACGTCAGTGAAACACCCATCGTGAGTGATTTTTTTTTTTTGCTTTGCTTATTTTTTTGAATATTTCATGGTCATCAAGGCAAGACGTCATCTTCATCAATAGATGAGAGACAAGACAGCAGCAGATAATACAACAAAAAAGAAAACTACAGACATAGTCAAACAAAATCATTAATTAACCAAAAAATAAATAAAAAAACGCGATTTTTACGTTTCCTTACAAACCAGAAACGGTTTTATTCGTTAAGTAATTTAATTTCGGTCTACCGTCACACAATTAACGTACAGAAGACATTATTTTCCAACTAATAATCCAAATTCACCTTTATTTATCATTGGATAAAATGCATTGTAATCATTTTGATTGGCATTAGGTTTGGTTTTTTTTTTTTTTTTTTTTTTTTTTTTTGTTCATTATATTTTGGTTCTCCACACATATAATTTGTTGTTTATTGTGTAACATTGCAGGCAGCCAGACAGACATCATCAATAAATAAAATTTAATTTGCCAACAACCAACGCGCGCGCTTTATTGCTGCATTTAAACAAATAATTCCTTCTAATTAGAATTAAAGTGCAAATAAAATTAAAAAAAAAAAAAAAACAATTCCACCTAAAAAAAAAAGCGTGATTTGAAATTAAATGCAAATTATTATTATTGCTTTTTTTTTTGTTTCTCCTCTTGTTAATTACAATAAAAAAAAATTTCTTACAAAATTATTACAAATTTTGAAGGTTATTGCGCGGTTAGGAAACTTGTATTTGGCGTTTTTTTTTTTTTTTTTTTTCGTCTTGTTGTTATTTCGTCTTGTGTATTTCTTTCTTTCCACTAAGCAAGTGTCTGGTATTTGGAGTCCTTTTTTTTTTTCTTGTTTGTGAATAGAATTTTTTTTTTGTTTAGCTGCTCAGGTGCAGAAATAACATTTTAATTAAGTAATTAAGAATTTTTTTTTTCGAATACAATAAAACTCTTCAAGGTCAGTGCACAATGTAAGAAAAAAACATTTTTTTTTTTTAAAAGGATGTTTAAGTGGTTTTTTAAATTGTGATTTCTTTATGAAAACCACCCGGGAAAAGATATTAAACTCCTAGAATATTTTTTTTTAATGACCTTCAATGTTTCTTTTTTTTTTCTTTTTTAATGACATTGATTTGAAGTAAATCGATGAAACATTTAAAAAGCCACAAGAATACTTAAAAAACCCGTTGATCGAAATGGTAACATTTTTTTTTTCTATCTCTCTAAAGATCAAAAATCAATAATATCTATCTCTCTGGCGTTAAAGTGTCTTCTCTAAGCTAACAGAAAAAAATAAAAAGAAACAACAAGGCAAGTGACATTTCCTTTAAGTTGTTTTATCTTTTATTATTTCTCTTAAATAACAAATAAATAAATGAATAAAAAAATTAATAAATAATAAAATCATAATCATCGCCAACATCATCAACAATCATCATCAAAATCTTCAGCCTTCATCTAGTTGACATTCCTTTCGTTTATTTAATTTTTTTTTTTTTTTCTTTTTCTCTCTCTGTTTCTAAATTATTTATTTTATTGTGTTGCTAATTCGACATTTCTACAACCAAAATATTTCGATTTTGGAATTTTATTTAACTTTTTTTTTTATTATTTGAATTTAAAAATTATTTAATAATTTTTCTAAGGAATGCATTTTATTTATTAAAAAAAAAAAAAAAATTTACGTGTGATGATGTAACAAATACCGTGTTATTCAAATAAAGCTTAAGGTGAGTTAAGCACACACAACAGTGTTATACGAGTTAACCTCTACACTACCCAATTAAATAAAGCAAAAAAAAAAAAAAATGTACAACAAGTGATAACAAAATGAGGATAGTCGACGGAAAAATTAAAAAAAAAAAAAAAATTGTTAAAAGATAACAAAAAAAAAAATAATAATAATTTTTTTTTTAAGAGTAAAAACACCAGCAAAAATTCGCCAACGAATATCAGAAAAAAAATTGATTAGCTTTATCAGCAAAGCAATAAATATGAAAAGGTAAAAAAAAAAAATCGTTTGCGCAACAAAAGCAAACAAACAAACAAAAATAACCAACAACAACAACAAAAACATCAGCAAACCGTCCATCAACAAAATTTAATTAAAAAAAAAATTCAATCATATTTTGAGAAGTGGAAAAATAGAAAAAAAAAATTATTATTTTTTGGTTTAAAGATAAGAAATTTACAGCACAAAATAAATGAAGAAAAATTAATCAACTCAAGGCCTTAAGCCAGTGATCCTAAACACTTGTTATGAAAAAAAAAAAAAAATTGTAAATTTCTTCGCTATAATCAATTTTCTATTTTTATTTTTATTGAGTACGAAGGAGGAAAAAACCAGAAAAATTAAGTTATAACCAAAGCGCATGTGTTTGTTACTTAAAAAATACTACAATATTGTTCGCTGATTCTAGAAATGAGATATTTAATAATGGTAACTGGGTGTTAGTTAAATTTTCAGGGATTTAACTTCAGGAATTGTGCAGCAAGGTACCACTGTGCTATTTTGTGTTTCAGGAGTAACAAATTGATTACATTCCCAGTGTAAATCCAGTCGTTCATTGATAATTTTAATTAAAAAAAATTTTCTTCAAGGTTTAAGTCACTGTTTGTACTTAAATAAAAAAGTTAAAAAAAATAAAACTTTCATTGAAGTACACCGCCATAGATTCCAATACTCAGCGTTAAACAAGTCTCTAAAACATTTTTTTTAAGCCACAAATCTGCAATCATTTTTTTTTTTCGTTCTATTAAAATTCAATAAGCACCCAACAACTCCAATAATTGATTGATACAAATATTTTTTTTTTTTTATTAATAATTTTATATTTTTATCTGTTTAGTTTTTTTTTTTTTTTTTGGTTTGAAAATATCATTTGAAATAACAAAATCAAATAAAATATTAGATGGTTAATCGCAAGCACAAACAACAAATGACGTCTTCACGACAAATACATAAAATTAATAATAATAATAATAAAAAAAACTTATAATGAAACCATTTAGAGAAGATGAAGAAGAAGGCAAAGAAAAAAATATAAATTATGTGTATTGAAGAAGAAATAATAAAAAAAAAAAACCGAACAAATCGTCGCATAACAAAACAAATAAACAAATCAAATGAAAAAAACCTTGAAGTTTGGAGTCTTGTATGTCACTTAGCGATTTATTTTTTTCATTTTTATCGCTGAGTACTAAAAAAAAAAAAAAAAACGAAAAAAGCAAAATTCTTTGATTAGTTTTCACGATTTCATTTTATTCATTTTGGTGTCCTGCAATAATTTCTGCTAGAAAAAGAATGAAAAAAAAAAAAACAAGAGAAAAGCAGAAATTTTTTTTTTTTCAAATATTTATTTCGAGGTTTTGCCACACAAAATAAACAAATCAGAGCTAATCAGTGAAGCCAATTCATATGTCACTACAAAGTTCATGATGAATTTTTTGTTTTTTGATTGTTTTCGCCTTTTCTTTTATTATTTTTTTTTTTTTTTGCATAATTTAGATGGACTAGACACTAATTTATTAATAAAAAAGATTTTTTTTTTTGGTTATTATAGCAACAAATAAAATAAAATAAAAAAATCTAACTCAGCGACAATGAATTGGAGGAACGATTTAAAGCAGTAAGGTCATTTGTACTCCACAAATCAATGGTTTAATCCACATATATTTTTTTTTTTTTGTTATTTCCCTGTTTAATTTGTACTAATTTTAACTGAGCTACTTTAATTGAGCTACTACAATAAATCAACAAATTTTCTCTAGAAAAGTAAAAAAAAAAAAATAATTAATTAAATCAAAAGTTCTTTACATTGATTAACATATTTTGAAACAATGTTATGCAAGAGACATTACTGTTCATATTTTTTATAAATTATTTCATTGCAAAACACTCCTAACATAAACGTATTTCAGCGGTTTTATTAAATTTTTTATTTCATTGTATTTTATTCACAAATACCACGGTCTTGCTACAGTTTTTTTTTTTTTTTTTTTTTTTTTTTTGGCAATAATATTACTTCAAAACACAGTATCGTTGTCTACACTCAGCATTACACTTATCAGTGTATGTACATTGGTGTCGTTTCATTACTTTTAATTTTGTTCATTGTCTGTTAAAAAACGAAAAACGAAAGAAAAAATTAAACTGAAAACAGTGAGTTCAACAGGTCATGTCAATATTTAACAAAATAAATAAAAAAAAAAAAAAAAATTGAGCAAATAAACTAAGGCAGACACACATACGTCTGTTTATAAATGTTTTAATTCAAACAAACCAATAGCATTTCTATAATGTGATCACCTTGTTTAGTATGGATATTGGAAATTGGTTTATGATATTTAATCGAACAAATTCAAACATCAATAAAATTGACAAGCAGACTTATTACACCGTCTAAACGCTAGATTTAATGCAAAGAACATCGAAATGGATTTCCATTACGTAATTTCACACTCCTGCTGATAACTCTGGTTGATGTCGCTTTTTTATTATTTTTTTTGTTTTTTGTCAGTCATAATTATTAAATAAAAAACAAAAATTAATTCACACTCATGTTGAGGTTATCGCGCATCAAACCAAGTAAAAGTCACCAAAAAAAAAAAATAAATAAAATACATCAAAACACAAATAATTTCATCAATGTTCCAATTCGACAAAATAACAAGACAAAATAAATAATTTAACAAAAAAAATAGAAAAAACCCATAAATTACGTAAAGCAGAGAAAAAAAAAATAAAAAAAAATTATTTTATTTAAATTTCTTTAACACCGGATGTGGTTAAAATTTTATACAACAAAAAAAAAAAAACAACAACAAATTTTCTGTCTTTTCCTTTCACAAAATTCTTTTATAACAACAACAAAAAAATAAATAAAAAACTTTATCAACACGGAAATCAACACCCCAAATGTGTCCTTAGTTTAAAAAAAAATGTTTTGTTACAAACGAAAATTCAAAACAAATAAATTTACCTTAAAAAACTCATCAATAACACGTTTGTTTAATTAAATTTATTATCTTTCAAAGAAAATTTTGCAATAAAAAAAAAACGTTAACCAAAAAATAAAACCAGCAATAATCAAACTAAAAAACATCCGCGAAATGAGTAAATAAATGACAGAAAATATGTCACACTTGTCACAATAATAATTGTTACATTTCCTTTGTCTTCAATTTTTGTTTTCGGGGTCACGAGGGGAACAATTCCGCAAAAATTGTGTGTAGTCGTTTCGAGGACCAACTTCATTACATTATTATATCAAAATTGAAATTATATCGGTTATTTGTCTCATATCTCTGTCTGTTTGATTAAAAAGGTGACTAAAAGATTCTTTTATACTCCTTAAATCACAATTTCTCCATCATCTAGTTTACCTAAGATTTGAAATAATTTTACCATACACAAAACAACCACCACCACCACCACCACCAGCAAGAGAACACAAATAACGTTTATTCTCTGATTCTTTGTTTAATAAAATTTTATTATTTTTTAAACAAAGAAATAAATCTAATAATCCCTCAATAGGCCTACTCATACCCGCCCACCACAACGAAACACAACAAAAAAAAAATACAAAATTCATCACACAAATCTAATCAATAAAAAAAAATTTAATTTTACTACAAAAAAGGAATTTCTAAGCAACAAAAAAACGGTAGCCAAAAAGGGGGTTCAACGTTCGTTTTGAATTCTTTTGTTTTTATCTAATTACTAGTTAACTTCATTGTGTTTAATTTAAATATTTTGAAATCCAATTAAATCATTTAAAAAAACGTACACAATTAATCATTATTTGTAAACAATATCTGATGATTAGCATAAATAAAAGAAAAATCAATAAACAAATAAAAATGCAAATTTCAGCATAGAAAAATGTCATCAACATGCTGCTGTTTGCTTTTTTTTATCTTGTCTTCTTAGTCATAATTATAATTTATGACTAAACATTCCTTGTCACCAATTATTCACGATTTTAAACAATTTTTTTTAAGGAATTTTATGGTTTTTACTGTCCCAGTTAAACAACAAACCGAAAATCTTTTCATTAGTCTCTCCTCATTTATCCAGATATATCAATTAAAAATTATTTATCAATTAAAAATTAATATAATCAGTACACAAAATTCTTAATTAAAATTGTAGACAATTTGCACGGTTGTAAAAAAAAAAAAATTATTTAAAAACGTTGATTAGCACCTTGAAAATTCAGTTTGAACACGATTTGAAAGTCTCTGGTGTCACTAAATTTAACGGTGACGTTAAGCTTTTATTATAAATTCATTACGTAAATTACGTATACACGTTGACGTTCTCTCAATTTTTTTAATCCTTAATTAAGTTTTAAAATCACTAAGTCATTTAATTAAAAAAAAAAAACTTATTTCTCAGATTCAAATTTAACATTTGACAGTTATGTCTCTGTGTTTAGCCCATTTAATCCTAATTAAACTAATGAATTATGAAATTTGTAAAGATTTTCTTTAACTTAACTTTAATTACACCACTCTCACGTTAACACGGTATAACACCTGTAAACAATTCTACCACGTAAAACAGTGTTGTGTGTAAAAAAAAAACGCAACAAACACCCCTTACGTTTATCAATAATATTTCAACAACAAACTTAATTACAGGTGTTTAGATTAGGTGAATAAAATTACAAACTGATAAACAAAAAAAAAAAAATTTCGTTGATAAAACACTGATAAGGAATAAATAAATAAAAAATAAAAAAAATTCAAAACTCACCAGTAATTCGTGTAGATAAATTTAATTAAATTAAAAACAGAAAACGCCATCCAAGTTGGCTAGGAAAAACCTACGAAGAACACTTAATCTGGTAACACTTTCTATTTTTTTTTTTATTTTTTTTATTATTTACTAAATTGTTTTTTTGTTTTATTTTATTAATTAATTAATTAACATAATTTAATTGTAATCCATCGTTTACTTTTGTTTTTTTTTTTTCTTCGACTCTAATAACGACACAAACACATGGCACTAACTAAACTGATATTGGTGTGCGCTGCTGTCGTTACTCCTGCTTTCTTTAACCTCTGGTAAAAGCGTTTTTGTTGTCTTTTAATTATTTTTCTTTTTGCTTTATTAATTAAAAGTTCTTGAACAGTTTATTGTTTTGTTTATTAATTGACAACAACAACGAAAAAAAAAAATAATAATAATAATTAAAATTCATCACAATGAAAAGAAAAGTGACGAGTCATCAAAAAAGAAATTTTTTCTTTTCACTTCACTTTTTTTCGTTTTTTTTTTTCAATCACAGGAAAGGATTTTTATTTTTTTTATATAATGAAAATTGGCGCAATTATTTTTTTTTTTAAATATTATATTATCTTTGGAGATTTGGTAACTTTTTAATTGTTTTTCCTATTAACACACTTTAACACATTGTAATTTTTTTTTGTTTTTTTTTTTTATTTTTAATTCTAGGTAACATTGCTTTGGTAAAACATTTTTTCTAAACTTTAAAAAAGAAAAAAAAAAATGAGAAAATTAATTAAAGAAATCACTTAATTCACCTTAATTAATTAATTAAATTAAAAAACAAACAAAAAATTGTGTAGACTTGGCACATAATAAAGAAAAATAAATCGAGGAAATTTTCATAACCGACTAACACACATGGGCCAATGATTAAACCAACAAAACAAAAACAGCAGCCGTGCTGTCAAATTGAAAAAAAAAAAAAAAAAACTTTTCCACCAGAGCACAAAGTAATTAAATTTAATTAAAATTTTACTGCAAAATTAGTACAAAACAAAACAAAAAAAAAAATGCAACAGCAATGAGAGAATTTTTTTTTTCTGTTCAATAAAAATTTTATTTTCCGCGACAAAACCGCGATTAATAATAAAAAAAAAGAACGAAGAGGTCGGACACCACTTAGCGCAAAGTATAAAAACAAAATAAACCTTATTGCGATGTTGAGTGTTTTTTTTTTTAATTTAAAATTTTTTTTTTATTTTGCTGCCTTCAAACCACAAATTCAAAACAACAACAACAACAAAAATAAATTCTTTTTTTTTTTTCAACTGCTGTTGCTGCTGCTGATAACAGAAATTTTTGTTTATTTTGCTGAAATTTTCTTCTTTTTATTTTAATGCAATAAGCAAAATAACAAAAAAAAAATTTTTTTTTTTTAACAAACAATTGAGAAACGGGCAAAACAAAGTTTTAAAACAAATTTTTGTTAAGCCAACACATAAAAAATCAAAAGATTTGAAAGCGAAAATAAGTTTTTTTTTCTACGTTTATTATCGTAAACCATAAGAAAAATTTGTTATTTTTTTTTTAATTAAGAAAACAGAAGAAAAGTTTATTAAAAAATAAAAAAAACTACAAAGCACATGTTGATTACTGTTTGAAATTAAAACTCGTAAAAAAGGTTACAGAAAATAAATCATCTTTCGCTGAGTTTTCTTCTGTCTTATTTATTTTATTAATTAATTATCTTTAAAAATAGACGAAATTATTTTCAAAACACAAAAAAAAAAATAAAAATAAAATAAAACAAAGAAAACTGATAAGAAAAACCAAAAGTGGCTTAAAAACGAAAAAAAAAAAATAAAAAATGGCGATCTTCACATAAAATTTAAATAAAAAAAAAATAAATAAAACCGATTTAATTAATTAAATAATTAAAAAAAAAAAAGAAAGAAATGCACATGGTAGTTTCCGTTAAAAAAAAAAATTAATTAAATTAAAAAAAATATTTCAACACACTCTCTCCACACTAATACAATTTTTTTTTCTCTTGTTTTGTTTACATTTTTTGTGTTTTCTACACACAATTTGCACATGTGTGCGTGTATTATGTATTTTGGGTTTGTTTATGCGATAAAAATGAAAAAAAAAAATTGTATTTTTTTTTCAACTATTTACTGTACACTCTCGTTGACGGTTCTCAAACGACTGTGACTGTTATTTAGTTTAAATACGGATTGACTGTGGTTTAAACATGAACTAAACTATATGAAAAATAATTTATTAAAAAAAAAAAAAAAAACAAAACACTCGCAATGATGATGATTCTGTGTTTTTTTTTTTTTTTTAAGTAACTTTTCGCTGGTTTTTATTGGGAATAGCGGAGAGGAGGATACACAGAAAATTAGTTTTTTTTTTTCTTTTTTTGGCCTAGTAAAATTCTCATAACAACACTTTTAAACACTTAAATTCTAGTGGCAGCACAATTGTTTTTATTTTTTTTTTTACTTAATTAAATCGTTGTTACTACTGCTGGTGCTGCTGTTGGGCTGTTACTTTTCTTGTTAGTTATCGGGATGCTGTCTGCTTCTGTTGCTGTTGACTGCACAAACTATTCTGTTTAGCCGACTTAAATTTTATTAATATTTAATTAATTAATAAAAACGAAGAAGAGGAAGAAGAATTTCCATGTAGATGTTTTCAACTAAATGCATTTTCTGATGACGATGATGACTGTCGTGTTATTGTTTAGAATTGCACAATTCTAGCATAGAAAAAATAAAATAAATGACAGCACTGTTAAACACACACACACACACCAAAACCAACAAAAATATGATTGATTGATAAATAATTATGACGCATTTGACTATAGAAGACTAACAAATTTAATTAAAAATGTAAAAATAACTAAAATTGCATATTTTTAAAACAAAAAAAAAAAAAACTAAGCAGATAACACAGTTTAACGGCCGATAAAATGTGGTAAAAAGAAAAAATTTTCTTTTTATTGGTAATGACTATGTGTTGTCTTTTTTTTGTTTTTTTTTTTAACTTTTATTCACCACACATCATCACGTGACTTTTCTTTAAACAAAAAAAAAATTTTGTTGTTTTCGTTTTCTTTCTTTTTCTCCTCTATAACAAAAGAAAGAAAATGACGAACCTTTTTCAGCGTGTGTGCGAGTTTTTTTTTTTTTTTAATTAAATAAAAAATTCTTTTACATTTCTGTAATTAAAACAGCTGAATTGCTTTACTTGATTTAATTTAATTTAATTTATAAAAAAATGATTTAACAACGTATTTCTTGGATGTGTGTTTTACAGGCGGTTGTAATTTGTGTTTAGTAAAAGCTTTTTGTTTTATAGTTGTGTTGGTGCTTTTATTATTATTATTTTTTTTTTTATTGAAAATTATTAATTAATTCATTTTTTAATACAGTTTTATTAATAAATTAAATTATTATTATTATTGTTTTTCAATGGGTTTTACCATTTCGCATGTTATGTAATTTTATTTTATTATTTTACGTTTTTATATTCAATAACAATTGACAATAAAGCTTATAAAGCTTATTTAAGTTTTTTTTTTCTTTCAGCTTTAACAATTCGTTTAACCTTAATCAACACTATCACTCAACAAATCATTTCTATTTTACTTTTGATTAATAAGAGGAAGTAGAAGAGAAGAAAATTTATTTTTGTTCCAATATAAACAATGAAGCAAAATATTAATCGAGTTTTGTTAATAACATTACAAAAAAAAAATAAATAAATAGTTAAGTAAGTATTGTTAACACGGATAAAGCTTTTTCATAAAACCATTTAAGCTTTAAGTGTGAACAAATTATATGTAAACAATTAAATGAAACGTAAGGAAAATGTAAGGAGAAGAAAAAAACGTAGAAAATTCAGTAAAAGAGTTTTTTTGTCAAGAATAACCTTTATAATACAAAATAAATGATCGCGAATTATTATTTTTTTTGTATAAATATGATAATATTCACGTGTCGATATAGAAATTAATGATTAATAACACGATTATCCAGAATTTTTTTTTAAATATTCACTGTGATATTGGATTAGTTTATTCGCGGTATTAAAATTATGGTGGCTACTCTACGTACATAAATGCAATAAATGATTTCAAAGTTTAATCTTAAAATTCTTGTTTAATATTTTTATAGTAAAAACTCTATAAACAGATCGACATATCCTATGTAAAATTATTAACAATGACCAAAAAAAACCGCAATGACTTAAATCATCTTAAAACTTAACAAATCACGTTTAATACCACGTTTAAAAATTCATTCCAAAGCGCATGATAATTCTATTAAAAATAAAAAAAAACTAATAAAATCACCAACACTAATTATTCTAACTGGCAACACTAATCATTAAAAAAAAAAAAATAAAATGATCGCAATATAAATGATTTTTCCAGCATTTTTTATTTTTTTTCTTGGTAAAATATATGAATCACAACGTGTACAAATG
The DNA here is from genome assembly GCA_961205885.1 of Ptychoptera albimana. NCBI lineage: Eukaryota > Metazoa > Arthropoda > Insecta > Diptera > Ptychopteridae > Ptychoptera > Ptychoptera albimana. The sequence continues at coordinate 14,194,367 of OY540801.1, read as the reverse complement.
AAAATAAAAAAAAAATAAATAAATAATTAAACATTGTAATCAACACCCAACTTAAAAGATATTTAAATAAATAATTAATTCATTTTGCATTTTATTATTTATAAGACGTTGATAAATTATTTATATGAAAATAAAAAAATGCAAGTGGAGGAAGATGAAAAAAAAAAAAAAAGAAAAAATTAACAACAGCCAGCAGCATCAGTACCAGCTAATTTAAATATTACATTACTAATTATATTAATTACGTGCATTTAACATTTAATTAAATTCTTTATTCAACAAGTGATTACAGGTTAAATTAAAAAAATAAAAATAACGCAATCTGTCATTCTAATTGATTTGTTTTGTTTTTATTAATAAAAATAAAAGCAACAGGAATAACAACTGATGAAAGATGATGAAATACAAGAGATGATTATTTATTTTTTAATAACTAAAGTAAGCTCTTTAAAACAATAAGACAGTGTGGCTCTATAATAATGAGAAACTAAGTAGCTGACTAGTACGCTTACAGCTTCTGAAATTAAAAAAGTTCTTGCATTTGTTATAAAATCTGTCCACAATACGGTATGGTAAATTTAAATAGATTTTGTAGATTTTTAAATAGAAAATAAAATTATTTTCTTCCCAAAGGAAACACAGGTGAAACTCTGCAGACAAGGAGTTCCCTTACGGTTTTGTACTGCAATATAAATCTTAATAATTATAATAAAACACTCGCAAAATAACTAGATTGCAATTCAAGGTTTTACTGGGTTTGTTTTTCAGTTCAAAATACAAAACGAAAAAAAAATTGGAAAATGCAGGCACTAAAATAAAGTCGCAACTCAACAATAAATCAGAAAATAAAACGCGAAAATAAACTAGAAGAAAACTTCGCATGTCTCTCATTTGTATTATATATTTTGCTATGTGTATGTATGATTGTGTTATTAAAAAAGAAAAAAATAATAATAATAATTCTCTTATCAGCTTATCGCAACAGTTTTTCAAAAGCAGCAAAAAAAAAATAATAAATAAACATGAAGAAGTACAAAAATGGGAAAAATATTTTATTCACAAAATACCAGTGAATAAAAAAAATTATTTTTTGCATATGTTTTGATTTTTTAAATTACAAATCAACCAACAAGTAGTTAAAATAATAATTAAATTGAAGTATTACGACGGCAATAATGTTGCTTCTAAGCATAAACTAATACTTTTACTTGTAAAATGTTTACTACTGCAACTACTACTACTACTACTGCTACTACTACTATTACTACTTATAGTTGGTGTTATAAGAATGACAACTGCTGTGACAGCAACAATTTTAATTGTTAATTTAGTAGAAAATAAATGTAAATCTAGCTAAGAAAGAAAACCTAAACCGAATTCAACTTTTATAGGAAAACCACAAAAAAAAAGGCAACAAAGTAATCAGCAAATGGATAAAACATTATTAACAAAATAACAAGGAGGAGTAATATCAGTTATCGCAACTATTTTAACGTCAGTATCAATAAGAAAACAACTAAATACAGATGGAAAAACAATAGAAACAAATCTCAGGCATCAATAACAGAAATTAAATCATCAATAGCAAGAGCAGCTTAAGGAATATCAAGAGTAACAGAATCTAATTAAAAATTAATTACTTTTCCGTGGAATTTTTTCTTATTTTTTTTTTTTTAGTTCTACAGAAATTATGTTGATTCTGGAAAAACAAAACAAAAAAAAAAAAAAAATAGAAAAAACCAAAGGTGCGTCTGGCAACCATTCTTACATTATTTTTATTTTATTTTTTTTCATTAATTTCTCTTTACGAAATTACGTCATTAGTACGAGAAATACCATTCACCACATTTATGAGTTTATTTGTTAAAAAAAAATAAATCTAAAAATAGGATTAGAATTAGGTCTGTTTGTCTTGTCTTGTCTGACAACAACCATTCGGTGTGTTAAATTCTCAACATTGATTTCACAAAATAAAACCATCTTGATAGATTTCTTCTTCCGTTTTATTATAATTTCTGTATAATAAATAAGAAGAAGAAGAAGGAAAATATTTATGGCAAACACCTGAATCACAGATTAATTTATTTTCCCTTTGAAAAAAAAAATGTTTTCTTTTTCCTTATTACTAAGCAATTTTTCTATTACGTTCGTGTAGAAAATTCTGAAAATTGAATTCAAAGAAAAATCGGAAATAGTCATTGTGGTTAAAAACATACGTGATACAGTGGTGTCCAATTAAGACTGACTATAAATGCTTTTGTAGATTTTAATCAGAGAAATATTCATCTTCATGATATGACATAGGGCCTAGAAGTTTCTATTTCGCTACAATAATTGTTTGTATAGTCTGCATACACTTAAGGGAAGACGTCATAAAAAATACCCTTTTCGAGTAATAACTGATTACAGCCATCAACAACAGTAGGAGTAAATTAATCAAAACCATCGAAAGATAGCTTAAAATGCTAATCAGCTACTCCTTAGCATAAATTCCCTTGATAATCCAAAGATATTGAAAGAACAATGAATACTTCGATTAGCAAATTTAAAACAAACAAAATGGTCGCATGTAGAACAAAGTAACAAAAGCAACATCGAGTAGCCACTGTTATCGTTAATTATTTGTTTCGGTCTTTATCTGTTAAATACAAAAAAAAAAAAAAAAGAAATATCGAAGAAAAATATTTATTACAAAATCAACAACAACTAAACAAAAAAAATATAATTTTTTTTTTTAAACTTGATAAAGTTGATAAAAAATAATTATTTTTCAACTTAAGAGTGTTGTCAATGTGCTTAAAGATATAGAAAAATTATAACCATTAAGACGTATTACTGATAACTGACAGAACACTATTTTATTTTATTTTATTTTTTGTGTTTTTATCTGCATTAACAAGCCTTGAAGTGTTATTTTCTTGTAAAAAAAACAAACAAAAAAAAAAAAAATAATAATAATACACCAGCAAAGAAAATAATTTCACCAACAAGATAAAATTATTAAATAAACATTTTATAATAACCAATTATTATCATAAAATGTATTATAATTATCCATAATTAATAATAATTATTTATAAAAAAAAAAAAAGTAAAAAAAAAATAAAGCTCAATGTAATTAAGAAATTAATTAATTGAATAATTATTCAACATGAATAATAATTACGTGAAGAATTATTGTTTGCCGGCTTAATGGCTTTTTCTTTAACAATTTCTAAAAATAATACCTGCAAGACGTAGGAAAAATGAAATAAATTTTTTAGTAAATGTTAAGAGAAAAGTTTTAATACAGGGTACCACACCCTTTTTCTATTTAAAACACAATTTTTTTTTTTAAATTGTTTACTGTTGTGTTGCACCTCCGTTATTCGAGGCCCTGTGATAAGGGCTCGAACTAATTAGACTTGAAAAGTTCATGGAAGCTACCAAACTTCCCAAAGTCACACAAGATTATTTAAAAAAAAAAAAAAACAAAAAATCATCGACAAAAGAAAATTGAATTAAGGAAGAAAAATCATCAACAATTTTTTAGTCTTCCTGTAAAACGAAAATTTCTTAAATAAACAACCAACAAAAAAATAAATAAAAAACTTAAAGGATTTTACTGCTGAGGAAATGTTACGCTGATAGATACCAACCAGCGAGCAGCTTTATTTAATCAAAACAAAAATCAAAATCGTAAGCAACAATTACAGCAGCCAGTAACCACAGCATCCAATAATATTTTCGAAAAATAAAAAATAAATAAAATAAAATAAACAAATGCGGTGAGAGCATCTATTTCATTTTGATACCAGGCAATCATGTTCTTAAGACAATAAAAAAAAAAGAAAAACCAATACCATAAAAACTTACCTTTTGGCTGGATAAAGCGAGTGTATCAGATGGTGGCTCATCTTTACACGATACAGTACGGTTAATAAAAAAGCGGAAAGCACAGAACAACTCCGTATATTTTATAAAATAAAAGAAGACAAAAAGCATTAAAAAAAAAAGTGTTGGAAATATAAATAAAAAAAGAAAGAAATCTCTTCTCTTCCATCCATTATCTCCATGATATACTTGACGCCTGGTGTTCTTGTGATTCTCTCATGGTTCTTTTTCTTTTATGCACAAGCATCACAGCAACAACAACAACAAAGCAAAAGTATTAGAAAAAAAAACCTTTTATTTTTCTTCTTTTTTTTGTTAATTCAACCCAACAATCAATGTCCAACCAACCAGCGGTTAAGTGCGGTAAGAATCGCATACATAAAACACCCAAAAGTATTTCTTAATATGGCGGCATATTTTTGGCTTTTGTTTTTCAGCGTGTTTTTCAGATGCAGATTTTTTTGTTTGTTTGTTTGTCTCTGTCATGGTAATGCAATTGTAATAAAAAAAAAAAAACGAATGATGATGATGATCATGAATAAGAAGAAATAATAATCATTTGTGTTGGTTTTGCCTATTGATCTGCTGCGATGTTGGCTAAGCAACGATAGAAATTTGTTTTAAACGACGACGGTTTTCGTGTAATAAAAACAAAAAAAAAAAAAAATAACAAAACGTAGGCGTCGATTTTATGATGAAGAAGTTAATTAAAGAAAAAGAAACAAGAGTAGCAAAACAAAAAAAAAAAAAGCAAAAAATTATTCATTGATGATGACTTTTGGCTGTTGCTGCTAAAACCGCGTTGTATGTAGGCAGCTAATAGTTTTCAATTAAGAAAAATGAAAGAAAGAAAGAAAAAAAATTTTTTTTTTGTAGATCTTCAGCCTTAAAATGCTAAAAGTACACAAATTTCGTTATTGTCTTAAATAACAGAAATAAAAGATTAAGAAGAATTATTGGCTAAGTGTTTTTTCTGCGCACGAAGAGAAAACATTTTTTTTTGTTATTATTTCGTTGTTGATGATGATGATGATGATGTTGTAATTCCGAAAATAGAATTTGGTTGGTATGTTGTCTGTTTTGCCCGACTGTTTGCGATTCCCGACGTCCAACAAGAAAAATTATTATTTTAACAGCAACCAGCAAAAACATACAGAAAAATAAATAAATAAATAAATAAAACGTGCCACAACACCATTAATATATTTATCAAAAAGCAAAAAAAAAACTAAATAAATAAGACGATGAGGCAGCAACAGCACCACAATATGCCAGGAACAAAAATTATTTGTCTTGTTCTTAGTCATTTCTTGCTTGAGTAATTTCCAATTCAAACCGTTTTATTTAAAAAAAAAATTTTAAAGGTTTGGTATGAATAAGAGATGGCGTTAAACGTATGGTAATCAAATGTCATTATTTTACCGCAACTAATCATTTTTTGCATATCAATCATAACCTTCGAATGTTATTTACAAGCCAAAACGGATTTATTTATTTCTTGTTTACAAAGAAGCGACAAATAAACATCAGTAAAATAGCCATAGCCACACAGAGATCAAAATTATAAATAAACATTTCATCCGTTTTCTTAATAAAAATAAGAAGAAGTAGAAAAAACAAACAAACAAACCGAATTCATCATAAATTTACCTGTAATTTGCATTTATTCGCTTTAATTTTAGATTTTTTTGGCTGCAATTTTTATTGCACGTCATATAGTGAAGGATTATTTAAGTTGGTGCGGCTGTTGTATTGTAAATGCTGAAATGCTTTTTTTTAAATTTACAAAAGTTTTTATGGTAAAACCGTGTTATCTGAAGGTCTAACCTAGTGGAAACTTTATTAACAAATTTACTGGTGAATCCTAGCAACAGTTTTATCTACATTTACAAAAACATGTTTACCAATCGGAATATTTTTTTCCGAAGGGAATTATAAACACCATTAATCGCAATATCGTACCTTTGGGTGTAATCAAATACTTGAATAAGGGTTGATAACTTTTAACTAAAAAAAAAAAAAAAAAAAAAAACCCTACAATGTCCATTTTTCTTCATCAAATGTGTTTTCACCAATACGAGCAATCGCAGCATTTGAAGAGAAAATAATAATAAAAAAACAGATGAATTTGTAGAGTCGTCGCCACACGTGTATAGGTGAATTTTTCTGTTTTTTTTTTATATTTTTCTCTATTTAATTATATAACGTACACATGCATAATTTGTAACAAACTTATTTTATTAACTAAAAAGAAAAATAAAAAAAAAAGTAATAATAATACCAACAACAACAAACAATTCAATTTTTCAAGGTGACACACAATGAAAAATTATTTCATCGTTTCATATGTGACATACTTTTTTGTAGAGAGAAAAAAATTAATAAAAAAAAAAAAAAAAATCAACTTATGGCACGAATTGTTTATTATTTTTTTTTTTTTGTAATTTTCTTCTTATTTAGTAGTTTTTCTGCTATAAAATTAAAAAAAAAAAAAAAAAAAACATTTATTGCCTATCGTGTGCGTTTTGTTTTCTTATTTAAACATTTTTTAACTGACTCATCCCCGTGTGCATATGCAAATTATTCTTCCCTTTCCTATAGACCACATAATTACCATGCAATCAAAGTTACAAACCATTCGTTTTTGTATCGGATAAACTCTACACAACAACAAACAATTCTTAAGAATTTTTTTTGTTTTTTATTTTTAATTGGAAAAACCATCATGGATTGTTTTAATTTTTTTTTTTTATTTTTCAAATAATTAAATTTTAATTGATAAATTCTGAAAACAATTTAAAATTTGTTTGTTATGTTTTTTTATTTGGATTTCCTATTCGCATTAACCGATTTTTGATGATTGTGTATGGTTTGCTTGGTGATACTTAGATTACGTAACATCCTCTGTTGTCGACTTCAGTACTCAACATTTATAAGCGTCACCAGTGGATTTTTTTTTTTTTTTTTTGCTTTTGTTTTCTTCAATAACTAATTTGCATGCAGTTTTATTATATTTTTTTTTTTTCTTTTCTCTCTAAACATAATAAATTAATTAAAATAAAGAAAAAAAATCTTCACACCTTACAAGGTGGAGACAGAAGAGAAGTAAAAAATTTTTTTTTTTAATAAATAAAAGAAAATGGACGCCCTTGTAAAAAAAAAAATGTTATCATTAAAATTGCTATCTGCGACTGTTGCTCAATCATCTGATAAATTTATAAATAATAATAATAAAATAAAAAAAATTGTTAATAACAAATTCGCAACACCTAAGGTAAGTGGTTTTGTTTTATTTTATTTTTTGCCACATGAAGTTTTTTTTTTTTTTGCTAGAAGAATTTTTATTTTCTTGCATTATATGCGCAGTTTTTAATGCGCATTTTCAGTTTTTTATAAAACGAAAAATTCAACGATCGTGATGGCTTACGTCACACGTATCTATCAAACGACATCAAGCATTTTGTATGCAGTTTTTTTTTTGAATAATTGCATTCAAATAAATAGTAAATAGGTGTTAGTGAGGTCTTCAAATTTTTTTTTTTTTTTTTGTATGAATAAATTATTTTTCTAGTCAAAAAGGTCAACGATTATGACGATTTTTAACAGTCAAAACAGCACCAGTTAAAAGTAGATATAAACAAAATGAAAGAATTATTAATTAACCTCGAAATACCATCACCAAATTTTAATTGTTTTGTAATTAATAAACGAATAAAACTGAACCATTGTTGCCATTTTATAACACATCATTGTTGTCACTTTATATAATCCAGCAACAACAACAACACAAAAAAAAAACCTTTGTTTTAGTAACTTTATATACGGAATTCTCAATAATCATGATCATGACTTTAATGTCATTAAAAAAAATAACTAAGCAACGATTTAATTGCATTTTTAAATAATTTTTTTTTTTTATTAATTAACAGATAATTATGTTTTTAATAAAAGTAATATCTGAATAATAATCGACATACGAAAAGGTTAAAAAAAAAAAAATCTGTATCTGCCGTAACAATGGCTACGCGATCGCGATATTCAGATTTACAAGGTATGCCTTTTTTGTGTAATTAAATCAGTTTTTAGAACGTATTATTACTTTGAAATTTACTGATAACGTGATTAAAAGTTGTTTTAAATAACACAAAAGAAAATTCTAACTACTTCTTAAAATCAATCAAACTTCTTATCCGCCGTATAAGAAAAAAATCGCAGATAATTTTCTACATTGAACAAAATAATAAAAAAATTATTTGTAAAATATGTAGAAAATATTCTAGTTTTTGCGGGTAAAAAATTTTTTCTCGCTGAAAATTGCACAATGGTTGCAAGTTGAAAAAAAAGTGCGGAAGGTACCCCGATATTTCTGAGATTTGTTTAAATAATGCACACATTGGCTGGGATTGGTGTATTAATGCTTGCTATCGACAATTAAACGTAGATTATATATTCTTATTTTTTTTTCTTTTTATTGTTAAACTTTATCAGTTAAAATGCGTATTAATCTGAATAACAAACTGCGTTTTATGTATTTAATGATCTTGAACTTTCTGTATAAGAAAACAAAATGGCGATTATCGTTAACCAGGTGAACAAAAGAGGAAAAAACAAAAAACCGTTAAATGTCGTTAAACAAAATTTATTTTAAACGTAGACAAATTTTATTTAAATTAATAAAAAAAAAATTTCCACATAAAAATTGCTTTAAACTGGAAACAAATATTTTTTTTTATTAAATTAATTTATTTTTTCTGTTTTTAGAAAGGTAATGCGTAATTTAATACATAATTTATGTTAATTATGTCCATCGAGAGAAACTGTAATAAAAACAAAAAAAAATTTAATCAATTTAGATTTCGCGATTGTAAGTAATATCAGTGTAAAAGAATAAAAAATTATATACAGGACACATTTATGTATTAATTTACATTGTTACGTTGCGTTATTAATTGTTGTAACAATAATTTATTTATTTTTTCTTAATTACTTATTACTATCATACACCTCGGTATCGTATTTAATTAATTTCATTTTTGTAACTGAAACATAAATAATTCTTTTTTTTTTTATTCGTTTGAAACTTTATAAACGTGTGACAAATAAGTAAATTTAAAAAAATAAAATGTGTGACAAAACGTTATTACCAGATGCACAATTTTTGTACCAAATTTTATTTATGCCATAAATGACATTTTGCGAAAAAAAAAATGTCTTCAAAATTATTTTGTAAATAAAACAAGGGAAAAAAAGTACTTTTGGAAACAATATTTTTTTTTTCTTTTCTTTTTTTTTTATTAATTATTGTTTTTTTTTTAAACTATTTTTATATTTAATCAACTTTATTTTTTGTATTTTATTTTACGTTTAATTAATTAATTTAGAAATGTTTATTTTATTATTATTAGTTTTGTTTTATTAATTTTTGTTTATCCTTTTTTAAATGTTTTTTTTTTTTTTATTTATTTCTTTTCTGATTTAAATTTTTCTTTCATCTTTTGCTTTCATTTTTATAAATTTTTATCTAATTTTAAATATAAATATTTTTTGTTTGTTTGTTGTTAATTCTTCTTATTAAAACATTAATAATATATAATACTTAAATTGCATTAATAAATAAAAATAAAAAATAAATTTCCTTCTTCTATTTTTTTTTTTTGTTATATACCGAATAGAGAGGGTTTTTCTGCGCCTTACAATAATTTAAAACTTTTTCTTCCTGTTAAAAACATTATTTATGTACAGAATAATGCCTTTACCAATCTTAGCACACACACATTTTGGTTAAATTAATTAAATTTTCAGTAAAAAAAAAAAAAAAAAAATTAAATAAAACTTTAGTAGAAAAAAAAAATTAAAAATGAATAAATAAATTAAAATTTATTGAGTTTGACATTCGACGCCGTTATGCATGCGAGCCCCTCGTTCCTCATCGTTATCACTTTCGTACGCCTGACGGATGTCATCATGTTCCTCTGGATTATACTCATACAAATCGACTTCGTACACATCTTCACCTTCCGGCATTACAAACTCTGGACGCGGCGGTAAACATTTTTCAATTTCTTTTAGTTGATCGACACCAGCATAATGATTTTCGGGATACTGTACGGCAAACGTAATGTAGAGTTGACCCTTTTGTGTAGGATTTTTATGCAAAGGCATACCCTCGCCCTTGACACATTTAACATCCTGATCACATATTACTTGACCCGGCAATGATTTAATCACGAGATTACGATCATCTAATTGCTTCACTACTAAATCAAATCCGCACAGCGCTTCGGTCAACGTTATTGTCTTGTTCATGTATAAATTATCGTAACGCCTCGTAAATAACTCGTGAGGGTCCATAGACAATATAACAATTACATCTGATTTGTGACTTTGCGTTTGATTACCCTCCTGCCGAAAGTATATATTCTGCAAATGGGCCATCCCTTTGTCTACGTTCACCTCCAGTGTTTTCTTCTCTAATATTGTGTGATTCCCGAAGCACTTAAAGCATAAATCATTTTTGTTAAAAACATGACCCATACCATTGCAATTAACACATTGAACACTTTTTGCGCACAAGCTGAACGCTATATGCTCCAAATATGTTTGGACCCCTTCGCCATTGCATTGATTACACATCATTGCTGCCGATTGTGGCCCACCAAATCCGTAACACTCCATACATAAAACATTACGTTCAAACTCTATCGGTATTGTCCGGCCATTGTACAAATCCTCAAGTGTCACTTTCACATGCACAATTATGTTTCCTGCTTGCTGTGTCCGCACTGAATTAAAAAGTCCTCTAGGATTACAAACGCGACTTTCTCGTCCACCCTTCATTCCATATAAGTTAAACATTTTACGTTTTTCCGGATATGATAACACTTCTTATGCATATGAGATTTCTATAACTTAATAATCAGACTCTTGGCTTTTTATCCGGATGATGTTACTTAGCCAGTTGTCTGAAATTATTAAAAAAAAAATGAAAAACAATGAAAAAATTCATTCTATACCAACATAATAAAAACAAAAGCGTCCTTTAATGGCCGACTTTTAAATGTCATAATTAACTGTTTACTACTTCATGATAAACAATTTTATTTATTTATTTATTCATCATGAATTATTTATAATTAATGTTAAAATGACTAATTAATATTTATAGAAATTATTAATTAATAAATAAAATGAATGAAAATATTTGATTTATATCAAAGAATTGCGTTTCTTTATTCCCAACAAAAGGAAAATTCATATGAATACACAAAGAACGTAGCCTAATTTATGAATATCACAGATAATTATTATATTTAATTAGTATTATCAGTATTCATTAAATTATTATCTGCATTAAATTATTTAATAAATAAGTAAATAAACTTTTATTAGTTTTAGATAATTAAAAAAAAAGTTAATTTCTAATAATACAATAGACACGTATGTATTAGATGTAAAATAAATCGTTTCTTACCGAAGGATTATTGATAGTGAAATGTTTTTTTTTCTCTTCGAATGATATTTAAAAACTTAGATAAATTATATTTACACTTAAAATTTGATATAAAACATAAAAATAAAAAAGAAAAACTAAAAAAAAAATTAATTTTTCTTTTTTATTCAAGCAGAAGAGAAAAGAAAAAACACTTCACTACCACTCGGCTTCAGCAACGACATTGAAATAATTCGCATTTCGAAAGCTCATTTCGATAATAAATGTCAAACACAAAAAAAGTGTCATTTTAGCGTCGTATTGACACTAAACATATGATCTGTCGGCTGTCAAAAATAATAATATTATGGAAAAATGAATAATGTGAAGAATAATGTAATTTTCCATCCAATAATTAGTTCGATACAAAAAGTTGCTTTATATGAAACACGAACAGTGAGTTGTTAAATTGACGTTTAAAAATTTTGTGGAAGTATATAATTAAAAAAAAAATTCTTTTACAGAAATTATTCCTCGTTGGCAGTAATAATAAGGAATCAAGATTTCGTATATTGGAAATAGATCGAGCGCCTGGTCATGAATTGAAAATCTATGAAAATCCCAATGAAATTGAATCGAAAGATATTCGTCGTTTTGTTGGGTCATTGGGACAGACAAAGGCGATTTATGCGTACGGTGTTTTAGGTTTTGTTCGTTTCTTGGAAGGATATTATCTGATTTTAGTGACAAAAAGAACACGGTGCGCTGTTATTGGTATGCATATGGTTTATACGATCAAAGACACCACTTTGGTACGAGTCAACGAGCCATCGAAGCAGCCACATCCTCATGAGCAGAGATACCTGAAAATGTTCTCCAACATTGATCTGAACAGTAATTTCTATTTTAGCTACAGCTATGATTTGACAAGAAGTTTACAGTACAATATGTCGGCACCAAAGTTTGTGGGCAGTGATGCTGATATTGAAAACGAAGAGCCACTACCTTGTTGGGATAAGAAAAAACCTGGAGCAAGTGATAGACTCGAATATGCATTTCGTAGCATATCACGAAAACGATTTGTATGGAATGCATTTTTACTGATACCAATGGAACATATAGTGCACAAGGATTGGATGCTGGAAATCATCCATGGTTTTGTCAGTCAGTCTAATATCAGTATATTCGGACGACCAGTGTATGTCTGTTTGATTGCGAGACGCAGTACACGATTCGCTGGCACAAGGTTTTTGAAACGAGGAGCCAATTTCATGGGTGATGTAGCTAATGAGGTGGAAACAGAGCAAATTGTCATAGATGGTCATCGTATGTGCAGTTTTGTACAAATGCGTGGATCAATACCGTCACATTGGTCACAGGACATCAGTAAAATGGTACCAAAACCCCCAATTTCACTTGACTTATCCGATCCTTACTCGGAGACGTCTGGCAAACACTTTGAGCGACTTTTATACCATTTTGGTGCCCCAATAATAATTTTAAATTTAGTGAAGAAACGTGAAAAGCGGAAACACGAAAGCATTTTAACAGAAGATATGGTGGGTAGTGTCAAGTATTTAAATCAATTTTTACCACCACAATACAGGATAAAATATATTCACTTTGACATGGCGAGAAAAAGTCGAGGTGGCGGTAATGTAATGGAAAGTTTGGCCAACATTGCAGAAAATGTTCTACAGCAAACTGATCTATTTTTTATCGGTAGGAAATATTTTTTTTTTCTGCTAATGTTTTAAGAAAATAAAATAATTTTTTTTTTTTTGATTCACAGATGGAACAGAGAAATCTTTTCAAACTGGAATTGTACGTGTTAATTGTGTTGATTGCTTAGATCGCACCAATACAGCACAATTTGCAATTGGAAAATGTGTTTTAGGACATCAACTATATAAATTAGGTTTTATTGATCCCCCAAAGTTAGAATTTGATTCAGATTGTGTGACAATGCTGGAAAGTTTATACGAGGATCACGGTGATACATTAGCGTTGCAGGTATTTTCCATTGAATATAATTTTCGAAATCAATTTAAGAAAAGAAATTTTTTTGCAGTACGGTGGATCACAATTAGTGCATAGAATAAAAACGTATCGTAAAACAGCAGCCTGGACATCCCAGGGTAACGATATAATGCAAACATTAAGTCGGTACTATAGTAACACGTTCAGTGATACAGAAAAACAGCACAGCATTAATCTGTTCCTGGGCTACTACATACCGTACAAATACAATAAAAAGGACAATCAAGCGCTGTGGGAATACACAACGGATTACTACATGCATAATTTAAAGATAGATAATATAAAATTAAATGAAAATTCTAATAAATTACCATTAACGCAGTGGGTGCGACCGATTATATTAAAACATTTACCGCACTCGTGTAGTGATATGAATAAAATAGTTAAGGAGCTCATTGTTATCTACACAAAGGATATGGAGATGATTGATTCATACTCGAACTATCATTTACCGTACAAAATGACATCATTCGATGAGCATATCGCATATCAGATAAGTCATTTGGCGAGAAACTTTATGCGAACATTCCGAACAAATTTTAGCCCGTTTGAGCCGGGCGGAAGACGGCAAGAAGGTCGAAATTACTCAAAAAATCCATCGTTAACTGGTCAGAGTTCGACCAGTTCAACAACAAGCTCTACCAGTTCCAGTTTGGATGATGACACGTCCTCAGATGATGACAAAACAAATGATACGAATAATATAAAAATATTTAACACAGAAAATCAAGAATATAAACTGTCAACGATATTGCCTTCGATGCTAGAGATCTATGGCATTGAATTAAAAACACCGGATAAACAAAATTTACTCAAATACAAACAATATTTATTCAATTATAATAAAGATATAAATACAAAAATAAATATAAAGGCGATCAGTGACTTCCGAAGTGATACCGTTGAGAACGTTCAGCCACCTGTGATAATCGAGAATAATTTAAAGATTTATCAAAATTATATGAAATCACCGAATGAAATATTCAAAAAGACACGAACAGTGGATAAAAACCAAAAAATTCTACAAAATTATATTGGTGCTGGATGATGATGCTAATGATTCACGTTTTAGGCGTAATTTTTCTTGTGCCAAACGTCGATTCTCAGCTATACGGGCTATCTGCTCTGAGGTTAATCTAGCCGTTTGACTTGCTGTTGGCATTTCTGTATTTTCATTATTATTATCAATAAATGTATTCTCTTGGGTATTCTGAATTGTTTCATTCTGATTATCGTTTGGCGTTGAAGAGATTTGATTGTGATTGTGTTTCAGGAAGTGAGGTGTATACAAGAAGTTACTTGTGCTCGATGTATCGTTAATGTCCTTTAAGGAATCAAATGTTGTGTCACTTTGATGATGCGGTGTACGTGCTTTTAACCTATTTGTCTCATTTATTATCTGATTATCCAGCAACGCATCTAATTCATCAAACGGTAATGCTAATATCTCCTGATTCTCATCACCATCATTCTGATTGAAGTTTATCTCATCCTCATCAATTATCTCCTTATTTAGATTATCCTCGATCATATTTTGTCGATACTTAATCATATGTGTTTGGATAACCCGTTTCTTACCAAGTTTCTCAACGGCATGTAAACAGTCGTCAAATTGAAACTTTGGATACAACCGATGTGCCCAGTGGCCTAAATTCTTCATTATATTATCCAAATCAGTTTTTTCATGACCTTTTCCATAATATTTTATATTTTTAAAATAACGTTCAACTGTATGAATTCCACGATCACCACGTAAACAATCCGCATTCAAACGATACTGTGGATTACGTGCAGAACGTTTTTTTGGCTCAACTTTAATCGGATTATCTTCATTATCTTTTTCCTCATCATTTGACTTTTCATCATTATCACTTAACTCTAACTTTTCATTTACATTTGCATTTAGCAAATCATCAGTTAAATCACCGTAAATTGACATTTTTTTTCACAAATAATTTTCCCACCAAAAGAAGAAAAAACAACAACAAACCGCAAGAAATGTCATGGAATATAATACACAAATATTTGATTCATAAATAAGTCACTAGTAGCGCGGTATATGACTTAAAAACCCCGTTCAAATGTTTTCAATTTTCCTAGTTTGTAAAACAAAGCAATTGTTTTAGATTAAAATAAACAAAATTGTAAACAAAACGAAAGAAAACACGTGTAGTTTTTATAACAAAAATATATTATAAATTTGCAATAATAATATATATCTGGACAGAATGTTAGGAATTCCAAAAACTCCAACATAATTTGTATTTGTAAACTACATATTCTCTTTAACCAGGCGTCAAGATGCGTAGCTGTCATTTTATTATAAAAATTTCTTTTTCTATATCAAAAACCAAATAGCATGTTGAATGAATAAAATTTCTTACCAATACACATAATATGCAAGGCAGCATGTAGTAAGCACATGGCTACATGAGTGTAAACAAACCGAAATTCTACTATAAATACTTCGAATTATTTGAATACAGATATCTGCTTAGCGGTATGCTATCCGCTTAACTGAATTCATAAGATTGAATCTTTGTTTCGGCGCCATTTTGCAGCAACGTTAATGCGCCGCCGCCGCTACATCGACCGGTAATATTTACATAAAAACAATACAAAAAAATTTTCATTGTCTGCTGGAAAAAAAACAAATTTTCTAAGAAATTATTTATCTGAGTAAATAAATACGTGCAGCAGCACATAAAGACAGAATATTAAAAAAAAAAAAGTAGCAACAATGTCCTCGTCTATCCTCTTGTTACCAAGCGCCCAGAAAAACATTTTTTTTTCTCTGAGCAATCTTCTTGTTGTTGTTGTTTTTATTATTTTTAAATAATAAATAAATGACGTCATCTGACAGTCACCAAATTATTTGCCAACATATTTGGCATAAGCGCAACAAAAAAAAAACAAACAGCCGAATTTTTTTATATGAGAGAAAAAAAAATTTTTTTATTCGCTTTTGTTTTCGGTTCGGTTTGCGGTGACAAAAAGCTTCTTGATTATCATATAGAAAGCGGTTTGACAGTTGAATTAACGGGTATTACGAATTATGACAGCTGGAGAAATTTTCCCCTTTCATTTTCAAATAAGAAAATTTCCTTTTTTGATTTTCTACATCATTTTACATTTTTAAAAAAATCCCGCTAAATAATTTTTGTGTTCTTTATCCAATTAATTAAGTTTAAAAAATTATAAAAACATTTCCTACGGATTGATAATACTAGTCAGCTGTTTTTATTATCATAATTTCTCCCCACATTGTCTGTCATAAATAAACAAAAAATTCCTAAAGTTCCCATGTGCTTTCATCAAAACAAAAAACATTTTTTTTTCATATCAAATATGGCGTTACGAATTCAAAGAATTCCAAGATCGCTAAAATTGTCCAGTTGCTATGCCAGCTACACCAGGCGAACAAATTTTATGCTGAATTTTTGTTTTTATTTTTTTTCTTCGGTTTTTGTATGAGAATATAAACCAAAATAAAATTATTTAACAAAAAATTTCCGCTAATTAAATAATAAAATTCTCTTTGGAATTTTCGTAAAAATTAATTCACCGTGATAAACAAAAAGAAAGAAAGAAAGAATGAAAATAAAAATGTGCTTTGCTTAGAAATATTTGGAATTCCATTCTTGTGATGTCAGCTGTGATGTTATTTGCTTTTAACATTTAGTTATCCCACTTTTGCTATCCGTTGATTAACATGGTTGCCTTTTCTATTCTAATCGCATGTTTACCAGTTGCATGGTTGTGTAAGTTAGTTGAATTTTTTTATTTCGATTAGCCGCGTTAGCTGTTGTGTAGGTGCTCAATATAAATGTTCTGGAATCCTAGCCACCAACGATTAAGTTTGGTTTAATCAGTCGCTAAAGTCCACGATAATCCTCCGTTTCTAAACATTTCTAATGCTTAGGCGAGACGAGACAGTATTTGTGTGTGCACGATTATCCCCACAACACAGCGCATACTACGTTAACGAATATATCAAAAAAAAATTTCTCTTTGTTTTGTTGTTATTCGTGTGGACGTCAGAAAACAAGCAAAACACGTGAATAGCATTTTAAATATAAAATGCTAGACTAGCTGGTATGAGAAATAAAGTATGAAATCCTGGTTACCAGCCGATTAGAAGGTGCAATGACTACGGCAATAACCGTTGTCCATGCCTAGTAACGTGGCCGTATCGCTCTGTCGCGCGATGTCTCTAGTGACGTTGCTCAATTCCAACACGTTGTTTTTTTCGCCACTAGCAGCCACGCAGCATAACCGCTAGGAGAATACTGGTATAAAACTGAAGAAAAAAAAAATCGAAACAAAAATTTTTTATGAATGAGAGATTCATTGCAATAAACAACCAAGCGACTATGTTAGCCTGGCATTGTGTGGAACATTAGAACTAAATTGGCTCGTTTTGACGGAATTGATGACGCGTTGCATGCTTTTTTATAGTAAACAAATATTATAGACACGCCCATACTCTACACGAGAACTACATTTTTCATGGAGCCTGGTAGTTTCGTTTTGGTTTTCCTTTCGTAAAAAAAAAAAGAAACTTATTGTGCTAATCAGCTGTTTTTGACAATTTACGTATGACGCACTCACTGCACAATCAAAACAAAAACAAAAGCAAGCTTTGATTGAATGAAAGGGAAAACATTTTTTTTCTTTTTCGCCTGGAATTTAATATTCAAATAAAACAAAATGGCTAATTAAAAATAAAAAGAAAAATAAAAATTAAAAGAAGATAATTAGCGTGACTTTCACTATTTTATTTAATAATTTGTATTAAAATGACGTAATAGACACAGGGTGATGTATTTAAAGGAAATTTTTAATATTTCTATTATTAAAAAAAGTTTGTTTGATACGACACAATCTGTAAATTGTTGGCATTTTTAATTTAAACTAATTTTAACTGCGCATAAATGCAGTTTTAATCGTAATTGAAGTTTGTTAGGGTCGACAAATGAACTTTGATTGAAGAATTTTTTTTTTAATTTTAAAATTTCTAAATTTTTGTTACTAAAGTTTAATATTTTATATTACCTTCAAGGGTTTTCAGAAATGATTTTCCATTTTAGATGTTAATTAACACGCCCAACTATTATTTAAACGTTATTTACCTTTAGCGTTTAATCTGCGCTTTAAATAAGATAATAAACAGAGAATCGTGCTGATAAAAATATTCTGTGCTCTGCTCACAATAAATTGAATTTTTTTGTTTAGTTGTGAATTAAACATTGGTGTGCACAGATTACGTAAGGGAATTATTTTTGAAAACATGGCAAAGTTGGTAACAACCGAAATAGAAATTCTTCCACAAGACACCTGTGATGATAAAAAATTAATAAAATTCGCGATGGCAGCGTTAAGATTAACGAAACAGAGCACAGTGACAGGGAATAATGATTTTCCATCTATGATTCTTATTGATGAGAATAATTTACGGGAATTCACATTGGATGAGGTAGCGAATCATGATCAGTTTCATGATTGTTGGATTGTGATCTATGATCGAGTTTATGACTTAACGAAATTTCTGGGATTGGTGAGTGAATTTAATTCGTGCTTTTGACAGTTTTTTTTTTTTTTTTTGGTTTTCATAAAAAATTTCCAGCATCCGGGCGGTGAGAATATTATCTTGGAGCATGCAGGACGTGATGCAACGTTAGCATTTAGAGGTACCGGACACACAGAAGCCGCCATAAAATCACTTAAACAATGGGAAATTGGACAATTGAGCAAACACGAACGGATCTTTCAGCCTGATCGCTCTGACTGATGAATTATTTTTGACAATTTTTGTTTATTTTGTGTTTTAGTGATAAGAACAGTATTTATGTATTTTTTTTTTCTTTTCTTTCCTATCATTTATTTGTTCTCTGATAACGAAGTTGATAAGCTTCTCTGGCAGCCAGTGCAAACTAGTTTTTCTTCTATAATTAATTAATCATCTAATTCAAAGTGAAAGTAAATTTTTATTTTTAAAACGCATTACAAACCGCATTGCAAACATTCATCTATTCAATTGCTGCCTGTTTTTTGTTTTAATCAGTGAAGTCCATACCTTTTTTTTTCCTTCTCTCCTTGAAAACATTGAGAATTTGGCATCGAAACGTGGCACAAACTGTAAGAACCTAGACCTAAGAACCAAGATTATAATCCTTAAATAAGTAAAAATAAAAAGTTTTTTTTTTTTTTTAATTAATTATTTAAAATTTTTTGTTTTTATTTATTATATGCTTTTTGGCTGATTACAACTAACTTTAATTTAGTTTAACAAGTTTATTAACAAAATTAAAAAAAAACATGAGAAAACAAGAAAAAATAACAGAAGGAAAGATTTCGGAAGTTTCTAAACCAAAGCACGCGGAAAATTAAAATTTTTCTTTTTTTAAATTTTCTTTAAAAAAAACTTCTGACTAAAACAAAACCGATTAGTGTGAGGAGATTAAATTTTAGTGTATTGCTACCACTTTTTGAAATATCAATCGGTTTATCCTCATCGAATAGGGTTGCGTGTGAACCTTGGTGACTACGTTCGGCACGTATTTTACATGTACTGCCGCAGTCCTCTGCTTCACAAATATCACACAACGAGGATTGTTTCACTTGATAAAATTGACGGGCGCGACGTGCTGTTAACAAAAAAAAAAAAAAAACAAAAATTAAAGAAGAATTCTTAAAATAGGGGAAAAACTACTCACAATTATCGTAATAATCGTAAACAGTGACTGGTGCGGGTTTCTCCTTGGCTACTTTATGCGTTTTAAAGGCGGTGAATGTGGGACAAATTTCAATTCCATCTAAATCATCGAAATAAACTACAACAACTGTGTCACCGTCCTTGGTTTCAACTCTCTGGAAAAAAGCATCACGAAAGTTAATTAACGAAACGACATTTATAAATGCAAACACTGAGGTACCTTGACTTTTTTGGTGGACTGAATAGACGGCAATGTGTCCAAATCTGCTGTAAATCCACTGGGGAAATTAACTTCCATTACAGCCATATTTGAGCTAGAGTCATTGCCAGCAGGAATGTAACTAGTGCACACTGTCAAATGGAGGAAGTCAGGCGTTGAAACTTTATTCACTTGTGGATCTAATGTGAACCTGGGCCAGGCTCCGGTAACGTTCATATTGTATTTGTAAGAAACTTGAATAAGCGCAAATCCATTACCAGTAGCTGTAAAGTTTACATTACGAACTGATGGCGGAAGCTGTATTTATGAGATTCAGATTAGGTTTATTGGCTACAAAGAACAAAAATAATAAAACAAACCTCGTAACTCTGCAGAATCATTGCGTTATCATCTTTAACGTTCATGCGTGTCTCGACACCCTCATTATATGTGGCGACAATATTTAAATTTTGATTTTTGGTTGAAATTTTACTGCCCATTTTTGATAATGCAAGAATTCCAATAACTGTATCCTGTGTCGATTGGAAGCCACCTTGATCGTTTCTCTGATCGATCAACCATTTCATTAATGGAAGACTATCAACGATTAATCCTTGTTCTATATAAGCTAACATACCATATGCGGTCATTTCAACATTAACAGAATTTGGTTTTTCGTAGTAGGGATTTTTCAGATCAGATTTTGGAATTGGCTTATGCCAGAATTTAACATCATCTTTTGTTGTAATTTTACTAGCGAGAGTTTGAAGAACGTAATCTTTGGCAGTATGTTTTGCCAATTGCAATACGTATGCACCAATGGCTAACGCATAGATATCGTCTAAACCTTCAACGTTCCGGACGATATAGTCAATGCCT
Source organism: Ptychoptera albimana (assembly GCA_961205885.1). Lineage (NCBI taxonomy): Eukaryota > Metazoa > Arthropoda > Insecta > Diptera > Ptychopteridae > Ptychoptera > Ptychoptera albimana. The sequence continues at coordinate 14,173,232 of OY540801.1, read as the reverse complement.
TTGCTCACGGCATTACTATATTTCTTGGTATATTTCTGGAAATCGGTGGATAAAATAAAAATAAAAATCAAATACACTTGAATACGTTTTAGATTTAGATTTTATATATTTACCGGATCTTCCAAGAATGGAAGAATTGTAAAGGCAGTCAATGCAATTCCTTGTCCGGAACCACCTTGCATATCTTTGTGGGAAACATGGCCTAATTCTGGGAAACTACCATTTGCTGCCTGTAAATCTCTTAGCCATTCAAGTGATTCATTAATAATGGAATCCTCAACGGTTATAAACTTTGATGCCTGAATAAACCAACGAGCAACAAATGCTGTCAGCCAAGTACTTCCACTTTCATCACTTTGACCAAAAGCACTAAATGAACCGTCATGATGCTTATATGTTAATTCTCTTTGGTATCCCGATTCCATAAATTTAATTGCTTTATTTTTTATTTCATCGGTCAGCTTGCCAATGTTCTGATAAAAAAATTCCAAATATTTAGATTAAAAAATGTTAAGACAAAAAAAATAGAATTTCAGAAGTTACCGTCAAATAATCAATAACGACAATATTGGGTACGAAATTCAACATATTTTGTTCTCCACAACCGTATGGCATGCGTATTAATTTGTCTAAATTTTGAATTGTTGCGCCTAAGAGATCACCTAGAACCGATACCTCAATTCTGGTAGAGTCCGGCACTGCATTTGGTGGAATTTCAAAGGTAATATTTTTCTTCTCATCGGCTTTATTTGTTAGATCAACAAAAAGCGCTTTATTGTTGTATTGTGGTAATCCCTCGGGTTCGACAATTAATTGACGTTCAACAGCATCACCAGCTATTGGCGATGTGGCTGTAACCTTAATCATTATTTGGCCAACCTTTTTCGGTCGCACCATAAACGATAATGCTTTACCATTGTTCGAGGTCACTTGGACACGTTTACGTCTATACAATTCAATTTCTGAGGATTTCATTAAATTTATTAGAAATGTGTTTATTTTTGTATCAAATTTTTTTTAATTACTTGGAGTTGGATTAACTTCATTTGTGACTTCAGCAAATTCAAACTCTTGCCCAGAATTATCTAATGTTACTTCTGCTTCAACATCTTCATTTAAGTAATTGAAGACAACGATTGGTATGGAGACAACCTCACCACGTTTTACTGAGTATGGTAAATTAAGGGACACGAAAAACGGTTGGAATGTTTCTAATTTAGTTGGTCTATCCACTAAACCAATACCAGATACTGGATCAATTGAGAATCCAGTAATTATCCATGACGTGATAGTGTCCGGTACTTTTTTGGTCAATGTTGTTTTACCTTCGAATCTAGATTATATGTTTTATTAATAAACGGTACGTAAATCGTTTGTTGGATGCTTAACACCAGAAAAGACCACTGAGGTATATGGTAAAAGCTTTATCCCAAAAAAAAAAAAAACCAAACTCACAAATAACTAGAACTAATTCACAGTAAACTAAGCCATTTGAGAATGATGTAGAAGGAGTTTTTAAATGAAATGAAAATGAAAGATTTAAATGTATTTACCCAGATGTCATATTCATAAAGAGCCATGTATTTTCTATGTCATGCATTAGATAAACCCTTGGTCTATCCCATATTGGTTTTGGTATACGACTAAATGCATACGGTCCAGCTAATGGTGGACGTGTATTTACTTTAAATAAATGTCCCGGACCTAAGTCAGTTTTAAATGTTGTATACTCATTTAGGTCATTCGTTTTTATTAATGGATATTTTGTGTCTATATTTGATAATGATGTGTTCTCTGGAAAAATGGGGGGATTTTTTTTTATTTTATAAAAACAAAATATAAGAATAAAATAAAATTAAATTTACTTTAAAAAAAAACAAAGAAACAAACAAATGTCAGTAAATAAATCCCATAAAACCGAATAATGATAATTATAATGAGTGCATTCTAAAGCAGTGTTAATAAGCGTATTAGTAATAGACAATTAATTAGTAATTTAGAGACATTATTCAGCGTTATTTGGCGTTAATCAGCATTAGACAGCATTCAGCATCAGAGATATTAAGTAAAAAAATTGCAGCAGTTTCAGCGTTTGATTGGAGGTAATTAACAAAAATTTTGTGAAACAAGGTAGTAACGTCTCTAGAACACCACTTAATAATTCCTTATGGAATTGTTATAATATTTGAAAATATTTCCCGACGATATACTCCATTGGCTATACAAACCCAATATCATCAATTGTCTCCCATATCCATGATTCAGGAAATTCTTTGCGTACTTTCGGTGGTGGAGGTGGTATTGAGTTTCCAACAACAGACGGTACAGCAAAGGCAAATGCAGGAGAAGGAGCGCCAGGAAGGCCTAGAGCTTGTGGTGCAGCACCAGCTAATTGGAAGTTAACAAAGCCACCACTATATGCGTACAACGGATATATTTCTTGGAAGGATTAAGAAAATTATTTTTCGTTTTTTAATTTCATTTCTTGTTTTTTTTTTTATTTAATTAAATGGGTTTTTTTTTGTTGGATAATTACTACCCTATTTATCAATATTCTCTAACAACAACAAACAACAAGATTAATAAAATTTGCAACGGTGCTTAAAACACACAAAATAGTGCATTCGGTGTCCATGTAAAAATAATTTATCCCCATTTATTAATTACCCAGTATTGTTAAGATTTTCCCATATCCATGACTCGGGAAAATATTTTCTTGTTTCCCCTGAAGATATTCGATCTTCGGATTGTTTATGCTGCATAGTATCTACATTAAAATTTATTGGTTTTTTCATACCAATTCCTACATTAGGTCCCATTTCAATTCTATGCACAACGACGGCTAATTAAATTAGAATGCATTCAATTAAAGTATTTTAATGGAAATTTTAAAGGATTTATATTAGCAGAATAAGCAAACACCAAAAAAATAGAAGAGAAACGAATAAAGCGAACTTTTAATAAAAAATTATGATTGAGGTTTTAATGATTGAAGTCGCTGATTATTAAAAGAAAAAATTAAACAAAAAAAAAAAAAAAAAAAAAAAAATCACCCGATGTCGTTCACATTTTGCCAGATCCATGATTCAGGGAAATCTTTTCGTACTATAATCGGTACTGTTATAGACTGACTATGTACAGATGATTCTAATTCAGTTTCAAATCCAATTTCAAGTACACTATCCAAACGTATATCGATTACATCATCAAAATCGGTATGAAACCTTCTTAATCCAATATTCCAATAATCTTCTTCTAAATTTAATTAAAAAATCTTTAATTTTTCTTAAGAATTATGTTAAATTTGTATTCGGTGTGTCGTGACGTTTTCTGTTGTTTCGTTTCAATTATTAAAAACCACTTTGGAGATTTTACCACGTGAATGTTTATAATGGAAAATTATTACCACAAATAAGAAGTTGCATAAATAATGAATGGTTGAAACATAAAACAAAACGAAAAAAAAAAAAATAATAACGAGTTACACACCCTACATCGGTAATATTCTCCCAAATCCATGATTCTGGGAAATTTTTACGTAGTTTAATCTGTGGCATTTATGCTTTACTGAATTTGCGCTTAGACGATGCATGAAATATTTTGTTAAAACCTCTATTGGATAAATTAATTCCACCGAAAATTCGATCCTGCATATAAACGTTGACGCCTAAATTTAATAAACAAATAAATTGATTTAGTCACAAGTTTTGATTGATAAATTTATTAGCCGTTAAGTAGGTCCGGAACTTAATAGTATTCTTGAAACAAAAAAGAACCTTTGCTAAGTTATATAAAAAAGGAAAAGTTTAAAGACTTAAGCGTAGGAAATTTATTAATAATGCATTATGAAATAGATTTAAAGGTGAAAAGTTAAGTAAAGCTAACGTTACACACCCAACATCGGAAACATTCTCCCAAATCCATGATTCTGGAAAATCTTTTCGTACTTCAATTGGAGTCATTTGTTCAATCAGTTCTTCAGTGTCTTCAAGAAATGAAGTTACGAATGATGTTGAAATTCGATTAACAAGCTTAATATCATCAGCATAATCATCCTCATATTTCAAATAATAATTTTCTAAATTTAATTATAGTTATTGGGGTTTATTTACCATGTATGACAGTTCAAAAAAGGTAAAATATATTCTAGCTGCTATAAAATAAACAATTCCTTAGAAATAACAGGTATTCAGAGAATAATCGTTACTACTTTAGCAGTTTCATGATTCAAGAAAATATTTTCGTAATTTGTCTGCAATTCTCTATTGTCTCTACGTTCCCTTTCCATAATTTTTTAAAATTATAATTCAACTCTTGTGTCATGATTAAGAAAGTTACACCAGCAAAAAACCCCACTTGCACCCATTTTAAGCTTGATACCATGACCCGAAAGGAACTAAAGATTTTATTATTACACACCCAATGTCATTGATATTTTGCCAGATCCATGCCTCAGGAAAAAATTTTCTTACAATCACAGGTTTTATGTTCACTGTTTCAGTTGCCATCTTAGTTACCATCGTAGATGTGCGTATTATTAAAAACGGTAGTGGAGTACTTATAATAAAGGATCCACCATAATTTTGTGGATAATCGTAATCGTATCTGTTACCTTCACATAACAAATAAAAAAATTTATAAAAATTTAACTTTGTGCTTAAATTGTTGTTTGTTTTGTGTTTAGTGCGTGTCCCCAAAACATATAAAAATTTGATCAAAAAACAAAAAAAAAAAAAAAAACAATAAACTAAATTTACTCTAAAGTACCACAGATAATTATCTGACTGCACTGATCTAATTAAATTAAATTAGACACACCCAATGTCTTTGATATCTTGCCAGATCCATGCGTCGACAAAAAAGTTTCTCACATGTACAGGGTTCTCTTGAATAATATCTCTAAAAGCTGAGTCAGCAACTGCTGATACAAAAAATGGATTTCCCCTCAAAGGATTTGAATCATTTGAGTATTTTATTCTGGTGGTGATGTCCTCAAAAATGTTACTGAATGCTTAAATATTTTTTTATTTTGATTATTATTCAGGAATTAGATTCGTTTATATTCTTTAATTAAATTAACTTATGCGCGCTTAAGTGATATTCGATAGTAGTTAAAATAGATAAGGCACTATCAGCGTAGCATAACTAAAACAACACTGATATGTAACGGCGGAGTTTCTATTTGTTTTATAAATGATAGTAATGATTCTATGAATTTATGCACCTGCTTACTTTAAGAACCCCAACATATAATTAACATAAATTAATATTTATAGATAATGCATAACAATAACAATAACATGAAACGTTTACGGAAGTTTTGTAATAAATTTATCTAATTTTAAAACACACCCGATATCGTTAATATTTTGCCAAATCCATGTTTCTGGAAATTCTTTTCGAACTTTTATTGTTGGCTTAAGAATATTATCTGCAAAAATTGACATCGGCATAATATTTGTATTAATGTTCTGTGGTGACATCACTGAGTCTACTACATCAAAATCCATCATTGAATCATCTGATATTGCCATAAATTCATAGAAATTCTCTGTTCGTAAATTTTTTGTTATCATTAAATTGCGAATTAAGTTATCACAAAACAAAAAAAAAAAAGAATTGGGACAACAGAATTAAACAAGTCACAAGTCACAAAACAAGTCACAAACATAATCGGATTAATGACACCCCATTGTCATGCTTAAAGAATATTTTTTTATTTATCTTCTACACACCCTAAATCGTTCATGTTTTCAAAAAACCAAGATTCTGGAAAGTAACTTCGTACTGGTGTTACAAATGGTATTCTAGGTTTAAACTTTTTTGTTATATCTCCAAAATATGGAAAAACGGCATCAGGCATATAACACTTATAGTAAGCTGTTTGGTAACGTGGATAATATATTGGGACTAAACATATCATAACAAAAAAAAAAAAATAATAATAATAATTAAACCAAAATTTTCATTAATTGCATTAATTAATTAATTAAAAATGCCCAAATTAAAAAAAAAAAGTAAATAAATAAATTTTTTAAACTAAAATAGCACCAGCGTATCGCAAGCTAGATGTTTTGATGGTAACCCCCCAACTACCTAGATTTTTATGTTTTGTTTTGTTTTATAAACACACCCTATATCATTTATATTTTCCCAGATCCATGCTTCAGGAAAGAAGCTTCTTACTTGCACTGGTGCTCCTACAGGTTCTACGATAACTGTTTCTTTAGCATCACTTAAACCAACTATCATTGGGGTACGAAAACGTTGGACACTTGCCATAGCTATCGGTATAATACCACCGCGTAGAAAATATTTTCTTCCTTTTATACAGCAAATGAAATTTTTTTTTTTAGTTTTTTAATTTTTTTCTCGGATATTGTTGTATTTAGTTTTTTTTTTTTTTTAATTATTTTAAAAATAATTCCATAACCAAACATATCGCATACATATTATACAAGTAGTAATAGTGGTAGTAATAGTAGTAGTAATTAAGTAATTAAGTAGTTAATTGCATAACGACAAACAAATAACAGCAAAAAACCTGCTTTTGCGGTTTTTTTTTTTTTTTTGATTATTTTTTTAATTTATTAATTTTTTTTGTTTGTTTTCTTCATATTTCATAACGAGAATTAAAAAAAAAAAAAAAAAAAATGTTTTTTAAAATTATTAATTAGAAAAGGTACTTACGTTCAGCATTACTCTTGGCATTTGTTAATATAATCATACCAGCTTCCTGAAATTATACAAAAGATTAATAAAAAAAATGCTTTCAAAATGGTGGACTAACAACAATGGTTGACAAAAAATAGTTAAATAAAAATTTTAAAGAGAAAAAACTAAATTACTTTAAAATCTTGCCAATTGAAAGAATCTTCATAGCTTCGTTTCTTTCTGAAAAATTGACCACCATAGTCAAACTCTGCGTTTATCGAATCATATTTTTCTAATTCATTAAAAATTTCATCCTTCGTTATGTCATTTCCTTCAAAATTCATTAATATACATAAATTTCATAATAAAATCGAAAAGTTTTATAATTGTTACCTGATTTAAGAAGTAAAACACTTTGATCGACACCCATTAATCCAATAAATGAATTTGGTTTTGTTGTTATTGTTAAATCAATATTTTGTCCTGGTTTTGTACGCGGTTTTGATATATCAATATTTATCTATTGATAATACATAATTAATTAATTATTTAATTAAAATTTGTTATAAGAAATTTCCACTTACGAAATTCTGTAACTTTGACTGTAGTTTAATATCGACTTTATCGAAAATCAGATAACCCTCTTTAGTAATGTAATAAACCATTAATGTAGCTTTGGGGACCATTGAAAAGCTTGCCAAAAATTTAAAAACTTTCCTTTTTAATCCATCTATTTTTATCGTTTTTGATAATATAATGTCACCGCGGGCGGCCAAATGATATGTTGTTTCATTCATTGGCAGTGTTGATGTAATCTCAATAGAAATCTCTTTTCCAATTTCAGGACTGTTAAAAGTTAAATTTTTGTTAAATGATTAATTAAATTTTATGAGAGAAAGAGTGTGAAAGGGAAAACGTACTTTTCAGTGAGTACACGAGCCTGAATAAATGGTTTTACAGAGTCAATCTCATTATGGGCTTTCTCCTCACTTAAATAAGAGGATGCCACAACATCCAAGTATGTCGCTTTAAGATAAACCGAGGTATCGTGATATCTGTAATAAGTATCATTTGGTTTTGCAGGTGGAGTAATATTTAGGGCAACACTTATAAATCCATTACTGTCCAATGTGTATTTTTTTGTTCTATTTAAATATTCTAAGGTCACTTGGTTTGTTGTATCTGTAACCGGAGATCCATCATGATGGCTGACCTTGACAGTTGTGTAATATTTTAAACCGGCTTTATATTTATTCGAATTCGATATAAAGTCAATTTTATATTTGGACAAATGGAATTTTATTGTTGATGATGTGTTTTGTTTGCGTCCTGTAAACGCCTCCTCCACAATTGCTTCGATTGTTATTTCTCGTTCATATTCATTGGAAATTTGTAAATCTTTCTTTATATCAAATTCCACTTGGGCTTTACCATCTAATGGCACCACCTTACGGGTAATCATCTCTTGTAAATACGGTTGCACCGAGCCAAAATGTAATTTCGGATAAATCGAGACAGTTGCTTCGCCTTTAACTGGTTTACCATAGGTGTAGGAGGAACGAATTGTTGCCCGTATTCTACCATCTTTAAATGTTACATCAAGCGGTGTATCAATTGTTACATCGAATTTCGGTAAAACATATTCAGCGACTTCGATTTTTTTTTGATGTACCTGTTAGAAGAATTTAGAAATAAATTAAATTAGGAGATTTGAAAAGTGAAACCAAAACACATTTACATTTCCACCAAAATCGGCATTAATTGTCCAGTCACCCAGGACCGGTGCACTAGATAATTCTAAGGCTCCTGTAAAGACACCTTTTGTGAATGTCACATTATTCCATTGCTTCAAACGGTTCCTTTGACCATCCTATATTCCGGAAATTAATAAAAAAAAATTAAAGAAAGAAAATTCCACGAAAAGTTACCAAAAGATTTACCGTTATATAAACTTGTACCGGCTTGGTAATCGTAAACGGTTTTAAATTCGAGTCCAAAGCAATTACGCGGAAGTTGATTGTATCACTTGGCTTATAAATAGCTTTATCTGTTTGCATAAGTACGGAGGATTCCTTCTTAATAATACCTATATTCTCATCATACTTTAACGAATCATAGCTGGTATTCACCATTAATTTGTATGATACACCAGGCATAATAATTTCTTTTGTTATCTAGAGGGAAACATTTTTTTTTTTTTTAATATTCTTTAAAGGAAATTTCCTGATACACAGCACAAATTAAAATTACTAACTAACCTCAAACTTAACCATTTTTGTACCCGGCTCCATTTTTACAGTTTTACTCATTACATTTTGTTCTGTTTGTCTGTTGAATATATGTATAAAAAACGTGCATGGTGCCGTCGTTGTAACAGCAACATTATACTCAGAATCTGCTGAACGAATTGATTTTGATGCAACAACTGTATAATATGGATGATGTACGAAAATCGTTTCAAGTGGATTATACGATAGTTTATCTGGATTCCTAAAAAGATGAATTTATTCATTAAATAATATTGCGATAGGAAATAAAAATATATTTGTCAAACAGAAATATCTAGCTTAGATTATTTAAAAATCAGTAAAATGTCAAATAAATCATAGGTTATCGGTACCGATGCATTCGATGTACTTTGATTGTTTTATACAGAGAATAAAATTATTTTTGTTATTACGTTTTGGTTAGTTTCCGGGTGTTTCTAATCTATTTGTCACGGTTAAAATTAGGGCAATTTATGATTTTCCATTATTGAAATCAGTGAATATTGAAAACGACTTACGAATGTTATTTGAGGAGCATTAAGGATATTTAGCTCAGATTTTATAATAACTAAAACAGTATTTGGTTGATAAAGTTTTTCTTTTAAAGATTAAGTAGCTTCTAGTAATCTTCCACATGCCCTAAGCAATTCAAAACGTTTCAACAAGGAACAATTTACATTTTCATGGCATTTTGTAATGTTTTACATTTGAATTTAGTACCAAAATAATAATAAAAAAAAAGAAACACCTGCTAAAGGGCAACACAAAAATCTTTTAATCATTTGCGCAAAGTTACAAAAAAAAAAAAAAAATTATAATAAAACCGCCCCACCAACGATTACATTCGGTTTTACTCTCTGAATTTTTCATTTTTTTTTTGTTTTCTTTATTTTATTTGAATTACATAAATCACAAAATGATTATCTCAAATTAAAAAAAAAAAAAAAATGCAAATTATTATTTAATTAATAATTAATGACAATAAAAGAAAAAAAAAATCTAAAAATAAATGCGATAATAAACAAAAACAAAAAGAAATAACAAATCGATTCGGGGAATCACACAACACGGGAATAAAAAAAACTAATTTCCGTGTATGAAAATAAAATAGAGAATGATTAAAACACGATTAGCACACACTGGGTAATAATTATAATTAAATAACGAAAAAATATAAAAAAAAAAAAAAACACAAATCAATTCGACTGGATTTTAATGATTTTTCTATTTCATCTTCTTGTTCTTCTTCAACACTGTAATCAGCTACATAAAGCTACATAACAAATTTAATTAATTTTATTTATTTCATTTTTTTTTTTTGTTTTTAATAGCTTTTTCGATTAATACTCAAATAATAACATTTTAACCTTTTCGTAGGTTAATTGAAATGTTATCAAAAAAGAAAATATTTAAATAAAAAAAACCAAGAGAAAAAAAAAACAGGACGTGGTGTATCTCGGCCGCTACTCAACAACAAAACATTAATTCCAATGTGACATTGAATAAATAATTAAATTTTTGTTCAATAAATTTTATTAAGAAATTAACAGAAAAAAAAAAGAAAAAAGCTTCAACACTACGTCACACATTAAGTACGAGTTTTATTAAAGAGTTTTTATTTTTTTTTTTTTAAACAAACAACGAAACTTGTTAAATAAAAATGCTTATTCGCATACCTATATATAGCGATAAAAATAGTAAGAAAAATAAAAAAAAAAAAATCGCTGTTGTTGAACAACAAAAAAGCTTTAGATTTTAAGATAAACGAAACAACAAAAACCACTGCGCAGACTTAACTTAAAACAACAACAACAATGAACAAAAAAAAAAAAAAAATCAAGTGACAAACACAAAAAAAAAATTCTTTAAACATTAACCAAACAGACAAAAGCGATAAATTCGCAATACACAGGTAAATAAAAATATTTTTTTTTACCTTTGAAAAAAAAAAAAGCTTTTTTTTTTTATTATTAATAGGAAAAAAAAATTATTCATTAATTCACTGACAAACACTTATTTAAAAAAAAAAAATTTTTTTTTTTGTTGTATTTGATTTTTTATGATGAATTTTTATTTCTTTGTAAATCGCGTTATTTTGCATTGAAATAAGACAATAAAATCTGTAGGACGATTAATAAATAAATTTAATTTTTAATTTAATTTTTATTTTGAAATAACACCGCCAACACAACGTTGTGTTTGTTACGTTAACGATCGCAAATTACGTTAACGTATTAACACATTTACTTTCGTTATTGACTAAAGTATTTTCTCTTTTTGCTTTTTTCATTCACTTTTCATTTATTAATTAAATTATTATTATTTTTTTTTTGTTAGTTAATTACTTACTGTGATTTTGTTAAATTAATTAAAGAAAACACTAAAAGCACAATAAACGTCATGAGACGAGCCATGATCGTACGATTGATGTGGATTAAGTTTTTCGCTGTTAAAGTTTTTTTTTTACTTAATTTATTTTAATTTAATTTAATTTTCTTAATTTTTTCTTTAACACAACATCACTGTTTGATTGTTAAAATTAAACTGAAACAAACTTTTATTATTTCGATGGTCAAAATTAGTGTGGTGGATTTATTATTATTATTTTTTTTTTTATGGTTGATAATTGAGCTGACACGGTGTACACAAACACTTGCGAGAAAAATGCCAAATAGAGATCTGAATATAATAAACTATAGTAAATAAATACGCTCACTCGGCCGTGATTATTTAAAGCAATGTAGTAAGCTTAATGTTAAGCTAAGCCAACGCTTGCATCTAAATTAATTTATTCAATAAAAATGATTCATGAAAATTCTCTCATTTTATACTTTTAAACGGTTTCAATGTGTTTTCTTTTTCATTTTCCTATTTTTTTATTTACTGTAGTAGTTTCGCGATAATTTCATTAAATTCTCTTAATTAATTAATTTTAATTTGTATGGTATTTTTTTTATTTTTTTTAACTATTCTACTATTATAGTTTGTTTACTAGTTGTAGCAGAATTAATAAAATTAACAGAAAAACAATTTTCTGTTTTATTATAGCTCACTGAATAATTAAAGAGAAAATTTCTTGTTTTCATGTTATAAAAAAAAAATGTGTAAAACTAGGCTAAAATTCGAGTTGAATTATTCTAGATGTAGAAACTTCGATTCGATTATATAGGATTTTTATCTAATAAAATTAAATTTTGTGTTATTAACAAACGAAATACTTAAATATGTCACAGTAACCTGCTAAAGCCGTAAATTATAATGTTTAAAGTATTTTGTGCTATAAAAACTAAGAACTTGCCGCCAATATTACGACATTAAAGCAACACTTCCTTTAAAAGCAGACGAGTAATTGACTTTCTAAAGATTTTTGCAACATTACAGCCATTTCTAGTACCTAAGATCGAATACTTGCTATCAGTGCAGTGTATTGTATTAAAATTAGTCTTATCAAAGTCCTTTGCTAGTTAAAACACAGTTTACGTTCCTTATTAGACCTAGTAACATCCTTAACAGCTGCATAATCGCAATAAATATTTGTCATCGCTATTGGTAACACACGTTACATACTATCGACCTCTTTAATAAAAAAATAAAAAAATTAATTAAAATGCTAGTGGTGCACGACGTACATTCTCTCTCCACATAAAAGTTCAACTATCATTATGGGGGGATAAACATTATCCCACCAGAAATATAATTAAAAAAAAAAAATAAATAAAATAAAAACAAAACAATTTTCTACACACAAATCATCTGTTTCAAAATGTTCGATATGTTTGTGTTGTGTGCTTTTCTACTTTTTTTTTTTTTTTATTCATCGCTGTTTTGTTTATGTTTTTAACATTTTTTTTTTTTTTTTATGAATTCATGTGAATATTAAAAGCACTTATGACATCATTTTATTTTTTGTTATTTAAAAAAGAAAAAAAAACAGACAAACTTTTATTCACTATACTAATACAACGAAAACATTTTATTTATTTATTCATCTGTTACTTCTGTTCACCATTATCATGGCTTTCACGTTGTTAATGCAAAAAAAGTTCTGCGAATATCAACAACAAAAACAACAAACAAACAAACAACAAAAAAACCAAAAACAACAAAAAAAAATACCAAAATGCAAAAGACAAGAAAAAAAAAATCAATTCACGTTTGTTTGTTTTGTGCTTTTATAACACAAACACATTTGAATCGGTTTTATCGCATAAACAAAAGACTTGAATTTTGCTTAATTTTTCTGAAAAAATAATAAGCAAAAAAAAAAAAAAAACCTAAACATTCGTTAAATTAATTGACAGGACGTTCTCAATATTAACTGGTGGTTCAGGATTTTTGTTTATTGTGTTTTAACACGATGAAACCCGATTTTGACCGAAGTGTGACATTTGAGATAATTTACCTAACAATAATGTAAAGCTATTGACCGGGCATGATCTGCAATTTTTGTGTTGGTTAATTATCAACAAATAAATTCCAAGGCACTACGCATCAAGAACACGAGACACTACTATGTCATAAGATGATGCTTAATAGCTTTAAAAACATAAACTGAAACAAATTAGTAAAAATTCACGTTCATAATAACACGCCACAATTATATTTTAGTTTCTAATAGCAAAAGCAATAAAAACTAAAACTGGAAATTTTATATAAAAAAAAAAAACTATTATTATGTAATTAAGTGACTTTAAGTGCAATATCTAACAGACACATTTAAGCCGAATTCTCAGAATCAACTTATCATCAAGTATTTAAATAGAATTTCATGTTTGTAATATTTTAATGTGTGTAAAAAACAAATAATTATAAAATCAGCATAACAACATTATCTAAGGTCACAAAGTATATTTGATGGTGATAAAGAATTGATAGAAAGTGCCGACGAAATGTCACATAGGATGTCACACTAATTTTTGTTTCACTTTAACGGTCAACATCTTTAGCAGATTGCACAGGTTTCTGCGATTGGTCACCAGATCAACGTTACATAACCTCTCAATGTCAACAAAAGCAAATATTATTAATTTTCCAGAAATAACTGATTGGGGTTAGATAAGGTTCCTTTGATTACGCGTCAATTTCATGCTGAAACTTTACAGGAATATTCTTAGGGGCAAAAAAAAATTATTTCTCAAGTTTCAGCCATTTTAAGATTCAGGATTAATCGAGATTTTATATTGGAAAATTCAAGAGGTTCATAACTCGCGTAATTAATTTTTTTCAATATAATTTTTTTTTAATTAAACTCTTAGAGCAAAGTCAATGCAGTACCTTAAATATCATTTGTGCAACATTTTGAGCTGCATACAAAGATAAAGAAAGCTTACGATAAAGCATAATTACATAATTTAAAAAGCACAAATCATATGACATTTGACTAACTGACACCAGGCCACCCAATAAGGTCAATACAAAAAAAGGTTTAAATCCATTAATAAGTCGTCTATCACCTTGACAAAGTGACATGAATAATGAAAATACCTACAACCGCCCCTGAACCTACAAAGTACAATATAATTAATAAAATAACAATAAAAGTAATAAATTAATTAATACCTTAATTGCGATAATTAATGCAAATAAATAAAGTGCATAATGGGTTTTTTTTTATTTATTTTTTTTTTCTTGCAATATTTCATTTCATTCATACAAATATAATTATGCTGCATTCATTACACAAATATTTATTATGAATTAAAATTCATACGCAATTAGATTTCCGTTAGAAAACCCCTATAATTTTGGTTGTAATTACCGTACTGAATCATTTTTTGTTTTGTTGCGACAAATGTTGTGAAAAAAAATTCCCAGATCATAATTTGGTTAGAAAATACTTTATAAGCGTGTTACATTTATTGGTTTTTATCCATTCGCTTAACAAAGTCAAACAGTGAAACAAGTCAATAAAAAAATTAAAAAAAAAAATGGTAAAGATAAGTACAGAAACGGTGAAAATAAGTGAAAATGTTCGATCACAAGAGAAATTTCTACGTGAGATAACACTGGCTGAAGTTAGTAACCATGATCAGATAAATGATTGTTGGATTATCGTCTATGATCGAGTATACGATGTTACAAAATTTCTATCATCGGTAACTTAAAAAAAATAAAAATTATTTTCCTTCAATTTCTTAATTTTTTCTTTTTTGTTTATTAATTAATTGTAGCATCCAGGTGGAATGGAAATAATACTTGAACACGCTGGCCATGATGGATCATTTGCATTTGGTGATTCTGGACATTCAGGAACAGCAATAAATTTATTAAAACAATATCAAATCGGTTATTTACCGATTAAACAGCAAATATTTCGTAAATCACCAAAAGGAATACAATAAGCCACGAAACAGACAATTTAATTTTAATTAAGCCACTTAAGACAATTTTTATTTATCTATTTATTATTAGCGATTATTAATTTTGTGATAATTTAGGCTCTAAGATTAGTGAATTTATCTTGAAAATAATAATAAAAAAAAAAAAATGTTTTTGATAAGCAGCTAGATGAT
Source organism: Ptychoptera albimana (assembly GCA_961205885.1). Taxonomy (NCBI): domain Eukaryota; kingdom Metazoa; phylum Arthropoda; class Insecta; order Diptera; family Ptychopteridae; genus Ptychoptera; species Ptychoptera albimana. Next base: position 14,157,799 of record OY540801.1, on the reverse strand, counting down.
AAGATTTGTTTTTTTTTTTTTTTTCATTTCTTTTATTTTTAATCAATATATAACCGAAAATTAATGGGTTTTTAGTCTGGGAAAGTATTTACTGGATATTTGACGTAGTGCGAATAAATAAATAAATAAATAAACCGATAAATATGGGAAAATTATTGTTAATTTTCTCTGTTTTAAACATATTTCTGTATGTAAGTTATGCAGAACAAGTGCGTTACGATGATTATAAATTGTTTTCGGTTAGAATTGGTAATGAGGAACAGTTAAACGGTTTGAAAATTTTACAATCAACAAATGGCGTTGATTTTTTTAAATTACCAGCAAAAATCAATACAAATGTTGATGTGCTCGTGTCACCACAATTCGTAAATGAATTTGAAGAGATTTGCAATGTATTGGATTTGATAAAAGAAATAAAAGTTGAGGATTTTCAAAAGTAAGAATTTTTTAAATTCCATTTTTTTTTTTAAATAGAGCAACAAATATAAAAACGATTTTCCAGAGTTATTGAAATGGAAAGACCAGCAAAATCGGCTAAAGCAACATTAGAATGGACGAATTATTATGATTTAGACACAATAAACGCTTGGTTAGATACTGTTATCGCTGGATACCCAGGTATTGTTACTGAGTTCATCGCTGGTGTCAGTTTTGAAGGACGTACTTTGCGTGGGTTAAAAATTTCGTACCAAGATGGCAATCCGGGTATTTTGATTGATGGAAATATTCATGCTAGGGAATGGATTTCATCTGCAACTGCTACTTGGATGATTAACGAGTTACTAACCTCTAGCGATGCTGATGTGCGACGAGTAGCGGAAAACTACGACTGGTACATCATTCCAGTTATTAATCCCGATGGATTTGTTTATAGTCACACCACGGTAATCTGAAATTTTATACATTTTTTAAGAAAATTAATTGAATTCTGAATGTTTATTTATTTAAAGGATCGTATGTGGCGGAAATCTCGCACAGTGTACACACCTGGTTGTTATGGAGCAGACCCTAATAGAAATTGGGACTTTATGTGGAACAGTCAGTTGAGTTTAAAAGTTTTTACATTCGTTTCGTAAAATTCCTAATTATTTACAGCGGTTGGTGCCGACACTAATCCTTGTTCGATAACATTTGCTGGTGATGCACCATTTTCTGAGATTGAAATGCGAACCCTATCCGAATATTACACATCAATTGCTGATAAAATAACAATTTACACCACCCTGCATTCGTACAGTCAATTGCTGTTGATACCGTACGGTTACACCACCGAACCAGTGGCTAATCATAATGATTTGGTTCGAAAACACAAAATTACTTTACAGAAAAAAAAAACACAGAAGTCTAATTATTTTTTTTTGTTCACATTCTCAGTATCAAATTGGTTTAAAAACAATAGAGAAATTGGCAGAACGTCATGGTACCAGATATACAACTGGTAATGCGGCTACAATTTTGTATTACACATCTGGAACATCACGGGACTGGGTCAAAGCGATGACATCAATTCCAATTGTTTACACATACGAATTACGCGATGAAGGACGTTACGGTTTTATACTGCCCGCCGATCAAATTATACCAAATTCTGAAGAAGTTTTAGACTCATTTATCGCTATGATTGATGAAGCAACAAATTTGGGATATTTTTGAATTGTTCTGAATTATTCTGATCAATAAAAAAAAAATTATTTTTACAAAACGCACTCTCATTGTTTTTTGTTATTGTTTTGTGGTTGTTGCTACTGATATGATCTTTAAATTATGATTAGAAATTTATCTTTGTGTTTTATTTATAGAGTTGGATTTTTATTTGATTTATTACATGCATTTGCTGATTGATTTATCAATTAAATTGATTAAAAGCAAAAATAAAAATTCCATTTGATATGGAAATACCAAAATGTATGGTTTGAGTCTATTATAACAGCGACGTCTATTAAATTTACAAAAATGAAAATACATAAGTAAACAGTGAACCAAAATTAAATTAAATTTTACTTAGTTTTCAGTTCAATGCATTTTCAGTTTTACCAACATTCATTTTACTCTACCTCTTTCCTGTTGGTTACTTGACAGAACAAGATCTTTTAAAAATGGTACGGCAAATTAAAATCTTAATTATTCTATTAAATCATAATTATTTATTAAAATATAATTTGTAAAAATATTTTTGAATATATTTACAATTATAAAATCAATAGATGATTTGAAGTTTATTAATGCGTTTAGTGTTTAAAAAAAATGTTTTTGTTTTACAAATGATTGTGTATTGATAAATTATTTTCTGTGTATATTTTAGGCAAAACGCACTAAGAAGGTTGGAATTGTAGGTAAATATGGTACCCGTTATGGTGCCTCCCTACGTAAAATGATCAAAAAGATCGAAATTACCCAACATAGTAAATATACATGTACATTCTGCGGCAAGGTATGTTTGAAAAAAAAATTGTTTATACGTGAAAATGTGAGGTTAAGTTAAATTTTTTTATTTTTGTTTTTAGGATTCAATGAAACGCGCCTGTGTCGGTATTTGGTCATGCAAAAGATGTAAACGTGTTGTAGCTGGTGGTGCTTGGGTATATTCCACAACAGCAGCAGCCTCCGTACGGTCAGCTGTCAGACGTTTAAGAGAAACCAAGGAACAATAAAATGTTTCTACAATAAGTGCTAAGACCATCTGTACAAAAGAAAAAAAAAAGTTCTGTTAACCAGAGAATAATAAATAAAACAAAATCGTTATTTATAAGAAAAATTGGAAAAGAAAATGTTTTTATTTTTTGCATTTACAGTACATAAAGCGCGTATAAATAAAAATTGTGACATTTGGTGTTTTTGATTATTGCCTGTGACAGCTATAGATGAAGATTAAGTTAGAAATAGGAAGAAGTTACTTTATTATTTTTTTTTATTTACAAAAGAAATGTCACATTTCTAATTATTTACAAGTTCTATTTCGTTGCGACATTCTTTCGCGCTATAATATTGAAATTATTGGCTGCTTTTGTTTCTCTTGTAATTGGGATTTGCATAAGGATTCAATGTTAATTGGAAAAGTAATTGCTATTGGGGCTGTAGGTATAATTTCTTTAAAGATTTGTGGATCTTGTGCCATCTATGATTCAATAGTAAATTTCAATTTATTATTATGGCGCTATGGATCATGTCTTGGATAAAAATCTACCCATACAAACTCTACACAATTCACTTTTTTTTAATTAATTAATTCAAGTTGGAAATATTTAAAAAAAAAAATTATTTTTTTATAACTTTATTTATTAAATTAAATTATTATTTATAGAATAAATTATTTCGCTGTATGGTCCGCTCTTTATTTTAATTTTTTTTTTACAATTTTCTTCTTTTGTTTTTGTGTTGCGCCATAAATAATTTTTTTTTTTGTTTTCTTTTAATTATTTTACAAAATACATAATTCTTATTTTAATTATTAATTAATTAATTAGATTAGATTAATGATATATATTGCTATAATTCTTTATTTATGATTTTAAGTTTTATTTATTTATTTATATAAAAAAAAAAAAAAAGAAAAAGTTTTTAAGAGTTTTTTCCTCCTCTCTACAAATTTATTTGTTTTCGAAAAAATTAACAACAAAAATTAAAAAAACAAATTTCTTATTTTAGTGTGGAGAGACGATAATTTATCTTATGGAAAATAAACAAAAACACACACACACACATAATATATATATATATATATATTTACACTAGTATAGTAAACGCGACGATTTGTTTTTTAATTTTTTTTTGATATGCACATTTCTTACTCTTTTTTTTATTTTTTTTTTATCTTTCTTTCTGAGTCCTCAGACTAATTGAATTCAGCAAATTTTTTTTCTCCATGTACTAATCCATGCTCACATAGTTTAACCGATCAATTAGATGAGAAAAAAAAACTCGCTAAATTCAATCAAAACCCGAAAACACATCCAGTGTTTTAATAATAATTGGAAGTAGTTTTGCGATGATATAATATTAAATTTATAGGAATTTTTTTTATTTTATTTTAATGAAAACGTTTAATGCAAATTTAAACAAACCGTTGACGTTTTTTTTTTTTTTCTTACGTCGCATAGTTTTGAATTGTTCTCGCTGGCATTTTCGCTAACATACAGTGGATTTTCGCACCAGCTCACTTTTATATTCATTCATTAATCGTAAAATATGAGAAAATATAAAGTAATAAATTTACTCAAATAAAATTAAATTGTTTTTTTTTTTAATTTCTTTCATATATAATTAATGATAATTTCATTTTGGAAATATATATTTACAATAAAAAAAAAAAAAAAAAAAAATGGCGACATCGTTAAATTTCTTTTCTTTTCTTTTTTTTTTCTTCTCTCAGTATTTCAGTATATATAAATCTTAATTAATTATAATTATTATTAATAATAAATGTATTTTTTTTTTTCATTATTATTTTATATATACACCCCCCTATGGTTTTTTTTTTTTTTTTTTTGCAAAACATCGTAAATTACGCCTTGCATAATCTACTACGGCTCTGTCAAACATCATTTGCGTCTAGGATAATACGAGACACAATAAAAAATAAAACAAAATGATAATAGTCTAACATGATTAGTGGGGTGATGATAAAGTAATTAATATTAAAATAATAATTCAATTATAAATAGATAATAATAGTTATAATAATAATAATACGGATAAAATAAAAAAAATAAAATTACTTATTTTTGTGACTGTTAGAAAAATTGTCAAAAATTGCATTAGAAATATTATTTTCATATTTGTTCCAACCATTATTGCATAATGTTATACATGCTCCCCCTAGGTAATATTCTCTATTTTATTTTTATTTTCTTTTATTATTATTTATTAATTTGACATCATTTTTATTTTATATATATTTAATTAATTAATTAATTTGTTTGTTTTACTTTACTAAATAATTTTGTCCTAACTAAAAAAAAAAAAAATTGAAATGAAAATTCTGTATCTGTATATATACACCAAGGAAACAAAAAAAAATCAAGATTAATTAATTAAAATTACCAGGTGAATAATTTAATGTATTATTTAAATATAAAGAAAAAATATTATCAACTAGTATATTGTTAATTAAAATCATTTAAGCATTAGTTAACATTACGTAATTAAAGATAAAGAAAAAACAAAATAGGAAAAATTAATAATAATAATAATAATGGAAAAAAAAAAACAAAAATCGCAATTAATTAATTAATATTTTTTCTCACTCTAAAACTTATCGATTTGTGTGTCATTATATTTATTATTTATTTATAGAAATATGTGTGTCACGTTTTCATATGTATTTATTATTTTTTAATTAAATAAATAGAAAAATAAAAATTATTATTATTTTTTGTTTTTTATATTATAATTATTAATCTATATTTGTTGGATTAACAACTCAGCTATTAGTACGATTTGCTTGCCATTTAAATTTTGATTGCATTAACCATTGTTGTCCCTTTGAGTAATCACATTGCTTTAATAATGGTGTTGCTGTGTCTTCCTTTGTTGGTCGTGTTAAACAATTACCAGAATTTACATGTTTTATTGTTTTATCCTAAAAAAATAAAACAAAAAAAAATTTGAATACATTTATTTATAGTCGAAAACGTTTCAATAATTTTTACTTCTTCATCATAAATCCATGCTTGATTACCAGCCATACCATGGCATCGAACTAAATTAACAGGACCATGTGCACTGGCAGCATCTAAACAATTATCATCTGACATTATCTGTTGACGTTTTGTATATGCAAACACTTGATTGCCACCCAAACCATGACAATAACTGCTACCAATTTTTTCACCACTTTTATGACCCATCGTATCCAAACAGTTTTGTGTCTCCATATTACGAATCTAACAACAATAATTCAAAATTAGCAAAAATCATTAAAAAAGTTAAACAAAAAAAAAAAAAAAATGATTACCTCCCCCAAATAATAATATTCTAATGGCATTTGACTTTCTGGATAAATATTTTCTAAATACCATCGGAAACTTTTACATTTTAATTTATTTCTTAATTCAAGGCGGCCACTAACATCACCGGCAGACGCCTTTCGTGCACCTAAAAATAAGAAAATATTTAATTAATTAACAATCATCAAGAATAAAACGAATTAAAATTGTTGATAAATTATTATTGCAATGTTTTATGGTGAATGGGAGGAGATCGGTGGAAATTTTACATCGTTTTTATATTGTGTTTCTATATTTGCTATTACGGTGATAATAAAAATAAAAAAAAAACGAAACAATATGCTTCTGTGTGATTACCAAACTGCAAGCTGATGATTTTAAAAATTAAAATTTAATCAAATAAAAAACTTAAAACAAAAAAAAAAAAAAAAAGTCTACAAAATTAAAGTGAATGATTCTGGGTTATTATATAAAATAAAATACACTTTTACAGACGATGTATTAGAAACGTTAAATAATAATTTAATGTGCAGCATATTTCACCTGTATTTTACCATTATAAATGCACTATTAAATAAAACCACAAATAAAACTGTGGCAAAATATAATTTGTGTATTTTAAAATTATTAAGCTAACTACATTGCATATAAATTTATCAACAGACATTTAAAACATAAAAAAACAAATAAAATAAAATAAATTAAAAACAATAAATAAATTATATTAGTTAAGTGGTTAATTAAATGTTATAATATACACGAAAAAATAATTAAATAATAACCCAAAACACATAGCAAAATAATAAACCAATAATATACCAGTTTAAAATAAAAAAAAAAAATTGTTTTTTAATTTAGCAAATACTCACACCAAACTGTATAACAGTTTAATCATTTTTGTTTGTAGTTTCAATTTTCTTTTCTTTTCTTTTAAATAATAATTAAAATACTATTAAAAATAATTAATTGATAACAAATAAAAAAAATTATTAATTAATATTATATATATATATATATATATATATTTTTAACACAAGAAATTAATTTATTTACAAGAAAAACATGAGCCAAAATAAATTGATTTGATAACGCAATTAAAAAACCAATTAATAAGAAAAAGAAAAAAAATAAATTATAAATATATATATATATAGAAAAACTTTTAATTAAACTATATTAATTGTATAATTTTAAATGTAATTAACTTTATTTAATTGTTTAATGAGAAAAAAAAACTTTACTTTGCTTAGAGAGATCAATAATTTTCCAATAGATTTTCGATTAAGAAAATTATACTACAAACAAAAATAATTAATTAATTAAAAAAAAAAAACCAAATAACCAACGCACACACACATACATAAATAACATGCATATATAAAGGACTTTTTTGTGTTTATTTAGTAATTTTATTTTTTATAATAATAAAACCTGGATTAATCATGAAGTAAAATTCACTCCAATCATCTAACCATACTTCAGCTAAACGAGCATTATTATGATTAACAATTTGTGATGTACCACCAGGAAATGAGTATGGTGTTGATTTTCTGAATACATGTCCAACACGTGAACATGGAGCTATTTCAAGTAACCCACCGCACATCCAAACCTTATTTTGTTTTGTTTTATTAATTTGTTTTGTTTTTTTTTTTTTTTAGTAAGATTAGTTTTAGTTGATCAAAGTAGTTAGTAGATAATACAAGGAGTTTTATATAGCATTAATTATGTTTAATTAATAAAATATGTATTCGTTATGTTGGTAAGTAGTAGTGGTAGTAGTAGTAGTAATAAGCCGATGTTTTATGTTTGTAAAACACAAAAAAAAAAAAAAAAAAAGAAAGAAAGAGAAAAAAAAAATTGTTAATTAATTAATTAGTCAAAAAAAATAAATAAAACCAAAATTAATTACAATTCTTTTTGTTGTTAATTAAATAAATCAATAATCATTAAAAATTTATTTAAAAAAACAGCAAAACATTAATTAATTTTGATTTTCAAACAGCAAACAAACAAACACACACGTCTAGCCCATCCAGCAGCTATGACAACAATAATAACGCCACATTCAATAAAGTCTTAGTCACTGTGTCTTATCATTTAATTTTTTAATTAATTTATATGTTATTAATAGATATTAATGATAATGAGTTTCTTTTACAGTAAAAGTTTAAAAACAAAACAAAAAAAACTTCTGATTTGTAGGTTAATGGAGAATTTTCTTGTCCGGATATTATTTTAATTAAATAAACATTACGGGGTGCTTTATTACCCTGATAATTTCCATCCCGATTTATTAATTAAATCAAATTTTATAATTTTTTTGCTTCTTTTAAACTTTTACTGCATTATTATTTTGGTTAATCAAAAAAAAAAAAATTGTATTATGTAAAAAAAAAAAAACTTACATGCGAAATACCCTCCTGTAATTTATTTTATTTTTTTTTGTTTAGTAATTTGTAATTCATAGATAATTAATTAATTAATAAACATTAAATATAAGGTTAATTATAATGTATTAATAAAATAAAATTAGTCAATATTTTTAATTGTATTAAAAAAAAAACAACGAAGCCAAGCAACAAGCATAAATGTTTAATTAATTAAACAAAAAACATAAACATGATTAATTAATGTTATATGTTGTTTGTAATAAATAAAAAAAAAAAAAAACAAATCAAATTTCATATTTGAAATTTTAAATTAATTACATTTTCTTGTGAAAAATGCCGTATGAACGGTTTTAAATTGATTTAATATTTTTGTTTACAGTCTGACACATTTTTTCTTTTTTTTTTTAACACAATACGAGTGTTCGTTCTGCTTTCTTATGAGAATGTAACATAAAATTAGTAATGCTGGCATTGTTTGTTACCTTTAATCAACAATTTAATGTAAAAATATTATATTAAATGCTAGCGACAAGGTACAGTAAAGGTTTTATTAGAATCTAATGTAAATCATGTGATAAACTCTTCTGAAAACTGAAAAATTAAATTCATGCCGCACTGTTCCTAATTATTAACAGGGAAAATTAAAGAAAACACAGATTACTAATATTTAACCGTACCGTCTCATATCTATTATTTTACAAGAATATTTTTAACTCCAAAATAACCTCTGGTTATATTTTGTAACAGGGAAAGAACATCTCTCCAAATTTCGATAAAGCGAAAAACAAATAATTCTAAATGCAGTGGCGTTTTTCAAAGAAACATTTATGCTTATTCTTCAATTATTTTGTTAGTAAAATATAATTATTAATTTTCACTTCTTGATTTAATTAATAAAAGCAAAAGAATAAAAATAAAAAATATAAAAATTAAATCAAACCTGGACTCATTGCATAATAAAATTCACGCCATTCATCTAACCATACTTCAGCGACACGTGCAGCATTATGTAATACAATTTTTGCAACACCACCCGGAAATGTATATGGTGATTTATCACGAAATACATGGCCAACATGTGAACATGGTATTATTTCCAATGTACCACCACATTGCCAAATCTAATTTATTTTATTAATTATATAGAGAAAAAAAAAAGAGATTTTTTTTTACATTAATTAACATTTAGGGCGGAAAAAAAACAAACAGAAATTTAATTTAAGACACAGTGCTAAAATAAAAAATTCAAGATTAATAAATCGAAACATCAAAAAAAAAAAATTTTTAATTCAATTTATAATTAAAAACTCACGCTCATCCATAATTCAAAAATTAAAAAAAATGAAAATAAAAAATGTTTTCTTACTCTGAATGACATTTCTAAATTTTCACCACCCCATATATCCATGCCCTCATCATATGAACCAATTTCATAGAAATATTCACGATCAATTGAAAATAAACCACCAGCCATTGTTGGTGTACGTAATGGTTCCGTACGATCATGATTACGACGTTCCATTTCTCTATGCGGTACACGATACCAACGGAAATTTAATTTCCAATTAAAACCACCCCATGTCTGATCGGATGCTGTTACATACTCAAATGTTTCATCTGATATTACATCAATTATAGGACAAACAACTGTACGACGATCTTTAACAATTTGTGACAATAATGGTTCTAACCATCCTTCAGTGCACTCACAATGTGCATCTAAAAACGTAATTACTTGACCCTAAAGAGTGAATTCAAAATACAATTTTAATAAGAAAATAAAAAAAAAACAAATTTTGTTGAACTTACCTTAACACGTTCAGCTCCTAATAAACGTGCACGAATCAAACCAACACGTTTACCAGTTCGTAACACATATGTGTGAACCGGTAACGTTTGAACATATGCATCTAATTTCGCACGTAAATGTTCTGCAACAAAATACAAAATGAGTAATCGGTCAAACATTTAATAAAAACGAAAGCAAAAATCAACCTCTTTCACTACAATCATCAACTAATATAATTTCCTTTAATAATGGTCTTGGCGAACGATTAATAACACTCCACACAGTTCTTAATAATGTTGTCCACGCTTCATTATGAAACACAATAACAATAGAGGTTGTTGGTAATTTCGATGGATATTGTTTCTTTTTACATCTGAAAGCACAAGAGAAACAGGAAAATTATTTATTATTTAGAAAACAAGAACAACAAAAAAATTCACAACACGTACGCTTCATGTCTGACATCTGTTAACGAACGATTTAACCAAATCATATCACTTGCTAATAAATTAAATTGATTTTCCTTAAATTTCTCTTTCATCAGTTCCTGTTGACTCGGTGGTATTTTAACCGGTCGTCCTTAATTAACAAAATATTTAATTAAAACTCTAGACTCTGACGAGATAAACAATTTTTCTTTTTTTTTTTAATAATTACCCATTTCACCCGGTTTACCATAATTTTCTATAACTAATGGTGCATTACGCCACTTTTGTAATTGACCACTTTTATATAGACGATCCATTTGTAAATTATCACCATCTAATATATTTGAATTTGTATCAATTTCATCATCGTCTACAATTGGATCCTCATCTGATTGTAATTGTTGATGTAATTTTGAATGTCTAGGTATCTAAATAAATAGATGAAAATTTATTAATTAATTAATTAATTTTATAAAAATTTTCATAAATAAAGTCAAGTTCACCATTTCAGCATTTAATTAAAACAAAACAAACAGAAATAATACCAAGCGCAACATTCAAATCATTAAAACAAAAAAAAAAAAAATTTCTATAATTAATTTACACCACGCAGTAAATATTAACAACTCCATTGTTTTTGCTCATCCGTTAATTATTTTAATTTTTTTTTTTATATTTTGTTGTTTCAAAGGTAACACACAAAAAAGCTGTGTAATTTATTATATAACAAATAGACACAACAACAATCACAACAAGAACAAAAAAAGAATTTCTAAAATTAGATCATAATTAAAATAAATTTAATTAACAAAAAAAAAAAAAAACTTCTACAGTTATAAATACCGAGGTAAAAATTAGTTTAAAAAGTAGAAAAACTAATTGAATAATATAAAGAGAAAATAATTTCAGTTTATTCTTGTATCGGACGTTCTCAAAAACCATCAACAACATTTGTGTAGCAAAGTAACCACCAACAAAACTTTTCATCTGTATCATCAGAGTGCTACAAAAAAAAAAACAAATTTTATTTTGAACCTATGCGCGCGCTACACGCCAAACTATAACCGACCATCATTTGTTATTAAGAAACTAAGTCACTAAGCAAAATAAAAACAAAAAAAAAGTTTCTATTCGCTGTGCCCCTAATTGCTAAAAGTTCTGTTTAATGAGTTTGCATAAATCACAGAACTTTTTTTTTTGTTTAACAACAACAGAAAAAGCTCAATAATTAAATTTTTTTTTTATAGATTTTAGAAATCACCTTGCACGACGACGAGAATCAATTTTTTTTCTTTTAACTTTCAATCGTTTTTCTGTTATTCTGTATTTGTTAAGGTAAATAAAAAAAAAAAGTGAAATTATTATTTACTATAATTAAATTCGCATTACAATGTCAATAAGTTAAAAAAAAAAAAATTATTTTGTCCACATTCAAGTAGTTTCCAGCAGTATAGAAATTTCAGATCAATCAGAGATTTCACTGCAGGTTTAATAAAATTGCCACACACAAAAAACCAAATAAATTTAATAATTTTTCAATTTTAAAAATAAACAAATTATTATTAATTCAATTTTTTCATTTTTTAGTTTCTTTCCATATTATTTATTAACTTCTCCATTAGTGAATATGATGTGGAAGTTTGTTGTTGCTGCTATTCATTTTAAAAACATTTTTCTACCTTGCATAATTCATATAATAATCGAATGTAATAAAAATTAAATAAAAAAATATTTATTTTTTTCAATTGTAATTAGAAAATAATCAAAAAAAAAAAAATATAATTTTAATTTTTTACCTTTTCGTTATTATAAAATATGTTTCATCATCGACACCAATATTTCAAACATAATCATAATAAATAGCAAAATATTTATATATATATATATATATATATATATATATATGTAGATAGGTAAATAAAATATTTAGAAAATCAAGCAACAGAAAAAATAAATAATAATAATAATAGAAACGGAAAGAAGAAAAAGAAAAAAAGAAGAAAAAAAAATGTCAAGGTGATTTTGTGTAGTACACCAAAACAAAACAACGTTCATAATTAATTAATTTCAATCTTGATTGAGAAGGAGAGAATTATTATTATTATTATTAATTTTTACAACAAAGAAGATCCACACAGAATAAACCATGTTATGTTTAATGTGGAAAATCGTATACAACCTTCATAATAAGTAACAATTGAGCAATGACTTAACTTTCTCATATTAACTAATAAGAAAAATTAATTATTTCACATTCAGAATAATCACCATACCACTTATTGTATGAAAAATTCCTTATGTAGAATAGCATAAAAATAATGATAAATAGCAAACTTCACACATTAGAAAAAATCATGCGCAATAATGCCTGCGACTAAACAATTATTAATTCTAAAAACCCGTCTCAACATAAGTTTCAACATAAAATCTCCAATATTATGAATCAATTGCGTGTTTGTCATTACACAACATATATTCGTGAATTAAACACGTAAACTGTAATGTTCTGAATCAATTCGTACATCAACACGTACATTACACCCATTTGGAGAAATTTTGACTACATTCAGACTGAGTAAATATATTAAAATAAAAATAAAAACGAATTTAGTTAGACAGTAGTTTACGTGACGAACAAACGTGATGAATATTTACAATCGGATGACGACTTTTTACGCTTATAAAAACACCTTAAAGCTAAAGTTTAAGTATTTAGCTTTAAACTAGGCAAAAAAAAAAAACGGAAAACTTTCCGCAAAACACTAGAAAATTATGTCAATTATTAAATAAACAAATTAGTGAATCAAATTATTATTTTATCCACAAATAAAAAGCCAATCAAATGGAATAAAAAATAAAAAATAAAATTCCTAATTAAAATCAAAATTTTCGTTACAATTTAATTATTCAAAGGTAATGAGAAAAGCAGTAAATCAACAAGTGTAAAAATCAACACACACAGAAAACTGTTTATTTATTTATTCTATAACCGCTAAATTGTTTATTTATTTATTAATTAATTAAAGAAATAAATAAATAAGAAATTCATTGGTGGGCCGCCTCATTAAATAGCATATATTGACCCCCCACAACACAACGTAATGTTATAAATTGAATAAAATTATTATTAAAATCATAAAAACAGCACAACAGGTTAAATTAAACCGTTAAAAAAAACATAGAAAATGTAATAAACATAAATAAGGGGATGAAAAATAAATAAATAAATACCGAAACAGTGGAGAGCAGCACACGAACGTGTACACATATAACGCGATAGGTTTTTTTTATTAATTTTTGTAGAGGAAATATTTCAACAAAACCATTGTGTTCATGTCAACGTGTGTTTTCTATCCTTTTATGCAAATATCCTTAACAGAACTATTTTCCCACCTTTGATGATTTCTTGCTAAGGAACAGGAGAGCTTTTTTTTTTTACATTAAATTTTTTTGAATAAATATTTATCTTGATTACCGAGTTAAACTTTGTCACACGAGTGCAGAAATTCAATTTTAAAAAACACAAAAAGGTTTTTTTCATAAAAATTATATATAAAACCGGAAGAAAAATAATTAATATAAATTAAAATGATAAAACGACACAAGAGTTAATAATAATTACTAAAAAAATAAAAAAAAATAACGATGATAACGAAAACATAATTACAAATGGGGTAGCAACAGCAACATAAAGCCGAAAATTGCCCTAATTTAATATGTCAACACCGATAGGAATAACCGATAGGATTCTTCCTCATTTTTTTATTATTATGTAATCAATGCATTTTTTTAAAACTATTGTTTGTACTAATTAATTAAATTAAAAAATCGAAAACATTTTATCGATAAAATATAACGAAAGGTAACAACAAAAAGGTAAAAACTAACCAAATGGTGGTAACATGAAAACATAAAAAAGAAAAATTATTAATTTTATTATCTGTGTCACACACAGTCATATTTAATTATAATTAATTGACACTTTATTACATTTTTTTTTTTAATTAATTAGTTTTTATGTTAGATAAAAAATAAAATAAAATAAAAAAAAAAGTGGCAATAACGACAACAACATAAAACGTCAACATTAAACATTAAACATAAATAATGTTGTGATCCAAAATTGGTCACACAATATTATCATATTATCATAAGATAAAAAATATAATATAGTATTTTTTTTGCTGCATATGTTTAGTTAAAGATAAAGATAAAGATAAAAATAAAGATAAAGATAAAGATAAAGATAAAGATAAAGATAAAGATAAAGATAAGTAAAGATAAGTAAAATGATTTTATTACTGCACATGTTTTTAAGGGTACAAGTATTTTGATAATTAAAGATACCCTGTTCATAAAGATACCCCGGTCATAAAGATAAAAGATACAAAAAATGGTTATCTTATATTTCTTTATGACGGATTCAACATGTGCATTTCAACTCCCACCCTTAACACACTTCACTTTAGTATAAAGAATGTAGACATCGCAGGGTCACTATTCAGAACCCGAGAGGACACCAGTCGCACCAGATCTCGAGAAGATTCCAATAGTAACATATCATACCCGCGATATTAGTAAATCATAATTATATCTAAATTAATTTTATAATAAATATATTTGAAACATAAGTTAAATAAAGAATTGTGTTTTAATTAAATCGACGACAAGTTAAAAGTAAATCTACGATATATATAATAAATATATTATACTGACACAACATCAGTTATTAAAGTATAACATTGGTGTCAGTAATTCAAAAACCTACAAAGGTAACAAGTATTCCTAAAATACTACAAAAGTCAATCCTTTTTAAAACCTTACATTAGTAAGCATCTGAAGTTACCAAAACCCTACATTGGTGGCAGCGGAGAACCAGGTAAAAAGAGTTTGTTTAAAGTGTTTAAAGTGTTAAACAAGTGAAAGTCGTCGTAACAGCTCTTTACCTTAGTCTCAGTTATAGTGACTAAAAACAATATTATAAACATTTTTTCGTGACAAACAAGAGGCGTTAGCAGAGCAGAATCATCGAGATTATAACTAATCAAGCAGAAGCAAAGACGAAGCATCCAGTCCCATCGTTGGAATCATCACTGAAAACAACAAAGTCCAGAGATCTTCACAACAGCCGAGCCGATAAATCCCGAATGTTATTCCTGCAAATCCTGATAATAGTGTGCCTTGCGTAAGTTTTAGAAAAATAAGTTATAGTATTTAAGATATAAATTTATGATTACAAGAAATAAAAAGAAAAATAATAACAATAAAATGAGCGTCGTATTGGAATTCAGTAAAGCCTTAGGGTTAGTTAAAGAAATAGAGGATTTAAATGAAAACAATTATAAATTATTTGTAATCGAAGTAGAGCTTGCATTATCATTTTTAGAGGAAGGGTCTGAATCCGCATTTATAAAAGCAATAAGTGTGACAAAATTAAATAATAAAATTACAACATATGTAATAGAACAAGATTTTAAAACTTGGGAAGATTTGAAAGAATATTTAAGATTGAAAGTTAGTTCTAATGAGTCTAGAGAGGAAAGTAGAAATAAATTTTTTAATGCAAAACAATTAATAAACGAAAATATTAGCGAATTTGGTGAAAGATTAAAAAATCTATATAGAAATTATTTATACAAATTATTACCACATAAAACAACTTCAGCATATAAAACACTATATGATATTCACGCTGAAGAACTTTTAGATATTTTTAAAAAAGGAATAATTAATAAATTAGCAAAAGAGAGGATATTATTATTAGGGTGTACTAAAATAGATGAAGCCATACAAATAGCAGCAAGTACAGAATTAGCAAATCAAAATATGCAAAGAGAAGAAGATAGAGAAATGTTATTAAGTATAGAAACAATAAACTTAAAATTGGATAGTTTATTATTAAATAAAAAATTGGAAAATAATAATGCATACGAAAGAAAAGATACAACATATGATTTCAATAATCAAAAAAGATACAATAATAGAAATAATAATTATAATAATAATAATAAAAATTTTAGAAACAATAATAATAATTTTAACAGTAATAACCGTAATAATTATAATAGTAATCATAATAGTTACAATAATAATCATAATAGTAAGGATGGTTATAATAACAATTACAAGGTGAATAGTAGTCTCAATCATAGAAATAATAATTTTCAAAATAATCAGAATTTTCCAAACAATAACTACCGGAATAATAATTATAATAATAACAATTATAAAAGTAACAACTATCGTACAAATCAAAACAACGATCATACGGAGAACAGAAATAACAAATTTTATAGACCAGATAAAGAACCTAAAATTGAAATTGAACAAAAAAAAAAAACACACTTTATTAAAATAAATTCATATTTAAAAAGCATATTAATAAATATCCCCAATAAAGAACACTTACATGTATTACTAGATTCAGGATCAGATTTAAGTTTTATTAAACCAAATTTAATTAATAATATTATAAATAAAAACAAAATAATTAACTTCGAAGGAGTTTTAGGAACTTCAAAAACTCTTGGAGCAGTCCAAATTGATTTTAAAATTAATGAAAAGAAATATACACATGAATTTCACGTCCTCCCAGAAACTAACAATTTAGATTTTAATGGTATATTAGGTAACGATTTTTTTGAAAGATTTAATGTTAATATTTTATATTCATCGAAAGAAGTAACTTTGGATAATCAAAAAATAAAGTTTTATGACGATAAAGCAATAATAATTCCACCACGCAGCGAACAGTTTGTGTACGCGAATTCTAATAATATCGAAGGGTTATGCGAAAGTAAAGAAATAGAAAAAGGCCTGTACTTAGGTGGTTGTATTACACAAGGTATACAAAATAAATGTATAGTTAGTATTATGAACATAAATGAAAATCCGATAGGAATTGATATTCCAGATGTAGAATTGCAAGAATATTATAACAAATCAAAAGAGAATCATAAAGTAATAGGTAACGGTAATAGATTAGACGAAATCGTAAAACTATTAAAATTAGAACATTTAAATAAAGAAGAAAAACACTCAATTATCAATATTTGTAGTGAATTTAGCGATATATTTTTTTTAGAAAATGATAAACTATCATATACTCATGCCACAAATCATCAAATTACAATTAAAAGCGACGTTACACCGATAAATAAAAAACCCTATAGATTACCATTCGCCCAAAAATCAATTATTGATAAAGAAATAAAAAAAATGTTAGACAACGGTATTATTGAACATTCAAATAGTCCATGGAATTCGCCACTTCTAGTTGTTCCAAAGAAAAATGATAATAAAGGAGAGAAGAAATGGAGAATAGTAATAGATTTTAGAAAAATTAACGAAAACACAGTAGGTAACGCATTTCCTCTACCTAACATTACCGAAATTTTAGATCAATTAGGTAATTCGTGTTATTTTAGCACATTGGATTTATCAAGTGGTTTCCATCAAATTCCAATGGATATAAAACATAAACAAATAACGGCTTTCAGTACTCCTGAAGGACATTATGAGTTTAATCGAATGCCTTTTGGATTAAAAGGAGCTCCAGCAACTTTTCAAAGGCTTATGAACACTGTTCTAAGCGGACTCCAAGGTTTAAAATGTTTTGTATATTTAGATGATATTGTTATCTATGGTTCTTCGTTATTAAATCATAATAATAAATTGGTAGATATTTTCGATAGGTTAAGGAAATTTAATTTAAAATTACAACCGGACAAATGCGAATTTTTACGCAAAGAAGTAAATTATTTAGGACACATAATCACAGAAAAAGGAATCAAACCAGATCCTAGAAATGTTTTAGCCGTACAAAATTTCCCAACACCAAGTAAGGAAAGAGATATTAAGTCTTTCATAGGGTTAGCAGGATATTATAGAAAATTTATAAAAAATTTTTCCAAATTAGCATTACCACTAACAAATTTATTAAAAAAAGATGTTAAATTCTTATGGACCGATGATTGTGATAAAAATTTCAAATTACTAAAAAATTGTCTAATTTCTCCACCTATATTACAATATCCGGATTTAAATAAAGAATTTATCTTAACAACAGATGCCAGTGACAAAGCAATCGGTGCTATTTTATCACAAGGTATTATAAATAACGATCTGCCTATCGCTTACGCAAGCAGAACACTTAATAAAGCTGAGGTCAATTATTCTGTAACAGAAAAAGAACTTCTCGCTATAGTATGGAGCGTAAAACATTTTAGACCGTATCTTTATGGTACAAAGTTTATAATAATAACGGATCACAAGCCTTTAACTTGGATATTTAGTGTTAAAGACCCGGGTTCACGTTTGTTACGATGGAGAATAAAAATGGAAGAATATGATTATGAAATAAAGTATAAATTAGGAAAAAAAAATACAAACGCAGACGCACTTAGTAGAATTTTTAAAATAAATGCAACTAGTTATGAAGGTTACCAACAAATTATAAAAAATAAGGTTATAATTAATAATAACATAATAGAAGACGATGGCGATATATTTAACACAAACAATGAACCGATAGTCTTTTGTATAAATAGTGATTGCACCACTAACGATATTTATTCAAAATTATTAAACGATAAATTCGATATTCTAAATGAATTAAACCAAATGGAAAAACCTTTAAATGATTTTTTTTTAATTAAAAAAAAAAATAAACAATTCTTGTGTACAATCACAAAAAATAATTCACATGACAAAATAAGTTATGAAAAAGTTTGGCAATATCTTAACAAATTAAAAGAGTTTTGCGTATATAATAAAATCAACACATTAAATTTGACCAAATTATTTATTAACGACAGCATAAAATGGGAAAAAACAAGAACAATGATTAGAGGAATTTTTCTCGATTCTAATATTAAAATTAAAATCCATAATAATCTAATTGAAAAAGTAATAGATTCACCTACGATTAATAAAATTTTATTCGAATACCACGATTCACCATTAGGGGGACATCAAGGTATATCTAGAACTTACAAAAGAATTAAGAGACTATTTATCTGGCCGGAAATGAAAAAGGATATAAAAAATTATATAGCTAAATGCGAATCTTGTCAAAAAAATAAACTAAGTAGTACTACAAAAATGCCATTAGAAGTGACAAGTACAGCATCAAAACCATTCGAAAAATGTTTTTTAGATATAGTAGGTCCTTTAGTGTCAACGGAAAATGAAAACAAATACATTTTAACGTTTCAAGATGATTTAACCAAGTTTAGCGACGCGATACCATTAAAAAATCAGGAAGCAAACACAATAGCCAAAGCATTTGTCACAAAAATAATTTGTAAGCACGGTACACCAGAAGTAATTTTAACAGATCAAGGAACTAATTTCTTAAGTAGCGTATTTAAAAACGTTTGCAAATTATTAAGAATAAAAAAAATTCAAACGACAGCCTATCACCCTCAATCTAATGGTGCACTCGAAAGGAGCCACCGAACACTCGCCGAATATTTGAGACACTTTATAAAAAAGGAACAAGTTGATTGGGACGAGTGGGTACCATACGCAATTTTTACTTATAATACCACCCCACATACATCAACAGGGTTTTCACCTCACGAGCTTCTTTACGGTAATACTGCAACATTACCTAGTTCTATAACAGCAAAACCTAAAATATGTTATAATTATGAAGATTTATTAAGCAATATAAAATCAAAAATGCAAATAAGTAGAAATTTAGCAAGAATTGAGATTATTAAACATAAAATGAATTCGAAATTTTATTATGACAAAAAAGAAAATAACAAACATTTCAAAGTAGGTGATATGGTTTTATTAAAAAATTTTAGAAATAAATTAGGCACAAGCAAGAAACTTAACGTTATGTGGGAAGGTCCTTACCCAATCATTTCACTATATGATAATGTAAACTGTAAAATATTAATTAATAAAAAAGTATTAAAAACACATTTGAATAATTTAAAACATTTTAACACATAAAATTTTTAACGAATCTAATTTTTACAAATGTATGGTAGTATTAGGAATTACAATCAATCTTAAAATAAAAAAATTAAAATTAAAAAATAAAATTATTATTATTAAAGTTAAGATTAAATGAAAATATTTCTATGTTTTATATTGAAATATAATAAAAAATTGTGAATCATACTCTAAAAGTATGGTAATTTTTATTTAGAGTTAAGGAATTTTTTTTTAATTGAAAAAAAAAAAAAAAAAAAAAAAAAAAAAAAAAAAAAAAAAAAAAAAAAAAATTATTAATATAATTTTTTTTAATTTTATATTATATATAAAATCTTATTAGGGGTGGAGGGATGTTGTGATCCAAAATTGGTCACACAATATTATCATATTATCATAAGATAAAAAATATAATATAGTATTTTTTTTGCTGCATATGTTTAGTTAAAGATAAAGATAAAGATAAAAATAAAGATAAAGATAAAGATAAAGATAAAGATAAAGATAAAGATAAAGATAAGTAAAGATAAGTAAAATGATTTTATTACTGCACATGTTTTTAAGGGTACAAGTATTTTGATAATTAAAGATACCCTGTTCATAAAGATACCCCGGTCATAAAGATAAAAGATACAAAAAATGGTTATCTTATATTTCTTTATGACGGATTCAACATGTGCATTTCAACTCCCACCCTTAACACACTTCACTTTAGTATAAAGAATGTAGACATCGCAGGGTCACTATTCAGAACCCGAGAGGACACCAGTCGCACCAGATCTCGAGAAGATTCCAATAGTAACATATCATACCCGCGATATTAGTAAATCATAATTATATCTAAATTAATTTTATAATAAATATATTTGAAACATAAGTTAAATAAAGAATTGTGTTTTAATTAAATCGACGACAAGTTAAAAGTAAATCTACGATATATATAATAAATATATTATACTGACACAACATCAGTTATTAAAGTATAACATTGGTGTCAGTATTTCAAAAACCTACAAAGGTAACAAGTATTCCTAAAATACTACAAAAGTCAATCCTTTTTAAAACCTTACATTAGTAAGCATCTGAAGTTACCAAAACCCTACAATAATAATAAAAAAAAAAAAATATTTTAAGCAAAAACTTTTTACACCACAACGTCGAAACAAATTAAATAAAAAAATTAACATTCGATGGTTATAAAAATTTACTAGAAAGTTTACACATAAAAACGATCCAAGGTAAGGTAAAGATGAGGGAGTAAAGGTTAATTTTTTATTGAACAAAATAAAAAACTAAGTACTAAAAACATTCTCTTTAAATATAACGCAGCATATACCTACTCTCTATCAACTTATTAAACATAATTTTGTGGGATTTTTTTTTTTTGTATTTTTGTAAATTTAAAGAAAATTACAAAGAATGAATATTAAAATAAAAAATACAAAAAAAAAAAAAAAAACGTAATTGAAGTAAAACCGAAAAATATTCCAAAAATATTCAAAAAAAAAAAAAAAAAAAAAAAAAACAGAAATTAACAAATAAATCTTTAGCATCTACACTATGCGCTGCTGCTACCATGGATCGTTGAATTTTAAGTTTATATCAAAAATAAAAAATATAAAAAAATATTTAACAGTTATAATAAAAACGCAGAAATTTTTTTCTGCGGTTTTTTTTTTTTTTAACATCTTTTCTTTGTATATATTTTTATTTATTAATATTCATTTTATTAGTCTCTTCTGTATAGAATTTATTATTTTATAATGAGATGACATTTATTTTATTAAATTAAATTATAATAAAAAAAAAAAAAAACTCGTGTACATCGCGAATTAAATGTAGTCTGCCAATACCGCAACAGCTACAAAGTTAGAAATCCCTAGATGACTTCATAATCTCAGTATAGTACACAAAATATAAATAATAATCATCATCATCCGTAACAGGAAACGTATCACACCCTCAGAGTAATAAATAGTGAAATTATTTCAACAATTATTGTCAATTTCGTTACAGTTTAATTACAACCAAACAAACAAGCAATCATAAATTAATATTTTGCCACGTTTACATTAAAATCCAATTAAATAAATAAAATCAGGAAAAAGAAATTTTAAATTGAATTAAATATTTTTATAACGTGGCATAGAGGAGTTTAGGCAGGTAGATTGAAGTTTTTAGCGATAAAAATAATAAAAAAAATTAATTAAATTTTTTTTTATTGAATTTTTTATTTCATTAATCATTTTGACACTTTTTTTTTTTTTTTTTTAATAAAATTTATTACTCAATACATGAAAAATGAAAAAAAAATATGTTTTTTAAGCAAAGAACAGTGGAATCTCCATTATGTGACTCATTACTATATACGTGTGATTGCAGCACATGCATTGTGATATTGTTATTATCCGTATTCTACGTACTGTTGTAATAAATCATTTTATAAACTAATTATTATACTTTAAGCTCTAACAAATACACGTAAAATCCATACCACACGAATATGTCATAAGTCAATTTCTATAAAATAATCACCTGCATTACATAACATTCTGATTATCTAAATAACAAAGAAATACACATCTTATCCATTTATGTATTTACTATATGAGAGTTCGTTCTAGCACCACTTTTAAAAGTATTTAATAAGTGCTAATTTACAACCGTAAAAAATTTTTTTTTTCTTTTTTTGGCAAATAAATAAATAAAACATTTTTAATGGAAAAAAAAACAAGAGGAAACTTGTTAATCTAAATTTTAGGCATAATTTATGGTTTAAAACTAAAATAACAATAACAATAATAATAATAATAATAATAAAAATTATGCAGATTATATAAATAAGCTCAACATAGCTTAACTAAGTATAATAAAGAGAAAATTTTGATTTAACAAAAGTCTAGACTGACTCTAGTTTTAGATAGAAAACCGGTAAAATTTCAAGTGTACATACTACTTGTAATAATTATTAGGTCGTTAAACGTAATAAAAATAATTTTTTTTTTTTCGGTTAAATACTTCAAGATTAATTATTTATTAAAAAAATCTCAAATTTTAATATTTAAAGACTTAAAAATATGTTAATTTGTTCTAATGACTAACAAAAAAAATCCTAAATTGTATGTTCCGCAAAACTGGTGTAGCTTAGCTTATAAACAATTATTTTACACGGTACCAATCACAGACGGGCTTAAGAAAGCTTAATTATGTCTAAAATCAGATAACAACAAAACAAAAAATTCAAAATTCACACAACCAAGTACCTACTGTATTGTAATCTTACACATGTGCCACGTGTAAATAAAACAAAATCAAAGCAAAAAATCATGCAGAAATAAATAATTCTTAAAATAAAAACCGCGACATAAAGAATCTTCAAGAAAACACAGGTATAAAAAAAAAAAGAAAAGAGAACAACCTGTATGTTGGTATACACACCATTAAAATCTATAAATTTTATTAATAATAATAATAATAATAATAATAATTAAATAATAATAATAAACAAAACCACCAACACACACATTTATTTATTTGCTTTATTAAAAGAAAAGAAAAAAAAAACATTTTTATATAGAGAAATTAATTTAATTTAATTTTTTAGATTTCAAGGTAAATATCGGTTAAACACGCATTCGGATTTTATAATTTATTTTCTAACAAATAAACAACAAAACAAATCAAATAAATAAAATCATAATCCACCTATATATGTGCGCGAATTGATTTAAACCTTAAATAATTTCTTATTAAAACAGAAAGAAAAAAAAAGAGTTATTTCCATATTAAATTACCAGAAATATATTTTGTTAACACTAAGTTATAATATTAATAATATAATTATTATAAATGTGTTAAATAAATTTCCATCAAATTAATTTAAAAAAAAAAAAAAACAAAATTTAAAATATGAAAAAATAAAACTTTTACTTCGATTATTTATGTAAATGACACAGTCTGTTGTAATAAATAATAAATTTTGTGGTGAATAATCCATTATTGTCGCCAGCTTTTAATAATTTAAACTCGTTATTGAACTGGACTAATTACTTTGCCATGGAATTTATATATATTTCTATAATATTGATGAAATCACATTTACAACTGGTTGCCAGTTTTGTTTATTTTAAAATGTAGCAAAATGCAACCAAAACACCATTCCAGAAGATTGCAGAAAAACCAACCATTTAACGCATATTAAAAACAACAAAAACTATTAATAAATTATCAGAGACACCGGTATTGATTAATAAAACTCATTTTTAATAAGAAAGATTTTTAATAGAAATAATTTAATCAATTTGAATAGAAATTATTCATAATTAAGATGTAAATATGCAAATACAAGTAGTCTAACACATGAGTAGAACATTTAGAAGAAAAAAAAATTGATTAAATCTTCACAATTGTTCCATTATCTTTAATTCCCATCCACTATGCAAAACAACCAGAATTGTTCAACATCTCTTGTTATTATATTGCATTATTACGTGCAAAGAAATTTATTACCTGACATAGCATAGAAGAAAAAAAAAACCTCCATTTCCAACTGTATTTGACATATTATCAATTTATTTTAATCAAACAAAATTTTTTTGCCTCTGCATAAGGTAAACATTATAATATAAAAATTCATAATTTCCGTTCAACATATATAATCGGTCATTAACTTTACTACATACACTACACTCATAACAACCGTCAAATGTTTGAAAAAGAAAAAAAAAAAAAGGAAAAAAGCAATTATAGACACACGACGACAGTAGAAAAATCATTAAATATCATCGTTATTTCTGAATGATGGTTTTAAAGTTTTTTTTTTCTTTTACTTTTTTTTTTAACTTGCATTCTATGTTTATGCATTTTACTCTGTACACATACCAGTGTTTGTTAAACTTTTTATTAATTCTGCATAATCAAGGTACAACATAACGATGTTGAATACTCGTTAAATACTTTTGGATATAATTCCATTTAAACCTCTTGAAATTGAATTAATGTCAATTGAAAGTTTAAAACCTTGCTTAAATAAATCTTTGCTACGTGAAATTATTGCACTTTTAATGCAGATATTTCTTCCAGGACTTTCTTAGTAAACTTTCTTACAGAAATTTCTTCCATGTCTTTCTTACACCTTTTTTTACAGAACTTTCTTACAGAACTTTTTTACAAAACTTTCTTCCATGTCTTTCTTACAGAAGTTTCTTATTAGGTTAACTGAATTTTTTATTTATATTTTTTAATTGTTTACCATTTTACTGATAACAAAAAAATTTAACGAACGTATCTAAGTAACTTAAAACTTCAACAATATCAAAACTCTTCATTTCTACAGAAAAAAAAATCTATTATCACAACTTTGTACCACTATTACAACACAGCATAATTGAAAGTATTTTCAAGTGTATAACCTCAAAGTTTAATAAACACAGCAAAATAACTTAATATTCTTACCGATTTACTAACAATACAAAGCTAAGTAGTACTTGACTTAAACTATAAAAACCAGTTCAGTTCAATTGATTCGTTTAACATTCATCCATTTATTCTGGTTTTATTATATATATTTATATAAATTTAATAATAATAATAATAATAATCAAAATGAAAGAAAAACTCACCTCAACATCATATTCATTTGGTCGTTTACAAAATATTCCACTGTCCGGACAACCAACATAATGCATTATTAATATAATATCAATTAATAACCATATTAATGATGTTATTATAACAATACGGCAGGTATTCATACGTATTTTACCACGTAACATTCTTGGATAATTTATATTATTTTTCACCATTTTTAATTTGTTTTATAATTATTATTATTATTATTACTAAATTTTACTTAATTATTATAATTAAATAATTATAAAAATTCTATTTTATTTCCTTTTTTTTTCTAACACACTTAGAAAATTACAGAAAAACGGAAAAAAAAAACGAAAATAAAAAAAAACTATTTAAGATAAAAACACTGAAAAAACAATTTATTAACAAAATTAATTATTAAAAAAAAAAATTTAATTTAATTAAAAAAAAAATTGTTTTTTTTATTAGTTTTAATAAAACTTTCACGAAACTTTTATTTATTATTTTTATTATTTTTTGTTTTTATTGGTATAAATAATTTTTATTTAAAATAGAAACACAAATTTCGTGTTATGGGATAATTTTACGGGTATATTTACAGACAATACAGGTTGCATACCCATAGAATAGACAGGTAAAACAGGTGTAATTTAATAATAATCAGTCACGACTAACAATAAATAGAGTAATTACATCGTGTTTTTACACATGCACTTTCCACCATAAATCAATTACATTTATTTCCCAATAATAAACTCACGGTGTTTTTAATATTTAAAATTAAAACATCAATTAAAATTAATGAAAAATTTTTTCTTTCTTTCTTTTTTTAATTAATTTCAGGAAAAACTTTAAATTAACCACTTGTTGCATACAAGTGAAATGACACTCCAAATAAACATACCATGTGCTTTGCCTAACAATGTGTTGTGTCTAATTAATAGATTTTTCCTTAATTAAAATTTAACTATAAATACTTAAAAATAAATTAAATGGCAAAAACTAAAACCGCAACAACTAAATAGAATAACAACAACAATAAAACTGAAATAACTTTTCCAAAATCCATAAATAAAAATTCTTTAATTAACTAACTTTAAAGAAATACCTGTGTAACATATATACATATACACACACACAAAATCACCTATACACTAAAAAAACCACACAATTCATACATAGAAAAAAACCAAAACCATAAATATGCATATAGATAGAAATATTATTATGAAGATACGGTAAAATATTGTAGGAAATAAAATAAAATAATAAAAAAAGAAAGACCAAGTGCCAACAATAGGTCAATATTAATTTTCATAATGAAAATCCTAATATGTTAGCCATAATAAGGTAACTTAAGGTTAAACGATGAGAATTTGTTTTCTTTTTTAAATTTAATCTGAAGCATAACTTTGGAAATGCAATTGTTAATGCGCATTAAAGCATAGAATTTTTACTGTTTTATGTAAAATTAGATGCTGAAAACCTTTTAACATTACGTCATTAATGTGTTTAAAGTCGAATAGCTTTATAAACGTCACATTAAGGCTGAACAATATATTTTCTGATTTACACGATTTACAAAAAAATCATAATCATCAATACAAACTGAAAAATTATCGGAAATACAAAAAAAAAAAAAACTACGCCAAATGTAATGCAAAAACAAATACAAAAATCAATAAAACAACTTTGTGACTCATAATAGTGATATTTTGTGACTTGATTGGAATTTAAAAAAAAAAAAATAATACTTTAAATGATTCGTAACCAAAACCGGATTAATTTTTTATTATTAAATCCCCCGATGCACAATAATAATAAATACTTTGACCATCACACTGGGAAGTTTAAAAACATAAAAACATAAAGTAGGTACGAAGTTTCATAATTAGTTTTACCTTATTTAACAATAATTTAATTTTTTTTTTTCTAAACTAATAATTAACAGTAAGGTTCGGTGTACTGATGTAATTGGTTTTTCTTTTTCTTTTTATTATTTTTTCATTATTTCCTACTGCCTAAGTTACAATTCATTACAATACACATATGACGGCAAATTAGAAATAAAAAGCGAAAAATAGAGAAAATAAAGCTTTTTTTTATGTATGTAATTTACAAGTAAACAAGTAAAAAAAAACACTTGCACACACAATTAAGCGATAATTTTATAAAAAGTTTTCATAAATGAAAAATGATTAACCTAGAGAAGTTTGAAAACATTTTTTTTTATTTAAGAACTTTTGTGATTTTAATAGAATTCCACGAAACACAAAAAAAAAAATTAAACAAGTTTCCAGACTAATGAATTTAAGCTTTAAAAGCATTTCCAATAAGCAATCTTAAATGGAAAACTAGTCTAAATACTGTAAAAACATGAATGTTTTGTGGTAATTGGTTCTAAAACGTCCAAAACAAAATTTTATCAGTTATTCCGTCTATATTTCTTCAATCCTTACGTAAATTTACCAAAATCTTCTATCTATCCAATTGAAATCACTTATTAGAAATACTTTTACCCATTAACCAGTGATTATCACCGTTCTTCTAACAGTGATGCCGTACAAAAGATCTATCTAACGAACCCTTAAAAACCTTGGAATCTAAAAAATTATTTTCATAATTATTCAACAACTAACTACACCAAACAACAACAGCAACAACAACAAAAACGTTTACTACCACTGTTAAAAGTTTAAATAATTAACTCGAAAACATAAAAAAAAAATTAAAAATTAAATAATAAAACCGGCTAGACGTCATTTTCAGCAACGTTGCCAACATAATTATAACGATAGAAAATAACGACAAACTGATTACAACAATAAAATTGTTTGTCAACGTGTCCCGTATTCGTTCCGGTTAATATCGTCATTCTTATTAAGGAAATATACACAAATATCAAAAAAAAATTAAATTAAAAAAATGTTTTTCTTAATTAATTAAATTGCATAACCCTTCACAAAAAATTATGATGGATGATTGTTATCAATTAATTAATTTTATAATTAAAACAACAAACGCTAATAAATCATTAAAAAAAAAAAAATTTCAAATTCGTTAAATTACCTTGAAAAAAATGTTTTTTTTTTTTTTTTTGGTTTTCATTAAATAATTCATTTTGATTGCATATATTAAAAAAAAAAAAAAAATATTTATCGATAATTATTAAGTGAAAGTTCAGTTTTTAAATAAAAACTAAACTAAAGCAAAAATATAATTAAAAAAAAAAAATAAAATTTATCACAAATAATCAACAGCGAAAATTAAAACAAAAAAAAACAAAAAAAAAAAAAAAAGAAAAAAAAAACATTTACGACGACATTAAAATTAGTTTTGTTGTTTATTTAAATAATAATAATATTATCAGACGAAAACTTAATCAACAAATATGTATGAAAAACTAATAAGAAAAATAAAAATAAAAAAACTTTCACTTGATGACATTTTTTTATTTTTATTAAATTTTCAAGTAAAGATGAAGAACAAGAAGAGGAAAAACTTCATAAATCGGGCGCATATGACCTACTGATCATGCACACGATAAAACTAAAAAAAAAAAAAAAATATTCCCAACACAACTACACAAATAGTACAAGCAGTTCATAGCAACAAAATGTACAAAATATAAACAAGTATTTGTTAGTTATTTTTATCATGAAAGCTTAATAAATGTGAAAGGCTTTTTCACGTGTTTAAAAAATAAATAAATGACGCTGATATATTTATTCTTCTCTATTTTTTCTTTGCCTAAATTTTTGATTTTTATTTAAATTTATTAATTAACATAGATTTTAAGTTTAAAAAATAAAAATTAAAAATTATAACACACAAACGCATAGACAAAATTATCAATCTTTAAAGCTTTAGCTGTAAAAACAAAATAAAAAAAAAACTTTCATTAAAAAAAAAACCAAAACCATATCGTTTTTAATCTATTTTTATTGATTATATTGTTTGAAAATAAAAAATTTATTAAATTTAATTAAAAAAATTTATGAATTTGGCATTTGCAAAAAAAAAAAAATTCCATTGAAATTTCGTTTAAATAAAATTACAAATATCCTGTCGACGATAACTGTAAATAACTGCATAAAATTTATACAAGTTGCGTGTACATAATTATACCAGTTAGAACCTTTTGTGTTTTTTTTTTTTGTTTACTACATAAATGCTATTTAAAAGCTTTAAAACCACTTATAACGATGGAATAATAATTATTTTCAAGTATTATTATTATTTCAAGTTTAATAAACTAAACAAACAAAGAAAATTTAAATGTCATACAGTTAATTTACAGTTAAGCTAGTTGCTATATAGCAACAAAACTTGCTTTAGCAACACATGTTTTTGATACATAATTAACGAAAGTCTCCTGTTAAAAGTTTACATTTTTAATCCATACGTAACAACAAATACAAAAAAGAAAAATTTTATTTATTAAACACAAATATTATATTTTACTCATAACCACGTTTACGTTATTTAAAAAAAAAAATAAAATTTTTAAGCGAAAGTTTATTTATAAAGAAATTTAAATAAAGAAAAGAAAAAAAAAAAACCGAAAGAAAGCACATAAAATACGTAAAAAAATAATGAGTGACCAGAGCAAGCACATACAGGTCTCATTTATTTATTGACATTATTTGACGATTTATTTGACGGTTGTGATCTGATTTATAAAGTGAGTTAATGAATTTTTTTTTTCAATTTTTTTTTTTTTAATTTAATTTTGTTTATGCTTAACAAAACAACCTTGAAAAATGAAACTGGATAGAATTTTTTACAATTTTAATTCAACACTTTTCTGTTATTTTAATAAACGATTACTTTTTTTTTTGTACGCTTAAATGAGATGAGGTAATTAGATTCTGCTAATAACAACAAAATTCTATAATAAGAATGATAAAGCATTTAATATTAGTTAGCATAAAATATGACTCTGTATCAGTGCTTCAGTAATAACCACGGAGTATAATATAAAAATTAAATGGCGCCCGCATAACTCTCCACAATCTTTATAAAACTTTTTTTGTTTTTATTTTTATTGCAACGAAAAACTTTTTATAAAAGCAAAACAAAAAACAATTAATTTGTTGTTAAATAAAAAGTTATTTATTATTATTATTGTTGTTGTTTACTAATTTTATTTATATTTTATAAAATCGCTTCTTCTTTTTTCTGTTTAAATACAATCTTGGAGGATTATGGGCACGTTTTTATAATTTATTTTCTTAAATTAATTAAACAAAACAGCAACTTAAATTCATTTTTAAAGTAAATTTTATTTATTTTATATATATTTTTGGTTAAAATTTTGTTTAAACAAATAATAAAGAAACATGCGTCAGACACTTTACGTGCGTGACTTACGTTGTTATTACACAAAGCATTTAAATTAAGTCGATTTTTTTTTAAAGAAACTACATTATTCTTATAGGAATTTTAGGAACTTTAAGAAGGTTTATAGCAAAGTTATTAAAATCTAAATACTCAACTAATGTAGGAATTACAAACAAAATAAAACAATTTCTTTACTTTTAAGTGAATAAAACCGACTTAAATATAAAAATTTCATATAAAAAAAAAAATTAGGTTAACAACAGCAGCATCCGCATCAGTTAAAATTAAATTAACTTTTACGCACTATAACCGTAGTAGAGTGTGTGTGTATCTGACTTAATAATTAAATAATTTGTTTATTAAATAAACGAAAATAAATTTGAAAAAAAAAAAAAACAATCATTAAAAATTCTCACCAAATAGAAAAAAAGAAAAAAAAAAAACGATTAAATTAAATACAAAAACAACGCGTAATATCTTAATAAAAAAAATTATTTTTAAGTCATAATAATTGAATAGATAAACAATTGCTAACGGTTATGCCGCTAGATTTAACTAAAGAAAACAAATAATAAAAAAAAAAAATTGTTTGTAATGAACTAAATAATAATTATTTATAAAACGTATAAAAGAGAGAAACCGGATTTTATCTGGATTTTTTTGTTTGGATTAACTTGTTGATTAAGGTAACAAAAACTGTCAAGGTGACAATCGAATATGTAAGTAAGGTTAGCGACCACATATCGGTAATTTATAGCAAATATTCTTATTTATTTATTTATTAAACATTCTTTTCAATTCATTTCTAATGAAATTTTGTCTATATAAAACATACACCGGTAATTCATGTTTTTTTCCACCATATTTATGGTAAGTATATTAGAATAAACACTAATCCAAGTTACTTAACACAAGTTACAACACATTATCGATTTACTTATTAAAAATTATAACCGCTATAATCGATTTACTTATTTTATTTTATTTTACTTTTTAACTAAAGAAAAATGATTTAAATTCACAAGTTTTGCATAAATAATTTCTAAAGTACCGCATAAACGTCATTTGTATAATTAATTATTTAATAAACATGTCATAAAATAATTTAATGTATTTTAATAAGACAGAGAAACAGACACTGCGCGTATTTATTAATTAATTAATTTAAATAAAAAAAACAAAATCTCATAAAGTATTTAAATAATTATAATTAAACTATTAAATCACTGAAAACAACCAGCTAGCAATAATTGTTTATTTTTAGTAATGACACCAACCATTTTATTAGATCAAAAACTGATATACTAAAGTCATCCCTGTCTCATTTATACCAGTTAATTATAGTACTTAAAATTTAATAAAAAAAATTTCTTTTTTTTTTATTAATTGAATTTTGTTGTTACTGAATTTTAATTAAATAAAAATAACGAAAAATAAAAAAAAATCTCAATAAAAACACAAGCAGCAAAAGAAGAATAAAAAAAATTACATTTTTTAAAAGACAGGATGATATTTTATTTATTATCATTATTATCATTATTATTATTATTATTATTGCAATTATAATAACATTTTTTAATATCCTTTTTTAGTGTTAAAATATTTATTTAAAAATTTTTTTTTTTTTTTTTATATATAAATAATAACCTAAAACGAATATTTAATTGCATAATAAATCATTGATGGTTTTTTTGTTAACGTAAATAATTTTAATTCGTTTGTGTTTTAAACATACAGTAAATGATTCGTTAACAGGAACATTATTGTGTTAAAAAGGAATGAATATTAAATAAAAATTCAATAATAAAAGTCTTTGTTTTCTTTACAAATAATTTTTTTTTTCTTGTTTAGAATCGAAGTTGTCAAAGTTGTTCCTTTCTACATTACTCAAGAAAACTCTTAAAAAACCGTCAAATTATTATCCCATAATTTTACTGTAGAATAAACAAGAAACTTCCCTCAAAAGTCATAAAAGAAAGTCAGAAACCTCAGTCAATTAAATCAAGCAGTTCACTGTATTTATTAATTATTTAAAGTAAAAATCTTTATAATTGAATTAAAAATAAAGTAAAAAAACGTAAAGAAATATACTTCGATAATTATGTTTTTTTTTTAATATTTAATGGATAAATAATAAAATAATAAAACTGTCAAAGGTAATTATAGCTTTAAATTGGTGTTAAATTGTCGCGTTTTTTTTTTTTTTTGTAAATTATTATATTCTTATTTTGATTATAACAGTTTTATTGTTAATATTCGCTGAATAAAAAAGATTCTTTTTTTTATACTAATAATAACATATAAATAAAAGAAAATTAAAGAAATTTTATTAATAAAACAAAAACCCATGAGATAACCCAAGTAAATGGAGAAAAATAAACTGATGATGATGATGATCATAATTTAAATAATAAGAAAACGGTAATCATTTGCCACTTTATATAAAATATAAATAAATAAAAATTACCATCATCAATAATAAAACGGTATTTGATGACACGGAGAAAATAAAATTAATAAATAAAAATCCAATAATAGGAAGATAAATTTGCAGAAAAGAAAAAAAAATCAATCAATAAGGTGACCAACAAGTTATTTAACAATAAGAAAAGAATTTTTATTTATTTATTTATTTTTTTTTTTTGGGAAATAAATGTGACACCAATGAAATATTTGTCAAAATTTGAACGTAGATCTATATCCTTTAGAATTTAATTTAAAAAAAAAATAAAAAAAATTTTTTTATTGAACTTCTGAACTTAAAAGGTTGCCGTGGCTACTCTGTAGTTATAAAACTTTTGTTAAGCCAACGATTATTTTTACTTTCTCAAAGCTATGCCTAAATGTTTTCATCATAGTTTAAAAATGCCGCGATAGCATAAGAACACTGATCGATACAGACAAGATACACGATTGAAGTCTCATCCGCGATAGATTGAATTTAATGTTAAACCCAAAACATTTCTAATAAAACCTTTAAACTTGCAGGTCTTTACAAAAATTACCAGTTGTGGTTCAAATAAATTATTCTAAAAACTATTTAGCCAACCAAATTTTTTTTGTAACAAATCTATAAAAAATTTCCCATTAGATTCAATTTAGAAATAAAAATAAAAATAAAAAAAAAAAAACCCCGGTAATTTCAAGATTAAAATGCACTTCAGGTGCCCCCAATTAATAATAAAATTAAAAAAAAAACACAACAAAACACTTGATATTAAAAATTTAATTCAAATAATTTCTCTCTTTTTCTTTAACTCTACACACATTCAACAGATTTCTAATGAATCAACCAAAATTTAAATTAAATTTCTATTCAAAAAAATATTTTCAAAGCCCCACACAACACATAACACAAAAAATAATAATTTTTTAATCACAATGTAAAATCATTTATTTATCAGTTTTTAATAATTACGTACAAATAAATGCTGTAGAATAATAATAATAATAATAATAATAATAATAACGAGAAACAAACATACAAAGCACCAATAATCTATTATATTGTTGTTGCTAATGATAAGAAATAAAAATTTTCATGAATTTCCTGCTCTTGGAAGTTTTTTTTCTCTCTAATCTTTATTTTGTTAAAAATAAAAAAATAATTCATTCCTACTCTAGGCTATGAAATAAGGATACAAATTGTAAATACATTATCTAAAATTTGATATAACATTTGCAACAAAACCCTATAGTTGTGTTTTACTAGTCATTTAAATGTAAATTTTGATAAGAAATTCAATTGACAACAAAAACCATCTTAAAGTTTCATTCTATTGCTAAACAAAATTTTTTTTATCTATTAAAAGCCTAAAGTAATATTCGGTATTACCCTGTCTTATTAAAAAAGAAAAAAAAATTATTTTGATAAGGAAAAATAAAACAAACAGCAAACTGACACAAACTTATAAAAAGCTTTAAAAAGCATATAGCAAAAAAATTGCAAATTTGCTACAAAACATAAAACAAAATTAACCGCATTAAAGAGAAAAAGAAAAGATTTACAAAATGATAATAAATCACTTAAAGGAATTTTAATTAATAATTTATTTTTTTTATATGAAACGGACACGTTTTAATTATGAATTTTATCGTGATTGGTGTTAAAGGGAAAAACAAAAAAAAACCAACAACGTTGCAGTTATTATTGCAGTTTTGGGAAGTAAAATTTCTTTTTAACTGCAACCAATAAAGTATGTATGTATGTATGTATGTTAGAAAGAGATACAACATATACAAGAGAAATGTCATATTTCTTATGTATGGGAGGAAGAATTTTAACAATTCTAAGGAGAATTTATTTTTTCTTCTTTCAATTTTTTTTTTTTTTTCTTGTCTTTAATTTATTAATGAAAATGGGGTTATGTTTGGTTATCGTTTTTCATTCATTTATTATTTAAAATAAATTTTTATTTTAATAATAAATAATAAAAAAAACAATTTTCAATTCACTAAACTTGATTTAATTTTTTTTTTCTTTTTTTTTAATAACACAAAAACTTAATAAAAAGAAAAAATTATTTTTATTTATTTTTCAATTAAAAAGAAAAAAAAAATATCCACAAATAGATTTTATTTTATACAGTATATATATTTTAAAATAATAAATAAAAAACGATGACACTTTAATTAATAATAGATAATAAATAGATAAAAAAAAAAAAATTTAAATAACTTTACCTAAATTCAATATTATTGAATTTATTAAACAATATAAATAAACGAAACGTAAAAAAAAAAATAATTCAACGAATCCATAGAAATGTAATTAAGATTCTTGTGAAAACATTATTTATATTTTGAGTTTTTGTTTTTTTTTTATTAATAAAAAATAATAATTTTCATCAGACACAAATAAAAACAACACAAATTACACCAAGAAATAAATAAAAAAAATTTCTTTTATATATTTTCTCTACACAAAATCACAAAAAAAAATGAAAAAAAATAATAAAAACTCTTTAAACACCTGTGTTGTGTGTGTGTTGTGTGACACTGAAAACACGAAAAAAAAAAACGAAAAATTAATTGGAGAGGAAAAAAAAACAAAAAAAAAAAACACAAGAAAAATAAAATAAATTGCAACAAATAAATTATTACCGAAAAAAGTATTATGAAGTTAGTAGGAATTGTATGGTTTTTTCCTCGTTTTAAAATGTTTCTGTTTTTATTGAAAACAGAACAGCCAATATAAGAAAATTTTATATTTTCTTTCCAACTCATTTATGATTTATTTTTAGCGACGCCTATTTTGTAATAATTTTAATTCCAAAAAAAAAAATATATTTACATCGCTCAGCACAAAAAACTACACAGATCCATCTATCGTTCAGAAGATAGAACTATACACTGTTGTAAATAAAATTTAAAAAAGAAAAACATTTTTTTTTTAACATTATCAGCTCAACTTTTTATTTAATTATTTTATTAAATAATAATTATAAATAGCAAAATATTATTTATTAAATTAAAAGTTAATATATTTTTTTTGTATAACTAAAACCTGTTTAAAAGTTAACCATTTTTATACAGAGTAAATAAGATAAATTTTTGTTTATAATTTTTTTTTTTTTTTCATTTATTTATTGCAACTTAGGCACAATTATATTAAAATTTTTCACTTTTATTATAACGGACGTATTTATTTTTTCTTTTCTTCTTTTAAATTAGTTTAATTTATTATTTAGGTGTAGTATTTGATAAGAGATTAATTATAATTATTATAAATTAACAACAAATCACATGTAATAATTAAATACAAACTAAAAGTCAAGTCAATTGATAATTTCCAATATTATTCTAATATAATTTTGTCTCATGATTTGTGTTCCACGATTACTTTTAATTAATTTTAAAACATTCAAAAATCTTTTTTTAAACAAAAATAATGTGACTTTTAACTACAAATTAAATTTGTATACAAACAGAAAAAAAAAAGTTTAATTGGTGCAAGGATGAAACTTTTATGAAATCGTCATAAACCAAACAAATATCCATCATTTAGCTAAATATTAATTTAAAAAACAAAAAATGTGCACGCTGGTTATTTAATTAAAAAAAAAAATAATAATTTCTTAATTAAGCTTCTTGGTTTCTCTTTGATAAAATTCTCATCTTTTTCTTCATCTACAAATCATTTGCCTATTAAATAATATTTTTTCATCATAATAATAAAAGCTTCATCTGTCCTAATCACACTAAACTAAATTAATTTTAATTTATTTTTCATTTTTATTTTTTTATTTACTTGTGCGTGCCCGATCAATATTTTTCTTTTCTAAATCAGAAAAACCTAAAATACTTTCAATGGCATTTAAATGCCCTTGTGAATTTTCTTTATCAGTTAGAAAATAATAGATTGCACTCTTTAAAAACTGCAATGTTATTTCCGGATCAACTTTATGTTTTTGTTGGGCTTCAATTAAGCGACGGTACATTGTCTACAAAGAGAAAAGGGAAAAAAAAAATTTTTTTTTAATTAAATTAATATCACTTCCCCATAGGGTGTTGTGTATAAAGTTAAAAACAATTAATACTAAAAAACAAAACAAAAAAAACAACTAATTTAATTAAAGCAATGGATTTGTGTATTTATTTAGAAATTT
This sequence comes from Ptychoptera albimana, assembly GCA_961205885.1. Lineage (NCBI taxonomy): Eukaryota > Metazoa > Arthropoda > Insecta > Diptera > Ptychopteridae > Ptychoptera > Ptychoptera albimana. The sequence goes on along the minus strand of OY540801.1, from coordinate 14,119,750 downwards.
AATTTAATTATTTTATTACAACAAAAAAAAAAAAGAAGCAAAACAATTATGCGTTTAAAAAAATTAATTATAGAAAAATTATTATTTAATGAATGAATTTAAAATTGGCCAATGTATGATTAAAAATTAATTAAAAAAAAAAAATTTCACTTTTTGGTAAACAACCAGAAATATAATTAATAACAAAAAAGAAATTTAATTATTCGTATTAGAATCATAAATCCATTTTTCATAATTTTCTATTTTCTAATTAAACAATTAATTGCAGGCTACAAAACGACAAGTACATACAAATGGATACATTATTTAAATCAATTAATTAAAAAAAAAAAAACTTAAAGCATTACCATTTAAATGTAGAATAAGAAGAAGAAAAAAGAAGCAAACAAATTAAACATACCTTTGACAGTATAACTGTGGATTGTTAATAACCAACGTTTAATTCACGATTTTATTTTAATTAAAAAATCGATAATTAAGTCAATTAACTAAGTCATATAAGGGTACAAACGTTAAAAATCACAAAATGTAATTTAATTAAATAATTTCTTCTCAAAAAGAATAAACGTCGCATGTAGTTATGATCAAAAACCATATCGTCGTTGGATATTAACAAGCCAAAAATTAAACAATCAAAAATATAGAAAGCAAACAAATAGAAAAAGTAATTAAAATGACACGAAGTGTGTTAATCTTTCTTCAATTTCATTAATTAATAATTCATTTTAGTTTTAAACGCATAATTTTGCAATACAAAATTCAATTCAATGCAAATTCAAACAAAATCCCGATTTTAATGCCAAAAAAAAAAAAAAAAATTATCCAAAAACAACAGAACAAAACAAAAGTAAAAAAAAAGAGAGGGAGAGAGAAAAAAATTACTCTCCAAAACGGTTATTGGTTACTATTTTTTCCATTTTTTTTAATTCAAATTTACAAACCTTCCTCGCGCCAAGCAACCATAATGATATTGCTTCTTTTGCGCTAAGTAGAATTTGTGAATTTCCATTACCACTAGCCGGCTGATAACACGTATCCTAATATAGGTATTTATATATAATATTTAATTAAAAATAAATGAAATAAATAAAATAATTAATGATAAATATAAAAAAAAACAACGTTACAAAATACAATACAAAAGATAATTAATTAATTAATTAAAAAAAAAAAAAATTCTTTTTTAGACAACAACAGACAGTAATGTTACTAAAGTACCCCATTTCTTTGTTATCTCTAATAATGCCTTAAAATATTTACAATGCTTAGGATTTACGTTATTAAAATAAAAAAAAATACGATATATGATGAGCCAATAATTATTTAATTAATTAAACAAAATTTAAAGCAATTATCAGTATCAATCTAGCAATTATACAAGTGATAACTAAATATAATTTCCGGAAGTAATATTGCTCCATTTTTTTTTTTAATTTGAATTTAAAATTTAGAAAACGATAAACAAATATTTGGACTATAAAAATTCTCCAGAAGATGATTGTCACAACGAACATATCCATTGATATGTAACTTCCACGGATATTTCTCACACATTTTACATATTTTAATTACAAAAAGGAAGTATTTATGTGATTCTTAATAATTAAAAGTAAATAAAAAAAAATGTGCATTACAGTAGGGATGTTATCTTGAAATAAATTAAATAAAAAAATTAAAAAAGAAAAGAATTTATTAGAGAATAAATTTGTTTGATTAAAATGATTACAATTAACATGAACAAACACATAAGCATATGTCCATTTAAGATTAAATTATTTTATTATTATCATTAATTGTATGATAAAAATTAATTAAACTTACCCTAATGTTCTCCAGCTCATCTTGTGTTACTTGTAGTTGCTGCAATAATTCTGGTACTGAAACACGACCTGGCGCTTGTTTAGCAAATTCTAAAACCTTTTTTTTTTTATAAAAACAACAAAAATGAATTAATTATTTAAACACACGATTTTTCTTTTTTTAAATTTATTAACAAACCTGATCAGCATGTTGTAAACGTTCAGCTTCCTGACCCTTGGTATACATATGTAAATACATTTTATTTTGCTTATCATTCTGTTCATTTAATTTTATCTCTAATTCACTTAGTTGCTGTTCTAATTCATTTATTTTCTCTTTTGCTTGTTCGTAGTTCACAACCATGTCCGAATAATTTGTATTCGAATCACTTAGCTTATTTAAGAGGGCCTCAATTTTATTATTATAATTACATTTGATCGTTGATTGTTCTAATATTTCTTTATTTATTAATTCATCAATGCGTAGTTCATACATTTGGATTAGACGTTGACGTTCCTCTGTATTTATATTACTCAGTTCATCATTAGATGTTTGTACATAGGAATCTTTGGAAGTAATAGATGATGTGGTTATGTCTTCAAAATGTCCACTGTCCGCAAAAGATCCTTGCATATCACTTGTTGTAAGTTTATCGTGCATATATTGCACCTGATGTAGACCATGATGACGTGGACTTTGTTTCAGAATATCATCTGTCATATCAATAATTGGTGATACATCTTGCGATGTTTTTGTATTTTCACGAACCGTTACAGCATCACTGGAATTAGAGCGTTCATCTGGCGAACTTAATGAAGCTTTAAACAAACGTAATTCCACAACTTCTTTCGTTAATTTCAGTATTTCACTATCCTTTTGTTCCAAATCCATCCGGACTTGAGCCAATATTTCTTTAAGTCGCCTTATTTGTCGCTGTGCACGTTGCGTCGGTGTTAAATAATCTTCACCAGTTTGTCCAGCAAATGTCGAACAATGCACAACATACTTCATTTTACGGCCACTAAAAGTTGTTCCATTTCTAAAAGCGATTAAAATTTTTAATAATATACATAAAAAAAGTTTTTGATTAATCCAAATTCTATTCACCTAGCTACATATCCATGATCACATGATATTCCTGATCTACCCGATGCCATCGAGGAGTAACTATGTAATGAATCTATATCGTCCTCTAAATAATTATTTAATGGCGAATCAGGTGTTACTGGTGGTGTCTTTGGCACAGCACGTCCACTTCCGCCACTCAATATTGGTAATTTTCTTTCATCCGGTGTCTTTGGTGTACGCGGTGTTCGTGGTGAACCATTAAATGAATTACCCGAAATATTATTCGTTAAATTTAATGACTAAAAATATATAAAAAAATAAATTATTAAATAATTTCTCTGTATACATATATTTAGGTCAAACGCTAAAATAATACAAATACACAACGGGAAATCTAAATTATTATTTTTATATCTCAGCAGGTAATTTATTACAAACACCAAAACCGCAATTATGATTTATTAATTTTTTTTTGATTAGTAATCAACAACGAAAAAAATAAATAAATTAAATTAAACACAGAAAATTGAATAAATTTTAAACAAAAAAAAGAAAAAAATTTAAACACGAAAAAATAAAAATCGAAATTACATAACATATTTCACCTAATTATTACTTCTGTGTTGGATGAAAACTTTATTCAAACCAAAAAAGAAAAAATAAATAAAAAATAAACGCAAATTGCTGAATAATTTTCATTAGCAAAACAAAACAAAAAAAAAAAAAAATATTTTGCGGAATAATAAAAACTAAAAGAAAAAATGCTTCACTCACCATTCCTCCATTTTCTCTTTTGGCTAAATCATTGGCAGTGTTCGTTGTTGTTATTGTTGATTTATTTGTATATTTAGATGAGTCTTGTGTATTAGACGATTTACTTTGTACCCCATTGCTGGGGTAATTATTACAATATGTATTCGCCGTTTTGATTGATTTTATTATATTACTTCCGCAACAACAGCAACAGTCACCACTATTGTTATCACCTATTGGCGTTAATTTATGTGAATATGTGCCAGCAATTGTTTTTATATCATTTGGGCAGCTTGTACTAGTGCGCATACGCAATGATTGTGTACGACGAAAACCTTGCAATTGTGGTGACAATTGTGGTATTTTTGTTATTGTTCCAGATGTACTTGTTCCAGGTGATATTTTTAATGTTTTATCTAATATCTCTGATGTTGATTTACTTGTTTCATCATTTTTCTTTAATAAAACTTCTTCCGTAACCTCATTGTATTTATTTAAAATATTTTTTTCGTTTTTCTCTATATTTTCATCATTATTTTGTAACACTGACATGCTTCACTCAGTTATATTTCTCTGTTCTATCATAAAAGTTCCCATGGAACTTAAATAAAAAGAAAAAGAAAAAAAAAATTAAATTTAAAAAAGAAAAAAAAAATATTCTTGTACTAAAAAAAAAACCACTCACTTATGTACTAATAAAACTAATTTAAATTCTATTGCACAGGCATCACACTGCAGTTAAATGTTTGTGTACATGCAAAACAAGGGTAAACAACCCCTTTTTAGTGCAAACGTTAACAAAATTTATTGCAGAAAACTTATAAACTACAAATAAGGAAATCATTTACGTTAATCAAAGTGTATGTAGATGTAAATAAAATAAAATAAAATAAAAAACACAAAAATAAGTAATTACAAGCGATGAGTAAACAATAAATAAGTAAATAAACCAAGGCTGTTAAGAAATACGCCAGTAAAACCAACAGAAATCAAACCGAAAAATCAATGAAACAAAACCCAAAATAAAGTCGTAATAATAATTGTAATTACTTTATTTTACTTTAGATTTAAAACAAGGTAAAAAAAAAAGATTTATTACATAGAATTTAAATTTTATTACATAAAACTGTGCTATTAGGAACGTGAGAATAATTTTCCTTTTCTTTTCTTTTTTTTTATAAATAACTTTAATACACCTATAACTCGATTACTACGATTTTAAATTTTTTTTTATATCGCGATATTATTATCAGTAAAATATTTTCTAGAAATAGTTTCAAAATTACACGATTTAAAGGTAAATAAGCGTTAAAATTATAATTTATATAGCTGATTTTTGGAGGCTTTGTAAAGTATTTTATTAAAAAGTTACCCACATAACATACAAAACACTTTGTGATTTAAATTAAAAAAAAAAAAAAAAAAAACTCCATAACAAATACACCGTATAAATAAATATCGAGTGATTTTTTAATAATAATAAAAAAAAAACAATTGAATTAAAATTCTAAAATAAATTAATTCCATAAAACAAAGCAGCTTATTTTCTATTTTTTTTAATTAATAATATTTTTTTTTTTTTCTTTTCTTTTTTCAATTCTAAATACAACTGGAATTTTCATTTTTCGCTTAACTAACAATATGCTTTCTGTGTTTACCAGTTTTCACTTTATTACTTAATTTAATTAAAAAAAAAAACTCGAAACAGCAGCACGCAATATTATTAAACAGAAGAACGCAAATTAACTAATTAAAAAATTATTCAATTTGACTCACAATTATTCAATAAAAAAAATATTGAAAAAAAAAAAAAAAACAAATCAACAAAACAAATATAAAATAAATCTAATTAATCCAAGTAATTACATAAACAAATAAGCAATAATCACAGCGCGAAAAATTATTATTTGTTTATTAAAACAAAAAAAAAAAAATAACAAAAAATTAGAAGAAAACGGAAATGAAAATAAAATAAAAAACTTTCTTCTAATTTTCGGCGGTGCTTATACACAATTTGAATGTTTACCACTGACTAAAACTAAAAACAGTAGGCTGATATTCCAAAAGCACTTTATGAAATTTTTTATTTTTTTTGTTATTTTTCTCTACACATAAAAAAAGCTCCAATATTTTTTTTATTATTATTATTATTATTATTATTATTGGAGTATTGGTTAGAAGAAAAATGGGAAATTAACTTTTTATTCTTTTATTATTATTTTTCTATATTTGTTTTTGAATAAAAAAGACAAAAGAGAATTATTATTTCGTGTTAATAAAAAAACAAAATACTTACGTAATAACGCATTGATTTTTACACACAAATAATCCTATTAATGATCCACCAAAAAAAAATGTTTTAATTAAATACGAAAAAATTCTCCAAATAAACAAAATGAAGTTACTAGAGCATGTGTTTGCTAAAGAATAAAAAAAAACAAAAGAAACTACGTAAACATGTGACATTTTGCATTTATATAAAAAAAAAAACTAAATAGGGGAAGAACACCCTTCCTTTATTCTTCACAAAAAAATAAAATAAAATTATACAACTGAAGGAGCAGCACCTTAATAAAGAGAAGAAGAATTTATAAAAAAAAAAAAATTTTTTTTTGCTCTTTAATTTCAGCATATACATCAACCCACTTTATCGTGTCCATAATCTAAATATTTTCTCTTTGATCATTTCCTTATATTAAAATAAATATTTATTCATAAAATATTCAAAAGAAGAATTATTGATTTATCTATGTACAAGAGTTTTATATTCTCCGGTATTTTCGTTTTTTATTATTATAATTTTGGTATAGAAACATAAAAAGAAAACAACAAAGAAACACATGAAGGATATCGTTTTACCGCAGAAGAAAGCAAAAAGAAAAAAAACCTCACACTTCCTTTAGCAAATATTTAAACCAATAAATGTTACATTTTTTATCTCCAAATATTAGCATTAATTATGTTTTATATTCTACCAGGTGCTTCTAATTTATTTATTGTTTCATTATTTATTTAAATAAGAAATTAAAAAATAAACTAAATAAAGAAAAAACTATTTTTTGTATAACAGTGTAAAGTTAGTAATTATTACAACGTGCTCGTAAAAATCGTATCGTGATAACAAACCGAAAAAAAAAAAAAAAAAAATTTATGTTTTTTTTTGGTGATTTTTAATTATTATCGCGATAGAAAATTACTTTTTGTTCCGTCATAAAAATAAAAATTATTTAATTAAATTTAATAATAAACTAGCAAAAATAGTTTTTTTTTTATATATATTTTTTTTAGAATAAATATGGGGAGAGAAGAATTACATTTTCTGCTGTTTCCTGTGTTAAACATTTTTTGCTTTAATTAAATTTCCGTTTATTTTTATAAATTAAAAACTTTTTTTTTTATTTACTTTACCGATTAATAAAAAGTTTTTTTTTTTATCAGTTAATTGTTTTAATTAATTTTCACTGTTTTACACAACAATTATTTACATAATAAAAGGGAAAACAAATTGTTTTAAAACTGATTTAGCAGACTGAACTCTACACTCGTGAACTGATATAATTTTTTTTTTTTTTGGAATTGTAGGGGGAATAGAAAAAAAAATCAACTTTAGCTATGACAACCGTGCACTTGCCGTAACTGTTATAATAATTTAAAACACAAAAATAAAAACCAAAATATTTGGTGCAGTTCAATTATCTACAGTCAAGTCAAACAAACAACATTACACAAATTTATAATCAATTTAAACTAATTATTTCTTATCTTAAAAAAAAAACCTATGTCAATGATATTTACTTCATAAATATAACATTTTTATTAACCAATAATAAACAAATAGAAAAGAATAATTTACTTTCATAAATAATAAAAAATTTTATTCAAAAAAAAAAAAAAAGTAACTGCGATTCACACTAAAACTTATATAAACTTCACGGTAAACAAAATTAATAATTAATTAAATAATAATAATGAGATTTGCAGCTGATTGTAAAAACCAAAAAAAAAAAATATTATTATTATATAAAACAACAGTTGAGTGAATTATTTACTTTTATAAATATTATGCTTCGTTAATTTTATGTTTGATAAAAAAAAAACTTTTTTTATTAATTTTTTAAAAAAATATATTTATAGTTTTTAGTGACATCTATATTCTTACTATAATAAAATTAATTAATATTAACTGTTTGTATGGCAAGAAAATATTTTATAGGGAAAATGTGTAAATGACGTGATTTTAGACAAATGATTGTTACTTGCATTTTTGAAGTTGTCATTTGTAATTTATATTGTGGTTGTGTTCTCGCAATATTATATTATTCAATTAATTGGTACATTATAATTAAATAATAAAAAATTGATAGTTAATAAATAAATAAATATAAAATTTAATTTATTTTTGTATATTTATAGATACAAGATAAAACTATGGATCGTTTATTAAGACTTGGTGGCGCTATGCCTGGATTATCACAAGCACCACCGCCTACAGATGCTCCTGTTGTTGATACTGCTGAACAAGTGTATATATCCTCATTAGCCCTATTAAAAATGTTAAAGCACGGTCGTGCTGGTGTTCCTATGGAAGTTATGGGCTTAATGTTAGGTTAGAAATAATTTCTTTGTGTCTAGTTAAATTTTTGTTTAATCATTGTCTGATTTAAAATTTTTAGGAGAATTTGTTGATGATTACACTGTTCAAGTAATTGATGTGTTTGCTATGCCACAAACTGGTACTGGGGTTTCTGTAGAAGCTGTTGATCCAGTCTTTCAAGCAAAAATGTTAGATATGTTAAAACAAACCGGACGCCCCGAAATGGTTGTTGGATGGTACCATTCACATCCTGGTTTTGGTTGTTGGTTGTCTGGTGTTGATATAAATACTCAACAATCTTTCGAAGCTCTTAGTGAGCGTGCTGTCGCTGTTGTTGTTGACCCAATACAATCTGTTAAAGGAAAAGTAAGTTTCGATTCTTTTCTTTTTAAATAATTTTATTAAATACAATTTATTTTCAGGTTGTTATTGATGCCTTCCGTTTAATTAATCCAAACATGTTGGTATTAGCACAAGAACCACGTCAAACCACCTCTAATTTGGGTCATTTACAAAAACCATCTGTTCAGGCATTAATACACGGATTAAATCGTCATTATTATTCCATAAGTATTAATTATCGTAAAAATGAATTGGAACAAAAAATGTTATTAAATTTACATAAAAAATCATGGATGGATGGTTTAACATTAGCTAATTATCAAGATCATTGTAATATAAATGAAAATATAGTTGGTGAAATGTTGGAATTAGCGAAAAATTATAATAAGGCATTAGAGGATGAAGAAAAAATGACACCAGAACAGTTGGCGATTAAAAATGTGGGTAAACAAGATCCGAAACGTCATTTAGAAGAGAAAGTTGATAAATTAATGCAAAACAATATTGTACAATGTCTCGGTGCAATGTTGGACACAATTGTTTTTAAATAAATTTATAAAAGATTTAAATTATAATTTAAAATTCATGATTAATATTAATAAAAAAACAAAAAAGATGGAAAAAAATACACAAAAAGCTGTTTTTTATTGATGAGGGCATTGTAGCTAATCCGGCTTTTTCTAAAAATTCTTTGTTTATATTGACATAAATAAAGAGGTTAGGTTGTTGTCTTCAATAATTACAATTCATGCTAACGTTAGCGTAATGTTTCGCATTTAATTTAAATTTATAAATTTCCTTTGGGAATTTTTTTTTATAGTTTAATTATTATCATTTTTTTATTTTAATTAAAATTCTAATTAACATCTTCCTATAAATTAATTAAAATTAATTTTTAATTTTTAAATATTTTAAAACTGAAAGGAAATTTTAATTTTATTTTTCTACACTGTTAATAGTTTTGGACAATTTTTGACATTTATTAAACAAGGAACAAATTTATTTTTTTTTTATTTGGAGAATAAAATTTATTTAAAATAGAAATAAAGAAACAAAATTTAATTAAAATGCTTTAAAAAAAAATAAATAATGTAATACTTGTGATAAAATTCTATTCATTTTAAATAATATAATTATTAATTTAGAAATAGAAAATCTAAATAAAGTAAAACACAAAATTAGCAGGAAATACTCTTATCTTTAAAAAAAAAAAAAATATTTTATTATTTTAAGTCAAATAAGCCTTTTAAATTAAATTATTTTCTATATAAATCATATATAAATAAATAGTTGAATAAAAATTATAATGCGTTTAAGCTAAAGAATAAATAAGAATTAATAATTAATTGGTAATTGCGATTAAAAATCAATCGATCAAATTAAAATAAATAAATAGAAGAGTTTAGGAAGTAATCAAGAAAAAAAAAATGGGTGGTATTATATGGTCGGAATTATTTCCGACAAAAACAAGTATTTTTATATTTATATCTTATATGTCATTATTTGTTAGTCAAGGTAAATTTATAAAATATATTAATATAATATTTTATTTAAATTATATTTCTTCTCTTACTTTTTTTTTAAAGGTATTCTGGTAACAGCGTCACAAGGTGCTGATAATAGTTATAAATATAATACAGTAACTGTTGTCCTATTAACAGAAGTACTGAAATTAATTGTTTCCGGATGTTTATATTGTAGACAGTACGTTTTAATAGAATTAATACAATTTAAAGAAGATTAATTAATTATAAAATTATTTTATTTTTCTCTATTCAGACATACATTTAAGTCATTAATACATAATATCTTTAGTGGTTTAAATGTTTTATTATTATATTGTGTACCAGCATTTTTATACTGTTTATATAATAATTTATCATTTATAAATTTATCCGTATTTGATCCTACAACATATTTCTTATTATTACAATTTCGTGTTGTTATCACCGGTGTTCTATTTCAAGTAAGTTTAACAAGATTATTGAAAACGTCTTTACTTTACTTTAATTAATTTACCTTCTTTTTTTTTTTTTTAGATAATATTTAAAAAGTATTTAAGTAGAACACAATGGTTATCATTAATATTATTAACGGTTGGATGTATGATAAAACAAATAAATTTTGGTGATATTATAATAAATGATAAAAATACAAAAACAATGAATGGTTTAAAATTAAATATAAATATTATATTTATATTAATACAAACGGTATGTTCATGTTTGGCTGGTGTTTATAATGAGTATTTATTAAAAAATAAAGGAAATAATATAAATATTTATGTACAAAATATTTATATGTATATTGATTCAATAGTTTGTAATCTGATAATATTATTATTACAAGGTAATTTTATGAATTCCTTTAGTACTAGTAATTTATCAATTATATTTAATTTTAATATAATTATAATTATGATTAATAATACAGCAATTGGTATAATAACTAGTTTTTTCCTAAAATATATGAATTCAATATTAAAAACATTTGCTAGCTCATTAGAAATATTATTAACAGCAGTTTTATGTTATATTATATTCTCAATACCAATTTATATAAATACAATATTATCAATAATTATTGTTACAATATCAATATATATTTATTCAAAATCACCGGTTAATAATAGTGTTATTAAAGTAAGTAATAAACATAATGATGAAGAATTATTATTAAATAATTCTGATGTGGATGATGACGATGATGATGATGATAGTGGAAGTATTGATGTTATTGATGATATTCATTTTAAACAAAAAATTGAAAATGTTTAATTTATAATGAACAAACTATTTAATTAGGTTTTATTATATATTGTATTTGTATTATTATTATTATTATTTATTAGTTGTTTCTTTTTTGTGAATGATTTCTATAAATTTAGTTAAAATAAATAAACAAATTTTTAGCAACAGAAGAAGAATTTTTTTTGTTTTATTTTCGTTTTCTTTTTCTATTAAATTAGATTATTTTCCGTCCAGTTATTATGAATATTTATAAAGATTTCTATTATTATTTATAATATTAATTAAATAGTATTAATTATTAAAAAATAAAATAAAATTCAAATTATTTGTAATAGTAAACTAGTGCCCGCTTTTACCAATAAATATATTTATTGCAATAATCTGCAATAATTTTTAGGTTAAAAAATACTAACCTCAAAGTGCTTCTACCGTTATTTACAAACTTATTAAAGTGTTTAAAAACATATTAATTATTTAAAAAATATAACGATAATTATGTCTGAATTGGTAAATTGTCCATTTAATTCTAAACATCGTTTATTGGAAAGTCGCTTATCTTATCATATTGTTAAATGTGAGAAAAACTATCGAGGAACTAAATTGGATATGTGCCCATTTAATGCAACACACCGTGTTGCAGGGTCGGATATGCGAAAACATTTAGAAACATGTGCTGATTATCAACTAACAAAACGCAATGAATATGAAAAAAAATAAATGTAATTTGTTTAAATAAAAACATAATAATTATATAATTAATTGTTTTATTTACAATTTTTATTTTCCCATTTTATACATAAATTAATTAAACCATATTCTCGTTAATCCAGTCAATGAAATGAGAGACACGGGTATGTATGGATGGTGCATTAACTGAGCCACAGGGTGTGAATCCCCATGATACAATACCTACTTGAATTAATTGACCATCAATTGTTTGTACAAGTGGACCACCTGAATCTCCTGAGCATGCTGATACACCACCAGTTAATGGGCCAGTGCAAATATTTGTTACATAAAATGGTGATGTGTCACCAACAGCTGCACGGCATTCATCATATGGGATAATTGGTTTCATAACCATTTGTAGGTTAGCTGGATTTGATGGAATTGCTCCAGTAGATGTGGATCCCCAACCGGTTAATGTAGCTGGTCCAAGTGGAATAGAATCTCTTTCTGGTAATGCAATTGGTTGAATATGGTCATTATATGTAAGTGGAACCGATAATCTCATCTAGTAAGTAAAGAAAAAACGATTAATATTCTACTGGTATTTTCGGTCTAAAGATCTTACTAAAGCGATATCATTTGGTTGAATTGTGGTGCCAGTAAATGCTTCATAAACAATATAATGAGCAACTGGAATACGTTGTGTATGTGCGGTGATTACATTAAAGTTGGTGATACCAGCGAGAATTTCATAACGTCCAACACCAGGTGTTTCAGTAATACAATGTGCCGCTGTCAATACCCAATTATTGTTAAGAATTGAGCAACCACAAATGTGTGTACTAGTTGCTAAAAACGCCCATTGCATTGAGCACTGATATGGAAACTCTCCAGGAAGTGCGTCAACACCACCAATAATACGTCCCTCACCAAGTGCATACGTTGGCTTTATCTCAGCTAAACAATAATTAATATAATTCTAGAATAAACAACTTTATCATGTGATTTAATCTTTATAAGTATATTACCTGGTGCTGCTGATACAGCCGCAATAAGGGCCACAATTAATGCCAATAATTTCATTTTTATTTATTAACTAAATTTTATTTATGAAATTGATTCGCTTTATATAGTTTCTTCTGGCTTCTAATCTTATCATTTCTTTTTTTTTTGGTTTCTTCTTAAACTTGTTTTTCATTAATTAAAATTTGGAACAATCGGTTAAGTACAATAAAGTGGTGTCATTGGGTGTTTTGCGTTTTTTTTAATCACAATACGATAAGTCTTATCATTACCAAAATATTGCCTAACAATAGATTACAGAAGCAAAATGTTTTTTTATTCAAATGAAATTAATAAGGAACAATCAAGAAATTGCACCAATTAAATCTGCTTGATAAAGGTGACAGAGGCACATGAAAAAAAAAATAATTGCACTGATTTTTTAGTAGAAAATAGAAATTTTAATTATTTTGTTTATGACAATTACAGGTAGATACTACAGATTAAACACAAAAAAATAAAAGACACAATCAAGCGACAACAGCTGCTGATTAGATTATTTGGTTTTTATTTAATTTTTATTAAAACTTTTCTTTTTTAATATAATTAACTAATTTGTTTGCCGGTTTTAATCGACCATATTAGCGTTAATCCAATCGATATAGTGGGAAACACGAACGTATACAGATGGAGCATTTGTTGAGCCGCATGGAATAAAGCCCCATGAAACAACACCAATTTGTACTGGTACACCAGCTGGACTTTGTACAAGTGGACCACCAGAGTCACCAGAGCAGGCAGAAATTCCACCAGTTAATGGTCCTGTGCATAAATTACCATCATGAACCTCAGCAGCACCACCAATTACATTTCTGCATAAAGTTTGATCAAGAATTGGTTTCTGAACAGTATGTAATAATGTTGGCAATGATGGAATAATTGTTGTGGAGGTGGATCCCCATCCAGATAATACAGCATTACCGCTTGATGGTGAATTACTTGGGGGTAATGCAATTGGTTGCACACGAACATTATACACTAATGACGATGCTAGACGCAACTGTTGTATGGATTTTTTTTTTAAATTTTATTACTTGATTTAAATGCATTAAATTCTACTTACAAGGGCAATATCGTGAGGGGCTACACCACCAACATAAAGTGGATGTAGTATAGAACGTTGAACTGATACATATTGTGTATGCATGTTAAAAACATTTAAATCATTTGTACCGACAAGAATTTCAAAGGATCCAAAATTGGGTGCCTCAGTAATACAATGGGCAGCTGTTAAAACCCAATTTTGATTTAAAATTGAGCAACCACAGAGATGTGCAGATGATGCTAGGAAAAGAAATTGCATAGAGCATTGATATGGGAATGCACCATCGGCTGCAACATGACCTCCAACAACACGACCATCTGGGAAACCAATTCGTTTAGTCACTGGTTCCGCTGAAACAATTTAAAAAACAAACAAAACCAAAATTAGTTTTTAAATCACCGTGTGTTTATCCAAAATTAAAAAAAAAAAAAACAAAACATTAAAATTTTTGTTACCTGGCGCTGCTGCCACAGCTGCGATCAACGCTGCCACAAACACAATTATTGACAATTTCATTATTTTATTTCTTTATTGAAATTAGGGAAAATAAATTCGTTACAATTCCTTTTATAGTCGGAGAAATTTCATTATTTCGCTGGCATATAACCAAAAAAAACGAAAACAAAAAAATTAAATTAATCGCGATTAATCATATTTTAGAATGCGAAATCTTATCATTTTTGTATTTTCGTTTCTTTCATTTTCTTTTAACGTAAAAATTATCTATATCTTTTTTTTTTATTAATTATTATTTTAATTATGATTTGTTTGTTTGTTTATTTTGATTTCTTTTGGTTTTTCCAATCAATTTTGTTCCTAAAAATAGTTTATGTTTGATAAATTGTACGATCGTTGGTGGTACATTTTGTGATTAGATACAGCCAAGAATTACTTTAAAAAATTTATGCTTTAATTTGTTTACGTGTGGAAAGTTTTTTTTTTTTTTTTTTCGTTTTTTCTTCTTTTTGTTTTGATTAAATGTGATTGTCGGGATAGAAATTCGATTATCTAAAGAAAAAATAAAAAGAAAAGATTTTAATGTTTAATTAGAGTGTGGAGATTTCGTGCGTAAGTCATCAAATGACGTCATTTATTGACCGATAAGTAATTGAAATTCAATTGATCATGTGCTTTTCTCACGTATGCTAATTAACCGGAAATAAATTATTATCGTAAGGTGATTTTATATAATTAATATCCTTCATATATAAATAAAATTCAATTTTGCATTTTATGTAAGAAATTAGTTTTAACGATTAGAATTTATTTGATATATGGTCACCCTTGCGAAAATCAAGATCAATGATTTTTCGTTTTATTATTGTAATGCTCGTTCCTAAATTACATTTAATTGTTTTTTTTTTTTTTTTTAATAAAAGTGTAATTGCAAGGATTGCAAGGATTATTTTATTGTAACAAATCACACCTGGAATAAAACAATAAAAATTCCCGGTTGAAAGCAAAGCGACTCCATATTAATAGTGAGTCCTATCTAACTACACCCAAGACACATTAATTGTAGAGTTTAAGACCTTTATACAGACAGAAATTTTAGACACGTAAAATTACATAATTAAATAAAAAATAAAATAAAACAAAGGATTTTAACTAGTTTAATAAAATAATCCAATAAAAACAACATTTAATTGAATAAAATTAAAATTCAAGGATTACAAGATATATTTATTTCTCACTATGCAATGTAAAATCTGTATAAAACTGATGAATCGTTTGTGATGACTTCTAATTACGTTTAGACATTCAATTATATAACATAAATATAATTATAATTAAATAAAATGTACAAATTATTAAAAATAATTTTCTTTATAGTTTTATCTATAAATTTATTTACATTAGTCAATTTATTTGTGATTAGAGGTAGAAGTGATGATTCTATTTTTATGGATGCATCAAAATGGATGGATATGGGTACTAGATATGGAATGATAGGTAAATTTATTAATAATATTTTATTTTATGTTGACTAATTATTAATTTCTTTTTGTGTTTTTATGTTTACAACAAAGCTGCATCACAAATTGTCGCCCCAATGGCTATGGAAGCAATGAATTTAACATTAAGTGGCTAAAAGTATTTTTTTTTTTGTTTCTTTATTTATTTTGCGCTGCTCAAGTAATCATCGGTTTTTATATTATTTACGTGTATAGGAAATTAATTATAAATTTTGTGATAAGATTAAAGTATTATTAATTAAAAATCTTTGAAGTAAAATAAACATTCAAAACAAAGTGACAGAGGTTACTTAATTTAACTTAAATAACTATTTTATTTATTTATCTTTATTTTAATAAATAAAAAAAGCCTTAACACTTTGTTTTAAATTAAAACATTTGTAAGGTTTTTTTTTCTGCTTCTATTCATCATACAAATAAAAAAACATTTCACCGGTTCAATCACACTGCAATAGGAAATATAGGTTAAGTTCATGTTGCACGCTGACATTTCAAATTTTTTCTTTTTAAAGAATAAAACGAAAAATTTCTCGTTTTTTAATGCTAATTAACAAAAAACACAAAATTATTTATTTTTCTTTCTTTAATATATATATATATTTTTCATTTAATTATTATAATCGAATATTTGTTAATGGTTTTCTTTTTT
This sequence comes from Ptychoptera albimana, assembly GCA_961205885.1. Taxonomy (NCBI): domain Eukaryota; kingdom Metazoa; phylum Arthropoda; class Insecta; order Diptera; family Ptychopteridae; genus Ptychoptera; species Ptychoptera albimana. Next base: position 14,103,042 of record OY540801.1, on the reverse strand, counting down.
TTTTATTATTTTTAATTACAAATCGCGATACTTTTTTTATGTTTTTTTTGCCACCTCTCTATTTCTTCTTCAATTTTCAAAAACGAAAAAAAAAAAAAACATAAAAATGCAAGGAAATGATGAATAGAAAACTACGAAACTAAAAACAAACAGAAAAATCATAAAAGAAGAAAATACATTTTTATTTTTAATCAAGTCCATCATCGTGTAAATCTGGTTTTGATGGCATTTTTGGTGGTGGTGCTGTTGTGTCACTTGGAGGTGGTGGTGCACCAAAACCACTTGGCATACCACCAGACATTCCACCGGGCATACCTCCTGGCATACCAGGCATTCCACCGGGCATACCACCTGCAAAACCAGGCATACCACCAGTTGAATCTTTACACTTTGCCACAACCTTCATTATTTTTGGATTACTCAAATATTTGACTATATTTGATGGATTATTCATGATATCCATCATGGCGGCCATAACTTCTGGATCTCTAACTGTATCAAAGAAATCTTTATCTAATCCATGCATAAATGGTTCATCGCCAGCAGCTTGATGCTCTTCTTTTCCTACATTCTCTTCGCTTGCCTTTTTATTCGCTTCTTTAGCCTTACGAACACGTTCTTGTCTCTACAAAATGAACAAACAAAAATTAATTGCACAACCCTATGAGAAACTTCAAAATCGCAACTACTTACATCGTGAATATCCCTCTCTGACTTGAGTCTCTCATATTTGATTCTGTGCAGCTCTAATTTCCTAACATTTGGGTTTAATTCTTTAAACCACTCATCGGTCTCCTCATCGTAGTCCAATTTACATGCTTGACGTAAATCTTTGACAGCTAATTCAAAATGTCCCAATAGACGATTTGCTCTTCCACGATATTTATAAGCGGCTGCCGAATCACAATTTATTACAAGAGCACGATTACAATCACGAATGCACGCATTTGGTTTGTTTTGTTTACATAGAGCCTGTTTTCAAAGTGTGTAACACAATTTATTAGTTACACAATACTCAAAAAAAAAAAAAAAAAAAAGGGAAAAACAAATTACCTGTCCACGTTTTGCATAGAATAGAGCATTTAATGGATTCAATTTTATGGCTTCAGTGTAAAAACCGATTGCCTCATCATATTTCTGTTCAGAATATGCTGCTGCACCCTTTGAACGCATTTCACTAGCTTGATCCAAATCCTCTTCAGTCGGTTCCTTGGTATCATCACCCATTTGCAATGGTGCATCCATATCAGGTTCAACACATCCCTCCATATCTAATTCAACATCCGATTCAACTAATTCCGCATCATCATCTATATTCTCTGTTTTAATATTATCAGGTTTCTCTGTTTCTTTTGGTTTTGGCCTGGGAAAATAAAACAAAAGTATTTGCGAGTAAAAAAAAAATTTTTTTTTTATAAAAAAATTTGCTGCTTACGGTTCTGGTTTTCGGTGAGACATGGGCGGTATCTTGCCACCTAATTTTTCAATGAATTTCTTAAAAAAATCTAATTGCGGCAAGTGAAGAATATCTGGTTTCTCCGTGCAAAAAGATAGAAAAAGTTTCATTTTATGTAAATCTTCTTCGGTTGGGACCGCCATTGCTAAAGAAACAAAAAAAAAAAATTATTTTTCGCAACCAACAAACAAATCCCTTTCATGTGTGTCGTGCAGATCAACTTTTTTTTTGTTTGCTGTTTTTTTTTTTTAATTATTTAATCACACACCCTCCTATATTTACCTAATTTTCTTTTTAATTCCTTATAAAATTCTTAATTATTTTCGGTTTTTTGCTATTTTTTGTTCTGTTTTCCGCAGAAATGACAATTTTTGTTTTTAAAAAATGGAATATGGACACCGGCAACTTTTCTAGAATGTTTTTTTTTTTATATCAATCTTATCCCTCTCACAATGTTTTCTATCTGTTTATTGCGCACACTGGCACACTGTGCTTGCAAGAATTATTTATCTTTCGTTCAAATATTGGTTGTTTTGAAGATTTTTTTTTTTTCGTTAAATTTTTTTAGTACAACGAAATTGTGAATAAAAATAAATTCTAAATTTATTTTATTAGAGAAATTTACAGCAAAAATAATTAATTTTTATAATAAAAAACCAAATTAAAATTAATAATAATGACAATTAACACTTTAATTAGTTTTAAAACATAAATAAACGAAAAACAATATGTCAAATTGTCAGAGGAAAAACTTTGTCAATTTTAAAACATTATAAATGTTTATAAAACCATATAATTCCGATATGAAATCCTTTCACTAGGATATAATCGATAAACTTTCTTAAAACATTACAACATGTCCGAATTAAAAGAAGCAAATGATAATGAAATGCGTCAAAGATTAAAGAAAACAATAAAAACAATTGAAAATGAGGAGAAAAGTGTTGATAAAAAGAAAAAAAATGAACAACCGATTAAAATGTGAGTAAAACAATTAATTTTTCTTTTAATATTTTTAAGTGAAACCAACAAGTGAATTTTAATTCTTTTGTTGCCATTTTTTTTTTTTTTTGTTTTGTTCTTAAAGAAAATCCAAGGAAATAATTAAATTTAATTATCAACGTTTTTGGACCCGGGTTATGATTGTTTTATCAATCTCTATATTGGTTTATATAACGTCGACACGTACAAAGGAGACATTTTTTGCACGTGAAAAAGAATCCTTGCATTCCCGGTCTCAGAGTTTAATTTGTACAAACAATGAGAATTATGTTGAAAAATGTTCAACAATCAAGTGTGGACGCTTCGTTAAGGATAATTTACTACTAAGGAAACATGTTGATGATATGGATATTGTTACACAAGAAATAATGAAACTAAGTAGTAGTAATTCAGGTGTAATTAAATTAGATCTACACAGTGGACATTTATCAAATGATACAACTGATAAACCAGATAATTTTATAAATATTCGAAATCCGGATTATAAAAAAATAATTCGTAAACATATATTAGCTATACATGAATCGTATTTAGTGAGTATTTACATTAATTTAAAGAAGAAAAATAAAAATTGTTTTATTTGAAATTAAAAAAATAATAATAAATTTTCAGTCGATCCTTCTCTTCCTTAAGCATGATATTGAAGATTCATTTTTTATTGATTCATCTGACTTGTACATCGCTGAGCCGACATACTTTAAAAAGATAACAAACTCAACGATTATAAATAAAAATAATGAATATTGGCATTTAAATAATATTATTAATAATAATAATGAGGATGAAGAGTTGATTAAAAATAAAACATCCGGACAACATATTACCGTTATTTTATATTTTAATAATTTTAATAAAAATTTTACCGGTGGCCGTTTCTTATTTAATGATGGTAATATTAATAGTAATAATAAAAATCAGGGTAATAATCAATTAAGGGATCAATATAATAAAACATTAACAATAATTGAACCGAAACGTGGACGTGTTGTATTATTTACAAATGGCGATGAGAATTTATATAATTTAGAAAAGATAATTAGTGGTGAATTATTAATACTTATTGTTACATTTACATGTGATCCAGCTTATGCAATTAATTTAAAAACATTTTATTATAATGTTGATTAATAAATTTATTATTTATCAATTATTTATTATTGTATTGTCATTATAAATTTTGGCAACAACCAAAAAAACTAAAGAATAAATATTTACCTTGATGTTATTTGATTTGTTGACAAATCAACATGATTTAAATGTTTTAATTTTTATATATTTTTTTTTTACGATAAAATAATTTTTTTTTTCAGTTGAAATGCTTTCGCCATTGTTAATACAAAAAAAGCAATTCACAATAGAGCCATACAATTCTGACATTTTTTTAACCGTATTTCTGAATAACAAAAATAAAAATCTCATAGAGGGCGCACCCCTTCATTACTTTTCATATTTGAATTTAAAAAAAATTTTCTTTGTGCATTAATTAATTAAAAAAATTAATGAAAATAAAAAGACAATAAAAACGCGATTTTTTTTTTATAAGAAAACTTTTATTTAATGCTTATTTTAAAAATTTTATTTTTTTTTTGTTTTTCTTAATACACTAAATTACTTTAATTACAATTTTTTTTGTTTTTGTTTTTTTTTTTTAATTAATAACACTAACGACAAATAAAAAACGGAAAATACAAAACGGAAAACAAAACAAAACAAAAAAAACATTAATTAATTAATTAAAAAATTACATAACAAATATTTACAAAATTAATAATTAATATAATAATATAATAATAATAATAATAATTTTCTTATTTTTATAAATTGTTTCTCTCTTATTAATAATTATTTTTCTTATTTTAATTTAAAACATTTTTCTTTTTTTTTTTTTTGTTGTGTCTGTCTATTAACATTAATTTTTCTTTAATAATTAATTAATTATTTATATAATAAACGTGTAAAACTATCTGTCATATTATTTGCTTCGTCTATTTGCATTAATGGTCCTGATAATCCTAATAATTCTGATGATTTTAATATTGGTAAATCAATATCAGTTGGTAATGAATAATCAGATGTTTCTATTGGTTCCACTGGATTTATATATTGTGGTGGTTGACTAGTACGATCATTTGGTGGCATTGTATCCATTTGATATCCGGATGATCTTCCATTATAATGACTCATAATATTTGGTGCATACTGCTGATGATGGTGCTGTTGTTGCTGTTGCTGCTGTTGCTGTGTTGTAGCTGATGTTCGATTCCAGGGATTATTTTGTAGATCCATATATATTGGTTGTGGTGATGGTGACATATTATTATTATTATTATTAAAAGGATTATTATTATTATTATTATTATTATTATTTGGTGATAATAAATTATTATGACCATTTTGATTATTCATATCACCAAATGGCGATAATGGTTGTTGCTGATATGGCCCATTCAATATATTTGCTGGTAATGGCATTAATGAGAATGGTGAATGCATATCATTTGTAATATATGTGTTTGGTGTCTCTGGTGTTACAGGTGATGGTTGCGGTGAAGACGTAGCATTTGTTGTAACTGTGCCACCAAACATTTGACCATTTGTCAATGGTGGCAACGGTGACGTATCTAATTCTTCAAGTAACGAAAATAAATAAATAGAAAAAAAGAGAAAAAAATAATAAAATAAAAACACAGAAAATATCTTTTTTTTTTTTTTTAAATTGTTTCTCTTCATTTGACAAATACACACACAAATAATAATTAATTTTTTTTTTTTTTTGTTTATTTATTTATTTTTCAAATAATAAAATTCAATAATAATAATAATGGTTTAATTGGTCATTACCTCTCGGCTCGGTTTTGATTGGATCATTAAAATTTTTTAACATTGCTCCTAAAAAGAAACGAAAAGAAAAAAACAAAATAAAAAAATTAATTAATTAATGAATAAACATGGCTAAAAAATTAATAAATCAGGCAACAAACATTTTAAAATTAAATTTAAATTAATTAATTAATGTGTAAATGAGAGACAAAATAATAATTAACTCAACTAAGCAAAATAAGCCGAGTATTTGATTAATAAAGGATGCATTAAAAAAAATTCTCTTAACACTACAAAATATATAATTAAATAATTAATAAAAATAAAACATTAAGCATGATTAGATAAATTAATTAATTAACTAAAAATAAAATTAACTCAAAAAAAAAAATAGTAATAATAATAATAAATAAATAAAACGAAATCGTTAAACACACACAACTCTTGATTAAAAATAGAACAGACATTTTTGACTTACATTAATTTAATTTAATTAACTTTTATCTTTTGATAATTAACAAAAAAAAAAAAAAAAATTAAATAAAATAATTTAAATAAAAGAACAGAAAATAATTAAAACTAAAATTTGTTTGTTTTTTTTTTTTTCGTTTTTTCTTTCTTTTTTTTTATAATAATTATTTACTAGACAAAAAAAATAATTCTTTTTTTTTTAATTATTATTAATTAATTTAATTAATTAATTAATTATGGGTTTTATAAATATAATTTTTTTTTTTTAATCAACATTCAACATTTAATATAATTATAAAATTATTTATTTATTTCTTTATTGTGTGTTTTTTTTTTTGTTTTTTGTTTTTGCTATCTTTATTAATTAAATTTATAAAAAAAAAAACAAAATAGATTTTTATTTTTTCTTCTTAATTAAACAAATCTAGTTACCACCGTATCAAATTAAAATACAAAGGGGGAAATTTAATTATTTTTTTTTTTTAACTTTCCACGGTTTTATTTGTTTTTTAATTTTTTAAGTAATTGAATTTAGTTGGTGTAAATAAATTGTGGTAAATTTTATAATTATAACTTGTTTATTCTTGTTGTTTTTTTTTAAATCTAACCACGGCAATGATAATTAGGCATTTTTTTTTTTCTTGGTTACAGAAAAGACACACACTCAATGCCTTGTTTTACTTTCAATTACAAACCATTCTGAATACTTTTTAACATGAAACAATTAAAAATATTATCCTTACTCGGACTTACGACGGTGATTTTAATTAATTAATTAATTTATTCAAAAAATGATCTTGCATTAAACGGTTTTTTGTTTATTGTGTCGTTAAATAATAAAACCAAACAATTCACCGTATTTACCACGATAAATAAAAATTTAATTAATTTAAAACACAAAAATAAATTTAAATAAAAATTAACGACTAATGGTTTGAATCTTTAATAACAAAATTTCAAATAAATAAATAAAAAAAAATTTAATTTCTCTGTTAATTAATTACAGTTAATTAATTAATTAATTAAAAAAAAAATTAACAAGTCGTAATTACACAACAAAGAAAAAGTTAATTAAAATTACAGATAAAACATTAATAATAGTATATAAACCGGTTAACGTAATTAATAAATTTTTTATTTTTGTTATTTCGTTTCGTTTAACTATATTTTTCTTAATTAAAATTAATTTTTTTTTAATTAATTAACAAAATTAAATAATTTATCCATTTTTTTTTTTAAATATAAATTACGCCGATTTTTGGCAGTTATTTTTGTTTTTTATTTAATTATAAATATTTAATTAAATAATTAATTAATTTTTTTTTTTTACAATAAGAAAACATCGTTAATTGTTTGTTTGTTAACTTAATTTTCTTTAATTATTACCAATATTCTATTATTTAATTATAACAAAAAAAAATAATTCTTATATCTTACAAATGCATTTATCAAATGTTTAATTTTTAGCCTATTAACTTTCTTAATTAAATTAATTAACCAGAAGAAGATAAAGACAAAAAAAAAATTAAACAAATACAAATGCGACAAATTTTTTTGTTTTTTGTGTGTTGTTGTTAATTTTAACAACATTTTCATAGGAAAATTGACTCAAGAGGAGTACATTATGGACAATCAAATACACCAATTGTTGATTGTTTTTTTTTTATCTTTTTAATTAATTAATTAGTATGAGGGAGAAGTTATTCTTCTAAATATGGGGGTGTGTCTGTGTGTGATTTAAAACATAACAAAAATGTGTTTTAAATAAAATAAAATAAAAATTGTAATTAAACTCTTTCTACCTTGTGTGTAAAAAATGCAATAAAAATCGAATATACAAACAAAAAAAAAAAAATTCTTTCTTTCTAATTAATTAACGAAAGTTAAGCAGCAGGGCTAATTAAAATGAAATAAATAAATCTTCTTCTTCTCCTTCTTCGACAAATTTATATAATTTAAAATAAGAAATGAGAACTGAAATATTTAGTGTTCATAATGAATAAAATGAGAATTGATTGGGTGTGTGTGTGCACACTAAATTATTTTTAAAGTAATTTTTTTCGAAACTAATGTACAGAAAATATTTAATTGCATATTATGGATGTATGTATGTATATAGAGACCAGATGATTTAAAAATAAAAAATAAAAAATTAAATGAAAACCCATTACACCATCATCATCATCACCATCAACCACCACAACCACCACCATTAATTATGAGAATAATAAATGAATATAAGAAAAAAAAAAAAAACTTACTACTCTTATCTTGTTTCGTATGTAAACTTGATGGATCTAAATCAAAGACATTCGATGTTACATATTTTGTCCTTTTGATACTTGCACCTCTACTATAATCTACAATAAAATTAATATTTTTTTTCTCTTAATTTTTATTTAATTTTTTATAATTAAATAAGTTTTAATTTTTTTTTTTAATTAACAATCTCCCCCATGGCTTTAATTATTAAAAATTATATTTCGTTAATTATATTTATAATTTCATTGATATGATTTATATCGTTTTTTATATAATTTTAATCGTTGATTAATAATTAATTAATAATTTTCTTAATCTCATAGCGTAATTAATTAATTAAACAACAAAATAAAAAAATTTAATGTAAATACACTTGTAAATGTAGTGCACAGTTTTAGTTAATTAAAAATTTTAAATTTATATTTATGTGTATATTTTGTTATAAAAAGGGATATTTATATAATTATATTATCCTAAAATACCATTTTAGAAAATCAAAAACAATAACAATAACTAAAAAGTACAAAGTTTCGTATGATTAAATAGAGAAAAACAAAAAATAAAAGCTTGAGCTTTACAACAAATAAAACATTTTCTTTATGCTCATTTTTTTTTTTACTTTTTAATACCAGACGAAAGTCCTTGAAATATCTTAAGGCGTCATTGAATAATAATAATAATAATAATAATTTGATTGCATTCCCTCTATTTCTACGATAAATTTTATTAGTTTATCTCAAGCAATAAAAAAAAGTTTTCAGTAAATATTTGGTAAAATGTTAGGAAACGGAAATTTCTCTTTTTTGTATATATATATATTTTTTTTTTTAGGTTATCCCAGAGAATTAAATTTTACATGCGGACAACAGAATTTTTAAATGTCAATTACTATAAACGTTGAACGTAATATTAGAGATTATTTGTTAGACGTTTTGCAACCTCAGCTGGTGTTAATATTTCACCGGCTTCGACGGGTGCATAATAGCAGGATGTTTCATCAAATTCACTAGATGTTGCATGCGGTGCAACGGAAGTATATAAAGCATAATGTTCGGCCTCTGTTAAATCAACACTAGGATCTAAATGGACACCGAATTGTCCCTCGCAAAGGTTTTTTAAACTTTGTGCATCGGCAATTGCGATTAATTCCATATTACCCTCTTGCAATGGTAAATCGGCTAACTGAAGTGCACTAACTGTCCTTCTGTCATTGTGATTAAGTGTAGCCGTACTGGCTCTTTCGTACGCTTCATTACCGGGCAATGATAAATGTGTTCCGCTACCACTGCGCATTGGAAGTGATGATGTACTATCACCTTTAAGTGGGATATGTATAACATCCGGTGTAATATTTGGTCGTTTACCAGAGACACTACTCACACTTCTGCCAACTGGTTTACCAGTTTTTTTAGAATTTTTACTATTTGTAGTTGGCGGTGGTTTTAATGATCGGACACTTGACACCGAGTCACGTTTTGGATCACCGGTTGAAAAATTAACGACACTTGGTTCTCGAGAAGGATTTGGTGTATTCTTTGTGCTAGTATTAGTGCTTGAATTTATATCAGATTTACTCTTCTTGCGGGAAAAAAGTTTGGAGAAAAATCCAGGTTTTTTTTGCCTGGGTAATGTATTCGAATTAATCGTTTGATTTGGAGGTGTCGGAGGTAATTTTTTATTCGGTGGCTGTTGATCCGGTGTTTTCATAATAATAATTTGCGATTGGGGACGTGGTGTAAGACTTTTTGTTGAACCACGATTACTATTTGTTAAAGCCTGCTCTTCTTTTGGTATTTGAACATCATTTTTAGTGGGTTCTAATGCTTTTGGTTTTTGAAGAATAACAGCAGGTTGTTGGACATTTTGTTTACGATTCACCTCTTTCACTGGTTTATTTTCTATGTTTTCAATACCAGAATTTATTGGCGTTTTTTTTACTCGTTTCGGAGGTAATGGTGGTAATTTTTCGTCTTCTTTACTCTCACGTTTTAATGGTCCAATGTCAATAACCGGAGCAATAGGATTTATAATCATCAATGGCTCTACAGCATCATAGGTTTGATTATTCATTTGATTAATATTATTATTATTATTATTAATAGTCTTTGGTTCGAGTGGTGCTAATAATGTTGGAGGGATCGCAACCTCACGCATAAGTATCGGATTTTTAAACGCTTTTTGTAGACTAGTGTATGTTGCCGCATCGTCGAAAATATCATCAACATCCATATGCTCTTCAGGTGTCTTTGGTAAAATGCTGTCTAAATGATTTAACTCATTTTGCACCATCATATTATCACGACGTAATTGATGATCGGTATATATTTCGTCTAACTCTGCTACTTGCTCTAATAATTCATTCAATGTTTTATCATCATCAGCAGCGGATTGATTAAGAATTTTCTCATTATTATCTACGATTTGCATTATCTCATTATTTATTTGATTATTGTTTATTTCATTTTCATTCATAAATTCGCTTGTCTTAATCCATTCAGTCGTTTTATCGTTTGTGATTGGCATAATTATTGTTTCATTCTCGATAATTTTCGTTTCTTCTTGATTCGGTTCGGAGATGACATTTATTTCTGAAATTATTACCGCTTCTAATTGTTCCTCTTTAAATGGTTCTAGTTCTGTATTATGAACATCAATACCATCGGTTAATAACGTTTTCTCTTCGGTTGGTGTATCTAAAACAATAATCTCATCACACAATTTCGCAACCTTACCACCCACCCCTAATTCCTCTTCATCAACATTTTCTTTATTCCCATTTAAAATATTTTCTGAACCGGTTAAATCGCGATCATCCGATAATATACGCTGAAATAAATCAAATTCGCCTTGCTTGTTTAGGCCTCGTTTCAGAGACCAAAGTGAACGCCTACCTGTGTACACTGGTGTAAAATCAAATGGTAATGGCTCACTAACAGCTCCGTCAGATGGTCGTTTTAATTGAATATGTGCCTTAAGTGAGATAATATTTTGGAATTAGTTTAAAATTTTTTTTTTTATTTTACTAATAAATATTTACATTAACGACATGATCAATGTCTGCTCTGTAGTACTTTGGAGTTTTCAAAGAAATCGCCACCTGTTTATGTACATTCGAATGTTGAAAATCACCATAACCTTCCCATACAAGTTCATCTTTTCCAGGGCTCATTTCAAAAAATCGTACCTGAATGTCCTCTTTGGTTACTTTCTCTACTAATAAAATAATATCGACCGAACCAAGAACACTTGCTGAGCAATGACTTAATTTACATATTGTTAAATCGGACATTGCCTTTTTGTCATAAATCGGATCAGATACAACAGGCTTTAAAGGTACGGTAAAACGTCCCGGTTGTTCACCTTCTAAAAATACTTGAAAACATAATCTGACTGCATTCAAATCAATGCTTGACGTTTGAGATCGATGAGCAAAACCAGCTGAAAAAATTATTTATTAATAACAGGAATTAATCATTTATTTTGATTACCCACTTCTGAAAGGGTCTACTCGTATTGATTCTCTAACTCTTAATGCTTCTTCAATGTCCTTCTTTTTAACACACTGTATTCCCAAATTACTAAATGTTACAGACATTGTCTCGCTATTTATTTCAAGTGTGCATACACCACTTTTGCAACCTTCTTTACCAACTAAATTATGTGGATGTGGCCTACGATAATTAATAAAATAATTCATAATTAAAAAAATTAATGTTTAGAAGAATAACAAAAAAATTTTTTACCTGTATGGCTGATCCTTTGTTACACATGAAACAACAACAACAGCTCTACCTCTGTATCCAACAACTTGAATTGTTGGATAAGTTTTAACTTCAACAGAACTATTACAGCCAGGAATTGAACCGGCTGATCGTCCTTCACATTCATAACGAAAACGTAATGCTTTTGATGCGGGCTGTTCAGTAATATGAACAACAGCAGAATTATGCATTCTACTACCTCGTGACGATGATGATGGTTGCGATTGATTATTATTATTATTATTTATTGTTGGTTGATTATTATTATTAACACCATTATTATTACTCTGTTGTGGTATTTGGAACTGTGGATAATCACCAGGTCCACCACCAACACCCGTGTTATTAAACATATTGTCTGCTGCGTCCGGATCTGTTGTTCTTATGACCTCAACTATAAGAACAATACAAAAAAAAAAAAAAAAATTTCTTTATTATTCACAAGATTTTACTTCGAATAAAAAAGTTACTAGCGAGTTCCAACACTTTTATTTAATTAAATTTACTAAATAATAAAAAAAAAAAAAATTTCTACGTTTCTCTTAACCTCTCTACACTTATTAATAATTTTTTTTTTTCTTTATTATTTCTTCTATCCTTTTATATTATTACATTAAATGTGTAAAATACAACGAGAAAAGCAAAAATAAAATCTTTCTCAAGACAACAATAATAACAGCAGTAGCAGCAGCAGTCATTTTCAATCTTTTAGTCTTCTCCTGGTTTTTTATACAAATTTTTTTTTTGAAAAACTTTTTTTCTTTTTCTATTTATAAATAAATTTTGCGTAACACAAATTCAGATTTTTTTTTTTTTTGTATATTTTCGTTTGTTGTCTTTGAAACAAGAAACAAATAGAAAAAAAAAAATATTGTAAAAAATGTGTGTATGGTCTGTGGCCGCTCCATGTTGCCTCACATTTAACATTCGCATATTTAGAAAAGTTTTCTGAATAAAAATAAAATCTTATAAGAAACCAAAACCAAACGACACCAAAAAAGAAAAAACATTTATTTAGAGTAAAAGAGAGTTTACTATATATTATATCGCGGCTTTTCTATATGCAAATAATTTTGTTTTTCATTTCATTTCATTTCATTTGTGTAATTATTCTACGTTTATTAATAAATAAGAACACAAAAAAAAAACAGAAAAAACTCTGAAAGAGATAATTTTCTTGTCGGTTTGGGTGTAACTCTACTGTGCTCTGGGTTACAGTAGATTTATAAAAAAACGAGATAAAAAAATTTAGAATTAAAATAAAACTCATAAAATCGCGTTTTCTTCTTAATTTTCTGCGTTGTTTATATTACAAAAAAAAAAACAATTTTCATGTGATTAGGAAAAAAAAAATTGTTTCTAAAAACAAATGAAACCATATAAATGTTTATTAAAGAAAAATAAACATTTAAAGGCTTTTCGTATAAAATTTTTTTTTTACATACAATTGCAATGTTTTTTTCATTCTTGTTGTTTTATGAATAGTTTTTTTTTTTTTTTTTTTGTTCGCTTCGAGATTGTGGTAATAAAATGGTTAAACGTCATCATTTATTTTTGGGTAATTCTTTATTTATTTGTGGTAAAAAAAAAAAAAAAATTCAATAAAACGTGAATAATCTAATCAAAGCAAAACAATAATGGAAAAAAAAAAATTTATACTATTGACGTCATTGGCAAGTGTTTTTTTTTTTTTTTTTGCTTTTTTAGTTTAAATTTCTTTTCCTTTCTTTTTGCAACGGATTGCAATTGTTGGATAGTAAATTAAAAGTTATAATAGACGTCTTGTCAATTTTTTTTTGTTGTTTTTTTGTATGAAAATTAGTTCATAAATACATTTTGCAAAATAATATTTATTTATAAAATGTAAAATTAGTTTTGTTCATTTTCTAATTGTACAAAAAGAAAAAAAAAAAAAAAACAGCCGTCAATGTGGCGTCATCACTCTAACTATTTTGTTCTATAGAAATAACACGTTAAATAATTTTAAAATTAAAAATTAAGTTTTGTATCTCATTGAATAAATAGGAAGGAATAATAATCAAAACAAAAATAGTAACTGAAATGTTACAAGCGATGTTATGGAAGAAAACAAAAAAAAAACTTTTTTTATTCTTGGCTCATGGTGTATTTGGAGAGTTGTCTTTCTTCTAGCATAAAAATCATTAATATTCCTTGTGCTCTTTAATCTATTTTTGTTTATTTGTCACCGTCCGGATATGTGGCTTATTTTAAATAAAAATTAAAATTAAAAACGAAAAAAATGTATGTGTAAAAATATCTGCAGTTACAAATCAGTAGCAACAACAGCAGATTTTTAGCACATTTACAGGGTTCACCATAAAAACAGAAAATTAATTAAATACAAAAAAAAAAAAACCAATAAAACTTGTTGCTACATTAAACATTGATCAAAAATAATCATAAATATTTTTTACAGACTTTGGGGTTTTTTTTATCTGATTACAACTTTTTATGCTACCAAAACTGGAAATTTTATTTATTTTTTTTTTATTCAAACCAAACATCTGTTAAAAATTTAAACTTTTTAAGCTTTTTCAAAACAAATTAAAATTATTGAACTTTTAAAGCAGGTATTTATTACACAAAAAAAAATCGAAAAGAAAAAAAAACTTTGCTGGAAAATTTAACGAAAAATCAACAAATTTATCAACATCGATTCAATACAGAGATTTTGATTGTAACAATCAACAGGCACAGCACAGTATAACACTGATTTATGTCATCAAGGACATTAAAAGCTTCTTTTTTTTTTGTTTTTAATAAATTTTATTTCAAACTATTTATGCCCGTCAGTTATAAAAATTAAACATTTCGCTTCATAACACTGAACTGATTTAATTAAAACAAAATTCGTACAAAATCTCTACAAACAAATTAAAATAAAATTAAAAAAAAAAACTGTCACCGACTAGACGAAACAAAATTAATTAACAAAAATAATTAAATATTTAATCAATAATAAAAACTCACAAAAACAAAAAAAAAAAAAAAACAAATCAAAACCGTAATAATTAATCCAAAGAAGCCAACACTTGAGAGCTTAGAAATAAATCGTAAACTAAAAAAATAATTTTTGAAATTTTTCAAAGTGGCAGGGAGAGAGAGAGAGAGACAGAGAGGAAACAAAAAAAAGTTTTTCCTCAAAACAAATAAATAAATAAATTTTTTATTTGATTAAATAACACAAAAAAAAAAATCAAATCAAATAAAAAATTAACAAATGTTCGCACAGATGTGCTTTATGCATACTAATTATGTGTTATGGTGGTAGGCGAAGTAAAAATAAAAAAAAAAAAAAAATTTTTTTTCGCGTTATTCTTAGTAACACAAAAAATCACTATTTCAGCCCCCGTTAATAATTAAATAAAAACTAAATAATTAAAAAAAGAAAAAAAAACATTTTTTTGTTGTATGTTGATTTCTGTTCATTTTTACATGTATTATAAGAAAGCTTAATAATTGATAAGAAAAAAATAAAATTAATCAATGGGATATCCCAATAACTTCTCTTTCGTATTTTTTCTATATATAAAAAAAAAATTAATTTATTTATTCACATAACATACAAACACATTTATGTACATACATATATGTCGGCACAGTAAATAAATATTTGCTTGTTATATAAATAAAAAATGTTTTTTTGTGTTTTTCCAAATATTAACTACTTAATACTTGATATGAGATATCTTTTAAACACACTACGCTAATGTAGAAGCAGAAACAGCAAAAAAAAAAAAAAAAAAAAAAAACGCAAATCAAGTAAATTACGTCACAAAAAAATTTTTATTAAAATTTCATGACGTTATGGTAAAGTTGGAAGTTTTTTTTTTTTTTTTGTTCACTTCTTCTTCTCCACTTTTTATATTTTGTTGTTAATTTCTGTGCTTTCTGTGTACATAAATTATTATTATTATTTATTTTTTTTTTTGCGTTTTCTCATCCAATATTTATCTAACATTAGGCGAGTTTTTCTTTATTTTTCATTTCCTTTAAAATTTTTTTCTAAACAAACTTTGCTAACAGAAAAAAATTTTCTACAAAAAAATTGTCTACAAAAAATTTTCTATAACACAATTTCACAGTATTTTGTTGTACAAATAATATTCATAAGATGTCTCCTCTTGAAATTTATGAGAATTTATTAATTATTCTTGATTTGATTTGTTTTTTTTTTTTTTTTTCTGTTTCTTCTTTTTATTTATTTATTTTTTTTTTTTGTTTTTATTAAACTAATCAATTTTGTGTAGTAAAAAATGAAAAAACCAGAAAACACGTTTTTCTGTTAACAGAAATAAATAGAAAAAAAAACCGCTGAAATTACACTTGTTTGTATGAATAAGAAAAAAATAATAAATATAGAGAAAAATGATTATGCATGCTCATTTACAGTTGAATTTTTATTTAAAGAGAATGTGTAATGCGGGGGTACAGTTTTATTATTATCACAGAAACGTTTAGAGATAAAGTCAAAACGCATTTTTATTTAAATTGTGCGATTCCAAAGTACAGCAAAGAGCTATGTTATTCTTTCTAAAATTACTGCCTTAAACTCCTTAAGGACTAGCAAGTTTAATAATTAATTAACTTTAAGAAGATAAGCTTTTTCTACAAAAAAAAAAAAAGATAAAACGTTACTTTAATCCTTATTTTCCTAAATATATCCTATTTACATATAAAAATGAAACTTTTAAAATTCATTAACAAAGATTAAAATTGAAAAAATTACATAAAATGCATTCAATCAATTAAATTTTCTAAAAAAACATTTAAAAAAAACTTTTACTTACTGACATCACTCAAGCACATCGGCACACCATCTTCTAATGTGTCAATTCCACACGGCAGATCTAATAATAAACGTAAGAAAAGAAATGAAAAGAAATTATAATAAAAGTACATGAAAGGTGACGCATAAATAATTTTTACAATTATCTTGCGAAAAAAACAATTCAAAAACTAAACAAAAACTAAACAAAAAAAAATTGTTTTTTCGTACATTTTGGCGCCAATTTAATAAATTTATGATTAAGAAATTGCTTTTCGTTAACAACACACGACAGGCACATGTTTAACACAAAGTAACTAAATAATTATTATTGTTGGCATTTGTTCAATTATGAATTAAACAAAAAATAAAAAAAAAAATGCTTGGTATGCCGATAGGATTTATTATTCAAAAGAAAACCAAATTTTAATCAATAAAATTATAGAAAAGGAATGTGATAAACAAAAAAATGGTAAAAAATCCATCCACCTTCGTTCCATAATCATTTATATTCTCATTAAACAAAATTCCATTGGCACACAATAAATAATCTGTTGTAATATTTGTACCCCGATTTTGATTCCTATTTATTACACAGGTAGAAACGTATTGTGGGTGGATATTTTTAAAGCAATATGTTTGCGTTACGAATTTATTTAAACAAACCAAAAATTGGGGAACAACAGAATGAAATAATTATGTAAATACACAAGAATACACAAAATAATATTTAAAATATTTTCTTCAGGAAAAAAAAAAAGAAAAGAAAAAATATTGTAGGTGGTAAAGGAAAATAATGAAAAAAAAAAAAAATAATAAACCGGCCTACACTGAATTAAACAAGTAAAAACCACACAGAAGTTTGAGTACCAACCGGCACGATATTTTAATACAGAAAATACATAAATAATTTTTTTTTTTGTTGTTGTTGCTTTTGATGGCCGATTAATAAGTGTACATTCTTGGAATTCCTGAACAATAACTATGAACACAAACGTTTTGTTGTCTATTTTATGTTGATTTTATTTTATTTTATTCTATTTTTATATAGAAAACCATCAAGCAAATAATAGTTGAGTCTAAATTATATAGAATAAGTGGATTCATCCAAATTAGTATAAAACTAGGAATCGCCTGAAATTGTTTCAGGCGATAGAAAATAAAGAAGAAACAATATTTTTCCACAACATGTGATTGAATAAGAAAACGAAAACTTTACAAAGTGTATCAAGAACAAACCTCTCATACCTTTTTTTTTTTTTTTATTAAAAATGTGGAAAATGTTTCATTTACGTGGAAAAATGTTAATGAAGCAAAAGAAAAAAAAAAAAAAAATAATAATAATGGTTTAGTCCTGATTTTAATCGTGGAAAACCAAAGAAATCATTTTTACTATTATAGCTACATAATATTACACCGATATATTCAAAAGATTTTATTAAATTATTGCTTAGCCCCGCTGTGACATTTTATTACCTTTTTCTGTTTTGAATTTTCGTTAACCAAACACGGTTAGAGTATGAAAATTAATTCGATTGTCGATTTGTAGGGGAAGAAAGAAAGAATGTTAAAAAACAATTTTCTACTTGTACTCAGTTTATGTATGAAAAATATGAATATTTGAGGAAAAGTTCATTGTCCGCGTTTAGAGCTTTTATTTATTTTTTTATTTTTTTTGTTATTTACGTGGTTTTTTTCTTTTTCTTCGTAACTAATTTAACCTTGATTGTGTTTCAGGATGTACTGAACTATGGCAAGCAGTTAAATTTTTTTTCTTAGTCATTTTTATCGATTTATGTACATATTATTGGGATTTGGATTTTTCTTTAATATTTATACAAGTGATATACAAATAATACATAATGGTAAGTTATGCTGTAATGTTAATTTTCTATAATGTATACTTCTTTCTCTGTTACTAAATTTGTTAACACGTTTTATCAATCAAAAAAATTTATAAACGAGAAATATTTTTTTTTTTTATCAAACAAACTCGTAGATCAAGAACGTTTCTGTTTGCCCCAAAGAGTATTAATGCAGTTTTATGCATTATTTCTGACATTTCGTTGCAAATTCCAAATAATCTGAAACTTTGTGGGGCATACATAAAAAAATTTATATCCCGAGTTATAGGCAAAAACTTTGGTTATTAAAAAAAAAAAAAGAAGAAATTTTATCTTAAAAATAGATAAATAATAATTAGAATTAATTAACAAAGGATTAAGTGAATCCATTAACTAAACCACATGAGGTCTTTTTGCATTCTTTGTCACAATCCGTTTTACGATTTTATTTTTTTTGTTCACAAATTAAGTGCACTGCATGATGTTTTTAATTAATCTTTGTAGGTCCGTTTATAATTTTTTAACTAATTTACAGTGTGTAATAAAGGGATTTTTATGCTTTAGTAATATTTGTACAAATTTGTACTATAAACAAAATGAAACAGTGAGGACGCCTCGTCTATACATACGATAATTTATTTTAATTTAATTAATAATATTAACAAATAATTATTTATTTAATTAATTAATTAATTACAAAATCATTATCTACCATCCATAATACAAAACCACAATTCACAAGTCAATTTATATTCAATGTCAATTTAATTGTTGTTTTATGTTTATAATAAGACAAAACCGATTTGTATTTATGCCTTCTGTATTTTTTTTTTTTTTTTTTAATAATTTATCTAAACTATTTTCAAGGAAAGATTATTATTCAATAAATAATAAAATAAAATGTTAGTAAATATTGATTATACACTATATATGGTTGTAATATTTTTCCAGTTAAAACTAATTTACATAGTTATTGGGAATAAGATTAATATTTTTTTATTTTCCCAGGCTATAGATAAATAATAACAAGCAAACATGTATGCAATTTTTATATTAAAAACTGTCAATAGATGACAGTAAAAAATCTTTTCTTTTTTTTTTTAACACAATGTCTCGGGTTTTAATCTAATAATTAATTAAAAAAAAAAAATGATTATGAGATTTCCTTGTATTCAGTATGAATTAATTTAATATGAATTAAATTTCCCTATGACTTGGGTACAAAAATAATAATAATTATTATTATTTCTATAAGAAAATTACGTTTTGTTAAAAGTTGAATTAATTTATTTACAATGTGAATTGGTGAATTGACAGGCAAAGTAAATTCTTTATAATAATTACATGAGCTTTACACAAATTTAATGTAGAAACATTGTGGGGTTTTTTATAACAGTTTTGCGGTTATAAATTATTAATTCAATTTGTTAATCAACAATAAAAATGAATTAGATAAATCAATTTTCGTTGTAAAACTGAAAATTCCCTTTGATGACAAATTAATTTTTTTTTTTTTTCATTATTTACATAACTGACACTCTTTTAGCATAAGAAAGAATTATTATTGCTGCGCTTAATACACAATTTATTTATTTCTAATAAAAAAAAAAAAAAATTAAATTTTTTTTGCAAATAACCCAAAAAACAACATAATAAAAAATTGTTTTTTTTTTTTTGTTTTTTGGCATTTTATTGGATTTTCCATTTTGTTTGATCTTTCTATACCTAATAAAAAAAAAAAAAAAAAAAAAAATTATTTCTTTATCACCATAGACTGATGTTTGCATTAGAATAATCAATAAATTTTTTGTTTTATTATTTCATCATGTTAATGTAGCTTAAAAAATGTAATAAAACTTTAATTTTACTTTGAATTAATTTAATTATTTCATATTAAAAGCTTTAAATTCGAAAATTGTTATAATGTTGGAAAAACAAGAAATTTTTTTCATCTGTGTTAACTTTAAAGGTTTTTATGGAAAATACATCATAAAATTGTTTTTAAACAGAAATTTTCTTTAACACCCCCAATTAGAAAAGTTTTTTTCTTTAGTTAGAAATCAACATGGACTTGACCATGACCAGACCACAAAAAAATAAATAAAAATCAATAGCACAGAATGAAAGAAAGTAAGAAAGAAAGAAAGTAAGAAATAAAGAAAATAATTAGTAGAGAAAAATTAATTATTATCCTTTATTGTTATTTAATTATGTTTGTGCTTTGGATTATTATCATGATTTTATTCTTTATATTCTATGTGGCGAATTTTTTTTATCGTAGAATCTTTAATACTACTTTGATTGGTTTATTTATTTATTTATTTTATTATTATTTATTTATTTATAGGGAATTTCTACGTAAAGTGGTAGAAATTATAGGAAAGCTTCTATAGTTTGTTATTTTTTTTTTGTTATACATTTAAAGTGATTCTTGTAAAAAAATAAATAAATAAACGTTTAAACGATTAAACATAAATAGCATGTAGGTGGATTTTATTTACTTGACTAGATTTATGAATTTCAATTGACGTGACCTTCACTGCTATTGCTGTTAATTAAAAAAAAAAAAAAAACAAAACAAGACTTCTCTAGTGGAAAATTACCATATTTTTAAAATAAAAAATAACTCTTGGACTACTATCTATTGGTTAAACACCTTTAAACTCTCCCCATTTCTTTTTTTGTACATAAATTCTAATCTTAAAAGAAAAAAATTCAGGAAACACTTAATAAAAACGGCATCTGCTACTGTAAGTAACCTTTTTACGTGGCATTTTCTGTTTTTCTTTATTTAATTCAAGTCTGTTCATTGAAATAATCAATGGATAGATGGAAACATGTTTATCGAATGTAGAAAAAAATAATTTTTGAGGAAAATATTTTGCGATTTAAAATTTTTTAATGATTATTTTCATTGAGAGAAAAAAAAAAAAAACTTTTTGGACAATTGTCAAGAATTTATTCTTTTTATCTTTTTTTTTTTCTTTCTTTTTTCTCATAAAATTATACAATAATAATAACTAGAGAATTATTTTTACTTTTTTTGTGATAATATTAATATCCTTCAGAGATATTTTCTATATGAAAATTCTTAGAATTTAATGATTTTCATGGGAAAATAAATATTTAGTCATCATGAGTTTTCATAATAATAATAATTAATTAATGAAATTTTTTTTTTTTTTTGTTTTGTTTATATAAAGCAATTTTTAATCAAAATGAAAGTAAATAACAGTAGTTGGTAATGAGCTAAGATTATATCAAATTATTGACGAATAATAATAATAATAATAATAATAATAATAATAATAATAATAATAAAAAGAAATGATTATTTATTTCCTATAATCCAAAAAGACACTCCTTAAAGACTTTTCAACAGAAAATCAACAATGAAAGATTTTATAGTTAAATGAGTAAAAACTAAATAATTCAATTAATGAAACACCCACGCATTGAATTTTTATTTATTCATTTTTTTTTTTATTATTATTTCTTAAAGAATTCATACTAATTTCCCCATAGAAAATTCAATTAAATTTTTTTTTTTTAATTCTTAGCCTATTTGTGTCAACATTTCTTGTATGTTTATATATTTTTTTATTTTTTTTTTTTTGCGATTTAAAACGAACATCACTACATTGCTGCGTGATAATTTTAATTTTTTTACTTTACTCGCTCTCTCGTTCGTTTATTTTTCTTTAATTTAATTTAATTAAATAATGTTGAACAAAACCAAAAAAAAAAAAAAAAAAAAACATAATTAATCATATTTTCTGGTTATGAATACAAAAATTTATTTGATAAATTATTATTTAATTGTTTTGTAAATGATAAGAAACATAATAATGGGAAAGTCCTTCTTAAAATAAATTTTTTTTTTTTTTTGTTTGATAGAGAAATTCTTTTTAACTTTAAGTCGTGGTTTAAATCCATGGTTAAAATGTTAACAGAAAATTAAATAAAAATTTTTTTATGTGATAACCGTACGCAAAAACCACAATTTTTTTGTTTTAATTATTTGATAATTGATGGTAAAAACATTGATGGTTTAAAATTTAGAAATTGCGTAAAAATGGCGTTTGTACAATAATCACAGCTGCATTTAATTGTTTGATTTAATTAATCGAAGTGAATTATTATTTTTTTCTTTTATTGATTATAGTCAACATTTGTTATCTTGAACCAAATAGTAATACAGGAGAGACACATAAATGTGTTAAACCCATTTACAATCAAATATTGCATGAAAAATTTGTTTTTCTTTTTTTCTTTAACCGAAAAAACAAAAAACTCTCAATAAATAAAAAGATAAAAATGATAAAAAAAAAATACTTTTTATACATAAAATAGCAAATTTATTACTTTTTAAAGATTTTTTTTGTTGTTGGTTATTTATCGAAAGGCAGGCAGGCAAAAACACTTTAATTTTATAGAGAAAAGAAAATTGTTCGATTTTTCTTTTCTTCAACGATTCGTTTTTGGGTATTTTCGTGAATTAATTTTTATTAGTTAAGATAAAAACTTTGTGTTGGTTTGTTTACAACGAAAAACAAAAAAAAAAAAAAAACCAAATTAATTAACAATGATTTCTGATAGAATTTACTCTATATATATATTTTTTATTTTTTTTTTGAAGACAAAAATAAACGAATAAATAAACAACCGTAGAAAATGAGATAGCGAACCAGCACATTGACTTTGTTTTCAGCGCTTGACTTAATAAATTTTTTGTTTTTTTTTTTTTTTCTTTTTTAATACATAAGCCACTCGAAAATCAGCTGAAAATATTTTTAAAAGTTTTTATTTTCATCTTGGTTTTTAATGTAGAAAATAATCTAAAAAAAAAAAATCAGAAGCCTGTGGCACAAACACAGTGCTTCCCAATTGTTATTCCGATTTAATCTTCTGTAACCAGAATCTTCCCCGTTTGTATTATCTAAAACCTTTATTATTCTAATCAAAATTAATAAACCTAATGGTTTTTTTGATCTAAAACCACCAGAAAGGTAATAAAATTCCCTGATTTTCAGGATTTTTCCGTGTTTGTGGTTTATTAAATTATTTTTTTTTTTTAACTCTTAATAATCGCGGTATTGGGTAAGTTGATTTCTTAATCAAACTACAAATATTAAAAAAAAAATTTATCTACAATTTAGAGCAGACATGTTCTCTTCTCAAAATGATGTTTAAAAAGATGTGAAATGTCAATCATCTAATACCTCTAGAAATTAATTTAAAAAAAAAAGTTTTGGAGTCACTTTTCAATTCGTCTATAAACAAATTTTTTGATTTAATTTTATTTTATAACAGCTTGTCATTTCTGTTTTAATTCTCTTTAACCTGTCATCAAGTCTTATCTATTTTAATTTTTCTATTAAAAATTCAAATAAATTTAAATAAAAAAAAATTTTATATAGAAGAGAAGAGACACGAATTTGTTATTTTTTTTCCATGTTTTCTTTTTAATAATTTATTTGTTATTATAATAAAAATGCAAAGAGTTTTCAAGTATTTCATTATGGAATATTGATTGTAGAAATTTCAATAGCATTCAGAAGTTATTGATTCTGTTTTTTTTTTTTTTTCTTAAAGGGTTTCAAGTGTTTAATGCATTTATATTTCTAAAAACAATTACACGGAACATTACATATTTATATTAAAAAAAAAATATATTAAATTTATCCGAAAGAATAACAAAAAAAAAAAAAAAACAATAAAAAAAATAATTTTGTCAGAATTATTTAAAGTTGCTGACAGAGTTTTGGCAAAGAAAATGTTACAATGAAATTACATTTTTTTTTTTCATCACCTATTCATAATTTAATGATTAATATTATAATAAAATAAAAGAAAACAAATAATTTTCAATAAAAAAAAAAACGTGTCATGATTGCCATACTAAATTACATGAATTTATGAAATACAAAAAAAAAATTAATAAACTACCTAAACTGGTGTAGAGAAATCGATTCTGTGACCTATAAAAAACAACAAAGTATCCTCCTTAATTTCTAAAGTTCTAAAATCGTTTGTTTATAACACAGTAAATTGTGCGTTGTAATCCGCAAAAGGCGGTCTCATTCAAAACAAGAAAAAAAAAGGTTTAAAAACCTATCGCAAAAGCTCAACCCAACTGTAACAAAAATAAAGCAAATAGACACAGCGAAACAGAAAAAAGAAAGTTCAAGTCTTTAAAGTCTTGTTTACAGCGATAAAACAATTGCAGTAAACACACACTTAATTAAAAAAAAAAAAAAACACGAGTAAAATTTGTCGATAATTACGAATTTTATAGTTTTCTTGCTTAGGATGAGCTTCGTGTTACCATTAAAAAAAAAAAAAACAAAGAGCCTAAAACACTCTGCTCTGTCCCTCATTTTCGAGTGTTTATTCCACAAACATTTATAACAAGAAAATAAAAAAAAAAACGAACCAGAAATTATTCGAAAACAAAAAATTTTTGGCAAAACGCCAATTATTTAGAAATTTTAGCTATAAAAAAAAAAATTTTTTTTTCTTTCTTTCTTTGCTTTTAATTAACAGAAATTTTTATAAATGATTCGCTGGTTCACTCGTAGAAATAAAATAAATAAATCGAACGTTAGCTGAATAATAATAAAAAAAAATTGTTCAAATCAATTATTTTATAAACAATCCCATGTGGCTTTTTAATTAGTTAATTCCTAGAGCGGAGTTTTTCTATAGGTTTTTATATTTTTCAAATACAAATTTGAACTAATGACATGTTTTTAGGAATCTGTATAATAATCCAGATGTCTGTTTATTATTATTATTATTATTAGTTTTGTGGTGTTTTTTAATTAACCAAATTTTTCAATGTTAAATAAATTCGGAATTCAGGGTACACGGGTTACTGATACAGGTGTGTTTAAATTTAATTCATAAACGGACGACTTAATAAACGAATTAAACGATTAATTATTATTAAACGTGATTTGTCAACAACAGGCAGAGTTATTTAGTACGAAGCATACAAGTTTAAAAGTTCCACCTGAAAAAATTTCTACCGCAGTGAAGCTTGAACCCGTGTGGATAATCAATGATTTAACAAAATAAACGATTCTGACGCACGTTCTAGAAATGATTCTCACAATGTAATAACATTTTCCTATAAGCATTAAAATCATAGAAAATTATAAAAATAAAATAAGGATTTTATGTAAGCGATTACGACATAATTGGTAGTAAATTAAAGTAAAAATTTCCCTTTTTATAACCCACCAACATGTTTTTTTTTTTTGCGTCTCTAATTTAAAAATAGACTCTCTCCCACTCCCCGCTATAAATCCTTTATAATTTATTTTATTTTCATTAATTCATCCGTTTAAAAATTAAAATTTATTAAACAATTTACTATAATTAGTAATTTGCGGATTAAATAAGAAAAATATCGCACAATAATTTTCTAAACCAAAAAAAAAAAAAAAATTATTTTTCTGTAGAAAAGGGAACAGGTGCAGTTTATTTATTTACGCAAATGAGAGGAAAGAAAAAAGAAAAGAAAAATTAATAAAGACAAGGAAATATTTGCAAATAAAGATTTTTTTTTTTCTTTTTAATTTAAATTATTACTCACATAAGAAACAAATAGAAAATCCACTAAAACAAATTAATTTTAAAATTAACATTTTATTTAACAACTATTTTATTCATCTATAATTGTTTTTTAATTACTTCCACGTTTATAAATAATTTCATTACATCGTTATACCTTTACCTGCACAATAAACTATCTAAAAATCTTGATTTGATAATTTATTAATTATTTATTTACATATAAATGTAACAACAATGTTTAAAATGAATAGAAACAAACACCAATAGAAAAACACACCTTTGGGAAAATAGTGAAAGATATCTAACACAAAATTTATGTATTAATTATTAAGTTAATTAATTGTTTTCATTCTTATACGAAAAAAAAAAAAAATAATAAGAAAAAAAAGATGAATGTAATAAGTGGATGCCGTTAAAAAATAAACAAATTAAAGTAGAAAAAAAAAAAAATAAATAAGAGAGGAGAAGAAAAAATAAAAACACAAATCATGGAAAAACCCAAAAAAAAAAAAACAACAAAATTGATTATTTATGTTGTTGTTTCTATAATTATTTTTATTTTTATTTTTTTTTTTTTTTCTTTAATAATATTATTATGGTTTATCACATTAAGCTATAATAATCATAATAATAATAATAATAAATTTTACTTTAATTTAATTATAATAAAAAAAAGATGCAAAAAGAAGCAAAAACCAAAATTGTAATTAGTGTTTTAGACTAAATTCACCTTTTTGCTATAAATTTGCTTTCAATCATTTCATTTATAGAAATTATAATATAATTTCAACGTTTTTCCTGCCTTTTTAAATTGATTTTTTTTTTTTTTTCAATTTAAAATTCGTTACATTCGCCATTTTAACAGTCGTTACAAAATTTTCTGAAGATTAAAATTTTTTTTTTTTTGTTAATTGTTTCTAAATTTACGTTACTCTTAATTTGTTTAATTTTTGGTTTAGTTAATTAAGAAAAAAAAATATACTATGCCCTGGTCTGTAGTATAATTTTGCAAGATTTGCTCAAATGATCATCATGCTGCTATAAACCTTATTAACGTACAAATATCTATTGTAATACCTACAAAAACCATAATAAATAACTAAAGGGCACTAATTTAACGTTACCTCGATCATAATAATGAAAATTTAAATAAAAAACCAGAAGCTAATTTAATATTTTATGTTATTATTAAAGTCATAAGACATTAATCTTCTTTGTTATATTTATTTTTAATAATTTTTATTAATATAAACCGAAAATATACAGCCTTTTTTTTTTTTTTTTTGTTGTAGAAATTTTTTAAACAAACAAGTACGTTAAACAGCAAAGAATGAAGATAAATTATATATTTGGTTTGAAAATTAACCAAAAAAAAATAAAAAATAAACAAATCATATAAAAACTGCTTGATATTAACAAACAAAAAATTTACATTAAACATGTGGATTAATTATAATTATAATAATTCATCTGTTCTTTCTATGCCAAATATTTATTTGTTTAGAAAATAAAAATGAATTTTTTTTTTTTTTTTACTTGCATAATATTTATGTTTTTTTAATGACATATTAAAATAAATGTTTATACTCATTTATACAATTATAACGCTTATTATATATATATATTTATTTGTTTATATTTAATTTTTCTTAACATAACTAATTAATGTTTATAATAAATAAATAAATAAATAAATAACTGACGACGCTTACAAGGTTTTTTTTTTTTTTTTTTATTATTATTTTAGTAATTATAAAATAAATTAAATATCAAGTAAATCTTGTTTTTTTTTTGTTCCATTTTATGTATAAATAATTTTTTTTTTTTAATGCATAACACACAGAATCTTATTAAATAAAATTACTTGAATATGTGAATAAATAATGAAAGATATTTTAGAGACGCTACTGTAAATATATAGTAAAAGTAATTTACCGTGCAGTAGCGATAAATGTCGTTTTTATTTTACACTATGCACACCATATCACATTTATTAAGCTATTTCCGATTTAAAATTTATTAACGTTTATGCGTTTATATGTTTAGAAAATTAACTTATTAAAAAAAAAAAATTCCGGGTTATTTATAAAGTAATCGGTCAATTACCATGCAGATTTTAATCATAAATTATCGAATATTATTAATGCGATAATATTTGTTTGATATCAAAGCGTTTTTATTTTATTTTTTTATTTTATTTTAGTACCCTAGTAATTGGCTAAACATGTATCAGTCTTATGCCAAAAATTTATCATAAAAAAAAAACTTTTATCAATGGGTTTTCCGACTGATTTTAATTTTTTTATTAATTATTATTATTATTTTTATTTTTTATATTAACTCTTGACGAACTGATCCAATTTAATCATTTAATTTATCACGATAACCTGGGGATTAATTAGAATATATAGCGATAACTATGTTACGGAATGTTCTTGCTAGATTTAAAAGTTTGTATATCTAGTTAAATTACGGAAAAACTTAAAAGAAAAG
This sequence comes from Ptychoptera albimana, assembly GCA_961205885.1. NCBI lineage: Eukaryota > Metazoa > Arthropoda > Insecta > Diptera > Ptychopteridae > Ptychoptera > Ptychoptera albimana. Next base: position 14,074,563 of record OY540801.1, on the reverse strand, counting down.
CTTATACGTATTTTGCAGAATTTACAGGATAACTTTTTGTACCTTAACAGCAACGTTTACCAATTTCAAATACAATCCGGAAGTAATGTTACTCTAAAAACATAGTGTGCTAACAATTTTTTCATTTCAGGAATAGTCTGTCTTATTTATTTCTTATTTTTTTATTTATTTAATAATAAAAATAATAAAAAAGAAGCTTTAAATAAAAAAAGCACACTTTAAACTGTCCATAATAATAATTATTAAAAAAAAAAAAAACAATTTCGTTTTTAATAAATACTGTGCAATGAAATAGAAACTTTACGGAGTTTGGTATGTAGAAAAAAAAAAAAAAAAGTACCAAAACCAGTGCACAAAACATGATTTGAATAAATTAATTTTTTTTCTTTTTTATAAACAATTATTTTATATAGAAAAAAATGAATAAATAAAATACAAAAAATGAGTCACTGTGGGTCTTTTTATTTCAATTAAATTTTTTTTATTTTATTTCAATTAAATGACTCAAAAATAATTAAATAATTAACAACAAGTAGCATAATTTTGTAGCAAAAAAAAAAAAAAAAACAGAAAAGAGAAAGAAAGTCGAAAAAATTCTCCAAATAAAATTTGCATTCCCAGACAATTTTATAGGCACACATATGCTGTGTAAGATCAACCATTAACCGTCATCATTATAGACAATATTGACTACGTACGTTTTTAATAATAATAAAAAAAATATCACAAAATAAACTAATAACGTCACCACAATAAGTTAAAAAAAAAAAACCCAAAAATATCCGCAAATAATTTTTTTCGTTTGTATAATTTAACACAGATCTATAGACGCGATGTATTTTCGTTAACGTAAAAGACAAAAAAAAACGTTTTCATCTGTTAATTAATTTATAAAAACATTGTAGACGGATGATAGTGATGGGATAAAAATAAAATAAAATAAATTAGATGAATCATTAGGTCTTTTGGTTATAAAATACTAAAAAATACTAAAAACCAAAGTGAAATGATGATTCATGTAATATGAAACGTAAACGTAAACGTTAACAGTGTCCATGTAATACATATCAATCGTTTATCAATACAACTTATCACCCTATATTATTATTACACAAATTAAGGTGATTTTTTTTTTTTTTTAATATGTAGGCCATCAAGTCTTACTTCACGTCTTACTTAATACGGATAACAAATATTGTGTTATGTAGGCTCTGTACTTCAAAATTTAATACCAAAAAAAAATAATAATATCGCTAGAGAGTGAAAAAAAAAACAAACAATTTTTATTTTATTTTTTTTAAAGCATAATTATCATTTTGTTTGTTGCTATTTTTAAAGCTTTTTTTTTTTTTTTTTTTATTCTTCTTATAAATTAAATTAAATGTGGGGAAAACCATATCTTATTATTTATAAAAAACGAAACGAAATGAAATGAAATAAAATAAAATATATATAAAAAAAAAAAAAAAACAACAAACTTAAATAAATTATATGCTTTTTTGGCAATTCTACAAAAAAAAAAAAAATATATAATAATAATAAAAAGCACAAACAACAGCAAAAAAAAAAAATAATAAAAAAAACAGAGATGGAAAAATAAAAAACATTTTTCTAGCTATACAACCAAAATAATAAAAAAAAAAAATCATTCATGCAAATTTTATAAAGAAAAATAGCGAACAAAACAGCAAAAAAAAAAATAATAAAATTATGTGTGAATTATGCACACTTGTTTGCTTTATACAACGTAACGCATTAAATATTTCATTTGATATTTTCAGTTGAACGAAATTTTCTTATTTTTTATTTTTTTTTTTTATATCAAACAACCCACGCAATTTGGGTACAGGTGAAGATGAGATCGAAATTATTGATTTTTATAAAATGAAATACAGATTATTCGTTATATTTCATGTTGATACACATTCAAGATTCGTTTAGGGAAATGTAACGAACGAAGAAGAAAAAGGAAAAATGGAAAAAAAACACCACGTGCACTTTGTTTACCTGTTGATAAGTTAATAGAAAATTATTTTGTTATCTCTATATTGGATTTTATCATTTAAACATTTTTGTTTCGATTTATTAACGATTTTTCTGTTAGAAAGTTTTGTGTTTTAACAATAAAGGTGCACGGAATATTGCAAAAAAATCCTTGAACCTTGAAGGTTGTTTTATCGCTGTAAATCCTGTAATTTTAAATTAAATCCAAGTCAATCTTTGATTCTAGGAGCTAGTTTGCGAATAATTGAGAATCATTACGGATTAGGTAAAATATTTTTTGTGGCGTCCCTTCAGGGATAAACTTTCTTCATTAACCGATAGACGTTACAAGTTTGATTGGTTCCCATTTTAACAGGCGCAGACTTTTTTAAAACATCACGAAATTTGAATTCTTAATGGTTGACACCTTAGACAACTATTCAGTTTGTTTCCAATTAGTTACTCGGGAAGTAACTTAATATAAAATTCCGTATTACACAGTTTATTACATCACAATTTAAAAACATTACTAAAACCGTGAATAAACAAAACATTACTCCGTGGTTTAAGTATAAAAAATCATGCAAAAAAAAAAAAAAAATGTTTTACCATAAAAATTACGTTTAAAATGAATAAATAATAATTTTCTAATAAGTGAAAGTAAAATAATTAAAACAGCAGAGGTAAAACACACATAAAAGCGTTAAAAAGAATTTTTTTTTCTTGTTTAACAGGTAAAAAAAAAAATAAACACTAAGCCACATAACAAATTAAAAAAAATATATATATAGAATAGATTGAATGAAATATACCTAAATTATCCTGATCCATTTTTTTTTTTAATTAATTTTTTTTATTTATTTATCTGTGATATTTATCTAATTAATTAACGATGATAACAAAAACTAATTAATATTTAATTTACAAAACACTTTGAAACAAATAACAAGGATGATTGAATCGTAGATTGAAAACAAAATAAAACACTAACAGTAAACACACATACGCATACACTTTTATTTATATTAATTAATTTATTTTAAAATTAATTAATTAATTAATTAATTACAGATTTAAAATTTGTTTTAATATGTTTTTGCCACCACCAACAATACCGCGCTATTTAAACACATAACACACCACATGTAAACAAATAAATTTTTGTTTTGTTCTTCTCATTTATTAATTAATTAATTAATTAATTAATTGTTTTCGGTGTTTATTTAATTCACTTATTGTTGCTGTTTTAACTGTCAGTTCAGTTTATATGTCATCAGAAAAATCTTACTGCACAATTTGACAAAAATTAAAGAAAATTAAAATTATTATTTTTAATTAATAAAAAATTAAAATAAAACGAAAGAAAAAAAATTACGTGCCGAAAATATAAAAGTAAAAGAAGAAAAAAAATTTTTTTTTATTATTAATTAATTAAACGGGGGGTTTTTTTTTTGGTTGTTCTTAAAAATTATTTATAAAAATTAAAGAAAAAAACTTAATTATTTTTTAATTTCACTTAAAAAAAAAAACACACACACACACAGAAATTATACACAAACAAAAAAAAAAGCCACAAATTAAGCTATAAAAACGTTGGGTTAATTAATTATTAAACAAAACGCTTTAGATTCGGTTAATTAAATACAAATGTGAATGAAACAGAGTGCAGTGCAGTAAAAAATTAATAATTAAAAAAAAAAAGAAGAAGTTAAACAAAGGTATAAAGGAATAATTTTTCCTTTATAGAAAAAAAAAAAACTCTTTTAATAAATGTGGAATTGGAAATAAATTAATTAACAAGAATCTGAAGGTAAAAAACTCGTGTGTTTTTAACAAACCAAAATAAAAAAAAAAAAAAACAACAAAAAAACTGGTTTCACTGATCAAAACTGATCAACAAACACAGACACATCCAATAACGACAAATAAAAAAAAAAAAAAATTGTTTTTTTTTCTTACATTTTAAGATAAAAAAAGAAAGAAAAAAAATTAATTTAAAATAAAAAACAACAACAACAACGTAGCGCGCGCGTCGTAGATAATTCAAGTTGTATTCAAGGAGAGAAGAGACAATTAAAAATATTGGTTATTGTCCCGCTGATGTTATAATTCTAATTAATTAAATTTTTACGTTTTTTTTTTTATTATTTATTTAAAATTATTTATTTATAAAACACAAGAAAAAAAAAAAACCAAACTAATCCAACGTACGTATAAACGGCAACTGATTTGATCTTGGTTTAAGTAAACAAAAACAATAGAATCACGATTTTAATTTTTTTAAAACATTGAAATAAAAAAAAAAAAAAAAAAACGCGTTAACACTAGTTAATACGTACTTAAAGCTTTACTTTAATAACACACATGTAAGGAAAAATGTTGTCTCTTCTCGATTCTGCCTTCTTTTTCTTTATTAAAGCACAGATATGATAACACAAATGCATGTGAACCGCGAATAATATTCTTAATGCGAATAAAAAAAAAAAAAACAAAATCTCCCCGACGTCACTAAAATGTCATAAAAATTTAATTTTTTTTTTCTGTTCTTTTCTTTTTTTTAATTAAAAAAAACAGTTTCCTGTACTAAATTTGTTATATAAAAAAAAAAATAATAATAATAATTTTATTCGCGATCATTTTTTTTAATGATAACATAACTTCCCCACACACACACGGTTTTGATTAATTATTAACTTAATTTTACTTATGGCATAAATTAACAAAAAAAAAAAGCTTTTTTCTACCACAATACAAACAAAACATAAAAAAAACTGTGCAAACAACACAAACACAAACAAAAACACAAAGTAATAAGGAAACAGAAAGAAGAACAAAATTTAAATCAAATCAAATAACAAAAAAAAAAAAAAAAAAAAAAAAAAATCAAATTAAACAGCGAATACAAAATTAAAGCTAAAAAATTAATAAAAACGTCACACAACACAATACAACAATAAAATAAAATTAATAAAAAATAAAAAAAAACATACCTCACTCCATATTATTTATACAAAAAAAAAATTTAATTTTTGTTTTATTTCGTGGAAAATTATTTTATATTTTATAAAATAATAATATTTATATTTATAATAATAATAATTATAATAAAAATAAATATAAATAACACCAATCAACGTTTTATATTACGCGATTGCTGTTATACATGTGTTGTAATAAAAGTTGTTTAACAGGTGCAATAGTGTTGGTACTACTTGTTGTGCTGATGAATAGGAGGGAATTTTTTTTTTTTTTATTTATTAACATTTATTGTGAAAGAGAGAGATAAATTGTTTAATCACATAACACACACGGACACGTATCACAAAAAAAAAAACACACACAACAATTTAACTAAGAAAATTATTTTTTTTCTTTAAGTAACACCAACTAATTTTTAAGAGGAAAATTAATTAAAAACAACAAGAACAACAATTGGGTCTGTTTATGTTTCAGTTGTTGCTTGTGCGGCCAGCTTTTTTTTATTGTACACTCGCCTGCTGTCCGATGATTGTGGGTGCTGCTGTTCGTTGCTTAGAGCTACTACTTTGATTGTTTATTTAATTTAAAAAACAAAAAAAAACAAAATTGCCCGGCACACTAAAGCATAGATTTTTTTTTTTTAATTAATTAATTTTTCTTCTCTTATCCACCACAATAAAAAGTTTTTTTTTTTTTGTAATAAAGTTATTTTGTTGCTGCTTTTTTTTCTTCTTCTTATTCTTTCTAACAATTCCAATGTCGTTGTAATTTTTCGTTGCTTTTTATGTTTTATACGTTTTAATTAACGTATTTTAAGTAATTTATTAATAATTTTACACATACACAACGTGTTGCACCTGATTTAAAGTAAAGAAAAAGAAAAGAGATTGAGAGTTAGAAGGAGAAAATAAAATAGAGAGAGAGAGAGAAAATTATTTATTTATTATTAAAACAAAAAAAAAATATCAAATTGTGCTTTTATAAGAATAAGCTTTAAATTTTTTTAAGTTCCGTTTAATTAAATTTATTTTATTTAAGACAACAACAACAAAAAAAAAATTCAAATTGTTTAAAAACAAAACACTTTGACATATTAATTCGCAGTTTTGTCATGTGTGATGTTGATAAAAAACAAAAAAAAAAAAATTATTTTTGTTTTGTGCATAAAATTGTTTTTTATTACTTTTGCTAGGCGACACTGTTGTCGTTACTTGATTCAGTTGATTTTTTTTTTTTTTTGTTTTGTTTAATTTTTTTTTGCATGAATTTTTCTCTCTCTCTCTCTCTCTCTCTCTGTGTGTGTGTGTGATTTAACGAAAATTTTTTATTAATTTTTAACAAGCGAAAAAAAAAAATTAAAAATTTAACACAATTACAAAATTTAATTATTTATTTGTGTTACTG